>CM073508.1:3857500-5142500 GCA_037074495.1 Acacia confusa | reverse complement strand
CCTAATAGCACACAGCACAGACCACTGGGCATGGCACACAGTAAGGCCCATAAAACACATAGCATGTTCCGGTTCCATAGCGTTTGGAAATAAATGATAACTAAATGCATGTAACATATACGATAAAACATACATACACAAATTACATAGGATATATGAGGATTAAGGTTACTATCTCGCAGTTAACTACAAATAAAAGAAATAATTTCCTGGTGCAGAAGCACAACAATTAAACCTTATAAAATGTAAATATAATTAATTCGAATTTATTATCCGAATTCCTCCCCCAGAAATTTGAACTTTGGTTTCCGGATTGCTCCTTCCTTTTCTGAGGTGAATTATTCCTTTTCTCATTTCCAAAGTGTTGCTATTTGCATTTGCTCCAACTCCAAGTACTTCTTCGCTCGAGTTCTAAACTTCACCAAACTTTTAACTCGGTCCTTAAAGATTGACTATGCCAGCCTAGATTCGGGGTCCAGGCCGGTTGTAAGTAGATGTACGTGCATGCTTTCCTCTAGTCCTTATACTTGTAAAGCGGCATTCTTGAATCAGTTCAAGTACTTGTGGAGTGTCTCCCATAGTTTGTTTGATTTTATCTAGGGTGAATGTGGACTTCGGTTACTTTTTACTAGTCGCAAAATTTAACAAGAACTTCTCTCCCAGTCCTCAAAGCTATGGATTGACTTGGGTGGCAATGTATGAAACCACACTTAAGCAACTCCTCACAATGTGGCAATAAACTAGCGTGAAATAATAGGGTACTAGAATCCTCTCACAAACATTTCTATGAAACCAAGTGTGAAATAATAGGGTCCTAAAATCCTCTCAAAGCTGTGGATTGACTTGGTTGGCAATGTATGAAACCACGCTTGAGCTGCTCCTCACAATGTGGCAATAAACAAGCGTGAAATAATAGGGTCCTAGAATCCTCTCACAAATATTTCTATATCAAATGTATTAATGTGAGCCTGTAGAATTTGGCCGCCATCATACTTCAGGAGGTTGGCAGAGTCGAATCCTTTGGATAAGGGGCATTTGCAATCTCATCAGTGAAAGGATTGATGTTATTCTGCCCACTATTATATTTCCTCCTGTATCTTCCAAATCCAGTTTGCTTCAGGGGAGGCATAACTGTTTTTGGAATTTCAGCTCCCTGTTGGGGACTCTAGTATCCCGACTAAGAGATTTTGTTTCGTAGTTGGGAACTCCTGCGGCCCAGTTTGGCCTGGCCTATTGGTTGTTCGCAAGTATGTGCTTTGGACCTCGAACCTCGAAATTTTGAACCCGACCTTAAGTCTGGCCATCTTGAGTTTAGCCTTGGTTGGCCAAACTATTTTCAGTGCAATTAACTCAATGGCCTTCATCCGCTACTTGAGTCGAGGCTGAGGTGTTACCCTAGCTAGGAACAGTAGTATCCCGACTACCTCCACTTACGAGGCTCTCAATTTGCCCGATCATTCCTCAAACAACCACATTCGTTTCACCTCTTCCTGCCACAGGACTGCATTCCGGCGATCCATATCCTCTTGTATAAGCTAGATGTCTTCCTGCCTTTGTAAGCAATTTTGTTGCTTCATTCTATCCATGCGACTCATCATAGCGTTCAATGTGATATGCATGCAACAGATAACGGGATCTATGATTTGGGGAGCTTGAGGAACCTGTGGTTGGGTTTGCTGGGCAACCATACTCCAATTGCTGGAGAAGACGTTGTATCAGATACTTCTTCCATTGTCACATGTTTATAATCCGGGATGGCCGTAGCGCCATGCTACAGGTGGTTTTGAACAATATGTTCTTCCAATCTTAATTGGGTTTCTAGGAAACTGCCCCTGTACAAGCAATCGGTGAGTACTTTTCGTATCAACCATCTTGGTCATGGGGATCGAAGTTTACAGTCCCCACGGTCGGCGCTAATGTTCTTATGTAGAACACAGATGTCTAGCCTTAATATACTAGAATAAGTTTATATTGGATTGAAGGACTTCCCAAGATATATATAAGGCAGATACCGAAGGAAATATCAAATGGCTCTCCCTGGTATCTATAAAGCAAACACTGAGAATAACAATGGATCACTATGCACAATTATGGCGTTTAGCCAAAAGGGGTGGGGTGTGCGCATAGTGAGACTGAATAGTAAAAGGGATGAATAGAAAATATGTACATGTTATGTTTAGCTCCTATTTATGAAAGTTACATTAAGGTTGGACTCTTGGGCTTTGTGCGCCTCCTGGCCCATGCCTCTGTGCTATCTCACCTTGATTAGTGCCTTGATTATAGGCTGATTAGGATCCTTCCTAATTAGAGGTAGATCTCGGTATTACTTGCCTTTGTTGGGCCATTCGGAGATTGGGCCTCCTATATGAGTCCACAACAAAAGTCACAAAGCTTTTGAAGCAGACAAACCAAAGCACAACAATTTGAGAACAATCACAGCCCATACAAAACAAGGGAAACAACAACTAACAAACAATGCCAAACACAAAAACCTTCTCGAAAGCCTTCAAAACTGTTGAAGCAGACAAACAAAATAAAAACTATTTGAGAACAATCACAACCACACAAAGTTAGGTAAACAACCAACAAAACGCAGAACACAAAATCCTCCTTGAAAGCCTCCAAGCTTTTCAAGAAGACAAACCTAAGCACGACAATTTGAGAATAATCACAACCCTTGTAAAAACTAGGGTAACAACATCAAAGGCAACATCTTAAATTAAAATCTTGAAGCAATTCAAGAAGACAAACCAAGAAACAACAACTTGAGAACAATCACAGCCTATACAAAACTAGGAAAAAAAACAACACAAACAATGACAAACACCACATCCTCCTTGAAAGGATCCAAACTTTTCAAGAAGACAAACAAAAGTGCAACAATTTGAGAACAATCATACCCATGCAAAACTAGGAAACAACATCCAGCAAACAAGTTTAGAAACAACAATAACACCAAGAAAAAAAACTAAATAAAATCCCCATTGAAAGAACTCAAGCTTTTCAAGCATTAAAAAAAAAGATCAATCACAATAAAGAAGCAAAACAATTTGAGAACAATCACAATCCATACAAAATTAGAGAAAACAACAACCAAAAAAAGGCCGAACACAAAATCCCCATTTAATGCCTTTGAAGTAGACAAATAGAAGCACAACAATTTGAGAACAATCACAACCCATACAAAGTTAGGGAAACAACAACCAATAAAACAGCCAACTGATTACATTGAGGATGATTACATTGAGGAGGATAGAATTAAAAGCCTAATCAAATCACATGGGATACAAGAAAGGAAACATTATATTTCCTGATAATAAGGGTAAACAGTCATATTTCTTATTTTCTAAGGAACCACAAAATCCATCCCCTCAAGCACACCGCAATTTTCAGAAAGAAAACAAACAAAAAGGAACCAAGCATTTCAAGCAGACATGCAAAAGTACAACGATTTGTGAACAATCACCAACCATAAAAAACTAGGGGAAAAAAAGCAATCAACAAACAACACCAAATAAAAAAATTCTCCTTGAAAGCTTCGAAGCTTTTCAAGTAGACAATTGAAAGCACAACAATTTGAGAACAATTACAGCCTAAAACTAAGGAAACAACAACCAATAAAATGCCAAACACAAACTCCTTAAAAGCCTCTAAGCTTTTTAACCAGACAAACCAAAGCACAACAATTTTAAAACAATCATAGCCCATGCAAAACTAGGGTCACAATAGCTAAAAAACAATTTCAAAGTGTCAAACGCACAATCCTCCTTGAAAGCCTTCAGGCTTTTCAAGCAGACAAACCAAGACACAACAATTTGAGGACAATCACAGCCTATACAAAACTATGGAAACAATAACCAACAAACAACGACGAACACAAAATCCTCCTTGAAAGGATCCAAGCTTTTCAAGGAGACAAACAAAAGTGCAACAAATTGAGAACAATAACAGCCCATACAAAACTAGGATACAACAACCAACAAACAAGTCAACAAACACCAATAGCAACAGGGGGAAAAAAATCACAAAATCCCCATTAAAAAGCACACAAGCTTTTCAAGCATAGAAACAAAAAAATCAATCACAATAAACAAGCACAACAATTTGAGATCAATTATAGTCCATACAAAACTAGGGAAAGGAAGGGCCTTGATGGGGAGGTAAATACAAAATCCCCCTAAAAAACATCCAAGTTTTTCAAGCAAACAAACAAAAAATTAACAAGCCTGAGAACATCAGAGTCCATACAAAATTAACAAAAGTTATAAATGAAGAGAACCCAAAATTAAATGAACAAAGATTATAACTTAAAAATGGGGGATTTTGACAAAATTAGTAAAATGGATAACAAATTCATAACCTCTTTTGTTCCATTCTTCTGTCGTATCATCCTCTAATAAGTACTACAAAGGTAAGGGGCATACCTTGGAGCATTCTTCTTGGGGTGACCTACTGTTCTCTTTGGAGGATGAGGATCGTGTAGAGATACGGCCTAAACGGAAGGAGAAAGGGCACCTTTAATTGTCACCTTCGGTCCCAGACCTTTTAACTGCTAAACAAGAACTGGAAAGTTATAAATATGGTTTTGTACTAGGAACGAGTGTCCAACATTACATATAATAAAATAAATGGACAGTTGTGAGCCAGAGAAGGATCTGTCAGCTCCTATGTACATAACAATGGGAGATGGAGGGAACGTTGAAGGGTAAGCCAACAAGTGAACTTTAATGAATTAAAAAGCAATTAGAAAGTTTGAATTGAATTTACTAAATGAATTTAAAATATTTATTAACCATGAAATTTTTTAAATAAAAAATTAAAAAAATAAATGGATGCTAGAAATTGCGGAGCGCAACCAAATAATAATAAAATAAAAATAGGAAGATTAGTTATTTCTCAAATAATGGCTTGTCTCAAAATTTATTTTCAACTCAAATTTTTAATTAACCAAAAAAAAAGAAAAGAAAAGAGCGTTTTCAAAAATGAATATTTTTTAAATCAATCAAATAAGAAAATAAGAAAAGGATTTTCAAATTAAATTTTAAAACAACAAAATAATAGATATTAAAATTGAAGATTTTTAAAACAGACTAATAAAAGAAGAAGAATAATGGTTAAGATATTAAACAATGGCACGCAACTTAAATAAATTACAAAAATTTAATAAAAATACAGAAATTTCTTTTTTAAATCGGACAAGTGAAATAGTGGATTTCAAAACTGCATATTTTTAAATCAGTCAAATAATAAAATGAGAACAGGATTTTCAAATCAAATTTAAAGAATTTCAAAATTGAGATCAAACATTAAAAAAAAAAAAAAAGTAAGATAAGGAGTTCAATACTGTAGATTTTTAAATAAATAAAATAATAGTAAGATAAGAATTGAAAGAGTTAAAAAGAAATTAGAAATTCTTAAATGCAGATTGGGTTTAAGATTTTAAAAACAATAAAATTACAAAAATTAAGAAGAAAAATCCAAAAAACAAAATAAGAACTGAAAAAGAGTTTAAAAAGTAATCAAAATTATTTTCAAATCAAATTTTAAAAAGAAAGATTGGGTTTTCAAAAATGCAGATTTTTAAAATCAAATAAAAAAAAGGATTCTCAAATGAAATTTTGAAACAACAATACAATAGAACTGAAAGTTTAAGATTTATAAAACAATCATAACAAAAAAAAAAAAGAACAATTAAAAAAATCAAAATAAGAACTGAAAATATTTGAAAAAGTTAAAAAAATGAAACCAAAAAAAAAAGAAATACTTATTAGCAATCAAAAATTATTTTCAAACTAAATTTAGAAAAAGTACGATTGAGTTTTTAAAATGCAGATTTTTAAATCAATCAAATAAGAAAATAAAAAAAGGATTTTCAGATGAAGTTTAGAAACAACAAAGTAAGAGAACTTAAAGTTGAAGATTTGTAAAACAGTCAAGAAAAAAAAAATAAGAAAAAAAATTTTAAAACAAAATTGAAGGGAGTTTAAAAGGTAAAACAAAGTATGAAACAAAAAAATAAGAAGCGTTTATTAACAGTCAAATTTCAAAAAGTAAGATTGGGTTTTACAAAATAGAAATTTTTAAATCAATCAAGTAATAAAATAGGAACACCATTCTCAAATGAAATTTTGAAACAACAAAATAATAGAACATAAATTTTAAGATTTTTAAAACAATCAAATAAAAGAAACAGAGAGAGAAGAACAATCCAAAAAAAAAAAACAATTGAAGGGTGTTTAAGAAGTAAAACAAAGTATGCAACCAGAAAAAAAAAGAACGAAACATTTATTGACAATCAAATTTTAAAAAGAAAGATTGGGTTTTGAAAAATGCATATTTCTAAATAATTAAAACAATAAAAGGATTCTCAAAATAAATTTTGAAACAACAATATAATAAAACTTAAAGTTTAGGATTTTTAAAACAATCAACTAAAAAAACCAAAAAGAACAATCCAAAAAAAAAAAAAGAATTGGAAGGGAGTTTAAAAAGTAAAACAAAGAATGAAACAAAAAAACAAGAAATATTTATTAACAATCAAATTTTAAAAAGTAAGATTGAGTTTTCAAAAATGCATATTTTTAAATCAATCAAATAATAAAACAATAAAAGGATTCTCAAAATAAATTTTGAGACAACAATATAATAGAACTTGAAGTTTAAGATTTTTTAAAAGAATCAAATAAAAAAAGTAAGAAGAACAATAAAAAAAAGAATTGAAGGGAGTTTAAAAAGTAAAACAAAGCATGAATATATATATATATATATATATATATATATATATATATATATTAACAATCAAATTTTAAAAGGTAAGATTGGGTTTTCCAAAATTCATATTTTTAAATCAATCAAATAATAAAACAATACAAGGATTCTCAAACTAAATTTTGAAACAACAATATAATAGAACATCAGTTTCAAGATTTTTAAAACAATCAAATAAAAAAAAAAACAAGAACAATGAAAAAAACAAAATAAGAACGCAAAAGAGTTGAAAAAGTAAAACAAAATGAAACAAAACAATCAAAACTTTTTTCAAACCAAATCTAGAAAAAGTAAGATTGGGTTTTCAAAATGCAGATTTTTAAATCAATCAAATAAGAAAATAAAAAAAGGATTTTCAGATGAAGTTTAGAAACAACAAAGTAAGAGAACTTAAAGTTGAAGATTTGTAAAACAGTCAAGAAAAAAAAGTAAGAAAAACAATAAAAAAAATTGAAGGGAGTTTAAAAGGGAAAACAAAGTATGAAACCAAAAAGAAACAAAAAAGAAACGTTTATTAAAAATCAAATTTCAAAAAGTAAGATTGGGTTTTCCAAAATAGAAATTTTTAAATCAATCAAGTAAGAAAATAAGAAAACGATTCTCAAATGAAATTTTCAAACAACAAAATAATAAAAACATAAAGTTTAAGAATTTTAAAAAAATCAAATAAGAAAAAAAAAAAGAGAAGAACAATCCAAAAAAACATAAGAATTGAAGGGAGTTGTTTAAGAAGTAAAACAAAGTATGAAACAAGAAAAGAACGAAAGAAATATTTACTAAAATCAAATTTTAAAAAGAAAGATTGGGTTTTCAAAAATGCACATTTTTAAATAAAACAAATAACAAAACAATAAAAGGATTGTCAAAATAAATTTTGAAACCACAATACAATAGAACTTAAAGTTTAAGATTTTTTAAAAATATCACATTAAAAAAACAAGAAGAACAATCCAAAAAAAAAAAAAAAAGAATTGAAGGGAGTTTAAACAGTAAAACAAACTATGAAACAAAAAAACAGGAAATATTTATTAACAATCAAATTTTAAAAAGTAAGATTGGGTTTTCAAAAATGCATATTTTTAAATCAATCAAATAATAAAACAATAGAAGGATTCTCAAAATAAATTTTGAAACAATAATATAATAGAACCTAAAGTTTATGATTGTTTAAAACAGTCAAATAAAAAATAAACAAGAAGAACAATCCAAAAAACAAAATAAGAATTGAAGAGATTTTAAAAAGTAAAACAAACTATGGAAAAAAAAAACAAGAAATATTTATTAACAATGAAATTTTAAAAAGTAAGATTGGGTTTTCCAAAATTCATATTTTTAAATCAATCAAATATTAAAAGAATAAAAGGATTCTCAAATTGAATTTTGAAACAACAACATAATAGAACTTAGAGTTTAAGATTTTTAAAACAATCAAATAAAAAAAAAAGAACAATTCAAAAAACAAAATAAGAAATGAAAAGAGTTGAAAAAGTAAAACAAAATGAAACAAAGCAATAAGAAATATTTATTAACAATCAAAATTTATTTTCAAACCAAATTTAGAAAAAGTAAGACTGGGTTTTCAAAATGCAGATTTTTAAATCAACCAAATAAAAAAAATAAGAAAAGGATTTTCAGATGAAGTTTAGAAACAACAAAATAATAGAACTTAAAGTTGAAGATTTGTAAAACAAAGTATGAAACAAAAAACAAGAAATGTTTATTAACAATCAAATTTAAAAAAGTAAGATTGGGTTTTCCAAAATAGAAATTTTTAAATCAATCAAATAAGAAAATAAGAAAACGATTCTAAAATGAAATTTTGAAACAACAAAATAATAAAAGTTAATGTTGAAGATTTTTAAAACAATCAAATAAAAAACAAGAACAATAAAAAAGTTTAAAAAGTAATTACAAAATATGAAATAAAAAATTAGAACTATTTATCAACAATCAAAATATATTTTCAAACCAAATTTTAAAAAAGTAAGATAGAACTTTCAAAAATAAAATAAAATAAAATACAAAAATAACAATAAAAAAACTGAAAAGATTTTTAAAAGTAATTACACATTATGAAACAAAAAATTAGAAACATTTAATAACAAAAAAAAATTTATTTTCAAATCAAATTTCAAAAGCAAGATGGCGCTTTCGAAAATGCAGATTTGTGAATCAATCAAATAATAAAATAAGAAAAGGATTTTCAAATGAAATTTTGAGACAATAAAATAAAAAGACTTAAAGTTGAAGATTTTTAAAAGGATCAAAATAAAAAACACAAGAAGAACAATTAAAAAAGAAAATGAACACTGAAAAGGGTTTAAAAAGTAATTACAAAGTATGAAAAAAAATTAGAAATATTTATCAACAATAAAAAAATTTATTTTTAAATCAAATTTAGTAAATTAGTAGATTTTTAAATATTATTTTCAATAAATTCGAAATATTTACTAACAATCAAAAAAATTATTTTCAAATCATATTTAGTAAAGTAGTGGATTTTAAAAAATGCAGATTTTAAATAACCAAATAATAAAATATGCGGATATATAGAGCAATCAAATAATAAAAAAAGGATAAGAAGCAATCCTTACATGTTAAATAATGGTATATAAATTTGATAAATTCAAAGCCTTTGTTAAAAATAAAAAATGTATTTTCAGCTCAAACTTAAAACAAGTAAGATAGTCATATTAAAAAATGTAGATTTTATCCATCCAAGGAAAAAAAAAACTGTAGTTTTTAAAATCGATCTAATAATAAAATAAGAAAAGGGTTCTCAAAATAAATTTTGAAACAACAATAAAGTTTAAGATTTTTAAGACAATCAAATGAAAAAACAAGAAGAACAATCCAAAAAACAAAATAAGAATTGAAGGGAGTTTAAAAAGCAAAACAAAGAATGAAACAAAAAACCAAGAAATATTTATCAACAATCAAATTTTAAAAAGTAAGATTGCCTTTTCAAAAATGCATAAATTTTGAAACAACAATATTAAAGTTTAAAATTTTGAAAACAACCTAAGAAAATAAGGAAACGATTCTCAAATAAAATTTTGAAACAACAATATAATAGAACTTAAAGATTTTTAAAACAATCTAAAAAAAGCAAGAACAATTAAAAAAAAGTAAGAACTGAAAAGAGTTGAAAAAGTAAAACGAAATGAAACAAAACAATAAGAAATACTAATTAACAATCAAAATTTATTTTCAAACCAAATTTAGAAAAAGTAAGATTGGGTTTCCGAAATGCAGATTTTTAAATCAATTAAAAAATAAAATAAGAAAAGGATTTTCAGATGAAGTTTAGAAAGAACAAAAATAATAGAACTTAAAGTTCAAGATTTTTAAAACAATCAAATAGAAAAAAAAAAAAAGAATTGATATGAAACAAAAAGTAAGAAATATTTATCACCAATCAAATTTCTAAAAGTAAGATTGGGTTCTCAAAAATACAGATTTTCAAATCAGTAAAATAAGAAAATAAGAAAACGATCCTCAAATAAAACTTTGAAACAACAATATAATAGAACTTAAAGTTTAAGATTTTTAAAACAATTAAAAAAAAATGCAAGAACAATTTTTTTTTTTTTAAAAAAGTAAAAGCTGAAAGAATTGAAAAAGTAAAACGAAATGAAACAAAACAATAAGAAATACTTTTTAACAATCAAAATTTATTTTCAAACCAAATTTAGAAAAAGTAAGACGGGGTTTTCAAAATACAGATTTTTAAATCAATTAAATAAGAAAATAAGAAAAAGATTTTCAGATGAAGTTTAGAAAAAGAACAAAATAATAGAACTTAAAGTTCAAGATTTTTAAAACAATCAAATCGAAACAATAAAAAAAAAACAAAATAAGAATTGAAGGGAGTTTAAAAAGTATAACAAAGTATGGAAAAAAAGTAAGAAATATTTATTAACAATCAAATTTCTAAAAGTAAGATTGGGTTCTCAAAAATACAGATTTTCAAATCAGTAAAATAAGAAAATAAGAAAACGATTCTCAAATAAAATTTTCTAACAATAATATAATAGAACTTCAAGTTTAAAATTTTTAAAATAATTAAAAAAAGAAATATTTTTTTTTAAAAAAAAAAGTAAGAGCTGAAAAGAGTTGAAAAAGTAAAACGAAATGAAACAAAACAATAAGAAATACTTATTAACAGTCAACATTTATTTTCAAACCAAATTTAGAAAAAGTAAGATTGGGTTTTCAAAATGTAGATTTTTAAATCATTTAAATAAGAAAATAAGAAAAGGATTTTCAGATGAAGTTTAGAAAGAACAAAATAATAGGAACTTAAAGTTCAAGATTTTTAAAACAATCAAATAGAAACAATAAAAAAAAAATTGAAGGGAGTTTAAAAAGTAAAACAAAGTATGAAACAAAAAGTAAGAAATATTTATTACCAATCAAATTTCTAAAAGTAAGATTGGGTTCTCAAAAATACAGATTTTCAAATCAGTAAAATAAAAAAAAAGAAAAAGATTCTCAAATAAAATTTTGAAACAACCATATAATAGAACTTCAAGTTTAAATTTTTAAAATAATTAAAAAAGAAATATATATTTTTTTTAAAAAAAAGTAAGAGCTGAAAAGAGTTGAAAAAGTAAAACTTCAATAAGAAATACTTATTAACAGTCAACATTTATTGTCAAACCAAATTTAGAAAAAGTAAGATTGGGTTTTCAAAATTTAGATTTTTAAATCAATTAAATAAGAAAATAAGAAAAGGATTTTCAGATGAAGTTTAGAAAGAACAAAATAATAGGAACTTAAAGTTCAAGATTTTTAAAACAATCAAATCGAAACAATAAAAAAAAAAAAAGAATTGAAGGGAGTTTAAAGTGCATAACAAAGTATGAAAAAAAATAAGAAATATTTATTAACAATCAAATTTTTAAAAGTAAGATTGGGTTTTCAAAAATACACATTTTTAAATCAATCAAATAAGAAAATAAGAAAAGAATTCTCAAATGAAATTTTGAACTGATAAAATAATACAACTCAATTTTAAGAATTTTTAAAAACAATCAAATCACAAAAACAATAAGAACAACAAAACAAAACTAAATAAGAATTGAAGAGAGTTGAAAAAGTAATTACAAAGTATTAAACAAAAAAATTAGTGACGTTTACAAAAATATATATATATATATATATATATATATATATATATATATATATATATATATATTCAAACCAAATTTTAAAAAGTAAGATTGGGTTTTTCAAAAATGCAGATTTTTAAGTCAATGAGAAAAGAATTTTCAAATGAAATTTTGAAACACCAAAATAATATAAATTAATGTTGAAGATTTTTAAAACAATCAAATAAAAAAACAAAGAACAATAAAAAGTTTAAAAAGTAATGACAAAGTATGAAATAAAAAATTAGAAATATTTATCAACAATCAAAATATATTTTCAAACCAAATTTTAAAAAAAGTAAGAGAGTTTTCAAAAATGTAAATTTTTAAATCAATCAAATAATAAAATAAGAAAAATATTTTCAAGTGAAATTTTGAGACAATAAAATAATAGAAATTAAACTAAAAGAGTTTTTAAAACAATAAAAAAAAAGAACAATAAAAAAAACTGAAAAGATTTTTAAAAGTAAACGCATTATGAAACAAAAAATTAGAAACATTTATTAACAATAAAAAAATTTATTTTCAAATCAGCAAGATAGTGTTTTCGAAAATGCAGATTTGTAAATCGATCAAATAATAAAATAAGAAAAGGATTTTCAAATGAAATTTTGAAACAACAAAATAATAGCACTTAAAGTTGAAGACTTTTGAAACGATCAAATAAAAAACACAAGAAGAAAAATTAAAAAAACAAAATAAACACTGAAAAGGGTTTAAAAAGTAATTACGAAATATGAAACAAGAAATTAGAAATATTTATTAACAATCAAAAAATTTATTTTCAAATCAAATTTAGTAAAGTAGTGGATTTTTAAATATTATTTTCAAAAAATTCGAAAAAAATTTATTAACAATCAAAAAATTTATTTTCAAATCAAATTTAGTAAAGTAGTGGATCTTAAAAAATGCAGATTTTAAATAACCAAATAATAAAATATGCTGATATTTAAAGCAATCAAATAATAAAAAAAGGATAAGAAGGAATCCTTACATGTTAAATAATGGTATATAAATTTGATAAATTCAAAGCCTTTGTTAAAAATAAAAAATGTATTTTCAACTCAAACTTAAAACAAGTAAGATAGTCATATTCAAAACTGTAGATTTTATCCAAAAAAAAACTGTAGGTTTTAAAATCGATCTAATGATAAAATGAGAATCGGAAAGGGTTAAAAAAATGTAATTACAAAGTCTGAATTGAAGTTTTCTGAACAAATTTACCAAAAAATATGAATTGTACAGAATGAATTTAATTAGTTTAAAAAATTGTAGACTTTTATATCCATCAAATAATAAAATAAGTGAAAAGACTTAAAAAAAAAAAGTAATTTCAAAGCATGAATCAAATAATCAAAAATTGAAGGCCAAAAAAAAAAAGGAATCAATATCAGATAATAAAAAGTACAGGATTCTGAAATCAAATTTTAAAACAATAAAATAACGAAATTGAAAAAAGCACATGAAAGAGTTAAGAAGAGTTTTAAATTTAAAGTAAGAAGTCAAGGGAAGGAGAAAGCAGGCACCTTTAAAAGTGGATTGGCCGATTGGTAAACGCAGTTGCAGTGAGAAGGATCAGATGGGTTTTGTTGATGACAATCACAGAATAAAAACAGAAACCAATAACAACAAACAAGTCTACTTGATGAGGAAACAAAATCAATCACAGTAAACAAGTCCAGTATTTGAGAACTCCATACAAATTTAGCAAAACAACAAGCACCAAACAAGTCTGAAAAAAACAACGGCATCTAAGCCAGACAAACAAGCGAAAAAAAATCAGACAATTTGAAAAAAAAAGCAGCAACTAACAAACAAGCCTACAAACAGCAACAACAACATGAAAAGAAAAGAAAAATATTTGACACATACAAACCAGACAAACAAACAAAACCACTCACAATAAACCAACACAACAACAATTTGAGAAAGGAAAGAGCAAGCAACAAAGAACAAGTATAGAAATAGCAGGGCAACATGAAAAATTCCACCTTGAAAGCATAAAAAAAATTACTTATTACAATAAAGAACCACAGAACCATCACAGATTCACAGTCCATACAAAACACAAAAACAGGGGAAGACAACCACAAAAGCAACCAATTGAGACTTATGAAATTAAACAGCAAGGGAAACATGAAAAAATACCATTGAAAGCTTCAAAGACAGGAAAAAAAAAAACAAAAATCAATAACAATAAACAAGCACAGAACCAGCACAGTCCATACAAAATACAAAAACAGGGGAAAGCAACCACAAAAGCAACCAATTGAGATTTATGAAGTTAAACAGAAAGGGAAACATGAAAAAATCCCTTGAAAGCATCAAATCCAGGAAAACAAACAAAAATCACTTACAATAAATAAGAAGAGAACCATCACTGTCCATACAAAACACAAAATCAGGGGAAGGAAACCACAAAAGCAACCAATTGATAGTTATGAAATTAAAATGGGGGTTTTGACCGAATGAGAAAAGTAGATAACAAATTCATAACATCTATGATTCAATTCTTCAGCCAATTCAACATCTAATTAGCACAAAGGTAAGGGGCGTACCTTGAGGATGAGAAGGTCAAAAGGAAAGTAGAAAGCAGGAACCTTTGAAAGGAAAGGAGACACCTTTCTTCCAACGGCTAAACAGGAACTGGAGATTTGGCTTGGTCGGTCGGAACTCAGAGACGCGCCGATGGAGGGGAGTTTACAAATTTGTGCACAGATCGGATTTGCCCGTTGTCGAAGACGGAAGGGCGGTGTAATTAAATGCTTTTTTTTTTTTCTAACTTCATTTTGTGTTGGGCCTTCGTTACTTGGCCCATAAAGCAAAAGGGCCCGTTCCGTTGAATTATACAGCTGTCGTAACAAATTCATTGGAATAATAGAAAAATGTAGCCGTTAAAACAAATTGAATAATGTAACTGTTGAATAATTAAACAAATTCATCGGGTAGCCTTAATAAAGTGGACTGTTGACATCATTTTTAATTGGAGGCTCTTTTTATCTAAAAATTATGGACCCATGAAACTTAACAATTAAAAATGGAAGACTCAATCGAAAATATTATTTTACCACAGAATCACAAAACACAATTTTGATAAGTATTTTGTCTCTATCTTATTTTATTCTATTTTTACCCAGAAAAAAAAAATATAAGATGACAATAGGAGTTTCATCCAAAGGCTAATGCACCCAAATTACATTGTAATGAAATAAGGTAAAATTTACTACCTTGAAACTTTATTATTCTTCCTTCGCTCAAATACCTCTTGCACTTGAAATCTCCTAGGCACTTAGCAAATATCAAAGCCTAAATACAATACAACACATTGCACATCATGGGCCATCCCATGTGGCATGCACTAGAGCATTTGGATTAAATCCTTCCTTAACTTTCACCTTTCAAACTTTAATTTTGGAATTTCAATCCAATTATCTTAAAACTAATTCTACATGCTATTCCCTTATAACTTCCTTAACTTTCACCTTTCAAACTTTAATTTTAGACTCAAATGTAGCCAAGTCAAACTTGAACACAGGAGAGACATTAAAATATCAAAACATCGTCATATCATTCCCAAATCCTAAAGGCCGAAACATGCTTATAAGGGGAAATATTATGTTTTCTTGATTTTTCTTCCAACCATCACTTGGTTTAATTTCTTCAATTCTCCCTTGACATGAATCCAGCTTCAAATTTTCAATTCTATTTTATTTCAGAAGATATGTAAGCGTCTCCCCTGATCTGTCTTGCCTCTAATATTTACAAAAACATTCAATAACAACTTAACAACAATAAGCATCAATTACCAAAGTTCCAAGCTTGATTTCTTAAAGCCTGTTCTCTTGAAACCCTATCTTCGCTTTCTCCTACTGATAAAACATGCCACCAAGAGAGGATTTAGGAACCATAGATAGGTTTAGAGAGGAGGAACTAATGATAATAGTGATTTAATCACTTTATCCTACCTTTTACACTTGATCCTTCTTCTTTTCTCTTTTATTTTCTCTCTTCATCCTTGTCGGTTCTCTCTCATTTCTCTACTCTCACCGACTCAAATGGGAGGAAATGAGATAAAGAAATGGCTTTATGTAATGCCATCACATTAATAAATCAAATTTAACAATTCCATGAGTCCATATATTATTTTATTGCCTCCTCATGATCCAATGGCCACAAGTGCTTCTTGCTTTCTATCTTCCATGAGATTGAGCCAATTGGCTTCCTAGGAACCATGTAATTTTCTTCTAAACGTTTCGTCATTCTATGGCTCCTCATAACATACCAGAGATGGAGCTTGGTAGAGACAAGATGGCCCCCCCAAAAAATCCCAGAGTATGGATATCATACAAGTCCTTCTCTTTGAAGCTTTTTCACTGCCACTTCTCTCCCTTCTAAAAATATTCCTCCATACACTGTTGATTTTTCCTTTTTCATCGACAACTCCACCGATGACGAAAAAAACACTACCTTTCGTAATAGAGCCATAAAAAAATCCATGAATGTCTCTGTTTTCCTGATGATCTTTGCTCTCATTCTTGCTTTCTTAGTTGGTCTTCTTATTGTCATTGTCTGTCTGCTAATAAAATCCCCATCGGAAGAACCATTCCTGAGAGGCATAAAAATCGACCACGAATCCGGAACCTCGTCCCCTTGGTTGTAGTTATTCGATTGGACAGGACAGCTTTCACACACACTGGTATCTTGAAAGCCACAAGAAACTTCTCAGACGACAAAATCATTGGCAAAAGAGGGTTTGGAACAGTGTACAGAGGAATATTTTCAGATAGGAGAGACGTGGCAGTGAAAAAGCTTCAAAGAGAAGGACTTGTTGCCTTCCAATTATTCTTTTTTTTTTTGAAAAAAAGTTTAATATAATATAAAATTTATTTTTGACACCCCTAATTTGTATTTTTAACATTATTCCCTCTTTCTTTTCATTCCCTCCCTCTCACTTTAGGCGTACGCGGCACCTTTTTGGAAGATTAGTAATGAATCATTTTTTAATACATTTAAAACTTTTCTTAAAAAAAAAAAAATTTGGGGCACCCTGAATCCCCCTGCCACTGTCTGGTCCCTTAAATATCTATCCAAGCTCCGTCCTGTAACAGACATTGATCAAGGGTGAGGGAGGAGTATGATGCTAAAAGGCATATATTACACTCATTTTAGTAAACTCGGCTTCCATAAATAGCTAATTTTTTTTATATTGCCATAAATAGCTAATTGTTAACTCAACTCTGGCCACAAATTTCCCTCAATTTCGGTCCAAGTAATTTTTTAAAAAAGTCTCCTCTTAATCTATTTATCAAAATGACACCATCATTCCTTAAATGGGCCCAAAATGAGCTCTTATAAATTCTCTTATCTTAATTAAGAATTTTGGCATTTTCTTTTATTTAATTGGAAATTAACTCCAATACTAATTCTTTAAAATTTATTTTGATGTAATTTTCTCATGTATACCTCAATTAAGCCTCAAATATAGTTTGGGGAATTATTCTCTACCTTTCTGTGGCTCTGGGGATTTTTCTTGAAATTCCGGGCTAATTTCCAAAATTACCTTTTTGTGCTCGTAATTTTCATAAATTATGCTTTTGCCCAAACCGGGAACAGTAGGTATGCAATGTTACCTTGACAATTTTACTATTTTATTTGGCCTTTTTCTAAACTTTAATTACACATTTAGCCTTTATTCAAAAAGGCCGAATGTTACATAGTCCCCAACATCATTTTATCTTAGGGGACTATTGCCTAACTGAGCTTGGTAGCCTATTTGATACATATTAATTCTTGAACTTGTAGGCCCAAATCCAGGACATTACAGAAGTTGAGAGCCTTGCTAGGGAAGAAGGTATTTCTGTGGGGAAGGGCTACTTTACAGACTTCTCCCAGGAAGAAATAATTCAAAGTTTCTTGTATTGATATGGAAGACCCACATTCTTCTGGTTATCAGCTTTGTCCTTAGATTTTTCTCCGTGGAGCTTCTCTGTCTGAGCTCATCAGTGCTATACAAATTTGACCAAGGAGGGTATCTTCCTCTGGTTTTTGCTGCAATTCTAATGACCATCGTGCAAAAAAATTATTTTTTGTATTACTCAGGATAAGGAAGCATTGATATTCCAGAAAAATAAAGTTACCAACATAATATACGGATTTGATAGGATATGTATGTTGCTGAAAAAATTATTTTTTTTTGGCTGTTGGAGGTGAAGGTGGTGTTCTCTATATATACCGTTGTGGAGTTCAATTGATCAGCTGCGACAGAATCGATTATAAGCAACAATATATATTTTACTATGTCCGCTGACTAGGAAAATATATTCAGGTTTCAAGTTAAACACCTGCATGGTAGCCTGCGCCGGAGTTTGTTGGGGTGGCCGGCTTGAGAATGTCTTTGGTGACGGTGATTGGGACTTTTTATTTATTTATTTATTTTTGTTAAGGCTTATTTTTAGTTATTTAAATTTACATGAGTTTTTATTTTAGTACTTAAAACTTAATATTGTTAAAGTTACTAACAAAATATGTTAATTAAGCAAAGTTAACTGGTGGTTGTGTAATGATGACAAAGCAAGCTTTAAATTTTTTTAAAATGAGAAATCTTCCATTCATGCTTTTGTTAATTTGCTGAATTTAGAAAGTCAACTCATTTGTTCTCTACTCAATTTTTCCCACATTATATTTGTTCAGAAGTCTTCTCAAAGTAGTGTAATGAATTTCTTATTACATGATGATTGAATAAATTAAAGAAGTTAGTTATATTAATTAATATGACATATATTTTCTAAAATACCCTAGTCATCTTCATTAATTCTCTCCCTCTCTCCTCCTAGATTATTTTTGAGGGAGCATCAATATAAGTAAATTAGGAAAAAATTGATAAATATGAAAAGTATGTCTTATATTTAAGACAAAAATCAACTCACCAAATATGTTTTATACTATGGACAAGAGGAATACACTTTATTGAAAATAGGCCTCGTGTATTGCGTAGAGTCTAGGATAAGCCATACTAATGAATAGCTCAACTTCGTATAAATTTTAGGGTTAAGGTCATTAAAGTATTACGCTAGGAGCACTCAGCATAAATAAGTTTTAAGGAGAGAATAAGTACGAAAAACCAATTAAAAATTGACTGCGTGTGTTGCTGGTGTAATTTTGTCTTCATTTTGCTGGTATAAAAAATATATGTAGTTGACACACTTTGAGTAAAAGTTGATTTGTGTTTTTTACCTTACTCTTAACAGAATATTCTCATTCTAAAACGTAAAAATATTCTTGAGAATCAAACCTTTTCAGCATGTCTTCATAATTCAAATTTCAATGATTTGGCACATGAGTGTTTGATTCCAAAACGGCTATACGTCACTTTTCACATATTTTGTCACTCTCTATTTACAATCTCTCCTTTTATCGAGAATCCCTAATCTCTTTCTCGTGCGGCGCTCTCTCAATAGGGTCTCCCACTGTTTCATCCTCAGCCTCGCTGGCGGCGTCTTTGCCGCCGGCGAGCCTCCTCTCGAGCTTCAACCACCGTAGAAGTGCAGATCGGACCTCGTAGAGCCAGGTGCAGGCGAGTTTTAGTTTGGAACAGAGACTTACAATGGCGGCGACCCTTCTTCTCCGGCACCGGCTCTCCTTTGGTCTCCGTCCTCATCGTCTCCCAGCTGTGGTGGCCCCTGCTTTCTAAGTTTGGTTGGGTCTTTTCATTTTCTTGCTTTCTTTCTCTTTCCTTTGGTGCCTTGCGTTTTTCTAAGCTCATTTTCTTTTTCTGGTGGTGGTGTGTCTTGCATCTAGCTATGTTCATTTGCATTTTCAGGTGGGTGGTCTCTCATTTTGCGTCTGGCTGTGGTGTTTGTTTGCTTCATTTTCTTTATTTTCGGTCTTCATGAGCTTTGTTCCTCTGTGGATTTGGAGTTGCCATTTTGGGGGAAGGGATTTTGTTATGGTTGATTGTGCTTTTTTCTTTATCTTTGAAAGGACCATTGCTAGGTTTGTTTGGTGGTGGGGAATCCAAATCTTTGGGGTTAGCTTTAGTTTGTTCGGTAGGTGTTTGCCAGATTTTCTTAATTGGAGGAGCAGAAGTATTTTTATGGTCTTCACTGAGTTTCTGTCTGAAGTTGGGTTGGTTCTGTTTTTTGCTCCATGTTGGGGTGTTTGTGTAGCTGATTTATCAGCTTATCCTTATAATAAGGTGTGCCCGATGGGGTGGGTTTTACAACCAACACCTTCTTTCTCATGTCTTCTAACCTTGGATATTAGAGGGTCGGTGCAGTCTCTAAGTCTTACTTTTATTCCTTCATTTTTAGTGACTTGGTTATTCATCTATCTCTCATTCGGTTTGTATTGTTTTATGTGTTCTTATTGTTCTTGTTCTGGCTTATTTATTTCAGTTCAGTTGTAATTGTTCTGGTATATTTTATCTCATTTGTAATCGTTATGTTGATGTATCCTTGGATTTGAGTATTAATATAAGTATGTTTCGACCAAAAAAAAAAATCACATATTTTCAATTTATAAGTTGTTTTTTCCTTTTTCTTTTTTATATTATCATTCAGTATTTAGTTATAAGTTTGTGGCTATCCTTCCCGACAAAAACAACTCCTTTAAGATTCAAACTCGAAACCTAGAGAGATCTAGTACGCCTTATTCTGTTAGACCAACTCTATAGTGCTTTAAGTTGACTAATTTATAGACGACTTACATATTAAAAATATAAGATTATGTTTTATTTATTACACGGAATTCATATGGAAAAATAATTGAGAATTTGTCAAACTTGCATAAGCAACAACTTAGATGTGTTTGGAAAGGAAAAATAAAATATCATCAAGTGAACAAACCTTTGATTAATTTGCACCCAAAACCACCGCTTTATTTGATTAAACAGATAACTATCCCTGTTTAAATATCAAAATAATACAAATTGCCATTTTAAAGTGGGAAAATTACGGAAAAGGCATTGTTAAAAATTTTATTGGTGAGAATGATCTAAATCAAAATATGTGTAGTCTTTTTTCAATATAGAGAATGCATGTACTCAATGTGTACAAAATTTGCATCATATAGATTTTTTTTTTTTGGTATAATAATTATCAGGTCATTTTCACCAATAAAATTTTTAATGAAACATTTCCACATTTTTTTCACTTAAAATTCAAATAATATCAATTTTCATTTTAAATTAGCCAACCTCTCCTCCTCCTCAAGAAGGTCCTGTATGGTGGCAATCTGAATTTTTTTTTCCACACACACAAATATATATATATATATAAGAAGGAAGGTTCTGTATGGGGGCAATCTGGAAAAAAAAAAAATCCACATTTAATATATATATGTGTGTTTGATACTTATTTATAATTAGTATTATTTATTAATAATTATTAAATAAAATTATAGTTTTTTTATTTTTAAAATTATTTTTTTCATTTTCTTTATAGTCATTCATCTTCTTATATCACATAATTCCCAGAAATTAGTTTTTTTAACTGCTTTAATTTTGTTTGTTGGCCTGAAGTTTTAATGCTATAATTTTTTTGACCTGTATTGAATAATTCTCTTTTGAAAAAAAAAAAACTATAATGAAATATGAAGGTCAATATGAATTACATAACTACATGTAGAGTAAAATATAATCAACTTCTGTTGCCAAACAAAATTCACCTTCCTTCCATTATGCGAAAATAACAATGCTAAAAACTACAATTTCTTTTCACACTTTACCATTGGAAATATCCGATCAAAAATTATAAAACAACTTAATTTTGTTATTTGTAGATATGTTGAAAATTTTAAAATCAATCGTTCACTTCCTTAAAATGTCCCCAGTGTTCTTCAAATAAATAATTTTTGAAAACGGATGTCAAATGAATAGATTATTACATTAAGGTAAAGCAAATGGAAAACAAATCATTTAATTAATAAGTTATATGTAACAATTACTTCATGTCCTTACTATAGGAGAATTGATTTTAGTCCTAAACATAAAACATATTTATTATATTTGTCAATATTTTTCTAATTTATTTCTATTGATGCTCCTTCAATAATAATTAAAGAGGAGAGTGAATGAGGGAATTAAGGAAAACAATTAAAGTATTTTAGAGAATACAAGTCATGTTAATTAAGTTAACTACCTTTAATAATCTAATTAAATTGGTAAATATGTCTTATAGAGGGAGCACTATATAACGGAAAGGGCATATTCCTTTTCTCTGTTTTTTCACGCAGGGAATATTCTTTTTCCCTTGATTGTAACTTGTAAGCATTTGAAATGAAAGGACTAAATAAGAACAAATTAAAGTGTTCGCCCAATTATATAAATTTTGTTTATAGGCGAATGGTTGGGGCTCAATTCTGCATATATTTTTATACGTCCTTCTAAATAATTAGTCTCTCCAGTTCATTTTATAAGGCGTTTCTAACTAATTCAAATGTACTATTAAAAACAGTAAAAAAAATATTAAATTTGACATAAAATTTAAGTGATTTATAATATTACTCTTATTAATTACACTAATCTAACATCTTATTAAGTTATACTCTCTCACCACCCTCATTAACTTTGATTATTATTTATGGAAAAATATTTAATATTTATTGAAACCATCATAACATCTTTTAAAAAGAACTAAAAATGCCTTTTAGAAAGCACGTCTTATAGAATGAAATGAACTGGAGAGAGAGTTATCGCAGATCAAGCGTGCAACTTAATACAAGCAATTCAAAATTTGCGCCATAATTATTTCTTTTCAAATTAGAAGGGAATGCATTAAGGTTTGAAGTTATATAGACGAGATTGGCCTTGTGACCTCCACTTATAAGAGAGCTTTCGTGCCCTCTAGATACCAGTTCACCAATTAGTCACAACCTATATTGCACTAACACCAACACGAAACACAAGATACGACACAACACTTCGACACGTTAATTCTAAAAAAATCTAAATTTCGGACATGTTAGGATACATTTTGATATTAAATATATATATTATAATTTACATTCAAGTTCAATATTTCGTAAAATCCTAGCCTCCAGCTTTGGTTCATTGTATATTCAGCCTCACTATAAAAGTCGTGCCTCCTTTTTGGAAAAAAAAAAATATAAAAGGAAAATTCATCATCAAATCAATAAAATTCAAAGTCATGCATATTTTTTTAAAAATAGGAGTGTCGGATGGTGTCGGAGTGTCTGACACGCATATTTTTAAAAAATAGAAGTGTCGGTGCTTTTGCAGGTTGCGCGTGCACACACACATATAGATATAATCAAGAACTTAGACGCGTTTGAATATTGTGAATGATGTTTAAAATCTCCATACAAAGCACCGCATTGATTCTTCTGTTTTTTTGTTTTTTTTAAAAATCTCCATCCCTGTTCGGTGAGTGGGAACCATGGCTCAGGGATTAATATTTAATACAGATAGCCAAAAAAACAATTAAATTCTTCGAACCCCAATAATCTATTCAGGTCAAACAAAAAACCCTACTAATTTATCAATCAATACAAAAAGTCAACCTTGTTGTAATGGAGATGACAAGCCAACTAACTTGGATTTTAAATAATTCAACTTGTTTTCTAACAAAGGCTCCCTGTATTAATATTTAACATATGAGGAAGTTTCCCCAAAAACCTTGTTCTTCACTTATGAACTGAATTGCTGTAGTTTACCCAGACATCGTCATACTATTGCTCTTTGTTTGGAAGAGAAGGCTTGATCGATCCTGGTAGGACTTTCTTTTTCCTTATTCCTTAGGATAATGTTTATGTTTCAACTATTCATCACATACAAGTCAGGAAAAGCCGTGTTCCTAACGAGTTCCATGATGTGTAGGGTGGAAACAGGCCAGACCAGGCTTGCCCCTTAATAGGCCAGGCCTATTATATAGAAAAGCGGCTTGAGCCTGGCTTGTGGCCTATAACAGGCATGAGCCTGGCCTGTGGCCTGTTAAGAGGCCTATATTTTCAAAAATCTTGTACCTAAGCTAACAAGCCACAGGCCCTAGGGAAAACAGGCCGAAAACAGGCTGACTACGTTTACAGGCCAAAAACAGGCCTCCTACGTTTAAGAAAAAGTACTTGGAAAGTTTAAGAGAATAAAGCATACAAAAAAGAGATTTACTTACCACAAGTTCTCTGTGTTCCCATTAGCATCAGTTATAATCCAATGCCTTCTAAAAGGTTGAATGGGGCGGTCTGAATTATTGGTAAGTCTTATTCTGTATGCAAAGAAGTATATCCCTTGCGAAGGTTGGCTTCTGCCCTCTATATAAGCACTCCTAACTTGAACCCTCATTCCCTGAATAAATCGAGATTTATCAAAGTTAGAGTAGGAGACTTATTTGTTTACAAAGCATTTCATGCCTCAAACACACTACAGATTTTGTCACTTTTCCCTTCGCCCACTTTCCCACACCTAATACCAAACAAGCCGTAAGTGCAAGGTTGTCTAAAGTGTGCACTCTACAGTTTCTATAACTAGTTTTTGGATGTTGACTCTTTACCCAACGATTTGAATCAAGTTGGTAGTTACACTTCCATTTCGTGTTTCTGCATATTTCAATTATTTACTTCCACTTTCCACTACCTTACCCCCTCAAACCCTAAACCAAAACCACGAAGTTCAATAACCAACAAACCTAAACTCTATCATTTTACCATTTATATCTTTCAAGTTTCATTTGGATCCCTTTCCTAATCTTCTTTAATAAGCCAAGAGACCTATGGGAAAAGAAGTGGGGTAGTGTCCCACTATACTCTTGTCTGTTTATTGTATTTAAATTCACATGCTTGAGTTTTGGAAGATCGCATTGAAGGTACGTAAATCCATAACTTGCGGATATGGCCGGATGGTGATTCAAACTAAACTGTGCAGATTTATTAAAAGAAGGCAATATAACAGAGCAGCCGATGAAAGATTCCTTGAATCTTCCAAACAGTTTCTCTTGTGACACAACAGAACAAAGTAGCCAAAGCTGAATAATTCAGTAGCTAGTAGTCACAAGAGGGCGGGCATTAGAGTATACAGTAATAGAGAAAAAATGTGTATTAATATAGTAGTAATAGAGTATATAGCAAGTTGAGAGTATAAACCACAAACCAAACTAGCAGACTGAAACATTTATCTTAAAATGAAACAAACATTCTTGTAGAAGGGGTCAAATACCTCAACCCATCTGGCCATCTATATAACGAAAATCCAAGAGAAATAGATTGAAAAGAGGAGCTACACGGATCTGAACCAATTAGCATGGAAAACAGTTTTACAAAAGCAACTTCTTCTTTGTTTTATTGTACTATTTAATTCGCATTAACCACCAAATCATATGTAACACTAGCAAATTAGCTTAGATACCTCAAACCCTTCATCAGCAATCGCTTCCTTCATCAATCTTCGCAGATGCAGAACTGGCTCCTCCTCCTCGAACGATCTAGATAAAGGGTCGTAGTGAAAATACTCAATTCAATTAAGTAGAGATCACGCAGAGATCAAATGCGATGAATATATCATCCGTAAATCCATCGAATAATTAATTGAAACATGGGCAATGAAAGTGGAGATGCGAAAGAAGAAAAAGAAAAGGAATCGACGAATATTACCTCTTCTCCTAATGTTTCTGGAATCAACCCGCCGCACTCCGAAACCCGAGCTTCCGCGAGTCACAGGACAAGACTCTCCTCTCCACCAGTGAAATCGGCGACAGCGAGTAGGTGTTAGGGTTTTTTCTCACAGATTGGTATTTGGTATTCACACTCGTATGAAGGAAGCAAAGTGTTTAATCTATGGTTTATTTTCAGCAGAAATTTAAATTAAAAAAATAAAAAAGGTAATTATACTTTTACCCTCTTTAATAGGCCGGCTAGACAGGATTTTTAAGTCTACTTATAGGCCTCAGCCTGACCTTTTAATACAAACAGTCCTGAAATTAGGCCTTGGCCTGGCCTGTTAGTCTAACAGGTCAAGCCTGATCAGGCTTTTAGCAGACCAGGCCAAAGACCCCTGACCTTTTTCCACCCCGGAGTTCCGCCTAAATAAATTATTTTTTAAAAAATAAAATAAATAATATACTGCTATCACTTAAAACTGTTCCTATGTCCTATTATAGAATTGAGAGAAAAGATTTATTTTTACCTTGTTAAATTTTTTATATAATATATAAATATACCTTTTATTTATTATTATGTTTCACCTTATTTTCAATGGGTATATTGTATATTAAATTAGGGTAAAATTGTAAAGTGTTTAAATTTTAAGAAAAAACTAATAAGGTTTAAGATTTTTCTTAATTTGTAGTATTAAGAATGCTAAAGATAACTTATAAAGAAGAGAAGTAGCTAACACAAACTTGAAGGATTAGCTCAAATAAGTGGATTAGATTTGAATGAACGAAATCTAAAATCCAGATTTGAGCATCCGAGCGTCACTGTTACTATCATTATATTTTATCATACATGTGAAAAACTCAAACATGTGTTCTTCCTGGGAGAATAGAGATAGCGTGATCTCTTTTTCTGATTTTTTTTTTTTTTTGGTCAAAATCTCTTTTTCTGATTCACTGATATGGTTCCTGCATTTTTCGCGAGATTAGAGGAAGCATAATGAGTATTGTTGATGCTTTGACGGGCTGGGCAAATGAAGAATGGGTTTAGAGGTATTTGAACATGGGCCTATGATGTGTTGGATCATGAAATGAGCAATTTGGTTTATTGATACACATGGGCTCACTTGTTGCTGGTTTGTTTGTTTGTTTTTTTATTAATTAATTAACTACTTAATTAACTATCTTATTTATTATTATTATGATCGACTACTTAAATATTATAAGTAAATTAAATTCCTAATTTCCATAAAATACTACAATTTTAAATTCCCAAAATTTTGGGATATTATAGCATGTATATATACAAAACTAATGCAACAATACACACACACACACACACCATATGCGGGACAGCCAGGTTATATGCTTAAGCACTGAGAAAATATGGGTATGGTGACATCCATATCATAGATTTATCCAGGTTTTGACCAACCATGATCCAGGTTATAGAAGGATACTTATCCATTTTCATACAGGAATACTTTTATAGAGAACGAAATTTCTCAAACATTCTCCCTTCAGATCAAGATTAGCACAGCCTTCCTTTGTTTCCTACCAGAGGCGTAGCTGGATTCTTCTATGATTTTATGTGAACATAACCAAATCTTAACCTTGCTTAAACATATAACCATGTATGACTCACTGGATCATAACTAATAAATTTCTGATGATATTACTCCCTAATTTGATCCCCTTAGAAAGTTAAAAACTCATACCTTATATTTCTTCCACAGCAAAATAAAATATTCTTCAAAGAAAGAAATGATTAAACTCCTGAAATTTTATTTCTCAAGCGCACTGAATACGAGAAAGTATGTAAGGTGTTTGAGTGAAAGTTCAACTCGGTATGTTGGTGTGTTACAATAAAGGATTACATGGCTTTATATAGACAGTCGGCATACCAAATGCTTTACAATTCTAACAAACTAGTTTTACACGTAATGCAAATTTACAAAACATATTGATTACAAGCTATGACATAAAGCTAGCCTAAGACATAAAGTAAAGATGCCTATTACAAACTATATGATGCGTAAGATAAATGTGTAGAAAGAAGCTTTTAGATTTTTGTCTTTTTGTGCTTTTGTCTTTTTGTGATTTTTTTTTTCAGAGTGTCGGCAAAACCTTCACCGTACACGTTGCATGTCTATCATTGTACTTCTTCAATTTTCAAATTAGCCTGTCTCACTTTGTCAGTGTCAGCAAGCTTTTTTCTTTGTTGTATTCTATCTCTTTCTTCGTCAGCAGATATTTCAAGATTGCTTAGAGGACAGTGAGATCTACATCTGGATCTTCCATATCGTGTATTGCTCTTTCTCTTTCTTCACAATACTTACATATGTGATTTACCTCTTCTGCTAAGAGCTTGCAAATCTTCTTCTTTGTCTTTTCTGAGTTTTCCATCTTGTTGGTTCTAAGTCTGTCATACCACTGTGAGAAAAGTGGTTGTTCATGTGCTCTGTTTCCAAATGACACAATTAGAGTTGTTAAACCACAATAATATACCCATTTCTTCTCGTCTGAATTATTTGTCCTTTTCATCTCTTGAAAGATAATGTTATAATTCTGGGCTCTAATATTACATATCTTGGTCTGGAATTCTTGTTCATCTTCTATGTCTTCTTTGATCTCGGCTTCTGTCTCTATTAGCTTCCTGGTCGTTCCAAATTTGATTAAACTTATTCGAGGATAAACTTTTTTTGGAGTTATTTCTGCAATGGTTGAATAAAATTTGACATAAATTTTGTATTGAGTAACAATCCCTGCATAAATCTTGATGGCTTCTCGGATGGCTTCTAGCAATTCTGAAGTTTCTTTTAAATCATTAGATGGATAAATGGCGTGTAACATTCCATATTAGTATAAAATCTTGACTAAATCTGGTAAAGTTCCTGGATAAGCTACAACTTTATTAAAGGCAAAATGAGAGGCATATTTAATATGAGGGTCTGACAATTCCATGTTTCCAGTTTTCTTTACAAGAGTTCTAAAATATTTGAATTTAGAATAGGTGTCAAATGACGGATCTCTAATAATTCGAGGGCTTGAGGATGAGGTTTCTATTGCTTTTCCTTTTTCTTTTCTTTGGGCTTCTTCTAACAATTGAGCTTTTGTGATCTCATTGAAATGTGTTATTTTATAAAGTGTTTAATTTGGGTTTGGGCAATAGGCCCAATAACATTCTGTTGGGTGGATGACCCACTTACATTTGTCTGGGTTGTTTGGGTTGATGACCCAATCTGAGTGAATGACTCAATAACATGGCTTGATTCTAAGTCTATTTGTACTGCTGATTCAGCCTTACTTACATTTCTTCTTCCATTTCCTTCCAGCTTCTCTACTCTTTTGAATAGACCTTCAACTTCCTGGTTTAGATGTACAATACTAGATAAAATGCTTTGCACACTTGTGCTACATTGACTATTTAACAGGTTCATATTCATTTTCAGAATATTCAACTCTGTTAGAACAGTCTAACATGTATTACAAGTCTGATTAGATTTCATTTCTGAGCTTGAATTGGATTCCATCTGCTCATAAAATTTGCAATAAGGTTATTTTTTCCAGGCACATATTCAATAATATAATCATAATATGCTAAATCTCCTTGCCATTTAAATAACATTTTATTGGCCAATTTTTCTGTTTTTATTACTTTATCTAACCAAGATTTTACTTGTGTATTATCAGTCCTGATTATAAAACTATGCATTAACTATAAAAAGTTCAAACTTTTCCACTGCTTTTACAATAGCTAATAATTCTTTCCAATTAGAATGATATTTTCATTGTGTTTCTTGGAATTTTCCACTAGCATATCTAGTTATGATTTCTTCTCCTTTTTCATTTTCATGATACAATGCTGCACCCCAATTTTCATCTGATGCATTTGTATAAATTATCCATTTTATATTCTTTTTGTAAGGGTATTGTTAATTTTGGTAAATTTTCTTTAATTGTTCTATTATTTTAATAGTTTCATTATTTCATTTCCATTCAGTTTTCTCTCCTGCTAATTTAGATATTTTTTATGTTAATTTTGATAAATTTGGAACATAATTTCTAACTTGGTTTATTAATCCTAAAAATGCTTGTAAATCCTTTTTATTAGTTATTCTATCAAATTCTAATACTTTTTTACTTATATGATCTTGTAATTCTATTCCATTTGTAGTTATGATTTGTCCTAAAAAAGGTATTTCTTGTTTTCTTAATATGGATTTTTTAGGTGATATGTTCAAACCTTTTTCCTCAATTAAATCTACAAATTGGTTTAAATGTTTTTCATGTTCTTTTTCATCTTTCGAAAATATTAATATATCATCTATATATATTACAGCAAAATCTCTTAGAGGTAATAATAATTTGGATACAAATTCTTGAAATATACTTGAGCTATTATGATAACCCATTGGTAATACATTCCATTCATACAATCCTTCAGATGTGCTAAAGGCTGTATATTTTTTACTTTCTTCTTCTAATTTTGTCTAAAAAAATCCCGATTTACAATCAAATTTACTAAATATTTTCTTTCCTCTTATTAAATTAAATAGTAATTCCATTTTTAGTATAGGATATCTATTTCTAATTGCTATGCTATTCAATTTCTTATAATTTATTACCATTCTACTTTTTCCTCTTCTTTCTTTACTAAGTTTTTTTACAATCATTGCTGGTGATGAGTATTCAGATCTACTCTCTCTTATTAAATCATATTTTTTTCATTTCATTTATATGCATTACAAATTCTTTTTTATCTTCTTCTGTCCAAGGGTAAGGTTTACAATTTATTTCTTTACTATAATCTTTTAATTCTATTTTTGCCATAGGCTTAGATTTTTCCCAATGTATTAATGGATTTTCACTAAAATTGTCTAATATTCTTTGTTCTATGGTTTTTTCTTCTCTTATGGTTAGTGTGGCTAACACATGTTCTATCTTTACTGGTCCATTATTTTGTAAGAATTGTACGTCTTCTTTATATTTTTTCTTTTGAAATTTTTCATCTTTTCTCTTATAAGGACTGGTTATTCTAACTCATATTGCTTGATGTTTACAAGGTGTTGTTAACACTAAGGCTTTTTCTATAAATGTAAAAGGAAAATATTTCTCTAAAAAATCTAATCCTAATATTATATCACATTGAGGTTCATTATATTGATTTAATTCTTCTATTTTCAATTCGTAATTTCCTATCTGTATCATTATATTTTTGGCTTCTAATTCTATCATATGTATTTCTCTTCCTGCTGATTCCATTCTTATAATTCTATTTTTTTCTTTTCCACATTTCTGGTGGTAATGCATTATATTTTGCTACTATTATATTTGTTCCAGTGTCTATTAAAGCATGATATTTTTTAGCTCTATATTTTTCATAATTAAATTTTATCAAGACATAATATAATGGTATAGTCATATCCTTGATAACACTTACAATTTCTTTTTAATTTCTTTCTTACACATTTCTCTATCTTTCATTTTGATTCTAGTTTCATTTATAAAAGGATGATGCATTCCTGGGTATTTCCTGTATATATATGGATATCCCATTTCATTTATTGTTTTCCAATCTTTTTTATTTGTTTTATTTATTCTTTTTACTATTTTTCTCTTTAGACTTTTATCTATTTCTGGTACTTTATCTAAAACTTCTCTATCTCCATAATATATTTCCCATACAATTTCTATATTTTTATTTCTTTCAACTAATTTTCTTTGCATTCCTATTCTTCTGTTCTTCATATCCTACTTAATAATTCTAACTTTTGTTTCAAGCGAGATTTTATAGCTCTACATGAATTCATTCTTCTTAAATTTTGATCGAAATATACTGGATGATGAATAAAATTTTCAGTTGTTAGTCTTCCTTTATATAATTTTATTTTCTGTTTAAGTTTTCTAACTAATATTTTTATTAAATTTGTATCTACATTTGGTACTAAAGTGGTTTCATCTATTTCTCTATCTATATCTTGTCTTTTATATATGAATACAATTTTCTTTCTATCTTCATCCCATTCAATAGTTATATCTTCAATCATGATAACTTTGGTATTACAATTGTTTGATGGTTTAAGTTTATCATTATTCTTTCATTTTGAATTCTATAAGGTTTAACTAGTTCTAAAAAGTCTCTTCTTAATATTATCTTATAATCATTTTTTGTATTATCTTTTACTATTAATGTTAAATCGATTATATCTCTATTATTAAATCTTAATATAGCATTTGTGGTTGTACTACTTCCTTCTAATATTAAATTATCTTCCGTGAATCCTATTTCCATTTCACTATTTTTGCTATTACTTCTTTCCAAGACATTTCAGATTTTACTTCTAATTTTATATAACTTTCTCTTTGTGATCTTATTTCTTTTAGATTTGTACTTATCGGTCTTTCTTGTAATAAATAAGAACTATCTGGTAATTTATCATATTATATATATATATATATATATATATATATATATATATATATATATTAAACTCAAAAGCATTGCTGCATCTGTTACCATCTGTACACGTGTTCCCATGTGTGTGTGTATTAGCTTGGAAAACCATGGAAAACAAGGGTAACAGTTATTTTGTATGATGTTAGTATTTATTAAACTCAAGGTTTTTATTTCTATAATCATATAGGTTGAAACCTTATATTTTGGAAAATCATGAGAAATATTATATTTTATATGATGATTGGTATTTATAAACTTCTAAAGGGCTGTGTGTCCCATAAGGCTGCGTGTTCTAATATTATGTTCATTTGATTTCCAGAATTCCAATTGACTGATTGAGATTCAATTTATCATAAAACAATCCGATTTAATATTGAATCCATTAAGTTCCAAACTTCCAATAAACTTGTTATGGGTTTTGACCACCACACACACATTAAATCAAACTGGAATTCACCCTAACATTTTGATTTTGTTGTATGTTTGGGTGATAAAAATGTTGGATGGATTGGTGATGAATTTATGAACTTAATGGATTCAATTAATGGATGTTGTAGTAGTTTTGTGGATTGGTGATGAATTTTTGGGGTAGTTTAATTTCGAATAACTGTTATATTGTGTTTGATTGGTGTATAAGAATTTAAATGTTAGGTTTGTGGATTAAGTAGTAGTATAAGAATTTATGTTTAGTGACAAATTTATTGTAGGTTGAAAACGATGAGTAAGGATAAACAAAAAAGTATAGATAGGTTCTCTAAAAAGAAAGCAACTTCAGAAAGTGATATTTCTAAAAAAATAATTCCTGAAAGTGATACACCTTGTAATGAGTCTCCTTCCAACCGTCAAAGAACTGAACATGCTGATGATATTATTATGGTCAAAAATAAGATTTTTAGGTATGCATTTTTCCTTTGGTTATATTTAAATAATTTTATTAAATTTCATTATACATATAATTATTATGTTTGTTTTGTGATATCTTTAGGACAATGTTTATTTCATTACTCATTAGATTGTGAGAGAAAAGTAAAATTCATGTTTGAGATACCTACTAAAAAGGTTAGTATCATTATATATCTTGTTTTAATTTATAATTGTCAGTTATTATTTATTTATATTTTTAATGTTAAGTCATACTATTTAGTAAATAGTTCAATATGTTTATTTTTTTGGCCTGGGCTAAAATATTTTCCTGGCTCCGCCACTACCCCCGGGGTTCATTTATTTGAACTCCAAACCGTATGAAAGAGACAGGTAGTGGATCAGGATCAAGAGGGAAGACACAGCTATACGAAGAGGAATTTCTTGGAAAAAATATGTAGTTAGACTTTAGTATATTGTTTATCATTTGTTTGTTATTTTTGGGATTATTGTATTAATATCCGACTATAGGATAGATTCAAATCGCAAAAAATGTATGCTCACATTTTCAGACTAAGATATTTTCAGAAACTTTTATTCCGTAATTAAGTCGTCCAAATCATCTCGATGTCTGTGTGCGATAACTCTAATAAATAGAGGCCCTCAAGGTCGGGCATTACACCCATGTTTCTCCTCTTGCATATTTAAGTAAAGTTTATGCAAGCCTTTAATTTGTGCCTAATTCAATCTTCAATGGCTTTTTCAAAATTCATGAGGAAGAAGGTGTTGGCCATAGGATTAGGGTTTCGTGCAAGGAAGGGTATGGCAGCATGGTGAAGGGAGAGCATATGTGAAAAGATTAATTAAAAATTGAGAGTTTTTTTATGATAATATTATTATTATAATTAAAATATGAATTTGTTTAAAAAATATTTGAGACAATGTGGCAACTAATTAGGACTTAAATAATGTGATTTGGTGACTCAACATTTTCTGTGAGATAAAATTAATGGTGTTAAGTTTCAAGGACTAAAAGTGAACATTTTAAACTTAAGCTACTAAAATGATTGTCAATGTAAACATAAAAGACTAAATGTATACTTTAGCCAAAAAAATTAAAGTATAAAAAAATAGTCAAATAAAAATTACAATTAACCAATGTCACTCCTAACGAGTGTCACTTATAAAAATTATGATAACAATTATTCACTGCTAGTCCAATTTAGAGAGATAAAAGTAACATTTGAAATTAAAATTACCACTAAGTTTATTACTCTCTCTGGTTCTTATTATAAGGCACCAACTACCTAAAATTTTTTGTCCTTTTTATAAGGCACCAACTACATTTAACTAACTTATTTATTACTATTTACTATTATGTCATTACTTTAACAAACTTTTTTAAATCTATCTCATTAAAGTAGGGATAAAGTTGGAAACTTTTATTAATTTTAAACTCATTAATGACTTAACTTCCATTTTCTTGGTTTGTGAGAAAAGATAGTTGGTGCCTTATAATAAGGACCAGAGGGAAGTATACACCAAGTATACTTTTTCATTTGTCAGTGTGAATATGAAATATAATTAATAAGGTATTCAATATTAAAACTTTTTTTATTGGATGGAGATAGATTTTAATTTAAAGTTGTCTGGTATGTCATTATATTATGAAGCCTACTCCTTGCCAAAACAATAATGAATCCTACTAAAGTATTGCCCAATACATAATGATTTTGGAAAACATGGTGATGGGTGTGAAAGCATCTTTCATGTGCCCATATCGTCAAAAACAATATCATAAATTAATAAACTATTTAATATTAAACTCTTTTATAGTGAGTATGAAACAGGGGAAGCGTATTTATGTAGTGCAAATTGTCAAAAGAAGAACATCCTCTCGGGGTTACCATTAAAAGTTATATTTTAATTTATATTATAAACTTTTAAAAGTTAAAGGCCTCCGCTAAATAAGCGTTTTTCTTCTTTCGGCGTTGGTCATCTTTTTTTTTTTTCTTTTTTTTTTTATTATATATGAGAAGTTTAGGAGAGGGGTTGGGTTCACCCGTAATCCAAGGGTATGGTGAAATCTCCCTTCCTCCTAGGTGATACCAATGTTGGGCAAGACGAGGCGTCTATTACCCTCAAGCGTTTACCTAGGCACCCAGGAGCTAGGATGTATCCCATAGCGCCTTGACCAACTCTAGGATCGAACCCTCTCTCTTTAGTGAGAGTTTCCGACCTCTTTGTCATTTGAGCCCAAGACGAAGAGTGGCGTTGGTCATCTTTAATTACAGAAGTAGGTTGTCCTTGCACCCAAAAAAAAAGAGAGCATATCTTTAATTACGGAAGTAGGTCGTCCTTGCACCCCCAAAAAAAAGGGAAAATTTCATTTAGGGCTCAAGGTAGGAAAATATTGTCAAAAAAGACTCTAAGGCCTTTTCTGATATTATTTCAGAAAGCATTAACAATAATATCAGTACCCCATTAACAACAAAATCAGTATCTGTTAACAACAATTCCGTTAACAACAAAATTAGTATACGTTAACAACAATATCAGTACCCGTTAACAACTACGTTTTTATGAAAAAAATACCAGAAAAGGCCCTAGGGCCTTTTTTGACATTTGACTTTTCTTATGATATTTTTTGACAATATTTTTTTACCTTGGGACATGAATGAAATTTTCCCAAAAGAAAAGTGTAAGTGGGTTCTGTGCTGTCAACGTATATAAAATAATTGTCCTTTATTTATATATTATATAAAAATGAAAAACAATAATATAACTAAAATTGATACAATTTTTTTTTCTTGACCCACCAAAATTGATATAATAGAATTGAGGGAATGGGAGATTAACAAAACATCAATTTTATTATAGAGAGGCATTAAAAATAGACATAAGTAATGAACCCAAAAAAAAAAATTGGTGAGAAAGTACAACCTCTTGCTCTATTTGATGAAAAATATAAGAGTAAAATACTCTGACCACCATCCTATTTTACTTTAATTACACAGATCTCCCATTTATTTTGGAAACCTATATAAACCTCGTTTTAAAAAAATGTATGTTGCACAAACCTTTCTTGTATTTTAAAATTATATCTTCATCTACCCAAATCATTAGTTGACCGTTAAATTTGACTTTTAAACCTTTTTTTTTGTTACCAAAATGTCCCTCTTTAGTATGGGACTAATAAAAATTTATAAAACCAAATTTATACCACCAAAAATTTATTTTAGTAGATTTTATAACTTTCTAATTTTTTTTAAAAATTTATTAGTTTTGATATTATAAATTAATTTTGACTTTAAATATATAATAAACACATATTTTTATCAAATATAATAAACTATATAAGTTTGAGTTTGTATGTATCATTTAAATTTATAATTTAATTTTTTTTTCACAGATATTTATAAACACATTTGATCAAGCACATGTTTATTTAAAAACTTATTTAAATATCCAAAGTTTGTGATATTTATATTAATCAATGCTAAAATCATCAAATAAGTAGCTATTTCTAAAGATAAAAATAGACATTAATGAACAAATAAAAGAAATTAAATTCTTTAAAACAATTTTAGTCAAAATGTGAAAGACAAAATAAACACGCACAAGATAAAAAGTAAAACTAGGGATTTAATATTAAGCGTAAAATGTCAAATAATTTTTATTTTTATATAAAATTTAATTAAAAAATAAATTTTTTGAATCTTTTAGGAATATTCTTAATGGAGTTAATTGTTTAAACTTAAATGTATATTTTTAAAATAAAGGAGAGGTTTGTGTCATTGAGGCAAAATATGAGGGAGGTCAAAGTATTTTACTCATATATATAATACTAAATAAGGACATTTTGGTAAAAAAAATTCAAAAGTCAAATTTAACGGTCAACTAACAATTTAGATGGATGAAAATAGAATCTTAAAATATAAGGGATGTTTGTATAACATATATTTTTTTTAAAAAATTTTATAGGGGTTTTCAAAATAGATGAAAGATCTATGTAATTAAGATAAAACAGGATACTAGACTGGTCAAAATATTTTACCCAAAACATAACAATTGACGTTATAAAACAATCAAGTCAACAAAGGAAAGATTTATTTTTTATTTTTATTTTCTTTTTGGAGCTCGACAAATGGAGGAAACGCACAGAAGCCAAGTGGCGATTTTAAATTATTAGACTTGCTTTATAACAAAGACAAGTTTACTAGAAACGTTCTTCTTCACTTATAAATAGGATTGCTTTAGTTTCCGCAGACATCATCACCATTGATGTGGCAGCTAATTTGGACTTAAATAATTTGACTTGATAACTCAACATTTTTTATTAAATAAAACTAACAGTATTAAGTTTTAAGGATTAAAAGTTGACTTTTTAAATTTAAGATACTAAACTGATTGTCAATAGAAAGATAAATGACTAAATATATACTTTAACCAAAAAAGACTAAAGGATAAAAGAATATTCAAATTGAAATTATGATTAACTAATGTTTAATTTGATCGCTCCAGGTATGATTATCATCTTCCTCATTCCTTAATTAGTATCCATCACGTACATACGTGTTAGGGAAAGCCATGTTCAATTCCCCCTATAGATATTTTTATGTATAATAATTTATCAGGTCATTTTCACCAATAATATTTTCAATGGGATTTTTGCACAATTTTTATTTTTAATTAGTGAAATAATTCCAATTTGGCCATTTAAAATTATCCAACTTTTTTTTTCTTTTCTTTTATTCTTTTTTTGTTTTTGCCTTAGCCATATTTAACGTTAATTTACTTTCTATAGAAGTAGGTCCTGTAAGGTGGCAATATAAAAAAATATTTTCCACAATTAATATGTGTGTGCGTGTGTTTGATACTTATTTATAATTAGTATTATTTATTAGTAATTTTTAAAGAAAATTATCGTTATTTTTATTTTTAAAATTATATTGGTCAATATTTTTTTAATTTATCTCTATTGATGCTCCCTTAATAATAATCAAAGAGAAAGTGAATGAGGGAATTAAGGAAGATAACTATAATATTTTAGAAAATATATATCATATTAATTAAGTTAATCAACTTTCTTAATCTAATTAAATTGATAAATATATCTTATATTAACCATGGAAACGAACACTATGAGGAATGGAGGGAGCATATTCATTTTCTCTGTTTTTTCCCGCCAGAGCATATGCTTTTTCCCTTGGTTGTAACTTGTAAGAACACAGTGTTCGCCTACTAATTTTAAAAAAAATAAATAAATAAATTATAGGCGAATGGTTGGGGCTCAATTTTGCTCATACTTTTGTATGTCCTTCTAAATAAATACTCTCTAAAATCCATTTTATAAGGCGTTTCTACCTAGCTAATTCAAAGGGACTAATAAAAACGGTAAAAAAACAAAAAATTAAATTAAATTTGGCATATAATTTAAGTGATTTATAATATTACTGTAATTAATTACTCTAAACTCCAACATCTTATTAATATCTACTTGCTCACCACCTTCATTAACTAAGGGCATCATTTATAGAAAAAAATATTTAATACTTATTGAAACTTTCATAACATCTTATAAAAAGAATTAGAAACACCTTTTAGAAAACGCCAGTCTTATAGAATGAAATGAACTGGAGAGAGTAATAGCAGATCAAGTGCGCCGCTTAATACAAGAAATTCAAAATTTACACCAAAATTATTTGTTTTCAAAGTAGAAGGGAATGCATTAATGGTTTAAAGTTACAGACGAAATTAGCCTTGCGACCTCCTATTCATAAAAGAGCTTTCATGCCACCGTTCTAAATACTAGTTGGCCAATTAGTCACGGTAATGAAGGAATCTTTGCAGGTTGCGCACACACACACATAGATATAATCAAGAACTTAGATGCGTTTGAGTATTGTGAATGATGTTTAAAATCTCTCCATCCCTGTTCGTTGAGAGTGAACCATGGCTCAGTGATCAATATTTAATACAAATTTCGAACCCTGCTAATATATTCAGGCCAAACAAAAAAACCCTACTAATCTATCAACCAAAAAAAAAAAAAAAAGTTAACGTCGTTGTAGTGGAGATGACAAGCCAACTAACTTGGATTTTAAATAATTCAACTTGCTTTCTAACAAAGACTCCCTGTATTAATACTTAATATTTAAGGAAGTTTCCCCTAAAACCTTGTTCTGCACTTATAAATTGGATTGCTGTAGTTTGCCCAGATATTATCATACTATTGCTCTTTGTTTGGAAGAGAAGGCTTGATCCATCCAGGTATGACTGTCTTCTTCCTCATTCCTCATGTATAATGTTTATCTTTCAACTATTCATCACATACAAGTCAGGAAAAGCAGTGTTCCTAACCAGTTCCATGATGTGTGGTGATCTCTCTTTCTAAAATTTTATAAAACTTGTTTGAATTTTATAATGATACAGCATCAATATATTAAAATTTTAATATAATTTTCTCCGAGATAGTGGATCTTAATTATATATTCTTATTTTTCTTTCGGCCATGTAGATCAACTCCAATTAACATCGTTAAAATAAAACTCCAATTAACAAGAATGCCCGTCAAGCGTTTCAATTGAATACTTCCATAACAATTTAATTTAGGCCAAGAGATTATGGCTCAATTGGCACTCTATACCTCCAATTATAAAGGAGGTAATGGCTTCTATACCTTATGTGTGCTGCCTGATGGTCTTATGTAGTTAAAGAAAATCTTACGATAATTATTATAATCTTATATTTTTATTCAACAAAAGGGTTGATCATATTATTGTTATGTCTGCATTATTTTTAATATTTTTTGAAAATAAAGGTGTAACAGGAGTTTACTCTTTCAATTACAAAGCACTTGGCAAGAAAATTACAAATCATATTCTTTATTTTTAGGAAAAATTATGAATATGTTTCAAACACAGATCTTGTTTATAAATAAATCCCATGAATTTACCAAAATACAGTGAAACTCGAAGTTTCTTTAGTGTTATTTTCTACAGGTGCAAAACCAAACTGCCCCTTGACTAATCTATGGGGTTTGCTTGTAAATTAGAAGAGGTTGATTTATTAATGTACAAAGTGGACATGTAAATCTTTATAAGAAATTTGAATAAGTAGTGCAAAAAATTATTTATATTCATTGGTGAATAGAAAGTTTGAGTTGTAAATCTAAGAAGTTAACTTGTAAATCCATATGTAAAATTTGAGTAGAGGGTAATTTAGTCATTTTCACGTGTAAAAATGGCACTTAAGGACCTCAGGACTTCACCATATTTTAAGTAGACTTATTCGTAAATGAGTCCCAGCCCTTATTTGGGACTTATTCATAATTTTTCCTATATATGCATGCTACCCACGCCTTGCTATAAATACAAATTAAATTCACATGGAGTAAACACTATATTTGAATAGTTGTTATGAATAGTTGTTATGTTTATTATAATGTTAGTATTGGAAACTTGAGTGGAGAGATTAGCATTCAAATTTATTAGGAATAATTAACACTTAATAGGTTTTTTTTAATGCTCAGTAATGGCTGCTTTAGCTACTTCTTCTCAACCACGTTTGGAAGAGTATGATGTTTTTATCAGCTTTAGAGGTTCAGATGTTAGAGATGGATTTCTTAGCCATTTGACAAAGCAATTAAGACAAGAAGGGATAGACGTGTATGTGGATGAGAGGCTAGAGAGGGGAGATGAAATATCATCTGCGCTTCTTGAAGCAATAGAAAGATCAATAATTGCGTTGGTGATATTCTCAAAAAACTATGCTTCTTCAAGGTGGTGCTTAGAAGAGTTAGTGAAAATCATGAAATGCAAGGAAGTCAATAGTCAGATTGTAATTCCAGTTTTCTATAATATAGACCCATCACACGTCAGACATCAAGAAGGAACATATGCAGATGCATTTGCTCAACATAAACAAAAGTTCGAAGATGACTTGTTGCGAATTTGGAGATCTGTCTTGAAAGAAAAAGCAAACTTATTTGGTTATCATTCCTTAAATTTTCTGTAAGTTTTTCCTCTTTTTGGTTATTCAATATATCTTTTCATAGTGTATAAATTACTATGTTTTCATAAAAATTTGAAAATAATTATACTTATTAATGTATTATTTCTAAGAGCGTTGGGTAATTTGATTGAAAAAATAATTTGGTTTAATAATATTGTTAATCATTATAATTTGATCAAATTTTGATTTTGATCCTTATAGTTTCAAATTACTAGTTTTAGTCCATATAGTTTCATAAGAATTTGATCTGAAATACCTTTACTTTTGGTTTTGGTTCCTATACTTAAACCATGTCCTTAAGAAATTATCGGGTTCAAAACTAATAATTTGAAACTATATGGATTTAAACCAAAATTCAATCAAACTTTAATGATAAAAAATGATATTAATCCAAATAATTTCTTCCTGTCTAACATGCCAGCAATGAATCCGATCTTATTGATGGGATAATCAAAGAGGTATCTAAAAAGTTGGAAGATAAAGACAAAATTGAGGCAAAGTGCCAGCTGATTGGATTTGAGGAAAATATAGCTACTATTGAATCATTTATAAAAGTTGACTCATCAGAAGTTGGAGTGCTTGGAATTTGGGGTAAGGGAGGGATAGGCAAAACAACCTTAGCTCATGTTGTGTTTGAGAAATTTTCCCACCAATTTAATAGTTCTTGCTTTGTATCAAATGTGAGAGAGGAATCAAAAAAGATTGGGTTGCCTTGTTTACTTGAAAAAATTCTCTCCGTACTACTAAACGATGAAAATCTCACAATGAAAAGAAGACACAATACTCAAAGTAGGCTACGTCGAGCAAGAGTTCTTTTAGTTCTTGATGATGTAGACACCTCTAGCCAATTACAATATCTTCTTGAAGAAAATCTTTCATTGGGACCAAGAAGCAAAGTCATCATAACAAGTAGAGACAGGCATGTTCTTGTTAGTGGAGGAGTTAATTCAGTACATGAGGTGAAAGAATTAAACATGGAAGAATCGCTTCAACTTTTTTGTCGGCATGCATTCAAGCAAGCCTATCCCATAATGGGATATGAAAAATTATCAACACAGGCTATTCAGTATGCAAGAGGCCTTCCTTTAGCATTAAAAGTTTTGGGTTCATATTTGAACTCTAGAGATATAACAACATGGGATAGTGCCCTCAGAAGATTAAGAAAGTATCCTAATGTGGAAATTCAAACTGTATTGAGGGTGAGTTATGATGGACTTGATATACCAGAGATATACCAGAAAAGAAGATGTTCTTAGACATTGCATTCTTCTTCAAGGGAGAAAAAAAAGAAGATATTATAAGGGTGCTAGATGCTTGTGATGATTCCTACGCAGATATTGGAATAGACAGCCTTCTAAATAAAGCTCTCATAACCATTTTAAGAGACAATATAGTAGAAATTCATGATCTACTGCAAGAAATGGCTGAACATATAGTCCGTGAGGAATCTAGAGAGTATCCTGAAAGACGGAGTCGATTAAATGATGCAATGGAAATTCAAGATGTACTAGAAAATAACAAGGTAAGAGAAGGATTCTTTAACTTCCATTTCCATTCTTTTGATTCGTTGATGAATTTTTAAACTCCACTGGTATAATATTATTTTGAACTTTTTTATTGTTAGGGAACTGATACAATTCAATGCATTACATTGAACCCGAAGGTGTTTGGAAACAACTTATTCTTCAGTGCTATCGCTTTCCAAAAAATGAGTAATTTAAGATTTCTCAGGATTGAACCTCTCCAAGTGAAGATCATTGGATCTCTTTTTGAAAGCAAAAATATCGTGCATTTTCCTAACGGCCTGAAGTCACTTTCTAATGAGCTCAGGTACTTCAGCTGGAGTGGTTATCCTTTGAAATCCTTGCCACACGGTTTTAGGCCGAAGAAACTTGTTGAAATCCATATGCCTTTTAGCAGAGTTGTAAAACTATGGGATGGTGTGCAGGTAACCGTATATTAATTAATGCAAGTTTCATTCATTACTCCAGTTGAATTATGAGAGCATCTTTTAGTAACTTTTCTCCTATACAATTGTCACAGGATCTTATGAATCTAAGGAAAATAGATCTTAGCTATTCCAAAGAGTTAAAGGAGTTGCCTGATTTTTCTATGGCACTAAATCTTGAAATACTGGACCTCGAATGGTGTCAAAATTTATGCAGTATTCATCCATCTATCTTTTCTCTTCCTAAACTTGTTTCTTTGAATCTAAGGGCATGCCACAATCTAAAGAACCTTCACAGCAATAACCATTTGAAATCTCTCAAGAATCTCACGCTATCCGGTTGCTTTAGTCTCAAGGAACTTTTGTTGCCATTAGTAGAAGTGAGAAGATTAGATTTAGTTGAAACTGGTATAGAAACATTGGAGTTGCCAATTGGACAGCTCAATAAAATTGAAGAGCTATATCTCGGTGGGCTCTATGGGCGTCTCAAGAGCATTGAAATAAATGAGCTTAGGTGCTTGACATCTCTTAAAAAATTCTCTCTTTCTCGGTTTAGAGAAGGAATTGACAAATCAAAATTAGTCGTTCTTTTTGATGCCTGGCGTTGTTTAGAAGAATTTTGTTTGGAGGACTGCGTGGTTTCTGAGATACCTAATAATATCAGTGGCCTGTCATTTCTGAAGATTCTATCACTACGAAATTGCGGCGTGGAGAAATTGCTCACAAGCATCAAGCATCTTTCAAAGCTGAAAGAAATTGATTTGGGTCATTGCTACAGACTTGGGTCATTACCAGAACTTCCACCTTCCGTTACTCGATTATATGTCGAAAATTGCATTTATTTGAAGACTTTTGATTTCAAATTGATGCCAGCAATATTATATTACAACAACTCTTGTGAGGTTAGAGTTTGTTACACAGGAAACACAATTCCAAAGGGCTTCAGATATTTTCAGATGGGGGAGAGTTCCATCACTATAGAGCTTGCACCACCTTCTTCTGACCATTTGTTGGGTTTTGTTAGTTGTTGTATTGCTCGTCCATTTTTTGGAAGCCGTATCATTTCATCAGTTATCAGAAAATTCCACTTTGAAGATGAAGAGATCAATTACAAAGATGAAAAGGAATTTCTTCGCCGAGGGTATTTGGAAGCAGATATTGTTTTTCTATGGTATGATCCAATGGAAAGCATATTAAAGGGAACTCAAAGAAGATGATATGTCAAGGGCCCCTCTTCTAAGTTTGCAAGTGAATTCTTGATTGAAGATTTCTTTCCTGATAATCGCTTGATAAAAGGGTGCGGAATTTGGCCTATATACGCATCAGAATTACAACAGCTTCAACAAATGGAATTGAAGCTTTGGAAGAAGCAATAATAGTGCCCTGAACATAAATTAAAATACTGAATAAACATTAGAAAAATCTCCAAACTAAGCCAACACACATGCTGTTGTCTATATTTTCTATCCTTTCAGCGCTCTGTAATGTATTTAGACTTGGTGATGGTTTGAATTAATTGAACGTGATGTAGCTACCATCTATCATCTTCCACAACCTTCATCACTATTCAATCTGATTATTCTTTTCTCCAATTAATTGTTTATTGGCTTTCGTTTCTCCCCAATTTCTCTTATGATTGCAAGAGGCACTCTTTAAGAAACTCTGATTGTGTCATTTTATGTTATGAGTAGCATCAAAGAATGCGGGGTATCCCAAAATTTTTCTCATGATAAATCTTCCCCCTAAAATTATGATTTTGTTACAACACAGCCAAACACTTTTTTTTTCCCAGAATCTATTTTTGGCAAGAAAACCATAGTTTGGAATAGAAAGAAACCATAGTTTGGAGTGGAAAATCATGTTTTCCAGGAGATATTTTTTTTTCTACTTTTTCAAAAGCTATTCTTTAAAATCTATTATCTAAAATTACCTTTTTCACTTTTTCTTTAAAAGTCATTCTCTAAAAGCTAATCTAAAAACACCCTCAATCTCCCTTCTCTTCTTTGCTCATCTTTATAAGTAGAAATTTCTATAGAATTAATTACTTGTTCTTAGTGTACAGTATCTCTTGCCTAGTTGAAATTATGTCATTGATATTTTTGGATTGAGGTGCAATTTTTTCTCCGAAGTCACCATTCAAGAACTCTAGGTGTCCTAAAATTTTTCAAGAAGCAATTTTTGTCACACTCGGCCCTATATTACTCATACTGAGGCATCAATATTCTTAAGGGTCATTCTCATCACTATTAGAGTATCTCTTTGCTCAATTCTTTGCTCTAAATTTCTTAGGCAACTCCTTTCTGAGCGCTCACATTCCTATGTAATTGGTTGGGGGAGGGTGAGATTCAAGGGAATCTAAGTAGTAAACAGTACTAAGAATGCATGCAAGATGAACATTAGTACAAGATATGCTTGCCTTACATAGGCTTATGTTCACATTATGACATTTTTGCATGCTTAATGTTTTGGGCTTCATACATATGGCCACAGTATAAGCAGAAACATAAGCTTCATTCATTAATACATTCTTCACATAATCCATCAAAGCAATACCACACATCAATACAAAACATACAAGTCAAATACATGCAAGTTGAGTAAGTTCACTATCTTACTAACGTCCTTCCTCAGTTTCCTCTTCTTCCAACCACCAAAATTGCTTGCAACATCTTCCATTCTTCTTTTTTCTTTCTTGACTTCTCATGGCCCTAAATGCATAGTCATAGTATGAGAGTCATGGAAAATGAATGCCTAATGGGACTGCCCTAGCCTCATAAGCTTACTTTCACTCTTGAAGTTTATACTTATTACATTTGGCCTTTTCTTTCTTAAATTCTCATGGTAGCTAAAAGCTACCAACATTTTCACTAAACTTTAAATAATCATAATTAATTTTATATAATTCCAATTGATGTGATTAACATTTCTATTCAAGGCTATGTAAGTATATTTTAGAGAAAAAATAATCACCAAATGAATTTGTGGTTGTATAATTCCCAGAATTTCGTAGAGAAATTACACTCAAATCTTGAAATAGGATTTCTCCAGATTTTCCAACCAAACTTAGAAAATCCATAACTTTCATTATACACATTCACTTAATGTGTTTTTGGACTTATTTTAAAGCTTAAGAGGTGTACTATCTACACACAAATATTTCACAAACCGAAAGGGTCATTTTCTTGGCCAAAACCTCACATGAATATGAACCTCCAATCTAGAAAAATAGAATTGTTTCGACTTTTCTGTCCAGGTTGGAAAAGTCATAATTCTTAATGTACTAGTTCAACTAGTACAAATGACCTAACCAATTAAAGTTTGATAAGTCTATTTTTATGGAAAAATTCATTCCACTACCAAATACAAACACAATGTTCCAGAATTATAAATCAATCCTCACTGATCCAGAAAACATTCCAGATTTAATACCTAACTTTAAAAATTCATAACTTATAATATACTTATCAATTTGCCTTATATTATGTATCATTTTAAAGCTTATCATGTCTACTTGAAATATGGAAAGTTTCATAGCCGTTATAAATCATATAATCGGTCAAAACCTTGTAGGAAAACGAAACTAAAATTTTGAAAACATAATCTCTACAATTTTTCCTGTCTGACTTTGAAAACTCATAACTTGAGTTTTAGACCTCCGATTAACATAAACTATTACTCATTTTAAAGCTTAGGGAGTATACTATCTACTGATAAGATTTCACAGACAAAATCAAACTTTAGCTTCTAGAATTAACATGCATAGAAAGCCCTATTTTCTAGTGAATCAGAAACAACATTTCAAAGCCTCCAAATTGACATGCATACAATTAGAAGACTATTATGATCTTATTGTTAGGAAACCCAAAGCCACAAAAACCAAAATAATTAACAATCCCCTAGTTCAACCACCACAAATCAGAGCAACACAAACTCATGCAACACTAGATTCACTCTATAAAAACTTTAATCTACTCTTAGATAAGAACATAGATGTCTAGCCACAATGGACTAGTGAATGTTTATGTTAGATCAAAGGATTCCCCAAGATGTCTATAAGGCAGATACTAAAGGAAATATCAAATAGCTCTCCCAGGTATCTATAAAGCAAATATTGAAAATAACAGTGGATGATTGTACACGATAATGACATTTAGCTAAAATGGGTGGGGTGTATGCACAATGAGGCTGAATAGTAAAAGGGATGAATAGAATATGTGTAATTTTTAGGTTTAGCATTTATAGAAGTTACCTTAAGGTTGGACTCTTGGGCTTTATGAACCTCCTGGCCCATGCATCTATGCTGCCACGCCATGATTATTACCTTGATTATAGGCTGTTTAGGATCTTCCCTTATTATAGGAAGATCTTGGTATTAATTGCCCTTGTTGGGCCATTCAGAAATTGGGCCTCCTATATGAGTCCATAACAGTTACCCCCCAGCCCAATAATTCAGGTCTCTAGGTTGTCGAGATATTTTTATGATTTATCAGGGAATTTGGAATTGGCTGGGATATATGCATGTTTTATCTGGGTTCCAAATTTAGAGACATTTCTTGTTGCTGCGTTGTTTAGACTTTCGTTTGATTTCAAATGACTCTTTGATTTATGTTGTAGTTACAAGTTGCCGCCGGATATGTGGTCTGGGTTGGCTATTTTGTTTCGTCCAAATTGGGTTCTTCTTTGTATCAAACGTCTGGGTTCTAGGTTTACATGTTTGACAACTACTTTGCACATCAAACATCCGGGGTTCAGCTTATAAGTTTTAAACAAAGAACTTTCCCTAATCTGAGTTGATTCTATTGATCGCTCAAACTCTTTTTTGCTAAGATTTCTTCATTAGGATTCTGGGTTTTCGAATTTGTTGGTTTTAGCCACGAGTCCTCCCCCAAGCAAGATTTTCTTAGTAAAGAAACAGACCAATTTAATTGCACTTTTAGTACTTTCAACTTCATTTACTTTGATCTCAGCTTCTCCGTTGTGAAAACGGACTTATCTTTGATGTCAACCTCATGTTTGGGAAACTCGGATGATTTTTTAAGAAACCAAGCAGATGACGATTTGAATTCTTCCTTAGCTTTCATTATATCATGACCTACTTTCCAACTGGCCACTTTCAACTGTCAAGAAGCCAAAACACCATGCCTAGCCACCTGCAACATTTAGGCACATTGAATGCGTACCTCATTTTCGCATGTCATCATTACTTTATGTGCATATTACCTTCTTTGCCCCCGACTCTTCAAATTCACGACCTCAACGGTTATGCTTATATATATGTATTGCCCCCCCCCCTAATTTGCATTACTTTCAATTCAAAGCTTTCTTCACCTTCCCAAATAGCTTTCATTTTCAAAAATTTGTTTTCCTTCAAGTCTCCAATTCATATTCTCTAAGCTCTAAAGACTTCCATTATACCAGGTATTTTCTTCACTCCTTCCCACTGCTTTGCTTCGCCTTTACTCTTCAGCTTTAGCATTGCATTGCTCTTTGTCTCTTTATCTTAACATTCTTTAGAAAACGGATTTCTGGGCCTCAAGTTAGTTTTTACTAGGTTTTTCTGGGTAATCATTCTAGAATTCTTGAACTTTATGGGTGTGAAACCCTTTATTCTTTGATTCTTGTCCATCAATCTTCAAAATCATGTTCATTCTTTCTTCTCGTTTGCATCGGGTGGCTGTGATGACCTAATAAGAATTTTGTATTGAACTCAAGAAGTTGAGAAAGTTGGACTGAGCCATCCTAATAGTTTTCAAATCTTTCTTTCTCTTTTTAGAAAATCCATGGTTAAAGGCCCTCCTTTATTATCTTCGATTCATGGGAAGCCAATTCCAGAAGAGGAATATGCTATACTTCAAAGAGTACCTTCGGTAGAACGGTACTGGTTCTGGGGGATCTCTCATACCGAAGAGGAAAAACAAGAAGCATTGCTTCGCAAACCCAGGGGTAGTGGGAGTAAAAAGAGAACCCAAACACGTCAAAATGTTCCGAGCTCTATTAGCTCTCCCTAGCTCACAAACCCTAAGCCGAGATGAGATTACCTCTATTCCAACGTCAGATATTTCCCTTCCAAGGGACTCTAATCGAACTATCTCAGGATCCTATCTGGAAGGCATAGTTAACCTGTGTGATGATTGCTCATATTTAAGTTGTGGTCTCCTTATATGTGGTCGAGACATAAAAGCCGAGTTGGTTTTAGCCTCCTGCCAACATAAGCTGATTGTAGATACTATCCCAGCTTTTGATGTCATCAGCCATTATTCTAACTTGGTTCATTAGATGATAGAGACTTTTATGATCCGTACAAATGATGAAAGTTGCACCTAATAGGTATTGACACCGTTTAGACACAGCGTTGGTGATTGCATACATTTCCCTAATGTAGGTCGATTTATGCTGCATGGTAGGTGATAATTTGTGGCTGTAAAATGCAATAGGCTAATTCTTTTGCATGAGAACAACTCCTATTCCAACCCTTGAGGCATCGGCCTCAATAATAAATGGCAAGGAAACATTTGGTAAGATGAGTATAGGAGCCTGTGTGAGGAAAGCCTTCAACTAAACAAATGCATTATTTTCCTTGTCACTCCATAAAAATCCTTTCTTGGTTAGTAAGTCACTAAGAGGAGCAGTGATAGTGGCAAAATTTTTAATAAAACGCCTATAGTAGCCAGCCAGTTCTAGGAAAGCATGGACCTAAGCGACTGTAGTTGGAATTGACCAGTGGGTAATAGAGCTGATCTTTGCAGGGTTTGGAGATAATCCCTGTCCCAGAATGATGTGGCCTAGGAAGTGGATGGAATCCTTGGCAAAGATACATTTAGAACGTTTGGCGAAAAAACAGTTGTCCCTTAAGGTAGTTAAGATCAACCGTAGATGGATTTCATGCTCCTGTACAGTCGAGCTATATATGAGTATATCGTAAAAAAAAAATCACCATAAACCGCCTTAGGAAAGATGCAAATAATTTGTTCATGGTTGCTTGGAAGGTAGAGGGTGCATTAGTTAGCCCAAAAGGCATAATTAGGAACTCATAGTGGCCATGGTGTGTTCTAAAAGCTGTTTTGTGAATGTCTTCAGGATGCATCAGGATTTGATGGTACCCTGAACGTAGGTCTAGTTTAGAGAAAATGGTTGCGCCATGTAATTCATCCAAAAGTTCATCAATTGTGGGTATGGGGAATTTATCTTGCATGGTGACTGCATTGAGTGCTCTGTAGTCGCCACAAAAGCGCCATGAACCATCCTTCTTTTTTACTAGAAGAACGAGTGAGCTGTAGGCTGAATGACTAGGACGAATTATGCCATCTGCTAACATTTCTGAAACAAGTTTTTCTATTTCATTTTTTTGGTAATGGGGGTAGCGATAAGGGCGAACTTGGATGGGTTTGGTATTGGGTAGGAGATTGATGTGGTGGTTGGTCGGTCTAGGAGGAGGGAGTTGGGTAAGGATGCTGAACACATCAACATATTGGTCGAGAATGGTAGAAATGGTTGGTGGAAGTATGTCGGGGCCGGATTTAGTGGGGCTTAGAGTCGGTATAGATAAGCACATGAGATAGGCTTGTATGGGCTCTTTAGCTATGAGTTTAAGGAGCTGTGAGTTTGTAATGGGGCATGGGGTGAAGCTAGAATTGCCTTGAAGTGTAATGGGTTGATTGTGGTGGGAGAAACTCATTGTCATGTCTTTGTAGTTGGTGATTACAGGTCCCAATGTAGATAACCATTGGACACGTAGGACAATATCAGCACCCTGTAGGTCGAGAACATATAAATCAATGTTGAATAGATGTTGATTTTGGAGAGCTAGGGAAACTGTGGCACATAACCCTTTACAGAATAGGTTGTCACTGTTGCCAACCTGAACCTGAAATAGTGTAATGGATTGCATTGGTAAGTTCAAATGTTTTGTTGTGCGAGTGGTGATGAAATTATAGGTGCTGCTGCTATCCACTAGAATTTGCACTGTTGAACCGTGGACTTGTCCTGTGAGGCGAAATGCTTTAGAGGAATGATGTCCGAAGAGAGCATGGAAACTAATTTCTGGGGAAGTGGGTGATTCCAATGTAGGTTCTTCTTCGGTCTCTTGTGGCTGCTCTGTCCCCTCATTTTCATCAACTTGCATATATAAAAATGTGGCGCTAGGTTTGCATTTGTGGCCAAAAACGTATTTTTCATCACAATTATAGCATAATCCCTTTTCTCGTCTTGCTAGCAAATCTGATGGAGATAGACATTTGATAGGTACAGAAGCTGAATTGGGCGGTGGAAGTTTCGAGACAAAGGGAGTATTCGGTGTTTGACTACAGGGTACCCAACGTGAGTAGTGTTCATTCGCTTCAGCAAAGTTTCTGGCCAAGCCCCACGCAGCATGAAAGGTGGCAGGTAAGTGGGCCTGGACATCACTGTAAACCTTTGGTTTAAGCCCTGAAATAAACATGCTTTTTCTGAGGTGGTCTGGTAGTCCTGTAACTCTGCTGGATAATAATTCAAAAGCTGTTTAGTAATCACGGACCGTTCCTGTTTGTGACAGTTTGCAGAGGGCTCCAATTGGATCGTCATAGACCGTGGGACTAAAGCGACTTAGGAGAGCTGTACGAAAATCCCCCTAGTTGGTGATGAGGCCATCATGGGATGAGGTACGGTACCAGCTAGATGCTGGAGCATCCAGATGAAAGCTTGCAATGCGAAGGCGTTCCAGTTCAATGATGAGATAATACTCACAGTATTGGTCGACTGCGAATAGCCAATCGGTGGCGTCTCCCTGGCTATCGCGTGGGAAGTCCAAGCGAGGTGGTTTGGGGCGGGGAGGGTCGGTCTGGGTTGGTCTAGGTCCTAAGACACTTGAATTGGATGGTGGGGATTGATGGGCTTGGTGTGTTTCCATAAACTACTAAAAACGTTCCATGAAGGTGTTAAATTTTTCATCATTGGTACATTGCATTTGATTAAACAAAGCCTGTTGGTGCTCGTCAGAGGAGGTTTGTTGCTGTACAGCATTGAGTTGCTCCTATAGTTGGGTCATGTGTGTTTTTTCGGCCATGGGAGTGAGTGAGGGAATGAAAGCACCAAATTGTAGGGAGGCGAGAAGGGTAGGGAAAGGAAGATTAGAAGAAGAGAGGGAGTTAAGAATTTTGTCAAATCTCTCATAGTTTTATTCAAGCCTGATATAGGCTATTTAAAGAAAATACAATTCATAATTTAGAAATTTAAATTACTGAATTAAAGGAACATAATAAACAAACTTCCTAGGATTTAGTTTATTTGAATTGCAATGAGATCTTTATTCAATTGGTTGCTTTTTTCATGGTTGAGCAGGTCTGATCCTATTGCTGAGAATAATCCTTCAAATATGCTGGGCTCCTCTTGCTTCGAATGGGCCTCTTTGCTGCGTTGGGCCTCTCAGTAGTAAGGCCTGCTACACAAAGTGGTGATCCCAATGGCTAGGACAGGGAGGGCCACACCAACAAGAAATTAAGCACTTGTGAAAATGAATTTGAAGTCTCTGAGGGGATCGTTTCCAGCTTTTCACGATAAATTTTATTGCATAATTGTGATCTCTGTTTCAAAATTATTTCCTGTGATATTTTGCATGGTAAGGCGAGAGAAGTCTATCTCATTAATGGTAAAAGAGCTTGTTTTTTTTTTTTTTTAATCTGGTTTTGTAAACCCGCCCGCCTGGGTCAGGACGTCCATGATGTCTACTTTCATAAAATAATGGCCTTTGTGGTAGGGTGTTATTCTTCACTTCCTTTTCAAAGAAATTGTTGCCTAGCTTCCTGTGATATAACTTCTAATTAATATTAAAAGATATTCTCACTCTAAAAAAAGAGTATTCTTAAGAATTAAACTTTCTCAGCATTTGTCTTCACGATTCAAATTTCATTGGTTTTGATGCGTCAATGGATGATTCCATAGCGGCTGTATGTCACTACGCACTTTTTTATAATGTAATTAAGTTGACTAATAACCTAGTATATACTATCAGTCAATTACTTACATATTAAAAATGTAGCATTATTTGTGTTTATTTTTTTACATGGAATTCAAATAGAGAAATTTTTTAGAATCTGTCAAACTTGCATAAGCAACAACCCATGATGTGTTTGGAAAAATAAAATATTATCCGGTCATCAAACCATTGCAAATTTTGCATTTGGGGAAAAAAAAAGTCAACACGCGTTTGATTTTTCATTTTTATAAATGAAGATTACTGTTTGCTACTCGTAGTTAAATATTCGAATTATAATGAAAGGATTTTATTTTTAATATTCCTTGAGCACAACCAATGCAGCCATCAATATGATATAATTAATATAAATAATTATATCTTGCTTTCTAGCAAATTAAAACCTAATCCCCCTATTGATAAGGAAGTTTCCCAGAAATCTCCTTCATTTTTATAAATTGGATTGTTGTAGTTAACACAGACATCATCATCACTATCGCTCTTAGTTTGCAAGACAGGGTTTGAACCATCCAGGTATGATCATCTTCTTCCTAATGAGTTCCATGATGTGGTTTGGTCTGTCTTTCTAAAATTTTATAAACATTGAAAGTATCTCATAATGTTCATGAATCACGATTGCTTTCTAGCTAGCTCTGTTTTACCATCTTTCATTTCCACTTGTTTGAATTTAATCATATATTCTGAATTTCCGTTCGAAGTAGATCAACTTCAATTGATTAAGTTTCTCCCCTCCTTTTGTTTGGCTGTGAATTTTTTTAAGATAAATAATTGTTTCGAGATGAGAGATAAAAGTTTTTATTACTCAATTAACCTTAGTAAAACAAATATAATTCTTCTCTTAATTACTTTGAAAGTTTTATACACACTGCCCACAACAAATAATTTGACTCCCTAGAGCTGTGAATCTCATAGAATCCGAATATTCTAGCAGTTGGAGGAATCCAAATCTCATAGTATCAATTACTTGCGGATTTGGCCCTCTCTCTCTTAGCCATTGGGGTCGCTTCTTTCTACCTCTTCTATTCTCCCACCAAGAGCACAGGTTTCTTTCTTTCACTTTTAAATTTTTTGTCGTGTGGATGTTTATTTTCATTGCATAACACATACATATTGACAGATAAGTTAAATCTATTATCTTAATTTATTTTTTTAAGAAAGTTGATTGGATTAAAAGAAAATTGTTAAGAAATTGAATTATTATATTGTTATGATGAATAAAAATGATTATAGAATTTGTAATTTTTGTATAATTTTGTTTGCAAATAAGATATTAATAAATTACTGTAATTTTTTATGTTGCTGGTCAAGATTAATAAATTGTATAACACATATTTAAGAGGATGGAAAAGATCATTAAATTTTTATAAGAGTAAAATAGTCGTCTTCTTTTTTTAGTTTCACTCAAATCTCCCACCAAAGTTAGGGTAAGAGTTTTTGCCATCTTTTATAACTTAAAAGCCAAAACATCATAGGATTTAGATTGGTTTACTATTCTTTCCCATAAAAATATAGGATCAAAACTTAGAGTAATTGAGAACAAGGCCAGGTCTTTTGTATATTCAAAGAAAATTAAACAATAATTATTATGATCATGTAATATTTTTATTAAAAGGGATGAAACCTTATACAATAATTTGTACTCACTCTTATTCATAATATATGACATATTTATATAATTTGAACAATTTAAGGAAGTTGGTTAACATGACATACCACTGTGGTTCTATTTTTAAGTCCATTTTGACCAAATCACACCTACCAAAGAGAAATAGTTAACTCAAAGATTATAGGGTAAATTTTCAACGTAATTTTACTCTCATTTTATGAATGTGCATTTTTTAATTTTTTTCTTCTCTTTCTATGTTCATTGATACAATTAATATAGGCAAAATTTTCACAATCTCATTTACTTGTAAATAGAACCAAAGTTTTTGGTCAAAATGGACTTATAAATAGGATTAGAGTGGTATATTCATAATAAGTAGTGCAAAAATTATGTACATTGACTTGTAAATATAAGAGGTTTAAAATGTAAATCTAGAAAGTTAACTTGTGAATCCATATGTAAAATTTGAGTAAAGGGTAATTTATTCATTTACATGTGTAAAAAATGGCACTTAAGAACTTTAGAACTAACCTATTCATAATTTCTTACTTTTTTTGTCAGATATTCAAAAAAAAAATTCCAATTTTATTATAAAGGTTTTTCATATCAAAATGGCCTTATATCCATGATAACCATGCTATAGATACAAATTGAATTCACATGAGAGTAAACATAACATTTGAACAGTGCTATTATGTTTATTATGATGCTATTATTATAAACTTTTTTCCCCTAGAGTTGTTATTATTGGAAACTTGAGTGGAGACGTGAGCATTCAAATTTATTACTTGATAGTCTTTTTTTTATGTCCAAGAATGGCAGCTTTTGCTACTTCTTCTCGAGTTGATCAGGAAAAGTACGACATTTTTATTAGTTTCAAAGGTTCAGACGTTAGAGATGGATTTCTTAGCCATTTGACAAAGAAATTACGGCAAGAGAGGATAGATGTGTATGTGGATGAGATGCTAGAGAGGGGAGATGAAATATCAACTACACTCCTGGAAGCAATAGAAAGATCAATAATTGCGTTGGTGATATTCTCTAAAGACTATGCTTCTTCAAGGTGGTGCTTAGAAGAGCTAGTGAAAATAATGGAATGCAAGCGAGTCCATAACCAAATTGTAATTCCAATTTTCTACAATGTTGACCCATCACACGTGAGGCATCAAGAAGGATCTTATGCAAATGCATTTGCTGAGCATGAACAAAAATTCAAAGATGACTTAATGAAGTTGCAAGTTTGGAAATACGTCTTGAAAGAAACTGCAAACTTGTCTGGTTATCCTTCCTCAAACTTTTTGTAAGGATTTCTTCTCTTTTTTTAGTTAATATAACTTGTCATACTTTATCAATATAATCAATGTGTTTTCCCGATAAAAGTTTTTTAAAAAAATTATATCTATATATACATGTATTATTTTTTATAGCAGTGTGATTTGTTAAGAAAATAATTTCTTCCTTTTAATGTGGCAGCAATGAATCTGATCTTATTGATGAAATAATCAAACATGTATCAAAAAAGCTAGAAGGTAAAAACACATTTGAGCCAAAGCGTCAGCTTATTGGGTTTCAGGAAAATATGGCAGCTATCGAATCATTTATGAAAATTGACTCGCATGAAGTTAGAGTTATTGGTATTTGGGGTAAGGGCGGGATAGGTAAAACAACATTAGCACAAGTCGTATTTGACAAATTTTCCCCCCGATATGATAGTTCTTACTTTGTATCAAATGTGAGAGAGGAATCAAAAAAGATTGGATTGACTTTTTTACTTGAAAAAATTCTGTCTGTGCTGTTAAACGACAAAAATTTCACACATAAAGGACGACCCAACACTCAAAGGAGGCTACGTCGAACAAGAGTTCTTCTAGTGCTTGATGATGTAGATACCTCAGGGCAATTACAGTATCTTATTGAAGAAAATCTTTCATTGGGACCAAATAGCAAAATCATCATAACAAGTAGAGACAGACATGTTCTTATCAGTGGAGGAGTTCATGTAGTACATGAGGTGAAAGAATTACACATGGAAGAATCACTTCAACTTTTTTATTGGCATGCTTTCAAGCAAGACCATCCCAAAATAGGATATGAAAAGTTATCAGAGCTGGTAATTCAATATGCCGGAGGCCTTCCTTTAGCATTAGAAGTTTTGGGTTTGTATTTGAACTCTAGAGATACAAAAACATGGGAGAGTGCCCTTAAAAAATTGAGAAAGCATCCCAATAAAGAAATCTACAATGGATTGAGGGTGAGTTATGATGGACTTGACATATCAGAACAGAGAATATTTTTAGACATTGCATTCTTCTTGCGGGGAGAGGAAAAAGAATATATAATAAGCCTGCTAGATGCTTGTAATGACTTCTATGCAGATTGTGGAATAGATAGCCTTGTAGACAAAGCTCTTATAACCATTTCAAGAGACAATATAATAGGAATTCATGATCTACTACAAGAAATGGCTGAAGAAATAGTTCGTGAGGAATCTAGAGAGCATCCTGAAAGGCGAAGTCGATTAAATGATTCAAAGGAAATTCAATATATGCTAACAAATAGGATGGTAAGAGATGCTTTGACTTCCTTTTTCATTCATTATTTCATTGAATATTTTTTAAACTCCACTTATTTAAGATTATTTGAATTTTGCTATATTAGGGAACTGATGCAATTGAAGGCATTAAATTGGAATTAGAGGAGTCAGACAACATATTACGCTTGAGTGCCGATGCTTTCAAAAAAATGAATAATTTAAGATATCTCGAGGTCCAAACTTGCAGCAAAATTCATCTTCCTGATGGTCTGGACTCACTTTGTAATAAACTAAGCTATTTTTACAGGGAAAGTTATCCTTTGAAGTCTCTACCATTAGGTTTTTGTGCAGAAAAACTAGTTGAAATCCATATGCCTTTCAGCCAAGTTGCAAAGCTATGGGATGGTGTGCATGTAAGTATATATCTATGCATATTTCATTCTTTAGTCTAATTGAATTATGAGGGTTTTTTCCAGTAACTTGTCTCTTTTAATTGTCAAAGAATCTTATGAATTTGAAGACAATAAATCTCAGCTTTTCGTACAAGTTAGTGGAGTTGCCTGATTTGTCCATGGCACAAAACCTAGAAAACGTGGACCTCCGATGTTGTGAAGAGTTACAGAGTATTCATCCATCCATCTTATATCTTCCTAAACTTCTTAATTTGGAGCTAATGGGATGCCAGCAACTAAGGAGCCTTCACGGGGACAACCATATGAAATCTCTCAGACTTCTCACGCTGAACGGTTGCGATAGTCTCAAGAATTTTTTGTTGTCATCCGAAGAAATGACAAGTTTAGATTTATCTCATACTGGTATCGAAACATTGAAGTTGCCAATTGGACGGTTCAGTAAACTTGAAGAGCTATATCTCGGAGGGTCTCTCAGGAGCTTTCAAATAAATGAGCTAAGTTGCTTGACATCTCTTAAAGTATTCTATCTTTTTTATTTTATTGAAGAAATTGACAAATCAAAATTAGTCATTCTGTTTGATGTCTGGCGTTCTTTAGAAAGTTTGTCTTTGATACGATGTGTGGTTTTTGAGATTCCTGACAATATCAGTGCCCTGTCGTTGTTGAAGGCTCTAACACTACTAGGATGTGAAGTGGAGAGTTTGCCTAATAGCATCAAGCATCTGTCACAGCTGAAAATAATTGATGTGGGTGAATGCAAGCGACTTAGGTCGTTACCTGAACTTCCACCTTCCACTACTCATTTTTATGCAGACGGATGTAAATCATTGGAGACCATAGATTTCAAAGTGATGCGAGCAATATATAACAACTCCTGTGAGGTTGAATTCCGTTACCCAGGAAGCACAATTCCAAAGGGCTCCAAATATTCTCAGACGGCCAAGAATTCTGTTACTATTGAGCTTGCACCATCTTCTTCTTCTGACCATTTGTTGGGTTTTGCTTCCTATTGTATTCTTTCTGTATCGGACCGTCACCTTGGCACAGCAACAACAATTTGTAGGAAATTCTACTTTGAAGGTGAAGAGATCTATTACAAGGATGAAAATGAATTCGCTAGCCTCCGGAATTGGATTGGAGATAATGTTTATCAATGGTATGATCCAATGGAACGCATATCAAAGGAAACCAAAAGGAGATTTGATAAGAGCACCACTTATAAGTTTTCGTGTGAATTCTTTGTTCAAGGTGTATTTAGTAATCGTGAGGGCGAATATGATCACTGGATAAAAGGGTGTGGAATTTGGCCAATACATGCATCAAAATTACAAGAGGAGGTTGTTGAAGAAATGGAAATAAAGCTGGAGAATCATCGCACACGTGATTCTGTTAGGAAGAGCAGACTATGAACGCTGTTTCAGAACCGGAGGATAACAACCAAAGTAACACTCGAGAATGCAAGTTGCATCAAATTTTGTATAGGTAATTTCCTGCGCTATATCATTATTTCATCCAAATATGTGTTGTTTAGTGTGTTAAGGTGACATCATCATCATGTTGGTTTTGTTTGTGAAGGTGGCACCGAACACCTCAATTTGGCTTCTATTTCACACATCGCTCTTCAACACTCCCTCTGTTCCATTTTATGGAGAAGCAGGGATATGATGGTTAAAACATACACAATGACTCATTCTGTTTATATCTTTCACCCACCCCAGTTGTAGAGTTTTTCAATTCCATGAAATCTCTGTTTTTTGAAAAACAGAATGTACGTGTCAGTCAGAAAAACTTAGCTTCTTCTCCCTGGCCTATAGGAACTTTAATTTCTTCAACTTTAACTTTGCAACCTATACGTATCATATGTAAATTATAATAATTTTTATACTTAAATTTTTAAATGATACTATATTATTTTTAATAATCAATTCGGAATAAAAAGCATGCAATATTTTTATAGTATTTTTTTTAACCTCAGAACATTCATTATATTGATTCACACACTATTTAAAGTATGGACTTGTTTGGAGAGAGCTTTAAAGAGCTTAAGTTAGAAAAAAAGTTTCAGTAGAAAAAAAAAATCCTAAAGCAGAATGTTCGGGTTAAGCTTTAAGTTTATTGGACTTTTTTTTTAAAAAAGAACTCATAAAAGTTAGTTAAGGAAAAAGCTTCATGAGATAGCTTTTTTCTAAAAAGCTCTCGGTTTTTTAATGTGAACCATGTTACTTCTACCACCATCAATTCAAACATAAATCAAATTTACAACATGACTTTATTTCTACCGAATTTTTAAAAAAGTCAGATAAAAAATAAGTCACTGTTCTAATGCTAACCCTCAGGCCCTGTGATGATAACATCTCGCGTTAAGGACTAAAAAAATGAGAAAAGGACAACATGTGACACTGAATTTGCAACACAGAATCTCTATATATCTTCATGCAAATCCACATTTATACGTGGTTTCACTTGCAATCTAGTCGCCACCACGCTCTGCCACTATTGTCATGGCCTCGTTGTACGGTCTTGATTATATTCTCTCTACTCATATATGTCTCTCCTCATGCTTGTTAGGGAAATTTTCAAACTACAGTTTCAGAAGCACTTTTCTGAATGCATATGTGAGGCAAACCATTAAGATGACGATGGAACTAAGCATAATCCTGCCGCTGAAATGAGGGTGTAGCTCTTGGCACCTTTCTTCGTTGAAATGAGGGTCGTCGTCATTACCCATCATGAGAGTCAGGGGGTTGTTTTGATGAAGCCTAAAAAGAGACTCATCAAGTGATGAGCATCACTATGTCCGTCATCAAGATGTACCGTTTTAATAAATAAGGGAGAAATCTTGGTTGTTGATTGCATCATGGGTTAAGGTGCAATTTGTCGTTGAAGTTTTCATAGAGAAGCAATGTTTTGCAACATTTTATTCAGGTTTAATGTCACCCTAAAAGTTTTAAAACGTAATTATGTTACCTCATATCATTAAAAAAACCTAATATTGATCGTTAAAAAATTGACGTTGATAATTAACTTTTTAATAAAAAAAAAATGGCTACATTGCTTCATTTTAATATTTTTGAGGCAATATTGAATCTAAAAAAAATTCAAAGGTAAAATTACTCTTTAGTAAAAACGTTCGAGACAAATTTATACTTTAAGTCTTTCATTATAATCAAAATCGGTTGAGTGCTCAACAAGGTAATGGGCACCTTTATCAATCATATGTGCGACGTCCATATTTTTTATGAAAAATTAAGTATTTTTATAAGTATAAAATCTGAAAGAGTTAAGGTGCAGATTGGCCAACAAAACGTTATGCTAAGAGCACCAGGCACAAAAATGTTTTGAATGGAGCAAAAATAACAATGAAGAAATTAATTTTGATGAAAGTCGCACAATCTTTGTTTTGGTCTATTCGTTGAAGTTTTAAATTCTTCATTGATAATTTTACTCTCGTCAAAAAAAATTTATACCCGGTGCTCCTAGCATAACACTTTAACCCAATCTAAAATAAAGATACTATGCTGCTGTTGTTGTTTACTTAACCCTTGCCACTATGCTAAGCTGAATTCGGTACATGTTTTGTTCAAATTTATCACGAAATAACTGAGAAATTAAATTAATTGTACGATAGTTTTTGAAGAATTGATGGACATGAAAGTATCCTTAAGATGGGCATTGATTGAATTAAATAGGGATGGCCTAGCTGAGATTATTACATTGATTACCAAGCCAATTAATCGTTTGTGAATGAAGAGAGATCTTCTACTACATAAAGGTAGAAAAGGTTGAGCGGTAGCAGATCAAAAATGAAATCCATTATTCCCCATAACTAGAGACGAGAAAACAGGTCAGATTCATCGAGCCGGCTCGTTTAAACCTTGACCCTTTAATGGTTGGACTTGAAAAATAGATGAAATATTTGAAATTAGCCCTGGAGGGCCGGCCCTAACAAGCCTCGGGTTTAAACAAGTCGGCACTGGAGGGCCTCGGGCCAGCCTTGCAGGCCCTTTTCACTGTAGCTTTTTCTTTTCTTTTCTTTTCTTTTTATTTTTAAATTTATTACTTTATATATATATATTATATTTGTTATAGAATTATTTATCCATTTAACTACAAAATACATAATAACTATACTCTAATTTTATGATTTGATTTATTATTTATTGTAAATAAATATTATGGATGTGTTCATCATGCGGGAGAAGAATTTCATGATATTCTTACTCATGAGCTAGAGGCTACTGCTCAAAGTGAAGAACAATCACATGTCGTTAAAATCGAACAAATATTATTAAAAAAAAAAAAAAGAACATGACGGAATTTTTTTTTTTTGAGAAAAAAGAAAATATTTGTTCACCATCAAGCATGGATTGTGAACATAACATATTCAAAATATTTGTGAGCTTCCAAAACATTTATTTTGAAACCAGTAAAATTTATAACAATAACAAAGACGTTTAAAATCTCAGATTCAATATATATTTTTTTTAAAAAAAAAAAACTTCAGACTCTTAAAAAGAGTACAGCCATCGCATGAAATTAAAAAAAAAAAAAAAAAAAGAAACCAAGGAATGTCAACATAAAAGTACTTGAAATACTTTTTAATATCAGAAATAAAAAAAAATAGTTCAAAACCAGATTTAAAATAATTGGATAGTAAATTTTCAAAATATAAGTGATGTATCAAAATCTTTATTTCTAAACCAATCAGATTATTCTATCAAAATAATTAAAATAAGAGTAAACTTTTAAAAAGTAATTTTAAATCAAACAAATAATAAAGAAAAGAATAAAAAGAACTCTTAAATTCAAAATATTTGTTTGGATGTAAAACAGTAAAATTTGAAATAATAAGTGTGTAATTTAAAAATTCATATCCTTGAACCAATAAAAAATAATAAAAACCTCTTATAAAAAAAATAATAATAAAAACCGCAGGACTGTCCACACACACACACATATAAGTATATAACCTCGTTCGTCATCAAATTTATTTCAACACCAGTTTCAAATTAATAAGATAATAGATTTTGAAATCGCGAATTTTGACTATTTCAGATTACTAAGCTAGAATTCAAATTTATTGATTAAAATTAACAAGTAACTCAATATATGTGAGCTATGAAAAATTTTATTTCCAAACCATTCAAATATAAAGGAATAAAATCGAATAAAATAAATATAAATTTTAAACAAATAATTTTGATTAAATAATAAAACAAAAATAAATATTAAATTCTAAAAATTCACTTTCAAGTCAAATATCTTTGGATAAATCGAATCAAAACGTTAAGGATAAAATATGAATTTTTTAGTAAAGTATCTGAATGAATGGTTGATTTTTTCTTTTCTTTTTTGATAAAGTAAATCATAATGGAGAGGTAACGAAATATATTTCATTTTAAATATTTTCTAATATAAAAAATTTTAATTCACAATCAAATTTATTTCAAAAAAAATCATATAAGATACAGAATTTTTAAAATTTAGTACATAATCAGAAATATTTCAAATCAAACCTTTTAAAAAGTCAATAAAAAAGTCAAGGATAAATCAAATCTCTATCAGAAGCAACATTAAACTCAAAAAATTCACTTTCAAATCAAATCTCAATGGACAGATCCAAGAAAAACGTAACGGATTTTTAAATAGCAATTTTCTATTAAATAAAGGGGCAATGGAAAAAAAATATCATTTGAACTTTAAAATCTTTGTTGACAATAAGAGAAATGAGATTAAAAAGAATAACAAAATAATTGACAACTTATTTTATTAGAACGTCATCTATTGAGATTTTAAAGTTTAAATGGAGAGGCAAGAAATATATTTTCGTGCAAATAATAAAACGAGGAGAAATATTAAATTAAAAAAAAATCACTTTTAAATGGACCAAATATCTTTCAATAAATCGAGCCATAAATCCAGGTATTTTAAAATAAGAATTTTTTTAGTTAGGAAAATAATTTTTTTAAAAAAAAGTAGAACCATAGATCAAAAAATTAAGATCGAAATCAAATCTATTTTGAAAACCAGATTATTTACTGAATAAATTTAATACGTAACTCAAATTATATGTGAGCTATCGAAAAAACAATAAAAAAAATAAGAAGCACAGGAAGAAATCCAAAAGAAACCAGTGATTGTGAAAATAATATATTTGAAATATTTTTTAATATAAAAAAATTATATCTAAACAAGATTTCAAAGCCACTCAAATCTAAAATAATAACCATGAACTATAAATCGAATAATCAAATTATAAAATTGGAACAAGAAGAAATAAAATTAAAAATAATTTAGTAAATAATCAGAAATATTTTCAAGCCAAACAAAAAATAAAAACGGAACACAACATATTTAAAATATTTGTGATCTATAAATAAATTTATTTCCAAACCACTCAAATTTAAAATAATGACCGTTTAAAATATCATTTTCTTGAATCAATAACAAAAATAAGAACCAAAGTAAGAAGTTAAAAAGAAATCAAGGATTGTCGACATAGTTCAATATTTGTCAATAAAAAATAGTTTAAAACCAGATTTAATATATTTTCAATGGCAGATTTTAAAAGTTTAAGATCATTAAGTTAGAAATCAAAATTGACTGGATAAATTGATTAAGTAAGTCAAATATATTTGAGCCATAAAAAAACTAGTTTCCAAACGAATTATCAAATTTAAAATAAGAACCACGTAGTTTAAAACAAATAATCAAATTATAAAATTGGAACAAGAAAAGATCATGAGAATGAATTTAGTATATAGACAGAAATACTTCAAACCGAACTTTAAAACTTCATTCTCAAAAAAAAAAAAAAAAAAGATAAAAAAAGAAAAAGAACATAAATATTAAATTCAAATATTTGTTCAAGATTTAAAAAATATTATTTCCAAACCATTCAAATTTAAAATAACAACCGTATGTTCAAGATTTCATATTCTTTAACCACTGAAAAATAAGAATCACAGGAAAGAAATTTAAAATAAATCAAGGGATGTCCAAATAATATTATTAAACAAAAATAAGAAAATAGTTGAAAACCAGATTTAGGATAATGAGATCAAAAAATTTCAAATTGCGAACTTTAAGAATTTCTAAAAAACCAAAGTTTATTTTATTTAATCATTCAAATAAGAATAAGAACAAGCTTTTAAACAGTAATTTTGGAACAAAAAATAATAAAACAAAAAGGAATATTGAGTGAAAAAATTCACTTTAAAATCAAAGATTAAAAAAAGTTAGTTCAAAAAATTCACATTCTAAGAAAATTCACTTCCAAATAAAAATATCTGAAATCAAGGATTTTAACATATTTGAACAAAAAAAAAAAGGTTCAAAATCAGATTTAAAATAACAAGATGGACAATTTTCGATTTGCAAATTTTAAAATTTTCAGAGAACAAAAACAAAGTGTATTTAAAATCCCAGATTATTCAATAACATAATATATAAGAATAAGAATAAACTTCAAAATAGTAATTTTGAATCAAAAAAACAAAGCAACAAGAAGTATAAGTTCAAAAAATTCACTTCGAAAAAAATTCACCTTCAAATCAAATATAAAAAAAATTCACTCTGGAATCAAATATATCTGAGATCAAGGATTGTCCACGGAATATATTTGAACAAACAAAAATAAACAAAATAGTTCAAAACAATATTTAGAATAATAAGATCAAAAAAATTTTCAAATAGCGAATTTTAAAATTTTCACATAACAAAAACAAAGTTTAATTTAAAATTCCAGATTATTCAATAACGAATAAAAAAAGAAGAATAAAATTTAAAAAAATAATTTTGAAACAAACAAATAAGAAAACAACAAGGAATATTCAGTACAAAAATTAACTTTCAACTCAAATATCAAAAAACTTAGTTCAAAAATTTCACTTTCAAATCAAAATATATAGAATCAAGTATTGTCCACATAATATATTTGAACAAATATAAAAGAAATTAGTTCAAAACCAAATTTAAATCAATAACATCAAAACTGTTCAAATAGCACATTTTAAAAATCCAGAGTATTCAATCAAATAATAGAATAAGAATAAGAATAAACTTTAAAAACAGTAGTTTTGAATTAAACAATCAAACAAATATTAAAACAAGGAATACTAAGTTAAAAAAAAAAATCACTATCAAATCAAATTATCTGGAATCAAGTATTGTCCACATTATAAAAATAGAAAAAAAAATCAGTTCAGAGCCAGATTAAAAATAATAAAATTTCAAATTTCAAAAATTTTGTTTATTTTAAAATTCCAGATTGTTCAATCAAAGAATAAATTTTAATAGTTTTGAATTAAAAAATCAAACAAATATTACAACGAGGAATATTAAGTTCAAAAAATTAACTTTTAAAAAATCATTTTGAAATCAAATATATCTGAAATCAAGGATTGTCCACATAATATATTGGAAAAAAGTCAAGAAAATAACTTTGAAATTATAAATACCAAATCAGGTTTGAAAAAAAAAAAATAGTTCAAAATGAGATTTAAAGTAATAAGGTCAAAAATTTTCAAATTCGATAATGTTCAATCATCAGAATAAAATAAGGAAAAGAATAAACTTTAAAACAGTAATTTTGATTCAAACAAATAATTTAATAAAGGGAAAATCTCATATAAAGACAGTTGAATTACCCAAATTATAATTTTGGTTGCTAAACTTAATAAATTATTAATTAGGTTATGTGACATAATTAGAGATTTAGAATTTAAGCCAAATTACCCCTATATCCCTTAGTTATTTTCTTTAAAAAAAAAGTAAAATTGGAAACAGAACAATATTATTTAGCCTACTTAAGAACCCTGATAGAAAACTTATTGAAAACCTCAACACCATCAACAAAACAAATCGGCAAAAAAGATTACAATAAGTTTATTCTAATTTAAATCTTCGTTAGTTAATCTCTTTCCTCTTTTCTTATTAGACCGCGAATGAACTAAAAGATGAAGACACGGACACCTGAGACGAGACGAAGTAGAGGAGCCCATGGATTCAACAAGTGTTGCACCAAAGAAATATACAAAGAAATATAACCAGAAATCTATTCTTCTCAGCATTAACTTCGCTCCGATTTCTTCTCTAACATGAAAACCTTATGATCAAACTCCCTGCTGAACTATGATGGACTCTTATTGCTTCTTTGTGGGTTTTCCATGACCCCATCCAATCATTAATCTTCTGCAAGATTGGAACCAAAAAACGGGGCAAGAGAAAAGGACAGGATTTTTCTTCTACACATCTCCGACTCTTCGAATGCGGCGAAATCTGAATACAAATTTTTTTGTTTCTGTCAAAGTCCAATTGTTCAAGATGCTTTAATTTGATAGATAGATTCTGATTCTTTATCTGAAATCTGGGAATTAAAGAAACCAGGGAGATTATTCATTTAATAATGAAATTATTTCGTGGATTTATGACTACAGAACCAGAAAAATGAAACTTGGTAAATTGGCTTTTCCTTTCCTCTTCTTTAGACTATGAGTTTGGGGTATTACAGTAAAATAACCCACATTTAAATATTCTACATTGGGTCATTGACCCAATTTAAAATTTATTAAGTTTATCAACCTTATATATGATTTTCTTATTTCAAGCGTCTTTATTTAGATTCTCCCAATAATAAAACAATAAGGAATATTTAAGTTCATCAAAAAATTCACTACAAAGGAATTCACTTCACACAAAAATTCCCTTTCAAATCAAACATCAAAAAATTTACTTCGAATAATTCACTTCCAACTAAAAGGATTGTCACGTTAAGTATTTGAAAAAAAAAAAAAAAATAGTTGAAAACTAGATTTAAAATTAATAACATCAAAATTTTTTAAATTGCGAATTTAAAAATTTTCAGATAATAAAAAAATTATTTTAAAATTCCAGATTATTCGATCAATGAAAAAGAATAAACGTTAAAAACAGTAGTTTTGAATTAAACAATCAAACAAATATTAAAACAAGAAATACTAAGTTGAAAAAAAAAATCACCTTCAAATCAAATTATCTGGAATCAAGTATTGTCCACATAATAGATTTGAAAAAAAAAAATAAGAGGAAAAAAATTTCAAAACAAGATTAAAAATAATAAAATAAAAAATTCTCAAATTGCAAATTTCAGAAATTTCAGATAACAAAAACAACGTTTATTTTAAAATTCCAGAAGGTTCAATCAAAGAATAGAATAAGAATAAATTTTAAAAACAGTAGTTTTGAATTTTCAAGGATTATCTGAAATTAAGGTTTGTCCACATGATATATTGGAAAAAAGTCAAAAAAAAAAATCAAAACCAGATTTAAAGTAATAAAGATCAAAAATTTTCAAATTGCGAATTTTAAAATTTTCAAATATGAAAAAGCAAGTTAATTTTCAAATTCCAGATTATGCAATCAACAGAATAAAATAATGATACGTATAAACTTTAAAACAGTAATTTTGAATCAAACAAATAATAAAACAAGGAAAATTAAGTTCATGAAAAAATTCACTAAAAAAGAATTCACTTTCAAAAAAAATTCCCTTTCAAGTCAAACATCGAAAAATTTAGTTCAAAAAAATCACTTTCAAATGAAAGAATAATAGGATCAAAAATTTTAAAATTTAAAAATAAGTATAAACTATAAAAACAGTAGTTGGATTAAACAATCAAACAAATATAAAAATAAGGAATACTAAGTTCAAAAAAATTCACTTTCAAATAAAATTATCTGGTATCAAGTATTGTCCACAAAATATATTTGAACATAAATAGAAAAAAAAAATAGTTCAAAACCAGATTTAAAATAAAAATAAAAAAATCAAATTGCAAATTTCAAACATTTCAGATAACAAAAACAACGTTTATCACAAAATTCCAGATTGTTCAATTTAAACAATCAAACAAATATTAAAACAAGGAATATTAAGTTCAAAAAATTAACTTTAAAAAAAAAACGCACATTGAAATCAAGGATTGTCCACATAATGTATTAGAAAAAAAGTAAAAAAAAAAATCAGTTTCAAATTGAGAATTTAAAGTACCAAATCAGGTTTCGAAAAAAAAAATAAAAAAGTTCAAAACCAGATTTAAAGTAATAAGATCAAAAATTTTCAAATTGCGAATTTTAAAATTTTCAAACATGAAAAAAAAAATTAATTTTAATACCCGATTATTCAATCAACAGATTAAAATAAGGATAAGAATAAACTTTAAAAAAGTAATTTTGAACCAAACAAATAATAAAACAAGGAATATTAGGTTCATAAACAATTCACTTTAAAAAAATTCCCTTTCAAATCAAACATCAAAAAATTTAGTTCAAAAAATTCACTTTCAAATAAAAGGATTGTCCACAAAAAAAATAGTTGAAAACCAGAATGAAAATAATATGATAAAAAATTTGGAAATCGCGAATTTTAAAATTTTCAGATATGAAAAACAAAGTTAATACAGAGTTTTGAAAATAATATTAAAGTTTTGAATCAAACAAACTAAAAAACAAAGTTTAATACAGTTGTTTTGAATTAAACAATCAAACAAATATTATCTGGTATCAAGTATTGTCCACAAAATATATTTGGACATAAATAGAAAAAAATTTAGTTCAAAACAAGATTTAAAATAATAAAATTTAAATTTAAATTTCAGAAATTAAAAAAATATATATCTTAAAATTCCAGATGGTTCAATCAAAGAATAGAATAAGAAATTTTTTTAAAAACAGTAGTTTTTAATTAAACAATCAAACAAATATTAAAACAAGGAATATTAAGTTCAAAAAATAAAATTTTAAAAAAATGCACATTGAAATCAAAGGATTGTCCACAAAATATATTAGGAAAAAGTAAAAAAGATAAGTACCAAATCAGGTTTGGAAAAAAAAAAAAAAAAAGTTCAAACCCGGATTTAAAGTAATAAGATCAAAAATTTTCAAATTGCGAATTTTAAAAATTTCAAATATGAAAACTAAAGTTAATTTTCAAATTCCAGATTGTTCATAAAATAAACAGTAATTTTGATCAAAAATATAATAAAAAAAGGAATATTAAGTTCATAAAAAATTCACCACCAAAAAAGAATTCCCTTTCAAAAAAATTTCCCTTTGAAATCAAACATCGAAAAATTTAGTTCAAAAAATTCACTTTCAAATAAAAGGGTGGTCCAAATTATGTATATGAACAAAAAGATTAGTTGAAAACCAGATTTTTAAAAATAAGATCATTGAATCAAACAAAAACTTTATAAACAGTAGTTTTGAATTAAACAAATATTAAAACAAGGAATACTATGTTCGAAAAAATTCATTTTTGAATCAAATTATCTGGAATCAAGTATTTTTCACTTAGAAAAAAAATAGAAAACTAGATTATAAAATAATAACATAATAAAAATTTCAAGTTGCAAATTTCAAAAATTTCAGACAAAAAAATAACGTTTATTTTAAAATTCCAGATTGTTCAATCAAAGAATAGGATAAGAATAAATTTTAAAAAGAGTAGTTCTGAATCCAACAATCAAACAAATATTAAAACAATGAATATTAAGTTCACAAAATTAACTTTAAAAAAATCACTTTGAAATCAAGGATTGTCCACAATGTATTGAGAAAAAGTAAAAAAAATAAAATAATAATAATAATAATAACAACAACTTTGAAATTATAAAATACCAAATCAGATTTGGGAGGAAAAATGTTCAAAACCGGATTTAAAGTAATAAGATAAAAAATTTTCAAATTGCGAATTTTAAAAAATTCAAATATGAAAACTAAAGTTAATTTTCAAATTCCAAATTGTTCAATCAATAGAATAAAATAAGGATAAGAATAAACTTTAAAACAGTAATTTTGATAAAAAATATAATAAAACAAGGAATATTAAGTTCATAAAAAAATTCACGACCAAAAAAGAATTCCCTTTCAAAAAAATTTCCCTTTGAAATCAAACATCGAAAAATTTAGTTCAAAAAATTCACTTTCAAATAAAAGGATTGTCCACATTATGTAAATAAACAAAAACATTAGTTGAAAACCAGATTTAAAAGTAATAAGATCAAAAATTTCAGTTTGAGAATTTTAAAATTTTCCGAAAACAAAAACAAAGTTATTTAAAATTTCCAGATTATTCAATCGAATAATAGAATGAGAATGAGAATAAAATTTAAAAAGAGAAGTTTTGAATCAAACAATCAACCAAATATTAAAACAAGGAATACTAAATTCAAAAAAGTAACATTTTGAAATCAAGTATCAAAAAATTTCACTTTCAAATCAAATATCTGGAAATCAAGTATTGTCCACATAATATACTTGAACAAAAATAGAAAAAAAATTAGTTCAAAACCAGATTTCAAATAATAAGATCAAAACTTTTCAATTGCAAATTTCAAAAATTTCAGATAACAAAAACCAACGTTTATTTTAAATTCCAGATTATTCAATCAAAGAATAGAATAAGAATAAATAGTAAAAACAGTAGTTTTGAATCAAACAATCAAACAAATATTAAAAAAGGAATATTAAGTTCAAAAAATTCAATTAGAAAAAATTCAATTTGAAATCAAATATCAAAAAGTCATTTTAAAAAAATCACTTTCAAATCAAATATAATATCCGAAATAACGATTGTCCACATAATACATTGCAAAAAACAAATTTCTTAAAAGAAAAAATTTTAAAATTGTAAAATATCAAATAAGGTTTTTATTACGCAGAATTAATAAGAGAATGACAGAACTCATTTATAACAAATACCTTATTTAGAATTTTAATTCAAAGTACTTTTTCTTTCTTTTTCCATAATATATTTGAACAAAAATAAATAAAAAAAATTAGTTCAAAACCAGATCAAATTCACAATCAAATTTATTTCTAAATCAAATTTAAAATAAGATACTGGATTTCTAAAATTGAGTACAAAATCAGAAATATTTAAAACCAAACTTTAAAACAGTAATTTTCAATCAAACAAATAATAAAAATTAACAAAAAAAAATATTAAATTCAAAATATTTGAGTTTTCAAAATATTTATTTCCAAATCAACCAATCAATCAAATTTAAAGTAACATTGGAGTTTAAAATTTCAAATTCATACCCCCAAAAAAATATATATATACAACCACAGGAAGAAAAAAAAGTTCATTAATTATTTGAAATATTTAATAGTATAAATAAATTTAATTAATAAACTACGACTATAGATAGAAGTCCAATATTTAATCTCAAATAATCGACTAACCTCCGGAGGATCCGTGGTTCCCACAGCCGTGGTTTCTCTGAACTTCTCTGCGCCACGGCTTATGATTAGAAGAGCCCCGACACTCTCACCCATCAATTTGTCTGTGAATTCCATCCTTTCAACCTCGACCCAAAGATCGCCATTACGAACCCTGGAGGCACACACACATCGAAGATCATCTGCGTAGGTTATCCCACCAGATCGATTACTGCAATTCTCCCTTCTTCCACCGACCTCACATCACCGATCGTCCCCGTCAGAGACCGTGATCCCAACGAGCAACCCCACAGACGATGCCGTAGGGACACAGACAAGAAACCACACCGGAAACGGAAGAATGGACCCTCCAAATAAGAGGGAAAGGCTGTCTCAATAGCAGATCTATCGCCCCCACAAGGCAGCAAGAAAACCTTAGCAGAGAGGAGTTAATAAATGATAATAATAAAACAACAAGTAGGAATAGTAAATTATCAAACAATGGAACTTATTACTTAACTCAGGGAAGAAGCTGTTGGGAGATTACTTGAACAGTTAATAAAATAAGGAGGAGCAGTTACTACTTACTTGAACATAACAGCCAGATAACTAGTCAACGGAATTTAACACGAGTTAAAAGAGCATACCTTGGAGGACTCTCTTTCAGCATTACTGACTTGTTTCAGAAAGAAAATAGAAGGAAAAAGAAAGGCACAACGAAACAAAAAATAAAGTCTAAGCACAACAAATTTGTACACACATCAATTTTGTAACAAACACACTTCAGAAAATATCAAGCACAGAGCTAAACAAATGTGATCAATTTGACATCCTCTTGATAGCAAACAAAACACAAAAATAGAATCTAAAAATGGCACAGCAAATGCATACAAATTCAAAAAAGATCAATCTTGTAACAATCACACCCCAGAAAATATCAAACCCAAATGAATATAGCCAAACCAATGCTAATCATAATAAACAAACACAAAATTCTGACAATAATATCACAAGGAAACCCAAAATAGGCCTAAACCTTCAAACGGAAAGTGAACAAGCCAAAAAAAATCACAACAACGAGAGAAAGAGGTCTGAACCTTTAAACAAAAAGTTAGCAGGCAAAAGAAAAATCACAAAACCTGAACAAACAGGTTAATACCAAATAAATTAGCTCTACCTCCTCTCAACTTTATAGGGAGAGTAATTAATGCCTACTTTCCTAAAAAAATTAGCTCTACCTCCTCTCACCTTCATAGGGAGAGTAATTAATGCCTTCTTTCCTAACACAGTTGAACATTAAAGATGCGAAAGTTCCCTAACATGTATTAAGGAATTTTCCCTGCTTATGAAAATTCCTTAATACATATTAAGGAAACTTCCGTATGATTTCCCCTGTTTATGTAAACTATAAGAAAAAATTTAGACCCCAGCAACCTTGGAGGGCTCTCTTTTAGCATGACTGACTTGTTGGTTGCTTCAGACTTGGTCCCAGACAAATTCAAAAAGAAAATAGAAAAAAACATGGCACAACAAATTTGTAAAACTTCAACACAAAAAAAATGGCGCAAACTTCTTTCCTAGATAAAAGGGGAACCAAATCAAAATAAACAACCTAGCCAAAATTAGATCCTACGAAAGCATCAAAGCAACTACAAACTTAATCCCCTTGATAGCAAACAAGACACATAAATACAGTCTAAAAATGGCACCACAAATTTGAACACTCATCAATTTTGTAACAATCGCACTTCAAAAAATACAAAACAGAGCCAAACAAATGTTGATCACAACAACCAAACACAATTTTGACATCCCCTTGATAGCAAACAAAACACAAAAATACAGTCTAAAAATGGCACTACAAATGTGTACAACTTCAAAACATATTAATCTTGTAACAATCACACCCCAGAAAATATCAAACACAAATGAATATAGCCAAACAAATGCCAATCACAATAAACAAAAACAAAATTCCAACAATAATATCATAAAGATTTAGGAAACCCAAAATAGGCCTAAACCTTCAAACCGTAAGTAAGCAAGCAAAAGAAAATTCACAACAAGAGATACTGATTCTTCAAACAAAAAGTGAGTAAGCAAAAAAAATCACAACCACCAAAGATAGAAACAGAAACCTGAAGAAACACATTAGCTGCCAAATAAATTAGCTACTTCCTCTTGCCTTCATAGGGAGAGTAACAGTTGAACACCAAAGATGCGAAAGTTCCCTAATAAGGAATTTTCCCCGTTTATGAAAATTCCTTAATACATACTAGGGAAACTTCCGTATGATTTCCACTGTTTATGTGAGCTATGAGAAATTTATACCCTAACAACCTGGGAGTGCAGAGAATGAAGAGACAAAGTCAGCCCCTCAACAAACCCTTGAGTAGAACAGATCAATCGGGTAACAGTCACACCACAGGCCTAAACCCAAAATAGGCCAATCACAATAAACAAACACAAAATTCCAACAATAATATCATAAGGATTTAGGAAACCCAAAATAGGCCTAAACCTTCAAACTGTAAGTAAGCAAGCAAAAGAAAATTCACAACAAGAGAAAGAAAAAATCACAAACCAGAGAAAGAAGTCTGAATCTTCAAACAAAAAGTGAGTAAGCAAAAAAAAATCACAACCACCAAAGATAGAAACAGAAACCTGAAGAAACACATTAGCTGCCAAATAAATTAGCTACCTCCTCTCGCCTTCATAGGGAGAGTAATCAATGCCTTCTTTCCTAAGATAGTTGAACACTAAAGATGCGAAAGTTCCCTAACAAGGAATTTTCCCCGTTTATGAAATTTCCTTAATACGTAGTAGGGAAACTTCCGTATGATTTCCACTGTTTGTGTGAGCTATGAGAAATTTATACCCTAGAGAGGCGGATCTACATTGCTGATTGATTGAGGGGGGCAATGCCACTCTTGAATTTTCAAACTTAAAAAAAAAATAGGGGAAGAAAAATTTTTTGGAGGGTGATTGTCCATAAAAAAAAGAGATATGCTCTCTTTTATTTATCTATTTCTATGTTGTTATGTGCAGAGAAAGAAAAAAAAATAAAATTTTAGAGTGTTCACTTTATATGTAAAAATCATGTTTTGTATACTTATTTGGTCTTTATTTATTTTATCCAGGAGAGTTAAGCTTAAATTTTTGTTTGTGGTTGCGGCTGGATTGAGAAAATAACTGAACTAGATATATGTATGTATTTATTGGTTAGGAGTAGTGAAGTTTCAATATTATTTGAGCTATGAAAGGGATTCAAGTTTAAGTTTCTTCTATTTTTTTTTATTATTATTGTAAATTGGAAATTATGTCAATTATTATTATTTTCATTTGCCATATTTTAGGATGGAAAGGTATTATACAAAATCAAGTGATACTAGTACTAAACGTTCTCAATCCGAATCTTCCTTTAAAAAAAAATTGGTGCTCCCTCTTGATAAAAATCCTGGCTCCGCCCCTACCTAGCAATCTGGGAATGCAGAGAATGAAGAGACGAAGGCAGCCCCTCAACAAACCCTTGAGTAGAACAGACCAATCGGGTAATAGTCACACCACAAAAAACATCAAACACAAATAAATAAAGCCAAAGAAATGGTAATTACAACAAACAAACACAAAATTTTGACTATAGTAACATAAGGAAACCCAAAAAAAGCACAAACCTTCAAACGAAAAGTGAGCCAGCAGAAGAAAAATCACAACCAGAAGGGGAGAAAAAAAACTAAGCGTTCAAACGGAAAGTGAGCAAACATAAGGTAAATCACAACTACCAAAGAAAGAAACCCAGACCTTCAAACGAAAAGTGAGCAAGCAAAAGAGAAATCACGGAAACCTGAAGAAACAAGATGCGAAAATTTTGCAATATGTATTAAGGATTAATTTTCGCCGTTCATGAAAATTTCTTAATACATATTAAGGAAACCTGTAACGTCCCAACACTTCACTCTTGATATTGTCCGCTTTGGGGCCCATCGCCCCTCACGGCTTTAAAATGCATCAACAAGGGGAGGTATCTAAACCCTATAAGGCGTCTTTCGTTCATGTTCCCGGCCGACGTGGGACATCACACTCCACCCACCTTTGGGCCCAGCGTCTTTGCTGGCCCGTTGACCCACATCGACCCGAGCCTGGCTCTGATACCAATTGTAACATCCTAACACCTCACTCTTGATATTGTCCGCTTTGGGGCTCATCACCCCTCACGGCTTTAAAACGTGTCAAGAGGGAAAAGTATCTAGACCCTTATAAGGCGACTTTCGTTCCCCTTCCCGGCCGATATGAGACATAACAATCCACCCACCTTTTGGCCCAACGTCCTCGCTGGCATGTTAACCCACATCGACCCGAGCCTGGCCTCTGATACCAATTGTAACATTTCAGCACCTCGCTCTTGATAGTGTCTGCTTTGGGGTCCATCGCCCTTCACGGCTTTAAAACGTGTCAAGAGGGGGACGCTGGGTCAACGGGCCAGTGAAGACGCTGGGCCCAAAGGTGGGTGGAGTGTGATGTCCCACATCGGCTGGGGAGGGGAACGAAAGTCTCCTTATAAGGGTCTAGATACCTCCCCCTCTTGACCCGTTTTAAAGCTGTGAGGGGCAATGGGCCCCAAAGCGGACAATATCGAGAGCAAGGTGTTGGAATGTTACAATTGGTATCAGAGGCCAGGCTCGGGTCGATGTGGGTTGACATGCCAGTGAGGACGTTGGGCCAAAAGGTGGGTGGAGTGTTATGTCCCACATCGGGGGGGAGGGGAATGAAAGATGTCATCTAAGGGTCTAGATATCTACCCCTCTTGACGCGTTTTAAAGCCGTGAGGGGCGATGGGCCCCAAAGCGGACAATATCAAGAGCGAGGTATTGGGATGTTACAAAACCTCCGTATGATTTCCCCTCTATATGTAAACTAAGCGAAATATATTACAGGGTAAATGGGCTTAAATGTTGTTTTTTAGTGACCGACTGAGTCACTGACCGTTGATACTTTTTTTTTTAAAAAAAAAAAAGAGGTTGACCTTCAAATTCAAATCTGAGGTGCGTCTCACGGTTAAAACCTTATTTTGAAAAAAAAAGAAAAGAAAAGAAAGAAAAAAAAAACCAAATTCATTTTGTAGAGATCCCAGAGTGCCGCCTGGATAAATTATTTTTTAAAAGTAAAATAAATAGGAGTAATAGATTGCTATCACTTAAAACTGTTCCTATGTCCTATTATAGAATTGAGAGAGAAGATTTATTTTTACCTCGTTAAATTTTTTATATAATATATAAATATACCCTTTATTTATTATTATGTTTCACCTTATTTTCTCATGGGTATACTGTCCATTAAATTAGGGTAAAATTGTGAAGTTAAGCGAAATATATTACAGGGAACGAAAGGTAGGGGAGGAGCATAAAGGAAGCAGGGTTCTTCCTTAAATGTTGTTTTTTAGTGACCGACTGAGTCACTGACTGTTGATACTTTTTAAAAAAAAAAAAAAAAAAAAAGAGGTTGACCTTCAAATTCAAATCCGAGGAGCGTCTCACGGTTAAAACCTTATTTTGAAAAAAAAAAGAAAAGAAAGAAAAAAAACCAAATTCATTTTGTAGAGATCCCAAGGAGTGCCGCCTGGATAAATTATTTTTTAAAAGTAAAATAAATAGGAGTAATAGACTGTTATCACTTAAAACTGTTCCTATGTCCTATTATAGAATTGAGAGAAGATTTATTTTTACCTCGTTAAATTTTTTATATAATATATAAATATACCCTTTATTTATTATTATGTTTCACCTTATTTTCTCATGGGTATACTGTACATTAAATTAGGGTAAAATTGTGAAGTGTAATTTTAAGGAAAAACTAATAAGGTTTAAGATTTTTCTTAATTTGTTGTATTAAAAATGTTAAAGATAACTTATAAAGAAGAGAAGTAGCTAACACAAACTTTTTTTTTTTAAAAAAAAGAATTATCTTAAATTACTTTATAAAGTTATGGCGGTAGGGTTTAATTAATGAAGTACAACCATTTTAATTTAAGTTGCGTTTTAGATGAATTTCTCCAAAGGAAAAGTCAGTAGTAGGTTGTGTTTGGATACTTTCCAAAAACATAGTTTTAGCGTGGAAATTATGGTTTTTCTAAAGGTTAAAAATACATTTTTAGTCTTTTAAATTTATATAAGATATACTTTTAGTGTCTTAACTTTATAAAATATACTTTTAGTCTTATAATTTTAACATTATTAATGTTACAAACGAAAAACGTTAACATAACAAACTCAATTAATGACTATTTAAGTTTAAGTGTTGATTGTGTAATTAAAATCTATTAATTTAAAATTTAAAATATGCATAAATAATATTTAAATCCCGGAAGAAACAGTCATTATCAAAAACTCGATTATATTAAAAAATTCAATTTAATGATCTAAATATAAAAATTTTAGTTTAATAATCAAAATATATTAATTTAATAATCTAAATATCAAAATCTCAATTTGATTGGCAACAATTTGTCAGTTTATTTTAGTTTAATAATCTAAATATATTATATTAAAAAAGGGTTTAATGTTTCTGTTTTTAAGGCAGCAACATTTTATCTGCTTCACTCACATAAAAGTGAGTGTGACCCATTATTATTTTCTCTCTCTTCTCTTGATAGTGAGACCCATTCACTTTTATGTAAAGTGAATGAGACTGATAAAATGTTTTTGCCTTAAAGGCAGAAACATTAAACCCATTAAAAAAATTAAAACTTAAATATGTTCTGTCAGTTGCACAGTTTTGCTGCATTAATATTTTCCCTTAGCAACATTAATGGCATTAGAAATATAGAACCAAAAATATATTTAATGAAGTTAAAAGATCAAAAGTATACCTTAAGTGAAACTTAAAAAACTAATAGTATACTTTAGTCTTTTCTAAATTTGTAAGACACATATTGGAAGTGACTAATAAAAAATATATATTATTACACAAAATAAAAAATAATGTTCTATGAATGAGGCATTAATTAGTAAAAAACACATAAAATGATTGCACAAATATGTATTATTGTATATATATGGCATGTCAAAAATTTTTAAGAAAAAATCATAAACTTGATACATACATACATATATATATATATATATATATATATATATATATATATATATATATATATATATATTATCATCATGTATCCTGCTTGTAGGTCGTGACTATCTCCTAAGGTGTCTTCTCTGAAACTTAAACTCAAGACCTAAAAGAATCTAACGTAGTGAAACTGAAGTTTAATCCTTGCTTTCTAGGTCCAAATCCTTGTATATACTAAAGAAAAAGAATATAAGAGTGGCTCTTGCACCTTTGTTTCCAAAAATTTTTAAAAATGAGGGCAGGGGTGCTTGATGTGCACTTTCTCAATAAATAAATAAATATATATATATATATATATATATATATATATATATATATATATATATATATATTCATCAATAGATTGTATATAAAATAAGTGATATTTTGATATATTACAGTAAAAAACAGTTGGTACATTTAGACCGATGTACAGAAAATAAATTAAATTAAATAGTCCTGAGTAACTAGCCCTAGAAAAGTTCCCGTGACGATTGACGAACAATAATAGTTCAGCATCTTCTTAGTAGTACCAATAACAATAATTTGAAATGGATCGATGGAGTAGCTCAAACAAGTGGATCAGATTTGAAGGAACAAAATCTAAAATCCAGATTTGAGCGTCTGGGTGTCATTGAGACTATCATTATATTTCATCAAGACGATCATAGAAGTGAAAAACTCAAACATGTGTTCTTCCTGGAAGAATAGAGATTCTAAGTGGCGATCCCAATGGCTACGACAGAGAGGGCCACACCAACGAGTAATTAAGCACTTGTGAAAATGAATTGCACATCTTTCATTAATTGATTAGAGTTATATATATATAAGGGTTAAAGAGCTTAAATGCCCGGAAAGTTTTTGTATATGGGTATTAGACACCTAAAAGATTGGAAGTTTTTTAGGGGATACTTTTCCTCTGGAAGTTTGAAAGATCGGGCAATTTTGACTTACAAGGATGGAATCATGGAACCCTAACATTGATCATTGAATGAGAAAGTTTGACTCCAAAATGTAAGGCTGAGAAGTGATGTGGCACTTAATATTGAAAGTATCCAATATAGTAATTCAAAGTACATTGAGGATGAGTTATGATGGATTTGATATTATTAGGATTCTTGAGATAATTTCTACCCTATTGTGGAATAAATAGCCTTCTAGATAAATATCTCCTAACCATTTCAAGAGATAATAGAGTAGAAATTCATGATTTCTACTCTATTGTGGAAGATATTGTTAGGGTTCTAGATGCTTATGATGATTTCTATCCTGATTGTGAAATAAATTGCCTTTTAGATAAATCTCTCCTAACTATTTCAAGAGCTAATAGAGTAGAAATTCATGATTTGCTATAAGAAATTATTGAAGATATAGTCCGTATGGAATCTATTGAACATCCTGAAAGATGAAGCCAATTAAATGATACAAAGGAAATTCAAGATGTCCTAAAATATTAAAAAAAAAAAAAGTAAGAAAAGGATTCATTAACTTCCTTTTTCATTCATTATGTTTTTTTTATCAGTTTTCATTCGTTATTAATTTGAAGAATTATGAAAATCCCCTTGTTTAATGTTATTTGAATTCATGTTATGTTAGGGAATGGATGCAATTGAAAGCATTATATTGGATATTGAAAATGACCTATATTTAAGTGCTGATACTTTCAAAAAAAAAAAAAGAGAAATTTTTAAGATTTCTTGAAATTAGATCTGATTTTGAAGACAAGGATGTTATCATACATCTTCCTGATGGCCTTGATTCACTTTCTAATGAACTAAGGTACTCTAGCAATGAATGAAAAATCTTAAAGAATAAAGCACTTAGTTTGTCAGATGCACGTATAGGTCTATTGATATTTTGATACCTTGTAGCTAAAGCAAAAGACTGAGTTCATCTTAATCAACGTTCAAGTGTCATTTAGGTTGGTTGAGAGGAATAGTTTCCCCCCATATGGTCAGATGTGTAAATTGACATCGATAAATAAGAGAGGATATTGAATTAGTTCATCTTATTGTAGTGACGATTGATGATGTCATGGTCTGAAAATTATGTACGACATAATCATTTTGTTGAGCAACATTTGATTTTGTCAAATAATCCAAAAACTACAGGAAAAAAGGTGATCTCATTATAGACAAGAAAACATATCTGATACAGCTACATATCGCCGTTATACCTCCGATCATTAGTAGTAGCTTTACACAATTGTCTTTTTATCTATAAACAAGAATTTCAACATGTTTTGATTAAATGAGCCATTTCCCATCCCAAGCTTCAAACAGCATATAAAACTGCTCATTTCTAGTACCTTGAATTAATTAACATCGATTGGACACAACAAAATGACCAGATAGAGAATTACAATTGTTATTTACCAAGAAGACATTCTATCAGCATTCAAATGTCAGAAATTTTGACAATTCTAAATAAATCTCATCTTCGTGGGCTAGAGTCAAATATTAGCTTGAGTGATTGTTACGCAGTCTGGTACCATGCTATTCATACTCTGTAGTTGGGCAATCTCTTTGCCTACGTTTCCGACTTCCCTTCTTTCTCATTTTGTCATTTGGCAAATCTTCAAATTGCTCTGTTAAACATTTATGTACAATGTTCCTAACCTCATCAAGCAACTCCCTATTATAGGAATCCAATCCTTCTGTGGACACTATATCTGCTATGTTTGCAATTTCCTTCATTGCAGTAACCTGAAAAATAGAGGGATTTCTATCAGTTCAGTCCAGTCATTTACAAGATGCAAACCAAACTGAGGCAACCAGTGGAACTAAAACAATAATTTCAGCCAGCCCACCCATATCTGGTGGTTCTAATCTCTTTATCTTGATCAAGGACAAATAAATATGGATGGTTTAACAGAGACTTACTGTTCTTTGATACTCTGACTCCAGAGATGACGTAACCCTCCCAATATATCTTCGAGTAATCTTCTGGTACCATTGCATGTACTCATCCTCATTTACAGTGTCATCACTTTCCACAATATAAAGCCAACGCTCTGACCATTCTTTGAGTGGCAAATCCATTTTCCCCAACAGGTCTGCCCCATGGTCCACTATACGACTCTTTCTCTCCCAGCGTTGCACTTCCTGTGGAATTGTTTGACTTATCCCAAACTGCCTTAAGCAGCGATCTGGAAGGTGCCTTTCTGCCTTGTCAAAACATAATAGCATTGTTCTAGATGCACGTAACATTAGACTGGCTCTTATATCTTCTGGTATAGCTGTACAGTCCATATCACTATAAGGAAGCCACTGGACCTGGACACAAAAACTAAAGCAGATTTAGTATCTTCATCGTGATGAAAATATTAACCCCGTTATTAAAACTTACATTGCAAAGATCAAGAGAATCCAAAGCCTTCCTGTAGGTCACTACATTACATTTAGCTCTTGAACTACTTTTCCCCTTCCATCTAAGCACAAGGGGAAAGCAATTACTCTCTGGTTCTTGATTAAACTTTGGAAGACCAACATTAAGGCGAGAATAACTCCAACACTGAAAATAACACTACTTTGTCAGTACTTTGAACAAAAATCAATAGCAGAACAAAAGGCTATGACAAATAAAGCAAGAGTTAAAGGATAACATTTGTGACCTGTACGAGAGTTAAACAGCCGCTAATCGTACTTTGAGATTTAAGGGAGGCGTTGCCAAGTGCTCTATATAAAAATGCCAATGCTGCAGCACCCCAAGCAAAATTCCCAGCTTTGTCAAAATCCTCAAACAAAGAAAGGTACATTACAGGGACTTTGTTCCCAGTTGTTGTGGAAAATATCGTACTTCCCACTAGGTATAGAAGGTAAGCACGAGTACAACACTCAATCTCTTCCAACGGCGCATCTTCGGGACACTCAGAAAAGAATTCCTTCAGCCAAGTAAGCTTTACCATTCCTCCATTCAGATCCTCTGGTACCCTCCCAAGCAATTTTTCACAAACTGAGCTTGGAGTACTGATTGGACCTATGACCGGATCTCCATCAATTGCTAATCCAAGTAATAGAGCTACATCTTCAAGGGTTATGGTCATTTCTCCAACAGTCAAGTGAAAGGTATTTGTTTCTCTTCTCCACCGCTCCACCAAAGCTGCTATCAGTGCATTGTCAAGACTCATAGCAGGAATCAATCTTAGGTAACCAAAACCGGCCTTCTCAACCAACTCAATCTGTTTAGGCGTGAGCTTCCACTGGTCAAGCATTGAAGTGTGTTCATGACATCTAAGAACACCACGCTCCTTCATTTTTTATACAAGAGGAAATGTTATCAAGAAGGGATGGAAAATAAATAAGAAAATGGCAAAGTATCTTCATAAGATAAAGTAGTGGGACCAAAACTATAATAGGAAAGAAACCTAATCATGTGGCAAAGCTGCCCAATCCCTCTGTAAATCTAATAAACTCATGATCTGAACATGCAATTAGGGATTTAGTATGAATAACAAGGCATCCAATGATATGCATATTGACAAATATATAGCAGTATTAACAAGAAACTCGCTCACCTGCCCATCCCAAACTGCTGAAGAGACATGATTATCTTGATCATAAAGTACAGATTTATCAATTGGTCCAGGATCTTCACTGACTTCCATTTAGGGGAAATGTCCAAGATACGGGAAATGAAGTAAGGAAGTGCCAGAATTAGCCCCACTTTGTGATTCTGAAGCAACATATTCAAGCCATCACTATTAATTCTCCATGATGCAAATATAAATTGCCACTTGAAAATTTAGTGTCCTATGATGAGTGATCGCTTTTAGCTCAGAAAAAGTTATCATGAGTTTAGGATTTTTCAATTTTCAAATGCTTGAAAATCACGCGCTAAAATATATGAAAATATCGGTTATCAAAATCACTCAGTAGTTTTGTGCTAATGACATGGATAATCACAAAAGAAAGGGAGAAGACAATCCTCAAAGAGAACCACAGATTTCTATCATGGACAATGGGAGAGGAAGACTTGTATATGGCAGAATGTCGTAAATTTCGAGCTTCCCTTCCAAAAGGTAAAATGAACCCAAATACATGTCTCTAAATCATAAACTATTAGATACTTAAATTGCACATTCAATGGGTATTACTCTGAAAATGCAAAGAACCCCAAATATAATCCTCTTAGGTTTTCTTGAATGTTGATTACAAATTAAAGCCGAATAATTTGTCAAGGAAAGTAGTTCGATACCTCCCTTAACTCACAAACACCCATCATACTTTACATTTAGCCCACGCCCCTGACAAATTTTGTCGACCCTAATGGTTACCACGAAACAAAGGTCCAGGAAAGCGATGATATATTAATTAATTACAACCAGAGATGACATATTTAACGGACAAATTAACTTAGGAAGATCGATATAGATAAAGAAGAAAGAGTATCAGCATAATCCTAGACAGCAAGAGAAAGAAAAGAACCTGAAACTGAAAAACAAGTTACAGATCACAATATAACGTCGTAGTCGATGATGAAAGTGAAGAAGAGATGGCAGATAATGATAACCGGAAGTGGAGGGTGAAGCACTGAGGATTTAGTCGCGGCTATGGTGCGACGTGCAAGAAGGGAACTTTTTTTCCTCATCAATAAAAGAAACAATTCCAATTAAATACCTCTGACATTCCTAAACCCCAAATTCACCCCCAATTTAATAAATCCTAAATCAATCTAAGGAACCAATTTGAGAATTTGTGGATGTTGTGCTTTTACCATATTGTCCCTTACTTTTGTAAAAGAAAAATGCCTCCTATATCAGCGATTGGCAGCCACTCCAGCCGGTGGCGGAATACTTATTGTAGGTGTTTTCTAAGGCACTAATCAAAACCTCATTGATGATTAAACAATCAAAGTTCATTTTGTTAATACCAAGTTACCAACGCATATTGATAACTACCACATTAATAGTTACTGACGAGTTTACTAAAGTTCTAATGGACACTAGTTACAATAGATCAACCATTAACTACAATATAATAGTCATTAATCATAAGAGGTTAGCTATTAGCACCGTTTTCACAAACAAATTAAGAAAGCTATGGCACGATGCACTAACTATAATATGTTAGTTATCAACTACTATCTCCAGTTTTGTTAGGAAAAAAAAAAAAGCTATTATCTTCGGTTCGTGGTATAAGAATAAGTTAACTAATTTGAATAAATTGAGAAAATTAGTTATATTATTTATTTATAATAAATATAGATTGATTCTCATAAAATATCATCATTTATCATAACTATTAAGGATTGAAAGTATTACCATATATATAATAGTTGTTTTTTTTTTTGGATACAATATAATAGTTATGATGTAAGATAATTGGTTAGTTATTACACACTTTTTTTACTCAACAAGATTAAGAAAGTTATGATGTAAGATACTAACTACAGTAGATTAGCTATTAACTACGATGCAATAACTGCGGATTATAAAATATTAGCAATTACTCACTTTTGACAAACAAATTTTAAAAAAGTTCTAGTGTAAAGCACTTGCCATAAAGAATTAGTTACTTTGGTGTTTAATATAAAACATATTTACTTAATTTGATTATATTACGGAAGTTAGTTAGTATAACATATATTTTTTAAAACACTCCGTTTATTTTTCTTAATTTCCCCATTTCTTTTTTCTCCTTGATTATTATTAAGGGAGTATCAATAGGGGTAAATTAGGAAAAAAACTGATAAATATAAAAACTTTGCCTTATATTTAGAACAAAGATTAACTCATTAAATATATCTTATATTAAAGATATAAAAAGTATTAACAACAATATAATGGCTATTGAGCATAGATTAGTGATTACCCACTCTTCTTACCAAGTTAAGAAAGTTATGGTGCAAGACACTAACTATAAGTCTACAACAAATTACTAATAATTAATTACAATATAATAGCTACTGATTGTACCATATTAGCGATGACCCACTTAGTTAAACCAACAATGTTAAGAAAGTTATGGTATAAATTCAAAGTCCTAACTACGGTATAACATCTTAATTATTAGGGTTAAGTAGTAAATTCACTCCAGAAGTATACGTTTTTTTTTTTAATTTCAATATTACCCCGGAAGTTTTAAAACATAATAATATTGTCATTTTCCATTAAAAAGTTAATGGTCAACTTTAGTTTTTTTTTATTGGTATCGGTTACATTGCTACATTTTAAAACTTTCGGGGTGTCATTAAATTTTAAAAAATTTTTAAAGAAATATTGCTTCTAGACATATACTGTTGGAGCAAATGTGTTACTGAACCCTTAATTATTATTTACCATATAATAGCTATAGTAGCAGTTACTAACACTTCGCACCAAGGTTCAAAAGAAACTCTTATGTAAGCCACTTAATACAACAAATTAGCCATTAATTATGGCGACTTGCTTTTAGTGCCTTTCCCTTCCTCATTTCTTATTTTATTTTTCATCTCGTTTTCATCAACACGTTACCAAAGATTGCATTAACACACACACATATCCTATTATTCATCATCAATATATCAATAATAAAGCATAATTCATATGTAATTGTTTCCCTTTCATCAATTGCCGCAAAAGTAGCTACCTTATTTAAAGAAACATATGCCTCATAATTCATAATATCAATCCTCATTGAGAAATGAAAAATTGAAAAACAATTAAGTACTCATAAAACACTAAATAATATCATGCACCTTCCACCACCTCACAATATTTTATCTATACTTGGCATAAATTTGCACAAAACCTCACAACAACACGGCTCGTAAAATTTCATTATACTTCACAAACATTATTTCACAACATCACGCTAACACTACATGTGTCGCAGACAAGGTATCTGCAATCACATGACCCATTCTGCTCAACATTAATCTGAAGCGTTGGTGGTGTTCTGTTTTGTTTGGACTTCATGCTTCAATTTATATTTGTGTTTAATGTTTTTATTTTTACTGCAGAAATATTTTAAAGAGATTAAGAAATTTAAATAAAATAATTTAAAATATTTATATTTATATATTTTTTTCCTAAACTAATGTGTTTGACTTATTGGATGGCGAATATTAAATATTTACATAAATGTGCGTGTATTTTTAATTTTAATTTATGCGTGTTTGTGAATAAAATTACAAGATTGAGTAATTTAGCCTTGTTCCCTTTTACTGATTTACTTGCATTACAATTAACCCTTTTTCTCCAACTTATTTTATAATGGTTCCTAATGTGAAGCCAATTGACTTTTTTTTTTTTTGTTGATTAAAGAATCTAAATAAACTACTTCAAAGTATTTATATCTTTCTTTTTCTCTAAATTAATTTATTTGACTTATAAACTAATAAATAATTTAATGATACACAATATATATTATAATTAAATATCTTATTTAACTTTTCTAACCTCTTAAAAAACAGTTTTATATTAAGCACACGATGGATGGAGTAATAACTTCTTAGTTTTACTAGTTTACAAGATGTTACAGAGTTACAGTATTTTATACCAAAACTTTTAACTAAAATTGTGGTCCTTATTAAAGGTATAGTTTTAGATTAATAAATGTGTTTTCTACTTTTTTTACCCTTACTAATTGCAATAAATAAGAAAATTTATTCATATTGAATTTTAGAACTAATCATAGATAGGGCAATATTAAAAATTTAGCCCATAATTAATTAATTAACTAATTTTTTTGGTATATGAGAGTTACTTAATTTATATTTATAAATAAGATTAGAGTGGTAGTTAACCAAGTTTGTTTGGTAATGATCAGGTTTCTAATAATTTTAAAGATAAAACAATTAATTTTGTAATTGGGATTTCCCTGTTATAAAACTGAAGGAATTCTAGAGAGAAGTCAGAGGAAATTCTAGAGAGATGAAATCCATTCAAGTATAATGAATAGTTACAGGAGACCTCTATTTATAGAAGGATGCAAATAGTAGATTACTATGTGTATATACCATGTCATCCTGTATTTGGAGATTATAGGTCAATGGACATCCACATAATAAGAATATTCATAACACTCCCCCTTGGATGTCCATTTATGAATGTGCCTCGTTAAAAACTTTAACTAGGAAAAACCCAGTGGGATAAAAACCTAGCCAAAGAAAAGAGTACAACATTCATTGATACACTGTTGAGTTTTGCCTCATTAAAAACCTTTCTAGGAAAAACCCAGTGGGACAAAACCTAGATAAGGGAAAAAGAGTACAGCGTGTATCGTCTCCCCCTCTTGATTACATCAGACTTGCTCCCCCTGATGACCACATTGCTTCATTGTCTTTCTATCATCAAGTATTCATTGTATACCTGCAAGATCTAAATCTTTCAAGTAAAATCATAAATATACATGTGCATAAATATTTATTCAGATAATAATATCACATGCACGATAAATGCTTCATGCTACATATGAATTTACTTAATTAATTATTCTCGAGAATTTGATGCTCCTAGCATCTTGAGTCATTCAGGGACTTATTCTAGCGCCTTATGTTCTTCAGGAACATGTGCTTCTGGCACACACTAATATAGTATGACTCATGATCCTCATTATCATCATTACAGCATATGTTATCTTATAAAAATAAATATCATCAATGTCGACTTTATTTTTCGGTCCCATCGGATTTCATTCATAATTTATTGAGATCTCATTATATTCACATATATTAGGTACCTAGGTCTCTCTTAGACCACAATACACTTTTCTTGTAATATCTCTTCTGGAGATAACATCTCATCAAAAGATAACTCTTCTGGAGCTTTACTTAATTATCCTCGACTTGATCATCTATATTTTATAGCTCCTTTTCTCTTTCGAGTATTTTTATCTTTATAACCGATGGACCAGCAACGCTTCAGGCGTGCTTTATAACAATTCATATAGGAGCATTTGCAGTTGGGATATGTGACTTTGTCACTTTCTTTAGGTCAGTAAATGCTACTAGCATTCGATTAACTAAACTCTGAAATTAAATTATCATTTTGAACTTTTAGTGCACAATTCCTTGTACGATGATCATTATGAGCCAATGATAATACATTCTAGTAAATCTTTACCCAATCTGCTTATTTTTCTCCCCCTCATCAAATCATCAATTTTCTTTGTATATCCATCTATGTGCATTGAAGTAGATTAATAATCATTGCACATTTAAAACATTTTAAGATATGGAATTATTCTGGCTCCTGACCAAAAGCCAAATTTTACGGGGAGAATTTTGTTGGATTATAAGCTGCAAATATACACGTATGAACAATGTTCTCATAATCATTGATCTATCAATTCATAGATACTTTAATACATGATTTATGGATCATTCAATCTGGAAATTGCGCGCATAATATATTGCAAACATCTGGTTGCAATCATCACTGCAAACTTTGCAGATCAATAATTTCATATGTACTCTTTCAATTTAATATATTTCCAGAAATCCATTTCCAATAATATTTTCATAATCATATCTATTTGAGAACAAGCAGCACATAATATGACTCGGATGATCAAACAAGTCATGCCAACATTCCATATAATTTATCATCAAATCCAATATCAATCTTGGGGGAATCAACACACAAACATTCACAGAAAATTAACACAAAAACACTCACACTTGATATATATCAATCTCCCCCTCAAGTATGAGTCTGTAGAAATTAATTCATGTAATTTCATACAATATTCCATATATGATATCTATTTCTACAGATATCATTAAAATTCCACAAATGCATTATCAATGCATTATTCTGTTACTTCTGGTAACAAAATTTCAATTTTCCAGAAACAACAATCAAATAAATACAAAATCATTGAAATTATCAAAATACTGTGGAATCACAGATGCATTACTGTGGAATCACAGGCGCAACATGTATCACTGTGGAATTATCGTATGCATATATAGTCAAAAAGTGTCTAAGCTCGTGCTTGACAGGGTGCAGATCTGTAAAGATTCAACAGGACTGCGCATATCTGCAGAGATTCAATAGGATTTAATTCGGCTATAAATAGAAGAAGGCAAACGAACATGCCTCACAAACATTCAAGCATCTTATAACATTCACTACCATATACTAACTTATCATTTTTCTTCTAATCGCGTATATTATTGCAATGGCAGGTCCAAGTAATTTTATCCCAGTTTCTGATACATCTGACACAGCATTACTTGATGCTTTGTTGTATGATGATCAGACAAACCTGTCATTTACCTCTTTATTATCTCCTAATCCTTTTGAGATGTTTATTCCTCCGTCTACTATTCCTCCTTCTGCTTCAAATATACCTACTTCTCCCCCAAGAACAAATGTTCTTCCTCAATTTAGAAGGAATGAAGGTACAACTGAAGCAGGTTCATCAAGGAGGCCTGTTAAAAGGTGTAGAACTATGGCTGAACTAATGGAGTCTACCAGTCAAATTCAACCAATAGTCACAACAATCAATGAGCCAGCATTCATAAGCCAGCAAACAACCACTAGCCAGCCATCAACCACGATCCAGCTAGCAACAATCAGCCAACCGACAACCATTAGCCAGCCAATAACAATTAGCCAACCAACAACCACTAGCCAGCCATCAACTACAAGTCAATTAGCAACAACTAGCTTATTGGAATGTAGTTGTTGTCATGTTTTACGAGAGATCATACATACCAACGAACTCCAGTACCATAAACTTGAAGTTCACGGAAGAAGAACAGGTATGATTACCCATGCTGTTTTATTTGAAAAAGTACAGGATAAATCTTATAATACTGACAGGCTTCCAATGTTTGATTTCACAAAGAAAAATTTTGAAGAAATCAAACAATTTCTGACACAGTATTGTATAGATTTATAAGCATCAGGATATATCTTGATGCGTGATCCTGTATTAGCCTATCATGAGGTTCTCTGTGTTGGTTCGGAATGGGCTATAAATCCAAATGACCTCCATGGAAGTTCATTTCAAACCAATATTGAACACTCATTAGGCAAAGGAAAACAACCTGTAGTAAGTATACCCTATGATACTTCATCCCTTAACCAGGGTGAATTATATAGGTTATCTATGGAGCAACGAGAAATAATAAAGAAAACAACGCTCCATGATTTAAGAAATTATTTTCACTTAACCCTTGATGAAGCGAATAAACAATTAAATATGTCTACTCACACCATACAAAAAATCTATCAAAAAGGAGGGTTAACTGAGTGGCCACACAAGAAGCTCAAGAAACTTATGACGCAAATCTCGATATTATGAAGAGCTTTGCCTCATCTGGATCCCATCTCAAGAGAAGCAAAAGAAGAAGACATTAAATATCTTCAGAATGAGATGATTAAAGTTTGTAATGATGTTGAGCCACTCGCAATTAAACTTTGTTGAAATAATATTTCCTTTTGCTTAATTATTTTGTTTATGAATATTCTTTTCTCGTATTTATAAAAATTGTTATAATCATAGAAATCACATAACAACCATAATAATATATTTTCTTTATTCACTTCTGGGAATGAAGTTGGATAAAAATTCATGATCCATAACTCACTGATTTGTTTGATCATGGCAAGAAATTAATCCACAATATTGCTACTACAATAGCAAATTGAATATATTTATTTATAATATCAATCATGATCATACAATCCCTTGTCTCATAATTTAAGGGAATATTTAATGCCAAATATACAATTTTGAGGCCTTTATACAACTGATAACATACAAAATTTATGGATCAAATATTATTTCATAATTTGTCTATTGTTATCAGGCTAACTTGCCTCTTGGCTTCAGGCAATCTTGCCTCTGAAATTAAGGCTATCTTACCTCTTAGGCTCAAGCCAATTTATGCCTCATCTCTCAAGCCAATCTATGCTTCATATCTCTATGGCATTTTGATCTCATAATAATATATATGATCTTTTAACAGTTTATCTTCAGGATAAATAAAGTATAAGCATAATAAAACAAATAGATGGAACCCACTAATATGTATATATTAGTGTCGTTGCCATAAATAATAAAAGGGAAGGGGGATTTATATAAAGCAGTAAATAAATTAATAAAAATAAAATAAATGACTGGAAATAAACGTGCTAAATAAATAAAAAGAAGATGAAATAGGAATGGTAGTAAACTCACAGCGAGACCTATCTCATCCAAAGGTAAGAAAGAGGATGCATATGCAAATGCAAATATATATATATAATATATAGAAAATAGTAAATAAATAAATGGAGCCCACAGTACTAGTGTCGCTACCATGAGAAATAAAGCAGTAAATAATAAAATAAATGGTGCCCACTATACTAGTGTTGCTACCATGAAAAATAAATAAAGCAATAAAGAATTAAAAAATAAATAAATAAATAAATGGAGTCCACTAATATATAGTGTTACCACCATGAAAAATAAATAAAGCAGTAAAGAATTAAATTAAATAAATGGAGCCCACTAATAAATACTAGTGTGCCTCCATGAAAGATAAATAAATGTTAGTAATAATAAAAATAAATGCATAAATTAAATGTTAGTTACATAAAAATAAATGTTAGTAAAGTTAATTACAATAATAAAATATCAAATTAAAACAATTTAGAAGTAAGATTAAATCTAGACTTCCAATCTGGAGTCAAATTAATAATAATAAAGATTATATAAAATGAAAATAAGAAAATTGAAAAACTTACTTACGTCCCTCTTACCTACAGTTTTTGATCAAGGGAGGCTTTATCAATACCTACTCCTAGCACGCAGAAAAAGAAAAGAAAAACATGTGGAACCCATTCCTAACTACTTCTTCCAACCACTTTCGTCTAGATGTTGCTTCTCGTCCACTAATAAAGCAAATCTTTAAACCTTTATCTCAAAGAAAGAAAAGAAGAAGAGAAGGAGGCGAAAGAAAAGAAGGAAGAGGAGGGTCCACACATTATTTTGTTTTTGTGGAGAGAACAACTCATCCAGCGAGATAAACCAAAAGCCAAGACTAAAAAGACGGAAAACACACACAGGGCGACTGAATTGAATAATTGGGAATAATTGAAGAATAACATATTTTCAAGCCCATCACAAGGCATGCGAGGAGCAGTAGGCGGCAACTTGTTTAAGAAATTCATAGTGGATGTAGAGAAAGAGGATTGAAGTTTGAATAAGAAAAGACTCCGGATGATGAAATTTGCAAGAGCAGCAGCCATGGCTAAAAAAAGGTATGACTAATGAAGGAGGAGCCTTGGAAGCTGGCTGAACTGGGTTGAGAGAGAACATGGGGTGGCGGTGAGATCGCCGTCCGGGTTAGGAGGGCTTGGACTTGAAAAAATGGTGGAGATGTTTGGTGATAGTTCTGTGAAAGAAGACGAAGTAAAAGATGAAGGATATGCAGGTTAGTGGAGCCATGGATCGATGATTATGGAGGGAGAAGAAATAGAAGCAAGGAGTGTGTGTGAAGATATCTGCAGATTGAGAAGGAGAAGATGAAGGTGGTGGTAATCCAAAAATTGAGCTTCATAGAACAGATCTGAGATGATAGTGAGGCAAAAATGAAGAAGCACGGGATGAAGAAGCACGAGCATTCGTGCTGATAACGTGTTATAAAACTGAAGGAATTCTAGAGAGAAGTCAGAGGAAATTCTAGAGAGATGAAATCCATTCAAGTATAATGAATAGTTACAGGAGACCTCTATTTATAGAAGGATGCAAATAGTAGATTACTATGTGTATATACCATGTCATCCTGTAGATTACAGTATTTTATACCAAAACTTTTAACTAAAATTGTGGTCCTTATTAAAGGTATAGTTTTAGATTAATAAATGTGTTTTCTACTTTTTTTACCCTTACTAATTGCAATAAATAAGAAAATTTATTCATATTGAATTTTAGAACTAATCATAGATAGGGCAATATTAAAAATTTAGCCCATAATTAATTAATTAACTAATTTTTTTGGTATATGAGAGTTACTTAATTTATATTTATAAATAAGATTAGAGTGGTAGTTAACCAAGTTTGTTTGGTAATGATCAGGTTTCTAATAATTTTAAAGATAAAACAATTAATTTTGTAATTGGGATTTCCCCAAATTCCCCCGATTTTTATCTTATGTATTTTTTGATTTTTACAAATAATAATGGGACAAGCAGAAAAGCTACGTGTTAACTGTAACCGGTAAAAACCGAAGGGACCATTCTTTAGAATTGCCAATCAAACTATTCTTTCTTCATCTTGTTTCCAAAAAAGATCCCATCTTTACAAGTAATCTCCCCCTCTCTGTTTAGCGCTTTGAAGCTTTCTTTTTCTTCGATGTCTCTTCTTTTATCTTTCCTCATAACGCCGTTAGCACCGGTCTATCTATCCATTTCTTCAAGCAGTGCCTACCCTTTTGCATTCATTTTCAGCGCTTTATTGCCGTCCTTTTTCTGCTCTCTGACTCTTTCTTCTCTCCCTAGGGTTTGAATCTTCCTTATTCCTAAAATTCCCTCTCTTTCTCTCATCATTCGTTTCCCTGTTTCGAAGAATCTCTCATTCTTCATGACCTCTACTTCTGTGAAGAACAAAATGATGCCCCCTGGTCTCGTCTCCAATCTTCAACAGGTCCTGCTCAGCCGGAAAGGAGCCGATGAAGGCGACCAATCAGAGACCGGTGCTGAAACTGCTGAAACTTCTTCTTCTACTTCCGGGCCTGATTCCGCGGAGCTCATTGATAGTTCGAAGCCCATTGTCCTGATCACCAATAGTGAAGGAATTGAGTCCCCTGGCCTTACTTACCTCGTTGAAGCTCTCGTTCACGAAGGCCTCTACAATGTTCATATTTGCGTTCCTCAATCGTGGGTTTCGTCCCCCCCAATCTTGATTTATTTGTCAATCTAACGGGCCATTTTTCTACCTTGGTTTTCTTATTTGCGTTCTTGGAATTTGTGAGATTATTGCTTGATTGACATTCTGTTTCCCTTCGTACACATCTCTACTTTTCAGATTCTGGATTCTCTGTATATTGTTTTTGTTATTTCGTTTTAAAAGTATTTTGAATATCTTGTCATTACATTCAATTCTTGAAATTTTCTATACCCATCTCTTTTTTGCCACCGAATCCGGGTTATCTTTGTAATCTGGTAATGTCTAAATGGTTGTTTTAGGGACAAAACAGCTTCCGGGCACTCTGTAACGCTCAGAGAAACGGTGGAAGCGAGTTCTGCACAAATTGATGGTGCCTTTGCGTTTGAGATTTCAGGTATGACTTAACTTGTATTTAGCTATTTTTAATTCTTTTAGGGCTCTCATACCATGATGTCTGTTATTCAAAATTCCTGCAGGGCTTTGTGATCGGATTCTAATCTATTAAGGTTTGAGTTTGCATAAGATCAACGTATTTTAACAAATATGGCTTATTTGATCGTTTACAGTGCATCGCCTCTCCATGCTGACTAGCCTCCGCACATATCATCATTACAATATCATTTGAAATCGGAGCCTAAATGAATTGGATTCAGTGGCATGAATCTTTGTACAGAAAAATTTTAAATTTGTAATAGTGATTTCAATAATTTGACATCAACACATGTAGCTGTTAATTTTTTTTTTTTTTTTATTGAAAGATAGTAGTTTTTATATTACTTTTTTTTTTCAAATGGGCATAATCTTTTATGTGTAGGTTTATCATTCTAGTTGCAGATTGTTGATATTCTTTTATATTTTATCATCAGGAACTCCTGTGGATTGTGTTTCACTAGCTTTATCGGGGGCTTTGTTTTCATGGTCAAAGCCTATGCTGGTTAGCTCTTACCTTTTCTGTGTGATGATATAATGCGCACAGTTATTGTCATAAGCAAAGTGATTATAATTTAATATAAATTTCAGGTTATTAGTGGAATTAATAGGGGGCCAAGCTCTGGTCATCACATGTAAGTTTATTTTGTCTCATAGTTGACAAATAGTGTGTATGTATATCCTTTTCCTTGGGAACTTTAGCTCTAAGGTAGTGATCTAAGTTTATGTCATGTTTTAAATACTCCAGGTTCTACTCAGGTGCTGTTGCTGGAGCTAGAGAGGCATTACTTTGTGACGTACCATCACTGTCAATATCATTGAATTGGTGTGTTCAAGAATTTTTTTTTCTTCCTAGGTTATATGTAGTCTGAACTCTGAACTGCATTTTCCTATCAGAGATTATAAAAAAGGTATCATGTCCTGTTGTAGGAAGAAGGATGAAAGTCAAGAAACAGATTTCAAGGACGCAGTAGCAGTCTGTTTACCAGTAATAAAGGCAGCTGTAAGGGATATTGAAAAGGGAACTTTCCCCAAAAGCTGCTTTTTGAATATACAGATCCCTACATCCCCTCTGGGTAACAAGGTCTGCTAGTTTTATAATGATATGGATAATTTTATTGTGAAAATTTCATACTTTTGGTTTTAGGCCATATGTTGTACACAACCTTTCTGGTTGAAATCATTGCTTGAAAGTGAACTTTCATTCTCTGCATAGTTATTGCCTGTTATCATGTTTGCATTTGGGTTATGTTTGTAATAATTTTAGTCAAAACATGAGTTTTTTTTATTTAATCATCACTTTGGAAATTTTGTTGCTGTTAACAAATAATTTTTGTATTCTCAATCTTCTCCTCAGTTACCATATGATGTTTGTATGGATCCCTGTTAAGTTATCAATTGAAATATAACTCAATTCTCGACATGATTATTTGCTTGAACCTTCAAGATGTGGCAGAGGAGGCTTCAGACTATTCCCAAGAAATCAGCAATGCAATAAGTTATTCTTGTGTTATTTTGAAGCTCATGCTGTTGTTAGCAAAAGCGTTATAATGATTAAATAAGCTAATGCATTACTGATCTTAGATATTTGTCACTGATGTTGAAATAATCCTATAAGCTCTGATTGAAAGTTAATGTACAATAGTCGAGGAGTACCTAATACATGGAAGATGTTTTCTCAAGTTATGCCGTTATGGTCTTCTACATGACTTCTTGAGTGAAGTTTTTTTTAAATTTTTTTTTTAAAAAATATAGAAATGGGGTTATCATTCAACATTCACAGCTTAGGCTAAACCTGGGTATTTGGATATCAGAACACTGATTTTGTGAGCAAGACCAAAAATAATTATATATCCTCTGAAGATTACAAGCTCTGTCCGACCTTTAGCACTAGTGGATGATTTTCTAGGAAATTTGCTGTTCTTGTTGTAGTATATTGGCAGACATTGATATGCTGATACTATGTGATGACGATACAGTTATCTTCAGCTTCAATCAAGCTATTAGACATTTAGACATTTAGCTCTGCCTTTGACTTCAGATCTATCAAATTTGAGATTCTTGGGAGAAATGCTTCACATGACTGTTTCAGGGGCTATATTTACTCTGTATACTTATGTTCAATCTTGACGGATTGATCAGGCAAATTCCTGCTAAATTTCATCTTTTGAGCTGTCCAGCTTGAACATAATATCTTGTTCATCCTGTTTTTGATTCAAAAGGTCATGGCTACTCTTTCTTGTTTGTATTATTTGTAATGGAGTAATATTACTGTAAACCCATGTTCCATTTAGTCTTTTCTAGCTAGCAATTTTTTGTTCTTAGATTCAATTCACTCAAGTTCGTGGTTTTACTTGGGTTTATTTTTATTTTTTATTTTTCTAATGGCTCAATTGGCAGGGTTTCAAATTGACCAAGCAAAGTATGTGGAGATCCACTCTAAATTGGCAAGCCGTTTCAAGTAGTCGCCACCCTCCTGCTCATCACATGGCTAATCAACAAGGCCTTGGCCTTCAGCTTGCACAGCTTGGCCGAGATGCCTCTGCTGCTGTGAGTATTCTACTTAGTTATTATTGTGTGTTGTAATTATCTTGAGGGATTGTAGTGCATCCATTGATGACAATATCTGAAAATCTCGTCTTGGTTACTTCAGGGTGCAGCTCGTCGATTGACTACACAGAAAAAGAATTTGGAGGTTGTTGAATCAGTTGGAGCTGCAGGAAAAGCTAATTTCAGCAGAGTGAAGAAATATTTCAGATTAGAGGTAAATAGGAGGGAGAAAAAACCAAAATCCCTCATTAAACATTAGCTTCTTCACTATGGGAGGATCCTTTTATTGTGATCCTGATCTGTTTTTCTGTTCTTAGTCTGAAAAATATCAATTAGTGAGTATCAACAAGAAAATCATTTAGTAAGAATTTATTCCAGGGATGTATAATCCTTTTCTTTGATGTATGAAATCTTTGAAATATTCACTTGAAGTATGGTCTTCTAAATGTTAATCTGCACATCACATTCGATTCAGGCAGTATTTCAACTTGGTGCATTTTCTTGTTTTAATGGCAATTAAATTATGTCTAAGTTGTTTGTGGAAGTGAGCTTAGTCTTACACTATTTGTATCTGCAGTTTTCAGAAAGGCAGCATGAAGATCTAGAAGATGATCTGGATTATAGAGCACTTGAAAGTGGATTTGTAAGTGTTGGCTTTGGACTAGCTTGAATTGTTTAACCAAATTCTACAAATAAAATCTATAGTAAGTCAATGATATGTTTTAGAGACAATGGACATAAGGAGGCCTCGTCTTAAAAAACCAGGATGGCCAAACAAAAGAAGTTTAAAACTATATTTTCTCGTTTATATTCATATGTTTTACTCTGATTATTACATTGTTTTGGGGAAACAGGTTGCAGTAACCCCACTCTCACTTTCTGCTTATACTGAATCGGATATCCAAAAGGCAGCTTCTGATTGGATTTCTACTGTGCTTCCAAGTGAACAATGAAAACCTGAGAAAGTCCTGTACATTTGAGAGTTAATGATAATTCTTTCTTTATTTTTGTTTTCATCATTTTTTTGAAAAGCAAAGATGGAAGGAGGAATCAATAGTCACACCAATTCAGTAGTTGGATTTCAATCCGCACAACTATTTTTCGTGTATACTTTTCTTCTTTTTCATCGTCTTCATTGTTTCTGCTTCTTTGATCCCCTTCTGTTTCTTATGTGAAGCAAATGCTTCTTGTTATCGGTAAGGCATATTTTGGAAATGCCATTTCGTCTTGTTGTAAGTTATTGCTAGCGACACTGATGCAGCTGTAATTTTCAATATGATTATCTGTTTGAATATAGTTAAACTTGGATTGATGGTTTCTTAGAATGTGCCTATGACGAATAAGTTCTTATGATAGTAACAGACTTGGTTCAGAAAATTGAAACCCATTGGCCATTAGTTGTAATGGACAAATATCACCCAGAACAATCATCAAGGCATGCGGCGATTGGGAAAAAAAAAAAGATTTGTGTATTTTAAGATACATAATAAAGATAAAAATATGATAAAGTAATTTTGGTAAAAATATTATAAATATTTAAAACATTCTTTTTTTTTTTTGACTGTTTCCTCGTATCAAATTTAGGAGCAGGAGTTGATAGATGGTTTAGAATCAAACGAAATTAATATTTAGTTTACTCTAAATATATATTCTTGGGGAATCATTCAAAAATGTGCTAAAACTGTAAAACATGATATTTCCTTTTAACTGTTTATGCATGAAAGTTGAAAATGACCGTAAAAAACATGTAAGATTTGGCCCCTTCTGCTTTCTAACCGGGAAAAGATTAAAAAACACCACCTATATTTTCTCAGAAATTCTTTTTACATCTCTCAATAGGATACCAATCTTCTTTTTTTTCCTGCTGAGTACATTATTATTGGAGGCAATCTTATTCTAGATATTTTCAGACACTAAATATAAATATTTGTTTAAGTGGGAATTCAAATCCCTAAACTCAACGCAGTTTGGTAACAGGACACCAATCTTCATTTTTTTGGGGTGAGTGTTAGCTTCTTAAACTAAATCCAAACCCCTTGAGAAACCAGCAAAGTTGGAAGTTTTTTCTTTTTTGATAAAAGAAAAGTTTTGGAAGGGTTTGACATCAGTCCTCGGGCTAGAACACTGCCCCGGGCTTTTTTAAGCACTTCATACTTACAAAATCGCTTACCAAGACAGCAGCGAGGTTAGAAGTTGAAAGATCAAAGCTTTAAACTTTGAAGCCCACTCCGATAAAACAACTACGAGAGGTGGGACCGGGCCCGAAAACTCTTCCTCTCTGTTGTGCTCTGGTTCACTAGGGTTCAAGGAAAACTCAAGAAATTTCATTGAGAAAGATGGCATCGAAAGGCCTTTTTCAAAATGGAACTTCTTTGTTGAAGCGGCTTTCAAGCTCGTTGCTTCACCGAAGTTTGCATTCGAATCACCAAACTGTGTCACATGCCCTTGAAATCGCTCCCAAGCTATTCCCTGCAGTCTCCAAGCTCCCTACTTCTTTACACCTTCCACAAAATGAGGCCGAATCGCTGAATAAGTTCGCCCCTGTAAGGTTCCTGTACCCTTGTGGCCTTCCCTCTCTTCCATTCTTCTTACCTGATGGTACGCTTGCATTTTTTGATGCTATTAGTTATCTTTATTTGTTGGGAATGTTGAATAACGTGCAAAAGATTCTGCCTTTTCTCTTTTCTTTTTTTAAATTCAATTCAATTTAATGGGTTCTTACGGTGAAAATGGAGATGAAGGTGGTGTACGGAATGCTTTTGATCTTGCCAATTTGTTCCGCTAATGCCTTCATTCTATCCAACATTCTGATCACTAGTTGTCTATGAGATGATTTTATGAGGAGTTTGTTTTTCTAGTTTAATTTCTGTATGGTTTAGCGAGGGGTATACTTTTGGTCTTAAGTATTCAAGAACGCAAAACTTTTTCCTTTATTGTGCTTGTTATGACTTAAGGTTAGTTTTGCCACAAATAAATGTGAAATAGGTAGTGTGAGACAGAAATGAAAGCAAAGGACAGCGAAATTTGCTTCTGTGAAAATCAGAGAGATAGATAGGATGGAGAAGAACTCAGTGAATGACTGTCTTAACAATGTTAACTTCTCTAAATTCTGTTTGATATCATCCCGTAACATTCTTCCTCAAAGCAAACTTAGTTGATTGAGCGATGCTCTTCCATCTGCTTCTTTTGAACTGAAAGAGTTGTAACTTTTCGCCATTAGTTTCATTCTGAGCTAAATGTCTCACTTCTGCCTGCTCCTCTTGATCTGAAAGAGTTGTGGTTGACCAATAACTGCATGAGTGCTCTTTTCCAAATGTTATTTGCAAGCTGCTACTGATATCTATGACGCTATGTACCTGCCAACCTGGGAATGAGATGATGTACTGTTTATATATAATAAACGGTTGAGTTTTTCTCTATCAATCTGTTTCGTTCTCTTCTTTTCCTTTTCCTTCTTGAGTAAATTGTTTTCATTGCTCTGCAGGGGATGCTTCTTCATCAGAGAACCCAATGCTTTTATTCCCCAAAAGGACATTCCAACCTAGCCTTATCCGGCGAAAGAGGAATCATGGTTTTTTTGCCCGGTAACTATCTCATCTGTTGACATATATGTCTCCATTTATCCTATAACAAGAGAGGGAAGGAGACTGATAAACTCTTACGTTCCTTTCTTCTGTCTGTGTGTAAAATGAGAGGACCGTAGAAGTCTTGTTGATAACGTCATCACTAGATACTTTGACATAAATGAGTAACATGGAAGTTTATCTGTGTGCAAGCATTTTGCATGAACAAAATTACTAAACTATGCCTGTATGAGATATGGTTTGTCGCTTGGATTATGACATTGAGTATCACTTCCTTTAGTGCCTACAACCGTAGATTAGTTGTCTCTCCCTGTAGCAGTGACATGTTGATACCGCTGGCATAACATAATTTGAGAAATTTTTTTACAGCTGAAAATGGAGCATGAAACTACAGAACTATGACCTAGCAAACTGAGTAGGTGCCATAAAGCCTAAAGATGGGCCTGCTTCCTCACCTCTACAAAATGGTCATCACATACTGATTGAGCACTTAGTTGTAGAGTAGGACAAAACTGTAAATTTTTATGCATCATGGATGTCAATAATTTTCATGTTGGCTACTTGAGGGGGGAAAACTGTGATTATTTATATGACATGATATTCCTCTCTAATGAGCAGGAAGGCAACCAAGGGTGGCAGAAGAGTCATTGCTCGAAGAATAGCAAAAGGACGGTCAAGGATTACAGCTTAGTGTCGCAGAATCTGGTGCTGAATATTCACTCCCAGAGACTTGATGGGAAACTATGCTTGCAGTTTGTTGTGCAATATTTTAGGGATATATGATGTATCGAGTTTTTTTGTAGATTCAGTTAATAATCCAATATGCATGATGGAGGTTCTTGTCAGTTACAAATTCTTATGCATTTTAGCTTTTCTAATGCTTTCTCTCAAGTCTAGTGGGCACAACAAATGTCTCATTTTGCCCCAACCAAGTCGCAAAGAATGATACTTGAGTCCTATATTGAAAGTATGAGATTAATATTTGAGCCTAAGCTGGTCAATCTCATGAACTGGGTCTTGAGGCAGCCTTGAGTTGAAAGGACTTTGTGGAGAATTGGGGTCCCAGTAAAAATTAAATCCAAGAGATGCAGTCAAGTGAAACTCTATGAGTCTTTTATTGAATCCCAGATAATCTAAAATGACAGAGAGCACAATATTGACTAGGGAATGGTTGTGTATTTTTGTCTTTTTTATATAATGAATGAGTGGATATGAGAATGGATGTATAATCTCTTGAGAATGGTTTGATAGGCTATCCTAGTTCAATATAATTTGTTCCTTAATAGAATCAAATTACCTAGATTATCCTACACTAATAGAGTCATGTGGCCAAACAGATATGCGACTCAATATTGATGAACTTGAAGTTGAACCTGTATTGATGTATGCTGGGTACTTAAACCGTAGAACTTAGTCCCAAACACAAACTATGCACTTAGATTGGATCAAACAGCTCCATCCTTTAAAATAAGCTCTGACTAATGGAATGTACATAACGCTAACATGCTATGCATTCAACATTAATGATCCCAATTACTGAAACATGCATCAATAACTGACTCAAAGCAAATTCTAATCAAACAACTCATCTAACACAACATGCTGCAGAATAACAATCAAAGAACTCAAACTAAATCATATATTAATGCATCAAAGTACTTAAACAAACAATTCAATCCAAATACATAAATAGCTCAACTATGTAAGCATCTAACAACAGAAGCACAAGTCTTCAACCACAAGAATTTAAAACCTAAACTAGGAATCACAAATACACTCAGGAAAACAAAATAGGAAGGTCTAGTTCTAAAATGCAAAACGCAGAGTTTCCGCATTCTATAGAATTCGCATGTTTACCGCGATGAACGAGACGGAATTGGGTTTCTGAATTATGGGCCCCAGATTCCTCCTTGTGTGGGCCTTGCATTATCATTCTTCATCTTCCAAGGTACCTAATGCTGTAATGCATATTAAGTGCAAGCATGCAAAATCGAAATCCCAAAGATAATCAATAATAGAGTAACTGCAAGTGCAACTTATAAGACAAAAATGCCCTCTTAATCTAATTTCTATGCAATCACTCTTTAACCCAAATTATCCATAAATTATGAAATAATGACCCAGATACATGCTGGTTACCCCAAAAAGGCATATGAAGTGCTATACAATGTATGCCTTCCACCCCAGATTACATAACCCAGTACTACTATAAAAAAAACCCCTCAACATTCATTTTTAGGCCATTTTTACATCCTTTTACTAGAGAACGCTTATATGAGAGACGTAGTAAAATATGGGAACATAAGCTAAAAAAGGAATGTCGTAAGTCTGAGTGAACTATACAGATACTCTCTTTCTCTCTCTTTACTTTCTTCTACAGAGAGAGACACTAATGGTTTCCTTTTGTATTTTTGGTAACTTTGTTTCTTGCTGTTGCATTCTCCGTTCACTCTTGCATGCCATCTGACTGGGCAGCTTTGTTGGTTTTCAAAGCCATACTCACCAAACCCTACTTAAGCACGTTCAACTCATTTAGAGTGAGGACGCAAAAATCCTTACTTTTGGCATCCCTTTTAAAATTGGATGCCAAAATCACCCGTTTTTAGCATCCCTTTTCTTATTAGGATGTCAAAAGTATTCTTTTGGTGTATGTTTTTGTTAAAGGAACGCCTTAATATATATTTCAAAATTCTTCTACAAAATTACAAAAATGCCGTTGATTTTTTACTTCTTTTTTTGAAAAACGGACGTTTTTTGGGGACACCATTCCCGCTTCTTGTAATAGTGGCGTTATCATAGAGGTAGCATTTCATCATGGCATTCTTACATGAGACTTTTGAATATTATTTTTTCAATCTGATAAATGACCTTTCAAGCTATGAATCTCCTTAAAGTTCATCAGGTTGAACCTTGAGCATGTATGAAAAGGGAAACCTTCATCAGTTCCAATATTCTTCCATTAGTGAAGTTTTACTTTGTGAAGCACTCTTTGTTGAACCTGGTAATGATATTGGCTTTGCCTACATACAACTGTCTAATAGAAGGGCCAAAAATGGCGTGTCCCTAGTATGAGCTTTTGGAATTATACTTGAATTTTTTTTTTTGTTGGAAAAAAACAATAATTATCAAATATCTAGTATTGTTATATCATATTCAAGTATATTCTTGGGCTCAATTGAAAACAATTTTTTTCATTGACAAAGTTTGATCTCTCAATTTTACTCTAAGGAAATTAAGCCTATATTTTCTACATGATCATGATTGATTCAAAAACTAATTCTTTATCTAAATTGAAGAGTTCAAGGTTCTTATAGTGCTTGGCATAACTATTCCTTTAATTATGAAATGGGATTGAAATAGAGGTTCATATCTGAAACGGATCATAATTCACAACAACCCATAGAAGATGTGAATTTTATATTTTTCCGTGTTTAAACGTATATACAAGTCATGATCCAGTGTGAAAGATCCGATAAAGCAATAGCAGCTTACAGTGTATGATATGATTGAACCTCATCAAGGCTTGTGATGTTACAAAGTCAAATGAGAAAAGATGGTGTTAATTTTCTCATATCTCCTTTTGGCTGTAATAACATACTGAAACCCTACCCACTGTTTGAAGGGAAAAAAAAGTATGATGAAGGAGACGAAGATGGGCCATAAGAAATGGAAAAGGGACTTTTGAAGATTCCTCTATGAGGAAACTGATTGGAATGCTGGAAAAGGGCCAACTTTGAGTGATGAAGCTTTGTCGCTTAAAATCCAAAGAAGATTGTCTCAGACACACAATATATAGTAGTCCATCACCTCCAAAATTCTGGGCCCTTCCATTATTGAAGCTTACGTGTACTTACCTTACCTTGCTGGCTCTTAACTCAATCTCACCATTAGCGCTTTCTTTTTTTCTGATAGATCTTCACACACAATCAATCTTCTGCAATTACAAAAGTTACTGTGTGTGTGTGTAACATATGATCAAGGATATAAATAAAAGAAAAGAAAAGAGGATATATAGTCATTGTTTCTTTTTAATGTTATTCAAGGACATTTATTGTTATTCTCCCAATAACTGTTATTCTCACCATTATATTATATATAATGACAGAAAAACATCATTTGAATTATAAAACCTTAAAATGTCTACTATTAAGTAAAAGGATAAATATATATTGGATAATAATATGAGATTTTTTAAGTTTGAGTGTTGACAATTTGAGTATAATGATTAACAAACTTAGGTATAGAGATTGATAACTCCAACTCTCCAAGTTATCACGGTGTATATCCAAGTTGTTAATTAGTATTCTTAAGTTATCATTGTCAATATCTACCCAAGTTGCTAATTTCTATGCTCAAGTTGTCAACACCCAAACTTCAAGATTCCATGCTCCTACCACATCACTTATTTGTTTTTTTGCTAATTTAGTAGACATTTTGGGGTTTTTGTAATTCAAATGATATTTTTCTATCATTTTTTCTTACAAACGGGTATAAGAAAGATTTAGTTTTCTTTCTCGTTGATTGATTGAAGTAATTATCAAAGAACATGGTTTTATCATTTTTTTAAGAAAAAATATATGAAAGGAAAGGAAGTTGGTGGGGGCCGGCCGGGAAAGAAAATTATCTTTTCTTTTGATTTGTTTCTTTCACAAGCTGGAAATGACTCTTTGTTTTGCGTTCTTTTTTTCAAAAGTTGAACCAATTTATAAGCAAAAGACTTATTTTTCTCTGATGGGATGGACTCTTTAAGAAAGTCAATGCACGCAGAGGTAATTTAATTTTGAAGCTGATATATTCTTTGAAATAAATAAATTAATGTTGATGATACAATTATATAATTTCTAGTTTCCTATGTTGACATTAATTAAATATTGATTTCCAAGGATAATAGTTATTAAAAGTGTTATTATAGTTAGCTTTACCATTGTTTTTCAAAGACTTGTTTTTTTACTGTTGAATCATCATAAGCTCATATCTCACCAAACAATGCCGAGGAATCTTTACCAAACCTTCAATTGTAAGAAAGTTCTATATTGGTAATGGTACTATAAAACTTTTGAAATAATTAAAGTATGCTATGTGACAAAATAGCCAGTACAACCATTTGGTAGTCCTCTCGGTTTTTGATTTTAAGGGCACATTGTCCTTCAGTGCCTCTTCAAGTTGACCCTTATTTGTGTGTGTGTGTGTGTGAGAGAGAGAGAGAGAGAGAGAGGAAAGGGGGGGGGGGGAGAAATATGCTAATATATAATATAGAGCACACGTTTATGATATATACGATTCGTATATAAATATATAGTGCTTTTACAAGAGAAATTATGACTCATGAAATATACTTTTCGGTGACAAACACACTAAAGAAGCAAGAGAGACATGCATATTTATGGAACATGAGTAAGCACTACTTATGGAAGAGACCGCGTATAGAGGACTTTAATATTCACTACATAAGTTGTTACTGATCAAGACAAATTCTATGATATAATATTCATAAATAAGCATATCAAATGATGAGATTCACGTATATATAGATAAACATCAAAGGGGTAAAACAACATTTGACTCAGTCAAACATAATCTCAATATACCCTAAAGATTCTTAATCACTTCAATACTCAAACACTTATGAGTTAAAACTAAGATAACTAGCTACTTACAAGATATGCTTTTGAGTTAAAATTTGTTTGATTTCATACATAATCTTGGTATATATATTAATTGAATTTTCCCAAGTTCTCTTATATTAATTCTCAAGAGTATCATTTTGTTTCAACCCATGATAATCATTTTAGATTGTACAGAGGTTTGAAAGAAAATGATACTCTTGAGAATTAAGTTAATATAAGAGAACTTGGGGAAAGTCAATATATATATAAAGATAATATATGAAATCAAACTAAGTTATAACTCAAAAGTATATCTTGTAAGTAGCTAATTCTCTTCATGGCCCCCAACATGAAGGAAAACTAGGGATATTTGTAACAACTTGATTGTTTGATGATAACGATGATGAGGACGACGAGGACAAGGACGATGATAATGGCAATGACGATATGATGGCATCTATGAACTCCGTGTGATTTGCTGCCAGGTCAGCCATTTGACTTTGATCTTGAGGTGGATAACCAAAACCAGAAGATGGATAGCTCTGAATATTTCTTGCAACAAGAGGGTCTTGTTCTTGTGATGATGAAACATTATAATCCTCAATAGTACTCTGAAAGATTTTCGGTTCAATACTAGGATCCACAGGTTGACCCTCATGATTCTGAAAAGTTGAACTTGGATTCATGAATTTCTCATCAATGTAATGTGGGCACAACAGATTATTTTCTTGATTTACCAGTGACCAAGTATCTTCATAAGAAGATAGTGTAATGTCTTGCAAATTAGGATTCTGAGAGTGAAGGATAAGATCTTGAGAAGCTTCATGATCAAATTGAAGACCTTGAATAAGTGATGATGAAGGAGTGGGAAGGTAAATCTGGTTTTGGTGGTGATTAAGATGAGGGTTTAGGATAATGTTAGTATTCTTAGGGTTTGGAGTGAGAGGGAAGAAGGTTTCCACAGAAGTGGTTAAAGGAGGAAGAAGAAGATGATCATGATGAGAAAGAAGCTTCTTCTTGACGCTTGAATTCCAAAAGTTCTTCACCTCGTTGTCAGTTCTTCCAGGTAGGTGCTTTGCAATCTGAGCCCACCTGTTAAATAATAATTAAAGTTATAATAATAGTGCTAAAATAACTAAAGTAACCCGCATCATCAATAATCAATTAATCACCTGTTACCCAATATGCTATGGAGTTCAATAATGAGAGCTGCTTCTTGAGGAGAGAAGCTTCCTCGTTTCAAATCAGGTCTCAGATAATTTATCCACCTTAATCTGCAACTTTTCCCGCATCTCTGAAGCCCTACACAGTTAAGAAAACACCACATAAATAACTTCAGATTCAGTCCTGCAAGCTAAAATATTCAGTTGCTATTAATTAATTATATAGCTGTAATATACAGTACAATATAGCATTTCTATAGATGTTACCCATCACATGAACTTGTTCATCTTTGTAAAAATTAGTGCTTTATAGTTTGTCAGCCAAACAAAAAAGACCATATATATATATATATATATATATATATATATATATATATATGAATATGCTTGGAGGGGCAGGCTTCAAGCTCAGAAATCCAATAGTATGAACTTGCTGCACAAAATATTTAATGGTCATTTGCATTTGAAACGTTGGCTTGTGTTTGATACACAAATAAATCAGACTATAAGTCTCCATATGTATATATGAAACAATTAAGAGAGAAGAAAAACTATATTTTGTAGATGAAGTAAACCTGCAAGTTTAGGGACAGAGCTCCAGCAACCATGGCCATAAGTGGTGATGTAGTTGATGAGCTTCTCATCTTCTTCAGGTGACCATAATCCTCTTTTCACCTTCTGCTTGTTACAGCAAGAGTGATGACCCATATTGATTCCTTCCAATTAGCTTAATCTTCTTGTGAGAGAATTAACCCACCACACACCAGTAACTATAGTACACACACAATTAATGAGCAAAAACAAGATCTGTTTTGAAGATTATATATAAAGAAACTTGAGTGGGGGAGAGGAGAAAGTAATAAGCTCTCTCGCCAGCTAGCTTGCTAAGAAATATAAAAATAAGAAAAAGTCATGGTGTGAAAAAGAGTGGAGGTACGTGGTGAATTTAATGTGGAGGAGAGAGATCTGTCCCAATGGTGGCACACTTTAGTAGGGTTTTTGTGGGAAAAGGCTAAGAGATGCAGAATCACTGCAGAAATTGTGTGCCTTATAATGGGTCCTTTTTTTCTTTCTATACTGAGTATGGATTGGCTAGTACACGTGTCATGCATGCAGATTGTGGGACCCTTTATTTAAGATGATCAAGAATAAGTTAAACCATATAACTAGTTAGTAAACCTGATACTTATTCTGGATGGTCTCACTGCATCTATTAGCTGTGTGTCTTCCTTTAATTAGGGTCATTCTTTGGTTTGAGCACATTCATTAATCTGCATTTTCCACAGTCATGAAGTGATTATATATATATAATAATTCACAGAGACAGACAAGATAAATAAACTAAAAGCAAAGATAGAAATGTACTTCAAACAAAATTATAACAGTTTTGTATTTCTTTCTCTCTAAAGATGAAAAAGATCAAAATTTGAGCGTTTAAAACTGTAATTGCTTGGGCTAATATGTATAATCCTATATGATTATCTTTTGCAACCGTAGTGTCTACATATTGGGATTCATCAAAGACATCATTGTCTATGTGTGTATTGTAAAACTAATATCTGCATAAAGGATCATGTGAAAGATAATCATAGGTTCTTTTGGTTTGGTGGCATGTGAAAATTAAGGCTCCAAATCATATGGAAATGTCTCCAAAACGTCATCAATAATTTGATTGAAAACATTACATAAAGTTGTAAAAGATGATGGAAAAGTTTTTCAAAGAATAAAAGGTGGAGTTAAGGCAAATAATAATGAAAAGCTAAAGGGTTGAATTCTATTGTTGATTAGATCAGTTATTTTATCTTTTACTGCCAAAGCTGTCTACTTTTCTAGCAACTTGGCCCTTCTCAGTTACATCATGTGCCATTCTCTTGTTTATCCTTATTTGTGTGTGTGTTTTTTCTTTTTTTCTTTTCCACATAAGTGGGTTTCAATTAATTAGACCGCAAGAAATTAGTCATATATCCCAGACATACATGTCAAATTTTTCATGGAATTAAATTCTTCGAATATTCCTATTATGAGTTGAAGAGTGATTCGTCCTAAAAATAGCCTAAATTAAAGTCATAAATAGTTTATTCACAGACTTAGTTTCAAGCAAAGTTTATGCTTTAAACTCTCCAATATCCTGAGAAAGTAGTTTTACATATACTACCGCTGCTCCTTAATATAAAATTCACTTTGTAGTTTGATTTCTTCACTAAGTGGGTTTTATATTAAGGATTGGCGGGAGTATTTTTTTTAAAAATTGATTAGTATGGTTCAACTTGTTTTTAGCAAGTTGATTATGGAATTAATTGGTGCTGTAGTGTAATAAATTACTCAGTGAATTATGCAGTTCTGAACATGTTCTCTTCTTAAGAAGAGAATAGAAGACGAAGAAATCCTCACATCAAGATTGTATATATGTTATTTAATCAGACTGTTGTAAATACTATATAATAATACTCCCTTTAATCTTAAGTTATTTTTAACTATCTTGCTAGAATTAATGGAATTTATTACCACATTAAAATTGTCATCTTCACCCCTAAGTAAAACCACTATTTTTTTGTCAAAAAAAATAATAAATAAAAAAAATAAACTCCCCATATATTCATTGAAAATTAGCAAAAAGAGCTTTTTGAAAAAACATTGGCATGACCCAAAATTTCATATTTAGACTATAAATTCCTTTCCATTAAAACATAATCTGCAAACACACACCTACATTGTTATCAAACTCACGAGATAACTTTCTGAGTTTACCGTTTTTACGTTTCTATCTTACTACATGAGTCGAGTCATTATAGAAAACTCGTGTCAACTATAAACTTGGTTAAGCTCATGAGTATACACACCGAGTTTACTGTTTTTACTTTTATAACCTACAAAATCATAATAACTTTTTCAATTTTGTCATCTCGAACGACTTTATATATGAATGTTATAAAAATTTCTTTGTTAAATAAAATAAATTATGAATTTTAATATATTTAATTTCAATTATTTTGATTTAAAATATATTTAAATCAAATTGTTTTCAATTTTTATATTTTAATGATTTAATTATACATTGTTAATATGTATTTAATGATAAAAACAAACTCTTAAAAGTTTACGATATAAGTTTACGTCACTGTTATAAGTTTGTTTAAACTCGTAAGTTTGACAATCTTGAATATACACACATTATAAAAGAATATGATACTAGTATAATATTCGTAGCGTTGACGTTTTGATGGGTTTTCATAACTAATCAACAACTAAGCTAGGTTTCAACCGGCCTAAAGCATTCGTAGGGAGACTTTCCTTAACTTAAAGGGGTTTTATACAATCTAACCCTGAATATTTATATAGAACGTTACTATGAAACTTAATTGCAAAACATATTAAATTTCTCATTAATATAGCGGAATGATGGGGGATATCTATATCGGAAGAATATACTGTAAAATAAAAAAGAAAAATATGAATTTTTTTTTTAATGAGAGCAGTTTATAAAACAGGAAATTATTAATGTCACTTCAAAGCATTTCTTTTAACATAATTAATAATTATTTCTTGCGAAAATCACCCTTAGGTCACAAGGACCAGAAAAAATAATAAAAATGTCTCATTGTGAAATTCCCTATAAAAAAAAAGCCCCTAGGAACCTCACTGATATAAATTTTGAATATGAAATTACCTTCTTGCTTTTAGTAATTGATATTTAGATATTATATGATATTAAGTTATATGATTAGATTTGGGTATTTGTCAATTGCCACTTTATGACTTGCCAACGAGAGAAATTTTAGTTAACATAGTTAGGCTTGTCAATATATAGTTACGTTCACTTGTCAACGAGAGAGTTGTTTTAAATTGTACTGTAAAAATAACAAAGGTTAACATATATGAGTTTGTTAATGGTCACTCTTTGATTTGCCATTATAGACATATAAACTTGTCAAAATAGACACATACACTTTTCAATATATAATTTGCCACCATAAGCATATAAACTTGTAAAAATAGGCACATACCATCAACGTATAATTTGTCAAAATAGACACATACACTCACCAACGTATAACTTGTCATTATAAATACGTAAACTTGTCAAAATAAGCACATAAACTAGTCAAAATAGGCACAAATACTTGCCAACGTATAACTTGTCATTATAGGGACATAAATTTGTTAAAATAGGCATATACACTTGCCAATGTATAACTTGTCAAAAAACACACATTGACCTGTTGTCAAAACCCTCTTCTCCAACCATTGTTCATACAAGGACGAACATGTCAATATGTGTATTTTGACAAATTATACATTAGTAAGTGCATGTGGCTATTTTGGCAAGTTTATAATCCCATTTTGACAAATATTTGTATCTATAATGGCAAGTTATATATTGGCGAGTGTATGTGTCTATTTTGACAAGCTTGTTATATACATATTTTGATAAGTTTATGTGCCTATTTTAGCATGCATATGTGTCTATAATGTCAATTATACGTTGTAAAGTGTATGTGTCTATTTTGACAAATCAAAAAGTGGCTATTGATAAGACCTATCTATGTTTACTATTGCTATTTTCTATTACAATTTAAAATAGCTTACATTGACAAGTGGACGCGAGTATATTACCAAGTCATATAGTGACTATATACAAACCCATCAATATTAATCAAAACAATTTTCATTAACAAGTGAATATGCCTACATTAATAAGTCCTAGAGTGGCTACTGACAAGTACTTGAACCTAGTCATATAATTTAATATCATATAATATCCAAATATCAATTACTAAGGGTAAGAAGATAATTTCACATTCAAAATTTATATCACTGAAGTTCCTAAAGACTTTTTTGACTGGCTAATCTACAATGAAATTTTTTTGTTATTTTTTCTTGTCCTTGATACTTAAGTTTGATTTCCCCTCTTTTTGGACGAAATTTAATCATAATTGTTCTTGATAGGTCTAACAAAATCTCATTCACAACGGGCGAGCATGATGATAATATATATATATTTGAATTTGGTGGCAACCTTTGATCATATCTTTGAGAAAGTTGAAAACTTATTGAGTTCTTTGGTTTAAGTTGTTATAACTGTTAACCACTAGATTAAACTATCTGAAGTCAACATAGTATTACTTATGGATATTATAAGTTATGTAGTATTTTGGTTCGAGTCTTATAAATATATTTACATTTGTGTCGGAGAAATTTATTTACATCTAAAGTTCTGTATGTGGCTCAAATCCAAATTAGTCATTAGTTCATTAACAAAATTGGGTTTGAATATCAAATGGTTTTTTTAAAATAAAAAAAATACTATTTTTATTCAAATCACAAATATTATATATGCCTGCACAATTTTATTATTTATTTCGTCAGAAAATAATTAATTTTATGGTACCAATGGAAAAAAAATTGTGATTAGGGCTATCAAAACAATAAACCAAGATATTAATACACACACATGAATCGGAGATTGGTGAAAAGTCTCTCTTTTAAAACTTTATTAGTTAGAAGCACTTAATATGTTTTTATAAACAAAAGGTACTGGTACTACATGATTTTATACATAAAAAATAATAATAGTCAAATTCAGGTCTTCATAGCCAATAAAATTTTTAAACAAGAATTTTTCATCGATTTTCCCAATTTATTTTCTCATTTATAATTTATTTTCTTTAGATAAAAGTTGGGAGGAGGGTTCAATATCAGTAGAGAAGCTGAACCCATACTTATCCGATGTAGTCACATGCGTCAACACACTTCCATCGAGTTTAAAATATATATTTTGCGTGGATGTCGTGTTGCTAATACTTGTTGTAATGTCATATCATTGTTTATATGATAACTAAGTCTTTCTTTATTTTTATTAAAACATATTTTATATCTATCGGAGTTTTCGTTTCCTTAACCTAAATAACTCACATGCAAGAACCATTTTCAAAGTGCAGTTTATTTACTTTGGTAAGTCACGCGTGTACATATTAAAGTATTAAAAATCCACCGGTTGAGACAGTAATTTATGGGTCAATAGTTCAACCATGATTGAAACAGGGTCAACCAATCAAAATTAAAATAATTTAGTTTAATCAATATACATAAAAATATTCATATGAAACTCCGATATGAGGAATTTTTAAATAAAAAGATATCAATCCACGAGTAAATGAAATATTTATATATAAATCACACATAATCCAATAGAATATAGTTATTAAAATATAAATTCGATGACCTGCTATTTTTTTTTTTTTTTAACTCAAAGCAATATTGTTTCAGACTCAGTAAAGGAAGGGGGAAAAAATATCCAACTTGATGGACTCATACAAAACTCTTCAGTTAGTCAATGGACTAGTTCACTGCTTTGGTTGATCAATTTGAGTTGAGCTTTTAATATGGTGGTATATATACATTCTAATTTCAAGAAAAAAAATTTGGTATCTATCTTTTCCTCGTCATCTTGCATTCATCATCACTGAGAAAAATGGTACCTATCTTCAAACAAGAATTGTTAGCTAGCTTTTTCAATCATTTCATACTTTCCAGCATGCTTAAATGACAATTTATAACCAAAGTCAATCATGTTTATTCGACTTTGTCGGAAAATTAATTAATAATTTAGCTCATATAATAATAATAATAATAATAATTTGACTCTTCTTGTTTTTGCCAACTTATAATTCGATCTCTTCTAAAGACAAAGTTTTGCTTCAGTCCTTTAAAAAAAATTTTGTTCCTAATTTCATACCCTTAAAAATAAAACATCTCAATTTAATTATATATATATGTGTGTGTGTGTTATCTCCCAACTAATATAGCCACTTTGTTTGACTGAAATTAGGGGTTAGGCCTAATAGAAGGAGCTTGTCCCTCACAATATAATACAGTGAATAAATGTCTGAATCTTTATTGGAAGATGTGCTCACATTTGATGTCCGTGTGTCTTGACTGAATATACTTGCATAAAAAATCATAATCCCGTAATCATCTAAAAATACTTTCATGAAATTTGGATAAAATAGAAATATTTAATTGATTGGATATAATTAAATTTAATTATACTTGTATTGTCATCCCTTACTGGATAATAGATGGGGAATATAAAGTGAGTATGTGTAACTACGCTCGTTCTTAATTTCATTTATAATTCAAAATTTTATTTGGCATTAAGTTAATAGAAGTGTTGGAGTAAATATTAGTCATCAATATTAGTCTTTATCGATATATGTTTTTTGGGCAATATCAACGAAATATATTATGAAATTTATCGGACTATAATTTTCGTAAACAGGGACAGATCTTTTTTGATACAATGGGGGACATGGCCCCACTAAAAAAAAATTGAAAAATTTTGTTGAGAATTTTTTTTTTAAAAAATTTAATATAATGTAAAAAGGTATGTTATCTTATATATTAGAATTGTAAAAATATTTTTATTATACATTTGGCCCCTCAAATAATTTTTTCTTTTAATTAATTAATGAATATATATTTGACCTCTCCAAATATTTATCTTAAGGGCTGTAATTGTTCATAAGCATACAGCTTGTTTAGTAATTAAGGACAACACTATAAAAACGTGTCAAATTATATATCAATTTTTAATCAAGCTTTATTTTAAGATAAAGTTATTTACGTAGCTTTAACTTCATTTTTATACAAAGTAATATAGCTTAACTTATAATAAGAATGATGAACTATGAACACGTACATATACATAATAAAGGAGACCAGTGATTTGTTTACAGATCGATGAAGTGTATGGCTCAATATAAAGAGTACAGTTTAAATTATATAATCATTAAAAAAACACGTTCCTTTTCAATTATTTTCTGTTTCTTTCCTTGGGGCCGAATCTATTTTATTTTGGGCGGTTATCTGGAAACTCTGGCAACTGAAATTAAAAGAGGGTAATGGGGACAGCAAAAGGAATCTAATTGCCGGCCACATTGTGTAAGATATCCAACATGAAACCTTTTAATTAATTCAAACAATAATTTATTGACCAAAGTCACTTAATTAATTGACAATAGTATGCTTTTTCATCCTCTTTATACAATAATTTTCTAACCAAAGAAGTGTATGATTAACCGACAAGAGTGTGTAGCATTATGCTAATCTAATTAAATGGGATTTCGAATTCAAGTCTTGACTATATGACCCTGTAAAAAATTTTTTTTGTTACCCTTTCGATGTTACTCAACTTGACTCAAATTAAAAAAGATACCAACTCTTGTTTTTAGTAAAAGAGTCAGTTGTTTGGCGGAAAAAAAAAATACAAGGCCAATTAACTTTTTTTTGGAGAATTTAAGAAATCTAAATAAACTAACTTAATCATAACATATGTACGTTGTATATCATCAGATTATATATTTTTTTATAAGTCGAACAAATTAGTATAAAGAAAAGAAAAGTAAATATAAACAATTTAATATAAATTATTTAGTTTTTTTAATTTCTAAAAAAAGTCAACTGACTCTTATATGAAGAACAAGAGGGAGTAATTAATAGAGTTTAATTCAACTTATATGATGGTTATTATATTAATAAATTTTGTTTTCAAATTCCTTTCTTCTCTTTGTATTTTGTATTTTGTATTCCTTCGAAATCATCTGTGTACCATGTCAAACACACTCATGCAGGTGCATAATAATGATACCTAAATGCTTGATTTGCAGCTAAGATTTTCATATTTAATTCTAACTAGTGTTCACTTTCCCGGAAATCTAGTACATTTAGAGTTATTTCAGTCTAATTGGGATTAATCTGCCATTAAGTTCATCTTTGCGGCCTTAAGTGCACTCTCTTTCACTTATTTCACAATTAAAATGTTTTTGATTTCCAATCATTTTATCACAAGACAAGTTCTTAAGTTTGTTTATAATTGATTTCTTTAACTGTTATATATGTATAAGCTAGAAATATTCTTATACAAAATGTAAGTCCTACTTTTTTATACAAAAATGTAAGCCCTTGTGACTTTGCATAATTGAAATCTTGCATGCAGGACCTTCAAAGAAAAATAGTAATCTACAAACAAAATGCTTTGCTGGGATTAAAAAAAAAAAACAGATTGCCAAATCAAGCTAGGGTTTTGCTGTAATATATGTTGCTTGCGAAAGAAAAAGTAAGAGCTAGCTTTCATGGATAATGCTTATGATAGAAGAAATATAACCAGCTAGCTAGTTCTAATCCTAATAAACAAGATTTATATACAATTAATTGTGTGCCACATGCAACATTAAATACTACTGTTGCTCTTTTGCTTTATTTGTTGAGCTATCAGTTAGGACTCTTGTTGTTATCAAAAGTCCTCGGGGGGTTTTTTTTTTGGCCCTCTGAACCATAACCAAAAAAAAAAAAAAACCATGAAGGAATAATAATATATCGCTGTGTAATTCTTTGTCCTCTCATGATCTCTGACTGAATTTAATTTGGTATGAGTCATTTTCAGTCAAAGAAAATTAATGGTTTTTCTCTTTCTTCATGAATCATGAGAGGGATGGATCAGAATTCTCTCTCACTATTATTAGAAAAGAGATCAATATCAGTGTCCCTTGAGATATAACTGACAAACCCTAGACAGCAAAATTAGCAGGGCTGGCTTCTGGCTTAATTACCCATACCTATCTTCAAGTCACATTATCTCACACCATACACATATATGGTGAATTATATAGAATTGAATATTTTGGTTAGGTGATTTTTTGTTTGTATTATATCAAATATAATATTGACACGTTCATTCATAAATTTTAATACTCCGATAAAAACCTAGCCATTGAAACAAGTCAAAATTGTTTTAATTATCCAATATTCCTTCTGTCACATGTTGTGTATTTAAATAGCTAGTATATATTATTAGCTGTGGATAATCTAGAGCTATAATTCTTGTTATCTGAATCTGCAGTGTAATTTATTAACATTATTGGACCACCATATATCTCCTACAAATTTAAAGTTCTAACTAGTAACTCTACTCTCTACACCTATACCTATCTAGTACTTAGCTTGAGCGGTTGAATTGAAATTTTTAAGGCTTTTTTACATAATAGAGTATCAAAGATGAATTGTGGATGCCACTTAACACTTGGTGCTTTTGAAAAGAGGATTCTGCAAGCTTAATTAGATGTTTTGAGTTTGAGCCTGTGAATATAGCTTGTCTTGAGTTTGAGTATATAAATCCTGTCATTGAAGTAGAGTAGACTTGGTCTAATAGGTGTACAACAACAACTATAATAGAACCTTGTCCCCTAAGTAGGATTAGTTACATGAATTTATTACACAATGCCATTGTACTCTATTAATAACCAAATCTGTAACAAAATTGTTGATCAAGAGATCCTACGTTCAATAACTTTGCCAAATGTTCTCTTCAATTTTTCTCTACCTTTTTTCAAGACTATATATTGCTTGATCAACCATCCTCATTAACACATACAATAATCTTCTTTGAACATGTTCAAACCACCTTAAGTGATTTTGTACTATTTTGTCTTCAATGTATGCCACTTTGCCTCTTTCACATATATGTTCATTACACATATTATCTTTTTTTGTATGACCGTATATTTACCTCGACATATCTTATTTATGCTACCCTTACTTTATACTCATGTTGTACCCTAAAGCCTAACATTCACTACCATAGAGTATTGTTGGTCTTATAACAATGCAATAAAACTTCCCATTTACTTAATTAGGTATTTTTCAATCATAAAATAACTGTTGTAGCTTTTCTCCATTTAAACCATCAGTTTGAATTCTATGAATGACCTCTTCATCAATTTCACAATCTTTTTGCATAATTGATCTTAAATATCTAAACTGTGTCACTTGAGGGATGATTTGATCTCCCAATTTAACCTCCAAATCACTTCTAATTTGTCTCTTGTTAAAACTACAATGCATATACTCTCTCTTGCTCCTACTCATCCAAAAACCCTTCCTTCTTCATGACTCGAGTTTAGGATAATAGGTGTATGGGGAAAAACAAGAACAGGGGTTCCAGCTTCTCGAGCATCTATTTGCCAAAATTGAATTTTGAGCATAAAATAAAGTAGAAAAATGTTTTGCCCATATTTAATAAAAACACGTATATACTTACAGAAACATATCTTAGTGTATCTTCAATTCATTCGTGTGTTAATGTGATTAGTGAATAGGCAGATGGTCTCAGCTGATTAAAAAATTAGTAATTGATACGCCTTCACAAGATTCACGAGGCCACCCGGGTCATTCTTTTACAGCAAGGCACACGCTATAGCTAGCTGACGAAAATTTAAAAAGTTGATAAACAAGTTTTAACTTGATGATATGGACAAAGTATAATAACAGGAGGTGTGTTTTCTATGTTAATTCCCATTTGGCAATCAAACTTTCCATAAGTCATATGAAAAAAAGGAAGAAATAATGGAACAAACTTTTTTTTGAATTTTCCGAAGTCAATTACTGATTGACAACAATATATGACACACAAGGGCCACATTGGTCGTCCTATCAGTACAAATAATTAATTTGAGAATATAAAGGAAAATGAAACCACAAGTTATATTCTCTTTAAAGCAACGAAACAAAACCAAAACTACCCCACAGATAAAGGGATATTATATATATATATATATATGTATGTATGTATGTATGTATGTGTGTGTGTGTGTGTGTGTGTGTGTGTGTGTGTGTGTATGTATGTATGTACACAAGAAAAAGACCTTTCTAGAGGACCCAACCCTAATGTCCCTACGCACTGATCTTCTATATCATGGCGATCTCCTCATTTAGAAGGAAGCTTGCACATACACTTAATTAGTCTCCTAATTGAAGAAAAGATTCCCATAATATCTTTTCAAATTTAATTCTCCTTTTGATAATTTCCCATCAAATGACAGATGGAAGAAATTTTACAACTTTTGGCAGCATCCTGATTTCTTGCTTTTGTTAAGGCATAATCTCATCTTGGGCACAATGTATCAGAGAAAGTCAAACCTTTCATGGGTCCAAGATTAGTCTAAAACCTTTCCACAATGAATATACATCTCTGTCTCTGCGTGTATATATATACACATTAATACATACACAACAAAACTGACATACAGTTGGTCTCTTGGTGTAAAGCTTCGTTAAATACCTGTATATCTTGAGTTTGAGTTTTACAAGAGATATTTGTGCTGGGAGGGGCAGCAATGAATTTCAAATCCGATACTGGATGATAAGATAAAAAAAATAGAGAAGAAGAAAAGAAAACGCACACACAACAAATATGTGTGTTATAAACGCATATGTGTGCTTCTGAAGTTGACCCTTGAACCATTTCATCATGTGTGGTCTATTTGTTGCTGAAGATTTTTATTGCCATCATCACCTGCAAGGTCTATCAACTTCCTTATTTGGTATGTGGTCGGATGCATTCTTGAACAGATTTTGGTTTATTATGGACTTGACTTAATTAGTAAGCTATATATTAAATAGAGATTTGTGTAACTCCATTTTAACTTAACTTTGTAACATATATATAACATAGTTATATTGAATTAGTTTGGATGATCTGACAGCTAGGGGGATACACACCCATACATGATGTCTTAAAAGTCTGGTGAACATATATCTTTTTTTTTTCCCGATAAAAGATATATTTTAAATATAATTTGGTATTCTGATAAGTATTAGTGTTTGTTTATTTTAGGTATATCGGTTGCTTTCTGAAGCAAGATCTATATTATTCATTTAGTTATTAATGCACGCGCACAATAATTAATGTTAAGATGATGATAAATGTTAATAATGCAAGTGAGCAGGATTTAATAAACATGTCAAAAAAATCCTATTATCATGAAATATATTTTGTAGCATTCTTAAAGATAATCTTTTATTTAAAAGTTTAGCAGAAGTGATGGGTGCAAGCTTCAAATATTTTTAAGGGATTGACCGTATATGAGAGCAAGTGGTCCAATGGACATAGCATGAATAGCTGGGCCACATATACAGGACATGATGATGCAGTTTATAATTTCACAATTATGGACATTGAGTTTTCTTTACACTATTATTTTACCCTTAAATATTGGTGTCTATTAATGGAGAAAAGATATATCTAATCAATAAAGCTTAGTTATGTAATTGAATTAACTTTTCATGGCGCCGTGATGACCTCGTTATCTTAATGGAGAAAAGACATTTCTAATCAATTAATAAAAACCAGAATTCGTGAAAATCGGGACTTCATCAACAGTAAGTGTCTGTTTGGTTTACAGAATTAGAGGTAATGTAATAAAATGTAAGCTAATGATCATCACATGAATTTGTTTGGTTCGGCATTAAAAAAAAAAGACCCATATACATAAAAATGTTTGGTTAGATTACTTTGAAAATGAGAATATATGGGAATAATATAGCAAGAGACAAATTAAACTACCCCTATATACACATATATGTGTAATGTATACGTTGGGTTTAAGGTAATTTTTTTAATCTGTGCTCTCTACACGTTGGATTCATAATAAGTTTCCAAAGTAACATGGTAGAAATATTATGCTGGTTAGGTTCATGGTAGTTTTTAAATATTTAATGGTGGGAATCTTATTTAATGGGATATGTTGATATTTTTAATGGTAAAATATAATTTTTAAATATTTTAGTGGGGGAATATTTTCTTATGTTTATATATAATTGATTAATTTTCTTAAATTTAATGGTGGTAATTATTTAATATTTAACAGCATTTATGAGTGGGCACTTTGGTCAAATTAAAAAATTATAATGACAAGGATATCTCTATCACTTGATTACGGGATGTCTGTGTAACACCCCAAATTCCATACCATTTACTGCGTCCAATGACATAGTATCAGGAATATCAACAGAGTTGACAATGTACATATCAGAACAAAGCGGGAACAGAGAGCATGCATTAACATTTGGACGATGAGTAACTGATACATAATGCCTAGGCATAAAGTGGTAAATTAAATATCCCGAAATAATATTCATGTGATACAATTTACAGAGATTTTACATACAGCTCTCTAATAAACCAAGTCTTAAACTAGACCTATGGCTTGAAACCCAACGCAGTTAGCTAAACATATTGGCCAGATTAGGTTTAGTCTAATGGGAGTCTCCCCGTCTTTCACGGCGACTTATAACAACCCACCAACAAACTCTTTCTTAGTTTAAGCACCAATTGGTTTGAAATAACTTTTTTAGATTCATGCCAGAAACTAGGCCTTAATAACTTTCTACCATGTCTTCGACCGGTGCCTCTTCACGGCTCTGTCCACTTCGCCTTCCTAGGTCTAGATTTCTTTCCTTGAACCTTTAGTCAAGGCTAAGATTCAACACCTATTAAATCTCAGGTAACGGTTAACCTCATGCTCAGTAATAACAATATATATTACAGATATTCAATACATTACAGTATTTAACAATACATAGCACACACAGCAGATGTAAAGTTACAATAGCACAACAGTACATAGCACACAGCTCATATAAAGTCTGTTCACGTTTGCACTAACCAATGCCACGACAGCTCCTTGTGTCCTCAGTGTTAGGAAAACAATCTCATGGTATTATCAAGAATATAACCCGTATATAGCTAAATGTTTAAACAATGACTTAAGACAGAGTCTTAATCACGGTGCATGACCCAAGACCTCGTCTTGTCCCACACTCAACATGAATTAACCAATCATATATAATCATACAAAACACATTAGAGTTAAAGTTACCTACGTGAACGTACCTTTCACCGCGTAGTTACTAACACAATCCTATACATTATTGTCAGATTATTCCCTTTCTATGATATTATAATTAATATCATATTTCCTAGAATAATATCAAAAAGGATATTTTCACCTACTTTGACATTTCTACCCTTGGTGGATTTATTATTACAATTTTGCCCTTACCTTTCTTGAAAAAACGCTAATGCTGATTTTCTGGGCAAATTTTTCACTAACTTTGAAAAATCATAAGTAATTCTAAAAAAATCGAAACAATGATCCGTAAATTTCCCCGGAATCCTTAGGATGTTTATTTTTGAGGAAAAATATTTATTTTCACCCAGAATTAGTGATTCATTCCCATTTTTAACATTTTCAACCTTTGCCCAGAATTCTTTCCAGAAAATGTAGCCTTATTTCAAGAATTTTTATCTCCTTGTTCAAAACTCAGAATGATACTTTCTAGATATATTTGGAAAGCCTTAGATGTCTACTTTAACCATGAAAAATTTCAGAATTTTATAACTCAATTTTCTACATAAGATCATAGCCACTATGTTGCTGACTCCGGAAAACTTCTAACCGGAAATTTTACCAGAATTTCGCTACTTTGATCTTTCACTTCCAAAAATTTTGCTCCAACTTATCTTTCATCAAATTTTCGAAATAAAGCCATCTTTAACCATAAAAACATGAAATCAAAACTATATTGGAAGATTCAAGATCAAAACATAATCTAACCATGAATTAAAAACTAGAACTTTAAGAACTACAAAAGCTAAAGACTAGAAAACTTACCCTTGAAGAACCTTGCTACTCCTTTTTCCTACTCACTTCTCACTAGCTTCTCTCCACTCTTTGTGAATGATTTTTGGTGTGAAGAATGAAGAAGCCAAGCCTCACTATTTATAGCAAAAGGTCTAGGTTCATGTTTGGTTCCAAGCAACCTTATTCTTCCACCAAACAACCCTACTCTTCTTGCCAAACACCACTTCCCTTAATCAACAAGTTTTCATTCTTTAATTAATGCACCCATGTGCCAATTATCCCATGTGCTTATTACATAATATCTTCATTAAAATAATATAAATCCCTTCTTCTTCTTCTTGAAGTCACAAAAAGCCCCCCTCTTTCTCTCTTGGTTTGTGTTTTTCTTTTGTTTCTATAAATTGCATTTCAAAGCTTCTTATTGTCTCATCACGTTTCACATGGATTTAGATTAATTATGACCATTAGATTTACCTTTATTAAACTTAATCTTGGCCTTTCATTTTTGTAAAAAAAATCCTATCTTACTATTGAAGATTTTTGTTTGCAAAATACATGTGCTTAAAGCTCCTTACTTGTGACTAACATTGATTACTTTAATTAACCGTAGGCTTAATTAGTTTCTTAATCAAGTGCTTAGAGCTTCTTAAATATAACTATCATTGGTTAATGTAATTACAAGAAGGCTTAAGCTTAAAATATCTAAAAAATACTTGGCTATCCTTGCTCCACAAGCTCTAGTTGATTTTGTTGACTTTTGGGGCATTAATAATTAGCTCTAATCATGTGCTTAATCTCCTTCTTTATTGCTAATATTTTAGGCTAATTGGTTTTGTGACGCTCGACCTTTGGAGCCTTTATTTCATCGGAGTTAACGCGGAAATGATCAAGGAGATTTGGACGACTTGATTTTTGAATAGAAGTTTTTTAAATAACTTAGTTTGAAAAATATGGACTAATTTTTCGCGATTCGATTTTATCCGATAGTTGGATGTTATTACATTAATCCCAAAAATAAGTGAGTGATAAACGTTAAACATAGTCTAATTAATCCTAATTGTCCAACACGTTTCATCCGCTGTAACCCTTACAGCTGCTCTTTGTCCTTTGATCCCGAACCAGTGTATGTATCTTTCATGTGGTTTGGAGTCCAAATGAATGGACCCCAGAGTAACAGTTAATCTCATGCACATGTATGAAAATAAAGATGACATAATAGCACATGTTAAAGCATAGAAACATTTACAAGTTCAAATAACCGTAAACGCAGTTAACGGCAAAGAACCGCAGCCCTTGTTTAGGACACGCAGCTCCATGAGACCGTAGCCTCAAATCTATGGCCAGGAAAACATAAACAAGTAATGCAACCAGTATACATGATCAGTTAATTACTGCATAAACATTTACATACATGATTATAAGATTAAAGTTACCCACCTCAACCTTGTATCCCTTTTTCTCTGTATTGAAGTTGTTGGGATCAGAACAATATCCAGGTCTACCTAAAACTGTTTATCATCGTCATTTGTCACTTATTCAAATCGCAGGGAAAAACTAATTACGCGAATTCGTTTAGAGGATTAATATTAATCATTAATCCCCTAAAAATCCCCTAACAATAATACCCCTATTTATTAATTAATAATAACTCTCATGTATTATTAACTAATAACTCTCATACATTTCCTTTACTCTTTATTAATTAATAATAATCCTCAATTATTATTAATTAATAATTCTTATATATTTCCTTTTTAACCCTTATTTTATTAGGGTTGAATTAAGTAACTTTAACTTGTTACTTTTAGCTTTTATCTTTCACTGTCTTTAAACATCCAATAACTTTCGGTATTTTTAATTAATTACACAAAAATCATATTAATGTGCCGTCAACTCTCACGTGATCTTAGACAAGTCACCTTTCCTATAAAAATATTACCAAAGGTTATAACTTGTCAAATAATTCCTAGATTTCGAAAACATCCAGACTGTTCAGTTTTAGCTTTCCAAAACTTAGGGTCATTTGTAAAAATCATAACTTTTTACTCAGAGCTTAGAAAATTACAAAATACCCACCAAAAGAAAGATACATGTCTCTACTCTCTTTCTGGAAAATTTCATGATTTTATCTTATACCAAAAATTCCCAGTTCATAAAAATATGACTACTACCCAGAAAACATTACAAAAACGTCATAGGATTTTGACCCATTTTACAAAAAATATAACTTGAGTTATAGACCTCGGATTGAGGTGAACCAAAGCTCCTTTTAAAGTTTGACATGTCTACTAAATGCCCATAAAATTTTAGGGTCAAAGAAGGTCATTTACTATTTTTTTGACCTATTTAAAAATCGTTGCCCAGATGAAATCCAGTGCTACAGTAACATACTATAATAAATCATTGTCGCACCGAGTCCACATTTGGTGCTAAGAGCTTAGGTGCTTCTTATGTGTTAATCCTTCTATAAGAGGGATTAACATATTTTTTTAATTTTTTTTAATTTTTTTATATATTGTATTTATTTATATTTAAATTATATGTTGCTTTCTGAAATGTTTTTTGCATTCAGTATCTCAAATTAATTAGTTTTCAGTCCTGTATTCAGTAATATTTATCTGTAACACCAGTATCATTAAAACTAATTAATTTGAGATACTGGGTGCAAAAAACATTTCAGAAAGCTACATATAATTTAAATATAAATAAATACAATATATAAAAAAATTTAAAAAAATATGCTAATCCCTCTAACATAAGAAGCACCTAAGCTCTCAGCACCAATGTGGACTCTAAAACATCTACTTTTAGTCTAGAAGTTGTGTAGCTTGACAAATACCATTCCAACCAACATATTAGAGTCCTTAATCATTTGGTGCTTCTTGTTTCCAAATAACCCATCGTTTTTCTCTCTTTTCTTTCTACATATAACAGCACCAATATATATATATATATATATCTATATGTGCACATACAGTAAGCATATGGATTTGTCTTTAGCGTTTTCTTTTCCCTTTTCAGCAAGCATATATGATATACATGCAGAAGCTTCACGTTATTTTATGCATATACCTTGCTTGTTCTTTCTTTTTCTTTCCGCAACCGCGTTATACATACATACATACATACATACATACATACATACATACATACATACATATATATATATATATATATATATAGGTATGAAGCCACAGATGATATTAAAAAAAACATGACAGCAACCTTTAGTTTTAGTTTCAGCAGGTTTGTGATCCTAAGTGCTACAGATAAAGCTTCTGTCTTGTTGAAACATGAAGGAAACAAGAGGGAAATAGTGACTTAATGAGTTACCTTCAATTCTCAAACTCAAGTGGCGGAGATATCTCGCTGGTTTCTCCTTTGTTTCTCCAGCGCCAAAACAGAGGACAAATAAGCCTCAGTTTTCTCTCTCACTCTCACTCCTCGTTTCTGTTTTGCTTTCTGTCAAGGTCGAATGGCTAAAGGTTGCTGGAAAGTCAAGGAAACAGAAGCAATGAAGTGCAGAGGCTGTACTGATCAGTCTCTAACTCTCCAGCACTCTTATTCTCTCTCTCGGACTCTCCCTCCGTTTTCAAACTCTCTATGTTTCTCTCACTCTTCACTGCTGAGAAACGAGTGAAAACGAGGCTGAGATAATATTGTTTTAAAGAGTTCTTATGATCCAGTACGAGCAGCAAGATCCAAAGGTTATTCAACATGGGGCTCGAGGTGTATAAATTTGCTGTCATGGAAGGTATGGTCTTTCTGCTCCTCTCCCGAAAAGCGTGCTGAATCTTGATTATATTTGATCTTCTGCTGTGAAGACTCGAGAGTCGAGACGCGATCTGCTTCTTCATTTTCACGGATTACTGGACATAGGCTGAAGCAATGGGCTTTAACGTGTGGGCTGAAGAATGAATGAGAAAGAAGACAGTACCGGTTATTTCCCATCTGATTCATTGCTGGTATATCAGACTTCCTTCTCTGCTGCTAGGACGTGAGCTGTTTGTCTGGACTGTCTTGGTTATTTGGGTTGGACAGTATAATATGCATATGGGCCAACAGAACGAAGAAATACGAAAGTGGGCTGAAATGGATGTAATGGGTTGAATAGATATGGGCTGGGTGTATCTTCATTTTGCTGTATGCTTCCCAACGTAGTAGTTATGATTATGAGGAATATAACAATAATAATGATGATGATAATAATAATGGATTGTATTTATTTTGTTTATTTAATTGGATAAAATAAATCTTATAATTCTTTTCTAAACTTCTAATTAGGCATAATAAATCCTCTTACAAAATTTCTTTGATTTTAATCTTTCCTCCATTAATTTATTCTGGCCATGAAATATCATCTATAAAATATTCTGGCCAATAATTACTCCCAACTTTCATTTATGGAAAATATACCTTAAATTCTAAATTCTTAATCATTAAAATTCTTTAAGGCCAAATTTTCCATAAATAAATTCTTGATTCCCAAAGTCTAAAATTTGGGATGTTACAAGTTTGTTAATTAACTCAAGTCATTAGAGCATCATTAGCCATTTAACTTCATCAATTAATCTCTTGATATTTTTGAAAATATAACAGCCCCTCTCTTGATTATTTAATTATCCCTTAAATAATGTTTCATAATTAACCTTTGGTTAATTAAAGGTTAATTAATTCCAAGGTAAAATTTGGATAAGAATAAAATTAATAAATTATCATTCTTTAAGACACATATTCACCTTTGTATTTTACTAATCTATTTACCAAAATACAATATTTACGTGTATTATGAAAATTAAGATATTACAGTCCGTATTTTCATTTATCAGTTTTAGCAGTGCAGTCCTTCTTTACATTTTATAAGTCTAATGAAATGTTATAATCGGTTTGCTGTATCAAAATTACATATAATCATTTCCTATGGAATCAAACCAAATGGGTTATAAAAGTTCTTCAGTTGGTCAACTACGAGTCATTCTCCTTATGATCACTTTCATGTAATTATAATTTAAAATTGGTATATATTTATAATTAATATGTTAATTTAAAATTTTAGCAAAATTAGAAAGTTGAAGCTACCTAACATGAATACGTTGTAACTAAACATCTCCCCTAGTGACAAGCGCCATGTGAGACTTTACTTTGTTCTATATGAAATTTAATTTTGTTTTTGCAAATTTTGCTTGAGAAAATTGTTTTCCAATCCAATTGGCCAATTAATATTCATTTTTCATCTAAATGAGAGAGAAAATAGAGAATAGATTAAATGGTTAATTTTATCAGTATCAACATTGACTATAATTTTATTGCCCTTGTTTCTATGAATGTTTGCAAAACAAAGAAATTTAAATTTAAATTCTCCGGAGCAAGTTTACTTTGTTCTCCTTATGAATTTTTTTGTTTACTTCATGCACAAGAAAACATATTTCTGAGCGCTGACTAATATGATTTGTGGTTGATCACATCATTAAATTTAATTAATTTTATTAATATGTAGTATTTATTATGAGTTACACTATTTATAAGTTATGAATTGTGCCACTATAAATAGTTCATCAGTTGACAAAAATAAAAACAGTTTAGTTTCAGTTTACTTCTTAAATACATGAGAAAATATATTTAGTTATAGGGTTAAGGTCCTAAAATCACCATAAACTTTTATCAAAAGTACAACAGTAACCATAAATTATTTTTTGGAGAAAAAATAACCATAAATTTTCAAAATTGGGATAAAATCGTTAAACCCAACTAAATTCCATTTATCACAAAGGAGAAAATTAATCTCTTACCTTTTAAAGTTTTGACTCACTTATAACTCATCCTTTAGAGTTTAACTCGCTTGCAACTTAGTCCCTGATGTTTCTGAGTCATCGTATGAAACAAAAAAATAAAATAAAAATAAAAATACTACTAAAAATTACTTAGGTAGATTTTACATGAATTAAAAAAATAAAATATTACTAAAATATACTACAAAATAAATTCAAAAGGGCTCCAACGTTATTTCTACTCATTCTGGATCAAATAAGGTAAAACTCAAGTTCCTTGTATAAAACTCCAATTCTAAGGTATGACTTCAACTCATCCCTGATCTTAAATATACTCGATGAATTCTCTAGAAAACTTGAGTTTGAACAGTAGTAATTTGAGTTCTTGTAAGCTCTTAATATTTTTCACTCTTCTGCACAATTTTCAAAAATGTCAAAACTCGAGTTATAATTGAGCAACTCGAGTTTCACATTAGAGTTAGAAATTCAAAACTCGAGTTCCCTTTTTGAAAGCCTATTTGCAATTGAGTTCGTTTTGTAATAGTTTTGTTCTAAGAACAAAACTCAAGTTTTATAAGCCAAATTCAAGTTAGTAACTCGAGTCATGATTAACAAACTTGAGTTTTACTGCCTCAGAAAGATCATCATCATCTTCCTAAATTCAAACTCATTGATCATAATCTTGTTATTTTAATTTATCGCTCACAAATATTCTCAATGCCTTTAATCATATTTATTAGTGAGTTTCAGTTGATCAAACGAAGGATTACGTAAAAATCTTCAAAAAAAAAACAAGATTAGTATCAAAAGCATTAAATGCAACTACAAAAACAAAGCACTCACATGGAAAACAAATTCAAAGCAGGCAAATGATCAACTTTAGACACCATTTTGGCGAAAGCGAAAGTTGTGTCTAATGGAAAGATTCATCAGTCTAACAGATAATTTGAATACAAAGAATGGAAAACTTCATCAGTCTAACGGATAATTTGAATACAATGAACAGAAAGCTTCCAATGGTCATTAATGATGATAAAGTATACATACAAAGAGCATTCAATTTGGAGCCAACAACCAATGAAGTTATATTGCTCAAAGTTATTGTTCATTAATATTTTCTGATATCCTTTAATATTCAATCTTCAGTGATTATATATTTACTTTGGGAGAGAGTTATCTGCATTCAATTGTTCAATTGTTTGTTGTAAAATCTCAAGGAAGTGGGCTTGAGAATGGTTGTTTGATTACAAGTTGTAAGTGGGAGTCAATCTGGTGAGATTACTATTTGCTTATTGTAATCGTTTTGTGAAAGATAATGGAAATCTTAGAGGAGTTCTGAGGACTGGACGTAGGCCACGTGGTTAAGGCTAAACTAGTATAAATCTATGTGCACACTTTGGTGATATATCTCTAACATTTCATTTCTGATTTACTTATTGGTTAGGATTATTTTAATTTTTACAATTCACCTCCCTCTTGAGTGATTCGTTGTAACTAATAGATCCAATATAAAATCATAGATAATATATTTTTTTTTGGTGACATAATACTCAAGATGCCTTTTAAAAGTCCAATATTAAATGGTTTCCACAAAGATCATGAAACAACAAAGAATGATGCTCCATTTTCAAGCTTGAGAATTTTGCAAGATTAGGACACTTAAAAAAAAAATTCAAGGAGAAGATTAAGATGTAAAGGAAAGTCAAGTAAAGAAGTGGAATTTACAGGTTCAAATTCAAATTCAAAACATACAACATATCTAAAAAAAGACAAGGGGCTGGTTGAAGTCCCAACTAGATTCTTACCACTAATAACATCAACCTGAGAGACATATCTGATATAAGTGATGAGAAAGAAGAACAAAGCTAGAACAAAACCGTGGCTGACAGGATAACTGAATACATTGTACAAATTAAACTTTCAATTTTGGAGAAATAGTATCACCAAATAAGCAATTTCATCAACTATTATGCACAGTACTCAGTGGACGATTTTTCCCAGATAGATACCTACCAGAGTTTAACTTCTTAAAAACTGAAAACATCATAGAGTACACTTTAGAAAAAGAAGTGATATAATTTTATTAACGCAGATGAAATGGAACGTAGAATGAATGGAAATCATGATCACCAGGTCATACTAATAAGGTCATTAAAAGAGACAGTTCATGAGAAATTATACAAGAAATAAGTTTTTCATAGTTATTTATGACTGTCCGCTAAATTTCAACTTCAACCCAAACAATGTCTTGCTAAAAAAGGCAAATTGGAAAGAAATATACAAGACGGGGAAAATGATCAAGCTAAAAAGTTTAACTGATTCGTTTCATAAAATGTATAGCTACATTAGAATTCTAGAAAGCAGATGCAATTATTCTTGACTTGTTCCAAAAATTATTTAACTAACACTTTGTTTCAAGTTATGATGCAAATCAAATTAGCCAAAAGCATTGAGTAAACTATATAATTTTCAAAGGGTGTCTAAGTTATTGAACAAGCCAACTCAACATGCTTCACTAATTACTTTAAGAATTTTCTCTCTCTGACAGCATATGTAATGAAGTTATGAGGTAAAATCATACATGTTAATTATAATACCAATTTATACTATCAATATTACAATAATAGAAATAGATAGCTCTATAGAAGATACCACATTGTCTCTTATGATTCTCATGCATCACAGACATCAATAAGATATTTACCTATGTACGAATACCAATTTAAAAAATAGAAGCTCGAGGCCAAAGTTTTACTTACCTTTACCTCTAGCAGAATCAAAAGTGGACTTTATGACTTGCGAGATGTAGATTGTAACATCCCCAATTTCATGTAAATTAATGTATTGGATGAATTAATGAAGGGTTTTAGTTTTCTCATGTTGCATGAAAAAACTAAACTTCCGACACACACATGAAATGGTGGGACCCACATATACATATATGATTAATATATGTATATGTGGGTTCCACCATTTCATGTGTGTGTGACATGAGAAACATTAATCTCATTAATGAAATATATGATTTTTCATCAAAATTGAAGTCAAAACACATTTTATTTTCCAATTTTACCTTTGAGCATTGCACTTAAAGGGAAGAATTGGATAAAAGAGTATAAAATGCCAAAGAAGTTGTCATGGACTTAACTAAGAACTATGAGCTACTTGGCTAAGTAGAAAGGACATTTTTTGGAGCCCAAAAGGGAGGCCCAATTTGAAAATTCGAAGGATGGAGGAGCCAAAAATTTGCTCATGAAAAGTGGATTTTTTTGAGAAGCTATTTTTCTTTTAAAAAAAAATCTATGGTAACATCATATATTTATAAATGCAAAGGACATTAAGTTGGATTTGGAAATGACATATAATCTCTCCTTTGCCCCCCTTAATTTTTGAAATTGGCAAGGAAGAGAAGGGGAAAAAAAGGAAAGAGAATGTTATCATATCATCCCAAGTACATCATTTATGAAGCAAATAAGAAGCATAGGAAATGAACCAAAGACCCTATCAACTCTTCCTCCCTCATTTCCATTTTTGCAAGGGGAAACAAGAGAGAGAGAAAAAATGACAAAGACATTCCTTAAAAAATTGATTTCAAGTACATATTAATTTACCTAACCTATTTAGGGAAAATGATGGCTATTTGGGCAAGTACTTAAACATTAAATGAAGCAAATGGAACACTCAATTTAATTCAAATTTCCAAAGCTAATTCTTTCCTTAAAGTACCCCTAATTTTCATCCAAAATGGAAGAAAATAAAGGGGAAAAGTCTTCATGAAATGTATGGAAATACCTAAGGAAAATAAAGGCATAGGACTCATATACAAAAATACAAGGAATGAGCATTTTAAAAGGGCAACTCCCCTTCATTTTGGGCTTCCATTTTGTCTGATAGGAGAAGGAAGAGGGAGAGCAAGAGGTTTCATACAAGAGAGCAAAAGGGAGCTCAAATAAAAGAAGGAAGTTGAATTTAAGGTAAGTGCTTTGATCTTGGAACATTAATCTACTCTCTTCTACCTCTTCAATGTGGCTAAGACATTAATCATCATTTCCATGTTGTTTTGAAGTGTAGTTCCAAAATTGAAAAAGAGAGACTCAAGGAGCAAGTGTGTCAAAGGTGTTAAAACGCTATCAAGTAAGCCACTTTTGAACCTTTCAACCATTTTTCGTGGTTGCTTGAGCTAAGAAATGTCTATCTCCTTGAGCATGTTTGTATATTTGGTTGAGTAGTTAATGAAAAGATGGAACAAACGTTTAAAGTTAAGGTTTATGGTATAAAATGGTATAACAAACATAGTATATGAAAGATATGAAGTTAGAATGAAAGCTTGACATTTTATTGATTAAATAATGATTTTCATCTCGTTGGATATACTTGAGTTTTGGAATGGATTTTGGTGTTTTTGGTGGCTTTAAAGAGTTTAAAATGAGATTTTGTATAGGGTTGAACTTGGATCATAATTTTGGAAGTATAAATGAAAGCTTGAAAAACATTGGTTTGCTATTTTGTGAAATCCCAAAGAAGTCAATTGGATTCTTCATGATTTTCGGATTCTTCATGATTCTCAAGAATTATTTTGGTATATAATTTGTAATATTTGGAATTCTGGATTGGGAGAAATAAATTTTTGAAAATATCCCCTTATCTTGGAATTTATTTCAGACCAAAGAAGATGTTTTGGGCTATGGACAGATTTTCAACTATGGCTGGCCCAAATTAGTATTTTTACTTAAAACTAGTCATATTAAGCCTTATTTCAAATCAATAAGTCAAAATTTATTAAAGTGAATTTTCATAGTTATTGGGAATTTATTTATATTATCAATTATTTTAGGGATATTTTTGTCATTTGAGCACCAAAAAAATTATTAATATGCCTTGTATTACTTTATATGTTTGATTTTCCCTGATTGTGGACCAGTGTCTCATGAGAGACATGCGCTTGTTTGTGCATTCAGTGTGGTTTGGGTTTGAGGCCTGATTACTTTGATTTTCCTAGCGTTGTGAATTCGGAGCTTGCTATATTGAGCAATCCTGCAATATATTAGGACTTTGAGTCTTTCCACAGTAAATATGTATGATATGCTGATCTATATTACTGCAATACCGTGATTTAATATTTTCCTAATTATGGTGACATGCATGCATTGCATACACTTTTCATATGAGATTAATGGTTACTCTGGGATTCAGTCATGAATATGAATCCCATGCTGCTTTTGCAAGGATTCAAGTAGTGCTTCTAGGACGGTGCTTGGAGATAAAGGTAGGCGTTCGGAGCAGGAGTAAGTAGTTGGTGATTTATATTTTCGATATTTACTTTGGATGCATGCTCTGCTGTTTATACTCCGATGCTTGACGTAATTAACCTGGGATATGGAATTTAAAATTGAATTAGAAATAAAGGACCACACTGCCCGCCACCCAAAAGGGCGAGGCTAGAAGGGTGTAACATTTTATCAAAGCACAGTTTGGATGATACTGATAAATAAAATTGAGATTAATATAATTATGGTTAACTGTATAGGAAGAAGATGGATGGACGATGTGGGAGATACTACCATAGACAAAGGAAAGTCAAAAACCTTAGACAGGGTAGATATCGAGTTATTGCCCCCATACCTATTATCGAGCATAACTTATATCCTAATGAGGTTTTAGGTGATGCGATCTCTCACTGTGACTCTCTTTCAAATTATCATGCGTTCATTCATGTAAGATTTGTACCCTCAGGAAATGAAGGTAACTCTCTTTCACTTGCATGCTTCCTCTGATAAGTTATGCTTTACTGATATCACATCACCTAAAACCTCGTTTTATCATTATATCGAATGGATGTATCAGTATAACGAACATGGTGTCAGTGGTGGTATCATTATACCAGAAGGTGGTATCAGTGTACCAAAAATGATATTAGTACACTTAGTGGTGGCATTAATACACAGGGTCAAGGCTCCAATGGAGTTGATTAGGGTAGAGCAATGGGCGGTTTGGGCAACCCGAGGCCAAACCCATAGCCCGTCCATTTAACTTTGAATGGGTATAGGTTAGCCCATACCCGTACCTCAACCCATTTAAACCCATGTAAATGGGCTAGCACATAAATGGGCGGACTAACCCATTTACATTTGACTTGTTTGTTTGTTTTTTTAAAAAAAAAAAGACATAAGCATTCGGTATCTATCCAAATTCATCATTATAATTTCTAAAATCTAAATTTTTAAAGTTCAATAATCACAATTTATACAAAACAACATAAACTTAAACAAGTATCATGATAACATAATTTTAATGTTCAAACTCCAACTTTTAAATCAAAACATTACAACTACAACTCTACAAATTCATAGATTAACAAAATGACATGTTTCTATTGAATCAGGAATGTGATGAGAAGTTAATCAAAATATCGTCTTCATATTCACTTGAAAATCTCAAAAAGGGAGGGATTTAGAGTATGACTTTACCTTATGAACTTGTAGTTAAAAAAAATATAAATGGAGAAATAAAGAATGGGATGAGTAGTTAAAAAAAAAAAAATCTAAATGGGCAGGTATGGGCAGCCCATAGGTGTGCCCATAGCCTACCCATTTAAATATTTAAGAACCTGCCCCGTTATGAGTCTTTTTGGACGGGTTCAAAACAGCCCAATTACACTTGGTTGTGGGTGGGCTTATGGGTTATGGGTTTCATGCTCACCCCTAGAGTTGATCTCTTTTATTTGTAAGCATTCCTCTTCTTATTTCCTTCAAAATCCAGAAGCACAAGAGCATGAGATTAGCTATATACCAGAGAGGAGAAATAAGCCCAGCAACATGAGAAATGCAATTAACTATACTTATTGGTGTCCACCAAAAAGGTATCACATTTGGTGGCAGTATCATAATAGTATTACATAGTAATACCACCAAATATCAATATTACATAATAATACTGATATTTGGTGATATCACATTTGGTGGTATCAATCCTCCCGAAGGTGGTATCAGCATACTTAGATCAGCTTTCATGTTTTATCTGTTAGCAAATATCTTCTTATTTCCTTTTTGGTTATTTCCAACACACCTGGCTGATCAAAATCCAGAAGCACAAGAGCGTTAGAATCTAGAAGCACAAGAACAGGAGAATCCAATAGCACAACAGTCGTAGGACATCAAATACCAAAAAGGGAGAGATAAGCCCAGCAATGTGAGAAATGTGATCCTCACATTAGCTATACTTTTGGCATCTGTCACTGTGCGTTCAAGCCCTCTGGTGGTATCTAGTCGACAGACATTGCCAACACTGCTAGGGTATTTATCTCTTTTGTGATGAGGAATACAATAAGATTTTTGTTTTCTATGGGCATCTATGATGACTTTACCAAAGGATTCTCTTATAGATTTGACCTAAGGATCGCCGTCTGGACCATAATTTGATAACAATAATTTAATCTAGTAATCCGATGTAATGATAACAATCAACAAATTATGGTCCAGAGAGAGCAATCCTCAATTCGAATCTGCGAGAGAATCTTTGGTGAGGTAATATATGATGCCCATAGAAAACAAAAATCTTACTGTATTCTCTATCACGAAGGAGATAAATAGTAAAGGACTTTTCGTGGCCAAGATAGATACCCTAACGGTGTTGGCACCGACTGCCAACCAGATACCACCAGGAGCTTGAATGCACATCGATAATTAGAAGATGCCAAAAGTACAACTAATGTGAGGATCACATTTCTCACATCACTAGGCTTATCTCTCCCTCTCTGGTATCTGATGTCCTCCTGCTGCTATTGTGCTACTGGATTCTCTTGTTCTTGTGCTCCTGGATTCTTGACTCTCGGCTCTTGTACTTCTGAATTCTGAGTTGGAAATAACCAGAAAGGAAATAAGAAGATAAATGCTAACAGATAGAAGAACAAATCAGAGTTGATCTTCACTAAAATAACCAAAACGGAAGAGACAGAAAGAAAATAAGAAGATGAATGCTTACAAATAATCAACTCATCGAAGCCTGGACCTTCTAGGGGATCAAAAGGCACTAAAATATTTATGTATGAGATGCTCAAACACACACAAAAACATCAAAAATCAGAAGGAAATGATGTGAAAAGCAGAGAAAAAGGTATTATCTAGCTGAAGTATGGTAAAAATTAGGCATGGCAGCAGCAAATACACTACAAGCGTAGATGAATCAGACTAAAGCATCAAATAAAAGTAAACAAAGCTTTGCATATTAGAGGAGGGGAAATCAGTCATTAGGAAAGCCACATAATTAAGCGTAAGAAATCTGAAAATTAGTTATTGTAGGAATCTCATCAAAAACGCGAAAGCATATTGAATCGATTCGATGTAAAAAAAATTAGAACCTTCATCGTTTTGATTACCTGGAAAGATGCAGCCGTAGTCCGCTCTATGGTTGATCTTCCAGACTATCTCTTGAGGTGGATAGGAAGGTTGTGTGGGCAACCCCTCCTGATGATGAATGTCTACCTTAGAGCTTGTTTTTTATGAGAGCCTCCTTGTTTCTCTCTTCTTATCTACAAGAAGGTGAATGTGAGCTTATTGTGAGTTTATATATCACTACATCTAAGACCTAACCCTAAACCACATGGGTCATAGGGTTTTTGGGTTGTAGTCTCACTTAAGCCCAATTGGGCTTAAATGAATAAAAGAGCATATAAGCCCAACAATCTCCCACATGCTCTTCAAGATACAAACTTGAGTTCGTAAACCCAAGACCATGTAGCCTATAAGCCATCATCATCTGATAATATATCACATCCTTTGTTTCGAGCTAGCCTGGGGATCTACCATTTGTCATTCATCAAGGCTCATGATAATCTACAGAAGATTATCTAGTTCGGTGCTACTCCACTAAAAGCTCGAACGTGATCTCCAAAAATAATGACACTTATAACACAAATATGCATTACCCCTTTATAGAATATCTATAATTTGATTGACTAGTTTTCTTTAACTCAATCAATTATTTATTCCCTTGACTGTGATAGTTTCTCTAATAGATTACTTGCACTGGTCAGTGTCTTCAATATTCAAGTACCGAAACATATCAAGGGGACATTTCCTATAAATTCCATGTTGTTTATCTCATAAACACTGATAACCAAATAGTCTCAATCCCAAAATACCAAGTTATTGGCTATCATATAGATCAAACCTCACTTGTTGGTAAATCAAAGAATGAAAACTATTCGACTACCTATTTAAAATAAACTCAGGATTAAGAGTAACTATATGACTATAGTTATCTGGAGATTTGATTCCTTATGACAGAAAGAACAACCTTAATCAAATCTCTCCTTGATCCATTCAATGTAAGTATTAACTCACACCAATATTTTATAATGATTCGAACAAAACCATTTCATAAAATATTGCAGCCTAAATAAAGTGCCCAACTTAATTTAATAGTTATGAAGTTATTCTTCAATTGTGAGAACCTATGACCATGTCCTCTATGAACGTATCCGTATGATCATATACTCCACAATTGATCCGGACCTTAGAGTTTGTAAATAGTGTGCTAAATAAATGATAAAACACCTCACTTATAACATTAAGAAAAAATGCAATGTCATAATGTCTTGCTGAAAAAGCACAAAATAACAATGTGAAATAACAACTACCTAAAGCTATAGCAAATTTGGAATCCTCCTAAGACCCATAGAAATAACATGCCTCTTGAACACACGTTCTGGCAAACTCTTAGTAAAAGGATCAGCAAGGTTCTCGTTTAATGCTATCTTTGCTACCACAGTATCTCCTCTTTTAATTATATCTCAGATCAAGTAGTACTTCCTTTCTATGTGTTTTTGTCTCTTGTGATACCTTGGTTCCTTGGACTGTGCTACTGGCCCACTGTTGTCATAGTAAAGTGTGATAGGACAATTAACATATGGTATCACCTGAAGGTCCATTAGGAACTTCTTTAACCATGCAGCTTCCTTTGCAGCCTCAGAAGCAGCTACATACTCAGCCTCTGTTGCAGAGCCAGCCACACATGATTGTTTTACACTTCTCCAACAAATGGCACCACCATTAAGGGTGTACACATATCCCGAGGTAGACTTTCTTGAGTCAATATCTCTTTGGAAATCTGAGTCCATATAACTAATGGATTCAAGACTCCCACTAGAATAGACCAACATATAATCTCTCTTTCTCCGTAGGTACTTGAGTATATGTTTAACTGCTACCCAGTGTTTTTTTCCAGGATCAGATTGGTACCGGCTTACTACTCCCACTGCATAACAGATATCTGGTCTAGTACATAGCATAGCATACATGAGACTACCTACTGTTGAAGCATAAGGTATCCTACTCATGTGTTCTCTCTGCTCAAGAGTTTTAAGAGATTGCTTCTTAGAGAGATGAATCCCATGCCTGAAGGGTATAATTCCCATCTTGGAATTCTCCATGCCATACCTGGTAAGTATTTTGTCAATGAATTTAGCCTAGGATAATGCAAAACCCTATTCTTCCGGTCTCGCAGGAGTTTAATACCAAGAATATAATTGGCTTCCCCTAGGTCCTTCATATCAAAATTCTTGCTCAGCCAGGTTTTTATGCCTAACAATACCTCTGTATCATTTCCAATAAGGAGTATATCATCCACATAAAGTACCAGAAAAGATACCGCATTACATTGGATCCTTTTATACACACACGGCTCATCAAGACTTTTCTCAAAACCATAAGACTGAATGGCTTGATCAAATCTGATGTTCCATGATCTGGACGCTTACTTAAGTTCATAAACGGACCTTTGCAACTTGCATACCATTTTTTCTTGCCACTATAAACCCCTTTGGTTGCTGCATATAGATTTCCTCTTCCAAATTTCCATTTAGAAAAGCAGTTTTGACATCCATTTGCCAAATCTCATAATCAAGATTTGCTGCAACAGCTAGGAGAATCCGGATGGACTTGAGCATGACAACCGGCGAAAAGGTTTCTTCATAATCCATACCTTCCTTTTAGGAATACCTTTTCGCCACCAATCTAGCTTTGAAGGTTTCAACATTCCTGTCTGATCCTCTCTTTCTCTTGTAAATCCACTTACACCTAATGGATCTTACCCTTTTAGGTGCATCTACAAGAGACCAAACTGAGTTGGAATACATAGAATCCATTTCACGATTCATAGCCTCAAGCCATTCCTGAGCATCAACATCTCCTAGTGCTTCATCATAACTTGTGGGATCATCATCTTTATTAATGATGACTTCCTGATTTGACTCACCCAATAAGAGATATCTTGCAGGTTTATGAATCAATCTCCCACTACGACTTCGTCGCACTTGATGTTGTGCATCTACAGGGGGTCCATATTTTGTGGGTTAACAATTTCTAGGTGAGAACCCTCACTAAGTGGATTAACCAATTCATGATTGTTGGGCTTATATGCTCTTTTATTCATTTAAGCCCAATTGGGCTTAAGTGATGGCCCATGTGATTTAGGGTTAGGTCTTGGATGTAGTAATATATAAACTCACAATAAACTCACTTTCACCTTCTTGAAGATAAGAAGAGAGAAAGAATGAGGCTCTCATAAAAAACAAGCTTTAAGGTAGACATTCATCATCAAGAGAGGTTGCCCACACAACCTTTCAATCCACCTTGAGAGATAGTCTAGAAGATCAACCATAGAGCGGACTACGGCTACATCTTTCCAGGTAATCAAAACGATGAAGGTTCTAATTTTTCCTACATCGAATCGGTTCAATACGTTTCTGCGTTTTTTATGAGATTCTTACAATTGACATCAGAGCCATTTTGATGAGGAAAAGAACCAGTTTTGATATTCTTTCATATTTCATTTGATTCTTTTAGAAAATTATTTTCTTAAACATATGGCATCTTTTTCTATATTTGTTATTTATTTCATAGTGATTATTCGTTTATAATTCATATTTGATATTAGTTTTAATTTTAATCAATTAATTACTTTAATCCATGGTTAGATTCTCTCAAGTATTTCTTAATTTGTAACAAGGAGGTTAATCCCATATGATTAGGCTTCCTCCTTGTTGTTTTTACTTTATTTTCGGAATTTCTATGTAATTTTTGAATTTATGTAAAAGTTGGAGATCAATAAATTATGAAGAAGATGAACATTCAACTTACTCAAATACTTTTCGTAGATCTCTGGACCTTGGAATTGAATGAACCATATATGGTTAGATGAGCACAGATTTGGAAACACAGACGCCAGAAGCCTCCCCACGCGCTGCCACAAGCGGCTGCGAGTGGCCTTCACGCGCCGGCAAAGGAGTGGCCCGTGAGCAGTCCCTTTGCGGCGGTTTCGGCGGCTATGTTCTCGTCTCCCCGTGGCGGTCCTTCCCCTGGAGTTTCGTGTTGAGATGACCTCGGTTGATGACATGGCAGAAGTGGAGGCTAGGGTTTCTCTTTTGTGTCCTAGGGTTTCTAGCCAAGGATTGGGTTTTTGGACCCATAGATACCCTAAAGGGGCTTGAAACAAAAGCTATGGGCTGGATAAAAGAGGAATTCCAAAGTTGTAAATTTTTTTTCTTTTAATTTTTATAGGAAAGCCATGGATTAAAGTTATTTGTTTAATTATTTAATGCTTGTATTGAATAGTATGAATTATATGTGCGATTAACATGATTAGAAATAACATGTCATATAGAATAGGAAGATGTCATATTTTTGCATAATCACATGTCATACTGCATAGTAGCTATTATCTCTTGAATCGATTAGTATGATAGTTATTATGCGAGATTATTTAGGTTATCCACTAACAAATTATCAATTATTATGATTCTAAATTAAAATCTAGAATAATAATTGGATTAATTAATTGTGGAATTAAAATCTAGATAACCACTAAATTAATTATCAATTATTATGATTTTAAATTAAAATCTAGATAAATAATCTAGGAAGTTTCCTAAGAGAATTGTAATTTTGAGTAATTTGTGAGTTATTTAAAATGATCATGTGAAGCAAACTTTACCAATCATGACTAAATTTTAGATACCTAATGATTTCAATCATACCTAATGATTGAAATAATCAATCATAGTTGTTGATCTCACACAATGAATACTCTAAATTGAACAAATTCTTGGAAATTGAAAATTCTAAATTTAAAATATTGAATGGGTGAAGGTTTTAAATTAAGTTTTTAATTTTAAAACCTACGGGCTCTAATTATGGGTTTATTAGTGAAATGATTATCGCTGAAGCCTCATCGGATAAGGATAATCGGATTTCGCTAGATTAAACCCTAATATTTTCAAAATTTTAGTAAAGTTTTACACGGCCCATCGTCGGCAATACTTCTAAAGATATTTTTGAAAGTAAACAATGGTTAAATACATTTAACTTTAGTAAAATTGTTAACCTTCCCATCGAGGTTCTGGCAATGGAACTGAAGGCCCAAATTAACAATGGATTGTTAGTCTTGTAAAGATCACTAATGGATTGTTAAACAATAAACGAATAGTAGTTATTAGAATCTACTAGCGCTATATCTGTTTGTTGTTAATTATAGTTTGTAATTAGTGTGCTTTTCCTTATTTTTTCAGAAAAATGTCTTCATTCAATCCTTTAGCTACGATCTTGAGCCAAAAACCTATGGATGGTACAAACTACAAACAATGGAAAACTAATTTGGATATTGTTCTTCAATATGAAAAACTCAACTTTGTTCTAACTATCCCTAAGCCAGCGCAGCCTATTATAGATGCGTCTGATGCAATTCGGACTCAATTTTAGCAGGAGAATGAAAGATGGGAGAAGGCGAATGTGGTAGTTTGCTGCTATATTTTGGTCAGTCTCGCCAGTCACCTTCAGGAGCAAGTGAGCATAATTGAGAGTGGAGCAACAATGCTCCAGACTCTTGATGGCATGTATGCTACGCCTAGCAGCTTTGCAAGACAAAATGCGCTGAATGCAGCCACCAAGACAGTGATGTCTGAAGGAAGTGTGCGGGATCATTGTCTGACAATGATAGCAAACTTCAAGAAGGCTTATGCAATTCTGACTCAATTTTAGCAGGAGAAGGAAAGATGGGAGAAGGCAAATGTGGCAGTTAGCTACTATATTTTGGCCAGTCTCGCCAGTCACCTTCAAGAGCAAGTAAGCATGATTGAGAGTGCAACAATGCTCCAGACTCTTGATGGCATGTTTGCTACGCCTAGCAGCTCTGCAAGATAAAATGTGCTGAATGCAGCCACCAAGACAGTGATGTCTGGAGGAAGTGTGCGGGATCATTGTTTGACAATGATAGCAAACTTCAAGAAGGCTGATGACCATGGTATCAAGTTTGAACAAGAAGTGAAAGTTGACATTATCTTACAATCACTGCCTGAATACTTCAATCAATTCAAGATGAATTATTATGAATAAGATGAATCTTGATCTCACTCAACTGATGCACGAGCTTGAGAGTGTTGAACAGTCTCTAGTCAAGCAGGGAAGTGCACTTTTTGTTGGTGAGGGTTCTGTGAAACCTAAGGGGAAACCCAAAGGAAAGAACAAGATCAAGAAAAAGAAAAAGAAGAAATCAAGTACTTCAATTGCCAAAAGGCAAGTGCGTCAAGTGCGGACAAAAGGGGTATTGGAAGAAAAATTCCCCACGCATGAATAAACCAGGTATGGGTAATTTACATGTGATTGAGGCTTGTTTAGTGGAGAATCACAATGATAAATGAATTGTTGATTCAAGAGCCACTAACCATGTTTGTTACTCTTTGCAGTGGTTTAAACATAGCTTGCCTGCAAATAAGGGACAGAGATTTGAAGCTTGGAAATAGGCAGCTTGTGTCTGTACAGGCAGTAGGACAAGTTGTTTTTTCTTTTGATAATTGCAGAACTTTGGTTTTAGAAGACCGTTTATTTATTCCATATTTCAAGAGGAATTTAATTTCTGTTAGTTGTTTGGATAAACAAGGTTTGACAGTTCAATTTAACTCCTCAATCTCTATAAGATAAGAAGTTCATCTTCTTTTAAATTGAACTGTCAAACCTTGTTTATCCAAACAACTAACAGAAATTAAATTCCTCTTGAAATATGGAATAAATAAACGGTCTTCTAGAACCAAAGTTCTGCAATTATCAAAAGATAAAACAACTTGTCTCACTGCCTGTACAGACACAAGCTGCTCATTTCCAAGCTTCAAATCTCTGTCCCTTATTTGCAGGCAAGCTATGTTTGAACCACTGCAAAGAGTAACAAACATGGTTAGTGGCTCTTGAATCAACAATTCATTTATCATTGTGATTCTAAACAAGCCTCAATCACATGTAAATTACCCATACCTGGTTTATTCATGCATGAACAATTTTTCTTCCAATGCCCCTTTTGTCCGCACTTGACGCACTTGCCTTTTGGCAATTGAAGTACCTGATTTCTTTTTTTTCTTGTTCTTATTCTTTCCTTTGGGTTTCCCCTTAGGTTTCACAGAACCCTCACCAACAAAAAGTGCACTTCCCTGCTTGACTAGAAGAGACTGTTCAACACTCTCAAGCTCATGCATTAGTTGAGTGAGATCAAGATTCATCTTATTCATAATAATTCATCTTGAATTGATTGAAGTATTCAGGCAGTGATTGTAAGAGAATGTTAACTTTCACTTCTTGTTCAAACTTGAAACCATGGTCATCAGCCTTCTTGAAGTTTGCTATCATTGTCAGACAATGATCCCGCACACTTCCTCCAGACATCACTGTCTTAGTGGCTGCATTCAGCGCATTTTGTCTTGCAGAGCTGCTAGGCGTAGCATACATGCCATCAAGAGTCTGGAGCATTGTTGCTCCACTCTTAATCATGCTCACTTGCTCCTGAAGGTGACTGGCGAGACTAGCCAAAATATAGCAGCGAACTGCCACATTCGCCTTCTCCCATCTTTCCTTCTCCTGCTAAAATTGAGTCCGAATTGCATCAGACGCATCTGCAGCAAGCTGCGCTGGCTTAGGGATAGTTAGAAAAAAGTTGAGTTTTTCATATTCAAGAACAATATCCAAATTAGTTTTTCATTGTTTGTAGTTTGTATCATCCATAGGTTTTTGGCTCAAGATTGTAGCTAAAGGATTGAATGAAGACATTTTTCTGAAAAAATAAGGAAAAGCACACTAATTTACAAACTATAATTAACAACAAACAGATATAGCGCTAGTAGATTCTAATAACTACTATTCGTTTATTGTTTAACAATCTATTAGTGATCTTTACAAGACTAACAATCCATTGTTAATATGGGCCTTCAGTTCCATTGCCAGAGCCTCGATGGGAGAGTTAACAATTTTACCAAAGTTGAATGTATTTAACCATTGTTTACTTTCAAAAATATCTTTAGAAGTATTGCCGACGATGGGCCGTGTAAAACTTTACTAAAATTTTGAAAATATTAGGGTTTAATCTAGCGAAATCCGATTATCCTTATCCGATGAGGCTTCAGCAATAATCATTTCACTAATAAACTCATAATTAGAGCCCGTAGGTTTTAAAATTAAAAACTTAATTTAAAACCTTCACCCATTCAATATTTTAAATTTAGAATTTTCAATTTCCAAGAATTTGTTCAATTTAGAGTATTCATTGTGTGAGATCAACAACTATGATTGAAATCATTAGGTATCTAAAATCTAGTCATGATTGGTAAAGTTTGCTTCACATGATCATTTTAAATAACCCACAAATTACTCAAAATTACAATTCTCTTAGGAAACTTCCTAGATTATTTATCTAGATTTTAATTTAAAATCATAATAATTGATAATTAATTTAGTGGTTATCTAGATTTTAATTCCACAATTAATTAATCCAATTATTATTCTCGATTTTAATTCAGAATCATAATAATTGATAATTTGTTAGTGGATAACCTAAATAATCTCGCATAATAACTATCATACTAATCGATTCAAGACATAATAGCTACTATGCAGTTATGACATGTGATTATGCAACAATATGATATCTTCCTATTCTATATGACATGTTATTTCTAATCATGTTAATCGCACATATAATTCATACTATTCAATAAAAGCATTAAATAATTAAACAAATAACTTTAATCCATGACTTTCCTATAAAAATTAAAAGAAAAAAAAATTACAACTTTGGAATTCTTCTTTTGTCCAGCCCATAGCTTTTGTTTCAAGCCCCTTTAGGGTATCTATGGGTCCAAAAACTCAATCCTTGGCTAGAAACCCTAGGACACAAAAGAGAAACCCTAGCCTCCACTTCTGCCACGTCATCAACCGAAGTCATCTCAACAGGAAACTCCAGGGGAAGGACCGCCACGGGGAGACGAGAACACAGCCGCCGGAACTGCCGCAAAGGGACTGCTCACGCGCCACTCCTTTGCCGGTGAGTGAAGGCCACTCGCAACTGCTTATGGCGGCGCGTGGGGAGGCTTCTAGCGTCGGTGTTTCCAAATCTGTGCTCATCTTTCCATCCTCTTTCCAACCATATGTGGTTCGTCCAATTTCGAGGTTCAAAGGTCCACGAAAAGTATTTGAGTAAGTTGAATGTTCATCTTCTTCATAATTTATTGATCTCCAACTTTTACATAAATTCAAAAATTACATAGAAATTCCGAAAATAAAGTAAAAACAGCAAGGAGGAAATCATATGGGATTAGCCTCCTTGTTACAAATCAAGAAATATATGAGAGAATCTAACCATGGATTAAAGTAATTAATCGATTAAAATTAAAACTAATATCAAATATGAATTATAAATGAATAATCACCATGAAATAAATAATAAATATAGAAAAAGATGCCATATTTTCAAGAAAATAATTTTCTAAAAAGAATCACATGAAATATTTTAGAATATCATCAAAACTGGGTTCTTTTCCTCATCAAGATGGCTTGATGCCAATTGTAGGAATCTCATAAAAAACGTGGAAGCGTATTGAACCGATTCGATGTAGGAAAAATTAGAACCTTCATCGTTTTGATTACTTGGAAAGATGCAGTCGTAGTCCGCTCTATGGTTGATCTTCCAGACTATCTCTCAAGATGAATAAGAAGGTTGTGTGGGCAACTTCTCTTGATGATGAATGTCTACCTTAGAGCTTATTTTTTATGAGAGCCTTCTTCTTTCTCTCTTCTTATCTGCAAGAAAATGAAAGTGAGCTTATTGTGAGTTTATATATCACTACATCCAAGGCCTAATCTTAGACCTAACCCTAAACCATATGGGTCATAGAGTTCTTGGGTTGTAGTCTCACTTAAGCCCAATTGGGCTTAAATGAATAAAAGAGCATATAAGCCCAACAGTTCTCTCTGAAAGAGTCCTCCGAGATTTTGACATCGGAAACAAGGGAGACCGATCTGAATAAGATAAATCAATGTCAATTCAAGGAGAGCACTGATAAACATTTATTATCCATACGGGAGTATGAAGGTTGATCATTATAATTTTAAGTATCTTAAACATATGAAGTAAGCTTTTAAAGCATCACATAACTTAAGCACCAAAATACAGGGATACAGAACTTCCATAGCATAGAGGGGTGGAAATCTAGGCATAGGAATTCAGTTCAGTAAACAAACTACGTTCATTAGAGCATCAGATCGAAAAAGATATGGAATTTCACTGAAATTGAAGATGTCATCCAGTGGGAGAAGCCATTGATTGTCTAGTTAATTAACATAGAGAATCAAATCACACGACTGTTAGTGGTAGACAAGATTACTTGAAAACAAGATTTTATACGGGAAACAGGTAGCCAACCAAGATATCACTTATATAGTATACAGAGAATAAACAGAAGCTAAAGCACAGAGAACAGAGAAAGAAGAAAGCAATCTGAACAGGATAGAACAATGTCAATTCAAGTAGAGCCCAGAGAACAAAGAAAGAAGAAAGTGAAAGGAGACGTACAAGAATATCTCAGCTCTACAATTCTTCTTCTGGGCTCTTGCTTGGAGAGCGTCTCTTCCGAATCATCAATCTAATTTCTGCACGCTCATGGGTCTTATATAGAATGAGGCAACGAAGCTGGGAGGGGTCGCTCCCTCTTCCAACGGTCATATTATAGTGGGATGGAAAAAAAATTAGCCGTTGTAAATAAAAATCTAAAAAGGATTTTTAACATAAGCCCATAATTAATTTCTAAAATGAAATATAGCCGTTGGAAGCAAACTGGTGTGTCACATGGATGCAGCCATTAATAGAAGCACTAGTCATAAATGCACTTAGACTTCGCCCCAGCGCAAACCCCAGAAATACACACACACACACACACACAATTTTTTTAATTAAATATTATCCAAAAATTACAGATTTGTTCGAAATAGTAATAAATGGGATTGAGTTTCTCTTATAATCCTTTTCTTATTATCCCTCATAATCTTTGAATCATATCCGTCCAATCAATTAAAAAAATATTTTATCATCTCTCTCCTCTTCCCAATGGCTCAAATGGGTTGATGAGGGAAAATGAGAAAAAAGATGAGGTTAGGATTCTCTTCCTAATAAATGAACAAATGAAGTACTAGTAAATTTTTTTTGGTCAAGGAATGAAGTACTAGTAAATTTTTAATGATAATTGCTAATAAATGTGCTGAGACTTGGTCCCTTCCCTACACAAACCCACAAACAAAATACAATATTTTTAAATAAATTACAATATTCAGATTCTATATTACATATTTGTTCTTACTAGCAATGGTAATACTAGTAAATGTGCTAATTTTTAGTTCTAATTTCTTTTTCTCGAATTTATTGTGTATTTTCATTTTATTTGTTGTTTTCTTTTTGCCTCTAAGACATTTTTAATTTATGTTGATTTCAATATAATTAGTTTCTTTGTGGGAAAAAAATAATAGTAAATGTTCTTAGACTACACAAACATAGAAAAAAAAACATATTTTTGTAAAATTAAATTACAATATTCAGATCCTAAAGTTATAGGTTTTGTATTTAATGAATTGCTCTTATTTGCACCAATCCGCACACTCTGAGTGGGAGGTGAAAACGTAGCATTAGGTCTGTAAACTATTCTCCGGCAAAAAAGAGAGGGGGGGGGTGTTTTAAATTATTCAAGTGGTCTGTAATTTTTTTCCCCCGGCAGAATTAGGCTAAACATATTTTGCTCCCACTGCATTGTCAACTGTTTTTGTTTAATTACATTATCCATTTACCAAACTTTATATTTTGTTGGCAAAAAAAGATGTAATCTCAACTTTATTTGTTGAGACATATGACTAATTACATTAGACTTTCCTACTTCTCATATTTTACTCTTTATCTTCTGGCAAAAAAAAAAAAAAATACTCTTTATCAATGCTCTTATGAAGTTAATTATAACAGACCTATTCATCATTTATATAATGCATAAATTCATAAACTTTAAGTAATATTCTATTTAATTTTGGTAGGAAACCACTTGTATCCTCTACACACTATCCCATAATTCATTCTCCACACTACACTATGCTATCCCTCTTCTTCAACTCTCAGAAGTCACAACAAGTTGTTGAACAAGTAAAATCCTTTGTAAGGTTGACTAAGCCAACCTTTGTTGTTTCCCGAAGTTTCTTTTTTGGTAAGACAACCTTTCAGGTGTGGCACATACACCTTTCCACAAATTAGCACAAGGATCAGAACCAGAACAAATGCTTCTACAATCTCCACTGATATTGGTAACATAACCACAAGCTCTTTGTTTGGCCTTTGTTGACTCTGTCAGATTCATATAGCTAGGTCTATTAAATGCCCTTCCCTCTCTTGTTACCTCCTGAAGAATAGTATTGCTGCTAAACGGCACGGATTGTGATATGGAAGTGCATGAGTATGAAGTTGATGATTCAGGGCTATCATCAAATGTGCAGCATTCAGAACTCGAGGTTGAAGATAATGATGTCAGAGTCGATTGACTTGTTGTTAGAAGAGAGCTATTGAAAATAGTTGTAGTCACACCATTCCTTCTTGCTTTGCTTTGTTCACGAACAAGGTCATTGGTTTTCATGGACAAAGGAGTAATTTCAGGTGAGTCATAATAGGTACCTTCTCCTTCCATCAACCTGCTTTCCCATGGCTTCACTGTCATCCATTGCTCTAACAAGCTCTTGTTCACTGTCTTTGTGCCTTTTGATTTTGGACTACCACTCACTCTTGACTGTTCAAATTAAGAAATTAGAACCAAAATTGTTTAAGATTTTTATTGTATATGACTGAGTCTGAGTCAGAGCGATGTCAAAGGTAGTTTACCTGAGCAGAGAAAGAATAAGACATAGCTCTCTCCCTTTTGATGACAGCCTCTTGCTTCATTTGTATCTTTGCTTTAACTTCATCTATAGTTCCTGGAATGTTACACCATCCTTCCTGGAAATTTCACGTACAGAATTTCACATGTTAACAAAATAAAATAAAATAAAAGATTACATTCATCTAATAATTTACACATACCTCAGCCTGCTTAATAGGATCAGCAGCTTGTCTGCGATAATCATCTAATAATTTCTGAATAGCCTTCCCTTCTGGAGACATCCTTACATTCATAGCCCTCACGCGTGCCTGAACTTTAACAAGAGCATGCATGCACCTTAGTGTTATAACTGCTTGCTTTCTTACTTTCCTGCCTCTAAATATTGCTTGCAGTCTCACCACTGCCTTCAATGCCCTCAAAGCTCTTCTAGCCTACAAACATGTAAAACAGAAGTTGTGAACAAGGATATGGAAAAAACATTATTATTAGTGAATCTATTTGGTGTGATTATTAATTCATTGGAACTTATATGGTGAGAAGTAGTTTCCAATGAAGAACCGATTTGCGGCAGGCATTTGTCAGTGGGTGGGGGAAGAAATCATTGAAACAAAAGAAACAAATAATGTATTCAGTGAATCTATTTGATGTGATTCTGCAATCAAATAATGTATTTATTTAATGAAAACCTTGCGGAAATGTAACAGATGTTATTGTCATAATCCCCTACAAACCAAGAGAATTTCAGAAAGCTGCAAATATGATTGGGTCTTAGCAACATTTGACAAGACTGAACTTATTTCAAGTTATTCAATGGCACGCTATAATTATTATTATTATTATTATTGTTATTTCTAGAGAAGCCCCACAAAAAAAAGCAAGTTTTACAGGTGAAGATTGTTAAGATCAGCTACTAAAATGTTCATACTCATAAACACTCAAATCCTTTAAAAAAGGCAAAGTAAAAACAATTTTTACAGGTGAGGATCTATGTTGTACTGACACCGACACGAGACACGAGACACGACACGACACGACACTTCGACACGTTAATTCTAAAAAAATCTAAATTTCGACACGTTAGGATACGTTTTGATATTAAATATATATATTATAATTTACATTCAAGTTTAATATTTCGTAAAATCCTGGCCTCCAGCTTTAGTTCATCGTAGATTCAGCCTCACTATAAAAGTCATGCCTCCTTTTTTTAAAAAAATACAAAAGGAAAATTCATCATCAAATCAGTAAAATTCAAAGCCACACATATTTTTTAAAAAATAGGAGTGTTGGATAGTGTTGGAGTGTCGAACGGTATCGGAGTATCCGACACATATATTTTTAAAAAATAGGAGTATCCGTGCTTCATAGGTGAGGATAGTGTCAACATTAGAAGGCCTTAATTACATGGACTAAGTTATATCTGCTACTAAAATGTTCACACATGACAAACTCATAAACACTCAGATCCTTTAAAAAAGGCGCAAAAAAGCAATTTTCACAGGTGAAGATAGTGTCAACATTAGGAGGCCTTAATTACGTGGACTATAGAACTAAGTTATATCTGTTACTAAAATGTTTATACAAGAAGATGCTCGTAAACACTCAAAACCATATAAAACTGAAGAAAAGGATTTGAAAAGCAGAGCAACAAGCATATATAGTTTGGCTGAAGTATGTTAAAAATTAGCTGAGAAGTTAAAATGCCACTTACTAAGAAACCTCGAAACACAGATTGAATGCGAATAGCAGACCATTCCTGCTTGATTAGCATGATATCTTTAGGAGCAGCTCGGATTGCCACAGTAGCCATGGCGGAAGCAAGTTCATCATCCACAACAAACGTAGATGAATCAGACCTCTCTGATGCAATATCGCGTCCCTTCTTCATGTTTTTCGCGGAGGACCCAAATCCAAAACCTTCTGTGGAACTTCTCCATAGCCTCCATTTCTTCTTACTCTTCTCGCCAACCTTCTCCTTTTCAAAATCCAGTGGCAGAACAGTTATAAAAACACACTCTTTAAGTAACAAGAAAACAGAACAAGAAGAAAATAGGCAAGGTACTACTTACAGGATCATTTGAGGAGGGCCTTTTATGAGAAATGAGGGATTTAAACCATCTTCCTGATGCACCCATTTGATAAGAAGATTGAAACTTCGGGCGGGATAAAAAAGATCAGATCATTCAGGTTCTGAAAATGTGAAGTGAATGTTGTTGGGTTGGGATTTCTGAGCGAGAGGAGTTGTCCCTCTGCTTATTAAGTAAGGCTAGAATGAGACAAGCTGGGAAGCGAGAGCGTCTTGAAATTTGTTTTGAAATTTGAAATTAAAAATGTTCTTTTCTGCAGAAAAAGCGGATCGATAAACCGTAACGGATATCTGCTGGCGAAGACTTTTCCAGCTTTCCTGTGTCTATTTTTTCCTCACGCTCCCTCCGATTTGACAATGTCGACGTCCCATTGAATACGACCCCTCGCCATTCCAACGACGTCGTTTCTCTTTGGAGCTATTGAGGCCGAGAGGCCCAACGCAAAAGTAAAATTTCTTCTTGATACTTGGTAAATCTTACCCTATTTGGACTCAACTGGTAAAGGGATCAAACTTTTTTTGATTATGAAGTTGATCAAGGTGTTGGGGGAGATATTCTAGCTCCTAGGTGTCTAGATAAATGTTTGAGGGTAATAGACGACTTGCTCTGCCCAATATTAGTATCACCTGAGAAGAAGGGAGATTTTCGCCCTACTCTTAGATCGTGGGTGAACTCAACTTCTTTCCTAAAATTTTTTATATAAAAAAAAAATACTTTGTGAGTCTCACATTATGGCCAAAAGTAGTTTAAATTTTAAAAAACTAAATACATTTTTTATATTATAAGGTCCTTTTAGTCAAATTACAAGATTTAAAAAGCATTTCAAATTAATAAATACATAGGAAATATAATTTTTTACAACAATACCTTTATTTATGAACAAGTATGAGAAAATAATAAAGAAAAAATGATAAAAGAGAATGTATGAGTAGTTTACAGGTGCTTCTGATCCTTATGGTTTGCTTTGTTATGCATTGATTAAGAGGTTGTCAATTCCATTAGTGATAGAGATCAAGAATGTAAAATGATGTGGGAGTAATCGAGGTTAAAATGATTAAAAATGCATTTATTATTCGTATTGACTCAAATTGGATCTTATAAATAAAAACATACAAAGCTCATTAAAAAAAAAATGAAACCTTGTCTATTGGTATGATGGAGTATATTATATGATTTCTATAAAACATTCATATATTACATTAGATTATATATCATTTTATAAATTAAGTCAATTAATTTTTTTAAAAATGATAAATATAAAAATTAAAATTAAAAAAATATATCTTACATTTGAAAACAGAAGAGTACTTTAACAACTCATTTGGGCCAAAAATTGAAGTCAGTATATGATATATCCATATAAATAATACACACACGCCCAAACACATACACAAGTATATATTTTGATATGATATTATGATCCAAGGTTAAAAGACTCACCCTGAAAACTTCATTTGGCATTTTACGTGAGGATGTGTAATTGCTGAAAACAATATTATTAATTATCACATATACTTTTTGTCCTTCTCCTACAATAATGCAGATATAAAAGAACCGAAACATAATAGTATTAATGTTTGGGAAGGATAAATCACCGGACGACAATAATATATAATTGACACAGAGGGGGAAAAACACAGATAATAATAGATAATAATTTTTTTAATTAACTGGAAAGTGTAAATCACTGGAAGAACAGCAATTCTCTCTATCAGTATTCAAAATTAAAATCATCGAATAACTAATCACAAAACTTTCTGGTCAATTAAATTCACATTTCACAATCACATGCAAAAGTACAATGAGCATGAAATAAATTAAAGTGCCAGTGCACATTGATAAAATTACTACAAAAACCTTTGATCCAAAGAGCACAGGTCCTGACAAATTATGGCAATAATCAATTAATCATCATCATAATTTGCTTTTTAATAGATCAAAAGCAGAGAAATACCTAGCCAGAGCAGAAACAACGACAACATATATAATAGAAAATAAATAGGGAAAATCCTCTTGAGGGCCCATTAAACAAAAAAAATGTCAAAAAAGACCCCAATAACTTTCACATGTCAAAAAAGGCCTTAGGATCTTTTCTGACATGCAAATGTATGATAAAAAGACAAAAACGCCCACTGACAAATGAGAGAATGGATAGTATAAGAGGTTTTTTTGTCTTTTCATCACACATTCACATGTTAGAAAAGACCCTAGGGTCTTTTCTGACATGTGAAAGTTGTTAAAGCCTTTTTTTTAACATTTTTTTGTTTAATTGAGCCCTAGGAGGATTTTCCCAAATAAATACCGCAGTACAAAAATAATACACCAATAAAACCGACACTTCACAAAAAAGCATGAACCACTAGGTGAGCAATAATTCTCTTTACCCCTACCAGAGCCCAAAACAGTGACAAACGGATGGATATAAGTATGAACTTCATGCTAACTATAACAAATGTCCAAAAGCTCTTTGAACCACATAAAATCTTATGAATCTTTTATTTATCACATTGATGACACATCAGCTTTCAACAAATAATACAATAAATAAATAAAATAACAAAAATGAATTAACTGATGTGTGTTTGTGTGTGTGAGGCTGTAAGGGAAAAACAAAACAGACTTCAAGGTCAAAGGCTTTTTATGTGACCCCTTAAACCAAACAGCTAAATACTTAACAAAGTATCTCACATATAGCCAATAAATTAAGATGTCCAACATCTAAATCATCAAAATACATAATCAATCCAAATAAAACCGCCAATTTAAATCCTTAAAATCTTTTAGTAAACAAAAAATTTTGTACTCAGAGCTTAAAAGAGCCAAGATCACTTCACAAGTGTCTTCATAGAACGACTACCTAAAAAAGGGTTAATATTAAGGGATGAAAATCCAAAACTCAATAACTACTGAAAATTTATAACATACACAAAACAGTAACAAATGGATGTACCTAAGTATGAAATTCATGCTAACTATAACAAATGTTACAAAAGCCCTTTGAAGAAAATAAGATTCTTTTATTAATCATATTGATGATATTGCTTTCAACAAATAATACAATAAATAAATAAAACAAATAAAATAATAAAAATGAATTAACTGATGTGTGCTTGTGTGTGTGTAAGGCTGCAAGGGAGGGGGAAAAACAGACGTCAAGGACCTCTACACGTATATATCCAAAATAGATCCAATAATACATGCATACATACTAGTTCACTATAACTTATTTTTTTGTGTAGACCTAATTTGCAGGAACACGTAGCCTTGGAGTGGTGGGATGCTGATCCGTACGCACAATTTGATCAGTTGGTGATGATGATAAATGGACTTTTGGAGCAACACTTGGAGGAGGAGAAGGTATTATAGGTATAGAAGCTTTATTTCTGAAAACTTTTCCATGGCTAACGTTAACCCTGGCTGATGATATATGCAGGTTTTCAAATTCTTCTTCATCAACTGGCACTTTTATTGATACATACTGGTCATGATGATGATGATTATAATCTCTTCCACCATAACCATTAACAGTCCCACAAGTCCTTTTGCTTGACACTGGTAATAATGGCTTCTTCTCTTTCACCTGTGCAGATTCCACAATGGCTTTTTCTTTCTGACAAGCGTTGTTGTCAGTTCTGCCATCCAATTGAAATAGTTCTTGGTCCACAACTGGATTTGATGGGGGCAGATCATCGTCTATTGCATATTGCTGCATTGAGAGAGACAATAACAATAACATCGAAATATTATTCATACGTGTATATATATAATTTGATGCAAACTATGAAACCTCTAGTGTACGTTAATAATTTTTTGTTTACCTTCACATTTGTCAAGTCCACATTATGCTTTTTCAAGAAATTAATGAATTCCTGAAAATGCTTGTCTGTTGGACAATAATGACCACTATAGGGCCATATAGCCTGGACAAATTAATATATAAAATCAGCACATAAGTACTATATGGAGTGGAGTTGAAAAGGGGAAAATCAGTGAAAAGTCGTCCCTATTTAGAAATTTTATCTTTAAGAAGGACTTCATATGCTTTTAGACACATACAAAAAAATACTACTCCCTTCAATCTTTAATATAAGAGCTAATTAAAAGTTTTTTTAAGAGGTTAAGGAAGCTAAATAAATTATTGATCATAATCTATATGTTGTAAATCATTAAATTATATATTACTTTATAAGTCAAACAATTAGTTTAAAGAAGAAAAATAACTATAACTACTTAATATATAAGAAAAAAATCAATTGCCTTTTATATAAAGAACCTAGTAGTATTCAAATTCATGTTCCTTCCACCTAATAAAATTTTTCAAGTAGGGACTTTTCACCGTTTTTTATAAAATATGTACGTATATATTTGTTGGATAGTTGTCTTATGATACGCACATGAAGGATTCCATGGGAAGCAACCAATCTTCCAGAGGCAAGGGTGGCACCACCAGCAAGAAAACTAGAGTGATGAAACAAGCCTTTCTTCTTCTCAGCAATGTACAAAGTTCTGCAAGTGCTGAGTACAAATATCCACTTTGATCCCTCAGGTGTTGTGTTTACAGGAACTTTGTTTTGCCTATACACAAGCTTTCCTTTTTTTATTATCACTGCATATGCTTTCCTCTCTTCCTGGAATATATATACCAGTTATCTCAAACTTCACTTCAAACTAAACCACACATTTTCATGTTAATATGAATGATAAATATTAAACTCATCATAAGAGATATATATTTCTCTCCATCAAAGTGATGATGAGGGTGAAACAAACTTACAGGTTTACAGTAGTGAATGCACTGTTTTTGTAGGTCACTTCTTGGGCACATCTCAAGATCTAAATCTTTGCCATCGCCGTCGTCCAACCTTCACATATCATTGCAATACAATTAAGAAATTAGAAAATTAATTATTAGTGAAGAAATATATGGTTGCTAAATCTACTTGTGATTATAATTAATATTTACCAGTAAAAAAATGGTTGAGAACTATTGCTACGAACCCAAACATTATAGTAGACGTGCAGATTGTGTCCATAACGATGATTGGTGTCTATCTGGAAAAAAAGATGAACAGAGGCTAAGAAACTTGAAACTTTGTATTGTCATGTATTATACTCTTAATTAAGATTACTAAATTTTTAATTTAGCTAAAATAATGTTTTTTCAATTTCGTCCGAATCTGATTTTGATTAATAGTTGAATGAAATTGAATTCTTTTTCTTTAAGAAATTCGTACACTAAGGGACTGATTGCTCTAGTTTGTTGGTTGTTTTTATTTGAGAAATGAAGAATTATATATGGTTCCTTAACATTACAGAAATCAACATTCTAGGAGTTTCAAGAATATGATTCTGAGAAAATCGCATACATATTGATAAATTCAACTAATCCCTCATTAAATTATTGACTAAATTTAGGAATTTAGGAGTTCAAAATATGGAAAAAAATAACTTTAATGCCCATCGTCTCTCATCTCTCCTCTTAAATGAGTTTTATATCCCTTATAACTTATGTTTTCCGATATTTTTATGTGTATATATATGTATGTATGTACATAGGTGTGTGTGTCATAAAATTCACTAAATCAGAAGAATTGTTTATGTTCAAAAGGATCGTCTAGAATAATTCATGCAAAAGAAGGAAGAAAAAAGCGTCACGGACCAGCAGAGTCCAACATTAGCACCCAATTTTGACAATCACCCGCCATTCCCTCTCCACAAAAATCCAGTCAAAAATTCAAGAAATAAAAGATATGGACTCAAACTTGTAAGATGGAAAAAAAATCTAAATACAAGGAATACATTATGTCTTTGCTGGGAGTATATCAAATGGCAGAGAAAACAGAAGAAAAGAAGAAAAGAATGAAGTTGAATGTAGAAGTTCGAGGTGCTTTTATTTTTTTTATTTTTTTAATTTACCCGGAAATAAAAAAGTTGGAGGTGTTAAATTATATTATATATTAATGTGTGTGTGTGGTGTATTGGGGTAAAAAAAAAAGGTTACAGAGGAATGAAAGTCTTTTAAGAGGAGAGAAGAGAGGGCATTAAAATCATTTTACTCACATCTTGAAATCCTAAATTAAAAAGAAAACTGGTTCACTCAAACGATATATCTAAAATTTAAAAGAAACAACAGTAGAAGAAAGGGGGGAAAACACAAGTCTTAGGTTAAGGTATGTGAACTTACAACTTCAAGCCAGTGTTGGAGCGCTAACTTCTGGCCCTTGTCATCTTTGGACAAACCTTTTCCCACCTACGTGCCAACACACCGTTAAAAAGGGAAAATCGATTGCTAACTAGCCCCTTCGTAATTAAATACAGTAATTTATAAAATAAGATCTATAGTCAACTTGAAAAGGCGAAATAATGTTAAAGTCAACTACGTACACCCTTTTAAGAAATGATATGCAAGTTTTATAGAAACAAAGAGCCAATAATAAAATATAATACAGTAAATTTAAAATGAAGCAATTATATATAATTATTAACGTCAAAAAGGTGATGAACGTTTGTAGCTCCGAAAGGTTTCATACCTTTGCAGCCATTCTACCTATTCGCGCCCACTTTGAGAGTACTGATGATTTTGATTTCTCACTTCGTGATTCACCACTCCTGGCCCCACTGCCTGATGAGTACAATGCTTTCCACCTGCATGTTTATCATCATTTTTAAATACCAAACCTCAGAATTCAGAAGCTATTTACGACATATATAAACTCCCTCTGGTTCTTAACAAAAGAACCACTTTACGTACTGGGGCTAATCCACATTCAAATCTGGGAAAATGCTCCATTAATGCACTAAAGCAAGAAAGATTGTAGAAGATAAGAGATCTAAAAATAGCTCAATGGCAGAAATGATGTTCAACTAAAGGAGACACATTGTATTTGTAGAGATCTCGGGAGATGACTAATTAAGAAGCTATATGCACTCCTAATTGTCCTCTAATTAGTAATACTTAGGAAATTAATTATTGATTAATTACTTAATAAACTTGTTTCTCATTTAATTAATGATAATTTCCATCTTACTTGATGTTGCCAAATCAAATAGTACAGCTCAACAAGGGTGGGCCTAGATCAAAATTCCTACACAGTCGTATTTAGTGTGTTAACTATAACTACGTCTGAAAGTAATAAGCTTTCTGCAGCACCTTGGAGCAGAAGAATGAAAGTTTGGTTGATGAACCAAGTCTTCAACTTACCCTTCCAAACGAAAATCTGGTGATCCCAGAAATTTGAGAAAAAGTGGTGCAAGTTGGAGCCACTCAGCTTTCACCTTCTTTCTTTCTTCACATTTAGATTCTTCTCTTGCATTCTTCTTCTTCTCATTGTTGAACCTTTCAAGCTTTAAGCTACTAACTGGAATCCTCAAAACCGTCTCTTCTTCGTCCTCCTCGTTCTCTAGGCCTGCAATTCTTAGAGCTGGCATTTCCTCCGTTCCTCTGCAAAAATCATAAAACACTTCAAGAATAAATATTCACGATCATGCCATGATGATACATTATTGTCATAAAATTTAAGGGAACCAAAAGGATCATAAGAAGGGCTATGCCTTGAAAGTGAAAAAGTTTGGTTCTTTATGTTTTGATCTCTATGTAGAGCTGAAACCTGGGTTTTGTGTTTTGTTGATGGGCATTTGGCTCCTCTTTTATAGTGCATGAGTTTGGAGGACATGAGAAGTAGCGTTGATGTGTTCAAAATTTAGAATCTTTCAAATACGTCGCAGAGAAAGAAATATAGGGTAATTAAAGGTGGTTTGAACGGGACTAAAGTAAGACAACAGAAATGGTTGTGTGACTTTCAAGAAATTATATGAGTTTGCTTTGACTTGTATGAGAATTTGGGAATGCAGAATTCACGAGGGGTTTGAATTGAAGAGTACAGAAAACTTTTTTATATATGGTTTTGTAATATCTGAGTTATCATCATTCAGTGTGATAATAGGAAAATACAATGTGGCAAGGTTGTATCGAGAGACAATTTTTTTTTTTAAAAAAAAAAGTCAAACTCAGGAATGAGATCCATGCGACAGTGATTGAGATGTGTAATTATGACTAATGAAGGGGCCAAGGAGTTCGGAGTTTTCTTTTGGTAAATATGAAGAGTGAAGTAATATTTTATTCTTGTCAGATGGGTTTAATAATTCTTCAATTCAATCTTAAATTCTAGGGAAGATTAAAATAAAGCACATAGAGAAAATAATATTTATTATGAAAGATCATCAAATTTTTAATTACTTAAAAAGGCCGAACATCATAATATAAATTTAAAATTACTAATTTACTCCTAATTAAACCTCATGTGTTATCTCTTGTATTCATAATTTAAAAATAACTAAAATTAATACTAAAACTACCCACATGATATGATCATATCTTTTTTTAAGATTTTCAATATATTATTAAATTAACAATTATTAAACTCATATTTTTAAAATTTTTATTTTTCACCAATTTATATCATCAAGTTACCCGATTTATATTATCAACCTTGATATCAATTAAGATATTTTTATAAAAACAAAAAATAAATTTATTTCATAATTTTCAAGATATAATAGGTTATATATATATTTTAATGGGTTAAAGTGTAAAAGTACACATGAGCTTTTTCTCCAGGAGCGCCCAGCACCATATGCTTTTTTTTGGAGCAAAAATATACACGTGATTACCATTTTGGAGCAAAAGTCACATCTCACCGTTAAGTCACTGTTCACCGCCGTTATGTTACTGTTCACTTCATCTCTTTCTCTCTTATCACGGTGAATAGTGATTTAACAGTAATATGTAACTTTTGCTCCAAAATAATAACCACGTGTGTATTTTTGCTCAAAAAAAAAAATACGTGGTGCTGGGCGCTCCTAGAGGAAAAACTCATGTGTATTTTTGTACCTTAATTTGAAAAAAAATATTGTTTAATTTTAATGAAATTTAGAATTTTATATTAGTTTTAAAAATAAAATATGAAAGAGAATGTCAAAAAGAATGCAAAATATTTTGTTAGAGGTATTTTAGTACTTCTAATTTTATATTTGGTCCTTCATTTTAATTTTCCCTCAATTTTAACATTAAAACAGTTTTTCAATTTAATTCATGTGTCAAATGATCAAAGTTCAGGCGGAGTTTAGACTACTAGAGCATAAACCGGATGGTGGATCAATTTTCTAATTAATGAGGAAGATTTCATATTTTTCAATCAAATAATCCATCCCATTAAGGGTGGGGCTTGGACTTAAAGTCGAACAAACACCATTATCATGAATTAATTAGAATGGGAGAGATTATTAGAGCCTAACCAGGCTAACCCATAGGCTGGTGTTTGTTTGTGTGATTTTAGTCAAAACAAAGAGTTGATTCAATATCTTTCAAATTAGAATTGAAACAGTCTTACCATGACAAAACGAATTAGAAGACAATACAATGACAACGTTGAATTTACTTTGTAACATAGGTCTCCATGAAGAAATTATAATTGAGAAAGTCACATTCCAAAAACATATTGTTTCTTTCGACCAAAGCATGCTACAGCATCCAAGACATTCAATGTTCAACCAGTTTTGTCCTCAAACAAGAAAATTTAATTTCCTCCTCTTGTCCTTCTATACATGTTCATATAAAGAGCCCGTTTTGAAATGCTTTTATTTTCCCTTTTTCATTGGAGTTTGACCTCTAATTTTCCTTGTTTCACATATCGATTCCATTTTCTTCATGTGCGTGACGACCATTTTAAAGGATGGAGATGCATGTAACATATAATAATTTTAAAATTAATAGAATTTTATTTAAATAGTTATTTTTTTAAGGAAATTATATCTTTGTCAGACAGTTTTAAGATTATATATATTGTGTATCATCATTAATTAATATAATGGAATGGAGCAAGACAAAGAAGCAAAATGCTATACTATATTTCTATAGCTCTGACGATGCTTCGTGAATCCTATTCATACTCTGTGGTATAATTTGTGTGCTTTTGAATTTAGGGAGAATAGCTACAATCAACACTTTTTAAAAAAAAAAAAAAAAACCAAATAGACAAATTAAAATATATTTACTAGGTTGGTACGTAATATAGCTTACTAAGAAATTTCAAAAGAAGATTAATCGTAATAAAACTCAAAATTAATTGCAAATATTAACAGGTTTACATGGCAAAAATTTTGTAAAACTTATGAGCTTAATTGTAAACATAAAAATTAATTAAAGATTGGTTACAACAAAAAAATATAAATTAAGGAAGGTTTGTAAATCTCAAATCCTTATGACAGTATCAGAAATAATTTTGTTTTTATTATTTTTAAAAGGATGATGGTTGTTTGAGAAAGTTTAGTTGATCTATTGTCATTTAGATAGGCTTTTTTGTTAATGGTTCATAAAAAAATGTCAACTGAGAAACCTTTAGATTTGCTCGTTGATTTGGTGAGGGATTTATTTCGTAATATTATTTGTTCATATCGGTAAACAAAAATGCAATGGAGCGATGCAAAACTTCTGGGAAAAGAAAAAAAAGGAGTGAGGCAAAAACGCAAAAGAGAGAGGGTCAACATAACGTGAGAAAAGATTCGAGAATAACTTAAGTAATTAACCAATTGATTTTCTAATTTTCACTACTGAATTTTCAGTGTTTAATTTATAACCAAGATTTTGATATTTACAAATTTTTTTCAATTTACTGTATGTGTGTGTGTGTGTGTGTGTATATATATGAATGATTAATAATCTTTTAATTTTTACAATGGAGTTCTCGGGATTTATAGAACCCACAAATTTACTAACCACCTTAAAACTAATAATCTCCCAACTTTTACAACTTAGCTTTGAAAATTATGGAGTATATTGCCAACTTTACAAAGAATTTTTATCAATTAAATTTTTTTATTTTATTTTTGACCTTAGTCCTTCTTCATTCTTTCATAAATTTATAATCTTTTAAGGAAAAATTAGAATGAAGAACCTGAGAAAAAATATATTTATGGAGAAGGACAATAAAAATTTTAATTATTTAGAAGAACTAAATGCAAAAATATGAAATTAAAAATACTAAAATGCTCTTAACAAAATCTTCTACAATTCTTCATACATTCTCTCTCACATTCTATTTTTAAAACTAATACAAAATTCTAATTTTCACTAAATTAAATAATAGTTTTCTCAATTTCTATTTCTCATCGCTTTCACATATATCTCTAACAAAAAAAATTACACATTCTTTAATTTTGTGAAAATTATAATTTTTTCAAATCAACAAAAATTTTAATTAAAAATATAATTATATAATTTTAATAAAAACACAAGGTTTTTATAATTTAACATTTATTTAAGAAAGTTTACATGATTTATTTTTGTTTTAGAAGAAATTTATGTCAATTAAGAAATTATTTAATGTTAGTAAAATGAAAAAATCTAAGTAATCTATTGTATCCTGAACAATATGAAATGAGTTTAGCTTTTATTTTTTATAAAAAGATTGCAATTGATAATAACATTGATAATATAAAATTGAGTAACTTGATGATATAAGTAATTGACCTATTATATCAAGATGGCAGTTTTAGTTTTAATTTTAGTTATATTTTTTATTATAAATACAAGAGATAACATATGAGATTTGGTTACAAAAAATTTTGTGATTTTGAATTATATTATAATATTCAATCATTCAAAGTAATTACAATTTTTATGAACCTTTAAAATAAATATTATTTTCATTGGGTCCTTTATTTTAATTTCTCACCTTTCAATGTCATTTTTTATTTTGGAAAAAAAAGTCATTTTTCAGTGGCTCTTTTGCATCATTATCATTAGATTTTAAAAAAGAAAAAATAGGAATCTGCTGCCACAACCAAGAACCCTAACACCTTCATAATTCATTTACTATAATTATAGGCAGAAAAATATTGTCACATGCAACAAAGTCATTGTAAGAAGTGGTTATTTGACAAACCATCCCAAATGATCAACTATTTTTATCGACAATAAAGCAACTAGATTGGTTGCTAAAGAAATTTAATGAGAATGTCTCATGGAAGGAAAAACACCCGCAAACTCCCCCCAAAAAAAAAGTGAAGATAGAGAATCGGTCAACCGCACAACAAACCGCTCTTAACATACACTTTGGATTCATCATTGCTAACAATCAATAATAGTCTTTTAAAAGATGGAGCCAACCAGTGGCGGAACCATAAAAAAATTTTAGCCTTGGCCAAAAAATAAATATGATGAACTATTTAAAGAATAATATTGAATAACATTAAAAATATGAATAAATAATAACCAACAATTATAAATCAAAACAAGATATAAAATGATAACATTTTCAGTAGGTATCTGAAACAAAAATTTTACTTTCCTCTTACAACTCAATGAGTAATGAACCAAATATTATCCTAAAAATATTACAAACACAATAATAATAATAATAATAATAATAATAATATATAATGAAATTTAATAAAATTAACACTTAAATACACATTCCATCCTACCTCAAAACAAAATAATTGGAGAAAATAAAATAAATATAATATGAACCCCAAAAAATATTTTAAAAAAACATAAAGATCTAATTAAATTTTAACTAAGCAAATAACATATTATAATCTATTTCTTAAAAGAGAAATTCATCATAAAATCATAAGACAACCAAATAATAAATCCAAACTGATTAAAATTAGTCATTAATCATTCTCTACATATAAATAGTTATTTATTGTAAAAACTCAAAATTTTGCCAAAATTATAATCCTAAAATTTTCACTAATCAACACAATATTACCCTCATTAGAAAGAGTAAAATACGTAGAATAAAATACTTAACTGGGGCCAAATTATTGGCCAAAATAAAATATTATATGATACATATATATAAATACATAAGATAGAAAAAGACCAGCTAGGGCCAAGGCCCCAGCTGGCCAGCATGTGCCAACAATATATAACATTATAGTTACCAATTCTAAAACCCCAAATTAAAACTGTGAAATACAGAGACTAAGTGAGATTTGTTGCCACTGAAACTCTCAACTCAATTTATTGTCTCAAAAAAAATCAACACCACCATAAGAAGCCTAAAGAAATATAAAAATAAATGAAGATCAACATAAAATATGGATGTCTTTAACCCCGACCAAAACTGGGGAGGAAAACGTTGTGAAAAAAGTTCGTCCAACAACGAGAACAAAGTTCTCACCACCCAAGTAGTCCAGAGGAGCAGGAGAGAAAAAAAGAGATTATTCTTAGAATTTAATGCAATGAAATAATAAATATTTAGCCCAGCAAGGGCACAGTACAGTTCAAAAAAAGAACTATAAATATTTAAGGTAATTAACAAAATGGCCCGACTAGAATAAAACTAGGTCGTAATTGATAAATAAATTGTTGATTGAGATTTGAGATGATAAACGATTTCATCCCATAAGAATTCAAACATAAGTTTAAATCTTGAAAAACTTATTAATTAAAAAGGACAGAAATTCTTTGCCTTTTAATCTTCTTGAGGGAAAACCGTAAATCCAACCCCAAAAAAATGGGTTCTAATTGAGGATAACTTTTCCAACGTCGTCTTCTAAATTTACATAAAGTTATTAAACATAAATAATTAATATAATCTCATATGTATTTCAACAGTAATAACGTCATCCACTAATTAAAATCAATGTTTATTATCGAATGAAGAATATTATATATATGAAGTAATTAATGTATGTTGTTATGTTCCAATTTGGGATGGGCCAATTATCGTTTTGATGGCGAATACCAATTGAAGCAGCACAATACACATCTAGTTCATGGTGCAAACTGCAAAGGCATTGACAAAAACCTTTGAATCTTCATCATCAATTAACGTCAATAATATAATAATATATTACGACTCTTGCATGCATTCAAATAAGCGATATTATTCATCCACACACAGAATAATTATAAATCTCGATCAGGTATCCTAAAATTAATCCCGATCAATCATATAAAAGTATAAAATCCCCCGTTTGTTTTATATTAGAAATAATGTGTTGCAGGAAAAAACAATTGGAAATAATGTGTAATTAATATGCATTATTCAATTATTATACTGTCTTTCTGATAGATCAAAGAGACTTTCCAAGGGGCGGAAAAAAAAGAATAGTTTTTATTTTCTCCAACAAAATAGTACAGTTATGATGAAAGGTTGATTATCCACGCCAAAAAGAGAGAGGGATTAATACTAATTAATTGCTCAATTATATTATCTCCAACAATTTGGTATATAATTAATTATGGTGATCCGATTAGGACATAGCCTAGATAAGTTTCAATTAATTTGTCTCCCTGGTTCAATTAAAGACTATAATGATTTGCATCAAAAATGTAGTTTTTCATCAATTCTCCAAAAAATTAGCATTGTTAAGATTAGGACCTGGCTTGATTTTCCGACATTACCCACATCATCTTTTTGGTCGAAAGCGACATTACCCATCATGAGACCATGACATACATATATTTGATATCTTATTATTTAAATGTAATATGTCTTTGTTAATCTACCAGGCATTGCAACAAAAGTTTAGAAACTCAGGAGTTTTAAACTCTGGTCGTGTTAATCACGTAAAATTATATCACTGAAACGAATAATAGACTTGTAAGAGTTTATTTATATTAATAAATAGGTATTGATAATGTATAATTAACTAATTAAAATATAAAAATTGATAACAATTTGATTTAAAAATATTTTAAATCCATAAGCAATATTCCTAATTTATCATACCCAGCAAAGAAATTTCTGTAAGATTTATATATAAAATCATAGAGCATGGTCAACTAAAAAAAGTTAGCACAAGTTAAAGATTGTACTAATACAATTTTGAAAGCTAGAAAGTAAAAATGATAAACTTGATGTGTAAACTTGCAAGTTAAACTAAATTTACAACTAGTATAAATGTAAGAGTGATTTGTAGAGACGTCAAAACAGTAAACTAAGGGAGTTAACTTGTAAGTTTAACAACAATAATTGTAATTAAGGTTGTCAAACTCACAAGTTTAAGTAAATTTGTAACAATGACGTAAACTCGTATTGTGAACTCGAATAGTAAACTCTTAAGAGTATACTTTTATTATTAAATAAGTATTATCAATATATAAATAAATAATTATAAAAAATGATAACAATTTGATTTAAATATATTTTAAATCCAAATAATTAAAATTAAATCCATTAACATTAATCATTTATCATATTTTACAAAAGAATTTCTATAAAATTTATATATAAAGGTACTGAGCATGATCATATAAAAAAAGTTTACAAGGGTTTAGAAGTAATTTAATACGATTTTGTAAGATAGAAAAGTAAAAACGGTAAACTTACTATATAAACTCGTGAGTTTAATTGAGTTTACAACAGACATGAGTTTACCAGTGATTTAACTCATTTTTGTAAACTAGAAATGTTAAAAGGGTTTAGGTGCAAAAATACACATGAGTTTTTCTCTAAGAGCGTCCAGTACCACGTGTTTTTTTTTTGGAGTAAAAATACACATATGGTTACCATTTTAGAGCAAAAGTCGCATCCCACCGTTATGTTACTGTTCACTGCCATTATGTTACTGTTCATTTCATCTCTTTCTTTCTCATCACGATGAACAGTAAGATAATGGTGGATGTAACCTTTACTCTAATATAGTAACCACGTGTGTATTTTAACTCTAAAATGGAATTCATAGAATATTATTTATCGGTCAATGTTTAAGTGTTGGTTGAGAAAACAGTTTCTTTGCCACATGTTACACTTGTTCAAACGAATAAAGAGAATATTATTAATTATAGAATAATATCAAAAACTTATATTTAATAACATTATGTTTTATATTTATAGAAGAATATTATTAGAATTTATAGAACAAAGAATAAAAAATTATAAGGACCTAATTAAAAATTATATAAAACTGTAAGGGTCTAATTAAAACTACATGTACTTGGTTAAATACAAATGAAAGTATAAGGACCTGATAACAAAAATTATAAGGACATGATTAAAAATTGTTTAGAATTATAATGATCTATAGATTAATTATCCTATAAAATATGGTAGTATTGCCCTCTTGTTTTGAAATAGAAAGATTAGGAGATTTTTTTTTTTTGTTTTAAGTTTTTAATTTTTTTAATACAAATATAACAGTACATTAGTTATGATTTTTTCTAAAGTTAAATAGTTTAACTTGAGACTACTTGTTGAACTTCTTTTCCAATATAACCCATTAAATTTAGAGATTTTTCAAAGATTCTCGTAGTCAATCAAACAGAAGGAGTCATATGTTTGATGACTAAAATTTAATTGAAAGAAATTGCAAAGTATATATATATATATATATAGGGCTTTGGTTTTCTCATATTATATGAGAAAAAAAAGTTTCCCACCCACATGGGTCCCACTATTTCATGTGTGTATGGCATAAGAAAATGTTTTCCTACAACATGAGAAAATGTTTTCCCATATATATATATATGAGATAAGATATTCTTACTAACATTTTTTATTACTACCAATGTTACTACCACTTTTTCACTGTTAGATCAGAATTTCTGATCTAACAGTGAAAAAGTGGTAGTAACATTGGTAGTAACAAAAAATGGTAGTAATAATATCTTATCTCGATACACACACATGCATACATACATATGGATCATGCTTTCTTTAAAAATTTGAGTTATGGGCTTAAATATCTTAGAAGTTCTTACATATGATTATCGGATACTTGAAAGTTTTTTATGGGCTGAAGTTTCAAAGAACAAGACAATTTTACCCTTTCATTAAAGAATCAAACAGTCAACTATTTGTTGACCCATTATGTTGAGGTGGATCAACTATTTGTTGACCCATTATGTTGAGGTGGATACTGTGTACTAGCATGCCACCTCTTTTTTCTTTCTTTCTTTCTTTTTGTTTCAGGTCAGACTTTTTTGTAGGAGGAAAAAATATATTTCTCCTTCTCCTCAAGCGTTCTCCGGCTACCACATCCTCCGGCAAGACTGAAAACATGGTCACCGTCATCCTCTAACATCGGACACAGTTGAACGGAATCAAACCTTTTTAATTCATCGCACATTGAAAGGGAATCAACACATTGCCAATAGTAAAACATAAGGAATAAGAATCTGGGAAAAAGCGCAGGAAAGAGATTACAAATTAAAGAAGCCACACACCAAGAATGATAGAACAGAGCTGATGAGGCATAATTTTAAACCAATAAAACAGAGCAAGACACATGTCATAACGTTACCTTGTGTTTGACTTTTAAAGGTTTCTTGAGCTCTGTAATTGAAATCCCAGCCCTAACAATGGAGGAGAGCATGGTGGATAATCCTTTGGCTAAAACACATGGATGGTCTGACTCTTCCATTATTGCCCAAAGCAAAGAAGAAAACAAAAATCACATTTAGATTAAATGGATTGGTTCGAATCATTTATTTCTATGCCTCCACAAAAATTCACAGCAAAGAATTGATCCGGTGTTAGTAGAAGTTGCGACGCCTGGATATGGATTTAGGGTGGCATCTCCTCCTTTATCATTATCGACCACTCGACTCTTCTAGCCGCCGACCATTGCCTATCATTCTCTCTCTTTGAATCTCTTCTTTGCCGCAACGTCGCCAAAGGTCTAAGATTTGCAGGGAGGAAGTTGCTCGTGCAACGCCGAGAGTGGAACGTGTTGAAGAGCTTGCTTGGAATGCCAAGAGAGTGGCAGCGGAGATGAACCCATTGGAGGAGGTTCGCCGGAAAGGACAGATCTGATGAGGGTTTGTTGAGTCCGATGGGAGAGATGGGAGGATTGTAGAAGATTATCTGTTTTTTTTAAAAAAAAAAAATTCCAGCTAAAAAAATGGGAAACTCTATATAGGGGCCTAAGGAAAAAAAAAAAATCAAAAAAGACCACTAGATTCAGAAAATATCAGAAAATGCCCCAGAGTCTTTTCTGATATAAATTCATTAAAACGTTAATATCTATATCAGCCTCATTAACAGTTATATCAGTCTCGTTAACAACTAAAGTTTTAATGAATTTATACCAGAAAAAACCAGGAGGCCTTTTCTGATATTTTCAGAATCTTGAGGTGTTTTTTAAATTTTTTTTCTATTACTTGAACCCCTATAGATTTTCCCTAAAAAAAATCAGACATGAAACAATAAGGTTGAGGTGATGCTACTTAAACATGTCACCTCTGAAATTTTAGTGAACAAACATTAACTGTTTGACTTTTTAATGGAAGGGTAATATTGCCTCTATCTTTTTAAAACTTTGGAGGTATATTACCCCTTGAAAACTTATAAATATTCAATGCTCATATGAAAATTTTTTTGAGGCATTTAAGTCTCATAGCCCAAAATTTCTTACACAACTATTTATCCTAATTATTGTATTAAAACCCGCTGAAACATTATGACTTCCTTAATACATAATCCAATTTAATTTGCGTAATATGAAGATTCTAAAACAAAAATTAATCGTGGCTTGTGAAAAAAACAAAAAAGCTTTCATATTAAGTATTAACTATCAAATACTCCTGTGGTCCTATTTAAATAGGACAAAAAGAGAATGAATATTTCTATCCTATTTATTAAACACAGAGAGATTTTTTTCCCCGTGTGAATGTAGTATAATTTTACCTTAATTTATTAGTGTATTGATTTTATTTTCATGAGATATTGTATATATTAAATAGGGTAAAATTAGAAAGTTGTTGAATTTTAAGATAAAGAGTTAATAAAGTTGAAAGTTTATCCTAATCTGGTTGATAGAGTTTGTTCATAGCCTACAAAATCATGAGTTCAAGTCTCCACTGATATAAGAATTTTGTTGGTAGATGATCTACAAATACTTTTATAAATGTTATTTGAACTTGGATACATACTCCATCCATAATAAACTCTGACACTCAATATACCTAAGCTTTCTCATAAAAAATGTTTTTCCTAATATGTACGAAGGATATTGAAGAGTAGTTATAAAAGGAGTATTTAAACCACCCTTAGTAACAGTTAAGCCTATATCTTTATTACAGTATAAATGAGGATTTTGAAGCAAAGGAGATTCAACGTCCTGGTACAGGATTGGAGTGAGACACTCAAAAGAGCAGAGCAAGCCAGTGTTAATTAAATGCAGAATCATGAATGAGAACTAACGATTCTTACTTCTGTTTGAATCATTGAATAGCTTTCAGTGAATAATGAAGCTCCCAGATTGGATATATTGGTGGGTGGCTGTATACCATTTCGGAGGATTCCATTGGTCTGTTCTTTCTCCTCCCACCAACCTACCCCAAAAAAGTTGACCCCTCCTCATTTAATCCCATCAACAACCCTATTTATTTCTTCTGCTCCTCCCTTCAATTTCTGTCAGATCCTTTGATCCTCCACTTTTTTATTTGATCCTCTAGATATGGTTATTAACACTGAATGTGAAATTAGTGAGATCATGATGTGAAATGAAAATTTTATTGGGAAAATTAATCTAATAGTTTTGATTATACAGTAGTAACTTAGTCTTTAAAATTTGACTAATGTAAAAAAAATCAGTATACTATATATTTCATGAAGCTTATAATACTAAATTATTAAATGATTAAAACTATAAGAACTCAACTATAATGAGTTAAAGTTTAAAAGGTGAGTTTCAATTATATCAAAATCATAAGGACTAAGTATTGTATCAAGTCAAAATTTAGTGATTGAGTTACACTCTAATCAAAACTATAGAGATTAAAAGATAATTTTTCCTAAATTTTTTAATTATAATAATAATATTATTATTATTATGTCAGGATCAAACATTGCATCACTAATCCCAGATATAGTTAGAGTACTGTGTTAAATTTAAATTTTAGTATGGTATCATAACAGTGACTATCAGACAAAAATTTGACAGCTGCTTTCATCTCGAGTCTCTGGCCAGTAATTCATCTAGTTTTGATAAATGTTTTGTTACCCAATTTAATGAGAAAACGACCCAAATTAAGATCACATGTAGTTTTTATTGCCTTTTTTCTTATTCCAGGTCATATCATATCAGTTCACTTTTATGATGAAAGATAATACTATAAGAGATAATTATATATATGGATTTTGCAGGGCGTTTCAGAACCAAAAAAGGTACTGTTACTCTGAAACCTTCGGGCCTCCATATATAGTGAGCCTCTTTTAGATTGATTCGAGAGAGAGACAGAGAGGGAGAGGGAGATTTACTTTGCTTGTATTGAAAGTTAAGCAATGGAAGAATAGAAGCAGAAGGAGAGAGAAAAGCCCATTCTTGGGCTCTGAGAAGTCCAGTGAAGGATAGAGGAGAGAGTTACTTGTGACCCATAATCCCAAACTCAACAAGAACCTTTTTGAAGCCAGCTAGCAGCTTAGCTTGCTTCTGACAATTACCCTATATTGTGATCTCTGAGTGACCCAACCAAAGAAACCTATCTCCGCCATCTTCATCATCACCAAGTTTCATCATTTGAGCTTTCTGATAAAAACCATGAAGTGGAAACTCTGCTCCCTTATGCTATTTCTGCAATTTCTTGTTTGGATTTCTGCAGCAACCCGATCATTCCCACAAATTGGTGCTATTTCACATCCAGGTACAAAGCATTATGTGTGTTGTGTTCACTCTTATGAATATTATATGAATTTAGCTGTGACATTTCTTCAAACACCTTATCTACGTACTATATGAGAATGAAATCCTTCAATATTTTGTTTCCTTGAGGTTCTCAACAAAAAATCCTTCACAAATGCTCAATCTGCACCAGGCCCAGAAGAAGCTCCACAGTCATCACCGTATACAACAGAACCAATTCAACAAAACAAGGTATATATATACATTTATATATGCATGTGTGTTCAGTGTTCTTCTTTTCTGCTTCCTGAATGTTTAAAAGACTAACCTGTATCAGTAATATTGTCTATTTGCTGAAGGTTATGGTAAAAGAAGAAGATGAAGAAGAGTATGAGAGAAGAGGGGTTACTGGCAAAGTAGGGTCAAGTCCACCAAGATGTGAACACAAATGTTATGGATGTACACCATGTGAAGCCATTCAAGTGCCAAGTATTAACAGAAGAAGCCATTTGGCTATTCAGTATGCAAACTATGAGCCTGAGAGCTGGAAATGCAAGTGTGGCCCTTCCTTCTACAGCCCTTGAATTGAATGAAAGATTACTTAATATTATTGTTCTGTTCATTCATACAACTTCATACCCAGCCTATCTTGATTTTAATATATATAGTTGATTGATTTTATCATTTATAGTGAGATGTGAACAAGTGTTTTGTGGAATCCATAATCCATCTAGGAATTCTGGTAATTAGCTGAATATTTTCAGCTATTACCAGAGTAAATTATGTCTGACTATAAGTTTCTTATATTTGATATTGGGCAAAGGTACAATTTTAACAACAAAACTTTCTGAAATCTAGTATCATAAAGTTGTTTTTCGTGCTAAAATGTTCATAAACTTTATATGTGGCAATTTTAATACAAGCACTACCTCTGTTAGCTTTGACCGTGAGAGAGAACAAAGTTTGACCATAAATGATGACATGGCAATCGTTGAATGCTGATGTGGAAGTCAAATAAAAAAACTAAATTAAAATAAGTTAGAAAAGGAAAAAGGGAAATACGAAATACGTAATAAAATTAAAATAAGTTGCTGAAGCGAAGAGAAAGAGAATCAGAAGGAAATCAGGTATAAAAGAAAGGCTTTACAAAAAGAAATCAATTCAATTGAGCCCAAGTGGGAAGAGAAAGGGTTAAAGTGCAAAAATACACATGAGTTTTTTCTTTAGGAGTGTCTAGCACCACGTGTTTTTTGTGGGAGCAAAAATACACACGTGGTTACCATTTTGGAGTAAAAGTCATATCTCACTGTTAAGTCACTATTTACCGTGATGAGAGAGAAAGAGATGAAGTGAACAGTAATTTAACGACGGTGAACAGTGACTTAACGGTGGGGTGTGACTTTTGCTCCAAAATGGTAACCACATGTGTATTTTTGCTTCTAAAAAAAGCACATGGTGCTGAATGCTCCAAGAGAAAAAGCTCATGTATATTTTTGTACCTTAACCTGAAATCATTCCATAACCATTTATGATATGTAAACTGTGAATAAATTGGGTAGTTAGTTAGTTAGTTAGGATTAGTTAGTTAGTTAGTTAGTTAGCTCGCTCTTAGAAACTAGCCGTTGGGAAATTATCTAGTGTCTAAGGCTATATATATGAATACTTAGACTAATTGTATCAAGATTGTATTGTTGATGAATGAATATGCGGTGACTCTGCTCTCCTTCCTCTATCTTCTCTCTCCTTCTCTCATTTCTGTTCTCTCTCTTTTCCCTTCTGTTTCTCATTCTTCCCTTATCTTTCCTTTAATCTTCTCAATTTCTCTACAACATCTCTATCAGTGGTATCAGAGTTGTACAGTCCTCGGCTGTTTCTGTTGTCCTCTATACTTCTTGAATTCAAGCTGAACCTTCTTCCCCTCCTTACGGTTCAAACTTTCCTTCAAGAAAACCAACCCAGAAACTGAAAAAAAGAGAGCTGTCATCCTCAACATGTTTCTGTTCCATTTTGATCAGTCTTGAAACAAGCTTGAATCTTCTTTTCCTCCCACGGTTCAGACTCTCCTTCAGGATACTCATACAAGAGACTGAAAAAAAAAGAAAAAGAAAAAGAAATTACTGAGTCTAGTCAAGAAGCCCAAGATAGTCAAGAACCTTCAAAGTTTTGAGTGTGCAAATTGCATTGACAGATTCTAGTTGTCATTAGATTCTGGACTTTTCTATCATTAGATTCTGGATGAGTTTGGATAAAAACGAACTCGACAACATTCAGCAACAATTAAGATGGATAGCTACCGTCCTTGAAAAAAACCTACTTGTATTGCAGCGAGAGGTAGTAGCCTTGCATGACGAGATAAATGTTAACAGAAGAAATAAATCTGCGGATCAAGGAGCTTCTAGGTCTTCCCAAGAAAAATGCATTGGAGTACACAAGTCCTTAGGAGTCGGTGAAAACTACAAGAACAGCTCTGCATGTTTTCTTGGGGACAAGCAGATAACGACCTCTACCTAGAATAAATTGAGTACGACGATGAATGGTAACTAAATGGCAGATATGAATGCCTCTGATTTCATGATTCTTGGCTCCAAGCAGCAAAAGTCGAGCACAATGGAGCAAAAGGGAGAAACAACATCATTACGAGGTTCTCTTTCTTCTTCATCTGGTTTTGTTCTTGTCGATTCAAGTGTCTCATCCAGCTCCGATCATCGAGAACTAAAGCTTCCAGTTCATTGGTATGATGGGTTGCTACAAAAATGGCTCTCACTTGTTCAACTCTCTCCTACACAAAGTCTTCAGCACTCTTGGTTCAGGGGAGCATTAATCACAATGTTGTATGGGAGATTCTGTTATTTGAGAAAACAGAAGAAGAAGAAGAAGAAGAAGAAGAAGAAGAAGAAGAAGAAAGTGGAGTTGAGTGGCAAACTTGAGAAACTTTCGGAACTGCCTTAAGGTTCACTGGGTGATTGTGGAAGAAGTCAAACTTCCAACTATCCTTCATTTTCTGTAAGAGTCAGAGATATTTTGAAGGGGTACAGCTAGCTTGAAATTTATTTCTGGGCAGAAGAGTGTTGATGGGTTACAGCTGGATAACAATTCTTCTTTGTCAAGAGTATTTTGAGAGACACTTGGGTTTGGTCTTACTAGATCAGAATATGGGCTTAAAATTTCAAGAAAATGGCCCAAGTGCATTGCTGCAATGGTTTTTCCTATCAAGCCTACAAGTTTTGCTACGTGAATGGGACAATGAGTCAGGAAAGGAGGAATAGTGTACATCAGTACCAAAGGTCAATCTGAAGGATGGCTACGAGATTTCAAGCAATAGTTTTCTTCAAAGATCAGCAAAGGTTCCAGAATTTTACAAATTAGGCTTAAGTTTTTGTAGTTTCAGTTTTGTATTTTTGAGGTTTAGATTATGTTTTGTTGTCAATCATCCTTGGAGGCAAGGATGTTTTGAGGAGGGAGTATTGATATGTAAATTGTGAATAAATTGGGTAGTTAGTTAGTTAGTTAGTTAGGATTAGTTAGTTAGTTAGCTCTTAGAAACTAGCCGTTGGGAAATTATCTAGTGTCTAAGGCTATATATATGAATACTTAGACTAATTGTATCAGGATTGTATTGTTGATGAATGAATATGTGGTGACTCTGCTCTCCTTCCTCTATCTTCTCTCTCCTTCTCTCATTTCTGTTCTTTCTCTTTTCCCTTCTGTTTCTCATTCTTCCCTCATCTTGCTTTTAATCTTCTCAATTTCTCTACAACATCTCTATCAATTTGATTTGCCCAATAAGCTTTTGGATGGATTTGGGAATGCCCATTGCCCTAATAGACAGTAAAGAGTCTCTTAAAAATCACGTGAAGGACCACATATTGGCGAGTGGGCGATGGGATACAGATAGATGGCAAGGAATCCTCCCATGGGAAATCATTAATATCATCTCTAAATTGCATCCTCCAAGTAACAACTCACTTGATGGTTTCACTTGGAGAGTTGCAAAGGATGGAGGCTTTTCTGTTAAATCTGTCTATCAGTATCTCTCCGGTTCGGGAGGAGGTAATAGCAATCAATTTTGGTCCATCATGTGGAAATGGAAAATTCCAGAAAAGGTAAAATATTTCATGTGGCAAGTTAGTCATGAAAGACTAGTCACTAACTCTATTAGAGCTAGAAGTGGTATTACAAACAACAATCTCTGCCCGTTTCAGTGCAACACGGAAGAGACTGTACTCCATGTAATTAGGGATTGTGAAAGAGCCAGGAATTTGTGGAAAGAAATTTTAATGCCTAACTACTGTTCCTAGTTTTTGCCAGGTAATTTGCAGGGTTGGCTCAATTGGAATACCAAGCACAAGCCGGGAAAGGGAAAGTTTAAGAACTTCCCGTGGTCGAGAATTTTTAGCTTGTGTTGTTGGATTCTTTGGACTTCTAGATGCAAATCCGTATTCTAGGGCCAAAGCATGGATACCAGGGAGATGCTTCATTTGTGTAGTTATCTCTTGATGGAAAGTAGAGGTAACCATAATATCTCTCACCAGATTTTTCATCTTGACAGGAGCGAGGAGAAGAGGTGGACTCCACCTACAGGTGATGTACTCCGCATTGATGTTGACGGTTCGGTCCGACAGCAGTTTCAAGCAGCATGCGGAGGAGTTATCAGAGATTCCATAGGGCACTGGCTGATGCGGTTTTATAAGTGCCTAGGTCTTAAGACGGTCATTGAGGCAGAGCTGCATGCCATCCTGCTTGGCCTGAAAACGGCAAAGCAGTTGGGGTTGTAGCGGATTTTACTCTACTCAGATTCTGTTGATGCGATTAATGTTCTCATGAGGGATTGCTTCTATGATGACCACCTTATGAGAGAAATTATTGGAGATATCAGAGACTATCTTTTTGGGGATTGGGATGTCAAGCTGTATCATACTGCGAGAGACAACATTGCATGTGCTGACTATCTGGCCAAGGAAGGGCATAATGCCCCTGTTGATGCAAACGTCATACTTATTCTGACAATGCCCGTGGGGTGCAGGGATATAGTGTTGAAGGACCAATTAGCTTGCTGGTTGTAGACCTTTTTTTTTGTGTTGTATCTAGGGCTAGACTCCTACAGTCTGGTTCCTATTTTCATCTCAAGCCTTGATTTGCCTGTACTTCTCAAAAAAAAAAATCACTAGTTTTTTCCCTAGATACTTGGGTAGACTCGTTTCTAATAAATTAACCAAAAAAAGAAGAGAGATGAGCAGAAAAACGTATCTGTGTTCATTTTCAATTTGATTGACTTTCTAAATCTTTTAAGATAGAATAATATTAAAAAGGAAAAAAGATACTCCCTTTAATCTTTATTAGAAGACATTTTATAAAAGGAATGAATGATCTTTATCATAAGAGCATGATATATACTTTTTTTAAAAAATCCCATTAAAATTTTGATGCAATTTTTCAGTATGACTCATGGAAATGCATCCGTGGTTTTGAATGTTTAAAATGTAGATATTTAGTTATAAAAAATGTAGGTATTTAGTCAATTTAAAATGTTTATTTTTTAAATTTAATAAATTAAAATTTTTCATTCAATGAAAATAGAATCTCTTTCTAAGATGATACTTCGACAATGTTATTATTCAGCTATATTATTTAAGGAATATCATTTCTGTCTTAAACCAAAACTACGTCGTTTTGGCTCTTTTAAATGAAAGATCAAGAGATGAAAGGGAAAGAAGGGAAAAAAAAAAACAAAAACAAAAAACGAGCAAAGAAAAAAAAACCAAAAACAAAAAAAGAGATTAAATGATGCAGTTTTGACTTAAGGCAGAAATAATATTCCCTATATTTATGAGCTAAGTTATCCCCATATAAGAATGCAATTTTTTCCCACAAAAAATTATAATAATGCAATTCATTTTAGATTCTAGCACATATGTCTAATTTGATTTGATTATATTTTTTTTCAATATAATCCTTTCTCACCTCAGTCCAAAAAGGGTTTTTTTTTTTTTTTTTTTAAACCAAGTCACCAGCAAGCTATACGTTTTTTGGGTATTTATTCTTTTTAAAAATAATTTAACTTTTTTTGTCAGGGAGGTCCCAATAAGGCAATAACAATATGTAAGCTTTCGTCCAATTTACAAAAATGCCCTTCACTTTTAGGAAAGAAACGATCCTCAATTCCACCAGATCACAGATCTGCGAAGTCCTACCTTCTGTGACTCGACTCTTCTCTTCTCCTCTTAGAAATGGCGTCTCTTGTAAGTCTCTTTTGAGTCCTCCAACTTCTGCACCCTATCTTTCCGAGTATTTTCATGGTACAAATCTTTATCTAAGCACAAATCGCTATGCAGTAGCTAAACATTACGGATACTTTCGAGTTTCGATAGTTCTGACAAAGGTCTAGAAAAGAAAGCAACCTCTAGGGATCTGACATTGAAGTATTTGATATTAGAATGGATCCTTATAATTATAGAAATTTTTTGAGCTGGGAAATGATTTTCAAGTCATCTATGTTCTGTTGATAGTTTTTTCTTGTGGTCTGAAACGACTGGTTGGATCTGTAGTTGCCTCATTTTAATTATTTAATTCTTCTGGGAAATGGGGTCAAAATCTGGGGTATCTTCTGGTTGTTCTTTCGGATCCGTTTAGAACACTAGTTTTCGCTTTTCTGAGTTCTGACAGCTATAAATTCGCTTACACTACGAGTAGAATTTCAGTTAGGGTTTGAATGTTAATTGTTGGCTAATAAACTGAGCCAAGGTGTCTCCAGTATCTAGATCTATTTCTGCTTAGTTATAATTTCTTAAGTATGACCGCTGGCAACTTCTTGTGAGGGACGCAGGGATTAGAGAACAGATCCATTTTTTGTTGATGTATACGTAAGTGTGATGGTCAATAGTAACTGGACGCTTGACCTTATATAGTTGAATTAGGATGGCTTGCATCTGGTTGAATTGAGTTTGTTTGTGTTGTTTACACATAGGCATGCCATATTTCACTTTTTACCACTGAGATAGGAGAGTCTATAGAATGTGTAATGTTTCTCAGGTTTCCTTTCCCTTTCTTCACCAAAGAAGTGATACACTTTATTACTGAGATTGGCATGTCTTGTTATATGTAGGGCTTATGTCCATCGGTAAAGAACATTCTTCTTCTAGATTCTGAGGGGAAGCGTGTAGCAGTCAAGTACTATACAGATGACTGGCCAACAAACAATGCAAAATTAGCTTTTGAGAAGTTAGTATTCAATAAGACTGTGAAGACAAATGCTCGGACAGAAGGTATGCAGCGCAGAGGTTTATACTGATGGACAGAAACTAAACTAATCATTATATGAAGTGACATGATTTTTTTTTTTTTTTTTTGTTGGTGTACTTTATATTATGCATGTATGTCTTCAAAATCTCTAATGTGAGTCAAGAATTCATGTTCATTTGAAATTAAGGTGTAGTGTTGGGCCCTGAGTTAATAATGAATTGAGCAGTTATTACCAATTCTTAACTTGACGTGTATTTCATTATTCAGTTATGACTGATATGCTGTTTACCATCATCTGCAGCTGAGGTAACATTAATTGAGAATAACGTGGTTATATACAAGTTTGTACAAGACTTGCATTTCTTTGTCACGGGTGGTGATGATGAAAATGAGCTCATTTTAGCTTCAGTTCTTCAGGGTTTCTTTGATGCAGTTACCTATTTGTTGAGGTATTTTAGCTTATATTTTTCTTTCTAGATTTGAAACAAGAGTGCCCTGTTCCTCATGTTATTCAATAGTTAAAATGAGCTCATTTTTTTATCTGAAATTTCAGGAGCAATGTTGATAAAAGGGAGGCGCTTGAGAACTTGGATCTTATTCTTCTTTGTCTTGATGAGATTGTTGATGGAGGGTATGCTTGTGTCTCTTAATTACAATGTTTCATTCTCATTAAAATTTTATTAATCTTCTGATTACCTTTTTTAACCTTCCTTTAAGGATGATACTTGAAACAAATGGATCCCTTATTGCTGAAAAGGTGACATCTCATAGCATTGATGCTGATGCCCCCTTATCTGAACAGGTAATGTGACTGCATTTTAGTTTTTATCTTCACTTCCTATTTGATTTTACTTTGCAAAGTCACATGAATCACCATATATAATTGCTAAATTATGTTTTAGTGTCATGGAATTCTCAAACTGCTTTTTGGGATTGGATTCACATTTTGGCAAGCTATATTTTCATTGTGCAAAAGTCATTTTTGACTTGTGGTGTGCTGGAAGTCTTGGATGTTTCTAACTGGTTGCCTTTGATCTTCAATCTAATGGTGAGATTCTGATGTTGCAGACATTAACTCAAGCATGGGCCACAGCTAGAGAACATTTGACAAGAACCCTTCTGAAATGATGTTTACAAGAACGCGAGTGGGTTCATTCATGTTTGAATTGTTTTAGTTTTTCTTTGCTAGCGACAATCATTTTGCCCTGCATTTTGTTGAGCTTGAGATTGGAGGATCACACCATTCCGGTGACTCCATTATTTGAGGATTATCGAGATTGAATTAAAAATTTTTCTCTGAAATATTTTTGAAACGTATCATTAATTTTATAACGAAAGAAATTGGGGTTGGTCACTGCATACATGTTTAAGGATCTGTCATGTCAACTTCGCTTCATGTTGTAGTCTTTCATTAAACATAAAGGGCGGCCCAAGGGCTCAACCTCTTTCTATTATGACATGTATATCTGAAATTCGTCCCCAAAGATTTCTATTTTGATTAAGCGGTATGTGAAGCTAAAATACTACTTAGGCTATCTGGTTCTAAATAAAAGAGCAAGTTGATTTTTTTTTTTTAGGAAATTAAGGAGGCTAATTAAATTATTTTAAAGTATTTATAGTTACTATTTTTTCTTCAAACTAATTTGTTTGACTTATAAAATGATATATAATTTTATCATACACAATATATGATATGATTAAGTGAGTTATTAAGCTTTCTTAATCTATCCAAAAGAAGTCAACTGGAGTTTATATTTAGTATCAGAGAGATAGTAATTCAAGATCAATGTGTGATGGAAAATACTGTGGAAGCAATTGATATATCAAGGATATGCTTGTTACATGAGCTGTGTCTTGAGGAGATAAAATTTGTGACATTTTCTTGTTCTCCAGTATGATTTCGTGATACTGTTTTAACAAAGGAATAGTGGAAAAATAGATTTGGAGTTCAATTACTCTCCTGCTTTATTTGTGGTTACGGTATAGATTATAGAAGAATGCTGCTTTTGTTATCAAGTTCTTTCTTCTTGAGGAGTTGAAGACATGTAAGAGAGCAGTAATTTTCCGTGAATGAAAATATCAAGAATGAATTCATTCCTTCAGCTACCGCCTCCCAAATACAAAATATAAACTTACAGTGTGTTTGATATGAGGGGAGGAAATGGGAGAGGAGGAGGATTTTTACCAAATTATCATTAATGAGAAGAATTTTTTGTTGTTGTTGTTGTTGTTGAGAGTGTGTTTTTGGAATATTAAAAAATTTTTATGGGCAATTTGTTCAATATGAGGTAAAAAATTTCCCTCCCTTCTCCTCCCCTCCCCTCAAACCAAACACACCCTTTGTAGAGACTTAACTGAAATAGGTGGAGTATAGGTTACATGTACTTACCAAGTCAGTGTTACTACCTCTTGTTCTTAATACAAGACCCACTTTATAATTTAATTTCTTTATTAAAGTAGGTCTTACATGAAGGATAAGAGCTAGGATTATTTTGGTAGTTGTTTTTATAAAATTATTAGAAATGATTATTCAATTTAAGCTCTCAAAATCACAAGAAGCTCATTCCTATTACTTTCCCATGCATTACAAAGTACTCCTCGGGTATTATATATAAGACATTTTCAATATGTTTCATACAAACTAAGAAAAACCTTATATTTTATTTTCTTTCATAAAGTTCAACTTTCCTAATTTATCCGTATTTAATATATATTATATCAGTGAGAACAAAAAACAATACAATAATTAATGTAGGGTAAAATTGTACATTTATGTAAAAATTCTCTCTCTACTATATAAATAGAACCAAATATTTTCTTCTCTCCCTACCTTTATAGGACTAGAGGAGTAGCATAACTTGTAATCCTTATAACAAACTTGAATTTGAAATTTACAACAGTCACATATAGCACATGCATGTCATAAAATACCGACCGTGTTATTAGCCGTTTAATAAAGGCTAAATTATACAAAAAATCTCCTAAATTTTGGGTCAATTGTATATAACTCTGACATTTCAAAGCTTAAATTTAATCCCTGACCTTTCATTTTTTTAACTATTAACCCCATGGTGTTAAGTTCAAAAGCTTTTGTATACGTTAGCCTCAATAAATATGATAAACTTTTAACAAAGTATAACATAACATTTAGTTACTTCTGGTCTCTAGCTATTTTTTCTTATTGCTCTAATAATTGAGCATCACAATCTGCGTCCCTTTTCAAGATCTACAATTTAACTTAATGACAAATTAAAGACAAATTTCAAATTATAGAGTCATACACACACATCCTGATTTCTCCACACAAGCGAAGAAAAAGAAGCAAGCAAGCATAACAAAGTGAAGAAAATAGTTATTTAAAAAGGAAACTAAAGAAAGCCCAAATCTTGAGACTAAACCATCTTAATGTGAAACATCGCTTTTCTTTTATCTCCAAGAATAGTATAATAATGAACACCTCATACTTTATTTTAAGAGCTGGTTGCGAAGAGCACATGAAGTAGCAGCATCCATTGTTTTTTTTTTGTCAGCTTTCCGAGAATGATAACTGAATTGAGATTCTTCATCAAGAAACATATCAATGAAGTTGTCCGAGAAGATACACATTCATTGTAAGAAACCAATAAATTGAAATTGTAATTTTGGAAATAGTTGGATTTAAGTGCATCAATAGGATTTAATTTATTACAAAGTAACACAATATGTTTAAAAGCATAATCTATATATGACTCAGGTAGCTTTGGTGTACCAAAGTCTAACTTAATAGATGAAATGTAGAAGAGACATACATACCGATCAAGTAATGGGTTATGGGTAATTTACTTATGATGAGTGCGATTCTTTGAAAATTTAAAAATTCCGTGAGGCAAGCAGAAGTAGCAACTCATTGGCACCATCGTATGTGCTGTGGACTCAGAATTCTTGGGAATAGATTGATCAATTGAACAGTCCTTCACTTCCTTCAGTTTTTCTTGTTGAAGGAAGTTTGTGTACTTAGAGACATATATTGGACGAACTCCACATTCTTTGATCAAGCAATTATCAATCTGAATTTCCCGCGCTTTATCAACATCGATCTCCCCTACTTCATCATTGCTCTCCCCCGTTTCATCATCAATCAAACCGTAACCAAGATTAAAAAAAAATTTAAGGTCAAGCTTGGCATCACAACCTTTTATCCGTCGAAGATACTTTAGATGCTTTAGTATGTATTCACTGAGGAAGTGATCATACCATAAAAAAACATCATTTGAGTTCAACTTTCTCATTGAATAGTGCCATCCACTTAGACCGCTGAAACTTGCATCATAATATCCCTCATACTCCAATTGACCCTGAGATGTGGAGTAACATTGATCCCTTTCTTTGGAGGAGAAATTAGGTATAACAAAGCAGAAAATGAGACCCATCACTTTGTCAAAATCTGGAGCAAGCTGAACTGTCACTTGTAAACCTGCATAATCACTTGTCATCGAACTTTTGTAAGTAAACCACTTTGGAATTTTACTTCTTTTAAAATTGCCACATTTTCTTGTCTGCAATGAGAAATTAGCATATTTTTGTGTTCCATGAAATGAATTCTCATCGTCATCTTGGCAAGTTTCTTTTTGAGCACCCTCCAATTCCATTTGTTGAATGAATTTGGGATACTCTGAGGCATATATTGGACAAACTCCACATACTTCAATCACATCATCAACAAACCTCACACTATCTCTAACAACAGAGAATTCAAATGACATGTTTGGCCTGTAATTGGTGTTTAGGTCATCCATTGTTTTACCGAAGTTTATGAACATGTCAGAAAGATACCATAAAAAAACATAATGTGAATCAAAATTTCCCACTACTTGTTCAAATTCTGAGCATGTATGCTTCTTTCCATCGTAATAAAGTTGGCATTGCAAGTGATGACCATCAACGAGGTGAGAAAGAACAGAACAAAGAACGAAGCCAATTAGGTCGGTGGAGGTTGAAGGCAGCTCAATAGATATTTTGTTGGAAACATCTATTCCCTGATTAGATTTAAACCACTCCGGAACTTTTCTTCCTGGGTAACAAATCTCACATGCTTTCCTTGTGTAGATTGCTCGCTTCAATTGGAAACAGGCACTTTCCATATAGTGATTCTCCAATTTCAAGCAATCTTTTAGTAGGGACCTTAGAGGTGGTGCCGTTGCTAAATCCAATGAATATAATGAAGTGCAGTCGGAGGCATCTAAATATTCAATGGATGGAGGAAGCTCTTGTAAAGATAGAAGGCTCTTACATTGGCGTACATCAAGGTATTTTAGCCTTGAGAGATGTTTGATATTGTGTGGAAGTTCAGTTAATTTGCATGCCCCAATCAAATAAATTGTTTCTAGAGATAACAAAGAATCAAATAAGTTATGGAGGTTTGATTTGTCAATTATTCCACTGTAATAAAAAAGACGGAGGTCCAAAAGAGATCTCATGCAACCAATCGCGTCAATTGGAAGATTCTTTAGTTCTGAGCAGTCAATAATCAACTGCTTAAGCTTCTCCATACCTCCCATTGGAAAGTCCAATATCTCAATACTAGTTGCAGCCATTAAGTATAACCTTTTCATTTTGTTGGAAGAGAATGAAAATTCCTTGAGCCCAGGGCACCAGGTGACATATATCAATTCGATAGATTTTGGTAGACGCTCAGCTTTCAAACTCTTTAGGCTTTGACAACGAACTAGAAGCACAATAAACAATATTAGAAGAGATAAAATTGATGGATCAAAATGGCTTAACCTTTCACACTCACCAAGAGAAAGTTTTCTAAGATTTTGAGCCCTTGAAATGTCAGGCAACTCCATCAAATATTTGGATCCAGTAAGATATAAATCACTTAAATTCACCAAGTTCTGCAACAATTAAAAAGAGAAATGTTACATAGGAAACAAAGTCTGAAATTTCAATTAATTGTTAAAAAAAATCAAAACTTATATTTATATGTTGTACCTGAACGCCATCCCATAGTTTTTTAATGTTGCTATCAAACATGCGAAGTGTGACTATCTTCTCAGCACAAAGTGACAATGGTTGAGATTTTAAAGGAAAATTCTCCAATTGAAGATCACTTAATGACTCAGAAAATGAGTCAAGCCCAGAAGGAAGATTCACAGTGCACGATCTTTGATTGCAAGATGAATAGAATTCTAGAAACCTTAAATTAGTCATCTTTCTGAAGGTACCGGCACTCAATTGTAAATCTCCAATTTGAGACAAATCTAACCTTATGCCTCGAATTGCATCACTTTTCTAAACAACACAAAAATAAGAAAAGAAAGTGAATAAATTACTTTAAGTTAACTAACAATTTATTTTTTGTAGTTGTCAAATTAGAAAGCTAAATATTTTCCTTACTCGATTATTTTTTAGTACATCAAAGATGTCATCAGGATTCACTAGTCGCCTACATCTTTCAGGATTTGTTAGATACTCTTGGTGAACAATTTCAAAAGCCATTGATTGAATTAAATCATGCATCCATACCACACTAGGATCAATACTTATTAGCATCTCCTCCATAAGGGTGCACATAGGATCAATATTTATTAGCGCCTTCTCCATAAGGGTGCTCAAAGTAATGTGCGCATCAAAGCCAAAGCTCTTTAGCATTGCCAATACATATCCTTTAGATTTACCTTTCAAAAAACAAGCAATGTCTAAAATACCTCTTTCTCTTCACAATCAAGTTCCTCATAGCTTAATATTAACACAGCTTGAATATTTGGATGGATCATCCTTTCTAATTTTCTCAATGCACTTTCCCATTCTTCTATAGTTCTGGAATGAAGAAATGAACCCAACACGGTCAAGGCTAAAGGAACACCTTGGGCATAAGCAAGTGCTCTTTCAACAACTTCTTTATATTCACTTGTATAACCGTCTTTGCCAAAGGCTTTGAGGTTGAAAAGCTCACGAGAACTGTCAAGCCCTAATGTTGTGGCTTCATATATTTTATCAACTCTTCCTTTAAGTACATGTCTATTTCTACTTGTTATGATGATTTTGCTACCATGTCTGAAATGAGGAGCTTCATTTTTCAAATAATCTAATTGACTTATGTCATTGACATCATCAAGTACAATCAAAACTTTTCTACAGCTAAGCCCTTTAAGAAATCTATCATTTGATAGTTCATTGACAAGTTTATCACGTATATATGGTAGACCATGCCTTTTTGACTCTTATCTAAAATTTTCCAAGAAGCAGCAACTGTCAAATTGAGAGCGGAATTTGGCAAACACAACCTTAGCCATAGTTGTTTTGCCTATCCCACCCATGCCCCAAATTCCAACAGTTAAGACTTCTTCTAGCAAAAATTCAATAATAGCATCACAATTCTGGTCAATTCCAACAATATTCGCCAATGCACTTGAGGACCCATGGTTTAGTTTTTTGATAATGTCACCGACAATATTTTGAATGAGTACTGCGTCATCCCTAATATAAGAAAAATAATTAAAATGAATGAAAATGAATAATAAATAATTTATTTAATAAAGTGACAGCCAATTGATGACAGTATATTTTTTTTTTGGTGACCTGATAACATTATTTTATAACAAAATCACAAATTTCGTCAAAGTCCTAGTGGTAATATTTTCCAACATTTTCAAAATCATTAAGAAGGACTCCAATAAAATTTCATCGATTTCCACTGTGATAAGCTAATGTTATGATAAAAGAAAATACATTTTTTTTTACCAAAAAAAAAAAAGAAAAGACATTTTTACGATAAGGAATATGAATCAAAGGAATAAATAAAAACACAAAACTCTGATTTTAAATATTGAGACTTAGAAAATGAAGAGTGACCTGTATTTGCAAGAGTCCCATCCTCCTAAACTCGCAGTTTCAAAAAGGGCTTTTCTCCACTCATCCACCTTTTTCTGGGGTTTTCTTCAAATGTTGTGCAAATGCTTCCTCATAAGCTCCCTCCTGTTTGCGTACATGAGATGGGTCCACTTGGTAGAATATAGGAACAACAAGCTGTCCCTGCTTTTTTTTACAGCGAAGGATCTCAAGGACCTCATTCAAACACCATTTGGAGGAGGCATAGTTTTCAGAGAAGACGATCACAGACAGAGATGAATCTTGAATTGCTTGGATGAGTGATTGGGAGATGTCATCCCCTTTTGGGAGCTCATAATCAATGAAAGTCTCAATACCTTTGAGGCATAAGGTTGTATGGTGAAGGATCTGCGAGTATCCTCTCCCCTGAAACTCAGAAACACTTCATATTTCTTTGAAGACGAAGAAGAAGAAGAAGATGAAGCTGCAACACCCATGGCACGTATTCAACAGATCTCCATCTCTCTCTCTCTTGTTGCTGAGAAATGGCAAAACTGATGATGGAGAGTATATAGCAGTGAATACACTTTCCTCCCTTTCAAGCTTTCAAGTGAGCTGTGAAACTTTACTCTTTTCACATTGGATTCCATTTCATTTCCGTACCTTATACCTTATGTTCCTTCCCCAGCAACTTCAATCCATTGATGACGGACTTGAGGAAAAAAGAAAAATCATTGATGATGGAAAAGAAAAGTTATGGTAGGACCCATTTTGTCTGAACTGACACAGAGAGACTAATAATGATAATGATCACAATTACCCGTCTAAAAGACATCTTGGAGGGAACAAAAATAAATACGGCCAAAAGAAGTTATTAATCAATTTATTATATCCAGTCAGATCGAAGATAGCGCCGGAATAAGGATTTGACATTATGTGCTTCTTTTTTATGGGTTTCTTATATGCTCACCTTATGTTATTTTTTTAAAAAAAATGAAAAAAAAGTGACTTATCTACAATTTGACTTGTATAAATTTAAGATTAGGTAAAAATTAAATTATTTAATGTGATTTATATTTAGATTGGCGGTAGCACTTTTTTGAAAATAAAACTTGTTTGAATGATTATTTTAAAAATCAACTTAGATGGAAAATTACTGAAAAAGATATGAATCTTATTAAATAATGAATATATATTATATGTGTGTGTATTGTGAAAAATAAAGAAAAATGTTTGGATAATTAATGGAAAAGCAAGTTTTAAAGGTAAAAAACTGAAAAATGTATAATTTTTATAAAAATAAAAATAGGTAATGTAATATTTGGAAAAATTTTACAATACTAAACTAAATTTTTTTTTTGGAAAATTGGGGACAAGTCAACTGAAAATTTAATTGGTGAGAATGATCTAAATCAAATTATTGTCATGATTTTTATATAAAAAATTATCAAATAATTGTCACCATTAAAATTTCTCATGGACCTAAATCAGAGCAGTATCATGATTATTAGCTTTAAATGAATTTATATTTATGAAAAAAAAATTCTATAAGGATTTATAATAAGAACTATAATAGTATTTCAATTCAAAAAAAAATGGAATCCAACATTTTTTTTTATAAACTACTTTTCTTTCTTTACGGTAGAAAAATCAAAAGGAAGAAATTTTGTCTTATGGTTTAAATTGTTTTTTCCCCCCTAAAAACCTAATTTTTTTTGGGGTCAAATCTAAAAGCCTAATTGAAAAAATCATAACAAACATCCTTTTTTTTTTTTTGCCCAAAATAACAAACATCTTTAAAAAACCAAAAATATACATCTTCAAAAAGCTAAAATCAATTATAAACACGTTTAGCCATTAAAAGTAACTCTTGGAGGAATATATGCTTGCGTGAAGGATTGGCAGCCACCCTGTTTGACACTTAATTAACCCTTTTCATCATTGGTTTTCCTTCGCTTGCTAATACATCACGAGCATGTCATAATCAATCATCAATACAGAGGCTCCGATCCACAGGGCTCAAGGTTGGGAAATTTACCTATTCAAAAAGAATTTTTTTTAAAAAAAAAATATCAAAATAAGGCACTGCATAAACATATTACTGAATTAATGCAATTGGTGATGTCATCTCACACAGCACTACACCACTGACAAAGTGGCATAGGGGAGGGAGACGCCACTGCACCACTTTCTCAGTGGCGCCACTTGTAGCGTCGTGTCAGATGGCGCCACCAACTACATTAGTTCGATAATATGTTTGTACAGTGCCTTATTTTGGTTTTTTTTTAATTCTTTTTAAATAGGTAAATTTCCCGCTCAAGGTTAAAGAGCGATCCGAAGTTCAAATGAGGGAAGAGGTAGTTAAATTTTACTGACACAACATGTGTATGCCACATCTGCAACAATTCTAGTCAAAATAACAGACGTTAATTTGCTTCTAACGGATTTGTGCTATCTTTTTATTTTTAAAAATTTTTTGGTAGTTATGGTCCATTTAAAAGTTTTTTGTGTTGGACGTTCATCGAGTAAAAGTTTGTTGACGAATTTGCATCTTAACCCTTTAATTAATACACCTAATAAATATTCAAAAGCAAATGAATAATCTGGACCTTTCACCCCCTTTTTTGTGACTGTAAATTAAAAAATAAAACCCGCCACTAATTAGATGATGAAATCCAATACAATAAGAGGAAGTAAATGGCCTATGACAACGCTAGTGCATAATGCTGTTATTATATATATATATATATATATAAAATGAAATAGTCTCATGTGAGACCAAGACTAAATACATGGCTATGAGGAGTAGGTCTAATTTATATATGGCACAGACAAATAATGCAATTAAAGGCGCACCAATAAGAATCATTATATAAGACATAAGATCTAATTTATATAATTGATATAAAGTCAAAAGTCACTTTGATAAAGGAATTGTTAGGTGAAGGATGGGCAGCTTCCAGCAAGGATGGTTCTGCATCCAACCATTGACTACGGCAAGTGTTTTGTTCAATTAATAATATGGGCTTAGTATCTTCATGTTTTTTTCCTAGTGCGTTAGTGGTGGGGATGGTGACTTTTTTAAAACCCAATAGAAAAAAAAAAAGGTTGTAAATATGATTTATATTTAGATTGATGATAATAAAAGTGGCGAGGCTCACGTCAAAAAACGGAAAGCTTTTTAAAAAAAAGCTACCCCACGGAGCTTTTTCATTAATGGACTTTTAGGATTTTTTTTTTTGTTTTAAAAAAAAGCACAGTGAAGTTGAATTTAAAGCTCAATCCAAACATACAATTTAAAGGCTTTTTTTTTTTTTCCTCCTATTGGAGCTTTTTCTGACTTTAAGCTAGTGAAAACTCTCTCCAAACAGGGCTTGTATCTTAAGTCAGGTCAAATAATTTTTTTATGTATTTTCTTAAATGAGATTTTCAGTATTATTAATTTATCAAATTTCCTGATATCTTATGCTTCAATCCAATTGCCTGCATGTCTGTACTGCTTCAAGAAAAATACCAATAAAGTTGTTTGACAAGAAATCTCCACATTGCAACAAGACAAGACAAAATTATAGCCATTTTTTTTTAAAAAAAAAAATGGGTGTTAGCCTATAATAAACCATTTAATTTGACGAAGTTTAAAGGAACATAAGACGATGCCGTATTTAGTTATTGCATGGTCTCTACCATAAACAGATGAAATTCTGTTAGGATAGTTCAGAGTATTAGCTTGTGTCTTTTAAAGTTGGGTAAATGTGTAAATTTAGTAATAAACTATTTCCCAATATACACCAAACACAATTAATATTTATTGGGTGCAAAAATAGATATAATGAATTTTTAGTTGGCAGCTATAATAAGGCCATTAACCCTTTATTACTTTTTGCACCATGTGTCTCACTAGTCTTCTTACTTTTTATTATTTAAATATAATTTTAGAAATATATTTCCCTTTTCAATGGAAAATTATCACTTAGGCCCCATGAAAGTAATTTTATTTCAGTCAACCTCTAAAAAATCTGAAATTTCACTACATCCCCTTAGATTAAAATAATAATAATAATAAGTTTTGTCAATGAAAATACAGTAATGCCCTTACTCTATTTTTTTTCATCATGACTCCTACCGGTAATAAACTAGGAACCTCTTAGTTTTGAGCAACATAGCAAACCAAGAGGCCTGTTCCTTTATTTATTATTTTTTTTTTCATAAGAGCATTTAAAACAATTAAAATATGATAGATTCTTCTTGGGCCAAATTGATTACGAAGGAATTACATTTAGATTTGCATGTGAAAGGCTGTACGTAACTAAGACCTACAATTAAAATATGATAGGTTCATACCAATTGCCCTGTTATTTCCCTGCAACTTCCTCTGATATAATGTGGCTGGATGGAATAATAATTACTGCTTTCGATTTTATACAAGGCATGTTCACCGATACACAGTTTAATGACGCTCACCAAAAACAAAGGCTGATCATCTTCTAAGAAGAATTACTATAATATGGCAAGTTGGCTCCTTCATGCTCTGTTTTCAGCTGCAAACATATCAATATGCCAATCAGAATCTGTTTAATTATATTCAGCAGCATGGTGAAATTCTTCCAGTTACTCTTCAATGGTTTTATTCATTTCATCAGTCCCAATTTTATCTTTTAATGTAAGTCAACAGTTTCCAGTTTATTGTTGACATCAGCGACTATTTCCTGAATTATATAGTATTGATTAAGGCAAGTGGGTGTTGTCATTTGGATGACCTGTTGTCTGTTAATGCTTGGAGGGAGTAACTTGAACTTATTAAAGCTTTAATTTAGATAAAGAAATCACGAGGTGACGTGTTGCCTCATACAATAAATTAATCCAGTGGAAAAATTGAATAAAAAATAAATTGTTCTGTCACTTCCCTGTAACTTTCAACAACTGATGGTAGAGTCACTTGTGTTTGGAAGCATGTTAAAGGATAGGTCCTAATTAATATCTGTTATTTTTTTTAACCATTGATTAGGGCAAGTGGGTGTTATAATTTAGTGAATTACAACAGCAACTTTGTCGTGTTTGATTAAAATTTTTCTTAACTTCTGAATCATCACAACCATTTGATTTTTCATCCCCTTTCTCCTGACCAAAAACTAAAAAAAAAATAAACTACTCGATTTAATAACTACAAAAAGAGACCCGTTAATATGACAAGTCACGCGGTCTCCTGTATTGAACAAAATCTTTCTTTTAATTTAACAAATGAAGTTTTTGCTTCTCAGAATGGTCATGATTTTTTCAAAAGAGAGTTGCTCAAGCCAAGTCAAATAATTTGTTCATTTATTTTCTTAATGGAGATTTTTATTATATTGTTATTATCAATATACCTCATATGATATGGCAAGTTGATGTTGTCTTGGCTCACTTTATTTAATAGGTAGAAGACTGACCACTAGAGAAGAAACAAAAGCAGAAAACAAAATCTGATGTATTCTCAACAGCTAAACAAATTGATTAGTGTTGGAAGTCTCTGTCTTTTGTTGATGTCTGTATAATTATGCCTCTGCATCAAACAACAAATACTTCTTTTCATATTATTCGCCTGAGAAATTAAGTCACATAGTTCTTGTATTCAATTTTAATTACATTATTTCAAAGCAATAAGAAAGCACCCTGCAACAAAAAGAAGTGCTTAATAGATTCAAATTCTCAAGATAGTCCTTCCATAAGTGCAGGGTTTGCATCAGAAAGAAGTAATTAAAATTTAATTCTAAGAATTAACATTTGATCAACATTTAGTTACTACTTACTAGTCATGAGGAACCTTTTCCTAGCCTTTTTGCAGCAAAAGTTGAACTGTCTTACAAAACGGCATTCAAAATGTGTAAGAGAGTGGTTTGATTAGAGAAAACTATGAAAAGAGAAGTAATTTCACTCCACAAACTAAACCTTCAGGAGTTTTGTATAGTTTAGCATTTTCATGATTTATTATGACCACATATCAAATTTCCTGGTATGTTATGCTTCAATCCAATAGCACTGTACATTACTTATTGCTGCATGACCGGAATTGTGCTTCAAGAAAATTCCAATAAAGTTATTTGAGAATAAATCTCCACATTGCAACAAGACAAGAAGAAATTAAAGCTTAATTTTAAAAATAAGGGGATTTTAACATTTTCTAAGGATGAAAAAAATTTGATATTCCACACATCTCTGGCTCAAGGTATGCCTTTAAAAGAAATCACCGGCATGCTTGAATTCAAATGTAACCTGGCAAACATATCGAATTGAAATCAGCTATAAATTCAGACATATTTTAAGTGTATCGTATAAAGAAGATCCAAAGGAGGGTAACTTTGTCACATGATTTTTTCCCCATCAACTTGGTCTGATAATTAAAGAAGTAATCAATTTCACCCTTGATCAAATTGATATGCTGTAATATTAAATAAGAGAAACATTAAAAAAAAGAGTCAATAAATATTCCGTATTATACTTTATAAAAACAATAAAAATATTATATATGTTATAAAAAAATTGGAGAAATACCATCAAATAAAAACTGTGAACGCTTTAATTAATTAGGACATACAAAAAACCAAGGACTCTCATGTTCTCTCATACAATCAATTAAAAGGAAATTTTGAATCAAAATTAATTCGATCATCTCAGACTCCACTGCAATAGCCCAACATTCTCAGACTTTGCATGTTATCACGAAATAACTTTATAAGACGGTGTTCTCATACATGACTCAAATAATCCGTTTCTTCGTTCTTCCATATTGCTCTTGATATACAACAATCACATCCAAGAAGCAACTGTAAATGCTTGATATAAATGAAAGGAAAAGGAAGTTAGGTGAAGGGTTGGCAGCTTCTAGGAAGGGAACCCTTTTGCATCTAACCATTGATTGATTAGGGGGCAAGTGGGTGTTATAATTTTGTAAATCACGACACCAAATTTGTCATGTTTGACTTAAAAATTTCTTAATTTTTGAATCATAACAACCATTTCATTTATTTACGGAGCAAATATTATAAACCCAATAAAAATATCTGTGTTATAAAACTGATAACAATAAATAAGAAGAGAGCAGAGGTTCTAGAGAGATAAAGTAGAGAGAGAGATTCTCATTTCATTGTTATATGAACAGTTACAAAAGACCTCTATTTATAGAAAGAAAATGGGACTTTAGTGTAATTTTCACCTCTGGGTCATTTGGTGTAATTTTTCCCAAAACACATAAGTATTCACTCACATGAAAAACCTCCCGTGAGTGTTTGTATAATTGAGTACGGGTCCCACCAAATAGTAAATCACTATGCGTGGTACTATGTGTGGGTCCCATGTCATCTTGTAATATTTGGAGACCGGGAGTCAATGGACATCCACATAATAAGTATATTCATAACACTCCCCCTTGAATGTCCATTTATGAATGTGCCTCGTTAAAAATTTTAACTAGGAAAAACTCAGTAGGATAAAAACCTAGCCAAAGAAAAGATTACATCATCCATTGATACACTGTTGAATACTGCCTCATTAAAAAACCCTTTCTAGGAAAACCCAGTGGGACAAAAACTAGATAAGGGAAAAAGAGTACAGCGTGTATCGTCTCCCCCTCTTGATTACATCAGACTTGCTCCCCCTGATGACCACATTGCTTCATTGTCTTTCTGAGCATATCATTCTTTCTATTATCAAGTATTTATTGTATACCTGCAAGATCTAAATCTTTCAAGTAAAATCATAAATATAGATGTACATAAATATTTATTCAGGTAATAATACCACATGCACGATAAATGCTTCATGCTATATATGAATTCACTTAATTGATTATTCTCAAGAATTTGATGCTCCTAGCATCTTATGTCCTTTAGGAACATGTGCTTCTGACACACACTAATATATTATGGCTCATAATCATCATTATCATTCATTACAGCATATTCTATCATATAAACATAAATATCATCAATGTCGACTTTATTTTTCGGTCTCATCGGGTTTCATTTATTGAGATCTCTTTATATTCACATATATTAGGTACCTGGGTCTCTTCTAGGACCATAATATTCAATTCTGGAAATAACATCTCTTCTGGAGATAACATCTCTCCAGGAGATGGCTCTTCTGAAGCTTTTCTTAATTATCCTCGATTTGATCATCTATATTCTTATAGCTCCTTTTCTCATTCGAAGATTTTTATCTCTAAAACCGATGGACCTGCAACACTTCTGATGTGCTTTATAACAATTCATATATGAGCATTTGCAGTTGGGACATGTGACTTTGTCACTTTCTTTAGGTCAGTGAATGCTTATGGCATTTGATTAACTAAACTCTGCAACTGAATTATCATTTTAAACTCTTAGTACACATTTATTTGTACGATGATCAACATGAGTCAATGATAATTCATTCCACTTTATCTCTTTTACCCAATCTGCTTATTTTTCTCCCCCTAATCAAATCATGCAGTATATATCCATCTGTGTGCATTATAGTGGATCATTGCACATTCAAAACTATTAAGATGGAATTTATCTGGCTCCTGACCAAAAGCCAATTTTACAGGAAGAATTTTGTTGGCTTATATAATTGCTGCAAATATATATAAACAATGTTCTCATAATCATTAATCTACTCATATATGATTTCTGGATCATTCAATCTGGAAAATTGCGCGCATAATATATTGCAAATTTCTAGTTGCAAACATCAGTGCTAACTTTGCAGACTTATAATCTCACATCTAATCTTTCAATTTGATATATTTCCAGAGATCCATTTCCAATAATTATTTCTATTTGAGAACAAGCAGCACATAATATATGACTCGGATGATCAAACAAGTCATGCCAACTTTCCATATAATTTATCATCCATATGATTTATCATCAAATCTAATATTCATTTTGGGGGAATCAACACAGAAACATTCACAAAGAATTATCACACAAATATTCACACTTGATATATATCATTCTCCCCCTCAAGTGTGAGACCTTAAAAATTAATTCATGGAATTTCCATACAATATTCCATAATAATAGCATATATGATATCTATTTCATTAAAATTCCCACAGATTTCTTAATGCACTATCAATGCATAATTTTGTTACTTTTGGTAACAAAATTTTCATTTTCCAGAATCGACAAACAAATATATATTAAATACAAAATCATCAAATGGATCACTGCAGATTCACGAGCGCAATACTGTGTAATCATAGATGCATCACTATGGAATCACAGGTGCAACAACTCGAATTGTCGTATGCATTTAAAGTCAAAAAGGTTCTAAGCTCGTGCTTTATAGGGAGCAGATCTGCAGAGATTTAACAGGACTGCGCAAATCTGCAGAGATTCAATAGGATTTAATTCGATTATAAATAGAAGAAGGCAAACGAACATGCCTCACAAACACACAAGCATCTGATAATATCAATTACCAGATACTCACACATATTTCTCTAAATTCTATTGTCATGGCAAGACCTAGCAATTTTATCCCAATTTCTGATACATCTGAAACAGCATTACTTGATGTTTTGTTGTATGATGATCAGCCCAACATGTCATTTACTTCTTTGTTATCTCCTAATCCTTTTGAGATGTTTATTCCTCCTTCTACTATTCTTCTTTCTGCTTTAAATGTACCTACTTCTCCCCTAAGAACAAGTGTTCTTCCTCAATCTATAAGGATTGAAGGTACAACTGAAGCAGGTTCATCAAGAAGGCTTGTTAAAAGGTGTAGAACTATGGCCGAACTGATGGAGTCTACCAGTCAAGTTCAACCAATAGTCACAATAATCAATGAACCAGCATTCACAAGCCAACAAACAACCACCAGCCAGCCATCAACAACCAGCCAGCCATCAACAACCAGCCAGCCAGCAACAATCATCCAGCCAACAACTACAAGCCAATTAGCAACTACTAGCTTATTGGAATGTAGTTGCTGTCATGTTTTACGTTAAATTATACATACCAACGGACTTCAATATCATAAACTTGAAGTTCACGGAAGGAAGATAGGTATGATTTCTCATACTGTTTTATTTGAAAATGTACAGGATAAATCTTACAATACTGACAAGCTTCCAATGTTTGATTTTAGTAATAAAAATTTTGGAGAAATCAAACATTTTCTGACACAGTATTGTATAGATTTACAAGCATCAGGACATAACTTGATGCGTGATCCTGTATTGGACTATCATGAAGTCCTTTGTGTTGGTTCGGAATAGGTTAAAAACCTAAATGAACTACCACGGAGTTCATTTCAAACCAACATTGAAAATCCATTAGATAAAGGAAAACAGCCCGCGGTTAATATTCCATATGATATATCATCCTTAATCAGGGTGAATTATATAGATTAACAATGGAGCAACGAGAAAGAATAAAGAAAACAACGCTCCATGATTTAAGTGATTATTTTCACTTAACCCTCGATGATGCGAGTAAACAATTAAATATGTCTACTCACACCATACAAAAGATCTATAAAAAAGGAAGGTTAACTGAGTGGCCACACAAAAAGCTTAAGAAACTTATGATGCAAATCTCGATATTACGAAGAGCTTTGCCTCATCTGGATCCTATCTCAAGAGAAGCAAAAGAAGAAGACATTGAATATCTTTAAAATGAGATGATTAAGGTTTGTAATGGAGTTGAGCCACTCGCTATTAAACTTTGTTAAAATAATATTGCTTTTTGTTTAATCATTTTGTTTATGAATATTCTTCTCTTATATTCACAACAATTAATATAATCATAGAAAACAAAAAACAACCATAATAATATATTTGCTTCATTCACTTCGGGAAATGAAGTTGGATAAAATTCATGATCCATAACTCACTGATCTATTTGATCATGACAATTAATCCACAATATTTCTTGACTTTATCACAATTTTGCTACTGCAAGAGCAAATTGGATATATTTATTTACAATCAACCATGATCATACAATCCCTTGTCTCATAATTTAAAAGAGTATTAGATGCCAAATAAACAATTTTTGAGGCCTTTATACAATTGATGACATACAAAATTTATGGATCAAGCCTTATATCATAACTTGTCTCTCGGCTTCAGGCCAACTTATTTCATTAGCTTCAGGCTAATTAATCACTTGACTTCTAGCCAATTTATGCCTCTTCATGGTCTCAGGCCAATTTATGCATCATATCTCCGTGGCCTTTTAACAATTTATTGTCAGGATAAATATAAGCATAAATAAATAAAATAAATAGTTGGAATCCACTAATAATGTGGTTGCCATAAATAATAAAAAGGAGGGGGATATAAAACAGTAAATAAATTAAATTAAAATGGAGCCCACTAATACTAGTGTCGCAACCATAAAAGGTAAATAAATACATAAATAGTGGAGCCCGCTAATATTAGTGTTGCAACCATAAAAGGTAAATAAATATATAAATAGATGGAGCCCACTAATATTAGTGTTGCAACCATAAAAGGTAAATAAATACATAAATAGATGGAGCCAACTAATATTAGTGTTGCCACCATAAAAGATAAATAAATGTTAGCAACATAAAAATAAATATTATGTTAGGAACATAAAAGTAAAAGTTGGTAACATAAATTTAAATGTTAGTGGCATAAAGTAAATATTAGTAAAGTCAGTATGGAGCTTAGTACAACCACCATGAAATAAATAAATAAAGCAGTAAGTAAAGAATTACAAATGGAGCTTCATGTCGCCACCATGAAATAAATGAATAGGGAGTGGGAAGAATATATAAACATAAATAAATTACTGTAAATAATAAAATGTAAATTTACCGTGAATAGTAAAATTACTATTCACTGTAAATAGTGAATAAGGTAAAATTACAGAAAGATTAATCTAGACTTCCATGTAGAAGTCAAATGAATAAAATGTAAAAATTACTGAAAAGGGGTAAATTTACTGTGAATAGTAAAATACTATTTACCGTAGTAAAATAGTAAATAATCTCAAATCTTAACCATGGAACCCGATGTTAAAATAATCGGTAAGAATACATATTTAATTCCATATAATGGTTAAGATCATCCCCGATAGATAAATATATATATTTACATTGGTTGGTAGTCACTAGTTGACTGGTTGTAGCTAGCTGGCTGGTTATTGTTGGTTCGATGGTTGTTGCTAGCTGGCTAGTCATTTCTGGCTGGCTGATTGTTGATAGCTAGCTGATGGTTGTTTGCTGGCTTGTGATTGCTGGCTAAATGATTGCCGTCACTATTGGCTGTACTGGATTGGTAGACTTCATCAGTTCTGTCATAGTTCTACACTCTTAACAGGATGAACCTGCTTCAGTTGTACCTTCAATCCTTGTAGATTGAGGAAGAACATCTGTTCTTGGGGGAGAAGTAGGTACATTTGAAGCAGAAGGAGGAATAGTAGAAGGAAGAATAAACATGTCTAAAGGATCAGAAAATAGTAAAGAAGAAAATGACATGTTTGTCTGATCATCATACAACAAAGCATCAAGTAATGCTGTATCGGATATATCAGAAACTGGGATAAAATTGCTTGGTCTAGCCATGAAAATAGAATTTAGAGAAATATGTGTGAGCATCTGGTAATTGATATTATCGGATGCTTGTGTGTTTGTGAGGCATGTTCGTTTGCCTTCTTCTATTTATAATCGAATTTAAATCCTATTGAATCTCTGCAGATTTGCACAGTCCTGTTGAATCTCTGTAGATCTGCTCCATATAAAGCACGAGTTGAGAACCTTTTTGACTTTAAATGCATACGACAATCCGTATGGTAGCGCTTGTGATTCCACAGTGATGCATCTATGATTATACAGTGTTGCGCTCGTAAATCTACAGTAATGCATCTGATGACCTTGTATTTGATTATCATTTCTGGAAAATGGAAATTTTGTTACAAGAAGTAACAAAATAATGCATTGATAATGCATCTGTGGAATTTTAATGATATCTGTAGAAATAGATATCATATATGGAATATTGTATGAAAATTCTATGAATTAATTTCTACGGACTCACACTTGAAGGGGAGAATGATATTGATCAAGTGTGAGTGTTTGTGTATTATTTCTCCGTGAATATTTGTGTTAATTCCCCCGGAATTTGATATTAGATTTGATGATAAATCATATTGAAAGTTGGCATGACTTGTTTGATCATCCGAGTCATATATTATGAGTTGCTTAAATGATTATGAGAATATTATTGATTATGACTGAAAGTGGATCTCTGGAAATGTATCAAATTGAGTGATATAGGATACATGTGATATTATAAATCTGCAAAGTTTGCAGTGATGTTTGCAACATGAAGTTTGCAATAGATTATGCGCGCAATTTCCAGATTGAATGATTCAAAGAGCATATGAGGTTATGAGAACAGTGTTTATATGTGTATATTTGTGACAATTATTTAAGCTAACAAAATTCTCCTCGTATAATTGGTTTTTGGTCAGAAGCCAGATTAATTGCATTTTAAAAGTTTTGAATGTGCAATGATTATTTATAATGCACACAGATGGATATATATATTTACATTTGCATATGCATATGCATCTTCTTTCTTAAAAAAAATGTAAAAATTACTGAAAAGAGGTAAATTTACTGTGAATAGTAAATTACTATTTATCGTAGTAAAATAGTAAATAATCTCAAATCTTAACCATGGAACCCGATGTTAAAATAATCGGTAAGAATAGATATTTAATTCCATATAATGGTTAAGATCATCCCAGATAGATAAAATGGAAATATGAAATAGATGGTGAGAAAATCTTACCTTGGTAGAGTCTTCGTGCTAATAACGTGTTATAAAACTGATAAAAATAAATAAGAAGAAGAGCAAAGGTTCTAGAGAGATAAAGTAGAGAGAGAGATTCTCATTTCATTGTTATATGAACAGTTACAGAAGACCTCTATTTATAGAAGGAAAATGAGACTTTAGTATAATTTTCACCTCTGAGTCATTTGGTGTAATTTTTCCCAAAACACATAACTATTCACTCACATGAAAAAACTCCCGTATAACTGAGTGCGGGTCCCACCAAATAGTAAATCACTATACGTGGGTCCCATGTCATCTTGTAATATTTGGAGACCGGGAGTCAATTGACATCCACACAATACGTATATTCATAACAATCTGCACCTTTCAACCCCTTTTTTCTGACCAAAAACTAAGAAATAAAACCCTGCAATTAGATACTACAATAATTAGGATTGCATTGTGATATTTATAGCTGCCCCAAAAATAATTATCAATAAACAAAGAAGTGATTTATTTTTTAAAAAGAATTACAAAACTAAAATCTTGCAATAGATACCTTTTTTGTTAATGGTACTAACTCCTGTTTTAAATGTAAGATCTAATTTGTAATGCAAGTTACACTTTAAATTATGTTGTACATTTAAGAAATGAGAAGTATAATTTTTCAATGTAAAAGAATGTATATAGAAGCTAGATATGTGTGTTGGGTTATGTTGCGATTTTGGCTAGAAATATATTCTACTTCCTTCTCTCCAACATATATAGGTGATTTAAAACCTTTTGTCATGTTAGATTAAATTAAAATAAACCAAATTATGCAATGAAAGGCACCATTAGGGTTGTGTTCTCTTAAAAAGACTTTTATTTAATTATTAGGTTAAACTAAGTGACAAAAACATTGAACAGGGTTTTAAAATTGATTTTTTTTTTTAAATGATGAAAAACAAACTAAACTACTTTTTTTTTTGGATTTTTTATAAAATGATGAATGAAAGTTTGAAATTGGATGTAGGAAATGATATGATGGAATTGGAGATAGTTTTCTAGATTCATGAGTTTCCTAAAACCATGTTTATTGATGCTCATTTATTCTTTTTACTTGTTAGGAGACGCCATTTAGGTGTTTATTGGAGAGAAAACCATGCACAATGACTATTATACCCATCATTAGTTGACGCGACACTCTTCTTGACATGACTAGGAAGACGGCTTTGTGAAATCACTTATTTATCCTTCATTAACTGTTAGTGATGTCCTTTGTTCTCTTGGGTTAACGAAGACATGTCATGTGGGCTTAAGTGATGATAATAAAGCCCATTTAAAGCATATAGTTGATAAGTTGACATGTGGGGCCTCCCAACCATGTTGTGAGTTGGCCCAAAACTAGTCTTGTGGCCTTCTTCATGGGTCCTGTGAATTTCCACTTTCTCTAGGCTCCAATAGCTTATTTCATCATCCTCCAAGCTTCTGTCAATGTCTTGCCCACAACTCTTTTGCACTATCTTGAAATCAAAGTAAATATACTTTTTAATCCAAGAAAGAGGAATTATAAAAACAATTGCAAACAAAGCCCTTTTTATGGCATATTTTCTTGCAATATCTTTTAATCCAAAATAATCATAATAATCACATGTACGCATAATATTGATTGATGATAAAATCTCATAAAAAAATATAAGAAAATATATGTTTAAGTAGGGATATATCAATAGGATCTAAATAATTAACCTATAAATATTTTTAAAAAATTAGTTAAATTAGTGATTTCAAAAAAAAAATGTATTGGTTCATTCTAAAATACCACAAATGATCATATGTATTGGAAATTATTCGCATTGATAGAAACTTCATTTACACGTAAAATCAATATGATTAGTTAATTTTAAAAAAAATTATAAATTTGAGTGATAAAGTAAATTTAGATCTTATATTTATGTTCAAAACCAACCACTTAATTAGCATTTTCATATATAGCTCATATAATGTGGTAAGTTGACGTTGTGTAATTTATGGGATGTCTGGTTCATGCTCACTTTTCAATTTCAATGCTTCACCTAACATTGCGCAACGTGACCAGCTAACATGTAATTAAACAACAAAAGGTTCATGCTCAGTTTTCAATTTCAACTCTAGAACTCTAGCTACTTTCCATAGATAACGAACAGTTCTTCTTTTAGTATTTTTCGCTTGAATGGAAAAGCTTCAAAGTGTTGTGTCAAGCAGGTTATGAATAACAGCAAACATCACCTTCTTCATCGTGGATATGTACACGATATTGAGAATCCTTGATTTTAACACTTACTTCATATCCAGAAGCGCTTTGGTGCAAGCAACAATTAAAGCCCATAAATTGAAACCTCCATATTTATCCTTAGGTTACTATTTATTTTATATTCCAGCAAAGCTTTGAACAGAGAAGAAAAATGGTATGAAGGCGAGAAGCTTATGACAGCAAAAGCATTCCTTCTTTTTATACTTTCTTGCCACGTTTTAAGTATAAAGAAGACATATATGGCTATGACTATGACAGCAAAGACGTGTGTGTGTGTGTGTCTATGTTCAGCGACGGTAAGCTTCCCTTTTTTTTCTACATTCGACAGCAAGAATGAAGTGTGTGTGTGTGTATAATATACACCTACTTACACCTATAGCAAGCCGACACTTAAACGCAACCACAGCCCCCTGATTTCTTCTTTTTCTGTTCAGTTTCCAGCTTTAGTTTCAGTTTCGGTTTCACTTCTAAAAGCATGGTTTTTCTTTTGTTTAATATCCACAAAATATCGATGGGAATGCTGAAAACTTTGAGAAGATAAGTTCCATAACTTACCTTAGCTTTCAAGCTTGAATGACAAAAAAAACTTGCTGCTTAACTCCTCTGTTTTCCGACACAAGGACAGAGAAAAAAATGAGCCTCGGTTTGCACTCCTACACCCTCCTTCAGCCCTTTCTTTCACTCTCTCACTCTGGGGTTTTCTTTCTGGGTGAATGCCGAAAGAAAATGAGTGGAACTGGAACGATGGCCATTTAAATAAGGACCCAAGGTCCAGACAAAAACAAGATCCGACAATCTAGAGGCATAAACCCGTTGGATAATCTATGAGGAGCTCGAGAGGTATGGCTCACTGATTTCTTGCCGATCTTCTGCTGCCTCTGGGTCTTGTTTCGGCGCTGGGTTTTCTTGCGTGATTGGCCAGTAATCATAATGGTGAAACTGCTGTTACATAAATGACGTTGCTTCTTTCCTTTTTTTTTTTTTTTTAATTTTGTATGTTCTTCTGCTGTGTTTTACGGGTTGCTTGGTAATGGTTAGGTTGCATTTTTGGATGGTGGTCATAACTCATGAGCTGTGAGATGGATAAATGGTGGATTTTTACGTGTTGCTGGAGACAAAATGAGAAGGATACAATTGGATAATCTGCTGCATAAGTGCGTGATCTGCTTCTTCGTTTCTGGACTTTTGCTCAATATTGGATAATGGCTAAGTTGTATGGAGGTCTTATGGACAGTAGGTGTTTTCAGCTGCAGACAAGGGCTTTGGCATAATGGGCTCTTCATTGATGATGTTGTATCTTCTCACGTGGCCCATATTTGTTCTTTTCTTTTTTCTTTTTAAAACATTATTTTATTTGCAATTTAGATCTAATTGCAATTATTGCATAATTTTAAAGAAATTAAATCCTTAATTTCCTAAGCCATAAAATATTAATCCTACAATATTTAGGCCTAAAATTATCACTTATAAATATTCCTTGAGTTTATTCTTTTCCTGGAATAAATTAAGGAAAAATAGGTCTTAATTTGCAATAATTATTCTCATAATTATTTTAGCCCAAATTTCATAATTTAAATTTCCCATACAATATTTCAATATTCAAATCCCAGAAATAATTTGGGAGGTTACACTCTCCCCTCTCTCGGACTCTGTCAATCCTCTTGACTCTTCCTCAGTTCAAACTTGCTGCTGAACGTGAGTGTAGAACAAGCAAAGAGAACACACACACAGCTGCCGATCCAGTCCGATAGGAACTGATGGTCCAAAAAAAAAAGGATATCAGGGGTGTGAGGCTCGAGACACAGACTGGAGAAGGCATGGTCTACTGTTCTTGCATGTTCCATTTTCTTTTTCCTTTCTGTTGTGATCTCTGCTTTCTTCGCGTAATTGACACTGTGTGGAGCTTTCTTGCGTGATCTGGTTGATATATATATATATATATATATATATCAACGAGTTGCTGGGAGATTAATGCTGAATGGTTTCATTTGTTGGGTTTTGGAGGTATTAGCATATGGGTATTAGGCGTGTGGGGCTTTGTTGTTTTGTTTAGTTTTTTTAAAAATTTTATTTATCTATTTATTATTTTATTTTACTTACTTTCTTCATTTTCCAAATATTATAAAGAAATCAAGTACCTGTTATGAATATACTTATTATGTGGATGTCCATTGACTATCGATCTCCAAATATCATTACAAGATGACATGGGACCCACGTATAGTAATTTACTATTTGCATGGTATCACGCATAGTAGTTTACTATTTGGTGGGACCCACACACAATTATAACACATTCACAGGAATGCAATCCGTAAATGTACAGTTGTATAATTAAGGGAAAATTGCATCAAATGACCCAGAGTATAAATTACACTAAAAGCCCATTTTCCTTCTATAAATAGAGGTCTTCTGTAAACATTCAGATTACACTGGAATAAGAACTTCTCTCTACTCTCTCTCTCTCTAAAATTTCTTGTTCTTGTTATTTACTTTTCATCAATTTTATATTACGTTATCAGCACGAAGACTCTACCAAGCTCATGAATATTTCAAATATTGCACACAAGAATGAAGATATATGTCTCATTGATAGTGCAACGACACATACAATTCTTAAAGATAAGAAATATTTTTCACATCTAACAAATTGTAGTACAAGCATCAATACCATAGTGGGTAATACAAGATTGATTGAAGGCTCTGGAAGAGCAATAATAATATTACCCAATGGTACGAAATTTGTTATTAATGATGCTTTGTATTTTTCCAAGTCTCATAGAAATTTGTTGAGCTTTAAAGATATCCGCCGGAATGAATATCATATTGAGACTATAAATGAGGAGAATAAAGAATATTTACAAATTGTTAATGTTAGATATGGTGAAAAATATGTTCTGGAGAAATTATCTATGTTATCTTCTGGTTTGTACTATTCATGTATTAGTATAATTGAAATAAATGTTATGGAAAACCAAAAGCATGCTGATAAAGGCATATTTAATGTTTGGCATGATCGGTTAGGCCATCCCGGGTCAATTATGATGCGACGTATAATAGAGAATTCATGCGGACATAACTTGAAACAGAAACAAATACCAAAATCCCATGATTTCTCATGTGATGCATATTCTAAGGGAAAATTAATTATTCGGCCATCACCAAGCAAAGTAGAAAGTGAGTCTCTCACATTTCTAGAACGGATACAGGGAGATATTTGTGGGCCAATACACCCACCATGCGGACCATTTAGATATTATATGGTTTTAATTGATGCATCCACTAAATGATCACATGTGTGCTTATTATCTTTTTGAAACCTGGCGTTTACGAGATTACTTGCTCAATTGATAAGATTAAGAGCACATTAACCTGATTATCCTATCAAGAAAATACGTTTTGATAATGCAAGTGAATTTACTTCACAGACTTTTAATGAATATTGCATGTCCCTTGGAATTGATGTTGAATATCCCGTAGCACATGTTCATACGCAAAATAGACTTGCAGAATCATTGATAAAACGATTGCAACTTATTACAAGACCTTTACTTATGAAATCTAATTTACCAATTTCTGCTTGGGGCCATGCCATTTTGCATGCAACAATGTTAATTCGCATCAGGCCAACTAGTTATTTAAAAGTTTCCTCCTTACAAATGGTTTTTGGTGAAGAACCTAATATTTCCCATATACGGACTTTTGGATGTGCAGTATATGTGCCAATAGCACCTCCACAACGTACTAAAATGGGTCCTCAAAGAAGAATGAGAATTTATGTTGGGTATAAATCTCCTTCAATTATAAAATATTTAGAACCATCTACAGGAGATTTATTTACTGCACGATTTGCAGATTGTCATTTTGATGAATCAGTCTTCTCAACATTAGGGGGAGAAAATAAGCAGTTGAATAAAGAGATTAGCTGGAATGAATTATCATTGGCTCATTTTGATCCTCGTACAAAACAATGTGAATTAGAAGTTCAAAAGATAATTCATTTACAGAATTTAGCTAATCGAATGCCAGAAGCATTCACTGATCCAAAGAAAGTGACAAAGTCACATATTCCAGCTGCTAATGCTCCTATTCGAATTGATATCCCTGAAGGACAACCGATTATAAATGAATCAAAAGCACGCCTTAAGCGTGGTAGGCCCATCGGTTCCAAAAATAAAAATCCTCGAAAAAGAAAAGGAGCTAAGATTATAGATGGCCAAGTCGAGGATAATCAAGAAAAAAGTGTAGCTCTGGATGAGCCACTTCATGAAGAGAGATTATCTCCAGAAGAGAATATTGAGGCCCCAGAAGAGATCCAGGTACCTGAAATGTATGAAAATAATGAGATCTCAATAAATTATGTCACAAATAATATCAAATGGAACCGAAATGAAGTCAACGTTGACAACATTTTTGCTAATCATATAGCATATGATGTGATGAATGAAGAAGAGGATCATGAGCCAAAATCCATTAGCGAGTGCCAACAACAAAAAGATTGGCTCTTATGGAAAGATGTCATTAATGCAGAGTTAAAATCATTGGCAAAACGAAAAGTATTTGGACCTATAGTCCATACACCTAAAGATGTAAAGCCAGTTGGATATAAATGGGTTTTTGTACGGAAAAGAAATGAAAAGGGTGAAATTACAAGATATAAAGCACGCCTAATAGCCCAAGGCTTTACACAAAGACCTGACATTGATTTTGAAGAAACATATTCACCAGTAGTAGATGCAACTACTTTTCGCTATTTAATTAGCCTAGCAGCAAATGAAGGGCTTGATTTGCATCTAATGGAAGTTGTGACTGCCTATTTATATGGCTCACTTGATAGTGATATCTATATGAAAGTCCCTGAAGGACTCAAGATGTCAGAAGCATTTAATTCAAATTCAAGAGAACAATACTCGATCAAATTAAATAAGTCCCTATATGGCTTGAAACAATCAGGACGCATGTGGTATAATTGTCTTAAAGAATATTTGTTGAAAGAAGGGTACAAAAATGACCCGATATGCCCATGTATTTTTATGAAAAGATCGAGAAATGAATTTGCTATAATTGTTGTTTATGTTGATGATATCAACATTATTGGAACTCCTGAAGAGATTTCAAAAGCAATTAATTGTTTAAAGAAAGAATTTGAAATGAAAGATTTGGGAAGGACAAAATTTTGTCTTGGATTGCAAATTGAGTACCTGAAGGATGAGATCTTTGTGTATCAAGAAACTTATACAAAGAAGGTCCTAAAACGATTTTATATGGATAAGTCACATCCATTTTGTACTCTAATGGTTGTAAGGTCTTTGATAAAAGAAAAAGACCCATTCCAACCCCAAGTAATTAACGAAAAAGGTGTAGAACAATTACTTGGTCCAAAAGTACCATATCTTAGTGCTATTGGAGCATTAATGTATCTTGCTAATCATACACGACCTGATATATCATTTGCTGTTAATTTATTAGCAAGATATAGTTCTGCACCAACACAGAGGCATTGGAGTGGTGTAAAGCGTATTTTTCGTTACCTCAGAGGTACTATAGATATGGGATTATATTATTTAAATGTATCTAAACATGAACTGATTGGTTATTCAGATGCTGGATTTATGTCTGATCCACATGATGGAAAATCACAAACAGGCTATGTATTTACATGTGGAGGTACAACAATTTCATGGCTATCTATGAAACAAACTATATCAGCCACTTCATCCAATAATACAGAAATCCTAGCAATGCATAAAACAAGTAGAGAATGTGTGTGGTTGAGGTCAGTAATTCATCATATACGAACTACTTGTCATTTATCTTCTGGTAAAATGGTTCCAACAGTTCTATATGAGAATAATACTGCATGTATTGCCCAACTTAAGGAAGGTTACATCAAGGGCGATAGAACTAAGCATATTTCTCCAAAATTCTTCTTTACTCGTGATTTTCAACAGAATGGTAAAATAGATATTCAGCAAATCAGTTCAAGTGAAAATTTGGCAGATTTATTCACCAAGTCACTTCCAGAAGCAATCTTTGAGAAGCTTGTCCATGGTATTGGTCTTCGAAAAATCAAAGATCTCAACTGATGTTATTAGGGGGAGAAATACTGATGTTGTCAACAGGGGGAGTTGATACACGCTGTACTCTTTTTCCCTTATCTAGGTTTTGTCCCACTGGGTTTTCCTAGAAAGGTTTTTAATGAGGCAGCACTGAATAGTGTATCAATGAATGATGTACTCTTTTCTTTGGCTAGATTTTTATCCCACTGGGTTTTTCCTAGTTAAAGTTTTTAATGAGGCACATTCATAAATGGATATCCAAGGGGGAGTGTTATGAATATACTTATTATGTGGATGTCCATTGACTATCGATCTCCAAATATCATTACAAGATGACATGAGACCCACGTATAGTAGTTTACTATTTGCATAGTACCGCGCATAGTAGTTTACTATTTGGTGGGACCCACACACAATTATAACACATTCACGGGAATGCAATCCGTGAATGTACAGTTGTATAATTAAGGGAAAATTGCATCAAATGACCCAGAGTGGAAATTACACTAAAGGCCCATTTTCCTTCTATAAATAGAGGTCTTCTGTAAACATTCAGATTACACTAGAATGAGAACTTCTCTTTACTCTCTCCCTCTCTAAAATCTCTTGTTCTTGTTATTTACTTTTCATCAGTTTTATATTAGTACCTAAATTTTCCATGAATTATGAAAGTCTTAATTCCCCAAAGCTTGGGATATTACAGCTCATTTTGGCCTCAGTTCTTCAGGGTTTCTTTGTTGTAGTCACCTATTTGTTGAGGTATTTTAGCTTATGTTTTTCTTTCTAGATTTGAAATAGGAGTGCCCTATCTGAGCAAAAAAAAAAATAGGAGTGCCCTATTACTCATTATTCAAGATTTAAAATGAGCTCACATTTTATCTGAAATTTCAGGAGTAATGCTGACAAAAGGGAGGCGCTTGAAAAGTTGGATCTCATTCTTTTATGCTTGATGAGATTTTTGATGGGGGTATGCTTGTGTCTCTTAATGACAATGTTTCATTCTCATTAAAATTTTATTAACCCTCTGCTTACCTTTTGTTCACCTTTCTTTAAGGATGATAATTGAAACAAATGGATCCGTTATTGCCGAAAAGATGACATCTCACAGCATTGATGCTGACGCCTCCTTATCTGAGAAGGTAATGTTACTGCAGTTTAGTTTTTGTCTACGCTTCCTATTTGATTTTACTTTGCGAAGTCACATGAGTGGCCATACAGTCTGGATGAGGTTGCTCAATTACTACGTTTTGGTGGTATGGAATGCTGAAACTGCTTTTTTTGGACTGGATTCACGTTTTGGCAGGCTATATTTCCTTAGGTCCAAGTCATTTTTGACTTGTGATGATGTGCTGAAAATCTTAGATGTTGATGAGTGGATGTCTTTGATCTTCAATCTAATGGTGAGATTCTGATATTACAGACATTAACTCAAGCATGGACCACAGCTAGAGAACATTTGACTAATGATGTTTACAAGAACATGAGTGGATTTATTCATATTTGAATTGTTTTAGATCTTCTTTGTTAGCGATGGCTATTTTGTCCTCCAATTTGTTGTGCTTGAGACTGGAGGGTCTTACCGTTTTGGTGACTCCAGCCATCAAGGACTCTCCAGAAGTGGTTTATCATTTTTCTCTAAATTATATTTAAAATTATGTTTCCATTACATATTATAATGAAGGAAATTGACATTGGTCATTCCATACATGTTTAAGGATTCGTGGTGTCAATTTCAGAACCAGCTACCCTCCTTATTCGGAGAGTCCGCTGTAGGGAAAACCAAAGCTTTATTTTAACATGAAAAAAAAAAAAAATTCAGTGCCAAATCCCTGCAGCGGACCCTCCTTGTCAAGGAGGGTAGCCGGTTCCGTCAATTTCACTTCATCTTGTAGTCTTACATTGAACATAAAGCGCAGCCCAAAGGCTCAACCTCTTTCTATTATGACATAAAATTTCTAATTTGATTATGCAGTATATGAAGATAAAATATTTCAAGATTGATATGTGATGGAAAATACTGCGGAAGCAATTAATATCTAAAGTATATGCCCCTTACATGATCTCGGTCAGGAGATAAAATTTGTGATTTCGTGATACTGTTTCAGCGAAGGAATCGTTGAAAATAGATTTGGAGTGCAATAATTCTGTTGCTTCATTAATGGTTACAGAATAGATTATACTCATCCACTTCTTAATAGAAAATATATTTATTAAATTTGATTAGATTAAAAAAGTTAGTTAAATTAGTTAATATGACATGTACTTTCTCAAACACTTAGTTATCTTCCTCAATCTCCTTCTTCCCCTCCTCTTTGATGATTATTGAGGGAGCATCAATAGGGATAAATTAGGAAAATATTGACAAAAATAAAAATCTTGTCTTCTATTTAGAACCAAGATTAACTTTTCAAATATATTTTATAGCATAATAGTGATTTACCTTGAACGAAAAATATCAATAATCAATAAATCATTCATTCATTTATTTAGCGACCGCATCCCAGATACAAAATGTAAACTTAATGGAGACTCAACTAGTCATCAACTGTAATAGGTTATGTTTAGGTTAAATATATTTGCCAAGTTACAATTACTGATTCTTAATAAAAGACCCACTTTATAGTTTAATTTCTTCATTAAAATGGGTCTTACATTAAGTACAAGAGCTAGTATTATTTTGGTTAGTTGTTTTCACAAAATTATTAGAGATTATTATTCAATTCAAGTTCTCAAAATTGCAAGGAGCCCTTTGAAGAGATGCATTCAACAACTCAAACAATGCTTCCCAGTGTCAATAACTCTCAAATGCATTGCTTCACCAATCATATTACTTTTCCATGTATTACAAAGTAGTATAAATTTTAAACCTTATAACAAAATGGGATTTGAAATTTACAACAATCACATATACCACATGCCAAGAATGAATATGACGAACATTTAACAATGTAAGACAGGATAATTAGTTACTTCTGATCTCTATCTATTTCCCATATTGTTATAATAACTGGATAGCACAATCAGCGTTCCTTCTCATGATCTACAATTTAACTTAATGACATATTTTCAAATTACAAAGTCATACGCACACATCCTGATTTCTCCATACAAACAGAGAAAAAGAAGAAAGCAAGCATAACAAATTGAAGAAAGCAATTATTTTAAAAGGAAAGTACAGAAAGCCTAACTCCCGAGACTTAACCATCTTAATGTCAAACATCACTTTTATTTTATCTCTAAGAACACTATCAACACATCCTTTTTGTAGCAATGTCCTCACCTCTAACAGTGATGAACACCTCATACTTCTATTTTTTTAAGAAGTTGGTTGCGAAGAGCACACGAAGAGCAACATCCATCATTTTTATTGTCAGCTTTTCTTGGCCAAGAATGATATCTGAACATATGTACTCTGTCGAAAACATAATAACATCACTACATATAGAATTCTTTTGGGAAATGATAATATTAGTTAATCGATATTAATGACTTAATATAGGGTTTTCATCAAAAAGAAGTAGGTAACTAAAAGTAAATTTAAAGAATTTAATTTTCTTAGTTACCCTCGAATATCTGCATGCTGCAATTAGCATTTATTGTGATAGCAATATAATCACCATATTGTCCCACTTTTGAACATCAATACTTGATTATGATATCCAAAGGAGAAAAAAGATTCGCGGCTTCACCTTGGTTTACACCTGCAAATACGGTTTGGTAAATTAGGAAGATTTCTTCCTCTTTTGCAGAAGTTGAACTCTTCTGCAAACCGACAGAAATCCATCAAAATAGAAGGACAACATAATTACTTAATTGATGAAATGTAGAAGAGAGATACATACCGATCAAGTGATGGATTATAGGTAATTTATTTCTGATGAGTGTGATTCTTTGTAGAATCCAAATTCAATTGGGGTAGTAGAAGTAGCAACTCATCAACATCATGAGATGTCTTGGACTCATAATTCATGGGAATAGATTAATCAATTTAAGAGTCCTTCAATTTCTTTGGTGAAGGGAGTTGTTGTTGGTCAACATCAATATTTTGATGTCTCTTTATTCCATAACTTACCTTCAATTTTTCTTGTTGAAGAAAGTTTGTGTATTCTGAGACATATATTGGACGAACTCCACATTCTTTGATCAAACAATCACCAATACTAAATACCTCCCCCCCACAGCTCAAACCATAACCAAGTTGAAAAAAAAATCTAAGGTTAAGCTTGGCAGCACAACCTTTTACCCGTCGGAGATAGCGTTGTATGCATTCCCTGTTGAAGGGATCATACCACAGAAAAACATTATCTGAGTTTAATTTTATCATTGAATAGTGCCATCCACTTGGACCGATGAAACCTGTGTCATAATATACCTCACACCAATATTCACTGAAACATGAGGAGTAGCATAGATCCCTTTCTTTTGAGGAGAAATTAGGTATGAAAAAGCAGAAAATGAAACCCATCAATTTGTCAAAATCTAGAGCAAGCTGAATGCTCCCTTCTAAGCGATTAAAACGATCTATCGTCGAACTTTTGTAAGTAAACCACTCTGGAATATTACTTCCTTCCAGATTGCCACATTTTCCAGTCTTCAATGAGAAATTAGCAAATTGTAGTATTCCATGAAATAAGTTCTCATCAGCATCTTGACAAGTCTCTTTTTGGGCACCCAAGTTTGCCTCCAATTCCATTTGTTGAATGAATTTGGGATAATCTGAGGCATATATTGGGCAAACTCCACATGCTGTAATCATACCATCAACAAACTTCCCACTATCTGTAACAACAGAGAATTCAAATGACACGTTTGGCCAGTAATTGGTGTTTTGGCCATCCATTGTTTTGCCAAAGTTTATGAACATGTCAGGAACACACCATAGTAGAACATGATGTGAATCAAAAATTTTCGCCACTCGAAATGTTGGGAATGTGTGCTTCTTTCCATTGTAATAAAGTTGGCATTGCAAGTAACTAAGATCAAGAGTGAAGTGAGAAAGAACAGAGCAGAGAACGAAGCCAATTAGGTCAGTTGTGGTTGAAGGTAGCTTGATAGATATAATGTTGGAAGAATCTAGTCCCTCATTAGATTTCAACCATTCTGGAACTTTTCTTCCTGGGTAACAAAACTCACAATTTTTACTTGTGTGGGTTGCTGCTTTCAATGGAAAGCATGCACTTTCCATATAGGGATTCTCTAATTTCAAGCAATTTGCTAGACTTAAGGAACTCAAATGTGGTGTGGTTGCTGAATTGGCTACAATCTCTAGTGATATGCAACCATCAGCATCAAGACGTGTGATGAAGAATGGTAGTTCTGGTAGAGAACGAAGTCTTCTACAATTTCTTAAGTCAATGAGTTGAAGATTTAAAAGATGCTTGATGCTAGCAGGAAGGCTCTCTATATTACTTCCTTGCAAATTCAATGAGAATAATGAGAATAAGGAGCCGATGGATTCAGGGAGTTCAAACAATTGTTCACATCCACTAAGAGTAAGCCGCCAAAGGTTTTTGAGAAAATTAACTGAGGAATAGATAGTTGAACCCGACATTATTTCATCTGCCAACATTGTAGATCTAAGGTGAGAAGTGTGTTGTAGTGTCTTTAATGATGCGCAGTTGCGGGCATCTAAGTATTCAATGGATGGAGGAAGCTCTGGTAAAGATTGAAGGCTCTTACAATTGCTTATGTTAAGAGATTTTAGCCTTAAGAGATGTTTGATATTGTGTGGAAGTTCAGTTAATTTGCATGCCCCGGTCAAACAAATTGATTGTAGAGATAACAAAGAATCAAATAAGGTATGGAGCTTTGATTTGTCAATTATTCCACTGCAATCATAAAGATAGAGCTCCACAAGTGATCTCATGCAACAAATCATGACATCAATTGGAAGATTCTTTAGTTTTGAGCAGTCAAGACTGAACTGCTCAAGCTTCTCCATATGCCCAATTGGAAAGTCCAATATCTCAACAGGTAAATGCTCTAAATATAAATTCTTTATTTTGTTTGAAGAGAATGAAAATTCCTTAAGCCCACAGCAACCAGAGACAAGCATAAATGTGATAGATTTTGACTGACGCTCAATTTTTAAACTCTTTAGGCTTATGCAGTCCGCAAGATACACATCATACAATCTTGGAAGAGTTAAAATTGATGGATCAAGATGGCTTAAACTTTCACAACTATGAAGAGAAAGCTCTTCAAGATTTTGAGCCTTTGAAATATCTGGTAACTCTATCAAATATTTGGATCCACTAAGAACTATTTTCCTTAAATTCGCCAAGTCCTGCAACAATTAAAAGGAGAAATGTCTTATATAGGAAACAAAGTCTAAAATTTCAATTAGTTATTGTAAAAATAAATCAAAAATCATTTATGTTGTACCTGCATGCCATCCCATAGTTTTTTAAGGTGGCTATTAGGCATGTGAAGTTCGACTAACTTTTCAGCACAAAATGACAATGATAGAGATTCTGAAGGAAAATTGTCCCATCGAAGATAACGTAATGACTTGGAAAATGAGTGAAGTCCAGAAGGAAGATTTATAGTAAATGATGTTTGAGCCCCAGATGAATAGAATTTTAGAAACCTTAGATTAGTCATCTTTTTGAAGGTATCAGCGCTCAATTGTAAATCTTCAATTTGAGACAAATCTAAACTTATGCCTTGAATTGCATCACTTCCCTAAACAACACAAAAACAAAAAAGAAATTCAATCAACTACTTTAAGTTAACAATTTATTTTCCATGGTTGCCAAATGTCAAATTAGAAAGCTAAATATTTTTCTTACCCGATTAAGTTTTAGTACATCATAGATCTCATCAGGATTCACTAGTCGCCTACGTCTTTCAGGATTTGTTAGACACTCTTGGCGAACAATTTCAAAAGCCATTGATTGAATTAAATCATGCATCCATACCACAAAATTATCAATAGTTATCAATGCCTTATCAATAAGGGTTCTCAAACTAATGTGTGCATAAAAGCCATAGCTCTCTAGCATTACCAATACATATCCTTCAGATTCACCCTTAAAAAAACAAGCAATGTCTAAAAATACCTCTTTCTCTTCATCATCAAGTCCATCATAACTTAATTTTAACACAGCTTGAATATTTCGATGGGTCCTCCTTTCTAATTTGCTCAATGCACTTTCCCATTCTTCTATAGTTAAGGAATGAAGAAATGAACCCAACATGGTTAAGGCTAAAGGAACACCTTGGGCATATGCAAGTGCTCTTTCAACTAGTTCTTTGTATTCACTTTTATAGCTGTCTTTCCGGAAGGCTTTGAAGTTGAAAAGCTCAAGAGAATTGTCATGTGCCAATGCTATGGCTTTATGTATTCTTTCAACTCTTCCTTCAAGTACATGTCTATCTCTACTTGTTATGATGACTTTACTACCATGTCTAAAAGGAGGAGCTTCATTTTCCAAATAATCTAACTGACTTGTGTCACTGACATCATCAAGTACAATCAAAACTTTTTTACGACTGAGCCCTTCGAGAGATCTATCATTTGATAGTTCATTGAAAAGTTTATCACGAATATATTTTAGACCATGCTTTTCTGACTCTTCTCTAAAATTTTCCAAAAAATAGCAACTATCAAATTGAGAGCGGAATTTGGCAAACACAACCTTAGCCATGGTTGTTTTGCCTATACCACCCATGCCCCAAATTCCAATGATTGAAAACTCTTCTAGCAACAATTCAATAGCATCACAATTCTTGTCAATTCCAAAAATATTCGCCAATGCACTTGAGGACCCATGGTTTAATTTTTTTATGATGTCACTGACAATATTCTGAATGAGTTCTGCTTCATCCCTAATATAGTAAAAATAATTAAAGAAGAATGAAAATGAATAATAAATAATTTATTTAATAAAGGGTCAACCAATTGATCACAGTTTTTAATAAAATCAGAAATTTCATCAAAATTCTAATCAAAGTTATGGTAATATTTCCACCATTTTCAAAATGAAAAATAGGGACTCCAATAAAATTTCATTGATTTCCCCTGTAATAAGGTACGTGATATTATAATAAAAGAAAAGGCATTTTTATAATATCGAAGATGAATCAAAGGAACAAATAAAAGCACGAAACTCTGATTTCAAATATTGAGACTTAGAAAATGAAGAGTGACCTGCAATTGCAAGAGTCCCATCCAGCTAAATTTGCAGTTTCAAAAAGGGCTTTTCTCCAGTCATCCACCTTGTCTGGGCTTTTCTTCAAATGTTGTGCAAATGCTTCCTCATAAGTCCCTCTTTGATGGCGTACATGAGATGGGTCCACTTGGTAGAATATAGGAACAACAAGTTGTCCCTTCTCTTCTTTACAGTGAAGGATCTCAATGAGCTCATTCAAACACCATTTGGAGTAAGCATAGTTTTCAGAGAAGACGATCACAGACAGAGATGAATCTTGAATTGCTTGGATGAGTGATTGGGAGATGTCATCCCCTTTTGGGAGCTCATAATCAATGAAAGTTTCAATACCTTTGAGGCATAAGGCTGTATGGAGATGGCTAGTAAAGGATCTACGAGTGTCCTCTCCCCTGAAACTCAGAAACACTTCATATTTCTTTGAAGACGAAGAAGAAGATGAAGCTGCAACACCCATGGTATGTATTCAATAGATCTCCCTCTCTCTCCCTCTCTCTCTCTTGTTGCTGAGAAATGGCATAGTTGATTATGAGTGTATATGGCAGTGAATAGACTTTACTCACTTTCAAGTCTTCAGAGCATATTGAGCATCATGTGAAACTTTACTTACTCTTTTCACATTGGATTCCATTTCATGTGCAGACCTTTATGTTATTTTATTCTTGCATTGGAAAACTTGTACACACGTTAACTATGGTTATGTTGGCAAAAAAAAAAAAAACTATGGTTGTTATGAATGAAGTCGATATATTGAAGGGAGTACCTTTGGCGATTCATGTGTGTGTTTGAATGAATTTTTGAAAAATTTGTTATGATTTACAAGATAAGCGTGTAAAATGAGTTTTGTTTGACTTGTGAATAAGAGGTTCTGAAATAGCTCCAAAACGCTTACAGTATAATTTAGATAAAGAAATCATGATATCACATCCAATAAGCAACGGTAAATTCTTGATATAAAAGAAAGTAAAAGGAAGTTAGGTGAAGGGTTGGCAGCTTCTAGAAACGGAACGCTTTTGGATCTAACCATTGATTGATTAGGGGACAAGTGGGTGTTATAATTTAGTGAATCACGACACCAAATTTGTCGTGTTTGATTTAAATATTTCTTAATTTTTGAATCATCAAAACCATTTCATTTATTTACGGAGCAAATGTTTTAAACCATATAAAAAAATCTGCACCTTTCAACCCCTTTCTCTGACCAAAAACTAAGAAATAAAACCTTGCAATTAGATGCTACAATAATTAGGGTTGTATTATGATACTCATAGCTGCCCCAAAAATAATTATCAATATACAAAGAAGTGATTTATTTTTTTTCAAAAAAAAAAACAACAGAACTAAAATCTTGCAATAGATATCTTTTTTAAAAAAAAAAAAAAATACACTACCTTTGTTTTTAAATGTAGGGCTTAGCTTATAATGCAAATTGCACTCTAAATTAAGTCGTACATTTGAGACGGGAGAAGTATAATTTTTCAGCTTTTAATGTAAGAGAATGTATATAGAAGGTAGATATGTGTGTTGGGTTATGTTGCAATTTTGGCTAGAAATATATTCTACTTCGTTCTACCTAACATATTTAGATTATTTAAAACCTTTAGTTGCTGTGGGTTAAATCAAAATAAATCAAATTATGTAGTGAAGGGTATAACTTACGTTGTATTTTCTTAAGGACCATTTTATTTAATTTCTAAGCTAAACTAAGTAATAAAAACGTTGAAAGGGTTTTAAAATTGATTTTCTTTTTTCTTTTTAAAGGTTGGAAAACAACGTAAAAAGCTATTTTTCCTTTTTGGATTTTTGATAAAATGATGAATGAAAGTATGAAATTGGATGTAAGAAATAATATGATGGAATGTTCCTTAGAAGTGAACCTATAGCTATCCCAACTCGCCTAATGACGCTATAGCTATCCCAACTTGCCTAATGACGTGTTATTTAATTCATCAAGTCTAATTGAAAATCTCAAACATGATTTGAGTCAAGTGGTTTTTAACAAATAATTGTCCTAAACACTAGATAACAACTACTTGTTAAGGCTTTTTTAAAAACTAGTTGGTGTGAAATTTAAATTGAGTTAATAAAACTTTATTCCCTTCATGATGAATGCTCAAAGAGACACTCAATAGAAACACAAATCGATTATCATACCTAACAACGTACTAGATAAAACAATTTCAATGAGTGCAAATGGAAAACATACATGAAATCAAAACTCAAGTCTTATAATTCAATTCAAACCACAATAATCCAACTAACAAAAATTATAATGCATAATCTCGGTCTCAAATCCAAATCAAAATAATTCCTAACGAAGGAAAATTATTAAGTTCAAGAGAAAATTAATTGGAAAGCAAACACTCTCATCATTGAAGCTGCCAAGCTCAAGCCATAGTCTCCAACGCCAAAGAACACAAGAAATTTAGCTTGTCATGATTTGATGTCCTAATTCTCCACTTTTGAGTTTCCAACACGTGCCATTTGTATAGGAACAAGTTAGGGTACAAGTGGTGGCCTCTAGGGTTGAGCGTTCTAGGATTTAGTGTGTGTAATGATCTAATTTTGCATGAGAGTGAAACGTGAACGTGACACCCTACTTTTAGACACTTTTCAAAGGTTTCCTAATGTGCTTTGGATGAAATCAATTGAGCATAATGGTATTGAAGGTGGCTGGTCAAGATAAGGCACTAAAAAGGAAAGTTGTAGGTTTTGCTTTAGCTAGGAGTAAGTCAGTGTAGTTTCATAATTTGAATGTGATCACCAGGGCTTCAGTTTTTTTTACCTCTCTTAGGATTTTTGAAGGTTTCATGAAGTGAATTGGATGCCCAATTTGATACATATAAAGGGAAATGAGTGGTATAAAGCTTGCTCCAAAATAGAAAACTAGATGCCTTAGATTTAGGTGCAAGATAGGAAGGTTTCTTGTTTTGATTAAGAGAAGTTGGAGCTGTGTTGTTTATGCTTCTAGGAAATGATTTAAAGCCTATAGTTGATAGATTGACATGTGTGGGCCCCAACCTGTACGTTCTTCATGGATCCTCCAACCTTTTAATTAGCACTTTCATATATATATATAGCTCATATAATGGGGTAAGTTTTAGACCAAAAAAAAAATATAATGTGGTAAGTTGGTGTTGTGTAATTGGGATGTTTGGTTCATGCTCAGATTTCAATTTCAACGCTTTACCGAACATTGTGCAACGTGACCGGCCAGCTAATACGTAATTAAACAACAAAAGGTTAGCCGGCAGGTGACTTGGCTCACTTTTATTTAATAGGCAGAAGACTGACCTCTACTTAAAAAAATACGATGTTGTCCATTACTTTAAATATTTGTTCTTCTTTTAATATTGTACGCTTGAATGGAAAAGTTTCAAAGTGTTGTATCAAGAAGGTTATGAATAACAACAAAAATCCTTCTTCGTCGGGGATATGCAGCATCCTTAATTTTAACACTTTTACTACAAAATCCAGAAGCACTTTGGTGCAAGTGACAATTAAAGCCCATAAATTGAAAATTGCATATTTATTCTTAGGTTCCTATTCATTTCATATTCCAGTTCCACGGATTCCATTTCATGTCCGACCTTTATGTTTTTTTATAAAACTTGTAAACACGTTAACTATGGTTGAATCTTGGCAAAAACGAAAAAACAAAAACTACGGTTGTCATGAATGAAGTTGATATATTGGAGGGAGTGCCTTTAACGCTTTAATATAATTTAGACAAAGAAATCATGACATCACATCCAAGAAGCAACCTGGTAAATGTTTGATATAAAAGAAAGGAAAAGGAAGTTAGGTGAAGGGTTGGCAACTTGTAGTAAAGGAACGTTTTGCATCTAACCATTGATTGATTAGGGGGCAAGTGGGTCTTATAATTTAGTGAATCACGACACCAAATTTGTCGTGTTTGATTTAAATATTTCTTAATTTTTAAATCATCACAACCATTTCATATTTTACGGAGCAAATATTATAAACCCAATAAAATAAAATGAAATCTGCACATTTCGGCCCCTTTTTTCTGACCAAAAACTAAAAAATAAAACCCTGCAATTAGATACTATAATAATTAAGGTTGCATTGTGATATCCGTAGCCGCCCCAAAAATAATTATCAATAAACAAAGAAGTGATTTATTTTTTAAAAAAAAAAATTACAGAACTAAAATCTTGCAAAAGATATCTTTTTTTTTTTTTTTTTTTGTAAATTGCACTACCTTCAATTTTGAATGCATGACTTAGTTTGTAATGCAAATTGCACTATAAATTAGGTTGTACATTTAAGACATGAGAATTATAATTTTCAGCTTTTAATGTAACTGAATGTATATAGAAGTTAGATATGCGTGTTGGGTTATGTTGCAAATTTGCCTGGAAAATATTCTACTTCCTTCTATCTAACATATATAGATGATTTAAAACCTTTATTACTTCAGTGGTATGTGTATGAAAGGATTGAGATATATCCTGGTAAGGGGTAAAGTGGTGGCTTATGCCTCTCAACCATTAAATTTTATGAAATGAATTACCCCATTTGTGAATTCAGATGGAAAAAAAAAATATGTTCTCTCGAGTTTGAGCCGATTGTGAATATGTTTTCTTGAAATTAAGCTTACAACAATTACGATTTAGTGAAACTGTGAAAATATTATTTTATGTGATTATGAAAATACACTGCGGTCATAGAAACTTTGAATATTTAAAGATTAGAATAATATATTGAAATGAAAAGTGGTGCAATTAGTGATTATGTTGATACAGGAACAGAAATTGATAGAATGGTCTAGAAATTTGAATAGGTTAAATTAGATAGTACTTGCCATCTATAGTGAAAAGCAAGAGGAAAATGGTCTGAAAGCTTGAATTGAAGAAGCTAAGACACAAGATAGATGAGCAAATTAAAGGCTCGAGGCTGTAAGACATGGTATGCAAGTTTGCATGGGGTAGTATCACTAGGCTGTAAGACCTATATGCCTAGTACTATGTTTGTTGCCTAGCGTGATAACTTTGGGCCAGAGTGTCCACAGTATGTCTTAAGGCTGGCAAAATATTCATACTGTAGCAAGTTATAGTGGAGATGCATGTGGCATGAGAATAATTTCTTGGGAATAAGGCCAAAATATCCAATACTATGGGAGTAGAATGAGCTAGAAGGCCGGAATGAAATGAGCTGAAAGGCATAATGTACCGAGCAGTAAAGCCTGTGGAACGAAGTGCTGTGAGGATAGACCGGTGGTCTTGTGTAGAATATTATACATAGGTATAGATTGAAGAAGAATGTTGTATGATATCAATTATGTTGCATGCTTAGTGAGTATGCATAGAAGAGGAATAAAATGAGTATCTAGAATGATTCCTCAAGGTATGCACGTTCATATTTTGAGGACGAAATTTATTAAATCGGGTTAGAAATGTAATATCCTAAATTTTAGACTAAGAAATTTGAGGATAAGTCTGTATCAAGCAGACAAATAAGCCCGATTCAGGAAGTGTGATATTAAATTTTGAAAATATTATATGGGGTTTATATTCCATTGACAATTGAGGTCATAATTTGGAGTAAAAGAAGGTTGTTTAAATTTTCGTTAATAAATATAATTAAGGAAATATAAATGACAATTTAAGGTTATTATTTGCCTATTTAAGAGATTACTACTTGTTGATTTTGGCCAACAAGTGAATTTTTAAAGAAATTGTGGCTACTTTAGGATTATTTAAAAATGAAATTTGGATACTCTATAATTATTATTATTTTCAAAATAATGTAGGAGGAAAAGGGAATAATGATTTTATTAAATATTAAATTGAAGAATAGTCAAAATTAGGTTGACAAGAGAGAATGTGATTGGAAGAATATTGGAGACAACTTTGGATCCCTATCTTATTGATGAATTTCAGCCAAAATAGGAGAAGGAAGACAAGTTGAAGACATATGCACATGTGTATGGCTAAGGTTGCTCCAAGTAGCCAAGTGGAAAATACAAGTAAATTGTCAAAGTTGGTGCAACAAGGAATAAGCCATGCAATTTTATCTTGGATCCTAGGAAGACACTCACTAGTACAAAAAAGTGTTTTAAAACCGCCTTATTTAGAGCGGAGTATCGATGGGCCGGTCTTAAAAAAATGACAGGTGGTAATTTTGTAAATATAAAGAACTTCTTCCACCGCATCAATTTTTAAGACTGCCTCATTTAGAGCGGATGATCAACGCTCTGGTCTTAAAGATATGACCGGTGACAATTTTGTAAATATCAAAGAACATCTTGGACCGTATCATTTTTTGATAGGTCTTAAATATATTATTTAGACCGCTGAAAAAACAACCGCTCTTAAAACATTTATTAAAAAAAAGTGAAATATGAATTACTTTAAAGAGAAATCTCATACAGCCCGACTTATATTTTATGCGGTGCAAAATAACATGGAAATTCTTAAAAATAATTGTATAAAAATTTTAAGACCGGACATATATAAATGACCGTTCTTAAAACATTTATTAAAAAAATTGAAATAATATGAAATTATTGAGAAATCCCGTACAGCCAGACTTATATTTTTTGCTGTGCAAAATAATAAGGAAATATATAAATAAAATGGTATAAAACTTTTAAGATCGGACATATATAAATGATGTTCTTAAAGTTAATATTTTTAAGAGCAGACGTGACTTCTACTCGGTACTAAATAATGAAAAAATTTAAACTAATAATTTATTACTTTTAAGACCGGACCTAATAAAAGGACATTCTGAATTGTTAAACTTTAAGATCGTCGTTTTGTATTTCTCCGGTCTTAAAACTGCCTACTATATTTCTCCCGTGAAACCTTAACTTGTGTCTTATGTCTTTTTGTCTGAACACTGAAACCCCTGTTCTTGTTGCGAAACCCTCAAACACCTCTTCCTGTTGCATTATATCTCTTCCTTACAAACCGCCACCATCCTTTGTTACTCTCTCATTTGCTTTTGCATCCCTCTCTTGCACCACCTTTCTCAACCTCTTTTCTTGTTTCGAAAATGAACGGAGGAAATGATTGTAGTCTTGTTCGTGAAATTTCAGTTGATGATGTGACTGGTGTTAGTCAGAACAAACTATCTCCTTCTCAGAGTAAGTCTCCTCGTAACTGCCCTGCACGCCGTGGTGGTAGAAGAGGCCCCACCCGATTGAAAAGAGCTTGCCCTAGAGTGGACTACCGGTGAAAAGCTCGATATACAATTTGATGAACGTTTGGCTCCTTGCAGCCCTAATAAAACCATATATACTAGTTATGTTAGCTTACTTGCACGTAGCAAGCCAAGCATTTTGGTCGACGAGTGGAAAAGTGTCGACCAAGAGAAGGTGAAGGATCTTATATGGGACTCTATCCGACTTACGCACAATGTTCCTGACGATGAGAAGTTGAAAGTCAAGACATTGTCGAATTGTGCTGATCGCTGGAGGAAGTTTCAGACCCAGTTAGCAAACAACTGTATTTTTGCCGAGGTTCCGGTTGGTGAGCCTCGCCCTAATCCTTGCGCCAAGTATGCCTTTCTTGATGAAGCAACATGGCAACAATTTGTTCAGATGCAGACTACTAAAGAAGCTTTAGTGAGTCTATATTTAATTTTTTTGTCCCTTCTTGTATACTTATTAACCTGTGCGGATATGTGAATGTTATTGTATTCATTTATGAGGTCGTTAGTCAGGTTGCTTGCTTAGAAAGGTATTCTGTTATAGTAAGTCACGTAGACATTGTTGTTAGTTAGTTAGTATGTTAATTGTGTAATGGTATACGTGCAAGCTGTTATTGAAACTTGATTGAGTTGGAACCAGTTATGATGAATGAATGAATTGACTGAGCTGGCAGCAGTTTTGTAACTCCCTTTCCTCTGTTTCTCCCAATTTATTATACAATTCTACATCTTCTTTAACAAAGTCTTGAAACTTGATGAAGTGAATTTGACTAGTGTTTGAATTGAGGTCTGGAATTCATAATGAATAGTTGTTTTCGATTCTGATTCACAGATAAGAAGGTAGCAATCTCAAGAGATTGGGAGAAAGAATGATTGCCTACATACAACTTCTCGCGGTGGATATGAAAAGGCCGAAAAAGAGTTGATGGCCGCCAAGAGAAAGAGATTGGAAGATGAAGCTCAAGCCAATCATTCTGAGATATGTGATCCGCGGCCAGTATCTCCAATACGCCGTGAGGAGTTATGACTCTATATTCGCAAAAAGAAAGGCGGGGCATACTCTAGTGAACAAACTCGTGTAGCTGCTGAATCCATATGGAAGCCTCAGCAGCATACATAGTTCCTGTCCTGTACTCCTGATTATTTACAACTTATCTCCTGTGTTATGCATGAAACGAAAGTACATCATGTTGTCTATGTTGATTTCGGGACCAAAACAACCCGAAAACGACATTGATGTTTACCTTCAGCCCTTAATCAAAGACTTGAAGGAGTTGTGGGAAGAAGGTGTCGATATTTTTGACTCTTTCAAGAAGGAGGTCTTCAAAATGAGAGCCATGATATTTTGTACCATAAATGACTTCCCACCATAATTAATGTGGTAAGTTGACATTGTGTAATTTATGGGATGTCTGGTTCATGCTCAGTTTTCAATTTCAATGCTTCACCTAACATTGTGCAACGTGACCAGCTAACATGTAATTAAACAACAAAAGGTTCATGCTCGGTTTTCAATTTCAACTCTAGAATTCTAGCTACTTTCCATAGATAACGAACAGTTCTTCTTTTAGTATTTTTCGCTTAAATGGAAAAGCTTCAAAGTATTGTGTCAAGCAGGTTATGAATAACATCAAATATCACCTTCTTCATCGTGGATATGCACACAATATTGAGAATCCTTAATTTTAACACTTTTACTACACATCCAGGGAACATGTTTCCCTTCTTGTCCTTGGGACGAGCAGGGAGAGCTCATCCCTTTTGGGACGAGCTCTGGATTGTTAGATCTTATTTGACGGTCCAGATCTTTTTTTAAAATAACTTTTTAATACTACTAATCAGTATTCTAAAATATTTTTTTGTACTAGTCAGTATCCTAAAATAATTTTTTAAGATTCTAAAAATTATTTTCAAGAATATAAAATATTTTTCAGTGTCAGTCAGTATCATGAAGTATCATTTTAGTCTCAGTCAATACCCTGAATTTTTTTTAAAATAGTATCAGTCAGTACCCTGAAGTATCTTTTTAGTCTCAATCAGTCTCCAGGGGACTAACTGCGACTAAAAAGATACTTCAGGATACTGACTGGTACTGTTAAAAAAAAAATTCAAGCTACTGACTGAGACTGAAATGATACTTCAGAATAGTGAAAAATATTTCATGATTTTGAAAGTTTTTTTAAAAATATTTCAGGATATAGACTGATAGTAAAAATAATCTTCAGAATACGCACTGATACTACCTTAAAAAAATCTTATCTATATAAAAGCATAACAGCGGCCCTCTGCTTGACACGTATCCTTTTCATTTTCCTAATTGACAAAGTGACTCCTTCTATTTATTGCTTTTAATTTTTAATTTAAAATTCATATATACACAGTTATATTTGCAATTAAGAGTTTCTCCACAACTCCTAAAAATCTGCAGAAATAAAATGATGACTACCAGCATATGTACAAACAGATCACGAAAATGTCGGACAACACTCATCACCATGATGGGAGTATTGTACTTCGTCCTCAAAACTCTCTTTGAATAGATATCAAATGTCAATTTTAACTGAAAAAATATTAGAAGTGAGAAATCTAGGCTGGCTTTTTTTCATTAAATTTGCATACATATCAAATGTCAATTTTAACTAAACAAATATTGGAAGGGAGAAATCTGGAATGGGTTTTTTCATTAAACTTCAGTCTTTACGGAAAAAGAAAAATATTCACCACCCACCAATGCGGCGGCTCTCTGCTTGACATTTGTTCATTTTATTTTAGTAACGGTAGAAGTAACTTTTTTTATTTATTACTTAATTAATTTTAGTTTTTATAATTCATGATTCAATTTCTTTACACTTTAAATATGTTTCCACGTTTGTTTGAGTAACTGCTCCTTATTAGTTAATTTTAAATTCTTAATTTTTAATTTATGCATACAATTTCTTAGAATTTAAAAAATTAAAACTCCCTTAATTTGAAATATTCTATAACAACTTTCCTTTTATCAATAGAGCAATAAGCGACTCTCTCATTGACACTATTTTAGTAATGCAGAAGTAACTTCCTTTATTTATTATTTAATTAATTTCAGTTTTTATAATTTATGATTCAATTTTTTTTTTGCACTTTAAACATGAATTTACGTTTGTTTGAGTAAGTGCTACTTATTAGCTAATTTTAAAGTATTCTTTTTTAATTTATGCATACAATTTCTTAGAATAAAAAAATTCAAAACTCCCTTAATTTCAAATATTCTATAACAACTCTCTTGACACTATTTTAGTAACTACAGAAGGAACTCCCTTTATTTATTATTTAATTAATTTTAGATTTTAGATTTATAATTCATACATTCAATTTCTTTCCACTTTAAACATGAATCCACGTTTGTTTGACTAACTGATTCTTATTAGTTAATTTTACATTCTTAATTTTTAATTTAAGCATGCAATTTCTTAGAATAAAAAAATTTATATCTCCCTTAATTTGAAATATTCTGTAACAACTTTTCTTATATCTTTCTTTATCTAGAATTTTTTTTTGGACATTACTTTTGAAAATGTCTTTCTTTTATCCTCTACTTTTTTAATTAAATATTTTAAAAAATGTGTTTGTTTTATCCTCTACTTTCTTAATTAAATATTTTAAAATAAATTGTCCATCATTTGCCTTTTTATATTCAAGCTATTTTGCCCATAAAGAACGTTTTGCGCTTCCCCTGATTGTTTTCGAATATTAAACACACCCATATATATTTTATTAAACACGCACACAAATATTAAACCATGGGATGTTATATTGGTTTTTATTTAAGAAATAAATATATAATCAAAATGACAAAAATATTTGCATATGATTCGGAAACAAACTGATCTGGAGCTATGAAAACCTGAGAAATAAGACAATAGGTGTAGGCTTATGTCATCATATTAATGACTTTTTTTTTAAATAAATATTTTAAAATAAATTGTCCTTCATTTTCCTTTTTATATTCAAACTATTTTGCCCATAACGTTTTGCGCCTCCCCCTGATTGTTTTCAAATATTAAACACACACATGTATATTTTATTTGCTCAGATTATTAAACAAATTAAAGTGGAGAAAAGCTTAGACTTCAGCTCTTTCAGCAAAAAAAAAAAGATAAGACCTCAGCTCTGCGCAAAATTTGGGCCATTCTACTACGTCCAGCTCCTCTTAGGAGGCCCCAGCCTCGATCCTGTCATCATTTTTATACTTTATACCTGAGTGCGTCCAGCTCCTCTTGGGAGGCCCCAGCCTCGATCCTGCCATCATGTTTATACCTGAGTGAGCCTCTCCTTCGCATCCACAATTTGGACTTCAAGAGGAAGGGGTGCCGTTCCGCCTCCGTTGAGTGTGAGGGACCCCAGCGACTGGATTCACGGGAAGCACACCAGACTCATGTTTTTTTCACCGACGATCCCTCCATTGAGGTACTTTGTCCTCTTTTTTTTTTTTTGGATTTTGGTCATTGTAAATCTGTAATCGATGCTATTTTTTTTTTTAAGAAAAAATGTATAATGAAATTGAAGGGAGTTTGCAACTGACTATGTCTTCTCTCCCTTCTACGCACGATCGCACGCCAGCAGTAACTGTAAATCTGTATTCATGGGATGTTATATTTTTTCTTTAAAGAAATAAATGTATAATCAAAATGAACGGACTTTGCAACCTCTCCCCTCTACCCACGATCGCACGCCGGCAGTCCCTCTCACTGGTCTACCTTCATCTCTTGCACCGGCATCATGACATCATGGGCAACTTTGAAACTTACTGTGGCTCCTTCCACCCCCACGTCCTCCAATCACTTCGCTCGTGGGGGAAGTTACTCTTAGACCACTCTCAGTTGGCGCGGGAAGTTAATCACTCTATCTACTGCCTTCCCTTTTAAAAGCTCGCGTTAGCCCTTACTCTCTATCTCCTACCCTTTCATCTTTCACTCGTGCTTCCAACATTCTTACGCAGAGCCATGGGTTCAGTTTTTGACGCCGTGCGTGCTTTGACTCCTAAGCGACATAATTGGCGCATGTGTCCGTGTTGCCCGCAAGTGGAATATGCCCACTCGGCAGGGTCCTAGTGATGCATCCTCTATGGAGCTTGTGTTACATGATAGTCATGTTCGTTGTTGTCTCTGGTCACTCAGTTGGCCTTCTTCTGTTTATGTTTTTATTTGTTGATTATTTGTTTCCTCTGATCCTATTATGTTTATGCTTTTAGGGTGATCGTGTCCATGCGTCCGTGAGAAGTGCCTTTGTTAGCCGCCATAAAACACACCTAGAAGAGGGCGCAGTGGTTGAGGTCTCCAATTTTGCTGTTGTTCCTGCCACAGGGTCATACCGGCCAACTGAGCACCCTTATCGTGTCAACTTCCAGTTTTCACTGTTGTCCGTCCACGTAAAGATGATCATAGCATCCCACGTTATGGTTTTGATTTCAAGACTTTCTCTCACGTACTCTCGACTGACTTAGATGACCGTTTCCTATTCGGTGAGTGCGTTTTTGTTACTGCATGTTTTATGCTTCTCACTTTTTTTCCCACTAAACGTTTATTCTCTTCTTAAACTTTTATTAGACGTTGTTGGAGGGTGTCTGCAATGGGGCAATTAGAACAGTCCACTGTCCATGGACGATGTCAACATCGAGTTGACATAGAATTAATGAATGAAGAGTAAGCTCACATAACATGTTTTCTCTCCATCATGTGGTGTTTTCTTCCAGTGGGTGTCTTCATAACTGTGTGGGTGTGAATAATTTGCAGTCTACAGCACCTCCAGTGTACACTTTGGGGGGAATTTGCAGACAGCCTTATGTCATATATGGCTTCTCACAAGTCTGGCCCTGTTGTGATCATACTCCAGTGGTGCAAGGCGCGAGAATTTAACCGTTAGTATTTTTAAGTTTTATGTTTCCTTACTTTTCATTCTTTAACCCCATACAAACTGATGCTCATCATATGCTTAATTTTTGCATTTAGGTAAGAATAAGATCTCTAACTCTATGTATACATCTCGTCTGCTCATACACCCAGACCTGCCAGAAGTAACTGACTTCATTAAAAGGTGCGTTTTATCCTTTGGTGTTCTTTTGTTTCTATCCTGCCCATATAAAGTTCTACCCCTCACTTATCTGTATGTGATGTAATCTGTTTCCAATCGCTTAATATGATATGCTGATGTTCCTTTCATATACATAGAGATATTCATATTTAATTAATCCATATGAAATTATGACTTTCTTATTATATCAGAAATATTATGATCATAACTTTGTTACACTCCACTTTTGTAAGTAGGATACTGAGCGAAAGGCAAGAAAAAAAAAAATTAGGCTACTTTGCAATATTTTAGTTATCTCAAGTTATGGAAAAAAAAAAATTAGGATGCTGAGCGAAAGGCAACAAAAATACCTCTAATTTGTTTTTTATTAATAAAATAAATACTAACATTAAATCAAAACGAAAATAAATACGGTTAAGATATGCGCGGGAATATTTGTTTGAAATATTTTAACAATATAGAAATCAATGGCATGCCGTAATCACCGGAGATGAATCTTACCTTACCGACTTAAATGTAGATAATATCTAATCTTAAATCTGCATATTCATAAAATTATGAAAATAAATAAACTTTCACAATTTAAAATTAAAACAAAAATAACATTACGATGTTAGTTTGTTAAGATTTACTTATTAAATGAAATTTTTTTTTATTGTTTTTGAATTTGCTTCAAACATTTGACCAAAAATTTGCTTTTATTAAATAACTTGACACTGCTTAGGATTCTTTCAATGTGTTCTTACGAGTGAACCTCAAGTAAAGAAAACCATTATGCTATGTTTCTTTTTTTAATTGAAATATTTTTGCCTGTGCAGCTGTGCTCACCCAGTATGCCAATATTTTTTAAATGCCTATTATTTATAAATTTTTATCTTTCTTAAACTCACTGTTTCTCCTTCCACGCCCACGTTTGTTTCATTCGTTTCTTAAACTCACCCAGAATGCCAATACTTATTAAATGCCACGTCAGATACCACGTTGAACCAGTCAGAATTCCTTGGACAAACAGATATTCGATTCGAATTATTAAACTATGATTATGGAGTATTCCCATTCTGTTGTGAATTGTGATCCCTTCCTGCATGTTTTATATAGATTAAAAAGAATTTTATACTTCATTAATTATTTTACGATGTCAATGCATCTCCAGATTTGAGTCCGCAGGAGTTGATGCCTCACAGCCACCACAGCGCATTACACCTCAGCCTACTTTAACTCTGGCTGAGTAGTTGCTGGGAAACCCGGACAAACGACAGATTGCAGGACTTCGTAGAGGGCCAGCGGTTTGTGTTTTAATATTTTAACTCTTATCTTACTGCTTACCTACTGATGCTATATGTCCTATGTTTTTCTTATTTAATCTGTAGAATAAAATGCCTGTGGTGTTGGTTGAAATTGTTGATGTCCGTTATGAGCATGGTTGGTTTTACAACTCATGTAAGGTGGATGGGAAGAAAGTCTTTCCAGATGGGGACGGTTTTTTTTGTGCTAATTGTGAAAAGATTGTGAAGAATGTGATTCCCAGGTGATATGATCTCCTTCTTTCTCCAATTTGTTGGCTTAAAATAAGCATGCTTTAATGGTGCCCTTAATTTTGACTTTCTGGTGTGCTAGGTTCTTGGTCAAGTTCAATGCTATGGATGATACTGGCACTTGCATCTTTGTGTTGTTTGACAGGGAGTTCTCTAAGTTGGCTGGTTGTTCTGCGGTGGAGATGATAGATCGAGTTATTGATCATCCTGTTCATTATAATGTGAGTGTGTGCAATCCAAATTAACATGTTATAATTATATCCTAGTGGTAATTTATTTGAGGTCCATGTTGTTGATGTGAGCTGTGTAAGTGTAGGATGATGTTCAAAATGAAACTGTTCTGCCTGCGGATGTTGTGGACAAGATTGTAGGAAAAAAATTTGTGTGCATGTTAAGAATTCCTAAGGAATATGTGGATGGGTCTTCCAGTTCGTGTGTTGTGACGCGTTTAACTTCGGACTCTGAAATCATTGAAGCTTTTGAGGCTGAACTACATGCTCCAGCTGGTTCCCCTACTATGGTGTCTTCCAGCCATGAAGATGAACTTGTGAGTTTGTGTCATTTGCTGCATTTGTACACAACACTATATATTTCATTCTACCCATATATGAATTTGGAACTGATATCCGTCTTTTTGGTATTATAATAGGATGTCGACATGTCTCTTCTTGACTCTGAGGGTGCAGGCTCGTCAGTTATTGCTGGTGAGCAGGTGGGTATTAAAATAAAAATCGAAAAGGAAGATTCTGCAGATGATGAAGATGAATACTTGTCTGATTATTTGGTTGGTACTTCAAAGAAGCCTAGACGTGAAGATAAAGCTGTTAAAATGGCGAAGGCAAAGAAACAGAAAAAGTGTGTCATTGATGATTAGGGTGGTCTGCTGTCATTATTTTATGGTTTTTTGAGAAGTTGTGTACTTTCGTCAGTTTCCTCTATTTATTTACAATTTCAAGCTTTGTAATGTTGTTGGATTTCCCTTTATATTTCCTCCTGTGGAGTGCTATAAGAATTAATTGAGTAACGTGTTATCGCATTCATATTAAGAGAAAACAAGTTGCATTAGTCTAATCCTAATTGCACACTAATTGTACATCAATAATGCCTTAAGAGGTGATTGTTAGGTACGATAGTAGGAGTAATCACTAATTAAAAATACTAGACTCAAGTGTTTGTTTGAGATTTTTCATCAAGATTTAGTGAAAATGTATTAAAAATATCAAATTAATTATTGATTTATTTTTTATTGTGGACCCCAAAGTTAAAGGCAAAAAGAAACTCATCAAAATCACACTTAATTCAATTCGAATGTCTCTAACTTAAATTAGTGTTTAATCATACAATGATGTATAAGAAAATGTATTAAAAATATCAAATTAATCATGAAAAAACTTATAAAATTATTGAAAAGAGGCGTTCAAAAATACAAACACTGCTTTGTAGGTAGTGTCAAGAACTCTCCCATTATCAATCACATTACTTTCCCATGCATTACTAAATACTCCTCTAGTCTTCTATATATGGTACTTCCAGCATATATGTTTCATATAGTCTAAGAAAAAAAATTTAAACTTCATTAATTGTTTCACAAAGTTCAATAATTTTTTCAACTTTACCCCTATTGCCTATTTAGTATATATTATACCCATTTAAACAAAGTCAATATAACAATAAATGAAGGATAAAAATGTAGATTCATATAAAATATTTATCTCTCTTAGCTTTATAAATAGAACCAATATTTTCTTACTATACCTTTATAGGACTAGAGGAGTAAAGTATAACTTGTAATCCTTACAACAAACTGGAATTTGAAATTTACAACTATCACACACACCAAATGCATGTCATAAAATACCTTTGACATTGTGTTATTAGGCATTTAATAAATATGACAAATTTTAACAATGTAAGACACAACAATTAGATACTTCTGGTCTTTGTCTATTTTCCATATGGTTCTAATAATTGAACAGCACAATCGGTGTCCCTTCTCATAATCTACAATATAAATTAATGACAAATTGAAGATAATTTTCAAATTACAAAGTCATACTCACACATCATAGTTTCACCAAAAAAGTAGAGAAAAAGAAGAAATTAAGAACGACAGAGTGAAGAAAAAAAATCATTTTATAAGAAAATAGAAGAGAGTCTAACTCCTCAAACTTAACCATCTCAATGTCAAACATAATTTTTGTTTTATCTCCAAGAACACTAAGAATACATTATTTTTGTGGCAGTGTCCTCACCTCTAACAGTGATGAACACCTCATACTTTTTCTTAATGAAATTGGTTGAGAAGAGCACATGAAGCAGCAGCATTCATCGTTTTTATTGTCAGCTTTTCTTGTTCGATAATAATAACTGAATACACGTACTCTGTCAAACTGCAAAGACGGGAGAAAAAAAATATCACTATACAGAATTCTTTTTGGGTATAATATTAGTTAGACGATATTAATAACTTAATATAAGGTTTTCTCCAAAATGAAGATATGTAACTAAAAGTCAATTCCAAGAATTAAATTTTCTTAGCTACCCTCAAATCTGTGCTTGCTGCAATCGGCATTTGTTGTGATAGCAATATAATCACCCTATTGCCTCACTTTTGATCATCAATACTTGGTTATGAAATCCAGAGGAAAGAAAAGATTCATGGCTTAGCTACAATTTACACCAGCAAATACAGTTTGCTAAATCATAAAGACTTCTTTCTTTACCTGTTGCAAAAGTTGACCTCTTCTGCAAATCGACAAAGATCCATCAAAATAGAAGGCCGACTTATGAAAAATAGTTTTTTTTTTTTCAACAGACAAAGTTACAAGAAGATAAATCATTTTCATACTAAATCTAATTATCTTAAGTTCTGGTTGATTATTTCACTTAACCGATGCATTTTTATCTCGATAACTAAGAAGCCAAGAAATGGAAATCGTAATTTTGGAAACAGTTGGATTTAAACGCATCAACAATAGGATTAAATATATTACAAAATAACACATTATGTTTAAAAACATAATCAATATTTTCCTAAGGTAGCTATGGTGTTCCAAAGTCAAACTCAAGAGATGAAATGTAGGAGAGAGATACACACCAATAAAGTGATGGATTATCTGCAATTTATTTCTGATGAGTTCAATTCTTTGTAGATTCCAAATTCAATTGGGGCAGCAGAAGTAGCAACTCATCGACATCATGAGATGTCTTGGACTCAAATATCATGGGAATAGATTGATCAATTGAAGAGTCCTTCACTTTCTTTGTTGAAGGGAGTTGTTGGTCATCATCAATATTTTGATGCCTCTTTGTTCACATACTTAACTTCAGTTTTTCTTGTTGAAGAAAGTTTGTGTACTCAGAGACATATACCAGACGAACTCCATATTCTTTGATCAAACAGTGACCAATCTTAGACCTCCCCAATTTATTGACCCAACCATAACGAAGATTAAATGAAATTCTAAGGTCGAGCTCGGCATCATAACCTTTTTCACATTGGAGATACTGTAATATGCATTCACAGAAGAAGGGATCATACCATAGAAAAGCATTACTTGAATTTAATTTTATCATTGAATGGTGCCATTCTCTTGGACCATCCACTCCTACCTTATCCCCATAATCACTCGTAGAAGTTAAATAAAAAGAACATGATGAGTAACATTGATCCCTTTCTTTTGAGGAGAAATTAGGTATAACAAAGCAGAAAATGAAACCCATCAATTTGTCAAAATTTGGAGCAAGTTGAATGCTCACTTGTAAACCTGTATAATAACTTGTCATTGAGCTTTTGTAAGTAAACCACTTCGGAATATTACTTTCTTCAAGATTGCCCCATTTTCCAGTCTTAAATGAGAAAATAGCATATTTTAGTATTCCATGAAATGAATTCTCATCAACTTGACAAGTCTCTTTTTGGGCACCCAAGTTTGACTCCAATTCCATTTGCCGAAAGAATTTGTTATACTCTGAGGCATATATCGGGCAAACTCCACATGCTTCAATCGCACCACAAACAAACTTCTCACTATCTATAACAATAGAAAATTCAAATGACACCTTTGGCTTGTAATTGGTGTTTTGATCATCCATTGTTTTACGGAATTTTACAAATGTGTCAGAAACACACCATAAAAAAACATGATGTGAATCAAAATTTGTCATCACACCTTTAAATTTAGAGCATATGCACTTCTTACCATCGTAATAAAGTTGACATTGCAAGTAACCATTAACATGATGAGAAAGAACAGAATAGAGAACAAAGCCAATTAGGTCAGTCGTGGTTGAAGGAAGCTCAATAGATATATTGTTGGAAGCATCTATTCCCTGATTATATTCAAACCACTTTGGAACATTTTTTCCAGGGTAACAAAACTCACATGCTTCAGTCGCGCAGATTGCTACCTTCAAACGAAAATAGGCACTTTCCATAACATCAGATATATAGTGATTCTCCAATTTCAAGCAATTTATTAGAATTAGGGACCTTAGATGTAATGCAGTTGTTAAAGTGAGTACAATCTCTACTGATATGCAACCATTAGCATCAACATGTTTGATGAGTGGTGGCAGTTCTGCCAAAGAACGAAGTCTTGTGCAATTGCTCAAGTTAATGTATTTTAGCTTTGAAAGATGCTTGATGCTAGCAGGAAAGTTCTCTATACTACTTCCTTCCAAAACCAATGAATATAATGAGAATAAGGAGCCGATGGATTCAGGGAGTTCATACAATTGTTCACATCCACGAAGAGTTAGGTTGCGAAGATTTCTGAGATAACTAACTGAGGAATAGAGAGTTGAACCCAACATTCTTTCATCTGGCAACAATGAAGATTCAATATGAGAAGTGAGTTGTAGTGTCTTTAATGATGTGCAGTCGCTAACATTTAATTCTTTAATGGATGGAGGAAGCTCAGGTAAAGATTGAAGGCTCTTACAATTGCTTACGCTAAGATATTTTAGCATTGAGAGATGTTTGATATTATGCGGAAGTTCAGTTAATTTGCATGCACCACTCAAGAAAATTGTTCTTAGAGATAACAAAGAATCAAATAAAGTATGTAGCTTTGATTTGTCATTTATTGCACTGCAATCATAAAGGTAGAGCTCCACAAGAGATCTCATGCAACAAATCATGTCATCAATTGGAAGATTCTTCAGCTTTGAGCAGTTTAGTCTAAACACCTCAAGCTTCTCCATATGCCCAGTTGGAAAGTTTAATATCTCAACAGGTAAAGACTCTAAGTATAAAATCTTTATTTTGTTTGAAGAGAATGAAAATTCCTTGAGCCTACAGCAACCATAGACATCTATGTTTGAGATGGATTTTGACTGACTCTCAGTTTTCAAACTCTTTAGATTCTTGCATTTCATGAGAGACACATGATACAATCTTGGAAGAGAAAAAATCGATGGATCAAGATGGCTTAAACTTTCACACCTCTGAAGATAAAGCCCTTCAAGATTTTGAGCACTTGAAATATCAGGCAACTCCATCAAATATTTGGATCGAATAAGAACTATTTTCCTTAAATTCACCAAGTTCTACAACAATTAAAAAGAGAAATGTTACATATAGGAAACAAAGTATGAAATTTCAAATAATTGTAAAAAAAAATCAAAACTCATATTTATATGTTGTACCTGCACGCCATCCCATAGTTTTTTAAGGTGACTATTAGGCATGTGGAGTTCAACTAGCTTTTCAGCACAAAATGACAATGGTAGAGATTCTGAAGGAAAATTGTCCCATTGAAGATAACATAATGACTTGGAAAATGAGTCTAGCCCAAAAGGAAGATTCACAGTGCACGATCTTTGACCCCAAGTTGAATAGAATTTCAGAAACCTTAAATTAGTCATCTTTTTGAAGATATCAGCGCTCAATTGTAAATCTCTAATTTGAGACAAATCTAAACTTATGCCTTGAATTGCATCACTTCCCTGCACAACACAAAAACAAGAAAAGAAGGTGAATAAATTACTTCAAGTTAACAATTTATTTTCTGAAGTTGTCAAATGTCTAATTAGAAAGCCAAATATTTTTCTTACCTGATTATGTTTTAGCACATCATAGATCTCATCAGGATTTCGTAGTCGACTACGTCTTCCAGGATTTGTTAGACACTCTTGTCGAACAATTTCAAAAGCCATTGATTGAATTAAATCATGCATCCATACAACAAAATTATCAGTAGTTATCAACGCCTTATCCATAATGGTTCTCAAACTAATGTGTGCATAAAAGCCACTGCTCTCTAGCATTGCCTTTACACATCCTTGAGATTCACCCTTCAAAAAACAAGCAATGTCTAAAAATACCTCTTTCTCTTCATCATCAAGTCCATCATAGCTTAATTTTAACACATCTTGAATATTTGGATGGGTCCTCCTTTCTAATTTGTTCAATGCACTTTCCCATTCTTCTATAGTTCTGGAATGAAGAAATGAACCCAACACGGTTAAGGCTAATGGAACACCTTGGGCATAAGTAAGCGCTCTTTCAACTAGTTCTTTATATTCACTTTTATAACCGTCTTTGCGGAAGGCTTTGAGGTTGAAAAGCTCAAGAGAATTTTCATGGCCCAATTCTATGGCTTCATGTATTCTTTCAACTCTTCCTTCAAGTACATGTCTATCTCTACTTGTTATGATGACTTTACTACCATGTCTAAAAGGAGGAGCTTCATTTTCCAAATAATCTAACTGACTTGTGTCATTGACATCATCAAGTACAATCAAGACATTTTTACGACTGAGCCCTTCAAGAGATCTATCATTTGATAGTTCATTGAAAAGTTTATCACGAATATATTTTAGACCATGCTTTTCTGACTCTTCTCTAAAATTTTCCAAAAAATAGCAACTATCAAATTGAGAGCGTAATTTGGCAAACACAACCTTAGCCATGGTTGTTTTGCCTATACCGCCCATGCCCCAAATTCCAATGATTGAAAATTCTTCTAGCAACAATTCAATAGCATCACAATTCTTGTCAATTCCAACAATATTCGCCAATACCCTTGAGGACCCATGGTTTAGCTTTTTTATGATATCTTTGACAATATTTTGAATGAGTTCTGCTTCATCCCTAATATAAGAAAAATAATTAAAGAAGAATGAAAATGAATAATAAATATTTTAATAAATAAATTGACAGCCAATTGAGTATTTAATTTTTTTTAAACCTGATAACATTATTATATAATAAAATTACAAATTTCGTCAAAGTGCTAATCAAAATTATGATAATATTTCCCACCATTTTGAAAATGAAAAAGAAGGACTCCAATAAGAATTCATCGATCTCAACTGAGATAAGCTAATATTATAATAAAAGAAAAGGCATGTTTTATGACAACGAAGGTGAATCAAAGGAATAAATAAAAGCATGAAACTCTGATTTCAAATATTGAGACTTAGAAAATGAAGAGTAACCTGTAATTGTAGGAGTCCCATCCAGCTAAACTTGCAGCTTCATAAAGGGCTTTTCTCCACTCATCCACCTTGTCTGTGTTTTTCTTCAAATGTTGTGCAAATGCTTCCTCATAAGCTCCCCTCTGATGGCGTACATGAGATGGGACCACTTGGTAGAATATAGGAACAACAAGTTGTCCCTTCTCTTCTTTACAGCGAAGGATCTCAATGAGCTCATTCAAACACCATTTGGAGGAGGCATAGTTTTTAGAGAAGACGATCACAGACAGAGATGAATTCTCAATTGCTTGGATGAGTGATTGGGAGATGTCATCGCCTTTTGGTAGCCAATTATCAATAAAAGTCTCAATACCTTTGAGGCATAAGGCTTTATGGAGATGGCTAGTGAAGGATTTGCGAGTGTCCTTACCCCTGAAACTCAGGAACACTTTATATTTCTTCGAAGAAGAAGAAGAATAAGAATAAGGAGAAGAAGAAGAAGCTGCAACACCCATGATACGTATTCTGCAGATCTCTCTCTTGTTGCTGAGAAATGGCAAAAGTGATGATGGAGTGTATAATGCAGTGAATAGAGCGGTGAATAGACTTTAGTCACTTTTAAGTCTTCGGAGTCAAATGAACCGCAACTGGAAGCTATTCCCAATCACATATTTCATAGATAATAATTTAAGACTTTTGACATTATGTTTCCAACAATTAATAAAATCTACGAATTGCACAACAACATTTACCAGAAAAAAATGCAAGAGTCCAACTAAATATGTAAAATGTTTTGAATATACGGATTACGTGGATGTCCATTAACTCCCGGTCTCAAAATGTTATAAGATGATATGGGACCCACGTATTGTATCACGCATAGTAATTTACTATTTGCATCTTTCTATAAATAGAAGTCTACTATAACTATTCAAGTGAGTTGAGTAAATCCATTTCATCTCTCTAAAATTTCCTCTGACTTCTCTCTAGATTTTCTTTAGTTTTATGATACGTTATCAGCACCATAACTCTTCTATCTCCGGTCTCACTCTGCAGATCTCTACACATCCCGTTTATTTTATCTCTGCCTTCGTCTTCACTTTTCTTCCTTGAAGCTTCAGTGCCTCAGCCTTTCTTTCGTCTTTCCCTTTTACTGATCGGTGTACCATACTTCCTCAACTTCTTTGCCATTTCATGAACGCCCATATCTATTTCCTCTCACTTTCTTGCCTCTCACGATCAGTTTGGATTTTGGACATTCAGTAATCTCTCTCTTCTTGTTTTCACTTACAGGAAAGAAAGTGTCTCCTTCCAAGGCAGTTTAGAGGAGAATTTGCTAGTGAAATTAATTCCACATCTCCTCTTCCTTCCATGCGAGCCACCTTCTGAAAGTTTCAGCTCCAACTTTTATTAAACGACTCTTATTGTCACGAGCTCATGCTTCTGATCCTCAAACTTCCATGCGAGCCACCTTCTGAAAGTTTCAGCTCCAACTTTTATTAAATGACTCTTATTGTCACGAGCTTATGCTTCTGATCCTCAAACTCGCCGATTTTTGGGTTCGATTTACATCATCTCTGGTTAAAAAACTGAAAGAAAAGCAGCAAAAAAAAAAAAAAAAGAAAAAAAATACTGCCGACATTACAGTTCAAAAAAAAAAATGATCACGTGGAGCAGTTGGGGTTGCACGAAGACAAAGGTAAGTTGTCACTTTAGAATATAATATCATATATTTTTTAAAAAAAATGAAGATTTGTTTACTAACCCGTGAGTAAATAGGGAAAATGTGTAAGTTTTTTTATTTTTGGACTTTTGTATGTGGCGTGAATGGAAAGGCAAAAGCTGGCTATCATCAATTTCAATAATTGTTTTATTAGGGATGAAGATCCTCCTGTCCGTGACTCTTCTTGGCCCCTTGCATGCACATTATTTTTCTTCTTATTTTATTATTTATTTTCATATTTTATTATTAAGATTTAATTATAATTGTTTTAATTTCAAACTTTATTATTATTGTTATTAATTTGATTCCAGATTGGAAGTCTAGATTTAATCTTTCTTTTATTTGTTTTAATTTGATATTTTATTATTGTTACTAACTTTACTAACATTTACTTTTATGTTCTTTATTTTTATTTATCTTTTATGACAGTAACACTATTTATTAGTGGGCTCCATTTATTTATTTTATTTTACATTTATTTATTCTTTATGGAGGCACATTAGTATCTATTAGTGAGATCTATTTATTTATTTTATTTAGTGTTTATTTATCTTTTATAGTGGTGACACTTTGTGGGCCCTATTTATTTTATTTTAATTCTTTACTGCTTTATTTATTTTTCATGGTGATGTAACAATAGTATAGTGGGCACCATTTATTTTATTATTTACTGTTTTATTTATTTTTCATGGTAGCAACACTAGTATAGTGGGCACCATTTATTTTATTATTTACTGCTTTATTTATGTTTCATGGTAACGACACTAGTATAGTGGGCACCATTTATTTTATTATTTACTGTTTTATTTATTTTTCATGGTATCAACACTAATATAGTGGGCACCATTTATTTTATTATTTACTGTTTTATTTATGTTTCATGGTAACGACACTAGTATAGTGTGCACCATTTATTTTATTATTTACTATTTTATTTATTTTTCATGATAGCAACACTAGTTTAGTGGGCACCATTTATTTTATTTACTTTTAATTCTTTATTGCTTTATTTATTTTTTATGGTGGTGACACTAGTATAGTAGACTCCATTTATTTATAATTTACTGCTTTATATCCCCCTCTATTATTTATGGCAACGACACTAATATATACATATTAGTGGATTCCATCTATTTATTTTATTATGCTTATATTTTATTTATCCTGAAGATAAACTGTTAAAAGACCATATGTATCATGAGATCAAAATGCCATAGAGATATGAGGCATAAATTGGCCTGAAAGATGAGGCATAAATTGGCTTGAGACCAAGATGCAAGATAGCCTTAATTTAAGAGGCAAGATAGCCTGAAGTCAAGAGGCAAGTTAGCCTGAAGACAAGAGACAAATCATGAAACAATATTTGATCCATAAATTTTGTATGTCATCAGTTGTATAAGGCCTCAAAATTGTATATTTGGCATTAAATACTCCCTTAAATTATGTGACAAGGGATTGTATGATCATGATTGATATTATAAATAAATATATCCAATTTGCTATTGCAGTAGCAATATTGTGATAAAATCAAGCAATATTGTGGATTAATTTTTTGTCATAATCAAATAGATCAGTGAGTTATGGATCATGAATTTTATCCAACTTCATTTTCAGAAATGAATGAAGTAAGAAATAAATTTGTCATTATTGTTGTTTTACTATTGTTTTGTGTTTCTTATAATTATAACAATTTTTGTGAATACGAGAGAGGAATATTCATAAACAAAATAATTAAACAAAAGACAATATTATTTCAACAAAGTTTAATAGCAAGTGGCTCAATTCCATTACAAAGCTCCACCATCTCTCCTTTAAGAGATTCTATTTCATCTTCTTTTTCTGCTCTTAAATTGAGATCTAGATGAGGCAACATATTTTTCAACTGAGCAATTCGCCTCATACGTTTTTGAAGCTTTTTATATGGCCATTCAGTTAACCCTCCTCAGATAAAAGTGAGTGGGTCCCACTTACTTTTATGTGAGTGAGACAGATAAAATGTTTCTGCCTTAAAGGCATAAACATTAAACCCTATTTGTTTTTGCATGGGAAACACTAAAATGCATAGTAGTAATTAGCATCATTTTATGAAAAATTGTAGGAAAATCATGAGGATCATTAAATAAAGACATGGTTGGTTTTTATTAATTTTAATGGATTAAATAAAAATATTAAATCATATTTTTGTATGATGGACATTTATTGACTTTGATTGGTAAATAAGGGGGAGTAAACGAATAAAAAGAGTTATTGTTAAGTAATTAATAAAAGGTTATATTAAGGTGATAATAATAAATTAAGGGAAATAAATTAATAAATGAATAAGGAATTATTATTATTATTAGGGTTAATAATAATAATAATAATAATAATAATAATAATAATAATAATAATAGTAATAGTAATAGTAATAATAATGATAACAGATAATGTTATTATTATTGGGAATGGGTGAAAATAATAAATAAAAAAAGGAATTATTATTATTACTCGTGATAATAATAATAATAATAATAATAATAACAATAATAAAATTATTATTGTTAAGGGAAATATTAATTAACTGAAAGTGTCAGTATTAATTAAAAAGGAGATACTGTAATAAAAATTTACCAGAGGTATAGGGTCATGAGTGGTAAGGTCATCTCTTAGGATGCTGATTGTAAGAGAAATAATGCGGTGATGATATTATAGGATACCCGGAAAAGTTTGGAATCAGTACTAAATGGTGAACATACCACTAGCGCCAAGGTCTAAGGTACGGACGCGTACTGTAACTCTAACTCTTTATGTTGCCTTGTATGCTTTATATGTGATGAGATGATTCATATAGTCATGAACAAAACTGGGTTTTGGGTCATCTTTTTAAATACATTCAGCTTTGATTTGAAAACGGATTACAGTCTTGGTAATGCCATATGGATGTTTTTCTAGCGCTGAGGACACGATGGGCTGTCATGACACTGGTTTATGTGCAAACTATGTGGACCTTATATGGGTTGTGTGCTATGTAGATGTGAACCTTACATGTGCTGTGTGTTATATAGAGGTATTGTTGAGATATCAACTATTACATGTGTTGTGTGCTATGTATGGTTATATGCTGAATTGTAATAAATATATGTCATACGTATACTGTTTATACTTAAGCATAAGGTTAACTGTTACCTGAGATTCAATGGCATTGAATCTCAGAATTTACCCTAGCTTCAGGATCTGGAGGATTGAGAGCCGAAGAAAAGGGTAAGCGGCACGCGTAAAGACTCGGAAGGAGTTTTATTTTTGGGACAAGAACATGTATAAGTTTTGTTGAACCTTTTCGGATCACTGTAACTTAACGCATCAACTAAGATCAACGTGATGAATTTAATTGTATCACGCTTTTATTCCTTTGGGAATTTTTAATTAACCAGCATATGTCTGGGCATATGCAATCAGTTACTCAGTCGTCCAAACGCTTAAGCATGCTCTCTGTTGTGAATTACTCTGATCTATTAACGTCTACACTCTGATAAATACACATGAATTAGTTTAATAAGAGTCTTAGGACTATAACTGAACTTCATAGTACACTTAGGAAATAGGGGTGTTACAGCTATTGTAAAAAAACACGGCAAGAAAATCTACTCCTTAATTATAATAATCCATGGCTCTTCAAATAAAATTTTAGCAGTTTAAATATATTTATGTATTTTTTAAATGCAATTATAATAATATTTTATCATATGCTAAATGTGGACCATGAAAATTCTTAATCCAATGGTAATAAAGGGAAAAGAAAGATAAATGATGAGTGAGAGAGAAGCCAACTCTAACTTTTTTTATTTGTGGATTGGTTAAGTGTGATGTCTATATTATATTCAACTAGACCGCCTGTTGATGATTACGGAGTAGTAGAGCTTTTTATAGATTTTTATGCAAATAATAATTTTGCTTAAAATAAATCTATTAGGTTTTAAGAAATCATGATTGGCAGTTTTCATGCATGTGTGTAATGCCCCTAATTCTTCAATAAAATTAATTATAATAAGTGAAGAAAGAAAATTTTTTGCCGGAAGTGAAGAAATTATTTGAATGGGTCTCGAACAATGAGATGCTAAATGTGTCGGTGTCACATTACTTAATAAATATGTAAAAAAAAAATTAAAAGATACTCTTATTTATAAATAAGTAAAAGAGAAAGTAGTAATAAGAAAAATGATAAAAGAGAATATATAAGAGAATGATGATGTGAGAGAAATAAAGGGATTGTATATTAATATTTTAATTAATGTAATGTATAAAATTAATTGAGGGTAAAATGGATAAAAATACATTTTTTGTATAGAAAAGTTCAAAGAGAAACCTTGTAAAAAGGGACAAGTCTATTGAGAAAATGAGACGTAATTTTAATTGTTTTCTTTGTGTATAAGTTTGATATAAAAGAAAGGAAGGCTGGGTGATGAAACGGTAGAGAGTTTTTTAATGTTTGGGAGGACGAAGTAGACTTTCAAGGAAAACTAATTCTCTCACATGTATTAAAGAGAAAGGACCTTTACACATGTTTTTTTTTTCTTTTTTAGAATTGAGTCAAGCCTTTGGGGCAATTGCATATGCATGTGAAAGGTTGTACGTGATGGGGCCAACGTTTAAAAAATGATCTTGATGTGATCCGGGGTGGATCACAAGTTGGGTTGGACTTAGCCTGGGGTGAAATCTCGGGGTCCTACGTACCACAGTGTGGATCAAAGTCCACGTAGTTCGAGAGTATACGGCAGGCTAATGATAGCCAGAGGGGGTGGTGTGTGTGCTCTGTGTGAATAGAAAAGCTAGGGTTTCAGAAGTGTGTACCTTGTAAGGGGTTTACCCTATTTATAAGCGTACCTGGGCCCTATCTTAATCAGTTGGATTTGTCCTTTATTTTAGGGATATTAAGATATGCTTTTTTGAATAATCTCCTCCTTTCATAGGCGGTTACCATCATGATAGATATTCTTGATAAAACCACTCCTATTTTCAAGGAAGCGGTTATGAGCATAACTGAAGCCATTTTGACTAGGCTCTTTGGTTATTGGGCTGGGCCCATTTAGGGCTTTCCGGGCTAACGCCTTTGTCCCCATGTGTTGTCCATTTATTCCTTCGTGTATCTCTGATAGCACGTACTCGGCCTCTGCCTGGTTTAAACATCTCATCATTGGGGATTGGAGGCCTTTTCGGTACAGTTGGTCATCGACCACCGTGTATATTAACGCGGTTTGTGCTACCTGCCTTGCTTCCCCGGGATCGTCTGGGCTAACTACCTTTTCCAGGTAATTTAAGATGGGCTTTCGCCAGTCTTCTGCTGCTGCGATGACCATGATACATGTGGGCTCCTTCAGACTTTGTTGTATTACAGTTCGATTATTTCCCGGGTTCCTGGTGCTTGCTAATTTGGAGAGGATATCAGCCCTCGCATTTTCTCCCCTGGGGATGTGGGTGACTACGACCTCATCGAAGTCGGCCATTGCCTCTCTGACTTTCCCCAGATACTTGATTAGCAAGGGTCCCTTAGCCGTGTATGAACCGTTGATTTGGGCCACGACTAGTTGAGAGTCAGTGGACAGATGAACCCGCTTGGCCCCATTATCTTTTGCCTGTGATAGCCCGACCAATACAGCCTCATACTCGGCCTGATTATTGGACGTTCTGAAGTGCAATTGCAGGGAGTGTTCCATGGCGACTCCTTCCGGGCTTTCGATTATGATCCCGGCTCCACTTCCTTTAGCATTTGACGAGCCGTCTACAAATACTTTCCAAATGTTAAGGTTGGCTTTCGGGACTACCTCTGTTGGTACCAGCTCTGCAATGAAGTCGGCTAAAGCCTGGGATTTAATAGCATGCCGAGCTTTATATACTATGTCGAATTCGGACAGTTCGATAGCCCAACTAGTCATTCTTCCTGCCAAGTCAGGCTTATGGAGTATTTGGCGTATCGGTTGACTAGTTCGCACAATTATTCTATGCCCCTGGAAGTAGGGACGTAATCTCCTCGCGGCAGTGAGGAGCGCAAAGGCCACCTTTTCCAACCTTTGATATCTTAGCTCAGAACTTTGCAAAGCCCGGCTTGTAAAGTAAATCAGTTTCTGTTCTGTCGATTCTTCTCTCACCAGGGCGGCACTTACTGCTTCTGGGGCCACGGATAGATATAATATTAAATCTTCCTCGGGCTCGGGTATTGACAGCACAGGTGGTGATGACAAGCATTTTTTGATCTTGTCAAACGCGGCTTCACACTCTGAGTTCCATTCTCCATGCTGTGCTTCCTTCTTGAATAACTTGAATAAAGGAAGAGCATTTTCTGCCGATTTCGGTAAGAACCTTGTCAGCGCGGCCAGTCTGCCAGTCAAGTGTTGTACCTCTTTTTTGTTTTTTGGGGCACCCATATTGAGGACGGCCTGACATTTATTCGGATTGGCCTCAATTCCCCTGTTTGTCAACAGGAATCCGAGAAATTTACCCTCTGGTACTCCGAATGCACATTTAGCTGGGTTAAGTCGGATTCTGTGATCCCGGAGCTTATCAAATGTTTCTTGCAAATCCTGGATGTGGTCGGATCGCTTAACTGACTTAACGATCATATCGTCGATGTAAACTTCAACGTTCCTACCGAGCTGTGCCTCAAACACTTGATTCATCATCCTCTGGTAAGTAGCTCCTGCGTTCTTCAGCCCGAAAGGCATGACATTATAGCAATAATTAGCTTTTTCCGTGATAAAAGCTGTTTTTTCCTGGTCTTCGGGATGCATAGCTATTTGGTTATAGCTGGAATACGCATCCATGAATGAGAGCAGCTGGAATCCTGAGGAATTGTCCACCACTTGGTCAATATTTGGCATGGGGTAAGCATCCTTGGGGCATGCTTTGTTGAGATCGGTGTAGTCGGTGCACACCCTCCATTTGCCATTGGGTTTCTTGACCATTATCACATTTGATAACCATGTGGTATACTGGATTTCCCTGATGAATCCCGCATCCAGCAGTTCTCTTACATGCTCAGCTAGGGCTTTCTGTCGGTCCGATGCAATCTTTCTTGTCTTTTGCGAGATCGGCGTATATCATGGATTTATGATCAATTTGTGACAACAGAACGCCGGGTCGACTCCTGGTAACTCCGAAGGTTTCCATGCGAACACGTCCCTGTTCATCCATAACAGTTTTTTGAGCTCGATTTTTTCTTGCTCGGCAAGCGAACTCCCGATCTTCGTTATTTATCCGGGCTCCTCTCCTAGTTGGTAGTCTGTGAGCTCTCCATCAGGCTCTGTTTTCATCAACTTTGCTTCTTCTCTTACATCCAGCTCTACCACGTTGACCGAACTCGGCGCAATTGGCGCTGAATTTTGAATTCCTTTCTGCTGCGAGCTGGATGTTCCGGGTTCATTGTTTTTAACCGTCGAGAAGTAGCATTGCTGGGATTCCTTCTGATCACCTTTGATGGTGACGACTTCATTCTTCCGACTTACCATTTTCAGCTTCTGATGCTTAGTTGATATGAGCATGTCCCAACTATGAATAGTTGATCTGCCTAAGATTATATTGTAGGATGAAGGGAAATCCGCTACAATAAACTTGACTCGCTCAGTCTTAAAGGTTTCTTTAGAGCCCAAGGTCATTTTTAGCTCTATACACCCTTTGGGACTTGTATCCTCTCCGTTGAACCCGATTAAGGTTGTCCTGCACGGCTTTAGATTTTCTGGGTCGAGGTCCATGCACTTAAAGGCATACCAGAAGATGATATCCACTGCACTGCCAGGATCGATGAATATCTTCTTTACGCGGCATTTTCCTAGGAGGCCGGTTATGACCAGTCCGTCTTGATGACCCAGGATTACGTCCCTCAGATCTTCCTGAGTAAAGAACAACTTAGGAGGCTCTTCTGTTTGCGATGGTTCCGGCTTGAAGGTCGGTCGTCCCCTGATGGTTAAGACTTCCTGAAGGTATTTCTTCCGCTGATTGGCGGTATCGCCGCCACCTCCGTAACCTCCACTAATGACATTGCAGTCAAACTCTGCTTCCGGGAACTCGTCCTCATTGTCGTGCTTTCTCCGGCCTTCGTCCGGCTTTCTCCTCTGGGAGACCGGGCTTGTACTCCGTTCCGTCTGCTTGCGCTTGGCTTTTTGCCCTTGTGTTTTGATAACGTACTAACGTAATTTTCCATCTCGGATAAACTTCTCAACCGCATCGCTAAGGTCCCAGCACTCATCCGTTGTGTGCCCGGGTCCATTGTGGAATTCGCAAAATCGTGTGCGGTCCAACTTACCCTTGTTATAAAGTGGTCGTGGTCGCTCCACCTTCCTCATCTCGGTCAAGGTTACCTCTCTCCATAGTTGCGAACGAGGGACATTTAGTGGAGTATATCTCTCATACTTCCGCTCATGCCTTTGTCCTCGTGTTTTTTGGTCCGAGTTCCTGGGTCGGTCTCTTGCTGCCTGGTCCTTCCCTTTCGGGGGTGGGCTTTTCTGTCTCTCTTTTCCCGATGCGTTGGCTATCTGCATCTGCTCGATGTCCAGATACTTTTTGGCTCGTCTGTGGAATTCTTCCAGCGTCTTGATCTCGCCAGATATGACCGATCTCCCCATTCTGGATTCACTATCTAAGCCCGAGATGAGCAAGTGTACGTGGACGCTTTCCGTTAATCCCTGGATTTGCAATGCGGCAGCCTTGAAACGATCCAAATACTTCTGGAGGGTTTCACCGGGTTACTGCTTGATTCTATCCAGCATGTAGACCGACCTGGGCTGCTTTTTGCTTGTCACGAAATTTAGCAGGAACTTCTCGCTCAGGTCGTTGAAGTCGGTAATGGACTTGGGAGATAGAGTCCGGAACCAAATTTGAGCGGCTCCTCGTAATGTTGAGTTGAACAGCCTGGAAATGATCGGCCCCTTGAATCCTCGGACCAGCATCTCAGTGTCGAAGGTACTCAAGTGTGTCTGGGGATCCTGACTTCCGTCGTACCTAGGGAGGTCGGACGTATTGAATTTCCTTGGGTACTCAGCTTCCGTAATTTCATCTGAGAACGGGCTGTTGTTTTGTCCTCCGTCCCCATACCACATCTTGTACCTTCCGGAATCTGGCCGAATTCCCTGATTGTTCGAGGTACGGCTGTCTTTCCTAAGCGTCCGGGCTTGATTCTCCTGACTCGCATCCCGGTGATTACTTTGCTGAGAATTTTTTGTTGAAACTATTCGGCCTTGCCCGGGATGGTTCGCTTGTAGGGGATCAACAGTTTGGTGATTGGTTTCTTCGTCCTCATTCTGCTGATCATCCCAGCGTTCCTCCTGAAGAGGGTCTTGTAAGTGTTTAAGGATTTGGTTCATCACCTCGGTTATATGGTCAATCTTTTGATTCTGAAGATTGTCGCGTTCTTCCACATTCTCGATTCATTTTAGCATTGATTTAGCAATGTTATGTAGGAGCCGTATGTCCGGGCTGCCAATCTGAAACTTTGTTGAGGAACCAGCGTGGTTAGTATTTTCTAGCGTTTGGCCTACTCGTCCATCTTGAGATGGGAGGTTCGAGTCCGGGGGCTCCTCAATTTGTTCCTATTAACGCCTTGAACGTCCTGCTGTTGGGTCTCGCTAAAATTTTGTTCCTGACCTTGCTCGTGTGCATGCGGGTGGCTTTTGCTTCTGGTATTAGTCATCACAGGTCACGGGAATAGGACTTTACAGTCCCCACAGACGGTGCCAATGATCCGGGGTGGATCACAAGTTGGGTTGGACTTGGCCTGGGGTGAAATCCCAGGGTCCTACGTACCACAGTGTGGATCAAAGTCCACGTAGTTCGAGAGTATATGGCAGGCTAATGATAGCCAAAGGGGGTGGTGTGTGTGCTCTGTGTGAATAGAAAAGCTAGAGTTTCAGAAGTGTGTACCTTGTAAGGGGTTTACCCTATTTATAAGCGTACCTGGGCCCTATCTTAATCAGTTGGATTTGTCCTTTATTTTAGGGATATTAAGATATGCTTTTTTGAATAATCTCCTCCTTTCATAGGCGGTTACCATCATGATAGATATTCTTGATAAAACCACTCCTATTTTCAAGGAAGCGGTTATGAGCATAACTGAAGCCATTTTGACTAGACTCTTTGGTTATTGGGCTGGGCCCATTTATGAGATATCCGTAACATGCTTCATGCCAATTGGTTTGTGTTACTTCTTTGCAACTTTACTGTGGGGCTGATATAATAATTGCTCCCTTTATTTTTGTCTCTACACTTAGTGTCCCATGCCAGTCTCTCGTCACATGGAACCTTACAGGAGTGGACCAATCTGGATTCAAAGATTGACAAGGCTATTTTTTTTTCAGGCACGCCTCTATCATCTAATGCTGCCAAATTCTCAAGTCCCAAACTTGAAACCACTAGTTAAATTAAAACAACCCATATTGGTTGATCTAAGTGTTGGTTGCTAATAATATAATTACTCCTTCTTTTAAGCCACACTAAATGAGTTTAAAAAATTACCACTTTGATCCTATTAATAAGTCTAAATTAACTAACTCTCACATATCAAGGATAGTTAGTTAACTTAATTAATTATGGGCTAATTTTTCAATTTTTCCCTTATATATCTTTGGTGGGTTCCAAAAGTCAACATAAATAAATTATTTTTTCTTGTTGCAGTTAATAAGGGTAAAAAGGAAATAAATTTATTTAGTTTATTTCTCTAAAACTGGACTCATAATAAGGACTAATATTTTTTTTATCAAAATGAACGTATAAATAGAATCGGAGTAGTAAGAAGAGCCATAAAATCCATAGAGTAATTATTTTTAAAAAATAAAGTATTCAGTTTTATAATTACTTACAATCATTTTATACTTTAAGGAAATGAACTAATAGTAAATAAAGATAATATCAGAAACATATAATAAATAATTTTATATGTACCTTATGAAAAAGGCTTTCTTATCTTGTGAAAAGAATTGGAGGGAGTACTTCGAACTTTTAAATGCTTTATTTATATATAAAAAAAAAAATCACGACATGTTGCCTCATACAATCAATTCAATAGGAAATTTGAATCAAAATTCAATTGCTCTATTATTATTTCCCTGCAACTTTGACCAATTGAAATAGAGCCATAGACTCAGTTGTTACTTGTGAGAGACAGTCGGTTCAATTATGTTTGAAACAGCGATACTAATTAAGAGGCCGTTTGGATTTAATTTTTTGAGAATAGCTTTTAAGATTTATAAGGTAAATTGACTTTTTCATAATAGTTTTTTACAGAATAGATTATTAAAAAAAGTGATTTTGATAAAATGATAGTATTTAGATATTATTATCAGAATAACTTTTTCATGCTCAAATTACCAAATAGGATATTAGCCTTTGTGATAATTGCATATAAAGGATCGTGTTTTATTTTAAATATTTTTAATATTAAATATCTAAATAAATACAAAAAATTGCATAAATTTTTTTCCAAAAATAAAATATTTTAGGGTACTGATTAGTACCAAAAAACTATTTCAAAGGATTGACTACTTCTGAAAAAAATACTTCATGATCTTGAAAATTTATTTTAGAATCTTGAAAAAATATTTCAAGGTACTAACTAATGTTTAAAAAAATATTTTAGGGTACTGATGAGTACTAAAAAGATACAAAAGATACTAACTGGTACTGAAAAAATACTTCATGGTCTTAAAAATTTATTTTAGGATATTGAAAAAATATTTTAGGGTAATTACTGATACTAAAAAAATATTTCAAGGTAATAAAGGAAACTAAAATGATATTTAAGGATATTGATTTGTACTGAGAAAATACGTCATGATCTTAAAAATTTATTTTAAGATATTGAAAAAATATTTAGGGGTAATAATTGATCTTGAAAATATATTTCATGGTACTCACGAGTACAAAAAAAAAATACTTAAGAATACTGAAAAATACTTCATGATCGTAAAAATTTATTTTAGAATCTGGAAAAAATATTTCAAGGTACTAACGAGTACTAAAAAAATACTTAAGGATACTAATTGGTATTGAGAAGATACTGATGATGGTAGAGGAGAGAAAAAAATTTGAAAAAAATAGTTTTTTTTTTTTAACTTAGGTTTGGATGCACAATAGCTTATGGACTTTTTTTTTAATATTTAGCAAACTTTTGTCAAAACCTAGTTTTTGAAATCATCTAAACAGGACTGTAAATTTTAATTAATACTATCTTTTGCCTCTTTTGCCTTAAGTTAAAAAAGTAGATAAAAGATTTAATTTGATTCTAAATATAATACTTCAATTTATTTGTTCCCTTAATTGATAATTTTTGTCTCAAAATATTCCATTGACATGCTAAAGGGTTTCTATCCAGCAGTCTTTCCAATATATATTATTAAAATGGATATTGTAGTAAAACCATCACATATTTTTTTATAAAAAGAAACTAACATGACAAATTTATATTCATTTCTATATATTTAGAATTAGAGATTGTGTTAGGATTTTCCAGGAATTGGTGAATTTCAGTGCACGATAAGTTAAGTGGGAATATATAATAAGGGTCCACGCGTTTTCTCTTTTCTTCACATGCGCATAGGACGTAAATTATTCGGTTATGTTGCTTCCAACTACTCCACTAAGACCCCGTTTGGATCAAAGAACAGGAAGAAAGGGAAAAGAATAGAAGTAAAAAAGAAAGGAATGGAAGGGAAGGGAAAATATTTTACGTTGATGTGTTTGATTTAGAGTATAAAAGAAAATAGTTGGATTGAAAAATTTTTGTTTGATTAGAAAAAAAATAAGTAGAAAAATAAGGAAAAATTACATTTTTACCCTTAAAAAATTATGGCCATAGTGTTCACAAGCTACTGCTCGAGCAGGAGCAAATGCTGCTCAAGCAGCAACAACAAAAATGCTTCTGCTCAAGCAGCAACAACAAAAATGCTTCTGCTCAAGCAGTTTCCATCTTGTTCATCGTTTCCTTCCGACTTTGTAACTTTTTTTTCTTTTTACTCCCTTATTGGTCAACAATAAATTTAAATTATCCAGTCAGCTTTATTCTTATGGTGATTAATTTAATCAATCTACTGTTGGGTTAATTTGTTAAGGGGCGGAGCTTGAAACGAACAATAATGACGAAGTCCAAAACAGATTTTCCTTTTCCCTTCCTTTCACTCTCAAACTTATTTATATCATATCTAAATATCTTTTTGAGTTGATTTCAGTTGATTAAACTCACTATTGCCTCTCTTCCTCTTGTTGTCGTCATTGTCTTCTCTCTCTTCCTCTCCCCGTCATCACTCTATTCTCTCTCTATCATCTTATATTAGTTTTATTTCCAACCTTCTGGTCTAAAAATTTGGGATGTTACACCAACAGTTACTTCCCTACAGCTTTCATCAACTAATAATGGAAAAAAGGTAAGGCAGTGCATGTTTGAATGCGTGCAAAATGATAAGTTCTTGTGAGCCCAAATGATTGAAGGAAACTAAATGTTCAGCAAAAGGATTATCTGTGTAATTAATTAATATGACATGTATATTTATAATACATTTTGATTTTGATTTTTATATAATAATCAATATGTATGGATATAAAAAATTCTTCAAGTGACAAATTAAAGTACAGGTTGCTAGCGGGTGCAGGGCCGGTTGGCTGACGTTGGTGTTACGACAAGTGCACCTTTTCTTCTTTTTTTTTTTAAAAAAAAAAAATTGATTCATGTCACTTTTGTGTTATTTTTATGTGTTAATAAACATTTTGGGTTTGATAAATTCTAATAGCATTTATTTAAAATTCCCCTTGAATAAAGAAGTGTCATGTTTTACCCTTGTTTAAATCCATAGGGTGCGTGCATTGAATAAGAGATAAAAAAACACAATAAATATTTTATACAATAATTTATAAAAATAATAAACAATTTCTTATCACTCCAATTCTACTTATAAGTCCCTTTTTAAGAGAGTGAAAGTGGACTTATAAAAATGACCAGAGTTGTATATATTAACACTAATTGAATTAAAACAAAAAGATCATGACATATAATTGCCTCATACAATAAATTCAAAGAATTATTTAATTAAAATTCAATCCCATGTTACTTCCTTACAACTTTTTTCCTCTATGTGCAAGTATCTTCTTATTAGAAGTAATCTTATTTAAAGTACTGTTGAGCGTTAATTGTAGGCACATCTTATAACAAAAATTTAAACTTGAGTTTATCATATTGTGAGGGACTAACCCTTTCTAGGAGACTCAACCCCATATTAATTTCTTCCCCACAATTTCTATAGACTAATAACGGGGAAAAATAGGGTATGGGAGGACGTGTCTGAATGCGTGTTAAACGATAAGGTTGTTTGTGAGGCCAAATGAATCACAAAGTCAGTCTTTGAGGAAATTGCAGTTGCATATGTGAAAAGAATGAAGATAACTAAGGTCCAACAAAACGTGTGTCCTACGTTTAAAAGATGATGTTGGTCCTTCACACCAATTACTTTGTTACTTCATTGCAATTTCCTCTGATAATTACTCCTTTCAATTTGTTAGAGGCATTTTCATCCTTATTCTTTATATTAAGGAAAAGCTTAAAATTCATATTTCTTTTTTATAATCAAAGAAGCGCCCAATTTTGTCATTATTTAAATTTATTGGTGTAATTTTGAAGGGAAAAAAACTAATATATTAAGTAAAGATATTGTTAGGAAAGAAAAATAAATATCTTAAACGTGTATGATGAAAAAGACTGAATATTCCTTATACTATAAAAAGGAATAGAATTAGGAGGTATGTATACTATAATTTAGACAAAGTAATCACAGCATGATGAGTTGTAACATACAATCATCAATTCAGTGGAACATTGCATTCAAGATTGAATTGCTCTTTTACTTCTTTGCTACTTGCACTGATTGATGGTGGGACCGAGTTGTTATCTATTTGTGATGTTAGGGTCAATTGTGTGTTGAAAGCTTGTTAAGTGATAAGTTGTATTATTTTTGGACCAAATTAATATCTTTTATTTAGAACATGTTTTTTTTTTTTTTTTGTATTAAAAAAAAACTGTTAGGCTTTGTTTGGGAGTTTGGAGAAGGAGAGGACAGAGATGCAAAGAGTTTAGAGAGGAGGAGAAGGAAGGGAAATGAAAAATATTTATTCCTCTTGTTTGGAGTTAAAAAAATAGTAAAGGAAGAAGATGGAAGACTAATGAGTTATTTTTACCATTTTGTCATTTTCTTTAAAAATTAATATAATTATTATACTTTACAAATAAATTTAAATTGAAATTTTCTAAAAAATTATTTATGCAATTTTTATATTCAAAAAATATTTTCCCATAAAAAACTATTTTCTCTCTCTAAAAAAATGTCCCTAAAAAATATTTTCTCTCTCTAAAAAGTATTTTCGTGTACATTCCAATAATAGAAAAGAAAAAAGAGATCAGAAATAACGAGAGTGTTCTATTTAAACAAGAGTAAAAAAAATAATTAATCTATTTTCCTTCTTAAAACCCCTCATATTGGAGGAACTTCATTTTTTTGAAGAATAAGGGTTTTGGGGGATTTGTAAAAATCTCTGATTTCCTCCCCTCTTATTTTTAAAACTCCCAAACAATGCCTTAGTTTCAAGCCTTTAATGCAAAATTCATATGATGATTCTCATTACTTCCGTGTTAAATATTAAATGACAATTCATTCCTTCAATCCTGAGACAGTTTAAAGAAAAGAACTCTTAATTCACATATATCATAAATATATGCAGACTAATAATGTAAAAGCCCCACCAATATCGAATCAGAATCAGTTTAAAAAATATCCAACACAACTCTCATCTAAAACTCATTTTGAAGGAGTAAATAACTCATGCTCTGTTGTCTTCCACAACCAACATGCTCATTTGTTAAAAGCAATTTAATTTATTCACCTGCGAATTTGTTCATTGACATGGAGTTTATAAAATGATCATTTCCCTGGAATGGAGTCACTCAACAGATAAAAACAATCAAAATTCACTTCATCAAATGGAATCACGGCAGGCTTCAAACATCCACGAATCACTATAACTTGGAATCCTTATAACAAATAGACATTTAAATTTACAATAATCATAACACACCACATGCACATCATAAAATACCATTGTATATGGTAGCTTCAAGCTTCGTTACAATTACAGAGCCACACAAGCTGATTCAATAGACTTCTTCTAACAGCAGAGGAAAAGAAGAAAGCATGGCAAAGAAAGGAAAAAAGGTTATGAAAACAGAACAAATTTCCTGAATAACAAAAGCATAAGCGTTGAGAACCTTCTGTAGTGTTTCTGCACTTTCCATTTAGTTTTCACATTTCATCTGAAACTAAGAAACATAAACTCATGAACAAGAATATGACCATTTCAGTCCTAGACTCCTTCCTAGTTCACCAGATTTCAAAATTTCTCTGAAAAAATACCTACCGACCATGTCAAGTCAAAAAGCAGTCATGAAGGAAATAATTGTAAACAAGGACATCAAAGAATAGATTAGTGGATTTTACAATCAAAAGGAGAAAAACCAATATTTATTTTTGAAACTTGACAACCATATACTATGTGAGGTTATTATTTTTTCACATTACCCATAAAAGCTGAAATTTAACATTCACTATGCCCAAACCTATATTTCACAGTTGCCAATAAGTATCAGTGATATCATCAAGTATGAGCAAATTCTGCTACTTTTTTGAGGGAATCACACATAAAAAAGTCTAAAATAAAATGTAAGGAGATACTGATGATTAAGTAATGTTAGAAAGTTTGATACCACTAATACTTTGTTAGGGATGTTGAAGAAATGGTTCTAGCTGATTTTGATTCTCATGAGCAAAGCTTCCAATTCTTCAGTATCTTCTTGTCCCTTAGACTGAGTACACAACTCCATTTTCAATTTCTTGCGTAGAGGCAGTGCTTCATTCCCATCACAGTTTCCAACTCCAATTCTAAATTTACTGATTTCCAATTCCAATTCATCAATATCTCGATGCCGCTTTGACCTCCTTCCCAAGTCACACTTCATTTTCCTTCTTTGAACAAAATTCTGATAGTCAGAGACATATATGGGGCAGACCCCACACTCTTGGATGAAGCCGTCGCAAGAAATGAAACTGAACGAAATCTTTTGCTTACAAGTGGTGTCCTTATCCTTTCCACTGCTTCCTTTCAATCTCTCCAACACCCATTTAGAGAAGTATGGATCACAACAAAGTAAAATGTGATCTGAGCTGAATTCTGCATATTCTGGATCAAAAATCTGGAATTCAATCGCTTCACCTTCTTCAAAGTAGCACTTGCAGGTCACGGAAACTTGATTTATTTCCTTAGAGATGAATTGAGGAACAACCAAACAGAAAACAAAACCCAATAAGTGATCAGAAGCCAAAGAAAGTTCAATGGTTACCAAACCATTTTTTGACCGATTACACCCAAACCACAATGGAACACTGTTTCCTGGATAAAATACTACAAATCTTTGCTTGTTATATACTGCTTGACTCAATGAGAACTCCACGTGTTTCCCAATAGCGCAACGTGAACGCTCATCTAATTTCTCACAATTGTGAAATGAAATGAAATTATGACCATTTACCTTTAGCAATCCTGAAATTGTTGAAGTGAACACTCTCTCTAATGATATACAATTACTGGCAACAAGACTTACAAGGGACAGTGGAAGCTGTGGTAGAAACTGAAGCCTAGTGCAACCATTCAAATTAAGTTGTTGCAGCCGTGAGAGATGTTTAATATTGTTGGGGAGTTTGGTTAGGTTAGAACAGTCCTTCAGAGCTAGGATTTGTAGACATCCCATGGATTCTAATAGCATATGGAGCTTTGATTCATTCTAATAGCATTTGCATCCAGCAAGGTTTATGCTCCTTAAGTTCACAAAATCCTATCACGATTAAAAAGGAAAAAAATACATGAGAAAGAAGACCATAAAACTATGACTAAAACTTGAAACATACATTCTCATATGCTCCTCTTTGATGGCGTACATGAGATGGGTCCACTTGGTAGAATATAGGAATAACAAGCTGTCCCTTCTCTTCACTACAACGAAGGATCTCAAGGAGCTCATTCAAACACCATTTGGAGGAGGCATAGTTTTCAGAGAAGACGATCACAGACAGAGATGAATCTTGAATTGATTGGATGAGTGATTGGGAGATGTCATCGGCTTTTTGGAGCTCATAATCTATGAAAGTCTCAATACCTTTGAGGCATAAGGCTGTATGGAAATGGCTGGTGAAGGATCTGCGAGTATCCTCTCCCCTGAAACTCAGAAACACTTCATATTTCTTTGAAGACGGAGACGAAGAAGATGAAGCTGCAACACCCATGGCACGTATTCAACAGATATCCCTCTCTCTCTTTCTTTCTCTCTGTTGCTGAGAAATGGCAAATAGTGATGATGGAATGTATATGGCAGTGAATAGACTTTACTCGCTTTCAAGTCTTCGGAGCCTAATGAACAAGCAAGTGAAACTTCACTCTCTTCACATTGGATTCCACTTTATTTCCATAGCTCATGTTACTTTCCCAGCAACTTTAATGCACTGATGACGGAAAAGAAAAGTGATGGTAGGACCCATTTTGTCTGAACCAACACACAGACTAATAATGCAATAACCTCACACAATTGGATCCAGTTAGCGTCCGCTGCAATCCACTATGCCAAAACTGCGTCTTTTGACGTAAAATGCTTTTTTTTTTTTTTTTAATATTTCAGAATAGTCATAGATATTAAAAAGATGATCACTCATGAAAAATAATTCATATCTTAAAAAATTATTTTAAGATCTAAAAAAAATTTTTAGGGTATTGACTGATATTAAAATGATATTCAGCATATTGACTGATATTGAATAAAAACTTTATGATCTTGAAAAATTATATTAGAATCTTAAAAAATATTTTAAGGTACTGAATAATATTAAAAATATATTTTAGGATATTTTTTCAAGATCTTAAAATAATTTTTTAATATTATAAAGTATTTTTTCAATCAATATATTAAAGTATCTTTTTAATATATGAAATATTAAAAAAAAAAAAGCATTAGTTTCACTAGCCAAAACAACACTTGGTGAGGAGGATGACAACTAACGGTAGCTGGGTCCCACACAATTACTCCGTAAGTCCTTCACTCCTTTAAATAATATATATTTAATTAATTAAATTAAATTAAAAATATTAGTTAAATTAATTAACTATAATACATTATGATTTTTATTTTTATATAATAATCATTAAGTACAGGTTGCTAGCGGGTGCAGGCCCGGTTGACTGACGTTGGTGCTCCGACAAGTGCACCTTCTCTTCTTCTTCTTCTTCTGTTTTTAAGAAAATTGAGGGGCATAATGGTAAAATTAGAAACACTTAAAATTTAATTTTGATTCATATCACTTTTGTGTTATTTTTATGTGTTAATAGACATTTTGGGTTTGATAAATTCTAATAGCATTTATTTAAAATTTTCCCTTGAATAAAGAAGTGTCATGTTTTACCCTTTTGTTTAAATCCATAGGGTGCGTGCATTGAATAAGAGATAAAAAAACACAATAAATATTTTATACAATACTTTATAAAAAGAATAAACAATTTCTTATCACTTCAATTCTATTTATAAGTTTATTTTTAAGAGAGTGAAAGTGGACTTATAAAAATGACCAAAGTTGTATATATTAACACTAATTGAATTAAAACAAAAAGATCATGACATATAATTGCCTCATACAATAAATTCAAAGAAATTTAATTAAAATTCAATCCCATGTTACTTCCTTACAACTTTTTTCCACTACGTATAAGTATTTTCTTATTAGAAGTAATCTTATTTGAAATGCTGTTGAGCGTTAATTGTAGGCACATCTTACAAATAAAATTCAAACTTTAGTTTATCATATTGTGAGGGACTAACCCCTTCTAAGAGACTCACCCCATATTAATTCCTTCCCCACAATTTTTATAGACTAATAACTGGAAAAAAAAAAAAGGGTATGAGAGGGCTTGTCTGAATGCGTGTTAAACGATAAGGTTGTTTGTGAGGCCAAATGAATCACAAAGTCAGTCTTTGGGGAAATTGCAGTGAAGATAACTAAGGTCCAACAAAACGTGTGTTCTAGGTAGGGCTGTAGATAGGCTAGAGAGTCTGTCAGGGTCTGTGCCCTGGCCTATTAAAAGCCTGACCAGGCCTATGCCCTGGCCTATTAAAAGTTTGACCAGGCCAGGCCTGGTCAGGCTAAAAGGCCAAGCTTAGGCCTCTTATGAGGCCTGTTTTGCATAAACAAGCCAAGCCCAGGCCTATTAAGAGCCCTTTTAGGCCTCACAGGCCGGCCTAAAAGCAATATTGTAATTTCTCCCTCAATCATCCAATCATAGTGTGCCACGTATACTTGGAAAACCCTAAAATTATTTCAACCTTCAGCCGTGACTCCACTGACTCTCGATTCTCCGTCTTCCGTCTTCCTTCTTCATTCTCCAATCTCCATCGTGGTCGATCCTCTGCTCCGACACTCCTGCTTCTTCATTCTTCAATCTCAGGCTCAGATCTGTTGTTGGTGACCAAATCTATAGAGAGGGATAATGGGAGTGTTCTTGAACAGGATCGATCGGGAAGAGTGTGGGTTTGAGGGTTTCTATTCCCGAACTGCACACAAAGCGAGAACAAGCATGCATTCGAGCCAGTTCGAAGTCGCCGCAGCCTTCTTCGGCGGTGGTTTTACGCCATCTCAGGAAACTCAAGGCCCTGAATCTTCTTTCCCCTTTTTCTAGTTCTTCGTCTTTTTCATAATAAGCTTCAGAGGCAAAGACCTCTACTGATTGTTGCAGAGGATGTAGAGAGTGATGCTCTGGCAACTCTTATTCTAAATAAGCTTCGTGCTGGTATCAAGGTTTGTTTTGCTAATGTTTTTAGTTACTCTTAAGGTCTTAGATATCTTGGAATATTTAGCCTTTCTGTTTTTCTGATTCAATGCGACATCTTGTGCACTTCCCTAGGTATGTGCTATTAAGGCTCCTGGTTTTGGTGAAAATAGGAAAGCAAATCTTCAGGATCTTGCAGTCCTCACGGGAGGTGAAGTTTTCCTCTCTAGTATTGGTTACAGCTATCTTAAGTCTGATCTTTGAACATCTGAATTATGTATATTTTATTTTTTGTCCTGTGTTAGCTTATCACTGAAGAGCTTGGCATGAATCTTGATAAAGTGGATCTGGATATGCTTGGCTCTTGCAAAAAGGTAAATAAGCTTTGTATAGGAAATATTTGCATGTGTCTGGGTACCATTTATCGATACAACATTTTCGATGGTTCTGATAGAGAACCCATTTCTCTTTATGCCTACTTCTCTAAAAGCATCAAACAAACTGGAATGAATTCTCCCTTTTCATTGCAAGGATCAATGTAGATCTCTAATTTGATTCCCTGATGTTTTAGGTGACAATTTCTAAGGATGACACTGTCATTCTTAATGGAGCTGGTGACAAGAAAGGAATTGAGGAAAGATGTGAGCAGGTTTGTGTATAGCTTCTTTTGGATTTCTTTTTGAATCTACCCATATTTGGTTATTTATCTAAATTTATAAAGTTTGGGTATCAGTGTTGCTGACATCATTATTGTGATTTATCTTGACGAACAGATCAGGTCAGCCATTGAGAATAGCACTTCAGCCATTGAGAATAGCACTTCATCCCTTTTAATTGTTAAACTAGATTCCCTATGGTATTCAACATGCTATTCAAATTAATTCTGATTGTGCTTTTGATTCAATTAATAAAAGTGCAGTGATTTCTTTCCATGTATTCAGGATAGTAATGGATGGATTTTTGGATGGTGCATCTAGAATTATTAATGCAGAATCTATGCTATTTTCGGATTAGGATATAATTAACGATTAGGATTAATTAAAAAGAAGGAATCTGATGGTTTTTAATTAATTTAGTTGAGAGTTGCTTTGTGGTTAATTAAGGAGCATTGGTTAAGGCTTCAAATCATGTTGATGTTGGATGTTGAATTTATATGTTGGATGTTGTATTTGATTTCATTTTTTATGCTGCTGTAGACTTGTAGAATCTGTTATGTTGTTGTAAATTTGGCATCTTTAATCAATTAGGCCTGTAAACATAGGAGGCCTGTTTTCGGCCTGTTAATGTAGTCGGCCTAGTCGGCCTGTTTTCCTTGTGACCTGTGACCTGTTAGCTTAGGTATAGGATTTTTGAAAATACAGGCCTCTTAACAGGCCACAGGCCAAGCTCAGGCTTGTAATAGGCCAGGCTCAGGTCTAAAAATAAGCCTGTTACAAGCCACAGGCCAGGCTCAGGCCGCTTCCCTACATAACAGGCCTGGCCTGTTTCCACCCCTAGTTCTACGTTTAAAAGATGATGTTGGTCCATAAGATTTCCAATTACTTTGTTACTTCATTGCAACTTCCTCTGATAATTACTCCTTTCAATTTGTTAGAGGCATTTTCATCCTTATTCTTTATATTAAGGAAAAGCTTAAAATTCATATTTCTTTTTTATAATCAAAGAAGCGCCCAATTTTGTCATTATTTAAATTTATTGGTGTAATTTTGCAGGGAAAAAATCAAATATATATATTAAGTAAAGACATTGTTAGGAAAGAAAAATAAATATCTTGAACGTGTATGATGAAAAAGACTGAATATTCCTTATACTATAAAAAGGAATATAATTAGGAGGTATATATACTTTAATTTAGACAAAGTAATCACAGCATGATGAGTTGTAACATACAATCATCAATTCAGTAGAACATTGCATTCAAGATTGAATTGCTCTTTTACTTCTTTGCTACTTGCACTGATTGATGGTGGGACCGAGTTATCTATTTGTGATGTTAGGGTCAATTATGTGTTGAAAGCCTGTTAAGTGATAAGTTGTATTATTTTTGACCCAAATTAATATCTTTTATTTAGAACATGTTTTTTTTTTTGTGTATTAAAAAAAAACTGTTAGTTTCCAGCCTTTAATGCAAAATTCATATGATGATTCTCATTACTTCCGAGTTAAATATTAAATGACAATTCATTCCTTCAATCCTGAGACAGTTTAAAGAAAAGAACTCTTAATTCACATATATCATAAATATATGCAGACTAATAATGTAAAAGCCCCACCAATATCTAATGAGAATCAGTGTAAAAAATATCCAACACAACTCTCATCTAAAACTCATTTTGAAGGAGTAAATAACTCATGCTCTGTTGTCTTCCACAACCAACATGCTCATTTGTTAAAAGCAATTTAATTTATTCACCTGCGAATTTGTTCATTGACATGGAGTTTATAAAATGATCATTTCCCTGGAATGGAGTCACTCAACAGATAAAAACAATCAAAATTCACTTCATCAAATGGAATCACGGCAGGCTTCAAACATCCACGAATCACTATAACTTGGAATCCTTATAACAAATAGACATTTAAATTTACAATAATCAAAACACACCACATGCACATCATAAAATACCATTGTATATGGTAGCTTCAAGCTTCGTTACAATTACAGAGCCACACAAGCTGATTCAATAGACTTCTTCTAACAGCAGAGGAAAAGAAGAAAGCATGGCAAAGAAAGGAAAAAAGGTTATGAAAACAGAACAAATTGCCTGAATAACAAAAGCATAAGCGTTGAGAACCTATTGTTATGTTTCTGCACTTTCTATTTATTTTTCACATTTCATCTGAAACTAAGAAACATAAACTCATGAACAAGAGTATGACTATTTTAGTCCTAGACTCCTTCCTAGTTCATCAGATTTTAAAATTTCTCTGAAAAAATACCTGTTGTGCTGACTGCATCAAGTCAAAAAGCAGTCATGAAGGAAATAATTGCAAACAGGGACATCAAAGAATGGAGTTTAAAATCAAAAGGAGAAAAAAGAATATTTATTTTTGAAACTTGACAACTATATACTGTGCGAGGTTATTATGTTTTCACATTACCCATAAAAGCTGAAATTTAACATTCACTATGTTCACAGTTGCCAATAAGTATCAGTGATATCAAGTATGAGCAAATTCTCCTACTTTTTTGAGGGAATCACACATAAAAAAGTCTAAAATAAAATGTAAGGAGATACTGATGATTAAGTAATGTTAGAAAGTTTGATACCACTAATACTTTGTTAGTGTTGCTGAAGAAATGGTTCTAGCTGATTTTGATTCTACTGAGCAAAGCTTCCAATTCTTCAGTATCTTCTTGTCCCTTAGACTGAGTACACAACTCCATTTTCAATTTCTTGCTTAGACGCAGTGCTTCATTCCCACCACAGTTTCCAACTCCAATTCCAAATTACTGATTTCCAATTCATCAATATCTCGATGCCGCTTTGACTTCCCTCCCGAGTCACGCTTCATTTTCCTTTTGTAACAAATACTCTTGTGGTAAAATATTTTAAAATATTTATATTTATTATTTTTTTCATACTAATTTGTTTTCTTATAAATTGATATATAATTTAATTATATATAATATGTGATATGATTAAGTAAGAAATTTAGCTTCTTTAATTCATTCAGAAGAAGTCAACCACCTAGGTCTTATATTTACCAAATGTGAAACATACATATTAACTCATGATTATTTTATTTGATTCTTCTACACTTCTTGTTTTCTTTTGCTATAAATATCCGCCCCACCCGCCCCCCCCCCCCCCCCCCCAAAAAAAAAAAGAATTAAACTGGATCTCATACATAATTCATTAACTCAAATGAACCATGTTGATGAATTTGATATATGATTTTTATTTTTGGTTGTCGTACATTAATGAAATTAGCACAACCAAGGGTTGAAAGTTGGCCAAATCAAATGGATCCACGCTGATCACTTCTCATTTTTAATATATTTGAAATATATTTTGATATATTTGAGAAGTGATCAATGTTAAATTAAAAGAATTTAATTGAGATTTTATGAGATATTAATTTGGTGTATCATTTATAGACTTTCAAATTAAAATAGAAGTTTTAAACTTAGAAAATAAGCCATAATAAATAATATGGGAAGTTTTTTTAAAAAAATAATAAATCAGATTTATTATCATTATTATGATTTCGTTTTCTTTTCATTGATAGAAACAACACTATTTTGGAAGTTTTGGGAGGGGGTAATATATATATATATATATATATATATATATATATAGACACACAGACTATGTGTAGAGAGAGGACAATGTGTTCTATTTTCTTGGTTGGTAATGGCAAGACAAGATCTCATAATTTTAGTGGAGGGAGATTAAAAGTTGGTGATGCAGAAAATCTATAGCATGGATGGAAATTTGGCATTTTTCTCTTCTTTCTTTTATATTTGATTAGCTATTATTTTATTTATGAAAGTGTTCAATTTATGCAGCTAAAACTTGGTTTTGGATTATTTAATTTGATTGTGGAATAGTGGATGATGCTTTCTTCTTTTAAATAGTTATAATGTTATGTTTGTTGATTTAATTGTGAGCTTGATTGTTATGAAAGATGAGAAATTTGATAAGAACTTGATTTGGTGTTCTAAAGGAGTTTAGATATAAGGAATTTAAAACAGACTTTTCAATAATCGTATAGGATTAAGTTTTCGGACTGAATTTGCTTATATGATATAGACATATACCTATTGGGTCTACATAATCTCATTAGACTTGCACTTAAATTAATTCAATTAAGTATTAATTGTCTAAAGCGTAGAGATTAACATAATTGAAATGCCTTTTAGTGGATCGAAAAAATTCTTACGTAATTATGAGTTCCAAACAAGCAAATATAACTTTAAATGTAATTAAAGAGGAATTAGACACTAAGAAGTAATCAATGCTATAATAATTCAAATTAACGTTTCAGATCTACTAGAATCATTTTTATCTTTAGCCTTAGTGAGATTTGATTTTCATTTTTTTAGTTAGTTTTTATTTATTTCTTTGATTTAAATTGTGTTGACTCAATTTAAGGAAATGTGTATAGTCATTGTTCAATTAAATTGTTGATAATAAATCCTCGTGAGAACGATATCTTACTTACTCTTTACTACTTAATATTACTCATACACTTACAAAGTCTTGCTATACTTTTTCCCCCATCTCATGCACAACAATACCACAAGCTCATGGAACTGCAAGAACCAGTGATCAAAGCATAGTAGGCATGTAGGCATTTTATTATGTGAGGTGCTATTAAACGCAAAATATATATATGAACATATTTCTTAGGGAGAATTACACTAAGGTCCCAATCAAAAATATTTACAAAGAGGTCCTGCCCCAGATTCCCATTACAGTTTGGTTCCAAAAATGTCCCTAAGACTTTTTTGTAATTAAATCAAAGTGCAAAATGACTCTTCTGCCCAAATTTCAATCGCCTGAATTGCCTGAATGAATCACTCTGCTTCTCCAGCTTACCCGAGCATGGCGACGCGAGAGAAAGGTGAGAGAATGACGGAGAAGTCGGAGGAGTGGGAGACGACGCAACCGACGTAAGACGAGAGCGAGTTAAACCGTGAGACGAGAGGAGTAGAGAACGTCGGAGGAGGAGATTGCAATAGGTCATCTGGAGGAGAGTTAAGAGTGTTTGGAAGAAGATGTAACAGATGAAGATGAGAGTTGAAATGACGAGACTGCAATTCAAAACCCTGTCGCACGAATTTACTCAAGTAACAACATTTGTACTCGAGAACAAATATATTAACAACAAGAAATGTCATATTAACAACTGAAAATACTATATTAACAACTGAAAATGCTTTTAACAACCAAATTTACTCGAGTACAAATGGCCCATACTTGAGTACAAATGGCCCATACTCAAGTACAACTATATTAAAAACCATGTCGCACGAATTGCCACGCCTTTACTTGAGTATGATAAATCAATACTCGAGTACAGATATATTAACAACAAGAAATGCCATATTAACAATTAGAAATGTCATTTTAACAACAAAATTTATCACGATAGGAAAAACCTTATTAACAATAGAAAAAGTTATAATAACAACTGTAAATGTTATTTGTAACAACAAAAATTTGTAACATGGACACATTTTGAAACTTGTGTTTTTTTATGGCCTCAAGATGACATAGGGGTTGAAGAACATGAAAAGCCAAATTAACAAGTGAAAATGTCATTTTAGCAACAACAATTTTTACAACAGGAAAAGTCATATTAACAACAGGAAAAACTGTATTAACAACTCAAAATGTTATTTTTAACAACAACATTTATCACGACAGGAAAAACCTTATTAACAACAGAAAAAGTTATATTAACAACTCGAAATGCTATTTTGAACAACAAAAATTTGTAACCGTTGACACATTTTGAAACGTGTTTTAAAATGTGTCATGAAAAAATTCCATGTTTTGAAAATATAGCATTTATTGTTGAAAATAGCCTCTGCACTTGAGAAATGAAAAAATTCCATGTTTTGAAAGTTTGTTGTAAATATATGCTTTTTCAGTTGTAAATTTAGCATTTGTTGTTGTAAATATAACATTTGTTGTTGAAAATAGTTTCATATCATATTTGTTGTTGTACGAAATGTTTTGCTATTTCATTGAACCTTTCTATGTCACTTCGCTGCAACTTCCACCACATGATGGTATTAGGGTCATTGTTTTAAGCGTTTGTCGATGTGAATATCCGAAGCTTCCAGGAAGCAACGTTTTTGCATTTGACGTTGATTTGGGCAGGTGGGTGTCATAATTTAGGGCACCACTATTTATGCCAGAAACTTTTCATATGTGGAGTGGTCAATTTGCTTCCTCTCCATCTTTTGCTCTTGTAATTTAGTATGGCTTTTTATAGATTTTTATACGCACAATGGTTTTGCTTAAAATAAATCTTGTAGTATATATGGTTTTTTATAAATAATTATTAGTAGCTTTTATGTGTTTAATGCCCTTAGTTCTTATTTTGCCCTCATATTTAAATCCGTATGGTGCAAACATTAAATAAGAGATGAAAAAACACAATAAATATTTTATACATTACATTATAAAAAGAATAAACAATTTCTTATTTATGGAAAAAATTGGAGAGATATGTTGAACCTATTAACGCTTTAATTTAATTTAAACAAAAAGATCATGACATATTGCCTCATACATTAAATTCAAAGAAAAATTAATCAAAATTCAATCTGTTGTTACTCCCCTGCAACTATTTTTTCCCATTGGAGATAAGCTTATTTGAAGTACTATCAAACATTATGTGAGCATCTCTTTTAACAAGAATTTAAATTTTAGTTTTCCATATTATTAGGAATTAGCCTATCCTGCTTTCATAGACTAATAATGGAAAAGAAGTATGGCAGGGCGGGTTTGAAAGCGTGCAAAATGATAAGTTCTTGTAAGGCCTAATTAATTTCCAAGTCAAATCTTTGTGAAAATTGCATTTGCATGCTAAATGATTGAAGGAAACTAAAGGTTCATCAAAGTGCGTGGCCTGCGTTTAAAAGATGTTGTTGATACTTCATACCAATTACTTGTGTTACATTCACTGCAACTTCCTTTAATTTGATTTATGTGTCTAGGTGGAATAATAACTCCTTTCAATTTTTTAGAGGCACTTTCATCCTTATTATTTCAATTAAGGAAAATCTATAAAATTCATAATTCTTTTTTAAAAAAAAATCAAAGAAGCATCCAATTTTATCATTATTTAAAATTATTGGTGTAATTTTAGGAAAACAACTAATGTTAAATAAATATATTGTTAAGGAAACATAAAAAATATATTTTATTTGTATCATGAAAAAGACTAAATATTCCTTATGTTAGTGATGGTGATGGTAAGAGCAGAGTTGTTAACTGTTACTAATGTTAGGGTCAATTGTGTGTTGAAAGGGTGTTAAATGATAAGTTCTAATTAATTTATATTATTTTTGGACCAAATTAATATATGTTATCAAGAACTTGCAAGTTTCAAGTCTTTGGCAGACCATATCCTCACTTCATCGAAAAGGTGTGCAAATAAAGGGAGGAAGGGAGAAGGAGCAATAATACACATGAAATTTGAACGGAAGTTACAGATTTAAACTTGAAGCATAAAACACAAAACAAATGATGTAACATCCCAAATTCTAGGTTCGAAAATCGTGTCGGTTGACACTTAGTTTTAAGAAAATCAACAGAGTTTGAGATGCTACAGCTTAGAGTACTGCGGAAGTGGTTAGCGTGCGCTAAGATCCGGACAACGAGTAACTGATATAAAATGTCCAGACATATAATGATGCCTGACATAAGCTGATATATTAAATATCTCGTAAGAATATTCATGTGATACAATTTATAGAGATTTGAATACATATCTCTGATAAAGACAGTCTCAAACCAAACCTATGGCAACATAACACAGCCACTGCAATATGTATGTTACCCCAATCTGCACATAACCAGTGCCACGACGGCCCATCGTGTCCTCAGCGCTAGGAAAACTCAACGGTGTTATCAAGACTATAACCCGTATACAAATTCAAACATATCATGAGCAACTTTCAAAACAGAGTATCATCATGTGAAACAACTATCATATATAACCATACCATAAGCATAAGCATTAATGTTACAATACGCGTCCGTACCTTTCACCGGACAAACGTCAACTGACCGACCTTTGAATCCGATCCTAGACTTCCCGGATATCCTAACATATCAACATATACTTAGAATAATATCTTAAGAGATATTATCACCTCTATTTACCATTCTACCCTTGGTAGCTTTATTATTACACTTTTGCCCTTATATTTCTTCAAAAACGTGGTGCAGCATTTTCTAGGCAGATTTTTCGGTAACTTTGAAAAATCATAACTAATTCTAGAAAAATCATTTTGAGGATCAGTAAATTGTTCCAGAATCCTTGAGAAGTCTAATTTTGAGGAAAAATACTGGGATTTACCCATACTTCACGGAATTTCCCCAGTTTCCAGATTTCAAACCGCTGCCCAGATTTTCACACAGAAATCATACCCTAACTTCTGAGATTTTTATCTTTTTGCACAGAGCTTCAAATGATACACTCTTTATAGATTTGGAAAGCCCTAGACGTCTACTTTTACCATGAATTTTCTCAGAATTTTAGAACATCATCTTCATCATAAAATACTGGCGTTTTTACCCCTGACTCCAAAATTCCCTAATTGATGAAATTTCGCCAGAGCTTCGCTATTTTGATCCTAATCTTCCAAAAATTTTGATATAACTTATTCTTCATCAATTTTTCGAAATAAACACAATGGAAACCTCAAAAACATGAAATTAAAACTGTATATGGAAGATTATAGATCAAAATAACATTTCCTAGCATTTCTACTTCATAAATTAAGAACTTGAACTATGGACTAAGAACTCCCTTACCTCTTGTAGAACCTTGCTTCTTGATTCTTGAAGCTCTTCCACACTCTCCCTCCCTCTCTAAATTTTCGGCCCTAGGCCTGTGAATTGGTGAGGAGAATGTGTTGTGGAAGGTCTCTATTTATAGCAAAACTTTGGGTAGCCTCCAAGTAATTCAATCTAATCTTGGCCATTGAGTTTTTCTTGAGAAGAAGCACAAATCTTGGCCCTACACCTTCTCCAATTCGTTCTCCCCCTTCTCTCTCTTAGATTTTCTTGCTTTTTCTCCAAATTACTCCCAAATGCTAATTTAGTTAGGTGTAAGTTGAAATTTTAATTCAAGATCTAATTTCACTTTTGAAATCCTAATTTTATGACTAGATTTATGGTGATTTTTAATTCCCAAAACACTTAGGTATGGATCTAAGATGTAACCAAAAATACCTTTGAGAATAGTCAAATCGAAGCTCATAATTCCCTGATTTCAAATATGTATTTGTCTTGAAGATCTAGTTTCAAGATTTCAAGTTATGATTTAATTTCTATGGGTTCTCATCTAATTTTATTTAATTAACAACAACTTGCTCATTAAGCAAGACAACTTGCTCACTAAGTCAAACAACTTGCTCTCCAAGTTGTTCAAGCTTCTCCCATACACCACTTAATTGATTTATGTTTTTAAAATTATTCTTCCTTCTTGATCCACTAGCAAATTCGTCCCTCTTCCCCTATATGTAATTATTCAATTTATATTTTTCATGTTCTCACATATTTAAGAAGGAAAATCCCTCATTGGTTCACTTAGATATAATTTGTTCACCATTAAATAGGAATTTTTGCCCCTTAGTGATAATTTAGGAATAATTAGTTAAATCCTAAATTTAAACTCTAACATAGTGTTTTAGGGGTTACTAGACTTAATTATCAAAATTTAACAAGTTTCTAATTTAATTTTGATAATTAAAAACTCCTTGTGTGCTAATCAATATCATTTGGTCTTAATTTATGACCTTAAAAACTTAATCATTAACTAATTTCAAAAATTAATAAAGTGTCTCAATTGTTGCAATTTCAATTGCCCAATAATTGTTGTTAATTTCCTTTAATTGATTTTATTATCCTCTGATAATTTTAATTGCTTAGAAAATGGTATAATTCCTAAAAGTGATAATAAATCAACTAAAATGTTGGAGACAACATATTCTCCAATTTTAATAAATATTTTGTTGCTTCTTAGGATTTATCTCAACATTCTCAGGGTATTTTATGACTCTCAACTTCACTTAGGTATTTTTAGCTCTTTATTTACTCTAATCTCATGAGAAATTACCTTAAAAGATAAGGTAATTATTTTACTAGTTTTGAGACCACAAATTCACCTATTGTAATAGGTGTCATTTATCAAAATTTAATATTTACATGTATTATGAAAATTGGGGTATTACAAATGACCATTTAAACAGATTTAAACAGGTACACATCCTACATAGGAGAACAACAAGAATAATATGCCAGTTGTAAACCCAGGCAGAGCACCCAATACAAAATCCACACACATTCAGCTTAGCTGGGCAGGAATTGGAAAAAAAAAATCACCCAAGCAGAGCACCCAATACAAAATCCACACACATTCGGCTTAGCTGGGCATGAATTGAAGAAAAAACCACCCAAGCAGAGCACCCAATACATATATCTCACTATTTCCTACTGTTGAACAAACAAGGCATCGGCTTAAGACTTTTAAAAAAGAAACACAACGCTGAAAGAACAACAAAACTCATTCAACTCTTACCTCGATTCGACCTTCCTTGCCTAGCACTTCGATTTCAAGTTGCCATTGTCGTCTTCAATTGCTCCTTCAAAATTGTCGCTTGCAGCTAGATTAAATTGGACACAGCTTTTTGAGGGGTTTTTTTGTTCCAATAAATCACTTTCCCGGGAAGTTTTTCAGATCCCGCCATTTTTGGAGGGATAGCAAATTCCTGTGTTGATGGGAGCTTGGACATAGGCGAGAAATGGGAGTGCCAAGAACACAGTGCACCAAACAGGTTTTTCTCGTGGGAACTTTGTTAAGTTCCCTTTCCCACTTGTGAGTTACCTGTACCAAACGGGACCTTATAAGGCGTCTTTCGTTTCTCTCCCCGGCTGACGTGGGACATAACACTAAATACATGTTAAACCCCATATTAATGGTAGACACCTTATAAGGGTCTGGTAGACTCAACCCCATATTAATTCTATCCCTACAATTTTTATAAACTAAATGCGTGTTAAACCATAAGGTTGTTGTGAGGCCAGATGAACCAGAAAGTCGGTCTTTGGGGAAATTGCAGTTGCATATGTGAACAGAATGAAAGATAACTAAGGTCCAACAAAATGTGGGTCCTACGTTTAAAAGATGATGTTGATCTTTGTTACTTCACTGCAACTTCCTCTGATACTTGTGCCGGGGTGGAATAGTAATTACCCCTTTCAATGGCCTACTTGAGTCAAGTCTTTGGGGGAATTGCTTTTGCATGTGAAAGCCTGAAAGGTTGTACGTAGTGGGGCCTACATTTAAATGATGATGTTGGTGCTTGCTTCATATACCGGTTGCTTCGTTACTTCACTACAACATCCTCAGATTTACTGTGAGGGTCATATGTATAAAACTTACTCCATTTCTTTTTGCCAGAACAATTACTCCATTTAAAAACATCTCAATCGTTATTATTAGAAATAAGAAGAGTCATAAAATTCATAATTCTTTTTTTTTAAAAAAAAAGCATTCAGTTTTATCATTATTTAAACTCATTTAGTGTAACTTATATGTGCCTCATGTGAAAAAAGACTAAAAACATTTTATCTTATATACAAAGAATTGGAGGAAGCTAAGTATGTTGAACTTGTTAATATATGCTTTAATTTATTAAAAAAAATAATCACAAGATGACATGTTCCCTCATACAATCAACTCAATGGAAAATTTGAAGCAAAATTCAGTTGTCCTCTTGTTTTCCTGCAATCTTGATAGTAATGTCATATATAGTTTAGTTTTGTTAGAGATATATGGCAGGTTCAATTGTGTTTGAAACCATGTTAAGTGATTATTTTTAGTCTCTGGCAATATTCAAAGCCTCCAGGTAGCAACGTTTTTGCATCTGACCATTGATTTGGGCAATTAAGTGGGTGTTATAATTTAGTTTACGCCAGAAACTTTTTATTTATGGAATGGTCAATTTTCTTCTTCTTAATCTTTTACTCTTGTAATTTAGTACGGCTTTTTATAGATTTCTATAACCACAATGATTTTTCTTAAAATAAATCTTGTAGTATACACGGTTTTTATAAATGATTATTGGTAGCTATTATGTGTTTAATGCCCCTAGTTCTTGTTTACCCTTATTTAAATCCGTATGGTGCAAACATTGAATAAGAGATAAAAAAAACACGATAAATATTTTATACATTACTTTATAAAAAGAATAAAAATGTACTATATATATATTGATAAAAGATACTCCTAATCTTTTTTTTTTTTAAAGAAGAAAATAATATGTTTTATACGATAGCCAGTTATATTATACATAAAAAAGAAAGAAGTGCATAAAAAAATAAGGGAGAATGACAATGAGGTATCAATTAAAAGAAATAATGTTAAAAAAAAGTTCTAACTAACAAGTGACCATAGAGAATTAAGAAGTGAAATAGTTATCATTAACAACTTACGAGACTTGTTAATAAATTATTCCCTTTAATTGGGACCTAAATGTTATTTCCCTAAAAATAAACACACAAAAAAACATAAACACACGACGGACACCAATTTAGCTATGGGAACGTTAACTAGGCAGAGCTTACCAATTACTCCCTCTTGTACTTATATAGAGTACTAATTATTATCAATTTTTTATCCTTATTAGAAAGCACCAACTATATATAATAAATTATTTATTATTATTTTTCCTTACACCCTCATTTTTAATTGACTTATTTAAATTCACAATATTAAAATAGGGGTAAAGTTAAAAATATTTATCAATTTTGACAAATTTAATAACTTAACTTTCATTTTTAAGAAATAATAATTAGTAACTTATAATAAAAAATATAAGAAGAGTACAAAGACCATCAACAACTACACAAACTTAGACGAATTAAATCCTCCAAAAAATTGACTGATATGTTTGAAGTAGAGTAAACGCATCTAGACCTCAGAGCTGTATTATGTGGACCAGGCTCTCCTCCTATTTTGTTTAAATCCGCTCCGCTCCTTTTCTTTTATGCGGCGCCATTTTGGTGCCAAAATGGCACTGTTCAGGTTTTTTTTGTTAAAAAAAAACATTTACTATCCTAAAGCATTTTTTAACCAGTAGACAATACTCTGAAATATTTTTTTAATATCAGTTAGTATCATGAATTATTTTTTTATTAATTTCATGATCATATAGTGTTTTTTAAGTACCAGTCAGACCTATCTTTTTAGTGTTTTTAGTACTAGTCAGTATAATAAAATAATTTTTTAATATCATGAAATATTTTTTTTAGAACTAATTAGTATCCTAAAATATTTTTTAGTACTAGTCAATATCATAAAGTATATTTTTAATACCAGTCAGTATCATGAAGTATTTGTTTAGCACCAATTAGTACCATGAAATATTTTTTTTTAAGAAGAAAAATATTACATGATACTGACTGGTATTAAAAATATACTTGAAGTTACTGACTAGTACTAAAAAGATACTTTAGGATACTGACTAGTATTGAAAAAATACTTCATAATCTTTAAAAAAAAAAAAAATTTCAAAATCATAAATATTTTAATATTTTAAAAAATTACTTCAAAATACTGAGTGGTATTAAAAAAATACTTCAGAATAGTAAATGCTATTAAAAAAAACCCTTGAATAGTGCCATTTTGGCACCAAAACAGCGCTGCATAGAAGAAAAAGAAGGCAACGGAGTTTAAAAAAATAGGAGGAAAGCCTAGTCCGTATCATGTAAGCCTTGCATAGCTGGAATTTTTTTAATAAAAAAAATTCAAGTGGCAAGCTTAAATCTTGAAAAACTTACATCTAATAAATATCACAAAAAGAAAACGATTCATTTGAATAGCTTAATTGAAAAAAGATGGATTATTTGAAGCAATCGAGAAGCTACAATGGAAAGTAGAGTCGAAATGAGAACCGTTTTGGCATGAAAGCTTTTTCTTACTTCCTCATTGAACAACATGACCAATGCTGCCAAGGGAAAAAAAAAAAAAAAAACAAGACCAAATAACCATTGCAAAAGTAAAATTCTTGTACCTTGACTCCTTGAGGTTCAGCTATCCCTTTTTAAGTGAATCTGTGTTCTCCAACTTGGCGAACGATGACCTCTGCTTTATATTTTCAGAAAAAGCTTACTTAATGAGCCACATATATAACATATTCAATCATACAAACATAAAATACAATCATTGATATGGAAAAAGAGGATTAGTGCAGATGCCAGTTTAATTCATGAGGACCAAAAGGCATATGCAAAATAAGTAGAATGTGAGGACTGGGTTCCTTTCCCATTGTCCTTCTTCCATAAGCATGTCACTAACGTAGAAAAGGTATTTTACTACAATTGCCTTAACAACCAGTAATTTCTAAATCGTGATTTATCATATCATCAAGTATATTATTATTAGTATATTTTTTATAAGGTAATACTAATAAATACATTCTCTAGTTTTGAAGTAGTTACCTGTAACAGTCTCGCGTTAGCGACCAATATCATATCATCATGAAGGTTTGTTGTACATTCAGTTTCCATACCCATGAAACTTGAAGGGATAACCTGTTAAAAGTTGAATTGTCTATACAAAATCTGCAAAAATAAAAGTAATTTAGCAGTTACCATTTGCAAGAAACGTCAAAATGACAAGGTTTTAAAAAAAATGCTGAAACCAAAATTTGTTAGGTATCATTATTATGCTGCTTTCTAAGGAGAAGATCATAATCCTAAATGTAAGATATGTTCTCATATTTATCAATTTTTTTTTTTAAATTTATCCTTATTGATAATCCCTTAACTATAATCAAATAAAAAATCATATGGATGAAATCAGGGAAGATAATTATAGTGTTTTAAAAAAAATATATCATTTAATATTAACTACTTTAACTAACTTTTTTAAGCTAATCAAATTAGATAAATATATTTTATATTAAGAATCATAAAGACGTGGTAAACCCATTTCTTTAATTGGTTTTCTTGTTTCTGCATGGGCAACAAACTATATATAGCTTGTGATGATTTTTTCTACGAGACATTTTCCTACAATCAATATTATTGATTCATAATAATAAAAAACAGTTTCATGTATATATCAACTATTTCATTGCAGCTTCCTCTGACTTAAAAAGTGGCTTGGTTTTGGAATAATAATTACTCTGTTACAATCCAGCAACTTTCACCAATTAACGGTAGGGTCCGAGGTTTAAATGTTAGTGATGGTAGAGTCCATTGTGTTTGAAATCATGTTAAATAATAAGTTATAATTAATATGTGTCACTTTTTGGACCAAAACAAAATCTGCTATACTCATTTTGAACTCAAGTTTTTTGTTAGAATTGTATGGTTGACAAACTTCATGTTACAATAAAGTGGTCCAAACCTTGTAGTTAAAACAAATGACACTTGAAACTTCATGTTATATTAGCCCATGTGTTTGAGCTTACAACATACACTATATACAATGATACAAAAAACTGTGGGAAGTTGGAGACTCCTTAGAGCCATTTTTGGTTTACCCGAAACAGAATATTAAAGTTTACTTTTAATTACCAGCAATACAGAAAACAAGAACTCTTAATTCACATGTCTTAAACTTACATAAATGCTTGGTATTGCAAATTTGCAAATTCCGGGCAGGCTTGAAGTATCCACCAATAAGTTGTAATCCTTATAACAGAGACATTTAAATTTGCAACAATCATACACACCACACGCGCATCATAAAATACCATTGTACATGATAGCCTTCTAGCCTCAGTTACAAGTATAACTCAGATTATCTATGAAGCAGTTCATCTGTAGTGATTTCTAATCATGCCTTGTTCAGATAGCAAAGATGGCACACGTAACTAATGGCAATCTGATCATTCTGCCCATAGAAAATGCAGCTTTGGTAGCCGATGGCTGCAGTTATGGATAGTTAAATGCAGCTTTCTCTGTGTTCAGTTCTTTTCTTATTGATTACATGTTGTATGTTTTGTACTAAACTCCAAGACTAGATCTTGTTCATTTTTATCCCAAAAAAAAAAAAATCCTCTGCCACAAAAAAATAGCCCAACTAAGGAGACGAAATTCCTACATAGTCAATTTCTCTTCACATGCAATCTACAATTGAAGCTATCAACATGTTGATAATATAATAATCCTTTACACTAACACTGAAAAGTTGAATTTCTCTGAAAAGAGACCTGCTACTTACCGGACCAAGTCAAAAAGAAGTCATGAAGGATTAATTCTATGATATGCACCCTCTTTTATATTTGTGTTTCCTGTGTTCATTGATTGCTACATAATTGACCACCATATAGTTAATTTGAGAAGAAACCTGCTCATTGTGATTAACCAACAATAAATCAAAGCTTAAGTCAGGAAATAAGGCGATTCAAGAATATCAATAGAATTAACTACATTAGATAGTAATAGCTTTTTTATTTAAAAACAGAACATGTATTTAATTTAGAAAATATCCACTTTTACACATTTATTCACCATCCCTATAGTTTTTGCCAACACAATGCTTAATTACTAGATAAAGACAGTTGCTTGCTAGATGAAATTTAAATAAGAGAGGCGTAAAAACACCAGAAAGGGAATCATACATGATTTAATCCCATTTTATGAAGAAGATAGTGAAGATATACAACAATTTGTTCTTTTTCTGTGTATATATATATGGAAAGGGATAACGAATTTCACCTGAAGAATTCAAACACAGTTGTCAAAACAAATTGTTGATTTCAAGGACTCCAAAGGAAATTAATTTGAGTGAGGGGGCCATCACTAATGTGTACAATTGTTATTTTGAGAAGCATCTGCCCAAATGTAACAGTAAGTAAATATGAAACAATTTCAAATTCTTCATAACTATGTTAGCACATGACCGGTATAAATCTTTTCCAAGCATATAGTATTGCTAGATATTGACAGATGAAATTAGTGGCCAGTGGTGCTGCTATGTAAAACAACATATTGTCATAGAGAAAATGAAACCTAAACCGGTGAAACTTGATTTTTTTTTAATACCAATGGTTCATGATCTTGTTGTTGAACATTTTATACAATGAAGTAAGGCTACATACCAACTGCATATTGCTTGTTGCTACACACTGAATCAAGGAAAATGGCAATGATGTTAGCTTGAGAAGAAACCTGCTCATTGTAACAAGCCAACAGCAAGTCAAAACTTAAGTTAGGAAATAAGGCGATTCAAGCATCTCAACATAATTAAATACATTAGAGGGTAATAGCTTTTTACTTAAAAACAGAACAAATGCTTAATTTTGGAAGATATCCACTTTTACACATTTCTTCACCATCTCTAAAATTTTTCCTAACACAATGCATATATACTAGATAAAAACAGTTGCTTACTAGATGAAATTTTAACGAGAAAGGCACATAAATACCATAAAATGAATCATATATAATTTATATATGACGAATGTTGTCCTTCACGCATTCCTAATTCAATTGTGAGAGTGAAAATAGAAACTCATCAAGATCATGAGTTATCATAGACTTGAACTCATCATTGAGCACTTCTTCCATTTCTTTAATTTGTAGGAGTGGGTTGTTGTTGCTCATCATCAATATTCTGTTAAAAAGACAACGGTCACTTAACGGCAGAGGATTAATAGTTATAAAATGAAAGGACAGGGCAGTTAAATTTAAACCTTGAAATATCAGGGGTTATATGTAATTGACCCAAAGTTCAGAGGGTTTTGTATAATTTAACATCCAATAAATATGACAAACTTTTAACAAAGTAAGATGCAACAATTAGTTAGTTTTGATCTCTATCAATTTTTCATATTGCTCTAGTAATTGAACATCACAATCAGCGTCCCTTCTCATGATCTACAATTTAACTTAATAACAAATTGAAGACAATTTTCAAATTACAAAGTCATAAGCGTGATCTTGATTTCTCCAAACAAGTAGAGAAAAAGAAGAAAAGCATAACAAAGTGAAGAAAATAGTTATTTTAAAAGGAAATAGAAGAAAGCCTAACTCTTGAGACAAAATCATCTTAACGTCAAACATCACTATTCTATGTCCAAGAACACTATGAACACATCATTTTTGTGGAAGCGACCTGACCTCTAATAGTGATGAACACCTCATACTTTTTTTTAAGAAGTTAGTTGCGAAGAGCACATGAAGCAGCAGCATCCATCATTTTTATTGTCAGCTTTGCTTGGCCAAGAATGATAACTGAACATATGTACTCTCTCAAAAACATAATAACATTCTGCATATAGGTTTTCTTCAAAAAGAAGTAACTAAAAGTCAATTTCAAGAATTTAATTTTCTCACTAACCCTCAAATATCTGCTTTCTGCAATTAGGATTTACAGTGATAGCAATATAATCACCATATTGCCCCACTTTTGACCATCAATACTTGGTTATGAAATCCATAGGAGAGAAAAGATTTGCGGCTTCACCACAATTTACACCTGCAAATACAGTTTGCCAAATCATTAATAATTCTTTCTTTGCCTCTACTGCAGAAGTTGAACTCTTCTGTAAACTGACAGAGATTCATCAAAGTAGAAGGTCGAATTATGAAAAATAGTGTTTTTTAATAGACAAAGTTACCAGAAGATAAATCATGTTTATACTAAATCTAATTATCTTAAGTTCTGGTTGATTATTTAAATTAACCGATGCATTTTTATCTCGGTATCTAATGATGCTAGGCTACATACACATGCCAAGTTTCCTATTATGTTATGCTTTACTGGGCTTCTTCACCAAGAAACATATCAACAGAGTTGTCTGAGAACATATTCATTGTAAGGAACCAAGAAATTAAAATCCTAATTTTGAAAATAGTTGGATTCAAACGCATCAATATGATTAAATATATCACAAAGTAACACAATATGTTTAAAAGCATAATCTATACTTGCCTTAGGTAGCTATGGTGTACCAAAATCTACCTTAATAGACGAAATGTAGAAGAGAGATACATACCGATCAAGTAATAGGTTATGGGCAATTTATTTATGATGAGTGCGATTCTTTGTAGATTCCAAATTCAATTGGGACAGCAGAAATAGCTACTCATTGACATCATGAGATGTATTGGACTCAGAATTCATGGGAATAGATTGATCAATTGAAGAGTCCTTCACTTTCTTTCTTGAAGGGAGTTCTTGTTCATCATCGTCAATATTTCGATGTCTCTTTGTTTGCATACTTACCTTCAGTTTTTCTTGTTGAAGGAAGTTTGTGTACTCAGAAACATATATTGGACGAACTCCACATTCTTTGATCAAGCAATCACCAATCCTATATTTCCCAAATTTAGGTAGCAAACCATAACCAAGATTAAATGAAAATCTAAGGTCAAGCTTGGCATCACAACCTTTTCCCCGCGGAAGACTCTTTAGTATGCATTTATTGTAGAAGGGATCATACCATAGAAACACATTATCTGAGTTCAATTTTGTCATTGAATAGTGCCATCCACGTGGACCGTTACACCAATATTCACTCCAACATGTGGAGTAACATTGATCCCTTTCTTTTAAGGAGAAATCAGGTATAACAAAGCAGAAAATGAAACCCATCAATTTGTCAAAATCTGGAGCAAGCTGAACGCTCGCTTTTAAACCACTAAAATGATATTTCATCGAACTTTTGTAAGTAAACCACTGTGGAATATTACTTCCTTCAAGATTGCCACATTTCCCTGTCTTCAATGAGAAATTAGCATATTTTAGTATGCCATCAAATGAATTCTCATAAGCATCTTGACAAGTCTCTTTTTGGGCACCTAAGTTTGCCTCCAATTCCATTTGTTGGATGAATTTGCGATACTCTGAGGCATATATTGGGAAAACCCCACATGCTTCAATCACACCATCAACAAACTTCTCACTATCTGTAACAACAGAGAATTCAAATGACACATTTGGCCTGTAATTGGTGTGTTGGTCGTCCATTGTTTTACCGAAGTTTATGAACATGTCAAAAACACACCATAGAAAAATATGATGTGAATCAAAATTTGTCACTACTCCTTTAAATTTTGAGCATGTGTGCTTCTTTCCATCGTAATAAAGTTGGCATTGCAAGTGACCATGAGCTTGGTGAGAAAGAACAGAACAAAGAACGAAGCCAATTAGGTCAGTTGTGGTTGGAGACAGCTCGATAGATATATTGTTGGAAGCATCTATTCCTTGATTAGATTTAAACCACTCCGGAACATTTCTTCCTGGGTAACAAATCCTACATGCTTTACTTGTGTAGATTGCTTGCTTCAATGGGAAGCAAGCACTTTCCATATAGCGATTCTCCAATTTCAAGCAATCTTTTAGAAGGAGGGATGTCAGATGTGGTGTGGTTGCTAAAGTGGGTACAATCTCTAGTGATATGCAACCATTAGCATCAACAGTTTCAATGAAGAATGGCAGTTCTGGCAGAGAACAAAGTCTTCTACAATTGCTCAAGTTAATTTTTCCTAGATATAAAAGATGCTTGATGCTAGCAGGCAGTCTCTCTATATTACTTCCTCTCAAATCCAATGAATATAATGAGAATAAGGAGCCGATAGATTCAGGGAGTTCAAACAATTGTTCACATCCACGAAGAGTAAGATCTTTAAGGTAACTAACTGAGGAATAGATAGTTGAACCCAACACTATTTCATCTGCCAACATTGAAGATTCAATGTGAGAAGTGAGTTGTAGTGTCTTTAATGATGTGCAGTCAGAGGCATCTAATACTTTAATGGACGGAGGAAGCTCTGGTAAAGATTGAAGGCTCTTACAGTTTCTTACGGTAAGCCATGTTAGCATTGAGAGATGTTTGATGTTGTGTGGAAGGTTAGTTAATTTGCATGCCCCAGTCAAAGAAATTGTTTTTAGAGATAACAAAGAATCAAATAAGGTATGGAGCTTTGATTTGTCAATTATTCCACCGCAATCATTATAAAGATAGAGATGCACAAGAGATCTCATGCAACAAATCATGTCATCAATTGGATGATTCTTTAGTTTTGAGCAGTCAAGACTAAACACCTCAAGCTTCTCCATATGCCCAATCGGAAAGTCCAATATCTCAACAGGTAAAGACTCTAAATATAAGGCATCTATTTCATTTGAAGAGAATGAAAATTCCTTGAGCCTAGAACAACCGTAGACATTGATCTCTGAGATAGATTTTGACTGACGCTCAGTTTTCAAACTCTTTAGGCTTCTACAATCACTTAAAGACACATAATGCAATCTTGGAAGAGATAAAATCGATGGATCAATATGACTTAAACTTTCACACCTCTCAAGATAAAGCCGTTCAAGATTTTGAGCTGTTGAAATATCAGGCAACTCCATCAAATATTTGGATCCTTGAAGACTTATTTCTCTTAAATTCACCAAGTTCTGCAACATTTACAAAGAGAAATGTTACATAGGAAACAAAGTTTGAAATTTCAATTAATTGTAAAAGAAAAAAAAAATAAAAAATCATATTTGTATGTTATACCTGCATGCCATCCCATAGTTTTTTTAGGTGGCTATTAAGCAAGTGAAGTTCAACTAGCTTCTCAGCACAAAATGACAATGGTAGAGATTCTGAAGGAAAATTGTCCCATTGAAGATAACGTAATGACTTGGAAAATGAGTCAAGCCCAAAAGGAAGATTCACAGTGCATGATCTTTGAGGGCAATATGAATAGAATTTGAGAAACCTTAAATTACTCATCTTTTTGAAGGTATCGGCGCTCAATTGTAAATCTCTAATTTGAGACAAATCTAAAGTTATCCCTCGAATTGCATCACTTCCCTAAACAACACAAAAATGAGAAAAGAAAGTGAATAAATTACTTTAAGTTAACAATTTATTTTCCGTAGTTGTCAAATGTCTAATCAGAAAGCTAAATATTTTTCTTACCCGATTATTTTTTAGTATATCATAGATCTCATCAGGATTCCATAGTCGACTACGTCTTTCAGGATTTCTTAGACACTCTTGGCGAACAATTTCAAAAGCCATTGATTGAATTAAATCATGTATCCATACCATACCATGATTTTGCATCCATACCGTACCATGAACAACACTTATCAATGCCTTGTCCATAAGGGTTCTTAAACTAATGTGCCCATGAAAGCCAAAGCTCTCTAGCATTGCCAGTACATATCCTTCAGATTCACCCTTAAAAAAACAAGCAATGTCTAAAAATACCTCTTTTTCTTCATCATCAAGTCCATCATAGCTTAATTTTAATACAGCTTGAATATTTGGATGGGTCTTCTTTTCTAATTTGCTCAATGCACTTTCCCATTCTTCTATAGTTCTGGAATGAAGAAATGAACCTAACACAGTTAAGGCTAATGGAACACCTTGGGCATAAGCAAGTGCTCTTTCAACTAGTTCTTTATATTCACTTTTATAACCGACTTTGCGGAAGGCTTTGAGGTTGAAAAGCTCAAGAGAATTGTCATGGCCCAATGCTATGGCTTCATGTAGTCTTTCGACTCTCCCTTCAAGTACATGTCTATCTCTACTTGTTATGATGACTTTACTGCCATGTCTAAAACGAGGAGCTTCATTTTCCAAATAATCTAACTGACTTGTGTCACTGACATCATCAAGTACAATCAAAACTTTTCTACGGCTAAGCCTTTCAAGAGATCTATCACTTGATAGTTCATTGACAAGTTTATCACGTATATGTTTTAGACCATGCTTTTCTGACTCTTCTCTAAAATTTTCCAAGAAGTAGCAATTGTCAAATTGAGAGCAGAATTTGGAAAACACAACCTTAGCCATATGTGTTTTGCCTATTCCGCCCATGCCCCAAATTCCAATAGTTAAGACTTCTTCTAGCAAAAATTCAATAATAACATCACAATTCTTGTCAATTCCAACAATATTCGCCAAAGCACTTGAGGACCCATGGTTTAGTTTTTTTATGATGTCACTAACAACATTTTGAATGAGTTCTGCTTCATCCCTAATAAAAGAATATTTAAAGAAGAATGAAAATGAATAATAAATAATTTATTTAATAAAGTGCCAAACAATTGATGACAGTATTTTTTTTTTTTTGGTGACCTGATGACATTATTATATAATAAAATCATAAATTTTGTCAAAGTTCTAATCAAAATTATGATAATATTTTCCGCCATTTTCAAAAAGAAAAAGAAGGACCCCAAGCAAAATTTCATCGATTTCCACTGGAGAAGGAATTTTTATAATAACGAAGATGAATAAAATGAATAAATAAAGCACGAAACTCTGATTTCAATTATTGAGACTTAGAAAATGAAGGGTGACCTGCAATTGCTAGAGTGCCATCCAGCTAACTTTCCAGTTTCAAGGAGGGCTCGCCTCCACTCATCCACCTTGTCTGGGTTTTTCTTCAAATGTTCTTCAAATGCTTTCTCATAAGTTCCCCTTTGATGGCGTACATGAGATGGGTCCACGTTGTAGAATATAGGAATAACATGTTGTTTCTGGTGTTGTTTGCAGTGAAGGATCTCAATGAGCTCATTCAAACACCATTTGGAGGAGGCATAGTTTTCAGAGAAGACGATCACAGACAGAGATGAATCTTGAATTGCTTGGATGAGTGATTGGGAGATGTCATCCCCTTTTGGGAGCTCATAATCAATGAAAGTCTCAATACCTTTGAGGCATAAGGCTGTATGGAGATGACTGGTGAAGGATTTGCGAGTATCCTCTCCCCTGAAACTCAGAAAGACTTCATATTTCTTTGAAGACGAAGAAGAAGATGAAGCTGCAACACCCATGGCACGTATTCAACAGATCTCCTTCTCTCTCTCTCTCTCTCTCTTGTTGCTGAGAAATGAATTCCAAGGTCAGTTTTTGGGGAAATTGCGGTTGCACATGTGAAAAGAATGAAGATAGCTAAGGCCCCACAAAATGTGGGTCCTGCGTTTAAAAGATGATGTTCATCATTCGTACCGATTACTTTGTTACTTCATTGCAACTTCCATTAATGATAGGTACTCCCTTCAACTTGTTAGAGGCATTTTCTTCCTTATTCTTTATATGAAGGAAAAGCTTAAAATTCATATTTCTTTAATCATTGTTTGAATTTATTGGTGTAATTTTGGAAGAAAACAAACTAATATTAAGTAAAGATATTGCTAGAAAAGCACAATAAATATCTTATGAGTATGATGAAAAAGACTAAATATTCCTTATACTATAAAACGGACTTAAACTAGGAGGTATTCCTTTTGATCCTAAATATATAAAGTAAAATTTTTTTATAGAGATTAAGAAATTTAATTAAATAAATTTAGAGTATTTTTATTTTAAAAAAATAATTATTTTAACTAATAAACTAATATACTCCTCTAATCATAAATATAAAATATAATATGCAGTATAAATTATGCTAATAAATATATGTTATATTTATCACTCATTTTTTGATGGTGTGTTTGTGTCCTTTTATATTTTTTTTATCTTTAACACCTCCTCTTCTCATCTTTTTAACCTTTTACACTGACCACGACCCAACTTTTGTCAGAGGCTAGCAGACCTCCTAAAAAAAGTCTACTCTATTGATTATTATATCTCAGAACGCGTTGAGCATTGATTGAGCCATATGATTTTTGATTAATTTTCTTTGTTTATAAAATTATCATTTCCCTAGAATGGAGTTACTCAGCAGATTTAAAAAAAAAAATCAAAATTCATTTCATCAAATAGAATCACAATAGGCTTCAAAAATCCACGAAGCATAGCTTCAAATCCTTATTCTCTGAAGTTTTTATTATAAACCAATAACAAACAAGTATTTAATCATTTTTTATAAAACATTTAAGGGATAGTAATTATATTTTTTTATATATGTCCATAATTAATAAGAATAGTGGGTGAGATTAATAATAACATAATATTAGAGTTTAGTGAATTAGTACAACTAGTAGAGGTAAAATTACTTAAATTTTAAGATAATTTTATTAACTTTAACGCTTTATATTAGTTTGTGAGAATTGTTAGTTGATGTTTTATTATAAGGACAAAAAAGAGTAACAAATAGACATTTAAATTTACAATAATCAATACATAAATTTACAATAATCATACATACCACATGCACATTTTGACCCAAAAAAAAAAACATACCACATCCACATCATAAAATACCATTGTACATTGTAGCTTCAAGCTTCGTTACAACTATAACTACTGTTTTGTTTCTGCACTTTCTATTTATTTTTCACATTTCATCTGAAACTAAGAAACATAAACTCATGAACAAGAATATGACTATTTTAGTCCTAGACTCCTTCCTAGTTCACCAGATTTCAGAATTTCTCCGAAAAAATACCTACTGACCGATCAAGTCAAAAAGCAGTCATGAAGGAAATAATTGTAAACAAGGACATCAAAGCATGGTTATTAGACCCGGACCGGACCGGCCGGTTCGGACCGGAAACCGGTGAACCGGCCGTAAAGCCGGTCCGGAAAACCATAGAAACCGGGGTCATGACTTTTTTTTTTGTCGCCTAAAACTTGCGAGACGTAGAAGGAGGAGGAGAAAGAGAGGCAGGAGGAGACGGATAAGAGAGAAGGGATGAAGAAAAAAGGGTGAAACCTAGATCTGAAGAATCACCCATATCTGAAGAGATTTGAAGCCATCTCTCACTCATTTAAAACCCAGATCTGAAGAATCACCCAATAATCTTGCCACCTATGGAGAAGAAGAAGAATATGATATGGACGTAGAGGAGATGGAAGAAGATTTTGAGGAGTATAAGAAAGATGAAGAAGAAGAAGAAGAAGAAGAAGAAGACAATGAAAAGGGAGGGTAGTGAGGAAAGAGAGGAGGACGAGATGGAGAAAAGTGAGATAGAGCAACAAGCACCAATATCATCTCTTCTTGCCTCGTGTTAGAATTAGAATTTGTGTTTTTGAAATACCCAAATACCTAAAATGCCTTCCCAATTCAAAAATTTTAAAAAACTTCAAAATCTTGCTTTTCAAGTGAAAGGGTTGTACACCTAATCGAACTAGGCTAAGAAATTGGCGTGAGAAATTGGAACTAGGCTGTCCAGGTCATATCACAGTCAGTTCTCACGTTTTTCAAACAATATAAAATCATTTTTTTTCTTTATAATTTTATACTAATAATCCTGAAATTTTCATTTTTCCACCGGTTTAGTCCCGGTTTAGCTCCGGCCTGACCCACTAACCCTTAACCCAGTACCCCGACCGGTTCAGTAACCGGTCCGATTTTAATAACCTTGCATCAAAGAATAGATTGGTGGAGTTTAAAATCAAAAGGAGAAAAACCAATATTTATTTTTGAAACTTGACAACTATATTCTGTGTGAGGTTATTATTTTTTCACATTACCCATAAAAGCTGAAATTTAACATTCACTATGCCCAAACATATATTTTCACAGTTGCCAACAAGTATCAGTAATATCATCAAGTATGAGCAAATTCTCCTACTTTTTTGAGGGAATCACACATAAAAAAGTACAAAATAAAATGTAAGGAGATACTGATGATTAAGTAATGTTTGAAAGTTTGATACCACTGATACTTTGTTAGGGTTGTTGAAGAAATGGTTCTAGCTGATTTTGATTCTCATGAGCAAAGCTTCTTCAGTATCTTCTTGTCCCTTACATTGAGTACACACCTCCATTTTCAATTTCTTGCGTAGAGGCAGTGCTTCATTCCCATCACAGTTTCCAACAACAATTCCAAATTTACTGATTTCCAATTCCAATTCATCAATATCTCGATGCCCCTTTGACCTCCTTCCCAAGTCACATTTCATTTTCCTTTTTTGAACAAAATTCTAATAGTCAGAGGCATATACGGGGCAGACCCCACACTCTTGGATGAAGCCGTCGCAAGAAACGAAACTGAACGAAATCTTTTGCTTACAAGTGGTATCCTCATCATTTCCACTGCTTCCTTTCAATCTCTCCAACACCCATTTAGAGAAGTAAGGATCACAACAAAGTAAAATGTGATCTGAGCTGAATTCTGCATATTCTGGATCAAAAATCTGGAATTCAATCGCTTCACCTTCTTCAAAGCAGCACTTGCAGGTCACAGAAACTTGATTTATTTCCTTAGAGATGAATTGAGGAACAACCAAACAGAAAACAAAACCCAATAAGTGATCAGAAGCCAAAGAAAGTTCAATGGTTACCAAACCATTTTTTGACAGATTACACCCAAACCACAATGGAACACTGTTTCCTGGATAAAATACTACAAATCTTTCCTTCTTATATACTGCTTGATTCAATGAGAACTCCACGTGTTTCCCAATAGCACAACGTGAACGCTCATCTAATTTCTTGCAATTGTGAAATGAAATGAAATTATGACCATTTACCTTTAGCAATCTTGAAATTGTTGAAGTGAACACTCTCTCTAATGATATACAATTACTGGCAGCAAAACTTACAAGGGACATTGGAAGCTGTGGTAGAAACTGAAGCCTGGTGCAACCCGTCAAATTAAGTTTTTGCAGCCATGAGAGATGCTTAATATTGTTGGGGAGTTTGGTTAGGTTAGAACAGTCCTTCAGAGCTAGGACTTGTAGACATCCCATGGATTCTAAAAGCATATGTAGCTTTGATTCATCCACTAGGTGTCTGCATTCAAAAAGGCGAAGCTCCGTGAGAGATCAAAAACAACATAACTCAGTTATTGGAAGTTTGCCGAGACTTGAAGCATTGAGAAGCAGATATTTGAGATTGGCAAGATGCCCAATTGATCCTATTTCCTTCAACAAATTAAAGTTGATTGAAATTGATGTGCAGTAGGAGATATCTAATTCTTTAACAGATAGAGGAAGCTCTGGTAAACATGGAAGATTTCTGCAACTTCTTAAATAAAGCCTTTGAAGTTTTGAGAGTTGCTTGATGTTGTTCCGAAGCTCAGTTAAGTTAGAGCAGTTCAAGAAGCTTAGTATTTGTATAGCACGTAAGGCATCAAATAGCATGTGTAGCTCAGGTTTGTCAAATGCATGCTCGGAGATGCGAAGATCCTCAAGAGATCTCGAGCAACATAACTCCTTTAGTGGAAGATTCTTCAATTTTGAACCGTTGAGGTGAAGACATCTAAGCTTAGTAAGACGATCGATGGGTGCAGAATTTCTATTCCTGTTGACCCTAAAAATAAGCATCTTAGTTCTTTGGATGATAATGAGAATTCTTTCAGATTAGGGCAGCCACCAATGACGACTTTTCTAAGAGATCTTAAATGAGTACCACTTTGGAGACTCTTCATGTTTTTGCATTTGCTCAAGTCCAAAGAGACAAGGCTGTTGAGAGATAAGATGGATGGATGAACATATCACAAATTTACACAGTTAAATAGATTCACCAATTCAAGATTATGGGCCTTGGAGCAATCTGGCGACTCTCAGTTTTCTCGAAAAACAAAGATCTATTCTCTTCAAATTGACAAGATCCTGCAACAATTAACTAACAAACATCAGAAAGACTTCAAATTTCAATTAAGCTTAAAAATGAAAAATACACTAATATCCATTATACCTGCACACCATCCCAAAGTGTTTGAACATGGCTATATTGCATTTTCAGCTCAACAAGGCTCTCAGAACAAAAAGTTGATGGCAAAGAACCAAAGGGTACCCATTCCACTGAAAGTACCTTAGTTTATCAGAAATAGATTCAAGACCCATCTGAAGGTGCACATTGGATGATCCAATATTGCGTACGGAATAAATTTTCAAGAATCTTAAATTAGTCATCTTTTTGAAAGTCCCAGCAGCCAAGTATATATCTCTAATTCGAGACACATTCAAGATTATGCCTTCAACAGCTTCAGTTCCCTGCAATTGTCAAAATGAACATTAGAATAATAGTAAGTAAATTAAACCATGCTAGCTAAATTTGTCACCATGGATCACAAATGTTTAAGAGATAAAGGGCTCACCCAATTATTTTTCAATACATCATAGACTTCTTTCGGATCCCATAATCTTGGGTGTCTTCCTGGTTTCTAATGCACTCTTCACGAACAATTTCCCAACCCATTTTTTGTATTAGGTCGTGCATCCACAATCTTTCACCTATGGTAATGAGAGCCTTATCATGGAGGTTCCGATGCTAATTCTTGCATGGAATCCATAGCTGTCTAATAGCTGTGTTACATGTTCTTTAACTTCACCTTTCAAAAAGCATGCAATGTCTATAAATGTTTCCTTCTCTTCATAGTTTAACCCATTGTAGCTCAATTTTAACACTTCCTGAATATCTTCATTTGGAGTCTTTTTGAATTTTCTTAATGCACTGTCCCATTCTTCTTCAGTTTTGGAGTGAAGAAAAGAACCCAAAACTTTTAAAGCTAAAGGGTTTCCTTTGGTATAAGTAACAACCCTTTTTTATTGCTGTTCATACCCAATTTCAGGATGATCATTGTGGAAAGCTTTCAAGTTGAGAAGCTTGAACGATTCTTGATAACTCAATGGCTTGGCCTCATATATTTCATTAACTCTACCAATAAGCATATGCTTATCTCTTGTTGTTATGATGACTTTACTGCCTTGTCCCAAGCAATCACATTCTCTTGCTAGATAGTCTGATTGCTTTGAACTATCAACATCATCTAGCACAATGAACACTTTTCTGCAGCTAAGCCTTCTCCTAACAAATGTAGATCCCAACACTTCAGGGGGCCCACTATGGATATTTTCTTCCATGAGTAGCTCCGAAACAAGCTTATCACGCATGTATTTTAATCCATGCTTTTCTGACTCTTCCCTTACATTTTCCAAGAAACACCAACTTTGATATTGAGGAGATAGTTTGGCAAATACAACCTTAGCCATGGTTGTCTTGCCTATCCCGCCCACTCCCCAAATTCCAATTATTGGAAATTTTCTCAATAACAATTCAATGCATTCACAATTTTCATCAATTCCAACAAGACCTTCTAATGTACTTGGATGCTTATGATCTAATTTTTGCATAACATCGTTGACAATGTTCTGAATTAGTTCAGATTCATGCCTGGCACATGAAAAATACTGAACAAAACAAAGAAAAGTTGATACACACGCATACAGAGTACCGGCGGAAAAGAATATGAAAATAAAATTTGATGAACCAAGTAATAGTTATGAACATGGCAGTTTTTTTTATTAAAAACAAAAAAAAAAAAAGCTAAATGATTGACAACCATATAGTTAGTATTAAGATATGTGTGATGGATCAGGAATTCAGGATGACTCGTTATGATTCTGTAAAATTATGATTTTCAGGAAAAGAAAACTATGGATGAAAACAAATATTTGGCTGGTCACAAAAAATATGAAACAAGTCAATTTGATAAGAAATAATTAATTAAAAAAAATCCTTAAATATTGATAGAGGAATAATTACCTGAAGGATTGAGAGTGCCACCCAGCTAAATTGGCAGTTTCAAAAAGAGCATCTCTCCATTTCTTCAATTTATCCGGGTGGTGCCTGAAATCTCTCTCATGTTTTGCAAATGCCTCCTCATAAGCCCCCTTCTGCTTGCGAACAACAGATGGGTCAACTTTGTAGAACAAAGGAATAACAAACTGGCCTGAATCTTTCCTGCATTGGAGTATCTGGGCGAGTTCATCCAAGCACCATTTTGAGGAAGCATAATTCTTTGAGAAAACCACGACAGATATGCTCGAATCCTTGATCGCTTGGATGAGAGATTCTGAGATATCATCGCCTTTGGGAAGCTGATAATCAATAAAAGTTCTTAAGGATTTTTGGGTGAGAGAAGTATGAAGATGGCCGGTGAAATTTGAGCGCGTGTCCTCTCCTCTGAAACTGATGAACACATCGTAGTTCTTTGAATAAATTGGTTGAGAGGAAGAGTTTGAAGTTGAAGCAGCAGTACCCATCGTAGTTACTACTGTCAGCCACTTCTTGAAAGGAATAAACTCAGATTTTCGATCAGCGAAGAATGATAATGAGGAGGTCGCGGTTAATTTTCAAGAGGAAAGAATGAAGTTTCATCGATTTCCGCTCCGTAGAATGAACTTGAAGATGATGAAGAAGATCATATTATGGTGGGTCCATAATTTTTATCCGGGTGTTTGTTTTGGGGTAATACAAGGTAATCAGTAATCATCATCAGCTAATTCATAAATACCTCATTTGATAGAGTATATTGACAAAAATTACCGAGTAATTTGATATTACCCAGTAATCTCTCTCTCTCTAAATTTGGCAAATAGGATTACCACCCGACAACTTTTTTATAATTAATAGTAATCTCATTTTACTCAGTAATTACTAGTAATCATGATTCCTCAGTAATCATAAATTACCCAGTTGAAACAAACACCCAGTGTTTGTTTTGGGGTAATACAAGGATTACCCGGTAATCATCATCAGGTAATCCATAAATACCTCGTTTGGTAGAGTATATTGACAAAAATTACCGAGTAATTTAAGATTACTCAGTAATCTCTCTCTGTGTAAATTTAGCAAATAAACAGAACACGAGTTTCGATATAGTAATCATGATCCAAATTACCCAGTAATATTTTGACTTACCAAACAACTTTTTTATAATTACTAGTAATCTTATTTTACTCAGTAATTATTACTAGTAATGATTCCTCAGTAATTATAAATTACCCTGATGAAACAAACGCCCCGTAAAACTCGTTTCATTCATGTCTATTGGCGGAAGAAAGAAACAAAAGTAGGAAAAATTTGCCTTTAGGTCCTGAAAAAGAGAAAATAAAATAAGAGGAGCCTTTAAAATCTTAAAATTATATTTAAGTGTCGTGAAAGTTTTCTTTTTAATAAATTATAGTTCTGCTGACAAATTCATTGACATTAGACTAACAAATCCATAGGCATAAATTGAAAAGTTTATAGACATCCATTGATAAGTTTATTTATAGGCATTTGACAATTGAAATTTATTATAAAAAAATATCCAATAACTTAAAAGTAATTTTAAAATAGGGTTAATGTGCAAAAATACACATGAGCTTTTTCTAAGAGCGTCCAGCACCACGTGCTTTTTTTTGGAGCAAAAATACACATATGGTTACCATTTTAGAACAAAAGTCACATCCCACCTTTAAGTTACTGTTCAACGTCGTTATGTTACTTTTTATTTCATCTCTTTTTCTCTCATCATGGTGAACAGTAATTTAACGGTAGGATGTGACTTTTGTTCTAAAATGGTAACTACGTGTGTATTTTTGCTAAAAAAAAAAGCACGTAGTGCTGGGCACTCATGGGGAAAAAGCTTATTTATATTTTAACATCTTAACTGTTTAAAATATTAAGAGATTATTTTATCATAATTTCAATTATTTGGGACCTAAATACAATTTTTCAAAAAAAGTATCCCGGTTTTTTCCCCTAAAAAAATATCCATGTTGAGTTGGTATAATTAATTAAAACGATAACACATAACAGTAAAACAAACAGGAAAAGTCGTCGCCCTTTTTGGGTTTTTTAAGTATAATACGATAATTACTCTATAATGACCTACTTCTGTCAATTTCTGATTTTTGGGCTTTTATCGATCATATTTAGATTTTATATAAAATGACTTCTCAGTAATTTTTGTTTTGTTTTGCCCAACTTTATGTTTATCCTTTTGTTTTGGACAGAAACTTAGCTTTATGTTTTTCTTTGTTTAATTCAATGAATTTAAAATACCTAAATAGAAAACGTGCTTCTTTGGTGGCCAGAAGTAAAAAAACATAGCAAATTACTTTCTTTTTTTTTTTAATTTGTTATGAAACATAACTATGCATTCAAAATATTGAAAACGTATTGTACAAAGTAAGTATCTTAAGAAAATATATACATCCCTTAATAGATACGACAGAATCCGGCGGACATTCTTGGTTTTAGCAAATTTTAATATTAGAATGCTTAACTAGTTAACATTGTATTTATTTTGATCTTAATTATAAGATAACGTTTTGAGAGTCAATCTTTGTCCTAATTATAGGACAAAGTTATAATTGTTGTCAATTTCGTATCAACATACCCTTATTCATACTTTCTGAATAATAATTAAACATAACAATAGTTTAATAAAGCACCTATATATTTTATAAAATGAGTAATGCTTACAATTCATTAATGTCACATACAGCTCAATTCTACTATTTTTTATTTTTTAATAAAATAATTTAAAATAACTTTTGCTATATTTAATAATAACATCACTATTATATTACACTTTCAATCTCTAAGAATAGACCAAAAGTTGTTAAAGGACATTGACGTGGATGTATAACCTTTTTTTTTTTTTTTTTTTTTTTTATGTCTAAGGGTGAAAACCATAGCTTCCCCGAGTGCAAGTAAGTGTAGCTGCAATATTCCAATTTTAGTTTGAGAAACTACGTTTCATTCATGAAAAGAGGATTCTTATCCACCTGCAATTTTAATCTCTTCATTAGAAATTGAGAAGCTACAATTTTTTCTATGTCAATCATCAGTGAGTTAATTATCTCCAACAAAAACAAAACGAATATATTATACGAAAAATAAACTACATTTTGAATATAGCTATTGATGATATGAACAATAAAAACGTTTATCAACCATACGTTAGTGTTTAATAATATGCGAATGCATGTCTAATGATTATTAATTCCTATTAAAACTTACATCAATTTGTTTATTCATTAAAACAATAAAGTCAATACACAATATGATAAACCGATCGAATAGCTTATTACAAAATCAACCTTCACATTTCCTTTCTATGACCAAAATAAAAGATACATATTTATATCATTACTTCAAAAAGGTACTTTTTAGTTCTATAATTACATCAAGTATTCACCTGGACAGCTCATTATTATTGCTTTTCAAAGAACACAATAGAGTGAAGTAAATGAATTTAAACTTTATGAGGAACAAGATCAATAATAATTCAAATGGAGGTTATGGTCATATAAGAAATAATTATTCTAAATCCTTATTATTAAATCAACCCACATATATTACAAAAGACATAGACTAATAAGGATTTCAAACAGGTTATGCAACTAAGTAAAGTAAATAACAAGGAGAGCTAATCACCAAATTAACGGCCTCTATCTTCTTTCTCTCTATCTATTCTCTCATTCTAACTTTATTAACTGTTAAGAATTAATTAGCTCTCCCTGCTAATTATGGTAATTAGGTCCACAAGGATTTTTGGTCAAGAAGATATGTAACTAAGTCATTTCCAAGAATTTATGGTCTAGTTCAAAGTTGCAGGAGACTTTTTTTTTTTTTTTTCCTATATAAGACTTTTTTCATAGCCTCTGTTACAGAAGTTGACCTCTTTTTGTAAACAGAGAGAAATTCAGCATAATAGAAAGGACTTGCAAAAAATAGTTTTTTGTATAGACAATTACAAGAGGATAAATCATTTTCATCCTATAAATCTAATAATGTTATGTTTAGGATGATAATTAAATTTGGTGAAACACAACCCCAAGTTTTTGATGTTTGATCTAAATATTTCTTACTTTTTGAATCATGACAACCAGTTGATTTAATTTACGTAACAAATATTCAAAACCCAATGAACAATTTGGGTCTTTCAACCCCTTTTTCCTGATCAAAAACCCAAATAATAATAATAATAATAACAAAACCAAGGTAATTAGATACTACCATCATTAGGGTTGGATTATGATATCCAATACAATATGAGGAAGCAAATGGCCTATGACAACGCTAGTGCATAATGCTGTTATTTGCAGTAACAGACTAAGGAAAAAGTCTCATATGAAACCCAAATCTATTATATATATATATATATATATATATATATAAAACTATGAGGAGAGGGTGTTAGTAAGAAGAGTGCGTATGGATTGCTGTGGACCTCTCCTCTCCTCTCCTCTGTGATATCTTCTTCTCATGTATTTCCTTCTTCTATTCTCTGTTTGATTGTAATGCTGTGACACAGAAATATATCCAACTCAATGTCATCTGTTCTTTGCACTGCATTAGATAGTTTTCCTGATTCATAACACCCAAGACCAAGAAAGATTTGACCTGCGAATTAAGGGCAAAATCAGGTACTATTAAATTGTTAATACCAGTAGTCTAAGATGCTAATGCTGGTTCTTGAACAGAGTATTGTTGAATTTTCATCAGACAACTGTAGCTAAAGCTAAGGTTATCACAATCTTTCCTTCATTACAGGAACTTTTGGAAGAGTTGCATTTATTTTTAGTCTCACCAAGTCACAATTTTTTTGAAGTAAAGTTCTGCAAGATTTTCTTGGAAGTCTTCTAAGTTTTGGATAATTAGAATGACAATTGAAGTTTTTCTTGGGGCCAACAAACATTTGAAGTACTAAATAATTTTTGAAAAAATTTATTATATTTCAAAAATATATTTTAACACTTTTAAAAAGGTACCAAAGCACACTCCAGAAGTTAGTCAACATGTCCTTAAGGAATTGAATAAATCAACAATTCTCGCAACAGAAAAGTTGATGTCCTATACCTCTCAGGCTTATCACAGACTCATGATATCCAAAGAACAGCATCACTGATTCACCGATCTATCAACAAAGCTCCTCCAACAGAAGCTCACTTTTGTTACAATGTGGCTGAAATCCTATAAAGAATGAAATATGATCAGCAATGCAATTAGTTAAAGATAGCTGTCAACTATCAAAATTAATTAAGCATGCTTAAGGGATAAAATATCAAAGAGAAGAGAGATATACCAATAAAGCAATTGTGTCACTGTTGAGTACTGTCCTTTTATTCGGTACACACAGTAAATTTTACTGGTAGAGTGGAATCTAGCTTGTTTAAAGATGATTAGCGCTGATTTTAAAGATGGAGAGAGCATGTTGATGGTGCCACAGAGACAACAAAAGAGAGAAATATATCAAGGTGAGTACATATATAAACCAAAATATGGGGCTATCATTCACAAATGGATAAAAAGAGAATGAGTATAATAAGAATCAAATACAAATAAAGTAAATCAATCAAAATTATATTTGATTCTACCCTCTAGCCATTGATGCTATAGCTTGCATATGAGATAATCATCACAAGAGTATAGGCTTTTTTTGTTTTTTTTTTTAAAATAAATGACAAGAAAATGAAAATAGAAGAGAGAAGGAAAACGAAAATGATAAACAATAAGAAAACGGATCAATCCTCATCATATTGGATTTCTCACTCTAGTCATTGATGTTGAAGCATCACATATAAGACAACAACCATATGAGCATAGGCTTTCCTTAGAATTATGAGGAAAAACAAGATAAAAAAAATGAATAATGGATTTCACTCTCTTTAGGCACCTCTAATCATTTTTTGCCTCTTTTCTTTTCCTATTTTCTTTTGTCTTTGTTCTCCTCATTTTGTTCTGGTCTTGCTACAACCCTAGCTCTCTTATTTATAGTCTTAAGGTATGGTTTTCCCCATAAATTCATTTTCTTTAATTTTAGTTTTTCTTAATTGTTTTAGAATTTCCTGTTAATAAATTTCCTAGCTTAACCCTAACACCATCAATGGGAAAATTTTTATTTTTATTTTTTAAAATATTTTCTGCTTAATGAAACTTCCTAATTTTAAACTTAATTACTATCATTGAGAGATTTCTTTTTCTTTTTTTAATTTTCCCCACTTCCTAATAAGAGATAATTTTTTGTATTTTTAAATTTTTTAAATTTACATTTTTCTCACAAACAATTTCTTAATTTAAACCTATCAATATAAATGAGAGATACTTTTTATATTTTTCATTTTTTCTAGTATTTTTTTTTTGTTCTCCTCTACAATGACTTCACACTAAGTTTCCTAATCCTTATATCAATTAACATAAATGAGATGAACTATTTTAAAATTTGTTGTCATTTTATTACAAATTTCAATTGTGAGACAATCACTATTAATGATGATCATTTTTTAAACTTTATAATCCAATCGTCAATTTCATTGGCTTATTGTGCAAGGATGAATGACAGTTTTTTCTTTTTAATGTTTTTTTTAAAGAAAAAAGAAAAGAAAAATTGCATTTCATTCCTGAACTAAAAAAAAAAAAAAAAATTATTCCTTATATTCTCAATATGACATTTTAGTCCCACAAAACTTTTTTACAATAAATTTCAAAAGCCTCACTAGACTCAAATATAATTTTGAAATTTGAAGAGATCATTTCATCATATTACGAAACCTAAATGCAATTTTCCCTTAAACAAGGCATAGCAAGAGAGCTTCCTTGTAAGGTGTTTCAATCCATAATCTCATGTCATTAATACTTTGAGTGGGTCTGGACAATATAGAGTTTTCATAATAAGTGAAGAGTTAAATTGCACATTCACTTCAAAACTTTAATGAGATGTTTTATAAACATGACCATAAAAATACTTCTCTCTTTGCCCCATGTATAGGACTAGAGGAGTAATAGCTAATTATTACAAGTCATTTTTATCAAATAATAGTACCACTTACCACGATGAATAGCCCTGTGCGTCCTGGAGGATATTAAGAGCCACAATTCACTGCTTAGAATTAGAATCTACCCTTTAAAGATATCAATAAATCTAAACAAGCATGCTTCATGAGATGAAAGTCTCGGCTTTTACAAGTGCAAGGAACACAAAGGTGTGGCTTGCATAAGTTCCTGAGTCACCTTCACATTTCATTTCTGTAACAGAATAGTAAAAACTAGTTATAACATTGCTCATAGTTATGGTAAGAGAAGCAATTCTATGATTAATTCAAGCATACGCTGAACAGATTATCGGTCATGTTGCTTTTTAACTCGAGCCTAATTAATGGGTAAATGTAGAGAGAGAGAGAGATGTATTACTAGTAAAGCATTGGTAGTAATTTAATTTTGTAGGGTGCTGCTATCCTTCACAAAGTTCAAATTCATTTTAGATAGTGAGAGTAGTAACTCATGAATGTGGTTAGGTTGAAGAGAAGACTTCTTCAATTTCTTTGTAAGAGTATGTAGCTCTTCCTCATCACAAGTATCTCGAGGTCTCTTTATGCCTAGCTCCAACTTCAATTCCTTTTGTCGAAGGAAATTACTGTATTTTGAGGCATATATAGGGTGGATTCCCCATTCTTCGATCAAGAAATCACCAAACTCAAATCCAAATGAAAGCGATACCACACCCCTAACTCTTTTTCTTCTAACATGATCTACTATGAATTCACAAAAGAGGGGATCATACCATTGGAAGACATTATCCGAATTCAATTTTGTCATCGAATAATGCCATCCTCTTGGGCCTTCAAAATAATGAATTGAAGCGTTCCTTTTTCCATCATCAAAATCATATAACCAGTGGCACCGACAACTTGAGTGACTTCGATCCTTTTCCTTCGAGGAGAATTGAGGAATAACAAAACAAAAAATGAAGCCCAATAAGTCATCAAAAAATGGAGGTTGAAAATAAGCTGAATGAGTAGATGTAGTTTTGCTTAGAAACCCCACAGGTTTGTTCGGCATTTCAGGGGAAGAAATAAATGTTTCAAAATTGCCATATACTTGCTTCAATGAGAAACTAGCATATTCCATAATCCCACGAAGTGAATGCTCATCATTATCAAAACCACTCTTTTTTTGGGTACCCAAATCCAACCCGAATTCCATTTGTTGAAGGAAATTGTGATATTCTAAAGCATATATTGGGAAAACTTCACATGCTTCTATCAGATCATGTATGACTGTACAGTAGTTCTCATCATAAGAGACAATAGAAAACTCAAAGGAAAGCTTCGGGTTACCGTTAATTCTTTGATCATCCTCTCTTTCTATAAGTTCCCTCAAAATGCATACAGAGTAGATTGGATCGTACCATAGAAAAACATGATGTGAATTTAATTCTGTTATCCTTATATCGTCACCCTTATCCTTGGCTTCAACGCCATCTTCAAAATATACTTGGCATTTTAGGTAACTCTGACAGTTTGGCTTTGACGAGAACTGAGGAAGGACAGAGCAGAAAACAAAGCCCAACAAGTTGTTCACAGCTGAAGAGAGGTCAATGGTAATAGAACTCGAAGCCTTAGTTGCTTGGTTGTATCTAGCCCACCCTGGAATTTTTCTTCCTGGGTAACAAAAAGCACCAATTCGATTGAGATATGTTGTTCGCTTCAACGATAAATAAGCATATTCCTCAATGCAGGAAAGTGAATGCTCCTCCAACTTCAAGCAATTTTCAAGAAAGAGGAACTCCAACAGATATTTCCATCGTGGCCTAGAAGTTGCTAAAGGGAAGGCAACCTCCAGTGATGAGCAATTAGTGGCCTTTACGTATCTAGTGAATGGTGGAAGTTCTGGTAGAGATCGAAGCCTCCTACAATTGGTCAAGTAAATGTAGTCTAGCTTCAGAAGATGCTTGATGCCAGAAGGCAAGTACTCTACATTGCTTCCTACCAATCCCAATAAATATAATGATGATAAGGAGCTAATGTTGTCAGGAACTTCACACAAGTTACTACATCCTTCCAAATAAAGGTCTACCAAAGAGCGTAAGGCATCAAATAACTTGTGCAAGTTTGACTTAGAAACCATTGGTCCACAATCAAGAAGAGTGAGCTCCTTCAGAGATTTCAAAGGACATAACTGCTCAATGGAAAAATTCATCAAACTTGAGACATTAAGGCGAAGCTTTCTAAGTTTCACAAGATACCCAATTGAGGAATAGGGTGCTAAAGACATCATTCCTTCTTCTGGCGACACTAAATTTTCCTTTTCAGTATTGAGAGTTATTGTTTCTAATGATGAGCAGTTGCTAGCATCTAATTCTTCTACGGATGGTGGAAGCTCTGGAATAGATTGTAGTCGATCACAATTCTTCAAAGAAAGAACTTTTAGCCCTGAAAGATGCTTGATATTATTAGGAAGTTCAGTTAAGTTCCGACACCCATCCAAATGTAGTTCTTGTAAAAACCGCAAGGCATCAAACAGAATATGCAGCTTCAGTTTGTCAATTACTTGTTCACAATCAGAAAGTCGTAGCTCCACTAGAGATCTTAGACAGCATAACTCATTTATTGGAAGATTCTTCAGTCTTGAACCATTAAGACTGAACTGTTTAAGTTTACTGAGATCCCTAATTGATGAGTCCAATATCTCAATGCGAGTAGTTCCTAGTTCTAAACTTGCTATTTCTTTTGATGTCAATGAAAATTCCGTCAAACTAAAGCACCAATTGAGATGGATCTTTTCCAGTGACTTTAGAGGAATCTCACCACGGAGTCTCTTTAGTTTAATGCATTTTTTGAGATTCAAGGAAACAAGCCTTTGTAAAGATAAGATGGATGGATGAACATCACACAAACTTTCACATGATTCAAGAACCACCGAATTAAGATTCTGTGCCTTTGAAAAATCAGGTAGCTCTATCAATTGTTTGCATCCAGCAAGGTTTATGCTCCTTAAGTTCACAAAATCCTATCACGATTAAAAAGGAAAAAAATACATGAGAAAGAAGACCATAAAACTATGACTAAAACTTGAAACATACATTCTCACGTTTATATACCTGCACTCCATCCCAAAGTTTTTTGACTTGGCTGTTTCGCATGTGAAGTTCCACAAGTTTCTCTGGACAAAATGTGGATGGTAGAGACTCCAAAGGATAACCATCCCATTGAAGGTACTTTAATTGCCCAGATAATGATTCAAGGCCAGAAGACAAGTCCACCTTACAAGATCTCCTATTCTCGAGTGAATAGAATTTTATAAATCTTAGATTAGGCATCTTTTTGAAGGTATCAATGCTCAAGTGTAAACGTCTAATTTTGGACAGATCTAATATTATGCCTTCAATTGCATCAGTTCCCTGAAAAACACATATAAAGTAGAAGTAAATTGAATAAATATATATCAATGTAACAATCAATTGCATTCATGTAAAAATCATATGATTTAACATGCTATACATGCTAGTTATAAACATAATGCTTCTTACTGTATTATTCTTCAGCACATGATGGATGTCTTTTGGATCACATAATCTACTTCGTCTTCCAGGTTCTTTAATACATTCTTGACGAACAATGTCATAGCCCATTTCTTTTATTAAGTCATGCATCCATATGTGGCTGCCATCAATATTTACAAGAGTTTTATCCATAAGGGTTTCTAACCCAATTCTTGCATCAAAACCAAAACTTTCTAATAGTGTTATCACATATTCTTTCTCTTCACCCTTAAAAAAAAATGCAATATCTAGAAACATTTCCTTCTCTTCATAATCTAATCCATCAAAGCTCAATTTCAAAACTTTTAGAACGTCTTGGTTTGGACTCTTCTTTAGTTTTGACAATGCACTATCCCATCCCTCTGGAGTTTTTGAACGAAGAGATGAACCCAATACTGCCAAAACTAACGGGATGCCTTGTGCATAATGAACAATCCTTTGTGAGAGGGATTCATAACCAGTTTTTGGCTGGTATGAGTGGAAAGCTCTGAGGTTAAAGAGCTCAATAGATTTGTGATTGCTCAAAGGCTGGGCCTCATATATTTCATTTACTCCTGCAATTACAAGCAATTGCCTATGCCTTGTTGTAATGATGACTTTACTGCCTAGTCCCAAGTATTCACAATATAGAGCTAAATACTCTAATTGCTTCAAACTACTAACATCATCAAGCACTATGAAGATTTTTTTACAACTTAGTCTTCTCATAACGAAGGTGTTATTTGCAAAATTAGGTGGCCTATGAGGGGAAGTTTCTTCCTTTAGTAGCTCAGATAAGAGATTGTTCCATAAATATGTCAATCCTTGTTTTTCTTCCTTTTCTCTTATATTTTCCAAAAAGCAAGAACTCTCAAATTTGAAGGAGAGTTTGGCAAACAAAGCCTTAGCCATGGTTGTCTTGCCTATACCACCCATGCCCCAAATTCCAATTATTGGGACTTTTTTCAATAACCTTTCAATCTCGTCACAATTTTCATCAATTCCAACAAGGCCCATCAATGAACTTGGATAGCCGAGGTTAAGTTTTTGTTGAACATCACTGACAATGTTCTGAATAAGTTCTGATTCATCCCTAAAATATGAAAAAGGATAAAAAAAAATTACTATTTTTTAAGGTAAAAGAGAAATTGCATCAAGCAAACAACAGATTACACGTCCATTGATAATATCCTCTCCCTTTCAAGGAAGGCCATACAAAATCTGGTAGGCTAATAGAATAATTCCAATCAGCAGAGGCAACATGAGCTTTTGTCTGGCAAGTTGGCACATTCATTAACTTATCCAATAAAAGAAAGTATTATTATTGTGACAGGGAGATTTTTTTTTTTTTTTTTTGGGGGGGGGGGGATTGGTAAAAATAAATGGACTATCAATTAAAGTTGTGAAAAAAAAAAATCAATGATATCGTTATCTATGTTGTCTCGACTAAAAATTGATTTGAAATAAGTGGTACAACTTGAACACATTTCAATGACAATTTTCCAGAGGCACTCCAAATGAAAGAAGAGAAAATATGAGTATCATGTAATGGCCGCATCATTATTTTTGTTGCAAAATATGACTCACGAAGCTGTCAATTAAGATTTTATTGTTGCTATTTCATAGAAATGAATGGTCATCAAAATTATTGACCTGATATAAATATTTTATTTGTCAAGATCGAAATATTTAAGATATGAAATCATGGACAAAGAAAATGATTCTGGCCAGCAAGAAAAGAAAAAAAAAAGGGAAAAAAACTATAGTTAATTGATTGCTACCTGAGCATAATTTTGATCAAACATCCAGTTTGAAAGAGTGAGAAGACTATACTGACCTACAGGTACGAGAGTCCCAGCCAGCCAAATTTGCAGTTATAAAGAGAGCTTGTTTCCACTTGTTCACCCAGTCACGAGTAAGCCTCAAGTCTCTCTTATGTTTTGAAAATGCTTCCCTGTAACTTTGCCTCTGGTTGCGTACATGAGATGGGTCAATTTGATAGAAGACGGGAATAACAAGCTGTCCTTGGAACTCTTTACACCAAAGGATCTGGATGAGTTCATTCAAACACCATTTTGAGGAGGCATAGTTCTCAGAGAAGATCACCACAACAATACTTGAATCCTTAATTGCCTGGGTGAGTGCGTCTGAGATGTCATCCCCTTTCCGAAGCTCATTATCTATGTAGGTTCGAATTCCTCTTTGGCACAAGGCGGTGAAGAGATGGCTGGTGAATGTTTTACGAGTATCTTCACCTCTGAAACTAAGAAACACATCATGTTTCTTGGGAGGAAGTGAAGACGAGGAGGAGGAGGAGGACGACGACGACGACGAAGCAGCAGCAGCCATGATATTGAAATGGTGATGAAGGAATGAGGCAGTGATCGGAGTTGACTGACTTTTAACTCTTCACATCCAAATGGAAATATACTGGAAGATATGAAACCTTCAGTGATTGGTGTTGACTGACTTTTAATGAATGGCAATGATTCTTATTATTTAAAGACTAATGTGTTTTGTGGGTCCAATAATTCTTTACCTAACATTGTGCAACGTGACAAGCTAATATGTAATTAAACAACAATAAGTTAGCCGGCAGGTGACTTGGCTCACTTTTACTACCTCCCCTCCTCTTATAAGATAAAATTGACTTTTTTGGAGGGATTAAGGAAGTTAAATAAGTTACTTAATCATTTCATATATTGTATATTCTTATATTATATATTAGTTTATTAGTCAAACTAATTAGTTTGAAGAAAAAAATAAAAATAAAAATACTCTAAAGTAATTTAATTAACTTTCTTAATCTCTCCAAAAAAAATCAACTATGTTTTATGTTTTATAATTAAGACAGGAGAAATATTTAATATTAGTAGGTAGAAGACTGACCGCTACTTAAAAAAATCTGATGTTGTCCATTACTTCAAACAACACCAAGCTTTGAAACTCTACTTTTCCACAGATGACGAACAGTTCTTATAATATTATTGTTCGCTTGAATGGAAACGTTTCTAAGTGTTTTATCAAGTAGGTTATGAATAACGGCAGATATCACCCTCTTCATCGTGGATTTGCAGACAATCAGTAGCATCCTTGATTTTAACACTTTTATTTCACATCCATAAGCGTTTTGGTACGACCGAATTAACAATTAAAGCCCACTAATAGAAACTTGTATATTGATTCTTAGGTTACTATTCATTTCATATTCCACTGCCTGGTCCAATTTTAAAAGCTTGTCATTAGTTCAAATCAAAACAACATAACAAAATAATCTAATAATCCTAATAATAATAATAAATAGGATAATTAACCTAACGCTAATTAGTGTTAAGGTTTTGGTCATCATGGGTCAAATAGGGTTTACCTTCTAACACTTTCCCTCAAGTTGGGTCTAAGTCCTTCAATTTTTTTTTTTGGATGAGCGACTTCATCATAATATCTGCAATGTACTTTTTTGATGGAATGTAAGATAGATCAATGATCTTAGCTTCCAATTTTTCTCTAATGAAGTGCTTATCAATCTCCACATGTTTCATTTTGTCGTGATGGGTAGGATTGTTAGCAATTTTAATTGTTTACATATTATCACACCACATTTTAAGAGGTCCATCACTTTAATTCATTTAGTAGTCGTGAGATCCACATCCCTTCACATACGCCAAAGACAAAGCTCTATATTTTGAATATGCTGAACTGTGCGAGAGAATTGGTTGTTTCTTGCTTCTCTATGTGGCAAGATTTCCCCATACATATGTGTAGTTACTAGTAGTAGAACGTCAGTCAACCTTGGAACCACCCCAATCAGCGTCTGTATATAACTCTACACCTCATTTACTTCCTTCAGCAAAGAATAAACCGAGTCCTGATGTCCTTTTAAGATATATGAGAATTCTATAAATTGACGTCATATGCTTTTTCTGTGGGTTGCTTGAGAATTGACTAACAACACTAGCATGAAACCCTATATTCACGTTGTGTGCAAGAAAGATAGGTTAACTTCCCCACTAACTTTTGATATCTTTCTTTGTTAATTGCTGTATCATCTGGTCTAATAGTTAATTTTTTATTTAGCTCCATTGGAGGAGGAGGAGTATCAGCAGCAGCCATGATATTGAAATGGTGAGGAAGGAATGAAGCAGTGATTGGAGTTGACTGACTTTTAACTCTTCACATCCAAATGGATATATACTGTAATATATGAAACTTTCAGTGATTGGTGTTGACTGACTTTTAATGAATGGCAATGATCATTATTATTTAAAGATTAATGTGTTTTGTCGGTCAAATAAATCCAGCGGCCTTTCATGGGGGAAAACTACAATCTCCTGTACAATGATCATTACAGAATAAAAGAGACTATATTTATAAAAGAACAATCAAATACATACCATCTGTCCAGTGATTATACTTATAAAAGAGATAGGAAAACATGGCATCTGTAGTTCAGTACTGGAATCTTGAACAGAATAAAAGAGTATCAGCACCACTTCACTACTGGTAATAACTAACTCCTGAATAATTCCATATCTAGAATCATTCACAAACAGAGAAGAATTGAAGACTCCGTTAATCATAGAGAATAAGATATTCACTAATTATCTTGGAGACTTTCACTGCAATACTGCTTGAGAGATTTGGCAAGGAATTTCCATTTCCAAAACTTTTACAATAATGTAGAATATTAAATACTAACTGACCGTTTGGTTCAATTGTTGATGAGGTAAAATATGGTGACGGTCTTTCCATTCCAGCAGTGAGCCCGTTTGGTAAGTCTTTGATGTGGGAATCTGGATTCTATAATAGATGAAGATTCCCTGATCTGTGCGAATGATCATTCTAGCTTCATTATCGGACGACCAGAATCTCACCAACCTTCCTCGCCGCCGATATTCCTCGCACCAGATCAGATCTAGTTTCATAGCTGGACGTCCAGATTCTCGTCGCCGACCATCCTCGCAACTACACCCAATGTTCTGCCGTGCTGCCGCCTTCTGTTCCAACCCCACCTCCATCCCTCTCCTCCACCTCCGCCGTCGACCACAATTCTTGGCGACCACGATTTCCTCCTCCGCCTCACCTTCGTCATCTCTGGTGAAGATTCCAGCCGCATGAGCAATCTCCTACTCTCTGGACTCTGGATCTCTATTTTCAGATTTTTGTTTTCACTTTCGCTAGCACTGGCACATTTTCGTTTTCATCTTCGTTATTTTCATTTTCGATCGTATATTTCGATTTTCATTTTCATTTTGTGCTGGATTTATGTTTCGGGAAAGCATAGCATGATCGGCGCCGGCGGTGATGGGGAAGAAGTTTTGGCGCGAATCTAGTCAATCTACGAGGGTAAAGGAGTATTCGCTTTGGGCATTTTAGTTACTCCATTGAATTAAATATAAAAACTAAAATTTTAAAAAGATAAAGTATACTGTTACTCCTTTAAATCTCATAATGTATATTTTTAATCTATTAATTTCATAAAGTATACTTTTAGTCTTATATTTCTAACATTGTTAATGTTGCTAATGAAAAATGTTAACGCTGCAAATTCAATCAATACCTGTGCAGCTGAAAGAGCATATTTAAGTTTTATTTTTTTTAATATAATATATTTAGATTATTAAACTAAAACTTTTATATTTATATCATTAAACTAATTTTTTTAATATAATCGGGATTTTGATAATGACTGATTCATCAAGGATTTGGATATTTTTTAATTTAAATGATTAAAAGTATACTTTAACCATTTCTAAAATTAATTTATCTCTAAGGTCATTTTCTGAAAACATAATAAATTAATAAATAGATGGGTAATGATTAACTTTTCCTTACTATTATTATTAAATTTACTATTTCTAAGTGATGAATTCTTATATTGAAACTCGTAAATTTAAATGCAGGCAAGAAATAGTAAATTTAAGACATGTTACAAGGTCAAGTTAAATGCATACAAGAAACATGGCAATAAAAAAAGACTTTAAGACATTTTAGCACCAACAAAAAAATAAACAACTAATACACATTAATTAATATTTGGGATTGAATCATGTGGATTAAAAAATTATATCAAAATAATTATTCATATTTAAATCTAATAATATAGTATGAATCTAATTGACTAATATATCAATTTAATCATCCGTATGATTTCTTTAACCTCGTGTGGGATGAGCAGAGCCAAAACACAATTTTTTATCATTGATTCAAACTACTATTTTAGCCTATCAAATGTGATTTGGTTGTTTACATCCAACGTTTATGTAAATATGTTATTTGTTGGCAGCATTATATATTATATAATTATAATAAAAATATAAAAAAGTTAATAACTTTTTCCTTTATCAATTAGGTAAAATTTTAATTAAAAATTTGTCTTAAGTATCATAGGTACAATAACCTACAAAATCTATAAGAAATATTACCTATTTGATAACATTTTTTCTTATTTCTTACTCTACGTTTACATATTTAAAGTATTAATTTTGGTCCTTAATATAAAATATGGTTTTTATATTTTTCATTCTTGTCCTATTTTATCCCTATTTATGTTCCTTAAATAATAATCTAAGGGAACAGAAAATATGAGAGAACTAAAGAAGATAATTAAATTTTTTATAGCCACTAACTTAACAAACTTTTAATTTAATTAAGTTAGGTAAATATAGAAGGAGGGAATATACGTTATTAATAATCTTACAAATGCCCCAACCAAACCCTTTAAAACGGGTTCACTACAGGTGTTTTTCCCTTATGTGTTCATCTCTCTAATTTTGTAGTGAGGGTATTTTATTTATGTTTTATACATTTTATTTATTTAGATTAAATTTATGCTGTATTTTGAAATATTTTTTACACCACATATCTCAAATTAGTTAATTTTCATTCCTGCATTCAGAAATATTTTTCCTATAACACCAGTATCTTGTAAATTAATTAATTTGATATATTGGTCTGAATGCAAAAAATATTTCATCAAGATGCATCTTATAATTTATTCTAAATAAATAAAATATAAAAAAAATGCCCTCACATCAAAATTAGAGTGATAGCACATAAGCTTAAAAGCACCTAATGTGAACCTCTTAAAAAAAGGGAAAATTTTCACTTCTCAATCACAAAACGCTAGTGAATTTTTAAAAAGGGTAAAGGAGCAATTTTACACATGACTTTTACCCAGAAGAGCACCCAGCACCATAAACCTTTTTCCTGGACCAAAAATACACATAACATTAGCATTTGGGAGCAACTGTGACACTGACCGTTAGTTGACCAGACGGTCAACGTCAAATTTGGATGGTGTGAACAGTGATGATGACGTGGAGGCTGAATTAGGATGAGAAGAAGCCACATAGGAAGAAACAATGCTGACTAGATTTAGCTGGAAACTAAAAAAAAAAACAAAGAGGAAAAAAACGCAAAGTGGCACACCCAAGTACCTAAGGCCAACTCCATTTTCCCTTATCTGTTTCATTCCATTGAAAAAATTGGCCAAGTGAAGAACCCTAAATTTCTCCACCTTCATCATCTTCGACCACGGTCATTCCGACCACCGTCTTCTGCCGTCACCACCGAACCTTGGCTCCATCTTCCGTCACCGACAATAACCTCACCACCACCGTGATTTTCGGCGAACAGAGAAGGGAGATCAAAATCGCAGACTCTAACGCGAAGAGAAAAACAAGTTTCAATCAAAGGCTTTGCCGAGCACATGAATTCAACCTGACCGTCGATGGTTTGGTGAGTTCTATGTTACAAAATGACTGAAAAATTGTAGTTTTCATTTTGTCCACATATGGTCATATTTATACCCTTGCCATTCGTTTTGGGTGATTGGGCATTATTTGCAAGAAACACCCGGGTTGTAAATCAAAAGGAGCTTGAATTCCGGGAGGAGGTTCAAAATCGCATGTCAAGTAATTACAATGTCATATTGAAAGTAAAGAATATGCCCATGTCTCTCCTGAACGATGACCAAAAGGTTTGTTACTCTCTCAAGTCTTTTTTGACCATTATGATAACGAAAAAGAAAGAAAGAAAAGAAATCTATTTGAATGTCGTGCTTTATTCCACTGCCTATTTATGTTGTGTTTAATCTTCCTTATTGACCTTACTTTCTTATATTTATATTGTGTCTGCTTTTAACATTCCATGTTAGTAATTGATTAGCATTGTCATGCCATGCAATTGTCTTAGGGTTTTATTGCTAACTGTTAAGTATTTTTAAGATAGGGCCATGTTCAAAAGTTTTTAAAGTTTTTAAGCTATAGGGGTCTACCAACATACATAGTAATGCAAACTATAAGGATCATTGGAATAATTTCCCAAGTTTAAAACTTTCCAGATTATACTACGAAATTTGTTCTGCTTTCCTGTAGGAAGAATTAGAATACGGTGCCAAATTTATATACATTTTTCCTCGTTTTTCGATCAAAAGGAGAACCCCATGCTCTGTACTGCTTTTCTTCGTCTCTGTCTCTCTTTTTTTTGGGGTATAAAACAGCCACAGATGAAGCAGGTTGGTTGTTAAATAGTTGCTTATCTCAAGGTAGTTCTAAATTCTAACATAGAAACAAGAAAATCTAACTTGCCCTTGTATATAACTTGACCTTGGATGTTGTTGACACTCATGATTGAGTGATTTTGGTTAATACTATTTACTTCACACGTGTTAATGTCTGGGTTAAAGTTTGGTTGTTTGGCTTACTCTTATCATGTCTTGCCTTCTTGTGATGCCGTGTATAGAATTTATAGTTCATTTCTTCTTAAACTGGCTGTGGTCTACTATGATATGTGATAATACCAGCACTCTTTATAGAATAATTTAGAGTCATATCATGTACTTTGGTTATTCATATTCTTCAATAATCCATTCTATTTTAATATCATTGTTTTCGGCCTTCTGATTCCTTTTGGTCATGTGCAGGTGTAGTGGGGCAATGGGATCTAAGGGCAAGGAGAAAGTTGTAAACGAAGAAAGAAGTAGAGTGAGGCTGAAAGGGAATGGTGAAAATTCAGGCCAGGAAAGGGGCAATGAAGACAACATAGAAAGAGGAAATGTGGAAGGGTTCATTGAAGAGAGGGGACCGAGTGATGAATATGATGAGATTGAATACCTTGGAACGGAGTACGAAGTATTTCCAGAGGATGAGGAAGGGAGTAATGTCAATGTGTTTGATGAACCGAGCAATAGGACTGAGTATGGGGTGGCAAGTAATAGTGATGATGGCTCTTATAGGGGGCAAAGTAGTAGTTCAGATACTGAAGAGAGCATGTATGATGACTCAGAAGTTGGCATGGAGAGTGATGATAATGAGGATGGCATGGAGACTGAAAATGATGATGTGCCTCTTCACCAACAAATCTGTGTTCTCCTTGAGGTTGAGCCATCGGGTACACTCCCACATTTTGATGTTGGGATGACGTATGAAGATAAAAAAAGAGCTTAAAAGGGCTGTAGATGATTATGCTATGAGCCGAGGGGTTAAGCTTAGAATTGTCCGTAGTGATAGGAAGACGTTTAGGGTGGTGTGTCAGGATGGATGCCCTTTTACTTTATACGCGTCTACATATGGGCAGAGTGTGGGTTGGCAAGTTAAGTCATTGGATGATGAATACATGTGTGCACGTGTGTTCGAAAATCTAAGAGCCACAACAAAGTGGTTGGCCGAGTATTTCAAGAACAAAGTACAAGAAAACCCTAAATTCACGACAAAAGAGATGAAGAACGAGATGCAAAGGGTTCTAAGGGTTAATGTGAGTGTCTTTAAGTGCAAGAGGGCAAAGAAACTGATAATGAATGAAATGGAAGGGAGCTTTCAGGATGAGTTTGCAAACTTAGAGGCATATTGTCATGAGTTGAGGTTGTCAAATCCCGGTTCAGATATGTCCGTGGAAGTGAGCAGAGAGGGCTTGGAGCATGGACGAAGAATATTTAAGAGGATGTATGTATGCTTCAATGCCTCGAAGGTATGATTATTTAACAATCTGAATTTTCACTTTACAATCTGAATTTTCATAGACATTTAAACGTGTTTGAAAACAAAAATACTTATTCTGCCTATTGAATTTTGTTGCAATCCATTTACTCTCTCGAGTGTGATCTGTTTATTTTTTTTTTAATCCATGGAAGCATGTTTTTATTTTATAGGTTGGGTGGAAGGAAGGTTGTCGACCACTAATTGGTGTGGATGGAACCTTCTTGAAAGGAAAAACTAGAGGAATATTGTTGACGGCTTTGGGGGTTGATGGGAATGATTCATTATACCCTTTGGCTCTCGGACTAGTAGAGAAGGAAAACACACATCAATGGTTGTGGTTCCTTGAATGGCTACAGAAATCTCTAGACTTGGGCAATGGTGAGAATGTGACGCTCATGTCCAACATGCAAAAGGTAATAGTATAACTTACAGTGTTATCTGAGGACAATTTTTTTTTTAGCATTTAATCACCACTTGTTTTAATGGCTTGTTTAATATGTAAGGGACTTGCCAATGCCGTTAGTGAGGTGCTTTCGGCGGTTGAGCATAGATTTTGTGCCCGCCACATCTATGCCAATTGGAGCAAAAAATGGAGAGGCAACGTGTTTAAGAAGAAATTCTTCAGTTGTGCATGGTCTACATATGTCGAGGAGTTCAAGGACAATCTGAAACGCCTAGGATCCCTGAGGAAAGAGGCAGTAGAAGATGCGGTAACGTACAACCCGCAGTGTTGGGTAAGAGCCTATTTCAGTCCTAGGTGTAATTCTTGAGTGGTCGACAATAACATGAGTGAGTCCTTCAATGCGTGGATAGACGAGTGTAGGTATTTACCAATCATTAGGATGTTTGATAGCATTCGATTGAAAATGATGAGTAAGTGGGCCGACAGTGAGAGGCATGTGCATGGCTGGAAAAATAATTTCAGTCCTAAATGTATGGGCTTATTTGAGAGCAATAGGTTCCTAGCATCTAATTGTAGAGTGTGCTTTAATGGGGATGAAGGGTATGAGGTTGTAGAAGAGCAAGATAGGCACACGGTTAATATTTCAAGAGGACAGTGTACTTGTAGAGCTTGGGATATAACTGGCATACCTTGCCAGCATGCCATATGTGCTATGTTTCATGCTAATGTAGACCCTAAGACCCACATTTCACACTACTATCACAAAAGTACTTATCTTTCTACCTATAGAATTAAGTTACAACTAGTTAGGGGTAAAAAATTCTGGGACACAACAAATTTTGGACCATTGCAGCCTCCACATGTCACTAAGTTGCCTGGGCGGCCTCCCAATAAAAGGACCAGAACTACTGAAGCAGGGAGACGGAGAAAAAAATCAAAATCTTACCAGAAAACATGTGAGTCATCTGGATCCCATAGGCAGCAACAAGGGGGTATTGAGAGATTAAGTAAGGCCGGAAAGATTCACAAGTGCTGCTGATGCAACAAACCAGGGCACAACAGCAAAAGTTGTAAGGAGGTAAGTGTTGGTTCTCATGTATTGCTTTTCAATTACAAAATTTCTCCTAGTATCTTTCATTCATTTTTTACTTCAGCTGTTCTCATCTAGCTTTTATATTATCTAGCTTTTATATTAATTTTACATTCTCATTGCTTTATGTATATTTAAACCCAACAGCCCCCTACCTCTCAACAAAATGTGACTGCAACAACCCAACAACAATCACCATCATATTCCCTTACCTCTCAACAGCCCCCTCAACCAACACAAGAGGAACCAAACAAAAGTCAAAGTTCCCAACAACCACCCTCCACTTTTCAACTGTGTAGCACAAGAAGGCCCTCCACGAGGCATGCAAGAGGTGGATATGGGTTTGGGGTTTGCTTTGATGAGAACACTGGGCGTAGTGTTTATAATGTAAGTCATATGCACTTAACTGAGTATCCCATAAATCAATGTCAGTAATATGTGATGTCTATTTTACAGTGTAACCCTGTTACATTTACTATGTTTTTCTTTTTCTCAGTCATGAGCTTCAAGATAGGATCCATGTCATTAGGAACTGCTTTTATCACCAATCGGTGCCTTGTGCATTGCCTGTCATGATGGTCAAAACTCTTAAGCATTTTATTTAGAATTTTATTTTGTTCTTGCAATGAAGAAAAATTAAGAGGAAAATATATAGTATTTTTTTGCATAAGCACAGCCTCGTTTGGCATAATATTATCTAAATTAAATTTGATTGTCAATTGACTGAATATATGGAGTTTATAGGTTTGTATATTAGTGCACCTGTGTAAATGATATTAAATGCTTGTTTTTGCATAGTGTATAGGCACAGCCTCATTGTGCACTTGTGATAACATTGATCCTGATATGTTGTGTAACTGTTTTTCTCCTAAGTGACCAAGCTCTCTTCTGATGATGAACTTCATTTTGAGTAGAATTAATGGAACTCAGCTGATGTTAATGACACATGCAATGACTTTTTTCTCTAATATTATTTGGTTACAATTATGGATATTCTTGTAGTTTAACTTTGAAGGGAAAGCAACATCTATATTACTGTCAGAGTGGTTCAGAATATTATTTATATTCCCCCTTGCATCAAGAGAATCATTCATATCTGCAAGTAGATAGCCCCCTAATTTTCTGTCATGTGTTGAGTTTTTGAATCGAATTGTCAATGAACTTTACATCTTCATATATAAATTTCTTTAGGCCATTGCATCATGTTCATGTCCATGCAATGTTAGGCGAACATGCTTTCAAAATGAGATAGGATTTTATGGTTTAATTCATTGATTAATTGATGATATGAATTGTTCTGGCTTGACATTTTGTTCAGTTTCATAAAAGGTCATTTGACTTAGCCTGAATTTATGCCCCTGTGATTATAATTTTTACGATATTAGATTGAAAAAATGACCTTATCAAAAACAATACTTAATTACCTGTATTTGACAGTGGTATTTTGCTCTGTGTTAGCTGGTTTACTTAATAGTGTATTATTTTCTACACTCTACTGTCAAAATTTAATTTAGCTATATGTGGTCCTTCATTGCAGCTTGGCCTTAGTTCTGAATTTGTCATTGAAGAGGGGACATCACATGACTACATGCGCCGGAATGCAGATCCACAAACTCACTTTCCCATTCCAAATGAAAGGGAAATGAGATTGTCCCGAGTCAATAACTCCAGCGAGCCAATCAGTTCAAGATCCATTCAGTTCCAACCACAAGCACAAAGTCATGCTCCACCATTTGACCTTCCATTTCAGCCGCGTGGTCTACAATGGAGAGGAGAACCTTGCCTAACATCTTCACAACTCTTATCACGTCTTCGAGCCAACAAGGACAAAGGAAAGGGGGCTTATAAAGAGGGCTAAGCATACATGTAAAAGGGCTTGGGTTGTGTAATTATTTTGATTGTTAAGTTGTATAGGCATCTTGATTACAGTACTGCTTTTGTGGTGCCTATTAATTATTTTGGTTGTTAAACTGTATAGGCTTGTTGAATACTATATGCTTTGTAGGTGCCTATTAATTATTGTGATGTCATTGCTTCTTTCACTTCTAAACAGTTGCCATAGCCACCAATTTCATTCGATATGTTGTTGTGCAAGATGTGTCATTGATTGGAGACCATAAATGTATCTGTTAGCATTAAACTCCATGCAACTTCCTATGAGACCAACATGCTTCTACCATCTTATACTTTATTCAACAGAATATTGTCTTCATTATTTCCCTTTCAAATGTGTTTCACAAATGTGGCCATTCAAAGGAGAAATGAGTTCGTGAACAAAGAAATAAACTTTACCCTTTTTGTAAGTATAGTAGTTTTTACACCCTTCATCTCACTTGAAATTCCCATAATTTTGTAATCCCTTTTAGTAATTATATAAGTGGTAAACTTAGAAACACATTACAATAACAAACACATTACAATAATATCTCTCTGAAACTTTGCCTAGACAGTTACACCGATTCCATTGACAATACATTAACAATAACAAACACATTACAATAATATCTCTATTAAACTATGCCTAAGCTCTCATACCTCCAAAAAAAATTAAACATCTACCTTGACAAATACAGTAACAATAATAACACCCAAGTCAGTAATAATGTTACTAATACAGTTTGAACTTGCATTGCACCTTCTTTAGTTCACTCTCTTTCAGTGAATGTTCATCTTTCATCTTCATCACCTCACGTTCAAGTGTAACAAGCTCTTCATACCACTTGGGACATGCATCCCCTCTTCGAAGATGATTGGTTTCCTCATATAGATTGTCTATGTCATTTAGTAGCTCTTTTATCACTTCATTTTCCCTCTCCCCAAACCCACCATCGTGTCATTCGAAATATCCACACCCACCATCCTATGAAATTTCATCACCAATCGTTAGACATGAACAATCAAAGCAATTCAAAATCCTATCCCACATCTAACAAATCTTACCTGGTAGTAATTCCGACATCCATAAAACCTCCTCCCTGGGTTTCCTTCTGACCACGACGTCCACCTAGGAGCTAACAAATTGTGATAGCAATACCGCCTCTGACCTTCGTACTGTTCCTCGTGACTAGGTCTTCTCACCAAAACCACCTTCCTTCTTGATTTCCTCGCCCTCCCTGTTGTCGATGTTGAAGACGAAGCCATCCACCCCTCTCACGATTTCAAATTCCTATATATCACAATTAGGACTACAATTTTGCACCAATTTATAAATGGTACTGATTAGTGATTAATGACATTTTGATATTACACAACCAATTTTCAATTTAATTATTCAGTCACACAGTGAGCCACTTGAAATTAAAAGTCTATGCCTCAATCAAATAAATAACATCACCCATTTCAATTTTCAAAAAGCTAAAAAACAAGTGAAATGCTAATCAAACATGTCAAAACAAGGAAAAGAAATTGAACATGTAAAACATATGTGGGATTATATCGATAAAGTTAAAAGGCAAGTGCTTTAATTGATCCAATGCGTCCTCGTTCCAAAGCCAATCACCCACCAAACATTGCATTTTTTATTGCCACGAATAGATTGAATTTCCTGTACATATGTTTGTCATAATCAAACCTAAGCCCCTGTTTTGTTGAAGTTTTGTTGAAGTTCATATTAGTTTATCTTTAAACAAACTAAAGAGCAAGAATGCAGATTAGGTGTTCTAAGTATAAGCATGAAGGAGATGAGCTTTTCTAAAGTTTATCTTTAAACAACTAATCGCTCCTTAGTTGTTAATTGTAAGAATTTAGTAAATTTCACCAGTTATTTCATATACCCCTGTTCGGTCAACAAAGTATAAGCATAAAGGAGATGAGCTTTTCTAAATTAAAGGTTTGCAATGGACTTAAAAACACAGCAACACAGAAACGTAGATTCATAATGCTTTTCTAAATTAATTGTAAGAATTTAGTAAACTTCACCAATTATTTCATAATGCTTTCTACGTCCTATGTAACGCAAATTCAATGAACAAAATAATCTTGGAGCCTCTGTTAATAGAAGCTACCCACTTGACCACACACCTCGATGTCGCTTCTAATAACAATGCACAACAATCTTGGAGCCTCCGTTATCATCTCTTTTAGCCACCGCTATCGTCGCTGTGTTGAACCCTAACTCACCGTTTTCTACCAAATCATCCAGCTTCACACACCGCATGAAGACCCGTAGTTCCCCATTTCCTAATTCGTTCAATCGATTTCTTCCTTGCTCGTTTTGCTTGATTGGCTGGCCGATAGAGATTGTTGGTTCTCTTTTCTGGTTCAACTTCTCAATCCCCATCACATAGGTTCTTTGTTCATCTATCTTAGTATTTAATGTGGCTTTTTTTTTTGTCTAATGTTTCCCTGTCAGCATTCCTTCAAGCCACATGGCAAAACTTAACACCAAGTTAGCCACCTGTTTTCCCCCAAACGGTCAGTGTCAAAGTTGCTCCCAAAAGCTAATGTTATGTGTATTTTTGGTTCAAGAAAAAGGTTATGGTGTTGGATGCTCCCTGAGGCAAATGTCATATGTAAAATTACCCCTTTACCCTTTTAAAAATGTTGGTCTAAGTTCAATTTTTTAAAAAGAGAGATAAGCGAAAAATACTGCAATTTATTTCGAAACAGTGCTTTTTGAGAAAATACATCTAGCGGGAAACGAGGGACCAAAAATTCCTGACATTGTTTCCGACTTCTGAGGAGGCCGGAGGGAAAGGGGGAGAGAGATTGAGGCCACTTTCTTCTGTCTCTCTTTCCCTTTCTTCGATTGGTTTTTCTTTAGTGACTCTCTCTCTGGACTTTCTCTCCTTCGATCCGCAACTCCAATTACTGCCCCATTTCGAAGATGAACGACTCACTGGCGTTTGGTACATTTTCTTTTCTTTCTTATTTTCCAATTCATAACCTGTATCTTGAAGCTTTTTTGGTTGTTTTGATTTGGAGCTTTTCGTTACGAGTAATGGAATATGTGCTTATATTAAAAATTGTTTTTCTGCCTAAGCTGCATTCATCTGGCTTCTGCTACATTTTATTGAAAAAGCCAAGAACGATGAGCGCATTAATTATTCCGGAAGAGACAATAGCTAGCCAATTTTTTATTTATTTTTATTTTTAATATTTGGAAAGCAAGGTAGTTAACTGATTTATGATTGCCAATTGAATAGGTGCTTTTACTTCGGATTTCGGTTTCCCTTCTCAGTTTTTGACTCGTGTGAATTTATATTTTGGTTTTAAGTTATTCAACTTTACATATTATACAGACATTTTATGCATCAAATGATCATATGCTTATATGCTGTAGTTAATATTTTCTCGATGTTTATCTTACTAGGCTTAAGAAGAAGAAACTGGGGATAACTCGTTCCCTAAAGGCCACACGTGGTTTTTCTTAGTTGTCATGCGTAAACGATTGCTGCAGTGAGCTGGAATCTGGCTAAATGGGACTAAGTAGATTAAGAGCAAAGATTAAAAGGAGCCATCTTTACACATTTGCTTGTCTTAGGCGGACTCACACTGCACCTCAGAATGCTATAAACCTTCAAGGTCCGGGTTTTTCAAGAGTTGTACATTGCAACCACTCTCAACCCCCTGAAAAGAAGTCTCAGTTTTACTGCCGGAATGACATATCAACTACAAAATACAATGTTGTAACATTTTTACCTAAGGCACTCTATGAGCAATTTCGACGGGGTGCTAATATATACTTCCTTGTGGCGGCATGCCTCTCAGCCTCTCCAATCTCACCATTCTCTCCAATCAGCATGATTGCTCCTTTGGCATTTGTTGTTGGGCTTAGTATGGCAAAGGAAGCATTAGAAGATTGGCGCAGGTTTCGTCAGGATGTCAAAGTTAATCACCGGAAAGCTAGTGTCCATGAAGGCAATGGTGTTTTTTCTCTCAAGCAATGGCAGGACATTGTAGTTGGGGATGTAGTAAAAGTAGATAAGGATCAATTTTTCCCTGCTGATTTGCTTTTCTTGTCATCAAGTTATGAGGATGGGATATGCTATGTGGAAACTATGAATTTAGATGGTGAGACAAACCTAAAGGTGAAAAGATCTTTGGAGGTTACCATGCTTCTATATGATGATGAATCTTTCAAAGATTTCTCAGGAATAATTCGTTGTGAAGACCCAAATCCTAGTCTCTACACATTTGTTGGAAATTTTGAGTATGAACGTGAGGTTCATCCAATTGAGCCCAGTCAAATTCTCCTCCGAGATTCAAAGCTCAGGAACACTGATTTCATATATGGAGTGGTCATTTTCACTGGTCATGAAAGCAAAGTGATGCAGAATTCTACAAAAACTCCGTCAAAAAGGAGCAAAATAGAAAGAAAGATGGATTATATCATATTTCTTCTATTCTCTGTTCTTATTTTGATATCCTTGGTCAGTTCTGTAATATTCTCTGTAATCACTAGATTCCAAACAATAAATTGGTGGTATTTAAAGCCCATGCTATCAGATGTCCTGTATGATCCCAATAATGCTGCATTGGCTGGGTTGAGTCATCTGGTTACTGCGCTCATTCTTTATGGATATTTGATACCCATATCGCTTTATGTTTCAATTGAGGTTGTGAAGGTTTTGCAAGCAAACTTGGTTGAACAAGACTTGCACATGTATCACGAAGAAACCGGCACTCCAGCTCGTGCCCGAACGTCAAATTTGAATGAAGAGTTGGGTCAAGTGGACACTATACTTTCTGATAAGACCGGAACTTTGACTTGCAATCAGATGGATTTTTTAAAGTGCTCCATTGCTGGTGTTGCATATGGTGTGAGTTCCAGTGAAGTTGAGCTTGCTACGGCACAGCAGATGGCTCTTGAACTTGAGGAGGACCAGCAGGAGGGTCTTTCCGATTCACCCACACATAAGGTTAACGCATCTGTCTCATGGGAAAATGTTGACCTGGAGACTGTTGTTACTTCCAAGGGTGATGAGGCTCAGACGGCTACTACAAAGGGTTTCAGATTTGAAGACGTTCGCCTCATGAACTGTAACTGGTTGAAGCAGTCCAATCCCGATGTCCTCTTAATGTATTTTCGAATATTAGCTGTTTGCCATACTGCCATTCCTGAGCTGAATGAGGAGACAGGAGCTATAACTTATGAGGCTGAATCCCCTGATGAAGGAGCTTTCTTAGCAGCATCAAGAGAATTTGGTTTTGAGTTTTGTAAAAGAACTCAAGCTAGTGTTTTCATCCGTGAAAATCTTTCACCTTCAGAACAAGCTGTTGAAAGGTAAATTTCATTGAGCTAATCCTTTTTACTCATTTTTTTCCTTGAAGGAGGGTTTACAATTCTTGCAATTATTTATGTCACAATTTTTTCTCTGCTTTTATATTTACTTTTTTTTGGCTGAATGATACAGGGAGTACAAAATCCTGAATCTATTGGACTTTACTAGCAAAAGAAAGCGAATGACAGTGATTGTGCGTGATGAGGAGGGAAGCTTACTACTTATGTGCAAAGGGGCTGACAGGTTAGTTTATAAAATATCTGGCTCCTGTCTCTAAGTACTTACAACATAATATATTGATGTTCATGACCAAGAATGAGCTCCAATTGGATTTTCAATCAGAGTCAATTGTGAAAATAAGCCTGCAAACATGTACTTATGTTGACTCAAATCAAACTTTGACCTTCATCTTACCCTACTTGATTATGCAGTATCATATTTGATCGACTGTCAAAGAATGGAAAGACATATTTAGATGCTACAACCAAACATTTGAACGAATATGGAGAAAATGGTTTGAGAACATTGGCTCTAGCTTACAGAAAGCTTGATGAGGAAGAGTACAAAGCTTGGAACATTGAATTTCAGAAAGCTAAAACTGCTGTTGGTCCTGACAGAGAGGAAGTGCTTGAGGAATTAGCTGAAAAAATGGAAAAAGGGCTGATTCTTGTCGGGGCTACTGCTGTGGAAGACAAACTGCAAAATGGGGTAGGCTTTATAATTCCTCGTTAAAATCTCAGTGTTGCAGGTTTGTTCTTCCTCAGTCATTATTAACATTTTTTTTTTAATTTTCTTATCAGGTTCCCCAATGCATTGATAAACTTGCACAAGCAGGTCTCAAGATCTGGGTTTTGACAGGGGATAAGATGGAAACTGCAATCAACATCGGGTCTGTCTACCTAAAATTCATTAACACTCTGTTAGTCAATTTCTCTTATCATAATTAAGATTGAGCTGCCATGAAATTGTAAACAAGATAGTCTTTCGTTGCTTGGTGCAGTTTTTCTTGTAGTTTGCTTCGACATGGCATGAAGCAGATCTGCATATCTATTCCGGAGTCAGACTCAGTTACCAGTTTGGACAAACAGGTACCGATCTTATTGAGAGAGTAGAGAAACTTACTTCATAGACATTGGTTTCATCTGATTTTAGACCTAGTCCTTGTACAACTTCAGGCCATTAAGGAGGGCATTTTGAATCAAATCATCAATGCCTCACAAATGGTAAAGCTGGAGACAGATCCACTTGCTGCATTTGCATTAATTATTGATGGGAAGGCTCTGGCTTATACTTTAGAAGAAGATATGAAGCGTCAATTTTTGGGATTGGCTGTTGATTGTGCCTCTGTCATCTGCTGTCGTGTGTCTCCCAAGCAAAAGGCATTGGTAGGAATATTTTCCCATTTCTCTGTTTTTTTCTTTTGTAGGTATTCTTCCAATATTTTGTATTCTACATATTCGTTGCTCACCACTTTCAGTACTGCTATTTTGTGGAATTTTTGGTGTATTTTGCGCAATGATACACCTGACTCCTTTAAAGTTTGGCCAGAAATAGTTTAAGCGATGCTAATTATAAATAGCTCTAGTGGCCGGTGGGAGCAGAAGTGCAATTGTTCTCTGTTTCGAGAGAAATAGAATAATGTCGCACACTGGTTCTTTCATATTAACTTATGAGTACATTGGTGTCAGGTAACAAGGTTAGTTAAAGAAGGCACTGGGAAGACCACTTTAGGAATTGGTGATGGTGCAAATGACGTTGGCATGATACAAGAAGCTGATATTGGCGTTGGTATTAGTGGGGTTGAAGGTATGCAGGTTAGTGATGTACATTTCGACACTTTCTCCATGGTTGTGTAACAAAAGTATGGTTTCATTCCTAGCTGTTTCATTGCAACATTATACTCAAAGACGAGGAAAATTCTACTTGTATAGCTTCCATTACTTTGTCCTCAAAAGATAGGAAGTTTAGATAATGGGAGCAAGTCATGTATATTTACATTCTTAGCCCCATTTCTCGAGATGCTTGGGAGCAAATTTGTAAGCTATCATACGAGATAGTGTAAATACACAAACTTGGTTGGATTCATTCCCAATAATTAACCTGTTGTAGAGTCTTATTTGTATAACAAATTATCTCTTGCCACCACCCGCCACTGGACCCTCTTTCAATTTTATTTTCGTCATTAGAAGTCATGAAAGTGAACATTCAGGTTTCTCTGTTTCAGAATCATGTCTGAAACCGAGGATCTCAAACTTGCAACCCTTTTTTCAGGCAGTGATGGCTAGTGACTTCGCAATCGCTCAATTTAGATTTTTGGAACGACTTTTGGTAATCCATGGACACTGGTGCTACAAGAGAATAGCTCAAATGGTGATTTCTGATTTAATGTTCATCTTGAATACCATTCTCAAATGTTGGGAGCATCTTCAGCGTCATTCTATTATATAAATTGAATATGATGTTCTATGCATGCAGATATGCTATTTCTTCTACAAAAACATAGCTTTTGGTCTCACCATCTTCTATTTTGAGGCCTTGACGAGCTTCTCTGGGCAATCAGTTTATGATGACTGGTACATGATATTGTTCAATGTTGTTCTTACATCATTACCTGTCATTTCACTTGGAGTATTTGAACAAGATGTTCCTTCAGAAGTTTGCTTACAGGTTTGTCGTCTTCATAGCGTTTTGTCCAATTGAAGTAAACTTCCCTTCCCAATGTCTGTTTGAATACTCTCCAAATGATAGTATTGGAAAAAAAACAACCCAAACACACTCCTTTTTCCCACAACCAATTTTCCCACCAAAATCATGGTTTTGGTATAAGCCACCCAGACACTCTCCAAAATCTATTTTTAGAAGAAAACCATAGTTTGGGGGTGGAAAACCATGGATTTTTAGAAGCCAGTTTTTTCGACTCTTTCAGAAGTTATTCTCCAAAATATATTTTCTAAAATTACTTTTATTACTTTTCTCTAGAAGCTATTCACCAAAAGTTAATCCAAGCACACTACTAATATTAATAATGCGATGTTTCTCCTTGCAGTTTCCTGCATTATATCAGCAAGGCCCAAGAAATCTGTTCTTTGACTGGTTTAGAATACTGGGATGGATGCTCAATGGTGTATTTTGTTCCCTCGTTGTCTTCTTATTCAACATCTGCATTTTTTATGACCAAGCCTTCCGAGGTGATGGCCGGACCCCGGACATGGCTGTTGTCGGTACCACAATGTTCACTTGCATCATTTGGGCAGTCAACTGCCAGATTGCCCTCATCATTTGCCATTTCACATGGATGCAGTACATATTTATCATAGGAAGTATAGCCTGTTGGTACGTTGTCTTAGTGCTATATGGCATGCTTTCGCCGACCTATTCAAAAACCGCCTACCAAATCCTGCTTGAAGTTCTTGCTCCTGCACCAATGTATTGGCTGGCCACTTTTCTAGTAACAGTTACTTGTAATTTTCCTTACTATGCCCATATATGCTTTCAAAGATGGACAAATCCCTTGGATCATCACATCATCAGAGAGATCAAGCACTTCAAGATGGACGAAGTGGACCAACGCATGTGGAAAAGGGAAAGATCTAAAGCGAGACAGAAAACCAGCATTGGATTCAGTGCAAGAGTGGAAGCTAAGATGAGAAATTTGAAGCAGAAGCTTCAGAGGAAGCAATCAACCTTGCCCTTCATGCCTTCTCCAGATGGACATCAGAACTAAATTTTTTAACAATTTGGGTTTGGTTTGGTTTCTTTTTCTTCTTTATTTTTTGAGTACAGATGCATATTATTCTTTTATCAAATGGTGGATTATGATCTAAGAGATCATGAAGTGGTGAAGCTGCTAATTTTACTAGGGGTTTGACTTAGAAAAATCATCTGTTATCTATCGTACAACAGAAAGAAACAAGTGTAATTATTAGTTTAGGATTATAGTTGTGAGAAATTATATAGCTCTTGTAAATTTTAAACTATATCAGTTACAAGTGAAATATTCTCTCTTTTTTATAAGCAACTTTGTCTCTCTTGGGGTTGGTTCTTTTTACAAATAACTTTATGTTTGTGTTTTAAAATTTAAATTACTTTTTTCTTTTATACTCTTGTTAAATATATATCTTTATATTAATTATTACTGACTCACTACTAATTCTCTTTTGTTTGATCATTTATTACATATTCTCTCTCATATTTTATATTCATACTTTCTCATATAATTGCAACAAAATTCAATATTATATAAAATTATATTCACATAGTTCGTCTCGAATGTCTTAATTTTGTATAAATATTTGTAAAAGACAGTCTAAAAATTTAGAAGGGAGATTTATGTGACAATGATTAATCCATTGGTTCAGAGAATAGTCTCAACTAGCTCACTTCAAAATAGGATCATTTTAGACATAAGTCAATTAATTAGTTTAATACGACAACTAGACATATTTTTCTGTATATTCAATATAGTCTATGGTTACACTGCCCAAGTTGCAATTAATCTTTACATTAATATTTGATTTGATTTTTGGGGGGTATTTTGATTATTGACAATTGACTTTGGCAAATAAATGTCAAAAATGGTAATGATACATCCACTAAACATATAAGATCACTTTTGAATAGTCAAATGATTGTTTTTTAAGATACTATTTGATTAATTTTTCCGTTCCCTTATTTGAAAAGGATTTTACGAAGTTTTAAATTTTAAAATTCCAAAAATTTTGTGGATAAAATAATTGGCCTGAATTATACAATAATTTAATACGGGGTTAATTTGCAAATTTTCCCGTCATTAGTTGTTGAGGAGGAATATTATTTAAAATTTTATAGGATTAATGTCATCTTTTAAAACTAACAAAATTCCCCTTACACGATTAAAAAATTGTACATTTTTAATGATATGAAATATCATTAATCTATTTTATTATTCTTGGGCCAACATTGAATATAAGAAAAAAGAAAAAATCTTTTAAAGTTCAAAATGGACTAAGAAAATATCCAAAAAAAAATTTGATATCACAAAAATTCTATTAACAACCCCATTAATAGAGTATTACAGAATTCCATCTATAAGTTTTGATAATGCTTTAAAATTTTCATGATATCATTATTTTTTATGAAACATTTTTAATATTTTCTTATTCCTTTAAGATCTTTCCAAAAAAAAAAACTTTTGGACAATATTACTTCTCCACCTAATCTTTCCAACCAAATTTATACATTTTCGTAGCAAAATCATGAAAACAACGTCGTCGTTTGAGACTTTAGGAGTCACTGATTACGGAATAGGAGAGGAACAGCGAAGAAGAAAAATACAGCGTCAGCTCAGCTGCGAAAAGATCCGTATCGATTGGATCAAAGCTGAAAGCGCCATGACGCTCCCTCTGGGGTTTTCTTCTCCGTCTTTTCATCCACCGCCCGACGAACTTCCATAAGCACAACGTTTCCTCCTTTCCTCTTGCTTCACCAACCTTCGGTTTTCCTGCTGCAATGTCTACTTGAAGTGGTTGGTCTTTCGTTTCCAATTTTCATCTCTGATGAAAATTCCTTTTCTAGGCGTTATAAAGTCCAAACGTTTTCTTTGCTGATTTAATTGTAGGGTAGGTCTGATCGTTGATCGAATTTCTCTGGATGGAGCCTCGAGTTGGAAACAAGTTCCGTCTCGGCCGGAAGATTGGTAGCGGGTCGTTTGGAGAGATCTACCTCGGTGAGTTCTAATTCCTTCCGCTTTTAATTTGTTCCTTTTTTTTGCTGGGGAATTCTGAGTCCATCCTTTCATGTTGTCAGGTACTAATATTCAGACAAATGAAGACGTTGCAATTAAGCTTGTGAGTGCCCTGACCTACTTGAATATGGAATTTTTGAAAACAAAAAATCTTTTTTTCGTGGGCGAATTTGGATTGTAGTTTATAAATCACCTTCAATTCGTTAAACATATTGCAGCTTTGTTTAAACTCGGTACTGATATGTTAGTTTAGTTTTTTGTTTAGCATTCTGGAATATGCTGCTGGTAAATGTAGATGATCGTAGTGTCATATTGTTGGATTAGATGCGCATGTAAAATTCAAGTAATAAATTTGATTTTCTTGTGTAATTCATTATGAATGTACAGACCAATATGCTTTATTACTGCAGTTGCACAAGGCAGAAGATTGTCTCCAGATGTCTCCTGCATATCTGATGTATATCTTATTATTCTAGATTCTGCGGGATTGATGTGAATTTATCTGAATATTTTGTTGATAGTAATCCGTTCATCCAGCATGCTGGTATATGGTAATTGTACCATTGATTATCGCCAGAGGGACTTCATCTAAAGCCTGAACTTAATTTCTTGGATCCTTTTCTTCATGCAGCGCTTTGTTTTATTATCATTTTTAACTCTCGCACAACTTCTCTGTCATTAAGTTCACTGACATGAATTGACTTCTTGGAGAACTATGTTGGGGATAAGAGTTGTGTTTAATGAACTGTTTTCCTCCACTTTGCCTTTTGACTCAGGAAAATATCAAGACCAAGCACCCCCAACTTTTGTATGAATCGAAGCTATATAAAATACTACAAGGAGGAAGTAATGGCTCTTGTCCCAATATTTCTGTCTGCTGGATTTCTTTTTTTTATTGTCACAGGTTCCTTATTATTCACTTAGCTTAAACAATTTCTATCTAACTGCCTGTATATATTTGGCAGCTGGAATCCCAAACTTAAAATGGTATGGAGTTGAAGGGGACTACAATGTGCTTGTAATGGATTTACTGGGGCCTAGTCTTGAAGATTTATTCAATTTTTGTAGTAGGAAGTTGTCCCTCAAAACTGTTCTGATGCTTGCTGATCAGATGGTTGGGTTCCTGCACCATTCAACATTTTTCTCTACATTTTTTCCTGTTGTCTTTCATTCTCAATTTTTTTTTTTCCTTTTTACTAAATGTGGTAACTATGGACTATTTTCAGATAAATCGAGTTGAGTTTGTCCATTCTAAATCTTTTTTACATCGTGACATCAAGCCAGACAACTTCCTCATGGGTTTAGGGAGACGTGCTAATCAAGTATTACTTTAATGCTAGCTTATTTATAATTCTTTATTACATTGTGATATCTGTCATTTTTTATATGGATGTATAATTTTCAAAGTTACCTCTCTTGTAGGTGTACATCATTGACTTTGGTCTTGCTAAGAAATACAGAGACACTTCCACTCATCAGCATATTCCTTACAGGCAATTATTCTTAGTTAAATTTACATTATATACTAGAGCTCTAATATATGTTTATTATGACCAATGGTATTTTTCCCTCTGAGATGTGCACATGTGCATGCTTGTAATATGTCTTTACATATTTTTTATCATGCATATCTTGAAATTATATTTTTTTAACTATTAATATTGATATAACACTTGTTGTTGACGGCTTCATGTATCAGTGTACTTTTCCTCTGTGTGTGATGATTTAACTTGCTGCTAATTTTTGCAGAGAGAATAAGAATTTAACAGGAACTGCAAGATATGCTAGCATGAATACTCATCTTGGAATTGGTATTTACCCTGTAAATATTCCCTTTCTTTTGCATTCATTGGTGGTAAGCTGGTTGGTGATTCTGATTTTAGATAATGTCCTTTTATTCTTTACAGAGCAAAGCCGAAGAGATGACTTAGAGTCACTTGGATACGTGCTAATTTATTTTTTGAGAGGAAGGTAAACCTCTTTGTGCCTGTGTTACCACTTATACCTCTTCTCCTTTATATGCATCTAATTTTGACATGGTATTTCTATAGCCTTCCTTGGCAGGGACTGAAAGCCGGTACTAAGAAGCAAAAGTATGAAAAGATCAGTGAGAAGAAAGTGTCTACTTCTATTGAGGTTAAATTGGGTGCTAAGATGCTGTTCATACATCATAGTTTTTATTTTGTAATCAATAAATATTTATATCCTAGCTGAATGTGACTACTTTTTCCATAGGCTCTCTCCCGTGGTTATCCATCAGAATTTGCATCATACTTTCACTATTGTCGGTCACTTCGGTTTGATGATAAACCTGATTATGCTTATCTAAAGAGGCTTTTCCGTGACCTTTTTATTCGTGAAGGTTTGATGCTTTTTTAGCTATAATTTATATGGAATTTGTTGATGCTAAGTTGTCCTTGGTGGTCGAATTTCATTTTAGATGGTTGTGTTAATTATTTCTTGCTGTTATTCTTGTTGTTTTCTGGTTTCACCAGGATTTCAGTTTGATTATGTCTTCGACTGGACCATTTTGAAATATCAGCAATCTCAAATTGCCACTCCTCCTGCACGTGGGATTGTAAGTGATATATGCAATCTGGTTGTTCTCTTTGCTCTTTGACTGCAGATGATCTTATTAGAAATGTTGTTTGCAGGGTCCTGGTGTTGGGCCAAGTTCTGGCATGCCTCCAGCAGTTGCAAATGCTGATAGGCATTTAGGTATATAATTATATGTTTTTAATTTTCTTGCTTCGTTGATCCATGAAGTATGTTGGTTGAGATGCCTTCAATCAGAACATCTTGAAGAAGAGTCCAATTTTTCTTTTACTTCTTTGACTTGTTCCATCTTGGTGAGTGAATAAAATTTATAATATCTGCGAAATGACTTTACAGGGTTATGTTGTTCTGTGCTTGGTGTTAAATATTTTCATTTGTGATTCATTATGATGTGTTTCACAGAATATTGACTTTATTGTAGGTGGAGAAGATGGTAGGCACATTGGTTGGACTTCATCAGATCCTACTCGTAGGAGAAACACTGGACCTATTGCAAATGATGGCATTTTACCGAGACAAAAGGCCCCAGCTGCAAATGACTTGACTGGTTCTAAAGATGTTACGGTGTGTATGTTTGACTCCTGGGGGCATTCTTCCTTTGTGTGTATTTCTTGAATAAAGTTAGACTATCAAGGTTAATTTATTTTTACTTTGGATAAAATAACAACAACAAAGCCTTATCTCACTAGATGAGGTCAGCTACATGTATTGTACGTCGTTGTTATGCTCTAACAACAACCAAATCTTTGGATATTAAAAAAGAACTTATTGAATAGAAGCTATGAGCTTTACCAAAAGGAGGGCAAGTAGCCTCTGAAATAAAAGGAAAAAAATTGGATTCATTGGCTCAAAAGAGCAGTCCAAACCCCTAGCAAGTCCGTAGGGGAACCCTCCTATAAGTGAAAACCACGCTAGCTTTAACCCACAAGGCTTGAAAAACTTAGCATCAAACACACACACACAAAAAATAATATTAGCATAAAAATAAACAACATTAAAGAAAATTGAGTTTCAAATTTGTAATTTAGATGAGAAAAATGAGATATTCCCAAGAAGCCACCAATCTGCATATTTTCTTCTGGTGACTAGATTGGTAGGAAGGAGAGCCACCTCTAGTCTTATTGACTAGGGTGTCAGTGGCAGGAAGAACAGAGAGACACGTTGTGGGTCCCCCCACTCTGGTATCATGAAATCACAGAGTGAAGAATTTCTCTGCTTCATGTTTATTTGATGGATAAACACATACATATGTAGACAACTGACTGGGGTTACAATTATCAAATCAGATTCTTATCTGATTATATCCCTTAACATCCTATTTATTAATAACAAAATCAGAGAGCAATAATCCTAGAATCCCTAATTATTTGAAACTATCAGCAGCTATAGGCGAAGCCCATTTACACTGTCATTCAACAGAAGCGTCTCAGGGGTTTACATTTGTAGCAGCTATACCCTTTTAGAGTTACAACTTACAACTATTCAGATGATCTCCATATTTGCCCTTACAAACTCTTGCCATAAAGAATCAAGTTCCTATGCAGACTATAATAGTCCCCTAGCCATTTGGGAGATTAGACGCCAAATTATCAAGATTAAACCCATCGATTGTCTTTTGAACTACATCAAACACCCCAGTTACTGACAGCTTTATAGTAACCCTGTGAGACAGCAAAATAAGGTCTTTTCTGGGGGAAAAATATGAAATGAAACAAAAAGGATGGTTATAGATGAAATAAGTCAATTAAGGCTACACCTGGATATCTGTTAATATTATATTGCAGTTCGTGTCCTATCAAATTTTGACTTCCTATGTATTGATTATGCAGTTTTCAAGCTCCAATCTCTTCCGGTCAAGTGGATCACAAAGGCGAGGTGCTATTTCTGGCAGTCGTGATGCAATCGTTGGTAGTGAGACTGAACCCTCTCGCCCTCTTGCTGTGGATGCAAGTGCTGGAGCACTTCGTAAAGTCTCTGGTGCTCAAAGAGGTTCACCTATTATATCATCAGAACAAAACCGAACTTCATCAGGGAGAAACCTGCCAAATGTAAAGAATTTGGAGTCAACACTCAGAGGCATCGAGGGCCTGCATTTTAATGATGAGAGGGTGCAGTATTAGCAGCTGCCTCTCCTGGTATCTTGTCTTGTAAATTCTGAAAAAGTTTCATACTCTTTCACGTGCTTTACTCAACAGTGTTGTCTGTGCATTGTTGGAAGAAAGTTGCAACAAGTTGGGAAGTCACTTTAGAAGTATACAGTAAAGACATGCTTAGGTGGATTCCTGACGATCTCTGGCCTGTTAACAAGGCTCTTTGTTAATACTGTTAATTTACTGATATTGGCTTTATGTCATCCTTACTATATTTTCTCTTTAGTTTTTACTCATGCCTTTTGATATCTGTCAAATATTTGGATTTAAACTATTATAATGTAAAGACTTCGAAAGTAGGAGAATGCGAAAGGTTTTGTGATCAGTGAGCAAGACTATGGGTTGAAGATGTCTTGTTTGTATCACAACTAAGTTGGAGCTTTTGACCTTCAAGCATATTTTGTTCATAAACTTGATCAACTTATTGATTAACCTTTTAGCATTTCACATTGATTTGCTGGAGCTTGACAACTACGACTTTGGAGGTGTTCCCTCGGCCCTGAATTATTCTGTTGAGTTATTATTAGGGTATTATCTACTCTGCTCTACCACGAACAGTTTCGAGTAGCAGTGCCTGTTTGTTTGTCAATTGATTTTTCCCTTGAATGAATAGTATGGGTTACTTATATAAGAGGCTTGTTTTATTTTATTGTTTTGGCCAGAATTCCAGGTTTCATTAGCTTTGTCTTTACAAAATACTCCCTCTGATCCTTAATGTAGGACTTGTTTAGGAAATTGATATTGATCTTAAATATAAGATCTATTTATAACATTGGTTAATCTTTTCTTAATTTATCCTTATTGATATTGTCTCAAACATAATCAAGAAATAGAGGGAAGGAAGGAATTAGGGAAAATGATATAGATGTTTTAGAAAATATATGTCCTATTAATTAAATTTACTAACTTTATTAATCTAATCAAATTAGGTAAATATGGAGTGTTTCAGAATTGAGACCAGAAGCTCATGAAAATGGCCAGGCATTTAAATGTTTAGCCACAGGGTTTACTATATTGCGGGTTTTGATTGTGTACTTGAAATTTTGATTAAAATAGTATTTTGCCTCTTCATAGCTTTGTCATAGTTGGTATCTGAAAACGCATTTTGCATATTGAAGTTCTAAACACCAATAATAAGCTCTGCTCCAAGCGAGGTCTTCTGAGAGATTTCATCGTAAAGAGAAAGAGACTGGCACGATTAGTGTAATTACCCTTAATAATTTTCAATTTTATCAAGTTTTTATATAATAATTTTAAGTGGGGGAATAAATTGAATTTTTAGTTATTCTAGGTGAACTCATTTCAATTTACGTGTGGCTTAATTACGAACAATATGTGAAAATTTTGCTGTGAAACAAATTTAAATGGAAAAGTTTAGTTCTATACCCGTCAAATTTGTCAACTTGATCAGTAAATAGAGTATAAAGCCAGGATTGAAGCTAAAAGACTAACCAAGATTTTATAGCATTACAATTAACGGGCTAAATTCAAATGCCTATAATCAAGTACTGATTTTTAAGTACAAAATTTAATTTTGAAATGAGAAATCGATCCCAATAAATAAGTTTGGTTTTTCCAATAATTTATTTACCCAACCCCTTTCCTATGATCAATTTGAGGCGAGAAAATAAATAAATAAATAAATTTTGAAATGACCAGATTCTCTGGTGAACTCTCTGGGTATTTGTCTTCAATCCTCCATTTAATGATAACTACTCTTTTTATAAATATTTTACTTCCAATTTGATAATTTTAATTAACTATTTTCACAAAATGGTCATCCTTATTTAATGAGTAGCACTAGTGTTATACTTAATGAAAGGATCACGTTTAGGATTTTAAAAATGTTTATTTACATAAATTGAGACAAAACTTTTTCCACATATTAACATTATATACCACAAATCACGATTGAAAAACTGTTTTTGAAAGTTTCAATCGTTATTCCAAACAAACACTTAACAAACAAGGGTGAAAATTATAATTATGGTTTGATTTCTTTGAAATACTTTAACTTTGAAACAGATTAATATTGAAGAGCATATATCAAGATCAGAGGCTGAAACAGAACAGAAACAGATTAATCCCCACAAAACCCAGTTAGCTTTCAATAATAATTAATAACTGAAAATTAACACCCCCAAAAAAAAAAAAAAACTCCAGTTCAAAGCATAGAACCATACTTCAAAGATGAACTGAAAATTGCCAAATTTCATACATAAGCATGATATAGTTCATGAAACTCCATACATTACAGAGGGATTTTTTTTTTTTTTAAACTTAAAACAGATTCAGAATTTAAAGAAAGATCAGTACAAACTAATAATAAGTACCCATTAATCACCACCATCCATAGATCACATGGTTGTAAGAGTTCTTGATCCACCTGAAGCTTTTCCTCAGAGATCCTTTCATTTTCCCTTCCATGTCATAAACTCTGTAGCTAGCAACTCTCTTCTTCCTCTGTACTTCTGGGTCACTAAAGCTCCAACTTTTTGAAGTTGTCTTCACTTTCTTCATCTTCCCCTCCTTCTGATGACTATAATTTGCACTGTAACTCCTCAGATCTTGCATATTTCCGGGGAATTTCCTCCCTCCTGTGTTGCAACTTTCTTCTCTGCATGATCTGGATCTGAATTCCATGGTTGAATATCTCTGCAAAGAGGAAAATTATTTAGATTACAGAGGAAAATGGAGAAACAGAGTACCTGTCTTTATGAGGTGAGAAAAAGGAGGAGGAAAGTGAAGAAATGATTGATGGGTTTGCTTTTTTCTGTGTTTTCTTTTTTGTTTTTCTTACCTGAATTGTTTGTTACTGTTTAGTAGTTTACCTTTCAAGATTTGCTTAATATAATCAGAATCTTCCATGATTTAGAAGCGGTTGAAGAAGATGATGATGTTATGATTACTTGGTGCTTTATTTTAATGGAGTTTGTGGGGTATAGTGACACATTTCTACATTGCTTAACGCTGCAGAATTGCATGAAAGTTTTGCCTTTTTGCCTTTTGGCACTTTTGAACTTGACTGGTTTAGGGACACGTGGATCCTTATTAATGGGAAAATCCCTTCAAGGTTTGAGGGACCAAGAAAATATTAAAAAAGTCGCACAAAAAATTCTGTTGTTAAAAAGGTCTCATTAATTATTTCTTTAGTAAATGATTAATGATTCTATCTGTAGGTTTTGACAACTATTTAAAATTTTTTTAACATCAAAATTTTTTGTGGGATTTTTTTGATATTTTTTTGTCCCTGATATCTCAAAGGGATTTTCCCTTTATTAATCGCTAGTAATATAAAAGAGTTTATATAATCTTTGGGCCTTTAAATTTCTTTTATTCTAGTTTTGGTCCTTTAAGTTGTCCTTCAACTGGCAAATTAAAATAAGCCAGCTTTTTATTGAATATTTTAGATGGAATGAAACTTGGGTACCAAAGTAAAATTTTGATGCTCAAAACATATCAATATTTATGGCTTTTTGATAAGGCTTAAGGGTAACTTGTAATAATTTGTACGTTTGTTTGATACTGATGATATTAATATATTAATTGAATTATTTTTATATATTTGTGTGGAAGACTAAACAAAGGAGGATAATTGTGCGTGGAACATGCACATCATCTTTATATTTATAATTTGTTTACTTTTATTTATATTTAAGTATATGTTAAATACATTTTTTTTTTTTTGAATAATGGCTCAGAGTTGAATCTTACAAATCTCAAACAATCAATATTCTTTTTGAAACTTTATATTTTGGGTATAGTAAACTTAAATATGTTGATAAATTTCTTTATTAGTTAGTTGTCTATTTAATTATCATATAACAATGTGTATTTAGAACATGATTGCATGATAATTATTAGTTTCACAAAATACAAACTTATGGATCACCCTGAGTCTCTCGTTGAAGCTTCTAAATTTTTACTTAATTAACAAACAAAACTGATGCCGGGGCCTGAGTTGATATGAGTACACTAAAACCTCTTGTTATATAAGTTTAGCACTAAATATTTTCCATAATTCAAAAGTGTTTGAGTTTTCTATTTATGAAAATTTTATAAAATAACTCTTACATTAGACGTTTTAGGTTAACATAATAAGAAGTCTCGGGTTTTAAAACTCGGACCGGAAATCGAAGAATCGGTCGGTAAACCAGTTCAAGTATCAATCTAGTTAAATAATTTTTTTTAATTGAAAATTTGATCTTTTTTAAAAAAATTATATTAATTATCCTGAAATCTTTAATTCCTTACCAGTTTGGCCTCAAGTTAGTTCCAGTCTGATTCACCAACCCTTAACCCAGTACTACGAATGGTTCAGTGGCCAATCCGTGTTTAAGAACATTAATAAGTCTACTAAAATATTGTCGTTGGTCTTACCTTTAAAAACAATTTTAATTGTTAATATTTGTCTTTAAACTTTTTAAAATTTGGATACTTAGATTGCAAGTAATTTTCTCTTAACCTTTTGTTTTTTTTCCCGTGACAACATGTGAAATGGTGGAATATATGGGACCAAGTGAACAAAATCTAACGAGAGAGAGAATGTTTTTTTTTTTTTTTGGCCAACGAGAGAGAAGCATTATTATGTGTTGATAGAAAAGCAAAACACTGAATCTGAGTTGTATGGTACGTATTGTGGTCCACTTCTTGAATAGTTCCCCAATTTGCATTCCCCATATTTGAGTTGGCCTAGCATCTTCAATCTAGAGGATCAACACTTAAAGGAAAAATTTCAAGTTTAGAAAACTTATTTAAAAAAAAAAAAATTTATTTCAGACATTGGGATTATAATCTAGTCCATGCAAAGAATAAGTTTTTATTCTAATTTTCTAAACTTTTTTTTTCACACACTCAAAGTGAATATGGAATAGGTATAAATCCTATACTTGTGGACTGCTATGGACTTTGTTCACCTTCATAATACAAACATAACATTATTGAAGAAACTTGCTTTTGGAGTTTTTTGTTTGTTTGTTTTTTTTAAGAATGATACTTAAAATGTAAAATTATACATAATAAATATGAGTTTAATGTTTCTGTCTTTGAGACTCACATAAAAGTGAATGAGTCCTACTAATGTTTTCTCTCTGTTCTCTTTATAATTGGACCCACTCACTTTTATATGAGTGAAGTAGAAAGTAAAACATTAAACCCAATAAACGTTGAGAAAATTGATAAAATGTCTTGTTTCAAAAAATTTATTGAGTAAAAGAACCAGATATGTTTTTATATACAAAAAGTTACAATGCTTTATAAGATTTTATACACAAAAACTATTCAAGTTCTTCTATTTATTAAAATTTTTAAATAAGGACTTTTAACCAATTTCCTCACACATATTTGCCACTAATTTTATATTTTGTTTTTAAATCATTTGATTAATGGTGCTGAACTTGAAAAGTAATGATAACAAACACTTTGAAAAACTAATATGCATGAATTTGTCTTTATGTAAAAGCTTTACTTTCAAGCTTTAGGCTAAATGCATGTTAACATGCATAATTAATCACAGTTGTCCCACTTGATGTTGACAACCTTATTGTTCATAAGCGATTCAATGTCTTTTGAGAAAATTCATCTTGGGGCTCGTATAACCAAAAAAAAAATTAAAAAAGACTCTAATATTCTGAAAATACCAGAAAAGTCCCCAGCGCCTTTTCTGGTATAAATTCATTAAAATTTTAGTTGTTAACGGGGCTGATATAATTGTTAACGTTTTAATGAATTTATATCAGAAAAGGCTCTATGGTCTTTTCTGGTATTTTCAGAATTTTTGGGTCTTTTTAAAATTTTTTTCTGTTACAAGGACCCCAAGATAGATTTTCCCATGTTTTTTTCAACCATACACATTTTCTCATCATTCACCACTCAAAAAAAAAAAAAAAAAAGAAGAAGCAAATTTTGCTTTGTAAAGTATTTTAATAATTGCTCCTTTACAGTGATGAAATGTCTATCTTCAAAGGTTTCCGATTTTTTTATAACAAACCACGTGTGTGTGTGTGTAAAGCAAGAGATATTTTAATTCAAATGTAAATTCAGAGTATTAAAATGATAAAGTTAAGGGATTAAAAAAATGTTTTTTAAAATTAAAGACCAAATTAAAACTTTATATAAAGTTAAAAGAACAAATGTATAGTTTTTTCTTCTTTTTTTTCTCAACATAAAAGGCAAAATGGTATTAATACTGATGTAAAGTATTTTCTTATAATAATCATTTAATGGTGTGTAAATATATATATTAAAACAAAAATACAAAAAGTTCGAATCACTTTTTTTTTTGAATTATTATTGTTATTTCAATGCAATGCATTCCTTTTTATTTCATATAATAAAGGATTGTGGATAAATTAATGCTTAACTTTCTTGGGTAAGTCCTTCAGTTAAACAAAATATATAAATATGTTTGCAAGAAGTTTTTTACTTGTTCCTTTTTGAGTTTAGCGCATCCATCAATATAATACTACTATCAATTATTTCCTCTGGTCTTAAATATAAAATGTAATTAACTTTCTTTTTTAGAGATTAAAGAAACTAAATAAGTTAATCATATCATATATGTCATTAAATTATATATCAGTTTATATGTTAAGTAAAATAGTTTGGAGAAAAAATAATAAAAATAAATATTTTAAAATAATTTAGTTAGCTTTCCTAATACCTAAAAAAAAACTTTGATAACATTAACGTTCATATTATTGAGCTTTTACTACTTCTGTAAAGGATGATCTTTACATATGGACAAGATCGGAGAGAAAGTCAGATGTATTAATAAATAAAAGAATTTTGTATCGAATCCATTATAAATCATGGCCATATATATATGCCTTTGAAGTTTGAACTCTAAAGAGCTGAAATTTTAAAAAACAATAAAATATATAAGGGAAAATTGCATTGTTACGAACAAGGGACAATACGAAAAAAAAAAGGTTTTTTGAAATCTCAAAGTTGAGTTGGGACTTTTTAACAATATTTTTCACATATGAAAAGACACAAATCACCCCATAGAGGCTTATGGACTTCTCGTATTTTATATTATTTTGTTGTATTTTTCCTTATTCAGGACTTAATGCAATTTTCCCAATATATGAAATGTCAAAAAATAAGCCCTGATGGCTTAAAAACACCTCAAAAACCAAAAAAAAATCCCCACAGAAGATCTGCAACATTTGATGGCAGCTCTTGTATAACAACATTATAAAACTTTTGAATATCAGACAACATCCTCAAATCATCACTAGTCAAAAAGTTCAAAGCAACATCTTTTCTTGCAAAACTTCCACTTCTTCAAATCCTATAAATGAAGATAATTCTCAGTTTGTGTTGGCAGATCATAGTTTATAACCAATGAAACTTGCTGCACATCCATGCCTTTCTAGCCAACAAGTCAGTTGTGATCAGAACTCGCGAAGAACCCTACCAGAACTCGTGCATGATCGATGATGTCACGCGTGTTTTGATCCATATGTCACCATATTAGCTGAGACTGTATGATCATTGCTTCGCATTTTATCGGTGAGCCAATCGACCTTTGCGCAGAGCGTTCACGATGATGATACTTAGCTAAGGCCAGGATATACACAATTTGTAATAATGGGGTTAACAAGTTTAAAAATGGTTTTGATAAGAATTATAATGATTTTAATAAAAATGTTACTATCACATGTAAGTCAAGATTATTGTTATTGTGAAAACCATTACGAATCTTGTGAAACTCTTTATTAATCTTGTGAATGCCAATTACGAATTTTGTCAAAGGTCATAAATGTTAGAAAATTCACAACCTTGTTAGAAAACTCATGAACTTGTCAAAAATTGCAGAACTTCGCCGGAAACTGATATCTTTCACCATTTTCACTTTGTTTTACCTCCACACAGGGGTGGACGCAGAAGGGGGCGAGGGGTGGCTGCCGCCCCCCTAATTTTTTTAAAAAATATATACACATCTTCCATTCCATTGGTTTGCTTTCATATATATACATATTAACTGAGATTAGTTAGTTACGCTGATCATCCCACCGTTTGTTTTCTATCATATATATATATTTTAAAAAACTAATAAAGAGATGGGGCCCACCTTTAGTATATCCCTAACTGGCTAACATTAGTCCATTGCTCTTTTACGAAAACAAATTGACTATTTCCTTTTCACTGGCGGCTGGTTCGCCTTTTTTTTTTCTCAAAAGCTTACTGTAAATTTTAAGGATCAATAAGGTACTCAAAATCATTTTTTTTTATTAAATCTCCTTCGTGAAATTTATCATACATGATTTAATCTTTCTAATGATATTACTTTTATACTGATTAGAGAATATTTTAAGGTTAGAATTTTAGGCAAGTTTTGAGTTTTGTTAAAAGATGGCTATAGAAATATAGACGATAACTAATAGTTAATTTTTAATCGTTTACTTTTGTTATTAATAATATTTTTAAAAATAAATTGTTTTAAGTTTTAGCATCAATTCAATTATAGATGAATTTAATAATATGAAAATATGTAGAGTAAGAAACAAGTGAAGTCATCCTAATTTCTAATTTCTGTAAGACTTCCTTCAATTTTTTATATATTAAGTCTGTATCGTATCTTAAGTATATTTTATTTATGATGTAACATTTTTTAATTTCGCCCCCCATTAGTAAAATTCCTGGGTCCGCCCCTGCCTCCACATTTGTTCCACCATCATTGTCACCTTTGCTTCACAGAGAGAGAAAGAGGGAGAGAGCTCGTTCTGGAGTTTATATGGTAGCAGAAAGAGGAAGATGAAGAGGAAGAGATGACATAATCATATATTCACCAACATTTTAAAATCTCAATTTGATCCTTATACCTTTATGTCATTTACAAATATAAACAAACATTTGGGGATTTCGGAATTTTATATGATATTTATATGTGATCCCCCCTTTTTTGTGTGTGGATATAATTAACTTCTACAAATACACAATCAAATTAGGACCGGATCCACACTGATCCATGCGTACTAATGCTATTGACGGCAAATAAAATAATGAATATTTTCTTTTTCTCTCAATTTATCAAGAATAGCTTATGAACTATGTAAAATATTGTTGTTCAAGTGTAAAATATTCAATATTTATAATTATAAAATATGAAAAACTCCTAAAACATAATAATTATTTATATTCATATGTACACACAGAGTATAACTAGCTTTTTGTCCATTGGAATCTGATTGAGGCAAATGTAGGCATCTCTTTTAATAAAAATTTAAACCTTGATTCATCAAAATTGTGAGGAACTAACCTCTTCTTATTAAAGTTCCATCATCACAATTTGGACTATAAGTTTGGAAGCCCAAATTGCTAGAGCAGGTTTTTTCCAAAAAATAGTTCAAGCCTTTTTTCATGAATTAATATATTTTTATTAATTTTGATCTTAGAAATATTTTTAATGTATTTCAATTTTATCAAATAATTTCATCAGTCAATATATTCTCTAAAAATATTTATAGTATTAAAAGAAAAATATAATTTTTTTATCGCATTCACTAACGCACTCAAACTACATCTACAAAAACATTTATAATGTAATTTGCATTATAAATTTTGTTTTATATTTTGAATCGGGGAAGTATAATTTAACAATGAGATTCTCAAAATTTGATAGGTTTTTATTCATCTGAAAAAATTATAATATTACTTGTGAATGTTTAAATTATCAATATAATTTATAACCAATATATGTTGATATGTGTATAAACTATGAATATAAATTATTGTATCATCATATTATTGTGTTGAGGAGCTTGGCTACCCCCAAACACCCATTAAATCTTGATTAAAGTAAAAGGTTTTGACTTTGGTGGTACCATGAGTGCATGATTTCCTTCTACTTGATAAAAGGATAAAAAATTATGTTATTATAGATATAAAATTATCAAAATCATTTATGTTTTTATTCATCTGAACAAATAATATTATATAACCACTTGTTAATATTTAAATTATAAAAATCATTAAAATATAATCAATAAACTATGAATGATACATCTTACCTAGAATAAATCATTATATCATTTTTATGTTATTGTGTTGGACTGGTTAGTTTAACCTTAAATCCATACCAAACATCTCTTAAAGTTTTATTTAACTAAAAGATTGCTGAGTTTTGTGAGTATGATAGGTGAATGAGTTGCTCCATTAAAAGACACACACACATATTTTTTAGGCATAAAATTAGAATGGTGGTTTTAAAAAATATTATCGTAGTCTTTTTTATTTGTTCATTTATAGAAAAAATTATCAGTTCTAAATATAAGTCATTCGAGGTTATTCATGGATATTTTTTAATTTTACCTTTATTTGATTCTTGTTGGAGAAAAATAATGGAAAATTAGAATAAGGGACCTAAGGGAAAAGAGATTTATAGCGAATGACTATAAATATTATAATTATTTAAAATGATCAAATATAAAATTAAAAGTACTAATATGCTCTTAACAAAATCTTTTGCATTCCCTTTTATATTCTCTTCCACATTCTATTTTTAAAACTAATGCAAAATTCTAAGTTTTATTAAATTAAATAATAGTCATCTCAATTTTCATTTTTTTACAATTTGAATATATCTCTATGGGAAAAAAAAATTATGCATTTTTTAATATGTAAAAATTATAATTTTTTAAATAAAAAATTTAATTAAAAATGGAATTATATAATTTTAATAAAAGTCAAGGTCTTTTATAATTTATCAAATATGTTAAACCAAGAAATTTTGTATGATTTATTTTTGTTTTAGAAGCAACTCATGGGGTTAAAATATTCATGTAATGTGTTAATAAAATTTTTTTAAAAATATAATTAACCTATTATATCTTAAAATATATGAAATAATTTTATTTTTTATTTTTATAAAAAAAATTAATTGATATCAATGTTGACAATATAAATCAAAAAACTTAATGATATAAATCGATGACAATTATAAATTTTAAGAAATATCAGTTTAACTGTTCTCAATTAAATAGTATATTGAAAAAAATATGATCATGTTATGATGACGGGCAGTTTTAATTTAAATTTAGTTTTTTTTTTAATTATGAATATAAGAGATAATATATAAGGTTTGATTAGGGGTAATTTAATAATTTTCAAATTATATTATGATATTCGATCTTTCTAAGTAATTATATTTTTAATGATCTTTTGTAATAAATATTATTTTTTACTAGGATCTTTATTTTAATTTCCCAAAAATGAAAAAGGGGAGAATAATTTGTAAATGTATAAAAAGATGATTTTAATAAGATTAAACTTGAAAAATTATATTACTTTAAGGCATATTTAACGATTTAGTTGTGATAACTGATAAGTGAGAATTAATTTAAATATATTTATAATAAGAACCGGTGTAACATTAGTATTTTTTTTAAAAAAATATATTTTATATTAATATTAAACTTAATTTTTTTTTCCAGATAATAATTAATTCACTGATATATGGGGAATACTGAGATATAGATTAAAATTCCAATATTCCAATGATAGTACCGTCTACGAAGGTTCGGAGCTCACAACGCGGCTGTCTGACCCATTTTCCGATTCCTCCAAAGCTCTCTCGGACGATTTGATCTCACGATTACAAAGCAAAGGAAGCTCGGAGGGATTGGCCTGAAAGTAGTTATCTTCACACCAGCTACAGTTTGAGGTAATTAAGTCCTTTTCGATTTAATGTCTCCATTCAAAATATTCTTGCATTTCTTTCCTTTCCTTTGGAAATGGATGCAAACGGAGAGGGGCAAATAGCACTAATATTTTCGGCGCTGCTTTAAATTTGGAACATTTTCTGAAATTATGATTTCGATTTTGTATGTACGATTAATCTAAGTTATCTCTGTACGTTCTCGTTGGTTAGATCTTTGTTTGACTTATGATATTGCTACTGGATTTGTAAACGGTCCAAATTTGGGCCCGTCTTCTGCCCGCATATTCGAAATAATATTGTAATCATTTTGTTAAGCACTATCGCTGGAAGCTATTTTAGTGTTTATATCATATAGTTCGGATTTACTCATTCCTTTTTGCAAAAGGAACTGAATTCCTTCTTTAAATCTGAACCAGCATAGCTTATTATGTTCTCAACATCAAGAACCAAGAAGCTTCTCTTTTACTGAAGATGGTGGCCTCTATGCCCTCTTGTTCTATTAAAAAGCAAAATTTTAGTTTATAATATAGAGCATTAACTATTCACTGATCATAGGAAAAAAAGTCCATAGTTTAGGAGTTGAGATAATGACTCAACTTTTAATTGTAGCTGCTAAGTCTTATGAATAGATAATCTGTTTTCCTTTTATAAGTTGGTAAGTCTCAATTTGAAGATGCATTGTCACTCATTTATATAACCTTTTGACAAAAGTCCCTGATGGATTCTTGGTTGGACGGAGAATTTAGTTCCTCTTCTCCAGTTCACAGAACTTTTCTTCCAATGACACTCAACATTTTAATGCCATGAACTGATCACTCCACTATAGAGTTCAAACTGCCATATGCTTATCTAGAGAATTTATGTTGTAGAAGAAGTAACTCATCTTACTAGCAAAACTAAGGTTGAGTAGATTTATCAACTTTTGTAAAAGTGAATACTCCATCGCAAAATAATCTGCAGATTAGATTTTGTTTTTTTTAGCAAAAAGGAAAGGACTATTAAAATCTGTTTCAAGTTACTCTTCTGATTGTGTTGGTAATCAATTTGCTGCTTCACTGTGCCAAATTTGTGAGTTAATGTATCTTTTAAAGTATACTCCCTTTGGTCCTAAACATAAGACAGAGTTGATTTTTTTTTTGAGAGATTAAGAAAGCTAAATAAGTTACTTAATCATATGATATGTTGTATATCATTAAATTATATATCAATTTATATGTTAAGTAAAATAGCTAGGAGAAAAAACGATAAATATATATATTTTAAAGTAATTTAATTAACTTCATTTATATCTTCAAAAAAGTCAACTTTGTCTTATATTTAGGACTTGAAGGAGTAGCATTTTTTATTATGATTGTCATGACTTTTGGAATATTAAGGAGTAAATGGTGAAAACATGTACTTGTAAACTTAATTTTTTATTATCTTCAGTTTAGTTCTTATGCTTATAATGACTGAAATTTTATTGTTTGGCTGTGTCATTTCAAAATTACTTTGTTTGTGTTCTTGAAAGACTAATTCATTGCAACATATTGTTCATTGTATCTGGTTTGGGAGTTAGAAAAGCGAAGTGACTCCTGCCTCAGCAGTTTGGATAGTGTTATTAGGTATAATATACAAGAATTGTTGGGAAGAGAAAAATGATATTCTTAGAGAGGGAGAACAATTCGAAACTTCTCAAATTTGCTCAACTTTACTTAAAAGGATATTAGGAAGAGGAGATACTCAACACTTGTATAAAACTTCTGAAACAAACTCCTTTTATTACGTTGAACTTCTCATGAAACAAACCCCACTCTTCTCAACACACAAAACATTTAACCTATTTATACTTTTTTCCTATTCAATAGAAGTTACAAAAAACCATACAGAATTCAACCCACACAGATTCACATACAATACTAAAGGTAGGATCTCTGATACTTTTAAATAACTTTAACTAAATTATATATTTGAATTTAAAATTTCCATCATTCTCCTTAAACTCATATTTTCTTCAATCACTGGTGATGACTTGGACTACAACCAGAAGGAACATCTCGGACTACAGAAGCTAGTCTTCTTTTATTGTGAACTGTAACCAGCTTTTTATTAGTTGGATTGTTTAAATTCTCTTTCTTCCATCTTGGTATTCATGCTTGTAGCTCATCTTTAACTTAATGAAAACTGATTCCTCATTCAATTCTTCCAAGTCCCAAGAATTGAGAAAGAGGGAAAGAGGGAAGAAACAGAGGATTAGAGAGGAGAAGAAGAAGAGAGAACGGAACCAAGAGAGAAGAATAGAGGCACTGAGAGATCTCTTATTCTATCATCACAAGTCTCATTTACAAAAGGGACTAGACTCTTATTTATAGGTAAACCTGACTTATGATCAACCTAAATCTAAACTAACCAACTAACTTCTAACAGATATATTCCCTAACATCCTTACTAACTTTTAACTTTTATTATCTTTACATATCACTTTACCATACAAAGAGCAGCTTCATTTTCAGCATCTTTTTTTGTGTGTGCCTTAAATCCATATTGTCCATGCCTTCCATACATGTCCACACATTTAACTTTGGCTGGAAAAATTGGCTGATGATTTGGACCATGCTTCTCACTTAAATACTTTACTGGTTGCGGATTCATGACTCCTTGAGTAACTCTTTAGATTGAAGAGTCACAACAATTTTTCTTTCATTCTCCATTCTTTCGTTTATGGCTATTGCAAAAATTTAGAGGTTCTTTTTTCTCAACCTCATTGTCTCTTCAAGAGTTTTCTTCCTCTCTTTGTGGTGTCTGACTCTATATGCCCCATACTCACTACAGGATCTCTTCAACGCAAACCTTGAGATCTTGAAACACTTTCTCCATGGATTCTCTTTTAAAATATGGAGATGCTGACACATGCACATAGCCCTTGTTTTCTCCTCCTCGTGTGTGTGTGTTTTACATGCTCTCTTAAGGCCTTGATAGTTGATACTACTTTTGTTGAAAGAGGAAAAGGATATATGTTCGTGGAGAGGGAGAACAATTTAAAACTTGTCAAATCTACTCAACTTTACTCCAGAATATACCAGGAAGGGAGTGATACTCAAAACAAATTTAAATGGTATAAAACATCTCATACTAGCAGCCATTCTTCAAACTCCATTATTCAAAATACACAAAACACTTAAATGTTTGTACTATTTTCCACAACCCAACAACTAATTCCTATCTAATATGGTTTGCTAAAACCATACTTAAAACATATTTCTAGATAAATGAATTCAATCCACATAAATTTATAGATGATACGAAACTTAGGAACTCTTGTATTTATTATTGACTTTGACAAAATCATATATTTGATATTCAGATTACATTCCCGACAAGAGTTCCTTTTCTTTCATTAAATTTGCTTATTGAATAGAATTTTATATTGTCTTTCAGACCACTTTTCTGGAAACCTTTCAAATGGTTGATAGCAATACATCTTCTGGTTCTCCTGAAGAGACTCAAAACCCCGTTCCAGATGGAAATGCACTTTCAGAAAGTGACCTTGCGCATGATACTCTGGCCCAAAAGGTTCAGGAGTCTCTATCTCTTGACAAAAGGCATAAATTTTGGGAAACTCAACCTGTTGGGCAGTTCAAGGATAAGGGAAACACCAGTTTGCCTGAAGGCCCTATTGAACCTCCAACTCCCTTATCTGACGTTAAACAAGAACCATATAACCTTCCCACCCTCTATGAATGGATTACTTGTGACATCAACTCTGAGGAGATGTGTAATGAGGTTTTTAACCTTCTTGCTAATAACTATGTTGAAGATGATGAGAACATGTTCAGATTTAATTACTCAATGGAGTTTCTGCGCTGGGCTCTGCAACCTCCTGGTTATTTCAGGAGTTGGCATATTGGTGTCCGTGTTAAAAGTTCCAAAAAATTGGTTGCCTTTATCTCAGGTGTTCCTGCTAGAATCCGAGTTCGTGATGAGGTTGTTAATATGGCAGAGATCAATTTTCTGTGTGTGCACAAGAAGCTTAGGTCGAAGAGGCTTGCTCCTGTCATGATCAAAGAGGTGACTAGAAGGGTGCACTTGGAGAATATCTGGCAGGCGGCTTATACTGCTGGGGTGGTACTTCCTACACCTATAACAACCTGCCAATACTGGCACAGATCTTTAAATCCCAAGAAGTTAATTGATGTTGGATTCTCTCGGCTTGGTGCACGAATGACAATGAGTCGAACAATCAAGCTTTATAAGTTACCAGAGTCAACGGTCACTCCAGGATTCAGAAAGATGGAAATACGTGATGTTGCTGCAGTTACGCGGCTACTCAGGAATTACCTAAGCCAGTTTGTCGTTGCACCTGATTTTGATGAGAACGATGTGGAGTATTGGCTTATTCCGAAGGAGAATGTTGTTGATAGCTATCTGGTTGAGAGTCCTGAAACTCATGAGATCACTGACTTCTGCAGCTTTTACACACTTCCTTCAACTATCCTTGGGAACCAAAACTTTTCTATTTTGAAAGCGGGGTATTCCTATTATAATGTTTCAACAAAGACCCCTCTGCTTCAGCTCATGAATGATGCTCTCATTGTCGCGAAACAAAAGGACTATGATGTTTTCAATGCATTGGATGTCATGCACAATGAATCTTTCTTGAAGGAATTGAAATTTGGACCTGGTGATGGGAAGCTTCACTACTATCTTTACAACTACAGAATAAGGCAGGCTCTGAATCCAGCAGAGCTAGGACTAGTGCTTTTGTAGTCTGAAGAAATCACGACGGTTTTGCTGGACTTTGTCTGGTTGCATTTTATGTGGTGACCCTCGGTTGGAGCTTAAGTTTTACTTTTGGAAACAAACAATTTTGCAAGTTCCTGGTAGAGGAATTTAGCGTCAATTAAGTTAGAACTGGTTTAAAGAAATACCGTTTGCTATTTTTAGTTTTTGGGCATGCTCTTGATTATGTTAAAGTTCAAACGAAGAAATCATAATGGTTTTATGACCAGAAACTAGCATGCAGCTGCTGTAAAGCATTGAATTTTATGATTTTTTTCTTGTTATCCTCACATGCTTTTGCATTCTCTACTAGGTTTGATTCATACGTGGCACAGAATTTGACAAATTAATTATATCATACATATTATATGTCTATTGTGAGCCTAACATGTGTTTGGATTAACGGTAGCAAAAATAATTTTTTTTTTCAATTTGATTTTTATGATATGTTTAAATTGATTGGCTGAAAATGCTCATGTTATAGATTTTTTTAGATGGACTATAGTTTGTGTTTATCATTTTTCATAATGTAACCCCCGTGGGGCAAAGGATGAAGCCTGTTACAACGTTATTATATCAAACATAGTTGAATGTTGCAAATTTTGTCAATCTAAAAATTACAAATTTAATGTAATATGTTATTAATCATAAACAGTTGGATTAGAATGATTGAAAACCGTACTCAAACTAATTTGGCTGTGTTAACTTCGTTTTTTATTTAGAATTTAGTTGTTATTGAAAATAATGTCTGCCATAATTCTTGCGATTTCACCTAGTTATTTGATTATAATTTTGATTTTCAGTTTAAGATCCATAAATACACATCCAATCAAACAATTCTAGCTTTTGTTGGTGTACACACACACACTTTGGTTGTTTTTATCAGTCTCAGTTTATAATATTTTTTTTTTCTAAGTTCACCTTGAGATTAATTAATGAATGCTACAATTTTATATCTATTAAAAGTAAAGCGGGAAGAAAAGTATATAATATTTGTTAATTCCCATTCATAAATGAAGGTAAAATTATGGGTTAACGTGCACAATTACTCCAAAAGTTTTGCAATTTACCCTCAGTTTTTTTTTTTTTTTCATTTGATTCAATATTGCCTTAAAAATATTAAAATAGAGCAGTATTACCTTTTTCTTGCTAAAAGTTAACGCTTTACATTAATTTTTTAATGCTCAGTATTATTTTTTTAACAGTATAAGACAATATTGTTACATTTTAAAACTTTTAGATGACTTTGGCCATCAAAAGACTTCCAAAGTAACATTATTCTTTAACGAAAATTTTCAAAGCAAATTCACACCTTAACTCAAATTATCAATATAAGGCACATTAAACAAGTTAACTAACTTTCTTTTGTGCGCAAGAATTAGGTACATTAAACTCGTAAAAAGAACCACAATGGTATAAGTTAAGATGAAATCCACTTTGATAACTGCACAACAAGAACTTATCAGCCTCAAATAGACTCAGCTTTTGAGCTTAACTATACAAGTGTTAAAAAATTTGATTGTCACCACAGACCTATCAGCCTCGAATAAGCTCAGCCTTTTAATAATTTGAACATCTTTTGGGAAATTCTTTTCCCATGGGAAGGAGGGACTAGACAGATCATCATTTCACTGGATCACTAAAAATCAATAGAATTCCATCTAACGAACTTGCACTTCCCTCTATATAAGTTAAGCCAAGAGAATGATTTCGCCCCGTGAACCTGCATAGATAAACCCAAAAGAAAAGCAATTAACTCATTTTTTTAAGAACGATTAAAGAAATCATTGAGAAGATACGGTCAATTTATCAGTAGTACATTGCTCATAAATCTCTTTGGCTAGCTGTAACATTGCATCAGCATCTTCGGCCAACTTGGATAATTTTTCTGCCTCCTTAATTGCTTCAGCAGCCCAATGTGACTTGTGCTCTGCTTCAGCAACTTTGCATGCTGCAACCTCCACTGCATCCATTACCGACTCATGAGATGCTGTAATGCCTGAGGCCAGTGATTGGCGTGGCCTGGAATCGATTTGTTTTGGTGCAGGTGGTTTTGTCTCCACAGGTGTCGTCGTTCTCTTTATCCTGTAATGATTTTGTACCTGCATGAGGGCAGAGTTGAGAAACCCAAAACATACATAACCATGAAATTGAAATCTAAACCCCAGATCAGAGTTAACCAAACACGGGCAAGGCAGAGCAAACTGGACGACAACTAAGCAGAATAAAGGAAAAGCAAATAGGCTACCAGACAGAGGATTGAGTATTGACCATCATTCAAATAGGATTGAAAAATGGCAAAACTAAGAAAGAGGACAAGATGCAGGGGAGGGATGATAGAAAGGTCACTCAAAAGGAAAAAACAAAACCCTACAAAGAAAGAAAAAGAACTCCTCAAAAGAGATCAGAGATCTATAGGATACGTGTTCTTCAAAAATTTCCTGTGCACTCAAGTAACCCATAGATTTTGGAGTATATATTGTTCTTGTTTTTTCTTTTGCTACAGCACCTGGTATCCTTTACCAGCCCCTTGTCACGGGGAACTCCACGAGGCCAAACTAATCCAGACTTGAGGCATGATATGACCTTTTTTTTTTAGGCGGCACCCCTACCACCTAACATTGTTGCATTCACAAATTTTGAACACAAGACTATTAGTTAAGCTAAAACAACCTCTTGCCAGTGGATAAGCGCTTGGTGGTTTCGGGGTCTATGCTCTTATCCCACTAATTTTTCTTTTGTGCAAGCCCAGTACACCCATATTAACATGGCACCATAGGAATTGAAGTCAAGTAAACTTTAATAGAAAGAACCATATTCATTTACCAACCAAAGCAATGCTTTCAGATACCAAATAGCCATAACCCAAACTTCCCCGCTCCTCGAAACTGCAACTCTCCAACATCTCTCTCTCATTCCCAACCCAAACAAAGCCTCTCAAAATCAAATCAATCATTTACACAGCCATAATAATCATTACTAAACACAAGTAATTCAAAATTAAGTTGTGTCTATCATATTTATTTCTGCAATAAGTCAACATCAAAGAGGATATTTTACCTTTTCAAGTTTTCGTTGTTCAACAAGCTTTCTCAACCTTGCTCCTACTGCTCGTCTGTAATTTTGAGGAACCTCATGCTTTTGCTGCAGCATTATGCATGGTCATCGTCATTTGTGAATTTCAGCTTAGTCTTACTCAGCACACAAAGAAAATCTAATCACAATCAATAATCCATGTTCTAGTGAATCTCCACACACCACCACCCACAAGAAAAGGGATGAGGGGGATTGAAAAATGAGCAGTTTTAACATACTCAAATGTTTGACTAAATGCAAATCATGATGATTTCAACAAAAGGCATCAAGATGACAGCGTATATTTTGACCATTGGCTCAAGTTCAACATTTAAGTTGATGAATGGATATAAATAGCAGTCTGAGTGGCACATGTCTTGCAAGACATTACTCATGACGAAGAAATCAGATAAACAGATATTCATCCAGATTTTAACCCTAGATTTTTTTAGCAAACTTATGAATGAGATTAAGAACCAACTAAACGACCATATGATGATTGCATATTTATACTTAAGCTTCGATTTTTAGCATCTTAAAATAATCTCAGAACCACAATAAAAATTGCAGTTTTGACCAAGGATTTGTCTAATGCAACACAAAACTAAGTTAGAACTTCATCTAACCTCAATAAAGCTAACAATATCATTAAGGTCAGATCCATAGGAATCTCTCAACGTTGATAAGGCTTCAAAAATCATTGCATCGTACCTAAAGAACATAGAGTACACAGAACCTCAAATGAGCTATGATATAATATTGATTAAACAGTGTAGGTAAGAAAAAAAATTAACGCATATATTATATTGAAGACACTACAAAACTTGTGACACAACAACTAGAGATTAAGTAAAGAATACTTGGAATTGTGGTGCATAAGTATTCCTGCAACATGATATAATACTCCGGAGCAATAAAGTTTGCGACATTTCTAAATACTACATGCTGAAATGCTGTCTTTACAAATAGACAGGTGTACCTGCATGGTGTTGAAATCTATGTTTTCTATGTAAAATAAACAAAGAAAGAAAGCCATTTCTCGGGTAATATTTTCCCTTTGATAATCATATCCTGTATAAATAGAATGGGTGGGACATAAATGATGGCCCCAAAGGACTAACACATATTCAAAGAAAGTGTCTCAGTCAAATGATTAGAACTTCATAATTGGGAGTTCAGTTAGCTGCTTACTGTGGAGCTTGTTTGACATCCTGTACATTGTGAGAAGAATCATCTGTGACGGCATCAGAAGATGCACATCGACGAAGTGGAGTAGCAACAGAAGCGCTTTGCGTGCCCGCAGGTGTAGCAGGTTCCGTAGTCTTAATCTTTACATTCTTAGCTTTTTCTTTAGATCCTCCTTGAGTGGCAGTACTAACATTTAAATTTCTCCATTTATCCTGTTAAGTGTGCCAGAATGAGAAAAGAAAAAAAAAACAATATAAGAAGATTTCGCAATACACTAAAGTCTGGAGAGTAAGTCCAAATTTGTCAAACTCAGAAAACAAAGACAGCATCGGCTTTTGTAAATCATGCGTAGAGGCACTTGGTTCATATTTCATTCGCCGACACAAAATTGAAAGCCAAATGCAAAAACGTCACAATAGTACAAAAAAAAAAAAAAAAAAAAAACAGAAAACAACAATCAATTAACAATCTCACCCCAAACAACAGCTAAAGAACAATAACAACAATAATAAAATACCCTTAAAAACCCGTCATCGTAGAGATTAACGAGATAAGGATGAAAAAAGAGGAACCTTAAGATCGATATTGGAACGGTGAGTGAGAAAGCGGGCAAATTCGGGATCTTTGAGGATATTCTTCCACTTGCCGTGACCATGTTTCTTAATGCCCGCGAGCAAAGCTTCTTCTTCATCGGCGGTCCACTTGTGCTTTTGATTTCCCATTTGGATTCACCAATCTACACTCTTTTCCCTTCGTCGCCGGCGTTTTCAAAGATTGCGTTTCGCCCAAGAAGCAGCAACAACTTCGTCGTCTGGCAGTGTGTGTGAGAACCGTACGAGAAAACGCTGAAAAATATCAAAATGGTCAATATATAAATCAATATGTTTTTTTAAGGTCGAAAATAAATAAATATCCATACATACATATATAATAAATAAATATCCTATAATGGATTATACTATATTTTAAATTTAATGTAGATTCATTTTTTAGACCTGTAACGTAGATTCATTATCCCAATTGATAATGGTATTTCATTCAATCAATTGATAAAAGTTATTTTTTTCACTAATAAACTATTGATTAAAGTGGTAAGTGATTTCTGAAAATCACAGTTATTAGAAGAAGTGAAAATCCTTTTTACTCAAATTCTCATTTGTTTTTAAAAAAAGAAAACTCTTAACTCTATAAGTTTTGAAAGGAAAACCACTGTTTGTATGATATAACATGTTTTTGTTTAACATATTAATTTTTTTATATATAATATTTTTAATTAACTATGAAATATTCTAACTAATAATTTTTATGTTAGAATAATTTTAATAATTTATATTTTCATCGGTTTATGTAAAATTGATATTAGATGCCTATTATTGCATTTAGTAATTAGTACATCAAAAGTGTATTGTTTTTCACATTCAACGTCCTCAAACCTTTTTCCAGAGCATCAAAGGAGCAAGTAACACGAGCAATTTACAACGAGTATTTTTTGAAAAATATAACTATAAGGGCTAATTTGATAAAATTATTAAGACTTAAAGATTAGTTTTCCTTTTTTTCCGGTGAAATAGTTTTTGCTTTTATTAATAAGCGTTAAAATTTACATTTTTTTTTTTTTGATATGAACGATGGCATAGCCTTTTAATTAAAGGAAATCAAAGGTGGGGAATATATTCCCATACAATCTTTTTTTTTGCTATTGCACCCGGTTCACCGGAGCTTTGCCCTGACTAGTCCGGATCGAGGTTCTGTCGGGCGCATATGCGGGGACCTCTCCCAAGGAAGTTTTCTGTATCCATAAGGACTCGAATTCGAGACCCTTGCTTAAGCGACTCAAGTCCCTTCCACTTGAGCTAACTTCCGCTGGTTATTCCCATACAATCTTGTAGAACCAAAGACCTCAGAAAAGAGAGACAAGAATGAAAAATACATGTGCTAGATTTACATAATCCTTCTATGAGCCCACTATGAGCCCATTACCAGGGAAAAATAAGGCCCATTATTTTCTTGACCTTAAATATAAATATAAGGCCCATTAACAAAAAGCTGAAGCAGGGGAACTGCGGGTTAATGTGGGGCCATTAACAAGTTGTTAAGAAAGAAGGAAAAAGAACGTGGAGCTCATTTAGACCATTATTACGTACGGCAGAATTTACTGTATAATAACTATCCAAAAATTAGTAGTGTTATATTTTTAAATATGATCACTTGTAAAAATATCATTCTCTATTCCTTTATGACATAGAGGTAACAGTTCCATTCTATAATTCTTATAATTTTGGTTCAAAGAGGCTTAAACATAAGTTTATGCCTTATATGGAATAATTCAAAAGGATGGAATCATGAGATACCCAACAACAAACGTAGTCTTTAATATTTTAAAGACTTCGTGTTTATTTGGAAAATCCTCAAACCTTGATTTCAAAAATCTTTTTCATATAAAACTTCTCTCACAATTATAGTAAATAAGCACTTTAAAAAAAAAAACATTAAAATAAACATGCATTTCTTTTGTTTTTCTCCTTTCTCAAGTCCAGGCTAACTACTATGTTTTACGTTTTTGTTATCACGTTATTTACTAAATTCAGTCCGTTGTATCGTGGTTTCTCTATGGGTGAATGACCTGTAAGCACTTTCAAAACTCAACTCACCTAAATTTCTTAATATATAAAAAAAAAATGTTTGGTTTGATGATGAGGACTATGATCCTTAAGATGAGCTTTGGCCTGCTTATTTTCAGCTGTCACGTCTTCGCGGGTTTTTACTTTGATCTATTTTCCCTTTAGATGTGATTTTTATAAAATAAGTCTACTTTATTTGTTATGTATCTTAGGCTTAATTGTTCAAGTACTTCTTCTAGCTAGGCTATGAGTGTAAATGGGAGACCTTTTTTTAATGTAATGTTTTACTGTTTTTAAAATGAATCTGGTTATTTATCCAAAAAGAATAACACTGTAAGGACATATTATCATTTATGACCAACGTGTAAGCATATTTAAGCACAATCAACATAAAAAGGCATGATTAAACAATAGGATATACGGAAAATTCTCTCATTAACAAGTTTATTGGTGGAAATAATCTGAGATGCTCTATGCACAAAAAAATTTCAAAGTAGTAAAATAGTGTTCTTATAAAAATCTTGTCCTTCTCACCAATAAAATCTTTAATGAGGGACTTTAATAAGAAGAGTCCGGAAGTTTTCAACAAATTAATGGTAATTAATTAAGGGGTACACAAAGCTGTTGAGTTCCTTCCCCAGGTATATATACATCAACCTAATTCTGCTTAAGATATCTATAACCCTCATAAGTATATTTATATGATAATGGTGCAAAATTTTATAAAGCTCTCTTTACGAGTTTGCATCTTAGACCCCCAATAATCCTTATCTTTTTAAGACACCATGAATAATAAAATAAAAGTGTATGATTAACTTAATTATTCATCATTCTGATCTTTAACAAATTATGATATATATATATATATATATAGACACACACACATACATGCAATACATATATAAATTATATCAAATGAACAATAATCATGCCTATAGAGTGTGTTTAACCGTAGGAGAGAACATCTCCACTTTCTTTATTCTCCACTCCTTATCTTTATATATCAACTTTAAGGGCTTAAAATTTTACTCAGAATTGTACGTAAATGATAATTAAAATAAAAAATAAAAATATTTTATTCATAATTGTTCGTATTAAATTTTAACGGCTTAAATTTTTCAAGAGTTCAATATTGATATAGGAGAACTAAGAAGTAGAGAGGAAGCGGAGAGATTTCTTGTGGCAACTATAAATTTGTACTCCATTTGGTTTTAAATATAAAATATAGTTGATTTTTTTTAAAAGATTAATGTAGATAAATAAATTACTTAATCATATTATATATTGTGTATCATTGGATTGTATATTAGTTTATTAGTCAAACTAATTAATTTGGAGAAAAAAGTAAAAATATTCTAAAATAATTTAATTAACTTCCTTAATTTATCTAAAAAAAAGTCAAATTTATCTTATATTTAAAACCAGAGGGAACATATATATAATTCAGAATCTCCCAAATTCCTTTACTATTAGAAAGTGATTTTTTAAATTTCCTTCTTTTTCCCTGATAGATCCATGCATGCAACAAATAATCACCCCAAATTCGTAAACATCAAGAGCCAATTATATCTTATCCAATCCTCGAGTGAGACAAAAAAATAAAAAGTAATGAATTGTTCGTTGTGTTCTAAAATTTAAACGTGACATGTGATATGGATTAATAAATGACAAAAACCCACGTGACGTGTTTGGCTGTAGTCACTGGTGCAGCCAGTGAATTGGGTTTTATTCCTTGGAGTACAGTTGGAACCAAGGTGTTGCCAAAGTCTAACTTGGATTTTCTCGCTTATTTTCGTAATAGAATTAAATTACTTTTTTCATAAACATTGTATCTTAAATATATAATTAAGTGCTTGTTTAAAACAGCTTATCATAAACATGTTATTGCAGACTGAGACAAAATCTATTTAACGTCTGTTAAAGTTAGTATAGATATTTACGTGGCTCTCACACCATATAGTTAATTGACATTTGCTTCATTTTAATGGTAGAGGCTATATTGCAATTTTTCTGAAATTTTTAAAACTAACATTGTACAACTTGATAGCTTAGGTTATAGCAAAAAAAAAAAAAAACTTGATAGCTTAGGATGCCTAGTACTGTTGTGGACTGGAACCAGTTTTAGTGCCTATCTTTGGATAGACACCCACCAACCTATCTAATATGGACCGTCCAGATTTCGTATTTTTTAAAATATATTTTTTAAATGAAAAAATTATTTTTTGAAAAAATATTAGTTGAGAAATTATTTTTATTTTAAATTCCCTACCCATTAAAATAATTTTTAAAAAAAATAAAAAGAAAAAAAATATAAAATCTGGACCATTCAGATTAAATCTGGACAGTCCAGATTGGATAGGTTGGTGGGTGCCTATCCAAAGATAGGCACCGGAACTGGTTCCCTTGTGGACATAGTTTAAGGGGGAAAAAATGCCCTTTATCCCTCATTATATAGGGAAAACTGATTTCCCAATCATTATGGGGCTGTTTGAATCCATTTTCTTACAAATATGTTTTTTTCAAAAAAAAAACATAAAACTCATAGAGAAAACTATTTTCAATAAGTTCTTTTAAAAAATAAAAAACATAATGTTGTTCTTAAAAACTAAACAATCAAAACACTTTTTAGGTGTTTTTTTTTCTTGTTATTATTTTTTAAGACCGTCACTTGTTCACTATACACTACAACATTGGCAACAACCACCATCATATCACCGTCGGCTACAGTCATCGCATGTCACTCAAAAATAGATTAGGATCGGAGGAGTATAGTTATTACATCTATGTTAATTGTAGTTTGTCATAATAGATATTTAAACATAATTTTTAAGGATCGAAAATGAGAAGTGTCATTATAGGAGCACTATAATGTCCGAATTAGATCAGTGCATGGAAGTAAAATTGCATTTTATGTTTATTTTATGATACTTTCTATCGACGAAACAAATATTTTTTGAATAAAATTAAATATCTTGATCCTTTACTTATTACTAAACATGTTTGTGGTACCATACATTTATTTCCTTCCTATTCATTATTGTCAAAACTTTATTTCAACCAGGTGAACCTTTAGACGTGAACCAATAATATATATAAAATAAAACTAAATAGGTAAATAATATTTACATATAATCAATTTTTGAAGTGTATAAAAATGCACTTGTGATGTGAGTATTTCGAATTGTCTTTTCTTCTTCTTTGGAGTTCAAATGTCCTCACGTGTGTTATTTTTTCTTCTGGTTCAGAAAAAAATTTGTAAGCTGAACAATACTTAAACATGGCCCGTAATTGGTCAAAAGTGCGTGTTTATATGTGTGTGTCTATATATTTATAAAGCACTCATCAGCTATTAAATATAAGAGCTACTTGTTAGTGTCATTGGTGTGACAGAAATAGAGGGGAGATGAGGATAAATATTATAATGAGTTTGATTTTACAAAATTGGAGAAGTAAGAGTTAAAATATTTTAATTCTTATTTTTTTCTATTTTATATATTCAAAATTTATTTTATTAAAATTTTATAACACCACTTATCTATTTCTTTTAAATTGAACACTTTTAAAATTTTTCCTCTCATTCCTTCCCTTCTATTTTCTTCTAGCCAAACAGACTCAACCTCAATTCATTTTGTCCCCTCAAATTTGTAACATTTTCTCTAAATCATCCCTTATTAATTGTATTCATTAAAGGGAACTCTATTGAGGGATACTTTCCAATACAAATAGTTAAATGAAACATTTTAAAAAAACCAATACTCATTTTTTTTAAATAAATAATTTACCCAACTTTCATTATTTTTATACATTAGATATAGTAAATAGTATCGGACGGAGGGAGTATTTATTAATGAAATCTATGTAGGGCTACATTGGTAGCTCGAATATGAGAAATGTGAGATGAGGATGGTGTCCTAGGTGTCAGTACAAAACCGATTTGTATTAACAGTGACAAAAGTTTGGTTCCCATTCATTGCTCATTGTAGTGATTAGCTACTAATTTCTGATCACTTGATAATATTTCATCGAAGGTACGAATCTATATATATATATATTATATGCAGAGATTGGATTATATAAGTAAATAATTTATATGTATATTTATAAATACTCTCTAAATTGCACAACATATCTTTGCACCCACCGAAACCATAAATAAAATCGGTATGAAATATATTTTCCTACATTATTTTTAGCACCGAAGTAAGAAGTGTTTTACCCCATAATCGTTGTAAATTAAAAAAAGAAGAAGAATACATTTTTATACTAATGATTATTTAAGATTACTTCAGATGGAGGCTGATTCTAATAATTAAACACATTTGAATATCTTAACACAAATTTAATCTATTAATATATCTAGTCACTAAATATAGTATGACCTTTCAATCTGACACCAGATTTGCTTTACGATCGGTGATGATATGTTTATGTATTTGGAGGACTTGTTAAATAAAGTCACATTTATAAAGAACGATTTTATCTATAGTATTCTGATAAATAATTCTTATAATATAGTATATTACTAAATTTTTTAACTGTTAGCATTTGACTAAAAAGTTAGGATGTCGACTCTATTAAGAAATGGCTTCGATTCTATGTGCATTATTTATGTTCCAAGCAAGAAGAAGAAGAAGAAGAAGAAGAAGAAGAAGAAGAAGAAGAAGAAGATGATGATGATGATGGTGGTGGTGGTGGTGAAAAAGACATGTGCATGTATGTGTATTATTGAAGCTTGAAAGTGCCAAACAAATAAAGCTGAGTTAGAAATGGTTAATCAAAATTTGTCTCCATCTCTAAAACACACACACATAATACACAAATACCATGAGATTTTGTAGGAGCATTTCATTTTTCATTTTTTTTTTAATCAAAAAGGAGCATTTGATATCTGGCAGAATATAAATATAAAAAGATCTGCTTTGAAAAATATCTTGATGATATTGATTTATATCGATTCCAAAATTATATAGGATCGGAGTGATTGAATTCAAGTATATAATTGCATGAGCACAAATGATAGGGCCTAATCTCATGCACAGTGACTCCACACCACACCATTTTACTCAGCTTTTACTGGATAAAATCTTTTATTGGTAGCCCTCTATGAAATCTCCCACCTTGTCTCAGTAATCTTTTGATAGATTATTGACAGACATTTATTCTTTATTTGCAATCTTCTTTTAGATTATATACAAAAAACAATTTTTATATACTTTTAACCCAAATCAATATTAACAAATAAATATTTTAGTAACAACAAACACTTAAAATTAGTGACAAAACCCTATTTACATACAAAATCACTTAAAAAACAATGTTTACATACTGTTTACAAAAATCGATACTAACAAATAACAATTTTAGTAACAACAAACACTTAAAAGTAGTGGCAAAATCCTCTACACATACAAAATCACTCAAAAAATAATCTTTACATACTCTTTATCAAAATCAATATCGAAAAATTAAAACGACTAAAAAACCACTAGTAGGAGAAAATCAATTGAACTCAGATTTAGCAAAAAGAGAACAACTCAAACAACGAACCCATGAACTTTAGAAGAAAAAAATCTAGCTAGACGCCACTTGTAGGAGCACCCACGAACCCAGAAAAACTCCAAAACCTACAAAACCCACAAACCCATGAATGATGAATGACGAAGGAGAGCTATAAGGGAGGAGAAGGGAGCAAAACCACTAAAGGAGTGACAGAAGAGAGTGAAATGGTGGTGGAGGAGTCGAAATGGAGTCATTGGAGATGTAGAAGTAAGCTCTTTTAACTTTAAATGTTTCAAATGACGAACAAAAATAGTTCTCTAAGGTGTTTTTAAAAAAGTATACTTAACGGTTATTATTAAAGGACCGTGAACTATATTATATTTGATGGTTCTTTTTTAACAACCATCAAATATATATCATCTATATTTGATGGTTTTTCACAAACAACAACCATCAAATAAAAGGTAGTATTATTTTTCCAAAAGAACCAAACTAATGTATGACAATTGGACTATATAACCATTAAATATTTTCTCATATCCTGAATGATTGTTTTGAAAAACTGTTATATATGTCATTCCTAAAACACTGTCTCGGTATATTTAACGATTTTATTAAAACGGTTAAATATAAAGCGTTAAATATAGTTAAACTTGGAGTGGTGGTACCAAAACTGTGTGAGCCAAGAATCTAGCTCCATCACGTAATTGGTATTGCTAGGAAATTAATTAGAGTGCCAAAATGATTCATTTGTTGCTTTCTTCAGTTTGTAATCAACAAAAATTGAAAAGGATAACAACAAGGTTCCTTATTTCTTAACCCTCTTAGGACTTTAATTTGTTACCCCCAATTAAAGAGACTTGATCCTAAGAAGGTTAATAAGAACCTTATTTTTATCCTTTAATTTATTCAATTTTTGTTCAGAAAAAACAGAAGTGATCAAAAATTAATCTTTTTATCACACTTTAATAATTTAATTTCTCACCCCATGACAATCACGTGATGGATCTAGATTTTGTTACTTTTTCCATTGGACCACTGAGTAGAGATCCAATCAATGGACCAAAAACTAATAATTTAATTTTTCACCCCATGACAATCACGTACGGGAAAAGAAACTTTAAATTTTGTCGGTCGTTCTGCAAATTATATCAGTGCTACGAGACAACACCCACGACACCTTAGCTTCTTCACATTTTTCATATTCATCGCAGGTACAAATCTATATTTATGCAGAGATTGGATTTTATTAGTAAATAATTTATATGTATATTTATAAATGCTCTCTAAATTGCACAACATATCTTTGCACCCAGCGAAACCATAAATAAATTCGGAATGAAATATCTTTTCCTACATCATTTTTAGCACCAACGTAAGAAGTGTTTTACCCCATAATCGTTGTAAATTAAAAAAAGAAGAAGACATTTTTATGCTAATGATTATTTAAGATTACTTCAGATGGAGGCTGATTCTAATTAAACACATTTGAATATCTTAAGACAAATTTAATCTATTAATTAATATATCTAAGTCACTAAATATAGTATGACCTTTCAATCTGACACCAGATTTGCTTTCCAATTGGTGATGATATGTTTATGTATTTGGAGGCCGTGTTGTGTGCTAAATAAAGTCACATTTATAAAGAACGATTTTATCTATAGTCTTCTGATAAATAATTCTTATAATATAGTATATTACTAAATTTTTTAACTGTTATCATTTGACTAAAAAGTTAGGATGTCGACTCTATTAAGAAATGGCTTCGATTCTATGTGCATTATTTATGTTCCAAACAAAAAAGAGGAAGAGGAAGAAGATGATGATGATGATGAAAAAGACATGTGCATGTATGTGTATTATTGAAGCTTGAAAGTGACAAACAAATAAAGCTGAGTTAGAAATGGTTAATCAAAATTTGTCTCCATCTCTAAAACACACACACACAATACACAAATACCATGAGATTTTGTAGGAGCATTTCATTTTTTTTTTTAATCAGAAAGGGGCATTTGATATCTGGCAGAATATAAATATAAAAAGATCTGCTTTGAAAAATATCTTGATGATATTGATTTTATCGATTCCAAAATTATATAGGATCGGAATTGAATACAAGTATATAATTGTCATGAGCACAAATGAGAGGGCCTAATCTCATGCACAGTGGCTCCACACCACATCATTTTACTTAGTTTTTACTAGTTAAAATCTTTTATTGGTAGCCCTCTATGAAATCTCTCATCTTGTCTTAGTACTCTTTTGACTTTTGATAGATGATTTATAGACATTCATTCGTTATTTGTAATATTCATTTAGAGTATATACAAAAAAACAATTTTTATATACTTTTGACCCAAATCAATATTAACAAATAATAATTTTAGTAACAACAAACCCTTAAAATTAGTAAGGCTATATTGGTAGCTTGAATATGAGAAATGTGAGGTGAGGATGGTGTCCTAGGTGTAAGTATAAACCAATTTTTATAAATAGCGGCAAAAGTTTGGTTCGTGGTTCGGTGCTCATTATAGTGATGAGCTACTAATTTCTCATCACTTGATAATATTTCAATTGTTTAAATTTAATCTTCATGGTTTAAATTTAAAATTTTTAGTTTGTGATTTTTAGATGATAAATTCACTTTTATGAGAAGTAATAGTTATAAGATTATCTTTATTTTAAATTTTAAATATGTTAGAATAAAAAGTTCTTTAAAGTATAAAAATTAAATTAAATTTGAACCATCCAAAATCAAACTAACAATATAAATGGGTTATGAGAACATTTGTGCTCATCAGAGTGTTGAGCACAAAATATTCTCCCACCAAAAGTTTTTGGTCATGTATGGTTCTAGTCATCAGTGGTCCTTTAATTATTAGTGTTACTTTATGCCCTTACTGTAGGAGCTAATTTACCTTTTTTAAAGAGTGTGAAGGAAGTGAAATAAGTTATATTAAAATATTTATATTAATTTTTTATTTAAACTAAATTACTTAAATTAATATCTAATCTAATAATATACGATATATATTATGATTAAGTACATTTTAAAACCTTTGTAACCTTTCCAAAAAAATTAATTAGCACGTATAATAGGTATATTAGCGACTGAAAGGAGTAATATGTAATAGAGCAAAAAAAGACCTCCAAACTTTCAAAATGCCAAACCAATAATTTCCCATCAAAATGAGTTATGAATTTCTGATTAAGTGTGGTCAATCTTTTATCAGCTATCAATTATAGGAACCAAACCTGACTTAGGATTATGAAACTTTGGAGGTCCTTTTTGAGATTTTTCCAAATTAAGTGCCAAGATGCGATTAATTATATTTTTCTTCAGTTTTTTTTATAAAAAAAAAAATTGAAAAAGGATAACAATACGGTTCTTAGTTATTTCTTAGCCGTGTACGTTAATGGATTTTAATTTGTTACCTTAAAAAAAAGAGACTTAATCCTAATAGGGATTAGAACCTTAATTATTTTATCCTTTGTGTGTGTGTGTGTGTTTTTGTAAAACTGAAATAAACAAAAATTAATTATTTTGGTTCTTTAACCGTTGAAAATTAATCAACTCAAAAGTCCAATAACAACATGCAACTATAAGTTTTTATGTAAGAAATGACATGTTTCTGCTATTCATTTTTCATCATTGAGATCTTTTGTTATTTTTTGAATAGAAGAAATTTTTTGTTATTAGATCACTTTCTTATGATCTTATAGTAATTCTTAATTTTTCTCCCCTTGCCAATCACGTGATGGAAAAGCTGGATTTTGTTACTTTTTATTTATATTACAAGGTTTTATTACTTTTTCATGGGACCCCTGAGTTGAGCCCAACACGTACAGGACCAGAAACTTTAACTTTTGTCGGTCATTATGAAAATTATATCAGTGCAACGAGACAACACCCACGACACCTTAGCTTCTTCACATTTTTCATATTCATCGCAGGTACAAATCTATATTTATGCAGAGATTGGATTTTATTAGTAAATAATTTATATGTATATTTATAAATGCTCTCTAAATCGCACAACATATCTTTGCACCCAGCGAAACCATAAATAAAATCGGTATGAAATATCTTTCCCTACATCATTGTTAGCACCGACGTAAGAAGTGTTTTACCCCATAATCGTTGTAAATTAAAAAAAGAAGAAGAATACATTTTTATACTAATGATTATATAAGATTACTTCATATGGAGGCTGATTCTAATTAAACACATTTGAATATATTAACACAAAAGAAGAAGAAGAAGAAGAAGAAGAAGAAGAAGAAGAAGAAGAGGAAGAAGAAGAAGAAGAAGAAGAAGAAGAAGAAGAAGAGGAAGAGGAAGAGGAAGAGGAAGAGGAAGAGGAAGAAGAAGAAGAAGAAGAAGAGGAAGAGGAAGAGGAAGAGGAAGAGGAAGAAGAAGAAGAGGAAGAAGAGGAAGAGGAAGAGGAAGAGGAAGAAGAAGAAGAAGAAGAAGAGGAGGAGGAGGAGGAGGAGGAGGAGGAGGATGATGATGATGATGATGATGATGATGAAAAAGACATGTGCATGTGCCAAACAAATAAAGCTGAGTTAGAAATGGTTAATCAAAATTTGTCTCCATCTCTAAAACACACACACACATAATACACAAATACCATGAGATTTTTTAGGAGCATTTCATTTTTTTTATCAGAAAGGAGCATTTGATATCTGGCAGAATATAAATATAGAAAGATCTGCTTTGAAAAATAGCTTGATAATATTGATTTTATCGATTCCAAAATTATATAGGATCGGAGTGATTGAATACAAGTATATATATAATTGTCATGAGCATAAATGAGAGGGCCTAACCGCATGCACAGTGACTCCATACCACACCATTTTACTCAGCTTTTACTAGTTAAAATCTTTTATTGGTAGCCCTCTATGAAATCTCCCACCCTATCTTAGTACTTTTTTGATAGATGATTGACAGACATTCATTCTTTATTTGCAATCTTCATTTAGAGTATATACAAAAAAGAAAAAATTTATATACTTTTAACCCAAATCAATATTATCAAATAACAATTTTAGTAACAACAAACACTTAAAATTAGTGGTAAAACCCTATGCACATATAAAATCACTCAAAAAATAATGTTTACGTACTCTTTACGTAAATCAATACTAATAAATAACAATTATATTTTAGTAACAACAAACACTTAAAAGTAGTGGCAAAATCCTTTACACATACAAAATCACTCAAAAAATAATATTTACATACTCTTTATCAAATACAATATCAAAAAATTAAATTGTGAGAAGGGTGTTGCATTTCGAGTGTTCAAATGGTTAATAATCTAGAACATGATTTACATTATTTGAACTTGTCAAGCGTACAAATTTTGTGAGAAGGGTGTTGCATTTCTTTGTTGGTAGGCAATTTCTTTTTAATTGATGAATGCTTAAATGGCAATCACTTAATACCATAAGCATAATGGTACATATTCAACTGACAAAAAGAAAAGGTGTGCCAATTGTTTTACTTTATCGAACTATAAAGCACTAGTTACCCTTATATAAATATTTTGGACAAAGATAGTGTAGACCTAATTATTTCTATAGAGTTAACTGTCAACATTCCTATCTATTAACCAAAGAGTGATATAACACCAAGCGCTAGTGTAGCGCAGTGGTATGACGCTGGGTTATCCAGCTTTTGTATCAGGGTTCGAACCCTACCCAGACCATTGATCCCTTTAAAAAAACAAAAGAGCGATATAGCAATGATTTTAACATTTTGAAAATTAAAGTTGCTTCTGCGAAAAGGTTAGAATAACTAGTGCTATTTACAACATATTTTGAGGACCAAAATACCCTTCAACCCTAAATTTTTCTATCTAAAACTTTTATTCAGCCCTCCTTTCCCTCATCATATCTCCTTGCTTGTAAAAATGTCTCTCTCTCTCTCTCTCTCTCTAAAGTGCAATCCCCATGTGTTAAAAGGTCAAAATAAAAGACCTACAAACTAAGTTATTAAACTAGGACCGGCCACTAAGCCTGTCTGAATAATGGGTCAAATCAGAGTCAAACATGAGATAACCTGGGACATAACCTAAGCCAATCAATGGATAAAAAACTTTAAATTTTGTTATTATACAAAGTCAGTAGTACTACATGCCAACACCTACGACAGGCTTCCTCACATTTTTCATATTAAAAAAAGTGGCTTTCATAAATAAGGATTTAATTGAAAAACAATTATTACTAACCTGTAAGTAGACTTATAATAATGATCACAATGTTATTTTAATAAAAAAAAAATGTGAATAGGACCAACATTTTTATCTAAAGTGGACTTATAATAAGGATCAAAATATTATTTTAATAAAAAAAGGTGGGAACTAATATTTGTTCTTGTATTTAATTTCCTCTATCTCCATGGTAAAAATTTATTCTCCCACCATAATGGAAAAGTTAAAAACATAAAATTTTGGTTCATAGCTTAAAACAATTTTTGCATCAAAGATTTTATTAAAAAAAGGATGATCCAAACATGATAAAAAACCAAAAAATGGCTTTTGGCCTCCAAATATGATCCCAAACATACCCTTTGACACAAATAGATTTGATGGAGAGGGGAGGGGAGAGAAAATTTTTATAAGCTGAATTTAGAAAAACTGGGGAAGTGGGGTTATAAATGAAATTTCAATAAAAAGAATATGTAAGATAAAAGAGTAACAAAAATTAATTAAAAGTTTTTAACCCCCTATCTAATTATTGTTTTAAATCCAACTCAAATTTTTTTTCATCCCCTCACTTTTCCTCTCCTTCTCTCATAACGAACAACCCAGTTTTAGAAGGAATTTCAAAATAACTTTGAAACACACATGCGTATATTTCTTGTCGTGGAAGATCATATATGTCACATGTCAGTAAACTTTTTTGGGAAACTCACTGTATGGTCTAAAGGAAGGAAAGTAATTATTAAAAAAAAAAAATCCCACAATATGTAATTAGTAATGGACCTATATATTATCATTTCCACCATCAAAAATTGTCATTTAATAATCTTCAGTGTCGTGAGAGTACTTAGATTCCTTGAAACCTCATAGTCCCAATTTCCTTTTCCCTGCCCAGAATGAATGAATGAATGTACATGTGCGTGGGGTTAAAATATTTGGAAAAATCATACTAAGGCCCCAATTTAAAAAAAATAAAAATCATAAAAGTGCTATAGCTTAATGACAAGTGAATTAGTCACAAATGACAAGCTATACAACTCTTTTGTTATTATTTTCTTTAATTAAAACCTTGATGTGTGACTTTTCCTAAAACATATCATCATGAGTAGTTTTACATTTCAACTCAAGTTAATATGAGTACAAAGGCTCTCTTCCTTTAAACAGATAGCCAGAAATTCAATCATATTTGTATCTATATGCAAAGGAAATCTAGCTAAGCTGTACCTTAATGTTGTTAATTACATACTCATAGATGGAACATGTAATTATGTACTGTCTCTTGTCCTTAATGAAAAAGCTAGTAGTTAGAGGGTTGGATTTGATCCAAAAAATATTTAAGAGCTCAATTTGTTTTATTTCTTATATTTAACATTTTCCTTTAAACTAAGTTATCTAACTTATAAACTTATATATAATATAATGTTACACATAACTATTGCAGGGAGATCAAATTATATTTATAATAATTAACTAATTGATTTTAAGGAAACGAATTAAATTTTTAATAATTACTTTATTAATTAAGTTATTATATTAAGGGACGGCGAGCATAAGTATATAAAATAAACAAAAAAAGAAAAAGAAAAGAAAACAAATTAAGCCTAGAAAATTGGTACAAGGGAGGATATACATAATATCAATATATAAATTGATATTCATAATATCAATATATATATGTGTGTGTGTGTGAAAATTGGTACAAGAGAGGATATATGAAAGTTAGAGAGCTTGTCTTAATCTAGATCGTCTAGATTTTGACGATCCAGATTTAATTTTTCAATTATTATTTTTTAAATAAAAAAATTATTTTTTAAAATATATTAGTTGAGAAATTATCTTTATTTTAAATTATTTATCTATTAACATAATTTTTTTAAAAACAAAAAAATAAAAAAAATTAAATCTGGACTGTCCATATCCCGTCTGGACGGTCCAGATGGGAGGAGCTTTCCCAACCCATCCTTGGATGGGTAGGGCTAGTACGGATAGAGAAATTGATTCCTAGTACGTAGCTACAAGCCACATATGGTTCATCTCATCAAAGCTTTTTGTATAAATGCATGCATATATGTAGCTACACGAATTATAAAGGTAAAAAATTGTTACCCATTGTAGTCCCCTGATGGTCTCTATAAATACCCGTGACTTGCTATCCTCTTCTTCATCACATATCATCAACTCGCAGCAGTAACACAGCTTCTCTCTTAGTTTGAGTTTGTGCTTCTAATTAATTAGTTTCCACCAGAGAAACCATGACGTCGACGGTCATTAGCTACACCATGGTCGTCACTGGTCCCGGGGCCGACCACCTTATCATGGCCGGCCGATTTATCGGTTCTAAAGAACCTTCGCCTCCTTGGCTAGGTGCTTATTCGCTTACACACACACACACATTTCCTCCTCTTTGCCATTAAAACCAATCATATCTATATATATCACTTGTCCAATTAATTGTGAATATATATAATGTTGTCGCAGATGATCAGGTTGCAGAGAAAAGAGCACATGACGCAGATCTGAAAAGCATGAAGAAATATGAACGCCATGCTCCAAGAAAAGAAAATGGTAACAGCAGATTAATATCTTCTGCCTCCTCGGGAACCCAACAACAACAATCATACGACTTTACCATGGATTGGTTCGTAGAGAAGGGAATTCCAGAAGTATTTGTGCTTTTGCTTCTTGATTTTGAGATCTTCCTTGTGAGTCTCACTGTTCATCCCATTCCTAATCTCACTTCTGAGCCTCTTCATTTCATCTGCAACTCTTGGGTTGATACATTCAACAACACACAACTCACTCGTGTTTTCTTCATCAACAAGGTACATAATTACATTTTCCTTATATTCCTGGTTCTTATTGTTGGAATTTTAATGTGTTAGCGTGTCAAAAGAAGTCCTGTAATTGGTCATGATTTGGAAAGCCTTACTGTATACTGATATCTGAGCTTGAGCTCGTAAAACGACTATATGAAGAGAAGTCTTAGAACTGACTATTGGGAGCTGACCATTATAACTTCAATGTCAGGTTATCAAAGTTTTCACCAAAAAAAAAAAAAAGTCAGGTTATCGAAGAACTAAATGATATAATGGCAACAAACAACCATTTTATCTCTTCAATAGTCACATTTTTTCTGCCTTTATAAAAGGCAATGTACGAAGTGAGGTCAGTGGAAAGAGAGGTCAGAAGTTGCCAAGTCCATCACCGGATGTTAGAACCGGGAAAATAGAATAGTAAAGGCGACTGGTTTCCTATCACCCGAACTGTTGGATTCCGATCTCTCTCTCCTCTTCCTCTCCTAATCAAATTCTTTTATGTTTCTTTTGTTCTAACACCCTGATTTCTGCAAAGAGCGTCACATCTTAATTTATTGATGTGGGGATAAAAAAATATCTCTTAAGGACAATCTCCTCATACACGACTCCAACTATATATTTTTATTGTGTTATATTACATGCTTTCGCAGCAATTCATATATATTGAATGGCCCATAATTCTAATGTGTGTTTCAGGCGTACCTGCCTAGTCAAACACCAGGACTAGTGGGTCTTGAACGAAAAGTAGAGCTGAAATGTTTAAGAGGAGAACTAAGTGAAGTTCAAGATGCTGATGGAGTTCGGAAGGAATGGGATAGAATCTATGAGTATGCAATTTACAATGACTTGGGTGATGTTGATGCGAATCCAGATCTTGCTCGTCCTACTCTTGGAGGATCCACCCAATATCCCTACCCCCGTAGGCTAAGAACAGGAAGAGCTCCATCAAAAAATGGTGAGATGATAGTTAGTGTTACACCCCTACCGGCCTCACCTTTTCAAGTGGCGGGTTAGAGGGATTGCATTTAAAAGTTACCTTTCTTTTATTACTTGTTCCATTTTAGCTTGTATAAGAGAGAGTGCGCGCATTAAAGTAGCAAATATTGATTTAGTCAATTGCAAATTCAAGATTCTCAATTGCACATAAGATATCCCTTTGATCATAATTATAACCGAGAGAGAAGGAATTTTTGTGTCCTATGTATAAGTTATGCTGACTTTATTCTAATGGGGTCTACATAATGTTTATTAAACAAGGATACAGTTGAAAAATTGTTGATTTTTAAGGTAGAATTAATGAAATTTAAGGTCATTGTTAGTGTGTGTAAAACATTCTGAAAGTGACTTATGAATAGGAACAAATGAGTATTTAAGTTTTAAATGTAATTCTTATCTTGCAAATTGCAATTAAGATTTTCATTTGTTGGTAACTCAACCAACATTTGCATCTCACTCTTCAGAAATCTTTTTACGAGATGACTATCATCAAATCAAATCTTTTAAGACTTAATTGTTATTATTTCTCAAATATAAATTTTTGTTTTGAACCACTAGAGTTGGTCTTATAGTGTAAAGTCCCGCTAGATCTCCCTATGGGTCTCAAGTTCGAGTCTCAAAAAAGACATTTGTGTTGGGAGAGATAGACATGAACCTTGAATCGGATATTAGATGATAATATAAACAAAAATTGTTTTGGAAATTCAAGTATGAGTAGACTCAAGTTAACATGGGAAAGAGTGAATCAGTCTTGCATTCATATAGATATGGGCTAGAGAAGTCCTGATTATACATCAACCATATCTATTAGATGTAATAATTATAACTGTTTACTCATATTAATTAATTAAATCTGTGGAAGCAGATCCGAGCACTGAGAGTAGACTCCCTCCAGAAGATTCCTTTTCGATCTATGTTCCAAAAGATGATAGATTTGGCGATCAGAAGTTCATTGAGTTTGTGCAACATTTTCCCAAATCATCAATGAACCTTATGAAATCATACATATCAGAGGCATTGGAGGCCTCAGGAAAAGAATTTGAAAGCTTTGAGCATGTTCTTAAAGTACTTTATCAAGATGGTTTCACCTTTAATGTGCCTAAAGCCGTACTTGATGCTATTGCTCAAGTGTTACCTATTCCAACTCCCCCAGATAATGGCAATCTGCTATTAAAGTTTCCAATTCCTAGTGTAATTCAAGGTACGTACATATATTTGACGAACTAAGGTATCATTTTTTTAACCGATACAGAAGGTGGACTTTTTGTGCAAGTTACGTAGTAATTACTTAATTTAACCGATGTAGAAAGTCATTCATGTATCATTTGTTTTACCCAAGAAAATTTTGGACTAACTATGATGCTATTATATACTATCCTCCAATAATCAATGAGAAAAGTCTTCCCTGAACCGACATAGAAAATTGGGAGAATTACTATGAGGTTATAAGGAAATGATTTAATTGTCAAAAAGTCTCAATGACAAAAATAAGCAACTAGCATAAATCTATTATCTTCTATACTGAAATTTGTTATTGTATGCCCTGCAGTTGTTATCAAATTTTTGAGAGATTAAATCCATTCCTCAGAACCTTATAATAGTTCCCATTGAACGTTTTGCCCGCAATAGGGGATAGATTTGTAGGTCTGATTCAAATTAATAAAGAAAAAGTATGCTTTCTCTTGAACCAACTTTTAGTGATAATATTTAATATATACTATATAGTACCACTCAACTAAAAATTTTGACATACATAGTGAAAGAAAATTAGTGATTGATAAGAATTTCTTATATAACATTTTCCCTATAGAACAAATCTTATAAATTAAATATTGATTATTTGGATGAACAGATAATCTAGATGGATGGATGACGGATGAAGAATTTGCACGAGAGATGCTTGCTGGTGTGAATCCCGTTTTAATCTGCCTCCTTCAAGTAAGAACAAGTTTGATCAAATTCACAAATAAATATCTCTTTTCTTGCCATTGATTGTATAACTCAAGTCATTTGAAAGATACAAGCATTAATTAATTAATTAATTAATCTTCTCTTAATTATCCTCTTACAATATACTTATACTGATTCCAGGAGTTCCCCATAAAAAGCACGCTAGATATTAAAGTCTACGGTGATCATACCTCTTCCATTACAAGACAACACTTGGAGAAGAACATGAATGGGCTCACGGTTTATGAGGTGAAATCAGAAATGCAATTTTGTCTTCTTCTTTTAAAAAAATCTATCATATATATATTGATTGAAATATATTCTGATGTTGCATGCAGGCACTGAATTCCAAGAGATTATTCATATTAAATCACTATGATGCATTTTTGCCATATTTGAGGAAGATCAATGGGACTTCTAGAAAGGCTTATGCAAGTAGGACAATCCTTTTACTTCAAAATGATGGGACTTTGAAGCCACTTGCTATTGAGCTGAGTTTACCTCACCCTGATGGAGATAAATGTGGCGCTGTTAGTAAAGTGTATCTTCCTGAAAATGAAGGTGTTGAGGGTACCATTTGGCTTTTGGCTAAAGCTTATGTAGTTGTCAATGACACAGGCTATCATCAACTAGTCAGTCACTGGTAATTAAACACTTTTTTAACCCTAGGAATTATAATATATTTAATTCTTAAAATATGCAAATCATCAACGTTTGTTGGTTAAGAAAGTGGTCCCATCTCCGTAAAAAGGAGAATATAAGTTCGAATTCTAATAAGTATACTTGTTGAGAGGGCTTTAACCTTAACTCTCCCTGCCCGACAGAGATTAGTTTCAAATTCAATTAAAATGACTTTGAAATCTGATATATTTTTTTGGGGGGGTTTTGCAGGCTAAATACCCATGCTGTGATGGAGCCATTTGTGATTGCAACACACAGGCAACTCAGTCAACTTCACCCAATTCATAAACTTCTTCATCCTCATTTTCATGACACCTTGTTTATCAATGCACTTGCTCGCCAAAACTTAATCTCTGCAGAAGGAATCATAGAGGACTCATTCTTGCCTGGGAAATATTCCATGGAGATGTCCTCTGTGGTTTACAACAGTTGGAATTTCCTTGAACAAGCCTTACCTGCTGATCTCATCAAGAGGTAAACTATACTACTCTAGTTTTTAATATAAAACCTATTTAATTAAGGGAAAATCACACCAAGTTTCAGATAAAAAAATTAATATATGAAAAGTCGTAGGACTTGTCAATGGTGCCAATTTCACTTGCCATTGACAAGTTATGAGACTTTTTAAATATTATTTTATTTGACTATATATATACTATTAAAACAGCATAGAATTTATTAAGTTGATAACTCATTAACAATTAGTGATTTTTTTTTTCAGAGGAATGGCTGTAGAGGATCCAAGTGCTCCTCATGGCCTTCGCCTTGTGATAGAAGACTACCCTTATGCTGTTGATGGACTTCTAATATGGGATGCTCTGAAGACCTGGGTTTATGACTATGTCACTTATTACTACGAGTCAGATGAGATCCTTAAGCAGGACCCTGAGCTACAATCATGGTGGAAAGAACTAGTAGAAGTAGGTCATGGTGACCTAAAAGATGAGCCATGGTGGCCAAAAATGCAGACTCGTCAAGAGCTAATTCACTCTTGCACTATCATCATATGGATAGCTTCAGCTCTACATGCAGCTGTGAACTTCGGCCAGTACCCTTATGGAGGATATATCCTAAACCGTCCTACTTTAAGCAGAAGGTTGGTGCCTGAGAAGGGAACTGAAGAGTATGAGGAGATGGTGAAGAATCCAGAGCTAGCTTTCTTAAAAACAATCACACCAAAATTTGAGACACTTCTTGATCTTTCAGTTATAGAGATATTGTCAGGCCATACGACTGATGAGGTTTATCTTGGAACAAGGACTATTCCTTACTGGACATATGATAAGAAGGTGTTGGAGGATTTCAAGAAGTTTGGTGAAAGATTGGCTGAGATTGAGAAAAGATTGATAAGGAGGAATGAAGATGGGACACTGAGAAATAGGAATGGTCCAGTGATGGTGCCTTACACTCTGCTTTATCCTAGCAGTGAACCTGGACTTACAGGCAGAGGAATTCCCAATAGTATCTCTATATGAAGCTGTTGCTTATTGGGGCTCCTTTAACTATCTATCTATGTATGGAACTGGGAATGTTAAGTGTTGAGGTTGTTGTTTGCCAAAAAATAAAAGGGGTCATATGTGTGTATTTGGCTCTTGTAATGAACTAATGATTCATATATAATAAATAAGGCAAACTATTTATTTACATGTTTATAAGCATACATGTTATTTTGCTTTCCATAATAAAAGAAGCTAATAATTATATTACTACCTTTGATCTTTTTTATGAGCAGCAATTATCAAAATCATGTGGAACAAATGTATAACTAATGTACATTTCTTTCCAATTATATTCTTAGTTAGATAGATGTAAGAAATGATAGGTGGAAATTTACTGCAGAGAGATAAAGAGTAATATAATATATACTTAATGGAGATAAAAATAAAATTTATTCCTTATATTAAGAACCACCCCTATAAGAGAGAATGTTCCTTACAAAAAGGACAGGAGGTAGTATTAATTTGCAATAGAAAATGCATTTGCCAAAATACAAATGGCAATTTATTGACAACCAAGTACAACATAAGATAATCACACATGATTATTTTGATATATATATATATATATATATATATATATATATATATATAGACACAAATATATATGAACCAACAGTTGGAACATTCTCAAATGGAGATGCTATTTGTAATGCCTCTACTTGTGAGCCCTTCCTCACTTGTAGGATAAGGCAAAGTGTAGGGCATATTGACCACACTAACCCTGTTCCTCAACTTCACATCTTTATTCTTTGCTATGAGCCTTTCTTCAATTTCAGTACGCTTCTTCCCAAACCTCTTAAAAGTTTCTAATGGCTTTACATCACAAGTCCATTCAAGACTGTCTCTTTATCCAAGACAGACCTCATCAGAAGTGTTCCTTGACAATATCTCAATCACAGATAGGTCAATTAGGGTCTGAATCTTTTGAGTTATTGTCTTCAAAAAAGCTTTCTCCAGGTTTATCTTCATTTCTTCGTATTCTTCTATTCCTTCTTCAGGAAGCAATCTTTTACTCAATGTTGGACGATTCAGAATATAACCTCCACTAGGATATTGGCTAAAGTTAATGTAACATCTTGGGATTTTAAAATTTGAATAATATATTAAAAATTAGTACAAACCTTAGTGACTGAAAAACATGCGACTTGAATTTCTTATTTATTTTATTTTATTTAATTGGTGTTTGTTTTACTGAGTCAAAATACGTGAGATTGTTCACGTAAGTTAGTTCCTATTTTTCTGTTTTAGTTTGTTGAGAGAATAATGGAAGTGCTAGTGCGGTTAGAGAGAATTGTGGGAGACAGGTCCATGGCTCTGTGTTATAAAGAGTCACACCGAGATCGTTAAAGTTGCAGAGAAATAAAAAGAGTAGCACCTTCCCAAAAATCACTTTCGTCTTTTCCATTTTACTTTCCATTTTGTTTTATGGTATCAGAGCCAGGCTGTATAAACTATCAAACTGTTGCTGCCATGGAAAGCTCAAATGGAGTAAGTATTCAGAATGGGATGGAGAAACTTGTAGGCAACAACTACAAGTATTGGAGAATGTGTATGGAAGCATATTCCAAGGTCAGGATTTATGGGAGCTGGTAGTAGGTGCTGATATTATTCCCTCTGACACCCCTGAACATGCCGACTCACGAAGGAAGTGGAAGATCAAGTGTGGCAAAGCTCTTTTTGCTTTAAGAACGTCAATTAGCAAAGAGTTTATTGATCACATTCGTGATGTCATCTCTCCAAAGGAAGTTTGGGAAACGCTTGAAAGGTTGTTCACCAAGAAGAACACAGCCAGGTTGCAGTTCTTGGAAAATGAATTGACAACATTGACACAAGAAGGTATGTCGATTTCAGAATACTTCTTACGTGTCAAGAGTGTCTGTGCGGAAATTTCAGAGATTGATGAAAAGGAAAAAGTTAGTGAAGCTCGTCTACGTCGTTATATCATTCGTGGTTTGAAGAAAGAGTATGGGCCTTTTGTTACCTCTATACAAGGATGGCCAACACAACCCTCCGTTGAAGAACTGGAAAATCTACTCTCAAACCAAGAGGCGTTGGCAAAACAGATGGGAAGAAACTTTGAGACTAATGTTGTTCTCTTTTCTAAGGGAAAATCAAACACTAGAAATGCATCAGGTAGCAAGAATCAAGAAGAAGACACTAATGCAGAAGAAGATGGTGAGACGTACACTAAGAAAACTATCACTTGCTTCAGATGTGGCAGAATTGGACATATAAAGAAGAATTGTCGAGTAAAACTCTCTAAGGCAAATGTTGCATGCACAAGTGAGGAAGGTGATCAGCTTCAATGGGATCATTGTTTTACAGTTGAAGCCATTGAGCAAAGCTCAACTCAGACCTTTGCAAACTATGCACACAATAAAGAGGAGGAATGGATAATCGACTCGGGTTGCTCTCATCATGTGACTGGAAATGAAACACTGCTTTTTGAAGTACATGAACACTGTGGAAACCGAGTTATCATTACAGCAGATAACTCTACTCATCCAGTAACTAAAGAAGGAGCAGTGGTGATCAATGTAGCTGATGATGCATCCTCAAAAGGTGTTAAACTACAAGATGTTTATCATGTTCCAGGTCTGACTAAAAACTTAGTTTCAGTTCCACAAATCACTAACTCTTGAAAGTATGTGTTATTTGGACCTAAGGATGTTAAAGTGCTGGACAACATAAAGGACATAGCTGCGGATGTTATTTTCTCTGGTGAGAAAAAGGGTTCCTTGTATGTTATGTTAGCCGGAGAAGCATATGTGAAGAAGACAAGCCAAAATGATAATGTTGCAGTTTGGCACGCTCGGCTGGGTCATGTTGGATATCAACTATTGCAGCAAATTTCGTCCAAACGATTGGTGGATGGAATACCCGACTTGAAGAATGTTCGTGAAGATGTAGTCTGTCAAGGCTGTCAATATGGTAAATCTCATCGTCTCCCATATAAGAGCTCAACAAACCGACGTTCTGCAATGTTTGACTTAGTCCACACAAATCTGATGGGACCAACTAAAACACCTAGCTATAGCGGGCAATGATATGTCATGGTATTGATAGATGACTACACAAGGTTCACCCGGGTAAAATTCTTGAAGAAAAAGAGTGAAGCACTATCTAAATTTGTGGAGTTCAAGGAAGCCATTGAAATGGAGTTCGGGAAGAAGATAAAGTGTCTTCGTAGTGACAATGGAGGAGAATATATGTTAGAACATTTCTCCAAATATTGCATTGAAAATGGCATCCTTCTTCAAATGACTTGTCCAGACACGCCACAACAGAACGGGGCTACAGAAAGGAAGCTTGCACATCTCACTTCAGTTTGCCTTTCATGGCTGCATGATAAGGATCTCTCTCAAGCACTTTGGGCAGAAGCAGTCCAGTGTGCATGTCATGTAATCAATAGACTTCCTCCATGGCCAGGTACACAAAAATCTCCTTTTGAAGTCTTCTATGGGGAAAAACCAAATGTAAATTACTTTAGAGTATTTGGTTCTATATGCTATGTTTATATTCCCAAAAGTAGTAGAACCAAACTTGATCCAAAAGCAAGGAGGTGTATTTTTGTTGGCTATGATTCTTAGAGGAAGGTTTGGAGATGTATGGACCCAAAGACTAAGAAATTCACTGTTTCTAGAGATGTAGTGTTTGATGAAGTTTCTGCACCTTTTCCTACTCTAAAATCGACTGCTGTTGATAACAAAGAAGACACCTTAGAGTTTCTGTTTTATGAACCTGACATGCAAATGTCAAGTGACGTTGAGAAAGAAAAAGAAATACCAGTAGAAGGTGAAGGAGCTGTCAGGCGGTCAACAAGAGAGAAAAGGAGACCACAATATTTAAGGGATTATGAAATTAACAGTTGCTCGGTAACTGAATGTTTCTTTGCAGGAACACTAACTGTAGAAGAACCAACAAATTATGAAGAAGCTAAGGGCAATCCGGATTGCGAAAAATCAATGCAAGAAGAGATTGATGCCTTAGATAAAAATGAAACATGGGATTTGGTACCAAGACCAGAAAATTGTGAACCAGTAACGTGCAAATGGGTCTTTCGATTGAAAAGGAAATCTGATGGTACCATTGACAGGTTTAAAGCTCGCTTAGTTGCTCGTGGTTTTTCCCAAAGTTATGGATTGGACTATGAAGAAACGTTTAGTCCAGTAGCAAAAATGGTAATAGTGAGAACTATCATCTCACTTGCTGCCACCAAAGGATGGAAGTTGTGGCAACTTGATGTAAAGAATGCCTTTCTTTATGGAGAGTTGGATAGAGAGGTATTTATGCAGCAGCCTCTTGGTTTTGTTTCTGAGCAATATCCTGGTCATGTTTGTCAATTGAAGAAAGCACTCTATGGCCTCAAACAAGCTCCACAAGCTTGGTATGGTAAAGTTGCTCAATATCTCAGTTTCTTTGGATTTAAAGTTTCTGATTCAGACTCTAGTCTGTTCATAAAGTCTGAATCCAATGTGCATTTGCTAGTATTATTGTATGTTGATGATATGATAATAATCAGGAATGATGAGTTAGAAATGTCAAACTTGAGGGAGAGCCTATCTTTTTGTTTTGATATGAAGAATCTAGGGGAGGTAAATTGTTTTCTTGGCCTAGAAGTAGAAAAATCAGACCAAGGATATTTTGTGTCTCAGAAAGCTTATGCAAGATGTCTTCTGGAGAGTTTTCATATAGGGGAGTCAAAGGAAAAAGCTACTCCAATGGAACCAAATCTGAAGTTGAAGAAAGATGAAGGAAAAGCTTTAAAGGACCCTAGAAGGTTCAGGCAACTTGTTGGAAGTCTAATCTACTTGACTATCACTAGGCCAGAGATTTCATATGTTGTAAGTGTTATCTCTCAGTTCATGCAGAACCCAAGAACCACTCACTTAGAGGCAGCGAAGAGGATACTACGCTACGTGAAAGGAACCATTGGCTATGGTCTTCTATACAAGAAGTCAAATAGCCTTACATTGAGTGGTTTCACAGATGCAGATTGGGCTGGTGACGCCAATGATAGACATTCAACTTCTGGGTATTGTTTCAGTACTGGGTCCGCTGCAGTCTCTTGGTGCAGAAGAAACAAGACATAGTGGCATTGTCTAGCACCGAAGCTGAATATGTGGCAACAACAATGGTAGCTCAAGAGTGTGTTTGGTTAAAAAGGTTGATTGAAGATATGCAGTATAAAGTTGACTACGCTGTGGAAATCAGATGCGACAATGAAAGTGCTATCAAACTTGCGTCAAATCCTGTCTTTCACACAAGAACAAAGCACATAGAGGCCCGTTATCATTTCATCCGAGAGAAAGTTTTTGAGTGAAGAAATCAAGCTGACAGGTGTTCAAACTAAAGCCCAAGTTGCAGATATATTTACTAAAGCTTTAGTGAAGCCCAAGTTTCAGAATCTGCGAAGCATTCTGGGAGTAGTTGATGGAAGGTTTGCACTAAGGGGGAGTATTAAAAATTAGTACAAACCTTAGTGACTGAAAAACATGCGACTTGAATTTCTTATTTATTTTATTTTATTTAATTGGTGTCTGTTTTACTGAGTCAAAATACGTGAGACTGTTCACGTAAGTTAGTTCCTATTTTTCTGTTTTAGTTTGTTGAGAGAATAATGGAAGTGCTAGTGCGGTTAGAGAGAATTGTGGGAGACAGGTCCATGGCTCTGTGTTATAAAGAGTCACACCGAGATCGTTAAAGTTGTAGAGAAATAAAAAGAGTAGCACCTTCCCAAAAATCACTTTCGTCTTTTCCATTTTACTTTCCATTTTGTTTTATAATATACAGAAGTTAATTATGAAATCTGGCCTAAAAATAATTATGAAGTTAATTATTGAAAAATTAGACATTTATTTTCCTTACAATATTTAGAAAAAAAAAAATCATGGAAAATAATTGTAAGAGAAAATTTTGGGAATTTAAAAAATTGTAATTAAAAGAAAACCAAATTCCATATATTATTCTCTCTCTCTTATGCAACACAACTAATTTAAATCAACCCATTAACAATATATAAACATAACGCATTACTATTTCCCTCTCATGCAACACTTGATGGCTATAAAGCAAAGACAATTTTCTATTAAATAAAACACAACCCATAGCACAATACTTCATTCTAGCCACACTTTTTCATTTCTAGCTAATGCATAAAAGCTCAATTTATCTAACCTTCAAGCCTAGTCATATAATTTCGGAACCACTTTTGGTGCCTATCCAAAGGATAGGCACCAACAACTATCCAATCTAGATTATTCAAATTGAATCTGGACGATCCAGATTTGATATTTTTTAAAATATGTTTTTAAAATGAAAAAATTATTTTTTAAAAAAATAATAGTTAAAAAATTATTTTTATTTTAGATTCTCTATTCATTAAAATAATTTTTATAAAAAAATAAAAAATATATCAAATCTGGACCGTCCAGATCCAATCTGAACGGTCCAGATTGAATAAGTTGTGGTGCTATCGATAGCCACCAAAAGTGGTTCCCCATATATAATTTCAAGTATATCTAATCAACCATGGAAACACACACACAGGCAGCAACGTGTGTGTGTGTAGACACATCAGCGAAACACTCAGAAAACGCAACATTCCCCTGTTTTTTTTTCTTTTTCATTTTAAGTCTTGCAGGAACTTGAAGTTTGATCTTAATATTCAAGGATTTTCGATGGAAAAATGGCGGACACTTGAGGAAGAGAAGACTCGATGCTTACCTCGGAAGATCAAGCTTGTCGATAAGCAATGGTGATTGGTTTTTCTCTCCTGTTTTATGACGCAAGGAGCATAGGAAGAGTTTTTAGCTTAATTCTCTCTCTCTCTCTCTGGGCTCAACTCAGTTTTCACGGGTGAAGGTAATGGAATGAATAATGGTTGAAGACAGAACATATAAGGACCCAAGGTCTGGTCTAAGAAGTATGAACCAGTGGGCAACGTCGCAGGGCTCGAGACGCTAGAGGAGGATTGGTGCTGCGACCTTGCATGACTGCTGTCTTTGCGTGATTGCCACTGTGATTTTTTTTTTTTTTCTTTTGCTGATTGTGTGATCTGTTTGTTTAGATTATTGCTTTGCTATGATATATGCTACTTTCATGTAAATGAGCCTAGAAGGTGTTTGGTTAAGTATATGGGCTGGATACTTAATTGCTATGGGGTTGAAGGAATGGCATCTGATATATATGCACTCCCCTTGTTGTCGCGAGCTAGCCTAAGAGATGACAATGGAATATATAATTGGTTTTTGAATATTTACGGAGGGCTGTTGCTGCTCACATGTTGGGTACATTGGGCTTGTGTTGGTGAGGCTGGGGGCTGAGTATATTGGGTTTATTCTTGCTGCTTGATGTTTACGTGAGGGCTGGGGAGAGAGAAATGATGGAATGGTTTTGTTTTATTGCTAATGGATTGATTTAAATTAGTTGTGCTGCAATGAGCTAGAGAGATTGTATTGCGGATGCTTTAGGGATTTCAATTGTATTCCGGGTAATGAGGCCTTTCCTTTAGTTAAAAGAGGCCTTTCCTTTAATGATATTTTTAGTGTGTGCCCTTCCTTTCTAAGGATATGAGTAGATCGATAGTGTTTGGAAATTAATTCCCTTATTGTGTGAGCTTTTATTTTAATATAGGTTTATAGCTATCCTTTCTATCACGGGAAAAAAAAATTAGTTGTGTTGCATGAGAGAGAATAATATATGGGCTTTTGTTTTCTTTTAATTACAAATTTTAAATTCCCAAAATTTTCTCTTGCACTTATTTTTCAGGATTTTTTTTTTATAATAAATCCTATAATTCTTTCCCCCAAAATTCATGAAAATTAGGTCTTAACTTCTAATAATTATTTTAGGTATGAATTATTCCTTCAAATTATTCTTTGACTTTATTTCTAAATATTAAAAGGAAAATAAATTCCTAATTTTCTAATAAATTTTTTACTATAAGAATTCAACTCAAATTTTATAATTTAATTTCCATAAAATATTTCAATTTACAAATCCCAAAATTTGGGATGTTAGAAGATTGATTAAAGCAATTCTTAGAGAATCAATTTTCTGAATCTGTGGGACGAAGCAGAGTTAGACATAATGTGTATTTATAGAGTGGAAGATGGTGAATAGAGATAGAGCCGGGAAAACAGGCCCGACCCATTTAAACCCTGGCCATTTAAAGGCGGGACTTGAAAAAATGGATGAGTTATTTGAAATTAGCCCTGGAGGGCCGGCCCTGACGGACCTTGGGTTTGAACAGGCCAGCCCTGGAGGACCTTGGGCCGGCCTTACAGGCCCTTTTCACTGTAGTTTTTTCTTTTTTTCTTTTTTAAATTTATTAATATATATATATATATATATATATATATATATATATATTGTATTTATTTTAGAGTTATTTATCCATTTAACTACAAAAACATAATAACTATACTCTAATTTTATGATTTGATTTATTATTTGTTGCAAATAAAGATTATGGATATCATGATGCGGGAGAAGAATTTCATGATATTCTTACTCATGAGCTAGAAGTTACTACTCAAAGTGAAGAACAATTAAATGTTGTTAAAATCGATGATAGTGACAAAGATAGATGACGACAATAATAGTCATTGTACTAATGTCACTTAGTGATATGCTTTTTATGTTTTATGTGAGTTATTTGTGAATATAGTTTGCTTTTGATTATGAATTAGTTATTGTGTTTATTTATTGAATGATTCGTGTTGTAATTTACTAATTATAATTTTTTTTTAAAAAAAACGGAGGAAAAATAGTTTCAATTTGAAATAGTAATTTTCGAGCCCTATGGGCTGGCCCTAGCCCTGGCCTTGATGCTCTCGAGCCGGGCTTTGAAAAACAGGTGTTTTTCTTACTCCAGGCCCTGGAGGGCCGGCCCTGTTAGGCCCTAGCCCTTCACGGGCCGGCCCTGATTCTCAGCTCTAAATAGAGGTAGTGATGATGAATAATGAAATATTACCTCCCGGTGCTTAATAGAAGATGCCGTTTATAGTGCAGTTTATCCAAGATCTTATATTAAGGACATGGGCTGTGTGGGGTTTTTAGTAATTTAAAAAGGGTTATCTGATTTATTTCTCCACTTACAATACAAAATGTGCCGTGCCTTGATATTGTCTTCGCAAGAAACGGGAGATGAGATTAATTACGAGAGGGATTGAGTTTCTCTCCTCATATTTATCTCATCTTTCCTTATAATCTCAAAATCATATCCGTCCAATCAATACAGTACTATTTTAACTTTTCTCTCATTTTTTCAATCAATGGTCTAGATGGACTAATGAGAGAAAATGAGAAAAAAGATTAGGGGAGGATCTCTTTCCTTATTATGAGGGAATCATTTCCATCAAAACAAGGCAACCAATGTCTATCTTATAAAAAAACAAAAAGATGAGATTGATTACGAGGGAATCTTTTTACACACACATGATGACTTCCTAATTTTAATAGATTTGAGGTATTTTTTGATATATTTAGAAAGTCATTAATACTAAATTAAAGAGATTTACTTAAGATTTTAAGAGAAATCAAAGTGGTGTATTATTTGTGGGATTTCAATTTAAAATAAAAGTTTTTTGAGTCTAGGAAATAAATAATAATAAATAGAAGTTTAAAAAAATAGTATTATTATTATAATTATTATTATTATCGTTATTATTATTATTATCTAATGTTCATTGTTTCTTTTTCGCAAGGCATCAGGAGGCATTGGAGTTGAAGCATGAATTGAATGGACAAAGCATGGTGAGCCCACAGTTTGAATTAATTGGAAGGAATTAAAGCAAGCATGTGGGCTTTATATCAAGCAATTGGGCTAATTGATGAAAGGAAATAGACAAATGGGCCCACACGAATTGGATTGAAGAATTGACTGAATGTGGCCTAAAAATCAACGACAAATGGTAGACCTAAAAAGACTGGACAGACACGCGGCTGGCGACGAAAAAAATAAAGAAAGAGAGGGAGGCTCTGGACGGAAAAGACGAGCTGAAGAAAAAGAGGAGGAGCGGCGCGCAGAAATGAATGGAAGAAGCAGAGGGCGACGCGCAGAATGAAAGGAATAAAGCAAGGGCTGGAGAATGCACTCAACCTTGGTTCTTTTTTTATTTTCTCCTCTTTTCCATTTCTATTTCTCCATGAGTTAGCTAGATTACAGTCTCTTGTTCTTTGGTTATGAGTAGCTAAACACTTTTTATTCTAGTATTCATTCTTTTGACTTTTTTGTATGGATTAATATTTAGATATTCCTCTTTTTTGATAGACAAATATTTATATGTGTTGATTTTAATCTATGCTTAATGCTTCTAATTGATTGGCCACCATTTAGTTGATTTATTCACTTAAGTTTGACTTGAGAAAGCTAATCTAGGTGTAGAACTTGATTGAAATCATGCTTGTTTTGAAGTTTACTTGATAAATAGAGATAAATTTACCAATATTGCATTGTCACATTAAGGTTTTTGCTTAAATATTGATTCTTATTAATTGTAGCAAGAGATTGTGCATTTTAATGAGAAGAGAAACTTGATATTGACTTGAAAGAGCTTGCCAAGTGTTTGTGAACCTTAGACTAACACATATATATATGAAAATACTAAAAAAGAGGAAATTAATTCAATATCATGAAATGCAATAAAGGGAAAAAGAATCTTAGACTTTTATTAAATCATTGAAAATCCAAAAATAATTTGCTTTCATTAATTTTTATTTTTAGGACTAGTCTTTAAAAATTCTTATTTTTCATCAAAGCTTTGTTTTAGCTCAACTTAAACGAAAATGTAAAATCAATGCTTGATCAAAATTGTGAATACTAATTTCTCGTGGGAACGATACTGTACTCATTACTTTATTACTTATATGATTCGTACACTTGCGAGGTGAACACCCTATTTTAACTTCTACCTACTTTGTCGCAACACACGAAGAGCTTCGCATTCTCAATATTTTAATGTACCGTCCACTAAACTTTTAATACCAAATGGGTCTTTATCACAAGTGATGGAAGGAAGTTTTATCCTCAACATAAGTCCACTTGGATTATTAATGATTTTTTTTTATAAATTTTACCTTTACTTAATTATTACTTGTTGGAAAGAGAGAAAGAGAAAAGAGAGATGCGATAAAAGGTTTTTACAAATATATAGAGAAAATTTTAATAAAAAATAAACTGAAAAAACTTAATAATTTAATGGTTTAATTCCATTACTTGGTCTGTGAGAGACTTGGTATTTGCCTTCTTTTCTTAAAAAAAAAAAAAAATCCATGGAATTTACTTATTTAGTTGGCTAGGTTGTCCTATGCAAGTTAGAGATGATATTTTTTTTTAATCTTTTTAAATCATCATGTGATTCATTTAGCTTCTTTTTCAATTAATTTTATTTTTAACCCTACAATGACCAAATTTTGACCCAAGCTTGAAAAATGCTAACACACTCAAGTCACTTTTTGTTTGATGCATAACATAGAGTTTAAAAAAACTTTAGCCAATGGAAAAAAAGGGACTTTTTAAAATCTTAAATAAAAAAGCAATTACTACCAACAAGTTGTTGTTTGAGGTGGTAAAACACCTCATTTCGGTAAAGAAGCCAACACAAGTTTGAATTCCGGGATGTATACTTATTGGAAGGGGTGAGAACCTTTGCTTTCTAACCCTCAAGGGAGAAACCTTTGATTAAATCAAAAATTGAAAAATAAAAAAGTAATTACTATAAAAAAAAAATAAAACCCTTTGGAAACTCGGGTCGGAGTCTTAGAAGGGTCACTTGTATTGGGTGAATAAGCCATGAACCTCAAACTAAATACCGGATGCTAATATTAAAAAAAAAATGATCCTATTTCTGACATAATGAATACACAGTTACATAAAAAAATATTTACTATAAGCATAAATGTATGACCATGAACATAAACATTGTGTTTTTTCAACACCGCATTTTATCATTGCAAAATATTTATGTTTTAATTCAAATAAAATGAAATTTACTTTATAAATTATTCTAAATATGGTCACTTTTGATATATTTTACCAACTAAATTATTTTTTAGTAATTTATCCTTAATTTTAAAAATCATTTAATCAGGATTCATAACTTGGTCACAAAATCAAACTAAGCAATCGCACAAATGATGTATCCAATGATCTTTTATCGGGATTCATAGCTAGCTGATCCATGTTCAACATTGCAATAATTTCAAGTATATCTAATCAAACTCTAAATATTGAAAGAAAATAAACAAATTCACGAGCCAAAATGTTTACATGACAAATGACGTACAGAAAACTTAAATATTCGCCCGAAAATTCCATAAAACCAAATTAATATATCTATTGAATATAATAACATAAGGCAGGCTAAATCATGATCATTTTTTTGGGTCATGTAGATCAAGTGGAATGAATATAATAATATGTTAAATCCAGGTTAGATAAGAATATAATTAAGAACAAATCTTTGGATGCAATGAGAATGGCTGACTCTGGAAGCTATATTGAGCTAGGAATAGGTTAATTAAGAACGTTGAGAAAATTTATTCATTTTAGTTCAAAGATAATATTAAAAATTTTAATTAAAAAATACGCATACATAGAGGGCAAGTGGTGAAAAAAAAATTGACGTATTACGCGTATTGCTATATGAAAATCTGAATTATCCCATTTTAATTAAGACCATATGAGCAGGCTGCTTTACACGTGAATAAAATAAAATTTCTATAATAATCATATAAAACAAAATATAATATTTTCATTAAAAAATGAACAATATAAAATTTAGTTTTTGGGGAAATCATGGATAAGTTCTTTAATATTTACTCATAAGCACCGCAAATTTATGGAAAAAGCTCTCAAGTACATACCTCGAATCCTGATTTTAATTAATTACTTCCACTGCAAGATGACATAAATAATATAATGGCTAAAGTATATTTTAGCCTAATATAATTCATCAATTAATTTGGTAGGTCAGAAGATTCTTGCAATAAGCAATACGAAATTAAAATAATTTGAGCATATAATTAATTATCCATCTACTGTCACGGTAACATAGTTAAGCGTTTTCACATCTTTCTAAGTTTTTTTATAGTGAAGATTTTGGGTTAATACAATGTTTGGTCCTTATAGTTTTTTCTTATTTTAGTTTTTTTCTTTATAATTTCTTGGTCCCTTAAGTTTTTTTTGGTCTCAAATATTAGTCCCTTTAGTGTTTCTTTTCATCTAAAGCATTAGTTCCTATAGTGTAATAAGAACCTGCACTGCCGCAGCACCGGCTTTCTGTCTCTTTAGAGGCTAAAATCGGGTTGAAACTATAAGAACTAAAATCAAAATAAAGACAAACTATATAAACCAGAGATTAAATTAACCGTATTTTTTTACCTCACTAATCTAGATCCATTAATATTCAAACCCATATAAAAAATGACGGGTGGCATTTTACAAGGGTGAAAGCGATTATTATTGTAGTGAATATCGTATGCTTAATATAGATGAGAATAGATCTTCGAAGAGTTACTCTCTGTTGATCTGCACAATATTGTACATATCTTTAGCCATCTGCAATTTGTAGACATCTTAGAATGAAGAAATAAAACTAAAATTTAAAATTTTCCCAACTGTCATAAACACTACCTTGACCAATTAATATCCCATTTCCATGTGTGTGTGTAGTATTATCATGCTTTCCATAACAAGAAAGCTGTTCTAAAAATGTCGAAGGTAAATATGAAGGGTGGAGGGAGAATTCTCATTCATATAGCTTTCCCATATACATCCAATTTTTTACAAAAAAACCTTTATTTCCAAAAGTTACAATGTCTTAAGTAGGAATCTACGTTATGGTACAACATGAATAAAATGGAGGTTACTTATTGTAATAAATGGTAGAAAGCCTTTAATTAATTTAGGGCTTATATGGCATAATGTCCATACAATATGAATGGAAGATCAAAAGCCTCATTCTTTTATGTTATGAACATCCACACAAAATTATAATATTTATAACAAAAGCTTATTATTATTATTATTTTACAATAGGAAGTACACTTGGCCGAATACAAAATACAGCATTATTATGAAACAGAAATGTAAGAATCAAACATAATTATTCCCCTATGAACAAACAGTTCAGAAGCATTTTCAAATGGAGATACTGTTTGGGATGCCCCTACCCGTGAGCCCTCCTTCACTTGTAGGATAAAGCAAAGTGTAGGGCATATTCACCATCCCAACCCTGTTCCTCAATTTCTCATCTTTATTCTTCGCTATGAGCCTTTCTTCAATCTCAGTAAGTTTTTTCCCAAACTTTTTAAAAGCTTCCAGTGGCTTGACATCACTTGTCCAATCAGGACTGTCTCTTGTTCCAAGATAAACCTCATCAGAAGCGTGCCTTGACAATATCTCAATCACTGATAAGTCAATTAGCGTCTGAATCTTTGGTGTTATTGTCTTCAAGAAAGCTTTTTCTGGGTTTGTCTTCATTTCTTCATATTCAGGAGTTCCTTGTTCAGGAAGAAATCTTCTGCTCAATGTTGGACGGTTCAGAATGTAACCTCCATAAGGATATTGACCAAAGTTAACAGCAGCGTGAAGAGCTGAAGCTGTCCATATGACAATAGTGCATGATTCAATGAGCTCCTTACGTGTCTGCATCTTAGGCCACCATGGCTTGTTTTTTAAATCTCCATGACCAACTTCCACAAGTTCTTTCCACCAAACTTGTAGTTCAGAGTCTGCTTTAACAGTGTCATCCGTCTCATAGTAGCAAGAAACATAGTCTTCAACCCATGTCTTAATAGCCTCCCAAATCTCAAGGCCATCCACGGCAAAAGGGTAGTCCTCTACCAAGAGACGAAGTCCATGAGGGTAAGTTGGATCTTCAACTGCCATCCCTCTGAAATTCAAGAAAATCAAGTGTTAATAATATATTAAATCTAGTTCTAAATATACGACTTAGTTTGTATTATAGAAATTGTACTGCAAACTAGGACTAGAGAAGTACAATAGAAGGTTTTGGGCGTTACTTTGACTTAGGCTAAGAGCTCAGACTATATTACCCACATGAATTCAAATCATGAACTAGACTCTGATTAAGTTACGCGGCAAATGCACTAAAGGAAGAGAGATGAGAGAGGTTTTTTGAGAGGGAGAGACTACTTTGGGTTGTGGGAGTTAATGATTAAATGAAAAAAAAAACATATCCCATGAATTATCCCCCGAAGGTCTTTATTAATTATTTTCCTTTTATACATTTAAACGATAAAGAAAACTACTTCAACCATTTAATCAATTAGTCTCAGGCCCTAATACACTAAAGGTTGATTAGGTAGGTATGACCTAATATATAATAGAGGGCGGCCAAATGAACCTTGCTCCCAAGAGGTGGGGAAGGTAAAATGCACGCATCGATATTCCCAAGATTTGAACCGTGACCTGTAGGTCACATGGCATGGCAGTATTACCGTCACACCAAGGGTCACCCTCTAACCCAACACATGTAATACCTAAAATGAAAGTTAAAATTTTTTTGGATTATTACCTTTTAATAAGGTTAGCAGGTACTGCTTGATCAGGAAAAACCCAATTCTTGTAAGCCTTAGAAGACATCTCCATAGCGTATTTTCGAGGCAAGAATGATAGCTCTATAATGCCACCTGCATTGATCAATGCTTGGCGAGCCAGTGCATTTATATTCATAGTGTCACGAAAATGAGGATGAAGAAGTTTGTGAATTGGATGAAGCACACTCAGTTGCCTGTTCGTTGCTATAATGAATGGCTCAATAACTGCATGCGTATTTAGCCTGTAAAACACATTAATCTTATTGATCAATAAACTCATCAAGATCACAAAATTATCTGATAATTTCTCAGAGGTTAAATATATATACCAGTGGCTAACAAGTTGATGTAAGCCTGAGTCGTTTACATTTACATAAGCTTTGGCCAAGAGCCAAATGGTAGCCTCAACACCCTGATCTGCAGGTAGGATCACCTTACTAACAGTACCATGTAGGTCTCCATCAGGATGAGGTAAACTTAATTCAATGGCTAATGGCTTCAAAGTTCCATCGTCTTTCAACAAAAAGATTGTTCTTGTTGCGTAAGCCTTATTTCCAGTTTCACTATTTATGCGTCTGAGATATGGCATGAATGAGTCATGGTGGTCTAATATGAACAATCTCTTGCTGGAGAGAGCCTGTCCCAAACAGATACATAAAGCCATGATATATATATTGAGTTTATCATCTTCTAACGTTTTATTTTTTGATTATTCATATGATTAATTATCACTTACCTCATCCACTGTGAGTCCATTCATGTTTTTCTCCAATTGTTCTTTGGTTACTTTGCTGGTTTGGTCACCGTAGAGATTAGCATCTAGCGTGCTTTTTGGGGGGAACTCCTGCAATTAATTTATTTATGAAAATTGTGAATTATTATTACAGACAATTACCTTTGGGTGGGCCATTTAGGTAAGTGCGTTAGGTTGAAATAAACTTTTTTAAAAATTATTTATTCTCAAATTCTTTTATAAGAAATTGATGTCATCATTTTTCAAAAGACTTAATCATATAATGCTGGACTATACAAAGTCAATCATTTAATTTTGTGTATATTTTTTGTTTGAAAACGTGATTAATTAAATGTATGCATATAATATATTTTTTCTTAAGTCAGTTGAAAATGAAGTTTAACTTTGTTCAAGGAAGGCCAAAAAAAAGCTTAACTTCCTAAGATGTAAAATTAGAGTGTTCTGAACAACTTACTTGGAGACCCTGGATCAAGCAAGGATTCACACCAGCAAGCGTCTCTCTTGCAAATTCTTCATCAGTCATCCATCCAGAAATATTTTCTACACCAAATGACATAAACCATAAACCATCTTTCAAATGCATAACTTTTCTATGCTGTGCTTTGTATTTGATTCTACTTGAGGCTCCTTCACTAAACCAAATAAGTTACTATTTTGTTAGGACCAACCATAAACATTTAACCCTTCATCTATTTTTTATTACTTTCACATGGTAGACTTCTCATCATTATCCTCTAATATTCTAAGACCACGCATGCTTCCAACAAAAGAGCTGGTTTTTGCTTTTGGTACCTAGTCACGTCATTCCAGGCCATCTGAAGTAAACTCTCTTGAATTTTTCTGATAAAAGTATATATATAAAAATATATCTTTAAACTATTCCAAAGTATTTTTTTTTAGTTTTTATTTTGAAAAAAAAAATTATTTTAATAAGTAGAGAATTTAAAATAAAAATAATCTCCTAATTAAAATCTTTTTTAAAATAATTTTTTTATTTAAAAATCAACAATTTCAAAAAATTAAATCTAAACAGTCCAGATTTGGAAGTACTCTCCCTATTTATTCAAAAGCTGAGTAGGTAAACTAGTGCGCCAAGAAGCTAGCTGTAGCTTTTAACCCGTATTTACGTTGGGCAAGTACGGGTTGAAAAAACCTACCTTTAAGTGGGTCATCATTTTACCAACTCACCGATAGGTTGGGCCCACAGACACAACCCAAATTATTAGCTTTGGAATCAGTTTTGGTGCCTATCCCAACAACCTATCCAATCTGGACGGTCCAGATTGAATCTGGACGGTCCATATTTGATATTTTTTTCCTTTTTATTTTTTATAAAAATTATTTTAATGGATAAAAAACCTAAAATAAAAATAATCTCTTAACTAGTATTTTTTCAAAATATAATTTTTTTCATTTTAAAAACATATTTTAAAAAATATCAAATCTGAACCGTCCAGATCCAATCTGGACAATCCAGATTGGATAGGTTGTTTGTGCCTATCTTTTCTTTTGGATAAGCACCAAAACTGGTTCCTGGTTCCTATTAGCTCTACGTAAGGCTTACCTTTAATGATTGAGGGAGTTGGATATCTGAGAAGTTGTTCTCCATCAGTTCTGAAAAGTTCAGAGAGCAGTGGAATAGGCAATCTGTCACTGAAATCCTTAAGCAAGTCTTGTGGGAGCTTCAATCCACCATTATAGAGATCACGCACATTATCGAAGTCTTTGAACTCATTTGATAATCTAAATGCAGATTCCAACAAAGGCCTCAGATCTTGAGCCACATCTTTGAGCAAATATGCCAAGAAGTCTGATAACTTTTTGTGCCCAAACCTCTCATCTCTTGGCACATAGATATCAAAATTCTCAATTAGGAACAGAAGCCTGCTCTCAGTGCTTGGATCTGTACGTTCAAGTATTGAAAACAACAAAAGATATGAACAAACAAAACCAATACTAATTAAGTGCTTATAATAACTTGAAGAAATTATAATCAAATTAGTGTTACCAGATTTGTTAGGTGGCCTGCTAGTTCTTCCTCTACGAGGATAAGGATAATCATTAGAGCCTCCAAGAGTAGGACGAGCTAGGGTTTGTAAGGTATCAGGATCACCAAGATCATTATAAGTAGCATAGTCATAGACTCTATCCCACTCTTTGCACTCTGAGAATCCATCTCCTCTTAAACTGTTGAGCTCTTGTTCTCTGTATTTTCGCAATGGCGCTGGTGTTTGACTTGGCAGATATGCCTGTAATATATATAATACTAATTTCTTTATTATACTAGAAAAACAAATAAAGAGACCAAACATTTTATTGCGTTACGTGGTTCGATAAACTCTTTTTTATCACTTTTGAAATGTGGAATATACTCCTTCCTGTTCCTAGCTATTATAAGGCGCCTCTAATAACCACGTTGTCAAAATCAAGAAGATATAGTTAAATAGTTAATTTTGTCAGAAAATGAAATGAGTTTCTGATTTTAACTCATTCATATATATTTAAATAGAAAATATTTAAATTTTTCTTACATTCTCTTTCATAGTTAATGAATTTAAATAGAGGTGGTCATCAACTCTCACATAAGCAAGCTTATAAAGATCGAAGAAGTACTTTATCCGGTCTTTATTATAAGACATCTTTTCAAAATCAACTAGGCCCTTGTTGTCTGTCAACAAGTGGGGTATTAATTAATGGTATCTCATTAACTAATTGCAACTTGTATGAGTTGTTGAATGTATTTTCTCTTTTCCAACTTGTGTTTGATAACATATTTACATACCTTGTTGGCGAAGAAGATTCGACGGGTTTGGTACTTGGCATGAGGATAAATCCAAGAGTTGCAAACAAAGTGGACAGAGGCGTGATTAGGGATGTCATCAAGTGTCAAACTCACAAGAAAGAATTCATTTTGAAGATTGTTGCTTATCACAAACGCTCCTGGCACCCCAAATTCATCATCGTACTCAAAATGAACCCTACAAGCAGCTTGCCCATTCAACAACGTTGGCAATGTCTGAATAAACCCTTCCAACGGTGCAGCCTTTCCAAGCTTCCCCAAACCATTCCCTGCTCACATTTCAAAACACACTTCATCACTTGGTAGCTTAATTTCATCTGGTTATGTTGAATTTGATCCCTTTTTTATATAGTAGTCATAATAGTTTCAGAGACAAGGTGATACATACAGAAGAATTTGACTGCGGATATAAACATCAAGTTATATTGCTTACATGTGATAACAATGAAAGGAGGGGGGAAATGTTATAAATACCCCGTGGGAACCAAATAAGTGAATTGTAGTTTATAAGTTTAGAGTGATCTCTATCTCAATAATTTAGTCTTTAGAGATTAGGCCCTCCCTTTAAACTTTTGTTTATAAAAAAGATGTCTTTAATGAGAGCTTGATGTTCATAGGGACACACGCTGAGGTTTTTGACCAATAATAAGAAGCTGAGTGAAAAGCTATGGAATATGATATTATGAGTACCACGTTGGAAACCTTACAAGTGAAACATGCTTTATAAGTTTGTGGGGGTCTCCCTCTAAATGGTTCAGTTTTTTGGAATTATTAGACTCTCTTTTTCAACTTGTGTTCAGGACAAAAAAAAAAAAAATTAAGAAAAACGAACCAGGATCAGCTTTGGTGGAACTAATCAATTGAAGAGAGACAGCTCCACCAATAACTTGATGAAGACCATCAAAGACGGAGGTAATAGCATCAAAACCCAAGTTGATTCCTGCTTTGAGGTCCAAATTATTGAACTCCAAAACCTTCTTGCTCATCAACACCACTGTCCCTTTGATCTTTCCCTTGTTCTGACCAAATATGTCTGACACCAAGTTCATTCCTGAACTCAACATCTTTTCCTTCTTCTGATTCTTAACTGTAACAATAATAATAATCGACGAATACTAAGCAATTCTCATACAAGCTTTTCTGAAAATATTTGTGGCACGAATCAGAGCTAGGCTTGGTGGGTATTTATAGAGTGGAAGGTGATAGGCTTGCGATGATGAATAATGAGATAAGCTAGTGCGTGGGGCTTTATTTTATGTAATAAGGGCCCCACTACGTATGCAAATTGCAGCCCATGAGGAAAATAGGATTAAAAATTCTGATTAAGTTATTATTGGTGGGCAGTGGGCTTATTATATATTAGTGTCGAATTTTGACTCTTTTTTATCTCCAATTTGTATTTATCGGCACTCACATGATTATTCTATTTCAACATGTATATTTTCATTGAAAGTTATGGTTTAGATTTGTGAATATAATTGGGCTATGAGGAGAATTAAAAGTTAGGCATGGCTATTGGATGTCAACTTAAAATCAATATCCATTTCAACATTAACCAAATGACATAAATGTTTTGGCTCACTTTAATTTGTATTACTATATTCATATAATTGTTATTGATATTTCATCTAAAATCCTGATTATAAGGTATACTCTCTATCATGTTTTTTTTTATAAAGAACATTCTTTTCAATATGAATGGTTTTTTTATAAGGAGCAAATTTTATTTTTTGTTTAAAATTTTGAATCGGTCTTTCATTTTTACCTTTATTAAATATATGTTACTTATTATCTCTTTAGAATAAATTTTGACCCACCATCTATCATGAACACTCTATTTAAATAAGGGTAAAACTAATAAAAAATACATAAGTTACATATTTATTACTTTTCACTAATATTTTAATCCGTGTGATTTTAATAGTTATTCCTTATAAAAAAGGACTAGAGAGTATCTTCTTGAATTTTTTTCCTTTTTAGTGATAGAATAAAATTTATTTAAAAAATAAAATGATTACACTTGTTATCAAAACCCGTCTCTTATAAAAAGAGGGGCTTAGAGATAGAATTAAAAAACACTGAACAAGGACAAATAATATAAAATTAAAAAAAATGAAAACTAAACAAGTTGGGGGTATTGGAAATTCAAATGAAAGGAAAAGGGGGCTGGTATTCGAACAAGACTGTGGAACTGGAAAAACTAAACAAGCTGGGGTATTAAAAATTTAAAATGAGATTAAAATGGCCACGTGTTTATATAAGAATATTTGGTAGGTGTTAGAATATGATTCAAACACCCTATCAAAAAAGAATATGATTCAAACATCTCCGAGCGTCGGTGGTAAAACAAGGAGTTAGCGAAATTCATAAACCAGGGAGCAATTAAGCACAATAAAAACAAGTGTATATACGTCACGATCACCTAATCCACCATCCTTTTTCTTTTTTTCTTTTTTTTTTGGGGGGGGGGGTCGTTTTTATTGGAGTAAAAACAATAAAAATATGTTTTAGGGGAAAAAAGTATTCAGCCCTCTAAATTTTATTTTCAGTAATATTAATGTTCTCAATTAATTTTTAATACACTTCACGTACTAAAATAATTTTTTAGTGGCATCGATCTAGTTCTAGCAAATTGTAATAAAAATTACTTTAAAAGATACTGATGAATGTTAATGAAAAATATTTTAAGGTGCTTGGTGTGCTAAGAATTAATTTAGGATATTGTATCTAATGTTGCTGAAATAATATTTAAAGGGAATACTACTTCCTCCAATTTTTAATATAAGACATATTTATTTAATTTGATTAAATTAAGAAAGTTAATTTACATAATATGTATTTTTTAAAATATCGAAGTCATCTTTATTAACTCCCTCATTTTCTCTCCTCCTTGATTAGTGAGCATAAAAAAGATAAATTAGGAAAAAAATTGACAAATATACAAAATATATTATATATTTAAAATCAAGATAAACTCTCAAAATATATTAATAAGGAGTAGAGAGAGTTGTTTTATAACCAAAAAAAAAAATTGAAAAAACCAAGTTGAAAACAACAACCATAAAACCAAAAACGAAACAAGAAAAAACGAAACAAAAAATAATAAACGCATAGCAACATAAGGAGACCATCAAATTAAAGTTTAGAAAGCCAGAAAATCAACCCAAGTTTAGATGCTTATAACGAAACCACCCGCTGAAATCCCTAAACGGTGAATACAGGAATAATAGACACAAAGGGACCCATGTGACAAAATCCGAAACTTAATAATAACACCTTGGGACCCGAAACAATTTTTAACCTTAAAATGGCAAAAATAGTACCTTGAATTTGTTTTTCCATAGTCCATATATAACATAATATCCCTTTTCTAACCTACAATGGCAAGAATTTTGACCCAGGCTAAAAAGAAAATAATAGCACCCTCAAGTCCCTTTTTTGGTTTGACACCTAAAACAAGATAGAATTAAAAAAAAAAAACAAAAAGTTGTTAGTTAAAATGGTAAACAACCTTAGCTCCGCGACACGAGAGAACACAAATTTAAATTCAGGAAAAAAGACAAAAAACGTTTAGAAAAAATAGATTATTTGTATGAGGATGAACAAAAACATTGGGTTTTAAATTGTAAAATTCGTTAAACACTGCATATATATTATCATTGCAACATATTCAATTAAAACACGATTTAATTTTAATTATTCTAAATTTATTCACTTTTTATATTTTACTAACTAAATTAATTTTAGTAATTTTTTTTTTAAAAAAATCATAATATAATCAGGATTCTTAGTTCATATATTCAAAGTAACTGAGCAACCCCCATGAGGGACTTGGTTCAGGGACCGGTCTACTATCCGTGCACTTAGTCTCCGCTGTGCTTAGTGTCCACTGCTGTCTTTTTTGACAAAACTGCATCGTTTTGGCGTAAAATAGGGAACTTGATTCCTTCTTTTTTTTAAATATTTTAAGGTATTACGGATATTAAAATGATACTTCAGGATACTTAACGGTATTAAAAAAATACTTCATGATTTTGAAAAAAATATCTTGAAGTATATTTTTAATACTTGTCAGTATCCTAAATTAAATATCAAGATCATGAAGTATTTTTTCAATACCGATCAGTATCTTGAAGTATCCTTTTAGTATTCTTCAGTACCTTGAAATATTTTTCAAGACCTTGAATAATTTTTCAAGATCATGAAGTATCTTTTTAGTACTAATAAGTATCCTTGAGTATCTTTTTAGTACTAGTTAAAATTCTAAAATAATTTTTCAAGATCATGAAGTATTTTTTTTTCAGTATTAGTCAATATCCTCAAGTATCTTCTTAGTACCAATCAATATCAGAAAATATTTTTTCAAGATTCTAAACTAATTTTTCAAAATCATAAAATATTTTTTCAGTACCGGTTAATATCTTGAAATATATTTTAATATCTGTCAGTACTTTAAAATATTTTTTTAAAAAAGGCATCAGGTTCATTGTTTTGCCCCAAAATGGTGATGTTTTTGCCAAAGAGGACAGTAGAGGATGCTAGCCGGGTCTTGGTTTCAGTGCTAAGCACTATGCTTGGCTCTCCCAACTCAACAAATCTAGACCATCATATCTGATTTGGACAGTCCATATATGAGTTTTTAAAAGTCTATATTTTTAATAAAAATATTTTAATAAGTATAAAAATCTAAAATAAAGATAATCTTTCAACTATTATTCTTTCAGAAAAATGATTTTTTATTTTAAATATCATCATTTTTCAGAAAAAAAAAACAAATCGAACCATCTAAAATCAAATATTGACAGCTTTGATATGATGAGTTGGAAGAGCACTAAACCAAGTTCCGTAGCTAGTGGTCTAGGTTTGATCTTTAATCAGGATTCACAGCTTGTGATCTTGTACATTGCAATTTTCAAGTATATATAATAAAAACCTAAATATTAAAAGTAAAAAGAAATTCAAGAGCCAAATGTTGACAATTACAAGACAATAATGACTGAAATTTTAAATATTCCCCCGAAAATGACATAAAACGAAAATTAATCTATTAAATATAATAACCCTTAAGGCAGGTTAACTAAACATGATCTCTTTTTAGGGTCATGTTTAACATGATCATCAAACTGAATAAATATAATATATTAAATCCAAGTAAGATAATTAAGAATACAAGTTAATAACAAATCTCTATTCTCTTGGCTGTAGTGAGAACGGCTGACTCTGGGACGGCATATGTAGCTAAGATGATCGAGAACGTTGAAATATTTTGTTCATTTTAGTTCAAATATATTATTATAATTTCTTAATTGAGAAAATGCCAATACAATTAATTATATATAGACTAGTGGACAAGAGATTAAAAACAATTGACGTGTTGTGTATTGTGATATGATAATGACCATTCGAATTTTAATTTAATCGAGGTCATGATCGTCCTACTTTAACTTACATGTGTATAAAATTTAAAACGTTATTATACACATCCAAACAAAAATATAAAATTTGCACTAAAAATAAACAAAATATAATTAATTTTTTAGGAAATTTATGGATAAATCCTAATCAAAGGATTTATTTACAAATAAATCTGGAAAATATGTGAAAAACTTTTATGTGCCTCGGGACTTGAATGTAATCAATTTTCTCCATGAAATTAAACAAATATTCAAGGGCCAATACCCGTTGGGTTTGATTGTTCAGAAAAAAAAAAATTATTAAATTATTAATACTTCAATATTCACATACCAATCGTAGATTTATAATTGAAGGATGAGACGAGGAGTTGGTTAGAAATATTATGAATAACCAATTTCGAGAGTGTGTAAACAGGAAATTTCTTTTTGAGATTGAAATTAAAAAAACGAATCACTTAGTTGTCTTATAGATCAATAATAAATTAGAGTGCTAATTAGAATAACTTGTTTAAAACCTGTTACAATAAATTATCACTATTAAATGTCATTTTTCACAGAACAATTCCTTTAATAATCATATTGGTTACTCATATTAGATGTAATTTTCTTTGTGACGAGTCTGGTGTTATCACTGAAAGGGACTCTTAAAGAAATGATAAGAAAGTAAAGAATACATTGAAATAGACTTATATTAGTGCCAAAAATTTATAAATATTACTCCCTCATATCATTTTCATAAGCAATTTTCTCTTTTTTAGGATTGATCTTTTTTATAAGTAACTTTTTCTTTATGTTTGAAAATGTAAGCTTCTTTTTCCTATTTTACCATTATTAAATAGGGTCTAGTTTTCTTTATTATCATTTTCTCATCATCTCTTATAATCTTTAAATCATGTTCATCCAATAAATTTGAAAGGTTATAATACTATTTTAATTTTTCTCTCATTTTTCTAACCAATGGTTCAAATGGGCTCATGAGAGATGAGGAGAAAAAAAAGCTAATGAGAGGATCTGCTTCCTATTAAATACCTTTGCTTTTAATTAATTATCATACATAAAGGAAAAATTGCTTATTAAAAAAACAGGGGAGTATACTTTTATCAGCCCTTTGGCCAAGATCAAATTAAAAAAGTTAATATAATTGCAGGATGATTAAGGGCATCGCTAAAAGTCCAAGTTCTACTCAACAAAGTACTCCTTCTATTTTTGTAATTATAGGACTAAATTGACTTTTTTAGACAAATTAAGGAAGCTATTTAAATTACTTTAGAGTATTTTTATTTACTTTTTTTTTCTAAACTAATAAATTGAATAATAAATTAATATATAATATAAGAATACACAACATATTATATAAGTAAATAATTTATTTAGTTTTAACACAATCTTATGGTTAGAACTGGAGGGAGGACAATTTTTTTGACATGTGAAGTTAATAAAACCATATGGATATACACGATTAAGACATCTAACCAAACATAATCTTAATAATTTCAAGATATATTTGTCTTTCCAATTACTCAAATCCCTGTGGTTTGCCAGAAAGTAAATATGTCATACATGTATAAGAACATATCCACAAAAAGTAATCAAAATGGCTCAAGCTAAAAAGGACCAGATGGAGTATACTTTTATCGGCCCTTTGGCCAGATCAAATTAAAAAAATTAATATATTTTCAGGATGATGAAAGGTATCACTAGGGCCTGTTTTGTTTGAGGGAAGAGTGTGGAAGGGAAAGAATCCCTAGAGAGTATATTGATCAAATTGTTATTAATGAAAGAAATATTTCTTTTTGTTAATAGTGCATTTTTAAAATATTGAAAATTTTTTATAGACAATTTAGTAAAGATGGGAGAAAAAATTTATCTCTCCTCGAATCAAACACACACTAAAAGTCTAAGTTCTACATCAACAAAGTATGATTTTTATGACACGTGAAATAAATAAAACCACAGACATACACAATCAAGACATCAAACCATACATAATGTTAGTAATTTCATGACTTATTTACCTTTTCAATTACTCAAATCCTTGTGGTTTGTTAGAAATCAAATGTATCATACAGGTATAAGAACATATCTACAACAAGTAATCAGAATGGCTCAGGCTCAAGCAGGTGCAGTTACCTCTCGGATTTTATCTCAACAATATAATCTCCGAATAGCGGGGCATTGAAGGGACAGATGATGTTGGAGAATGAGAGATGCCGTTATCAATGACCTTCCTTTCTTCAATGGGATGTCATTTTCAGAATTAACGTGTAACATCTCAAATTTTGGATTTTTGGGAATTAAGAATTAATTAAGGAAAATTTAGCCTTAACGAATTTAAAAATTAAGGATTTGAAATTAAGGCATATTTTTCCTTAATTTATTTTGGGAAAAGAATAAATTCAAAGAATAATGATAAGTGATAATTTTGGGCCTAAATATTTTAGGATTAATATTTTATGGCCTAGGAAAAATAATTTGGAGAAGGAAAAATCCTTATATTAATTAAGGATGTATTTCCATAATTACTCAATAATTGCAATTAAGTGTAATTACAAATAAAAGAACGTTTTTTTTTTTTAAAAAAGGAGAACAAAGAAAAGAACAATTATGGGCCACGTGAGAATCATGGATCATCAGCAAAATGAAGCTCATTTTTCCCAACTACAACCTGACAGGAATAAGAAGAAGAAACAATTCAGCCCAATAAGACATCTCTTTGGCCCATATTGATTCAATGTATATCCCTTTCATATATATATATATATATATATATATATATATATATATGGAAAACATTTTCTCATGTTGTAGGAAAACTATTTTCTCATGTTACACACATATGAAATGGTGGGACCCACATACACATATATTAATTCATATATGTATATGTGGGTCTCACCATTTCATATATGTGTAGGAAACTTTTTTTTCTCATGTAACATGAGAAAACCAAAGCCCATATATATATATATATATGAAAAATTTTAGGAAAGGGGTTGGGCTTACCCACAGTTCAAGGGCAAAGCGCTCGGAGCCCAGTCCGCAGGAAATATTGGCCAGAGAGTTCACATGTCTCTGCCTGTACCAGCGTTACCACTGTTTCCCAGATCCCTAAAATATCCCCCTCAGCGCCTTGACCAACGCAAGGATCGAACCCCTCCTTAAGGTGAGGAACAGTAACCCACGCCACTTGAACCCAAGACGAGGGGTATATATCCCTCTCATATTCCTGCAACTCGACGGAACCATAGGGAATAAACCACAGCCCAAACACCTTCAGCCATTATCTATCAACAAGTAAAGTCCAGAACCGAAGGGACTGAACCCATTATCTATTACCTAGTTCCAATCAAACCGAAGAAGAAACAGATCGCGTATTGTACAGTAGAAGACCATGCAGCAGCATTCTTGTCGGATAAGCAACACAGGAACTCTCCATGTCTCTCGAGCACCACGCCCGATCATCCTCTGGATATTTCAGTTTGAACTGGACCGTAGAAGCCCTATAAATCCAAGTGCTCAATCATTCCCCACCTTCCTTCAGCTTTCACTGTGAAGACTTGAGAGAAAGGGCTGCTGTTGGTCCTCTGTTTTTTAACCCCAAAAACAGAGGAAAGAGTGAGGCTCGTGAAAGAGAGAGTGAGTCGAAGAGAAGAGGAAGGAGAGGAGACTGAAAGTATCTTTCCTCTGCTGGTGTTGCCGAGGAACAGAGGAAGTTAGCCAACATCCTTCTTCAATATTTTGACTCAAGTTTTGAAGGTGACTATCATCCTCCCTTCTTCCTTCGTTTTTCCACCCTTGTCTCACTTAGCATTAAGTCTAACGAAGCTAAAACAAGACTTGCTGAAACTGATTATGGAACAGGGGAGATGAGGGCTGTTAGCCGTTGATTTCCTATTGTGTAAATATATATACCTTAGTGTTGTCTTACGAGAACCCAAAGAAAGGGAAAGAAAAGGAAAGAAAACGGTACTGTCACAAGCAGAAGAAAAGAGAACAAGCTAAGTTTATATATATATATATATATATATATATATATATATATATATATATATATTGATCTGGTGTAGAACACAAGTTGGGTTGGACTTGGCCTGGGGTGAAATCCCAGGGTCCTACGTACCACAGTGTGGATCAAAGTCCACGTAGTTCGAGAGTATACGGCAGGCTAATGATAGCCAGTGGGAGTGGGGTGTGTGTTCTGTGTGAATAGAAAAGCTAGGGTTTCAGAAGTGTGTACCTTGTAAGGGGTTTACCCTATTTATAAGCGTACCTGGGCCCTATCTTGATCAGTTAGATTTGTCCTTTATTTTAGGGATATTAAGATATGCTTTTTTTTGAATAATCTCCTCCTTTCATAGGCAGTTATCATCATGATAGATATTCTTGATAAAACCACTCCTATATTCAAGGAAGCGGTTATGAGCATAACTGAAGCCATTTTGACTAGGCTCTTTGGTTATTGGGCTGGGCCCATTTATGAGATATCCGTAACAGTTGCCCCCCAGCCCGGTTGTTCAGGGCTCTGAGCAGCCGGGATTTATTTGTCAGGTTACGTCCTATGTTCTAGTTCATTTCGCCCTGTCCTGAAGTTTTTGATTTCTAGTTCTTTCTTTTTCCGAGGTTGGACATTTTTGGTCCCCGGGCTATCCCGTCTATCATTAATTTGCATTCCGGTTTATTTGGGTGGGATGCGGGTGCCCCCCAGCCCGGTTAATGTGGGTCGCATTCGTTTGCTATTCCGAGAGAACATTAATGTTCTATAATTTTGATTCAGGAAAATTTTGATTCTAGGCCGAACTCCTCCCATGCCTTCTCGAACTTTCCTTCTTTATTGGTGTCGGATAGTATTGATATTTCTACCTGGTCTTGCTCCCCGTTTACAGGTACTTTGTCTAGTTTTTCGTGGATCGGGACTTGTTGCCCCCAAGTTTGAGATTGCATGGGGAGTTACGTCGGATGACTGGGGTATATTCATGTGGTCGGCCACGTGAGCATTTCAAGCCGGGATCATTGTCCGCCTCATCTGTTGATTCAACGTTCGTCTTATCTCGAGGCCACGAGTGTCATCATTGCCTCCTGCTGATTTGATGTTTGCTAGCCGGTCTCTGAGTGGAGCAACTGCCCCACTATCTTGGTTTTCGTGTTTGCTTCATATCAGCATTAAATGCGCACGACTTTTAATGTCCACATCACTATTCGCGTATGGGCCCTTTGGGCCTTTGGCGGTTGAGTTTCCTAACTCTCATCCGTCTGCTTGCTTTGTTTATAAGCCTTCGACTTTTCTCTTCTGCTATTTTGAAAACCGCGAAACCTTGAGTTTTCTTTTTGAGAGAAACTTGCAACCAGTCACCAGTTCATCTTTCTCAGATTCCCATTTCTGGTCTTCGTGGCTCGTGCATTTCCTCTTCCCTTAACTTATCTAAAACCAGGTATTTTCTTTGTTTCCTTTTCTGGTTATTTGGCTGTGTTCTCTCCTTTCTTTCTCTATCTCTTGGTCTTTCTTTTTTTTTTGTGGGTAGGTTATTGTGAGTTCTTTCAAGTTTCTTCCCCTTTGGGTTCTGGCTTCTGCTTTGTTCTTGAACTTTTGGTCTATTCAATCCTTTTTCTCCATCTCTGGGTTTCGGTTTCCTATTTAAATTATATCTTCTCGGGATGAGCCATCAAGGTTCTCCTTCGCCTTTTAATCCAAATGCTTTTTCCCCAGAAGAGGCAGAGCTTATTTAGCGCATGCCTCCTCGTACAGCTTGGTGGCTGTACGGGAAACCTCTGACCGAAGAACAAAAGAGGGAAAACGTGCTCCGTGGTTATGGCGGAGATGGGGGTAGTCAACCAGGACGGTCTAGTCGGGTTAGGGGAAGGGCTCGAGGTCGGTCTCAGTCTGTAGAGCCCGAAAGTCTAGGCTGGGGGACTGCTGCCACTAGGGCTTTTTCTTTAGAGCCGCCCTTGGGAAGGAGTAGGAGGGAAAATCCTCCTCTGCCCGTTTCCTCTTTTCCTCAACGAGCGGAGCCCCTCATCTCCTTTACCCTGCCTATCGACCCGTGCGAGGAATGTTCCTGGCTGATATCTGACGCCACGATGGTTGGCCGGTCATGGGAAGCTGAGGAAATAGCTTCGCGATGCCGGCATATTCAACCGCGGGTTGTTGAAGCCATTTCTACCCGTCCCGCTTTACTACCTTCAGGTATCATCTTCCTTGTTTCTAATTTATTTTTGTTTTGTCCTTTCTAGGTAGTATGTCAACTTCTCCCCGTCCTGTCAAGGATTTCGAATCCGTGGAGTCAGTGGCCGCCTGTATTCCACGTCATCTTGCTAAAAAGTATGATTGGGTTGCGACTGGGGTGCTATCCAGGCTCTCGAAAGTCACGACCAATCAGATCGCCGAGCCCCTATTAGGGGACCGGGATCATTGTTCTTTGTCTCTTTCCGGCCCTTCTGAACCGGTATGCACTGCCCGGGAAGGGAATGAGCGTTCTTTTTTCTTCTTCTACCGAGATTTCGTTAAGAAACTCGGCCTTCGTTTTCCATTTACCAAGTTTCAAGTAGATCTTTTAAACATTCTTCAGTTGGCCCCTACGCAGCTTCACCCTAACTCCTGGGGTTTCATTATTGCGTTCGAGCGGCTTTGCCGATTTTTAAATCATACCCTACCACCGGAACATTTTTTTATTTTTTTAATATCCAAAGGGCTCGTCAATCCGGGGAGCCCAAAGAAAAGAGGGGTTGGGTTTCTTTCCGGGGGAAACCGGACAAGAAGCTTTTCCATGTAGCAACCGACACCTGGAAAGGCTTCAAGGTTTCTTTTTTCAAAGTTAGTGCCGAACCCGGTCATAAACCGCGGTTTCTTCAGGGTGTCGATTCCAGCTCGGTGGAGCTGCTGTTTCCTCTGTATTGGTCTAAAACTCACTATGACCAAGACCAGAACATTTTTGCATCCTCCGATGATAGTTTAGAGCCAGCCGAGGTCGAGACTGTGATAGCTCTGGTTAACCATGTGGCCGAGAGGGATGTCATTAATTCCCGGATTTTTATCCGACAGTCGGTGGAGGAATTGTACCCACCGAGTATGATTTCTGTTGGTTGTTTGTTGTTCTTTGGATTTTTTGTGCCTCTTTGTCCTTTTTGATGTTTGTTATGTTTTTTGTAGTGCCTGAAATGGGGAAGGCTTCTTTCCAAGAACTGGCCGAGAAGCTCCATGCTAAGGCCAAAAAGAAAGGGGAGTCCTCTTCCCAGAAGAAGGCTGTGGTTGCTCCTTCGCCTGCAAAAACTACTTCTGAGAAGAGGGCTGCGCCCTCTCCAGCCCATACGGAGCTCATTCCGCGTAAGCGATCGAAGTCGGTGGCTACGTCATCGATTTCGGTCGAAGAAGAGAGTCCGGCCTCTGTCCCTGACGTCGATGCTGCCACAAGCGTCCCTCCTCCTCCACCTCCTAGCAAGTCTCGTCTTCACTCGTGGGGTGAGGTATGGACTGATGGGATATCGGACGAGCTCAAATACGCTGTGAAGCCCCCCAGCAAATATTTCAGTGGTGAGGCCTTTGCCGACTCCGACCTCGATCACCTGCAGGTTTTGCAGGATCATCTGATGGAGACAGCGGGCGTGCTGGATGCTTATGCTGCCGTTAAGCACAAATATGCCAAAGCTGCAGCCGAGATTGCCAAGGCTCGGATTGAAAAGAAAGAGGCCGAGATTAGGCAGACTGAGGCTGAGGAGACGCGCCTGAAAGCAGAAGAGGTTCAGATAAAGGCAGTGGAGGAGCTATCAAAGGCCCTTACTGAAAGGGATCGGTTCTCCACCGAACTTGACGCCAGTCAGGCCCGAGAAGACACGCTGAATGCCTCACTGCACACTTTGCAGGGTCAGTATGCGGGGGTGGTGAAGGACCTTAACCTCGCTCATTCCGACCTCGACGCTTCGAAGGCCGAGTTGGCGGCGTCTGCCGCTGAGGTGGATAAGCTGGAAGTCTTGGTCATTGAGACGGCTGCTGAAGCTTTCAACCTATGCCTGGCCCAAGTCCGAGCTTTGAATCTCGACATTACGATGAATTTGGACGCTGTGGATTTCAGAGCTTCGGTAGAGGACAGGCAATTTATACCAGCACCATTTTCTCCGGTCGAAGAGTCCGAGCATCTCACGGAGAATGACTGAGGTTAAGTAGCTGAGGAAGATGCTCCGACGACTGACGCCCCTGGTTCCCCTGTGCCCGGCTAAGCCCAAATTTGACGCTGTTCTTCTAGGACCTTTTTATCTTTTTCTTTGATGTGTAGTATTTTTACTTTCATTTTTGTTTTTTTGTAATCTGGGGCCTACGCCCTCAAAATTAATACCATGACAAGCCGGTGTTCCCGGATATTTCTAGCATCTTCAGCTTGTCTATCTTGTCAGTTTTTATTTTCATCCTTTAAACCAAACTCGTGTTTTAATTCACCAGTTGATGAGTAAAGGGGAATGTAATCCGTGCACGAAGCTCGGTTCTTTATTTTATGACTTGGCCAAAGTCAAGATATATTGCGCAGAATCTGCTGGATATTCAACCAACATTTTAACAAACGGGCCACGTTTATTAATGGTCGGGCATTCTAAACAACAGATGATTTTCAAAAATCATCTAAGTACTTTATCTTGTAAAGTACCTTACCGAGATGGTAGCCAACTGCCACATGTTCGGACCCTAATTTCCTTTTTGAATAGGAGCCTAAACATTTCAACCTGATCAGGATCTTTTATGACAATCTCACACCATCCCAGGGGACTGTTCCGATGCATCATAATGTTTATAAGACTTGTTGACAAATCTTATCATGACCGGGATCGCGAAACCCAAGTCTTTGTTTAATTATCTTGCCTTTGTCACGGCCTATCTTTGCATTGATTTCACAAGTAATAACTTGGTTGGCCCATGAATTGAACCACCTTTTTTATTGATTGAAATAATCGGGAATACACAAAATTTTAAAATAAACGAAAAATACTGCCAAAAGCAAAACAATGCTTAATAAAAAATGGTTCTCGGTCACCACTGACATCCGTTGAAACTGAAAAGCGGTTCTCAGTCACCACTGATATCCGCTGTGCGCTTATTCTGATTGTATCCCGGTCTTTAGTTGTAGTAAGTCCTTAGTTTGTCCGCATTCCATGTTCGTTTAATGGGCGTGCCATCTAGTGCCTCAAGGACATAGGTCCCGGGCCCCATTTTGTCTGAAATACGGTAAGGACCCTCCCAGTTTGCTCCAAGTTTTCCATCCCGGGCATTCTTATTTCCGATATCTACTCTGCGTAATACCAAGTCACCTTTATCGAATGCTCGTGGTCTAACTTTGCGGTTATACTTAGCCGCCACCAGCTGCTTCGTTGTCAGATCTCGGCAGTGTGCCGTCATTCTGACTTCATCGATGAGGTCTAGCTCGACTGCTAACTGCTTGTTGTTAGCTTGTTCTCCCTCCTCCATGACTTTGGCTTTCCTCCATGATGTTTGCCCAATTTCAACCGGGATCATGGCCTCGCATCCATATGTCATTCGGAAGGGTGTTTCCTGGGTCGAGGTTTGGACACTAGTTCGGTATCCCCAGAGTACCGGGTATAGTTCGTCGACCCAGTTACTTTCTGCATTGGTCATCCTTTTTTTGAGCCCGTCAACAATGATTTTGTTGGCTGCCTCGGCTTGCCCATTAGATTGTGGATGCTCTACCGAGGTGAAATGGTGCTTGATTTCGAGCTCGGACATCAACCTCTGGAAGCCTTGGTCAACGAATTGAGTACCGTTGTCAGTTACGATCTTGGCAGGAATCCCGAACCTTGCAACAATATTTCTTTCGAAGAATTTTTGTATTCGAGCGGCCGAGATGGTTGACAGTGGTTCGGCCTCGATCCACTTAGTGAAATAATCCACCGCCACCACAAGCCATTTCAGTTGCCCTGCGGCCGGTTTGAACGGTCCAAGGAGGTCCATACCCCATTTAAAGAATGGCCATGGAGCCGTGATGGTCTTCAACTCGGCCGGAGGTGGCCAAAGGATCCGAGCATGTTTTTGGCAGCTTTCGCATGTCCATATATGCTCTCTGGAATCCGCGACCATTGTCGGCCAGTAATATCCGGCCCTTAGGGCTTTCCGGGCTAACGCCTTTGCCCCCATGTGTTGTTCGTTTATTCCTTCATGTATCTCTGATAGCACGTACTCGGCCTCTACCTGGTTTAAACATCTCATCATTGGAGATTGGAGGCCTTTTCGGTACAATTGGTCATCGACCACCGTGTACATTAACGCGGTTCGTGCTACCTACCTTGCTTCCCCGGGATCGTCTGGGCTAACTCCCTTTTCCAGGTAATTTAAGATGGGCTTTCTCCAGTCTTCTGCTGCTGCGATGACCATGATACATGTGGGCTCCTTCAGACTTTGTTGTATAACAGTCCGATTATTTCTCGGGTTCCTGGTGCTTGCTAATTTGGAGAGGATATCTGCCCTCGCATTTTCTCCCCTGGGGATGTGGGTGACTACGACCTCATTGAAGTCGGCCATTGCCTCTCTGACTTTCCCCAGATACTTGATTAGCAAGGGTCCTTTAGCCGTGTATGAATCGTTGATTTGGGCCGCGACTAGTTGAGAGTCGGTGGAGAGATGAACCCTCCTGACCCCATTATCTTTTGCCTGTGATAGCCCGACCAATACAGCCTCATACTCGGCCTGATTATTGGACGTTCTGAAGTGCAATTGTAGGGCGTGTTCCATGGCGACTCCTTCCGGGCTTTCGATTATGATCCCGGCTCCACTTCCTTTGGCGTTTGACGAGTCGTCTACAAATACTTTCCAAATGTTAAGGTTGGCTTTCGGGACTCCCTCTGTTGGTACCAGCTCTGCAATGAAGTCAACTAAAGCCTAGGATTTAATAGCATGCCAAGCTTCATATACTATGTCGAATTCGGACAGTTCGATAGCCCAACTAGTCATTCTTCCTGCCAAGTCAGGCTTATGGAGTATTTGGCGTATCGGCTGACTGGTTCGCACAATTATTCTATGCCCCTGGAAGCAGGGACGTAATCTCCTAGCGGCAGTGAGGAGCGCAAAGGCCACCTTTTCCAACCTTTGATATCTTAGCTCAGAACTTTGCAAAGCCCAGCTTGTAAAGTAAATCGGTTTCTGTTCTGTCGATTCTTCTCTCACCAAGGTGGCACTTACTGCTTCTGGGGCCACGGATAGATATAATATCAAATCTTCCCCGGGCTCGGGTTTCGACAGCACAGGTGGTGACGACAGGCATTTTTTGATCTTGTCAAACGCGGCTTCACACTCTGAGTTCCATTCTCCATGCTGTGCTTCCTTCTTCAATAACTTGAACAAAGGAAGAGCATTTTTTGCCGATTTCGGTAAGAACCTTGTCAGCGCGGCCAGTCTGCCAGTCAACTGCTGTACCTCTTTTTTTGTTTTTTGGGGCAGCCATATTGAGGACGGCCTGACATTTATCCGGATTGGCCTCAATCCCCCTGTTTGACAACAGGAATCCGAGAAACTTACCCACTGGTACGCCGAATGCACATTTAGCTGGGTTAAGTCGGATTCTGTGATCACGGAGCTTATCAAATGTTTCTTGCAAATCCTGGATGTGGTCGGACCGCTTCACTGACTTAACGATCATATCGTCGATGTAAACTTCGACGTTCCTGCCGAGCTGTGCCTCAAACACTTGATTCATCATCCTCTGGTAAGTAGCTCCTGCGTTCTTCAGCCCGAAAGGCATGACATTATGCAATAATTAGCTTTTTCTGTGATAAAAGTTGTTTTTTCCTGGTCTTCGGGATGCATAGCTATTTGATTATAGCCAGAATACGCATCCATGAATGAGAACAGCTGGAATCCCGAGGAATTGTCCACCAGTTGGTCAATATTTGGCATGGGGTAAGCATCCTTGGGGCATGCTTTGTTGAGATCGGTGTAGTCGGTGCACACCCTCCATTTACCATTGGGTTTCTTGACCATTACCACATTTGATAACCATGTGGTATACTGGATTTCCCTGATGAATCCCGCATCCAGCAGTTCTCTTACATGCTCGGCTAGGGCTTTCTGTCGGTCCGATGCAATCTTTCTTTTCTTCTGCGAGACCGGCGTATATCGTGGATTTATGGTCAATTTGTGACAACAGAACGTCGGGTCGACACCTGGTAACTCTGAAGGTTTCCATGCGAACACGTCCTTGTTCATCCATAACAGTTTTTTGAGCTCGATTTTTTCTTGCTCGGCAAGCGAACTCCCGATCTTCGTTATTTGTCCGGGCTCATCTCCTAGTTGGTAGTCTGTGAGCTCTCCATCAGGCTCTGTTTTCATCAACTTTGCTTCTTCTCTTACATCCAGCTTTACCACGTTGACTGAACTCGGCGCAATTGGCGCTGAATTTTGAATTCCTTTCTGCTGTGAGGTGGATGTGCCGGGTTCATTGTTTTTAACCGTCGAGAAGTAGCATTGTCGGGATTCCTTCTAATCACCTTTGATGGTGACGACTTCATTCTTCCGACTTACCATTTTCAGCTTTTGATGCTTTGTTGATATGAGCATGTCACAACTATGAATAGTTGGTCTGCTTAAGATTATATTGTAGGATGAAGGGAAGTTCGCTACAATAAACTTGACTCGCTCAGTCTTAAAGGCTTCCTTAGAGCCCAAGGTCATTTTTAGCTCTATACATCCTTTGGGACTTGTATCCTCTCCGTTGAACCCGATTAAGGTTGTCTTGCACGGCTTTAGATTTTTTGGGTCGAGGTCCATGCGCTTAAAGGCGTCCCACAGGATGATATCCACTGCACTGCCAGGATCGATGAATATCTTCTTTACGCGGCATTTTCCCAGGAGGCCGGTTATGACCAGTCCGTCTTGATGACCCTGGATTACGTCCCTCAGATCTTCCTGAGTAAAGAACAACTTAGGAGGTTCTTCTGTTTGCGATGGTTCCGACTTGAAGGTTGGTCGTCCCCTGATGGTTAAGACTTCCCGAAGGTATTTCTTCCGCTGATTGGCGGTATCGCCGCCACCTCCGTAACCTCCACTAATGACATTGCAGTCAAACTCTGCTTCCGGGAACTCGTCCTCATTGTCATGCTTTCTCCGGCCTTCGTCCGGCTTTCTCCTTTGGGAGACCGGGCTTGTACTCCGATCCGTCTGCTTGCGCTTGGCTTTTTGCCCTTGTGTTTTGATAACGTACTGACGCAATTTTCCATCTCAAATAAACTTCTCAACCGCATCTCTCAGGTCCCAGCACTCATCCGTTGTGTGCCTGGGTCCATTGTGGAATTCACAAAATCGTGTGTGGTCCAACTTACCTTTGTTATAAAGTGGTCGTGGTCGCTCCACCTTCCTCATCTCGGTCAAGGCTACCTCTCTCCATAGTTGCGAACGAGGGACATTTAGTGGAGTATATCTCTCATACTTCCCCTCATGCCTTTGTCCTTGTGTTTTTTCGTCCGAGTTCTTGGGTCGGTCTCTTGCTGCCTGGTCCTTCTCTTTCGGGAGTGGGCTTTTCTGTCTTTCTTTTCCTGACGCGTTGGCTATCTACATCTGCTCGATATCCAGATATTTTTTGGCTCGTCTATGGAATTCTTCCAGCGTCTTGATCTCGCCAGATATGACCGATCTCCCCATTCTGGATTCGCTATCTAAGCCCGAGATAAGCAAGTGTACGTGGACGCTTTCCGTTAATCCCTGGATTTGCAATGCGGCAGCCTTGAAACGATCCAAATACTTCTGAAGGGTTTCACTGGGTTATTGCTTGATTCTATCCAGCGTGTAGACCGACCTGGGCTGCTTTTTGCTTGTCGCGAAATTCAGCAGGAACTTCTCACTCAGGTCGTTGAAGTCGGTAATGGACTTGGGAGATAGAGTCCGGAACCAAATTTGAGCGGCTCCTCGCAGTGTTGAGGTGAACAGCCTGGAAATGATCGGCCCCTTGAATCCTCGGACTAGCATCTCAGTGTCGAAAGTACTCAAGTGTGTCTAGGGATCCTGACTTCCGTCGTACCTAGGGAGGTCGGACGTATTGAATTTCCTTGGGTACTCAGCTTCCGTAATTTCATCTGAGAACGGGCTGTTGTTTTGTCCCCCGTCCCCATACCACATCTTGTACCTTCCGGAATCATCTGGCCGAATTCCCTGATTGTCCGAGGTACGGCTGTCTTTTCTAAGCGCCCAGGCTTGATTCTCCTGACTCGCATCCCGGTGATTACTTTGCTGAGAATTTTTTGTTGAAACTATTCGGCCTTGCCTGGGCTGGTTCGCCTGTTGGGGATCAACAGTTTGCTGATTGGTTTCTTCGTCTTCATTCTGCTGATCATCGCGGCGTTCCCCCTGAAGAGGGTCTTGTAAGTGTTTGAGGATTTGGTTCATCACCTCGGTCATGTGGTCAATCTTTTGATTCTGAAGATTGTCGCGTTCTTCCACATTCTCGATTCGTTTCAACATTGATTCAGCAATGTTATGTAGGAGCCGTATGTCCGGGCTGCCAATCTGAAACTCTGTTGAGGAACAAGTGTGGTTAGCATTTTCCAGTGTTTGGCCTACTCGTCCATCTTGAGATGGCAGGGGGTTCGAGTCCGAGGGCTCCTCAGTTTGTTCCTGATTAACGCCTCGAACGTCCTGCTGCTGTTGGGTCTCGCTAGAGTTTTGTTCCTGACCTTGCTCGTGTGCATGCGGGTGGCTTTTGCTTCTGGTATTAGCCATCACTGGTCACGGGAATAGGACTTTACAGTCCCCACAGACGGCGCCAATGATCTAGTGTAAAACACAAGTTGGGTTGGACTTGGCCTGGGGTGAAATCCCAAGGTCCTACGTACTACAGTGTGGATCAAAGTCCACGTAGTTTGAGAGTATACGACAGGCTAATGATAGCCAGTGGGAGTAGGGTGTGTGTTCTGTGTGAATAGAAAAGCTAGGATTTCAGAAGTGTGTACCTTATAAGGGGTTTACCCTATTTATAAGCGTACCTAGGCCCTATCTTGATCAGTTAGATTTGTCCTTTATTTTAGGGATATTAAGATATGCTTTTTTGAATAATCTCCTCCTTTCATAGGCAGTTATCATCGTGATAGATATTTTTGATAAAACCACTCCTATATTCAAGGAAGCGGTTATGAGCATAACTGAAGCCATTTTGACTAGGCTCTTTGGTTATTGGGCTGGGCCCATTTATGAGATATCTGTAACACACACACACACACAGATATATATATATATATATATATATATATATATATATATATATATATAAAGAGAAATAACAGAAGCTTGCTGTTATATGCAGGAAAACAAAAGAAGTGAAAAGCTGAATCTGAATAAAATAAAATAAAAACACTGTCATCGGGTTTGCTGTAGGAAGAAGAAGAAAAGAAAGAGAACATTGTCACGTAAAAATATATATACAGGGAGAAAGAAGAATAATTAATCAAAACGCGCTTAATATTACATTTTAGATGTCCTAAAATATATTTAGAATGTCAAAAAAAAAAAAAATTAGGCATCATATATTAATATTTGGGTTGTTTAAAGTCTAAAAGTTAAATAAATAATTATGACAATGCCACCGCTTTCATTTTTTACTTCTTTTTTTAAAAAAGGGACGTTTTTTAGGGTAATAATATCCATATTTTGTAGTAGTGCGTATTTTCAAATTCAATTAATTTCAAAAACTTCTATTGTGAAATCAAGTCATTTAAATCACCTCTATCCTCTCCGCATTAACTCTGATGCAATAAAGGTCCCAAAGACTAGGCGTCACATAACTCATAGAGAGCCAGAGAAGCGTGTCAATTACTATTTTTAATGTCATAATCTTTTTCGTGAATGGCTACTTATCCCTCAAACCAAACTCAAAATCCTTCAATTGCAGTCATTGGCCCTAAGAGATGCTATGACTTTCATGCTGAGACAAAAACTCATTGACCACCCTAATACATGTCCTATACAAAGTAAATTGGTTAAGAAATCCCATATAAAAATCATTACTAGAACAAGGAACCTTCTACAAGATGTTTGTATACTATCAAGATACTTTGTAATTTCTGTTTTTTCAGTTTAAATATAATTACATTTCATTACTTTGGATTTATAATAAAGACCACAATAGTATTTCAATTATAAAAAAATTGGAACCCAGCATCTTTCTTTCATAAGCTGTTTTTCTCTTTCTATGGTGAAAAAACCTAAAGCAAGAAATTTGGACTTATGGCTTAAGCTTCCTTTTTAAAAAGGAAAAAAAAATATATACCTCAAACACTTTTTTTTTTTTGAAAAAAAACCTAAAGCACTCAATCAGACTTTTGCCTCATTTATAATAATGTTTTTGGGGCTCTAAAAACCATCCCAAACAAACTTCACATAAAGTGTTTGTTTGAAAAACCTCAAATTATGATTTCAGAAACATTTTTCTACTAGTCACGACAAATTGGCACTAAAATTGCTATTAAAGAATAAATACCCATTTAACCATTTTCAGTTTTCACCTCTCTTCTCACTGACTCAATTGTCCTTCTTTCCAGTTTTCACTGTGCTTACCATTAGACCCTGATGAGTTTCACGGTTGGTTTCCATTCTTGCAGCTATAAAACTATTGGGATTTTAAATTTACTGTCATGTAAATCTAGTCACTTATTATGCCAGACAAGTTTATTTAACTTTGAAACACTGTAAAAAATTGTTTGTTAGTTTTAATTTTATTGATTTTCAAAATTGAGCCTACTACCAAATAGAAAATTCGTTCCAAATAAAATTTAAATCTCTGTTAACAAAATGTGGGTTAGTTTTAACTTCTGATTTTTGAATCTGAGCCCAAATAATTGCACACTCGTTTCAAACCTAACTGAATAGTTAAATCAAAATATTGTTATTTTTAAATATTGATTTAACAATATGATGATATATCTTCAAATAAAATTTAAAAACTTAAAAAATATGGTTAATTTTAAATGTTGATTTCCAAATCTGAACCTAAATATTGCTAATTCGTTTCAGACCAAACTGGAAAATGAAACGTGGGTTAGTTTCAAATATTGATATTCAAATCAAATCAAATTTTAAACTATATGATAATGCCCACTAAATCAACAACATAATGGTTCCTTACCAGTAACTAATGAAAAAGGTGATAAATGAACTTAAAATAACTTGGGAAAATCTTAAAAAAATACAAACAAAATTGAGAAAAGATAAATTTGTGCTGCTAATTTATCAACTCCCAAGTCAAAATTAGAGGAGGAACCTGAGATTTCTAATTGTGACCAAAAGACTAAATTACCCTAAATACAATAAAAAAAAAATAGACAAGAGATATCTATATGTGAGCAGGTCTTGGTAGAGGAGTGAAAATCATAAGAGAGAAACCTAAGAAGAAGAAGAAGACGAATGACAGTTTATGGTTTTAAAAGTGGTTGAGCAAAGAAGTGGAAGGGAACGTTGAAGAAGAAGGGCTTCGGTGGTTGTCTATAGAGCTGAGGGATGATTGGCAGCTAATAATTTTAAGGGCACAAGGTTCAGGGTTCAATAACAACATTACTTTCTTGGTTAACAACATCACAATTTATATTAACGACTTCATTTTAATGATTCGCAACTTCAAATTTTAAAAACCAACACATTGTCAGGATAATTTTGGAGGCACAAGGTTCAGGAGTTTATAATAATATTACTCTCTTGGTTAATTAACAACATAACAATTTACATTAATAACTTCAATATCATAATTCTTAACTTTAAATCCCAAAAAGCAACACTTTATTAGAGATAATTTTGAATACATGAGGTTTAAGGGTCAATAACAACATTAGTCTTTTGGTTGACAACATCACAATTTACGTCAACAACTTTCACTTTCATGACTTACAACTTCATATATTTCTCATATGTTATTCAATGACATTATATATAATTAAATTCACCATAGACCACCGCCAAAGCCCTTATTCTTCACTGTTGCCTTCCTCTTCTTCCTTCAACCATCTTCGAACTCCAACACCGTTGAAGCCTCAGAAACCACCATTACCTTCCTCTTCTTCGTTCAACCATCTTCAAAACCATAAACCTTTGTTTGTCTTCAAAACCAAGACCCGATCTCGTATAGATATCTCCTCTGTTTTTTTTTTTTTAATTGTACTCAGGGCAATTTAGTCTTTCAGTTACAATTGGAAATCCCAGATTCTTCTTCCAATTCTAACGTGAGATTTAATGAATTCGCAGCATTGATTTATCTTTTCCTAATTTTATTTGTATTTGTCTAGGATTTTCCTTGAAAACTTGGCAGATACTTAGAGTTTTGAATCTTGAAATTTTTCCTGGAAAAACCCCGACATTTAAAATATGTTGTAATGAGAAAATAGGCTATTAATTTCTGAAAGTAGTGTGGTTTTGGACTAACTGAAGTTGCCGGTGTTTGTTTTAATATGGGTGTCAATTTTTTTTCCACTAAGATGGAATGCATGATTTGAAATTTTTAAACATAATTTTCTTATTATATGATTTAGACATTATTGAAAATTCTTGGTTAGTCATGTCTGTAGTTCCCACATATGTGACTTACAAAAATGTATATTTTTCATTCTGATAGCTTATATATTTCATTAAGTTGATTGTTGTTGGATTAATGTCGATGAATAGTAATACATCCTTGATATGTTTATCAACGTCGCATTTTTTGTGTGTTTTCTTTTTGGTCTATCATTCCTCTCAAGTGTGTAGTGCATCCGTGGGGTGGGGGAGTAAGTTCTTGTTATAAGCTTTAAAACGCATGCAACCCTCAAAAGGATTTGGAAATATGGCTCTTCCTGATCTATTGAATGCATGGTATATTTCATAATGTAATGAGTTGACCAAGTCAATTTTATATGTTCGACACATTATTTATGGGGTATATCAGACTTCATGTCTCACAAAATGACACTTTTATATGAGCATAAGCTGAAGCAACTAATATTAGAAGTTTAATGATCCGCACTTTGCCTCAAATAAGGAAAAGCCGAACTGCTCTTATTTATTTTGTCAAAACATTAAAAGACTCGAACTGTTCCCAGCTGCTCTTATGATATTGGACAAAACACAGTAGTTGAAAACACAGAGGACAACACATACAGAGGATTATTACTTCCCACACATGGTAAAGGAACCTCTCAGTTACTTCAGATAGAGATACTATTTGGAATTCCTCTGCAGGTGAGTCCTTCCTCACTTGTAGGATACAGAAGAGTGTAATGCATATTGACTGGCCCACTCCTGTTTCTTAGGGTCTCTGTGTTGTTCCTTTCTATCAGTTTTTTCTCAATCTCTTCCAACTTCTTCCCGAACTTCTCGAAGGCTTCCAATGGCTTCACGTCACAAGTCCAGTTAGGATTGTCCCTTGTCCCAAGATACACCTCATCAGAAGCGTGCCTTGATAAGATTTCTATAACTGAAAGGTCAATAAGGGTCTGCAACTTTGGTGTTATTGTCTTCAACAAAGCTTTCTCTGGGTTCTTCTCTAGCTCTTCATATTCTGGACTACCTTCTAAGGGAAGCAACCTCCTGCTAAGAGTTGGACGGTTTACAATATAACCTCCATAAGGATATTGCCCGAAATTGACAGCTGCATGCAGGGCTGAAGAAGTCCATATGATGATAGTGCATGCTTCAATAAGCTCCGCACGAGTTTGCATCTTAAACCACCAAGGCTGATCTTTTAAATCTCCGTGACCAACTCCTACAATTTCTTTCCACCAAGCTTGTAGTTCAGAGTCTTGTTGAACATCATCGTCGCTGTCATAGTAGCAGTGAACATAGTCATGAACCCATGTATTAATAGCAGCCCATATCTCAAGTCCATCCACAGCAAAAGGGTAGTCCTCTATCACCAGGCGAAGCCCATAAAGACATTCTGAATCCTCGACAGCCATTCCTCTGAATTAAGTAAATCAAAGGTTAATACGCAGTTCACTACAAACTTTGGTTCATAATATTAATAACAAGGTTCATAACTTCATATTTTTGCTTTCATCCTTAGTTCATTACAAACTTTCAGACCCGCGAGACCGCCCCCCCAAAAACACAAAAAAAAAAAAAAAAAAAATTTCAATATCTGAAACTAGTCGTTTAGAAAGTGTGAAACCTATTTTTGTGGTTTACATATGTACTTGAAATATTACCTTTTGATAAGATCTTTGGGAAGGGCTTGATCAGGGAAAACCCAGTTCTTGTAAACCTTGGACGACATCTCGATCGAGTATTGTCCGGGTAAGAATGACAACTCTATAATTCCATCTGCATTGATCAAGGCTTGTCGAGCAAGAGCATTTATATTCATCGTGTCACGGAAATGAGGATGGAGAAGTTTATGAATAGGATGAAGAGCACTGAGCTGCCTGTTAGTTGCTATGATAAATGGCTCAATGACTGCATGAGTTTTTAGCCTGCAAAACATATTAATAACAGAGCCCATTTTGAGATCATATAATTAATTAAAGTATCTGTATTGATCTCATGGATGGAGCATATACCAGTGGCTAACAAGTTGATGATAGCTAGAGTCATTTACAGTCACATAAGCTTTGGCTAATAGCCAAATGGTACCCTCAACCCCTTGATCTGCAGGCAAGACAACACTACTTATAAAGCCGCATTTATCTCCATCAGGATGGGGTAAACCTAATTCAATAGCCAATGGCTTCAAAGTCCCATCCTCCTTCAAGAAAAGGATCGTCCTAGTGGCATAAGCTTTGTTTGAAGTTTTGTTTATCTTCCTCAGATATGGCATGAATGCATCATGGTGATCTAATATGAACAATCTCCTGCTTTGGAGTGCCTGTTCACCAAACAGAATATGATTGAATGGATGAGCTTTGAGTAGAGGGAATAGATAATAAAAGATATGCCCTTTGGTCTATGGTTCATTGGACACAATTATTGTGAATCTCAAAATTATATCATTACCTCAACCACTGTCACTCCCCCCATATTTTGCTCCAGCTGCTCTTTGGTTATCTTGCTCGTTTGATCACCATAGAGCCTAATATCCAGCGTGCTCTTTGGGGGAAACTCCTGTAATTAATTCAAGAAAAATCTGTCAACATCAACAAAATAAAATTTGAACACATGAAGTAGATTAATTTGAGACCACTTTTTCCACTTACTTGGATGGCCCGGATTACACCTGGATTCACACCGGCCAACGTTTCTCTTGCAAATTCTTCATCAGTCATCCATCCAGACTTGTTTTCTGCTCCAAATTAGCAAAGCGTCAACAACAAATGCTCAAGTTTTCCACATTTGTTACAAGTTAAATCATATGCCCTGGCTGAAACCTTTAAATTATTAATCAACTTTAAAGTTCCAAAAAGAAAAGCTATGTACCTTTAATAACTTTAGGCGTAGGATATCTGATAGCTACTTCATCATCAGTTCGGAAGAGTTCCTTGAGCATACGTAAAGGAATTTTCTCGCTGGTATTCTTTAGTACATCCTGAGGCAGTTGAAATCCACCTTCATAGAGTTCGCGGACTTCATCAAAGCTGTTGAACTCATTGGACGTGAAATTGAATGCCGATTCTAACAATGGCCTCAAATCTTGAGAAATAGATTTCAGAAAATAGGTCAGAAAGTCCGAAAACTTAAGGTGACCAAATCGTTCATCTCTTGGAACATAGATATCGAAGTTCTGAACTCCAGGAAGAAGCCTACTCTCAGTGTTAGGATCTGCACAGAAAAACAAAATAATCCACATAACATCAATAAAGAATCTGCGTAGTTTAATTAAGAAGATAAGTTTGAATCCCTAAACCTAACCTGATTTAGAGGGTGGCCTGCTAGTTCTTCCTCTACGAGGGTAAGGATATTCGGAAGATCCTCCAAGAGTAGGACGGGCAAGCCTCTTTTTGAGATCTGGACATCCCAAATCATTGTAGGTAGCATAATCATAGACTCTATCCTGTTCCTGGAGCTCTGCGAATCTATCTCCTCTTAAAGTAATAAGCTCTTGTTCTCTGTATTTGGCCAAAGCCGGAGGTGTTTTGCTCGGAAGATACGCCTGCAAATGCAATATATATTCAATACATTAATCAACAGAAATTTCAATGTCGAAATGAAAGAATAGATACAGTGAAAACTTCGAAAGGAATTTAAACTAAAATTTACAGACCTTGTTGGCGAAGAAGATGCGATCGCTCCTGTATCTGTTGGCAGGGTAGATCCAGGAGTTGCAAACAAAATGGACGGATCCATGATGTGGGATACCATCAAGCGTCAAGCTCACGAGATAGAATTCGGTGAGAAGATTGTTTCTGATGACGAAGGCTCCAGGAACTCCAAAGTCGTGAGTGTAGTCGAATTGAACAATGAAGGCCTTCTGTCCTTCCAACAGTGGTGGCAATGTGCTCACAAACGGTTCCAGTGCCGCAGCGTCTCCCAGTTTTCCCAACCCGTTTCCTACATAATTTTACATTTTACCAAATATCATATAAAATCAGTAAAATAAGTAATATTTGACTAAAGGAATTATTTTTTACAAAATAAAAATAGAATTTTTTTTCCCTTTTATTAGAAAGGCCATCAAACCTTGAAAGGCCACAACTAAAAGATTGGCTTTTTTTCCTAATTATAATAATTGTTTGTTTGCATTCGTGAAAAATCATTTTATATTTTATGAGCCAAAACTAAAAGATTGGTTTTTTTTTTCTTTTTGGTATATTAAAATATCACTTATTTTATATAAAATTTCATACTATCTCCAGTCCCAATTATAGGACTAAATTTGTAGTGTAAATTACACTATAAACTTAGTTCTATAATTAGGACTAGAGTAAATAATAAAAAATATTTGAGAAGGTGGGGAAAATTAAGAGACTACAAACTACCCAAAATCTATATGTTGTTAGGGTCTATACTTTAATCAATTACGCCCTATCTTTAATATAAGATCCATTAGAAAATTGGTCTTTATTGAAAATACAAGATCTATTTTTAATATTTATCAATTTTTTTTAAATTTATTTCTATGAACATTCCCTCAATAATAATTGAGAAAGAGGTATAAGGAAGAAATTAAGAAAAATTAGTAAGGTGTTTTAGAAAATAAATCTTATATATCATGTTATATATCAATTAACAAGGTGTACCAGGAATCGACTTATATTAGTGATATGATATGATAGTCAAATCTGTTAACTCAAACAGCTTTCTTTAGATATGGTGGTCTCTTCAAACACTACTCGCAAACACAACGAATACATATAATTAAGCAAAAGAGGTAATTAAGTTACTGGGATCAGCGTTTTGGGCACTGATGAGCTGAAGGGAAACAACGCCTCCCCAGAACTGGCGGGGGTCGTCCAAGATGGAGCCGGCCCCGTCGATGCCGATGGAGTCAAGAACGATCTTGGTCATGAGCACCACCGTGCCTTTGATCTTGCCATTCTGCTCGGCACATTGCTCGTTAGTCTCTTTGGCTAACTGTAACATTTGATCAGCCACTTCGGGCAATTTAATGATTTCACCCCGAGAACCTGCACGAATAAACCCACAAGAAAAGCAATTAAATCGTTTTTTTTAAAGAATGATTAAAGAAATCATTGAGAAGTCAATTTATCAGTAGTACATCGCTCATAAATCTCTTGGGCTAGCTGTAACGTTGCATCAGTTTCTTCGGCCAACCTGGATAATCTTTCTGCCTCCTTAACTGCTTCTTCAGCCAAATGTGATTTGTGCTCTGCTTCAGCAACTAATGCTGCTGCAATCTCCTCAGCATCCATTACCGATTCATGAGATGCCGTAATGCCTGACGGCAGTGATTCCTCATTCAATTCTTCCAGGTCTTTCGACTTCGTATCTTTTTCTCTTTTACGCATCTTGGACCACACTATTGTAAAAATATTTCAGATGATTTATGTTATGGTATTAACCCAAGAATTGAGAAACAGGGAAAGAAGGAAGACACAGAGGGTTAGAGAGATCGAAGAAGAGAGAACAGAAGCAAGAGAGAAGAACAGAGGCAAAATCTATTATTCTATCATCACAAGTCTCATTTACAACAGGGACTAGACTCTTATATATGGGCAAACCTGACTTAACGATCTAGCTAAATCTAAAGTAACTGACTGACTTCTAACAGATATATTCCCTAACAAAGCCTAACTAACTTTTAACTTTTATTATCTTTACTTATCACTTTACTATACAAAGAGCAGCTTGGACTTGTGCTCTTGTAGTCTGAAGAAATCATGACGGTTTTGCTGAACTTTGTTTGCATGGTTGGAACTTAAGTTTTACTATTGGAAACAAACAATTTTGCAAATTCCTGGTTCAGGAATTTGGCATCAGTTAAGTTATAACTGGTTTAAAGAAATACCGTTTGCTATTTTTAGTTCTTGGGCACGCTCTTGATTATGTCATTTAAGTTCAAACGAAGAAATTATAACGGTTTTATTACTAGAATTTTAGTTTAACTTGCATGCAGCTGCTGTAAGCATTGAATTCTGCGATTTTTTTTCTTTTGTTATTATTCTTACATGCTTTTGCAACAGTTTTTTACATTCTCTACTAGGTTTGATTCATATGTGGCACAAAATTTGACAAATTAATTAATATCATACATATTATATGTCTATTGTGAAGCTAACATAACATAACATAAGGTATGTTTATATTAGTGGTGGCAGAAATTATTTTTTTTTTTTTCCTTTTAATAGGACCTTTGCAAATTTAAAATTATGATATACTTAAACTGATTGGTTGAAAATGCTCATGTTGTAGATTTTTTCCGATGGAGATTTTAGTTTGTGTTTATCATTTTTCATAATGCAAAACACCTCATTACAATGATATTATCTTAGATATTGTTGAACATTGTGAATTTTGTCAATTTCAAAATTACAAATTTAATGTAAAATATTATTAATTATAAACAGATAGACTAGAATGATTGAAAACCCTACTCAAAACTTGATTTGATTCTGCTGACTTCGATTTTTATTTAGAATTTGACTGTTATTGAAAATGATGGCTACCATGATTCTTGTGAGTTCAACTAGTTATTCAATTATAATTTTGATTTTCAGTTAAGATTTAAAAATAGATAGTGAGACAATATAGTAGTGTAACATAGGATGGATTGAGCATAAAGCTCCTGTTGACTCGTCCAACCAGATGATTATAGCTTTTAGTAGTTTTTGTAAATTACTCTCTCTCTCTCTCTCTCTCTCTCTCTCTCTCTCTGTGTGTGTGAAACTACTCTGGTTCCTTTTGTAAGTATAAGTTAAAAAAAATGGTTTTTATTATAAATTCACCAAGAGAGTAATTAATGAAAGCTACAATTTTACCTCTATTAAAAGTAGAGTAGAAAGAGCTAGTGGAATACAGTGTATATAATATTTGTTAATACACATTCATAAATAAAGGTATAATTGGAAAAATTAAGGGTTAAAGTGCAAACTTTCCTGGTATAATTATCAATAAACAACTTACATAAAACATAAGAAGGATACCACTAAGCAATATTAATACGATGACTATCATTATCATCTTCTTCGCCACTATCATCAATTTCAAAGACATTTGATTGTGTTTCACTTTAAGTAGTAGGTTCTGCTTCATAGAATATCATGAATTTCTTTTCCTGCATTATGAACATATCCATTAAAAGGACCTGTAGAGCCAGCCCTTTTAAGCCCGAGGCCCTATAGGGCTTATTTCATTTAGTTCCTCTAATTTTTAAATCCGGCCCTTGTAGGGCCACGGCCTGAATGGGTCGACCCGATGGGCTTGACCCGATTTTCCCGCTCTAATTGCTGTACAACATTGAATTTTGTGATTTTTTTCTTTTGTTATTCTCACATGCTTTTGCATCAGTTTTTTTTACATTCTCTACTAGGTTTCATTCATATGTGGCACAGAATTTGACAAATTAATTAATATCATACATATTATATGTCTACAGTTAAGTTAACATAGGGTATGTTTATATTAGTGGTAGCAGAAATGACTTTTTTTTTTCAATATGACTTTTGCAAATTTAAAATTATGCTAATTTGATTGGCTGAAAATGCTCATGCTATATATTTTTTTAGATGGAGATTTAAGTGTGTTTATCATTTTTCATGATGCAAAACACCCCGTTACAATGTTATTATATCAGATATTGTTGAACATTGCGAATTTTGTCAATCTAAAAATTACAAATTTAATGTAAAATATTATTAATCACAAACAGATAGACTAGAATGATTGAAAACCCTACTAATAACTTGATTCAATTGTGCTAACATCGATTTTTATTTAGAATTTGATTGTTATTGAAAATAACGGCTACTATGATTATGATTCTTGCTTGTTCAACTTGTTATTTGATTATAATTTTGATTTTCAGTTAAGATTTATAATAGATAGTGAGACAATAGAGCAACATAATGTGGGATGAATTGAGGATAAAACTCTCGTTGACTCGTCCAATCAAATGATTCTAGCTTTTAGTGGTTTTTGTAATTTCAAGGTGTTTTAAGCTATATATATATATAAACTACTCTGGTTCTATTTATAAGTATGAGTTTAGAAAAAAAAAATTGGTCTTTATTATAAGTTCACTCAGAGAGTAATTAATGAACACTACAATTTTACCACTATTAAAAGTAAAGAGAGTAGAAAGAGGTGAAATACAATGTATATAATATTTGTTAATACACATTCATAGTTAAGCTCTTTTTGTTTTTTTAACCCTCAATGTTAATTTTTTTAACAGTATGGGGCAATATTGATTCATTTTAAAACTTTTAAGGCAACATTGCTTCTGAATGAAAGTTTCCAAAACAAATTAGCACCTTAACGCACAAATTATCAATTTAGGGCATATTAAACAGGTTAACTAACTTTCTTTGCTACACGAGAATTAGATAAATTGAACTTAAAAATGGATCACAATGCTATAAGTTAACATGAAATCCACTTTGATAACTACACAGCAAGAACTTGTCACAGTAAGAACATATCAGCCTCAAATAAACTCATATTTTGAGGTTAACTATGCAAGTATTAAAAAATTTGAATGTCAACACAGACCTATTGGTCTCAAATAAGTTCAGTCTTTTGATAATTTGAACATGTTTTTGCAAAATTATTTTCCCACGGGAAGGAGGGACTAGACTGATAATCATTTCATTGGATCGCAAAATTTACAAAATTACTAAAAATCAATAGATTCGATCTAACGAACTTCCATTAACTCGTTTTTTTTTAAGAATGATTATAAAAATCATTGAGAAGATAGGATTAAATTATCAGTAGTACATTGCTCATAAATCTCTAACTATATGGGTGTCAATTTTGTTTCCACTATACATGATTTGAAATCTTTAAACATAATTTTCTTATTATATGATGTGGACATTATTGAAAATTATTGGTTAGTCATGTCTTTAGTCCCCACATACGTGGGTTACAAAAATGTATATATTTCATTAAGTTGATTTTGATGGATTTCTCATATTCATACGTGTGTTGTTAATATGGATCAATAGTAATACATTCTTTGATATGTTTTATCAAAGCTGTATTTTTTATGTTTTCTCATTTTTTTCTATTATTTCTCAAAAGTGTGTCGTGCATCAGTTTAAAACGCATGCAACACTCAAAAAGCTGTGGAAATAATGGTTCTTCCTGATCCATTGAATGCATGGTAAATTTCATAATGTAATGAGTTGACCAATTCAATTTTATATGTTCGACAAAAGACTCGAACAATTCCCAGCTGCTCTTAAGATATTGGACAAAACACAACATTAGTTGAAAACAGAGGACAACACACACAGAGGATTATTACTTCCCACACATGGTAAAGGAACCTCTCAGTTTCTTCAGATAGAGATACTATTTGGAATTCCTCTGCAGGTGAGTCCTTCCTCACTTGTAGGATACAGAAGAGTGTAATGCATGTTGACTGGCCCAATCCTGTTTCTTAGGGTCTCTGTGTTATTCCTTTCTATCAGTTTTTTCTCAATCTCTTCCAACTTCTTCCCGAACTTCTCGAAGGCTTCCAATGGCTTCACGTCACAAGTCCAGTTAGGATTGTCCCTTGTCCCAAGATACACCTCATCAGAAGCGTGCCTTGATAAGATTTCTATAACTGAAAGGTCAATAAGGGTCTGCAACTTTGGTGTTATTGTCTTCAACAAAGCTTTCTCTGGGTTCTTCTCTAGCTCTTCATATTCTGGAGTTCCTTCTAAAGGAAGCAACCTCCTGCTAAGAGTTGGACGGTTTACAATATAACCTCCATAAGGATATTGCCCGAAATTGACAGCTGCATGCAGGGCTGAAGAAGTCCATATGATGATAGTGCATGCTTCAATAAGCTCCGCACGAGTTTGCATCTTAAACCACCAAGGCTGATCTTTTAAATCTCCGTGACCAACTTCTACGATTTCTTTCCACCAAGCTTGTAGTTCAGAGTCTTGTTGAACATCTTCATCGCTGTCATAGTAGCAGTGAACATAGTCATGAACCCATGTATTAATAGCAGCCCATATCTCAAGTCCATCCACAGCAAAAGGGTAGTCCTCTATCACCAGGCGAAGCCCGTGAGGACATTCTGAATCCTGGACAGCCATTCCTCTGAATTAAGTAAATCAAAGGCTAATATGTTATAATACTAATAATAGGGTTCATAACTTCATATTTTTGCTTTCATCTTTAGTTCATTACAAACTTTCAGCACCCAAAAAAAAAAAAAAAAAGTTTTCCAATATCCAAAACTAGTTGTTTAGAAAGTGTGAAACCTATTTTTGTGGTTTACATATGTACTTGAATATTACCTTTTGATAAGATCTTTGGGTAGGGCTTGATCAGGGAAAACCCAGTTCTGGTAAACCTTGGAAGACATCTCTATCGAGTATTGTCCGGGCAAGAATGACAACTCTATAATTCCATCTGCATTGATCAAGGCTTGTCGAGCAAGAGCATTTATATTCATCGTGTCACGGAAATGAGGATGGAGAAGTTTATGAATAGGATGAAGAACACTGAGCTGCCTGTTAGTTGCTATGATAAATGGCTCAATGACTGCATGAGTCTGTAGCCTACAAAACATAAAAACATATTAATAACAGAGCCCATTTTGAGATCATATAATTAATTAAAGTATCTGTATTGATCTCATGGATGGAGCATGTACCAGTGGCTAACAAGTTGATGATAGCCAGAGTCGTTTACAGTCACATAAGCTTTGGCTAATAGCCAAATGGTACCCTCAACCCCTTGATCTGCAGGCAAGAAGACCCTACTTAAAAAGCCGCATTCATCTCCATTAGGATGGGGTAAACTTAATTCAATAGCCAATGGCTTCAAAGTCCCGTCCTCCTTCAAGAAAAAAATCGTCCTAGTGGCATAAGCTTTGTTTGAAGTTTTGATTATCTTCCTCAGATATGGCATGAATGCATCATGGTGATCTAATATGAACAATCTCCTGAATTCAAGTGCCTGTTCACCAAACAGAATATGATTGAATGGATGAGCTTTGAGTTGAGGGAATTGATAATAAAAGATATGCCTTTTGGTCTATGGCTCCAATACAACTTCATTGGACACAATTATTGTGAATCTCAAAATTATATCATTACCTCATCCACTGTCACTCCACCCATATTTTGCTCCAGCTGCTCTTTGGTTATCTTGCTCGTTTGATCACCGTAGACCCTGATATCCAGCGTGCTCTTTGGGGGAAACTCCTGTAATTAATTCAAGAAAAATCTGTCAACATCAACAAAATAAAATTTGAACACATGAAGTAGATTAATTTGAGACCACTTTTTCCACTTACTTGGATGGCCCGGATTACACCTGGATTCACACCGGCCAACGTTTCTCTTGCAAATTCTTCATCAGTCATCCATCCAGACTTGTTTTCTGCTCCAAATTAGCAAAGCGTCAACAACAAATGCTCAAGTTTTCCACATTTGTTACAAGTTAAATCATATGCCCTGGCTGAAACCTTTAAATTATTAATCAACTTTAAAGTTCCAAAAAGAAAAGCTATGTACCTTTAATAACTTTAGGCGTAGGATATCTGAGAGCTTGTTCACCATCAGTTCGGAAGAGTTCCTTGAGCATAGGTAAAGGAAATTTCTCGTTGATATTCTTTAGTACATCCTGAGGCAGTTGAAATCCACCTTCATAGAGTTCGCGGACTTCATCAAAGCTGTTGAACTCATTGGACGTGAAATTGAATGCCGATTCTAACAATGGCCTCAAATCTTGAGAAATAGATTTCAGAAAATAGGTCAGAAAGTCCGAAAACTTAAGGTGACCAAATCGTTCATCTCTTGGAACATAGATATCGAAGTTCTGAACTCCAGGAAGAAGCCTACTCTCAGTGTTAGGATCTGCACAGAAAAACAAAATAATCCACATAACATCAATAAAGAATCTGCGTAGTTTAATTAAGAAGATAAGTTTGAATCCCTAAACCTAACCTGATTTAGAGGGTGGCCTGCTAGTTCTTCCTCTACGAGGGTAAGGATATTCGGAAGATCCTCCAAGAGTAGGACGGGCAAGCCTCTTTTTGAGATCTGGACATCCCAAATCATTGTAGGTAGCATAATCATAGACTCTATCCTGTTCCTGGAGCTCTGCGAATCTATCTCCTCTTAAAGTAATAAGCTCTTGTTCTCTGTATTTGGCCAAAGCCGGAGGTGTTTTGCTCGGAACATACGCCTGCAAATGCAATATATATTCAATACATTAATCAATAGCAATTTCGATGTCGAATTGAAAGAACAGATACAGTGAAAACTTCGAAAGGAATTTAACCAAAAATTTACAGACCTTGTTGGCGAAGAAGACGCGATCGTTCCTGTATCTGTGGGCAGGGTAGATCCAGGAGTTGCAAACAAAATGGACGGATCCATGATTTGGGATATAATCAAGCGTCAAGCTCACGAGATAGAATTCGGTAGAAAGATCGTTTTTGATGACGAAGGCTCCAGGAACTCCAAAGTCGTAAGTGTCGTAGAATTGAACACTGAAGGCGCTCTGTCCATCCAACAGCGTTGGCAATGTGGTTAAAAACCCTTCCAGTGACGCAGCCACTCCCAGTTTTCCCAACCCGTTTCCTACATAATTTTACATTTTACCAAATATCATATAAAATCAATAAAATAAGTAATATTTGACTCAATGAATTATTTCTTACAAAATAAAAATAGCAAAATTATTATTTTTTTATTTTATTAGAAAGGCCACAAAAAGAATTATAAGGGTACATAATTATAATAATTGTTTGGTTGCTTTGGCGAAAAATAATTTTAGATTTGATGAGCCAAAACTAAAAAATTGGGGGTTTTTTTTTTTCCTCTTAGTACATTAAAATATCACTTATTTTATATAAAATCTAATAATAAAAAATATTCTAATAATAAAAAATATTTGAGAAGCTGGGGAAAATTAAGAGGCCACAAACTACCCAAAATTGATATACATATAGTAGGGGAGGGGGACATGGTTTGAACCCTGGAGATGAAGGAGAGGAGCTAAACTCCCATGCCGCTGCGCTTCTAAGGTGATTCAATCTTTAATATGGGATCCATTTAAAAAAATTGGTCTTTATCCAAAATATAAGATTTATTTTTAATATATTTATCAATTTTTTTAATTTATTTCTATGAACACTCTCTTAATAATAATTAAGAAAGTGATATAATAATCAAATAAAAAAATTAGTAGGGTGTTTTAAAAAATAAATCTTATATATCATGTTATATATCAATTAGCAGGGTGTACAAGGAATAAACTTAGATTAATGATGATATGATACTCAAATCTTTTAACTCAAACAGCTTCTTTAGATATGGTGGTCTCTTCAAACACTACTTGCAAACACAATATTGTTACCAGGATTAGCGTTTTGGGCACTGATGAGCTGAAGGGAAACAGCGCCGCTCAAGAACTGGCGGAGGCCGTCCATGCCGACGCCGAGGTTGATGCCGACGTTGAGGTTGGGATTGTTGAAGTCAAGAACCTTCTTGGTCATGAGCACCACCGTGCCTTTGATCTTGCCCAGTAACATTGCCTCATGAGCATCTTCGAGCGGGAAAATGATTTCACCCCGTAAATCTGCACAAATAAACCCACAAGAAAAGCAATTAACTCATTTTTTTAAGAATGATTAAAGAAATCATTGAGAAGATAGGATCAATAATTTATCAGTAGTACATCGCTCAAAAACCTCTTGGACTAGCTGTACAAACGTTGGATCATCTTCTGCGGCCCACCTGGATGATCTTTCTGCTTCCTTAACTGCTTCTTCAGCCAAATGTGATTTGTTCTCTGCTTCATCAGCAACTAATGCTGCTGCAATCTCCTCAGCATCCATTATCGATTCATGAGATGCCGTAATGCCTGACGGCAGTGATTCCTCATTCAATTCTTCCTGGTCGTTTGACGTCGTATCTTTTTCTTCTATACTCATCTTGGACCACACTATTATAAAAATATTTCAGATGATTTATGTTATGGTATTAACCCAAGAATTGAGAAAGAGGGAAAGAAGGAAGATACAGAGGATTCGAGAGATCGAAGAAGAAAGAACAGAAGCAAGAGAGAAGAACAGAGGCACTGAGAAATCTATTATTCTATCATCACAAGTCTCATTTACAACAGGGACTAGACTCTCATTTATAGGCAAACCTGACTTAATGATCAAGCTCAATCTAAACTACCTAACTGACTTCTAACAAATATATACATTTACAAAGAGCAGCAGATTGAACTTGTGCTTTTGTAGTCTGAAGAAGTAATGACGGTTTTGCTGAACTTTTGCATGGTTAGAACTAAAAGTAGTTACTCTAATATAACTGCTAAGTTTTACGGTTGGAAACAAATAATTTTGCAAATTCCTGGTAGAGGAATTTGGCGTCAATTAAGTTAGAACTGGTTTAAAGAAATACCGTTTGCTAGTTGTAGTTTCTGGGCATGCTCTTGATTATGTCATTTAAGTTCAAACGAGGAAATCATAACGGTTTTATTACCAGAATTTTAGTTTAACTAACATGTAGCTATTGTACATCATTGAATTTTGCCATTTTTTTTCTTTTGTTATTCTCATTTGCTTATGCATCAGTTTTTTACATTCTCTACTAGGTTTGATTCATATGTGGCACAGAATTTGACAAATTAATTAATATCATACATATTATATGTTTATGGGGAAGCTAATATAGGTAGGGGTGGAAACAGGCTAGACTAAACCTGTTTTGTAATATACTGGATTGAGGCATGTTACAGGATTATTTTTTGGCCTGAGCCTAGTCTGTATGCAGGCCTAGCTTGACTTGTGGCTTGTTAAGGCCTGTTTTTTCTTTTTCTTTTTTAATTTTTAATTTTTTAATTTTTTAATTTAATTAAGCTAACAGGTTACAGGCTAAAACAGGCCTAGTTCAAACATGCTAAAAATATGTCAAAATTACATAAATTAATACTAATAATATAAATAATAGGTCACAGGCCGAAAACAGATATACTTTAAACAAGCCAAAAACATGCCAAAATTACATAAATTAATATTAATAATATAAACATGCCCGCCTGATAAGAGGTCTTCTGACAGGCCTAAAAGGCCTCTTATCAGGCTTGAGCCTGTCTTATTAAGTGAAAACAGACCTCATAAGAGGCCTTGGCCTGACCTTTTAACCTAACAGGCCAGGCCTGACCGAGCTTTTAACAAGCCCGACCATAGGCCTCTGGCCTTTTTCCACCCCTAAACATAGGGTATGTTTATATTAGCGGTAGCAGAAATGACTTTTTGTTTTTCAATATGACTTTTGCAAATTTAAAATTATGATATGCTAATTTGATTGGCTGAAAATGCTCATGCTATAGATTTTTTCATATGGAGATTTTAGTGTGTTTATCATTTTTCATGATGCAAAACACCTCGTTACAATGTTATTATATCAGATATTGTTGAACATTGCGAATCTTGTCAATCTAAAAATTACAAATTTAATGTAAAATATTATTAATCATAAATAGATAGACTAGAATGATTGAAAACCCTATTCATAACTTGATTTGATTGTGCTAACTTCAATTTTTATTTAGAATTTGACTGTTATTGAAAATAACGGCTACCATGATTCTTGTGAGTTCAACTAGTTATTTGATTAAGATTTATATATAGATAGTGAGACAATATAGCAGTGTAACGTGGGATGGATTGAGCATAAAGCTCTTGTTGACTCATCCAATCAAATGATTCTAGCTTTTAGTGGTTTTTGTAATTTTAAGCGATATATATATATATATATATATATATATATATATATATATATATATATATATAGAGAGAGAGAGAGAGAGAGAGAGAGATGGGGGGAGAGAGACATATATAATTATAACTATGAGTTTAGAAGAACAAAAATTGGTCTTTATAAGTTCACCAAAACAGTAATTAATAAACGATATAATTTTACCTCTATTAAAAGTAAAGAGAGTAGAAAGAGGTGAAATACAATGTACATAATATTTGTTAATATATATTCATAAATAAAGGTAAAATTAGGAAAATTATGGGTTGAGGTGCAAATTTTCTTCGGATGTTTTCATTGAGAAACAAGGTTACCATAGAAGTCTTTTTAAGTTTAATATTGTCTTAAAAGTGTTAAAATAAAGTAATATTACCATTTTTCGTTAAAAAGTTAACCATCAACATCAATTTTTAAGGATAAATCACGTTTATTGATGCGTTTTAAAACTTCCATTAAAAGTTTCATGTGACATTGAGCTTGAAAATGTTTCAAGGCAACATTGCTCTTGAGCGAATACTTTCATGATACATTTGTACCTTAACCCAAAAATTATCAATTTAGGACATATTAAGAAGGTTAACTAACTTTCTTTGCTACGTGAGAATTAGAAAAAATGAACTTATAAAAAAGATCGCAATGCTATATAAGTTGAGCTAAAATCCACTTTGATCTTGTCAGCCTCGAATAAACTCATCTTTTGAGTTTAACTGTACAAGTATCAAAAAATTTGAATGTCACCACAGACCTATCGGTCTCAAATAAGCTCATCCTTTTGATAATGTGAACATTTTTTGGGAAATCCCTTTCCCATGGGAAGGAGGGACTAGAGAGATCATCATTTCACTGGATCATAAAATCTGCAAAATTACTAAAAATCAGTAGAATCCCATCGAACGAACTTGCATTTCTCTCTATTTTTCACCCAGTGAACCTGCACAAATAAAGCCACAAGAAAAGAAATTAACTCGTTTTTTTAAGAATAATTAAAGAAATCATTGAGAAGATAGGATCAATTTATGAGAAGTACATCGCTCAAAAATCTCTTGGGCAAGCTGTAACATTGCATCAGCCTCTTCGGCCAACTCAGAGAGTCTTTCTGCCTCCTTAACTGCTTCAGCAGCCAAATGTGATTTGTGCTCTGCTTCAGCAACTAATGCTGCAATCTGCTCAGCATCCATTACCGACTCATGAGATGTCGTAATGCCTGAGGGCAGTGATTGGTGTGGCCTGGAATCAATTTGTTCTGGTGCAGGTGGTTTTGTCTCCACAGGTGTCTTTATCCTGTAACAATTTTGTACCTGCATGAGAGGGTAGAGTTGAGTATTGAGTATAGGCTAAGCAGAATAAAGGAAAAGCATATAGGCTACCAGACAGTGGTTTGAGTATTGAGTATTGACCATCATACAAGCTCCTAAAAAAATTTGAAGTTTCAAAAAATAGAGTCCTCAAAATTGGTAAAACTAAGAAAAAGGCATGATGAGGGGGGGGGGATGATAGAAAGGGGGATAAACTTCACTAACCATTAAACGCACCCCACCAAAACCCCACAAAGAGAAAGAAAGAAAAGAACTCCTCAGAATAAATCAGAGATCTATAGGATATGTGTTCTTCACAAAGTTCCCGCTCACTCAAGTAACTTATAGATTTTGGAGTAATACTCTTGATTTTATTTTTTTATTTTTTTTATAGTTTTGTGTATGCACCTGGTATCCTAGCCCCTTGTCACGGGAACTTCATGAGCCCAGACTAATCTGAACTCGAGGCATGATACGACTATTGTTTTAGGCGGCGTCTCTACCGTCTAACATTGTTACATTCCTAAATCTTGAACTTGAGACTTTTGGTTAAGCTAGAACAACCACTTGCCACCAGTTGACAAGTGTTTTAGGGGTCTATACTCTTGTCCCACTTATTTTCCTTTTGTGCAAGCCAAGTACACGCATATTAACATGGCACCATAGGAATTGAAGTCAGGTAAAAATTAATAGAAAGAACCATATTCATTTACCAATCAAAGCAATGCTTTCAAATACCAAATAGCCATAACCCAAACTTCCCTGCCCCTCAAAATTGCAACTCTCTGATATCTCTCTCTCATTCCCAACCCAAACAAAACCTCTCAAAATCAAATATCATTTACACGGCCAAAATAATCATTACTAAACACAAGTAGTAAAGGTTACTAGACAAGAAGGATTCAAAACCACCAACAAACTGTCGTTTTTTTTAATGGGGTAAAAATGCCAATATTTTTCTGAACTTCTATGTAAGATAGTTAAAACATAAAGGAAACTCAACATTTAAATCCACATGCCACATCTCTAAAGGAAATAATTCCAATGAAAATTAAGTTGTGTCTATCATATTTATTTCTGCGATAAGTCAACATCAAAGACGATATTTTACCTTTTCAATTTTGCCTTGAGCAACAAGCTTTCTCAACCTTGCACCTACTGCTCGTCTGTAATTTTGAGGAACCTCATGCTTTTGCTGCAGCATTATGCATGGTCATCATCATTTGTGAATTTCGGCATAGAACAACTCAGCACATGAAGAAACTCTAATCACAATCAATAATCCATGTTCTAGTGATCTCCACACACCACCACCCTCAAGAAAAGAGATGAGGGGGCTTGAAGAATGAGTGGTTTAAACATACACCAAGATGACAGCGTATATTTTGACGATTGGCTCAAGTTCAACATTTAAGTTGATGAATGGATATAAATAGCAGTCTGAGTGGCACATGTCTTGCAAGACATTGCTCATGACGAAGAAATCAGATAATCCGATATTCATCCAGATTATAACCCTAGATTTTTTTAGCAAACTCATGGATGAGATTAAGAAACCACTAAACGATCATATGATAATTGCATATTTATACTTAAGCTTTGCTTTTTAGCATCTTAAAATAATCTCAGAACCATACTAAAAATTGCAGCTTTGACTGAGGATTTGTCTAATGCAACACAAAACTAAATTAGAACTTCATCTAACCTCAATAAAGCTAACAATAGCATTTAGGTTAGATCCATTGGAATCTCTCAATGTTGATAGGGCTTCAAAAATCATTGCATCGTACCTAAAGAACATAGAATACACAGAACCTCAAATTATCTATGATATAATATTGATTAAACAGTGTAGGTAATAAATAAAAATTAAGGCATATTATATTGAAGACAATACAAAATGTGACAGAACAACCAGAGATTATGTAAAAAAATACTTGGAATTGTGGTGCATAAGTATTCCTGCAGCATGATTATACTAAAGAGCAATAAAGTCAGAGACATTTCTAAATACTACATGACGGAATGCTGTCTCTACAAATAGACAGGTGTACCTGCGTGATGTTGAAATCTATGTTTTCTATGTAAAATAAAGAAAGAAAGAAAGCCATTTCTCAGGTAACATTTTCCCTTTGATAATCATATCTTGTATAAATAGAATGAATGGGACATAAATGATGGCCCCATAGGACTGACACATATTCAAATTAATAAAGTGTCTCAGTCAAATGATTAGAATTTCATAATTGGGAGTTCAGATCAGACAGCTGCTTACTGTGGAGCTTGTTTGACCTCCTGTACATTGTGAGAAGAATCATCTGTGACGGCATCAGAAGAAGCACATTGACGAAGTGGAGTAGCAACAGAAGCATTTTGCGTGCCCGCAGGTGTAGCAGGTTCCGTAGTCTTAATCGTCACATTCTTTGCTTTTTCTTTAGATCCTCCTTGAGGAGGAGTACCAACACTTAAATTTCTCCATTTATCCTGTTAAGTGTGCCAGAATGAGAAAAGAATATATATATATATATATATATATATATATATAAAAGAAGATTTCTCAAGATACAAAAGTAGAGTAAGTCCAAATCTGTCAGACTCAGAAAACAAAGACAGCACCGGCTTTTGTAAATCATGCGTAGATGCACTTGGTTCATATTTCATTCGCCGACACAAAAATTGAAAGCCAAGTGCAAAGACGTCACAATAGTAAAAAAAAAACAGAGATAACAACGATCAATTAACAATCTCTATTAGTGTATATGATTAACAATCATATACACTAATTAACCAAGTGCATTTTGCCCTGATGCCATATTAGAGAAGCAAGAAGAGAAAATGAAGAGACTAATTTAGTGTACATGTGTTTATGTAGATAATTAGCTAACTACTTGAGTATAACTAGATGTTAACCAACTAACTATAGTACGTACACTAACTGTTTACAACTAGTAAATCTACTACAGTAACAAACTAACTATAGTAGGTAATAACTAAAAATTGGTTACAATCATATACACTAATAATCTCACCCCAAACAACAGCTAAAGCAACAACTATAATAATAAAATACCCTTAAAAACCTTTCATCGCAGAGATTAACGAGAAAAGGATGAAAAAAGAGGAACCTTAAGATCGATATTGGAACGGTGAGTGAGAACGTGGGCAAATTCGGGATCTTTGAGGATATTCTTCCACTTGCCGTGGCCATGCTTGTTAATGCCGGCGAGCAAAGCTTCTTCTTCATCGGCGGTCCACTTGTGCTTTTGATTTCCCATTTGGATTCACCAATCTACACTCTTCTCCCTTCGTCGCCGGCGTTTCGTCCAAGAAGAGCAACAACTTCGTCGTCTGGCAAGAGTGTGAGAATTGTATGAGAAAAAGCCGAATATATCAAAATTGTCAATATATAAATCAATATGTTCTTTTAGGTAGAAAATAAACCAATATCAATACATACATACAAATATAATAAATAAATATCCTATAATGGATTATACTATATTATTCCAATGATAATTGTCATTTATGTTTCATTCAACTGATAAAAATTATTCTCTTCATCAAATTAAGGTGATAAGTGACTTCATATATACAAACAAAGAAGTGATTACAAGTTGAACCGTATTTATTATAAAAGACAAAAACATTTTATACTCTAAACTTCTAAAAGCAATTGATTTCATGATATGACATATTCTGGCTTAAAATATTAATTTAATTTTTCACATAATATTCTTTATTAACTATAAAATTTTCTAACTAATAATTTTTATTTTAGAATAATTTTAATACTTTATATATTCATCAGTTTATGTAAAATTGATATTAGATGCTTATAATAAGAAATGCGTACATCAAAGGTATATTGTTTTTCACATTCCACGTCCTCAAACCCTTTTCCAGAACTTCAAAGGAAGAATGGGAATAATATCTAAAAACCAAACAAGTTCAAAGTTCATAGATCCTCTACAACAAAATCCATGACAAATAGATGAAACTCAGAATTAGCAACTTGGTGAAAATAAAGAGAGCGTACAGAGCAAGAAAACTATCACAGGACTCTCTATTATCGTCACCGTCGCAACTGGAAGGAAGCACGACGTTTGGTTGCTGCTACATGTCTCGTACGTCTCTGTGCCGATATATCTCTCGTGTGTGCCCTTCTCTCTGTTCGTTCTCAGCGTCTGTGTCTCTTTATCGTTCTTCAGTCCAGTTGCTGTCCGTCTCTCTGCGTCCAGACTTCTTCCTTTTGTTTGTTCCGAGAGTTTTTATTTATTCCTCCGACAAAGCTCCAGATTTGATCTTCCGAGATTCTCTCCCTCCCGATTGTGCAGTTCCCGCGCCGATCTATCAGCTGTGATTCAACTGATTTTGAATCCCTTCGATCCCTTTCACAGCTCCTGCTTTTTCTCGGTCATTCGCGCCCATATCCCTTTTAAAAGGAAATAATAATATAATAATTAAAATAATAACCTGATTCTTTTCTTTCTTTTTATTTTAGGTTAAAGTATACTTTTAATCATTTAAATTTACATAATATATATTTTTTATTACTTAATTTTATAAAGTATACTTTTAGTCCTATAATTCTAACACCGTTAATGTTACTAATAGAAAATGTTGACGTAACAAACTCAACGGATGACTACGTAAGCTTAAATGTTTACTATATAAATAAAATCTATTAATTTAAAATTTAAAATATGGATAAATTGGAAAATATTTAAATATCTAATGAAGTCATCATTATCAAAACTCCGATTAGTTTAATAATCTAAATACAAAAATTTTAGTTTAATAATCTAAACATTAAAATTTTGATTTCATTTGCAACGATTTGTCATTTTATTTTAGTTTAATAATCTAAAAATATTATATTAAAAAAAATTAAAATTTAAATATGCTTTGTCAATTGCACTTTTGAGTTTGCAGCATTAACATTTTCTGATAGCAACATTAACGGTGTTAGAAATATAAGATAAAAAGTATACTTTATGAAGTTAAGGGATTAAAAGTATACCTCATGTGAAATTTAAAAGACTAAAAGTATACTTTAGCCTTTATTTTATTATTTTATTTTAAAATAACCCAAAAACTTAATTTTTTTGTAAGTTCAGATCCTATAAATCTTGCACCTAAATTGATATCTCTTAAAATCTCAACTAAATCTCTTTGATCACTCGCAAAAAAATATATCAAAATATATCTTAAATCCATTCAAATTAGAAAGCCATCCATCTTAAGTATAAATATAAGACCCATTAACAAAATGCTGAAACACGGGAACTGCGGGGTAATGAGGGGCCACTAACAAGTTGTCAAGAAAGAGGGAAAAATAATGTGGAGCTGTCGTGTCATATATTTATAGATGATTATTCATAAAAATCTCATTCTCTATTCCTTTATCACATATCGGCATAGAAACTTTCTTGTAAGTAGGATGTAACCACTCTATTCTATAATTCTTATAATTTTGGTTCAAAGTGGCTTAAACATAAGTTTATGCATTATATGGAATAATTCAAAAGGATGGCATCATGAGATACCCAACAACAAATGTAGTTTTTTTAACACCTTAAAGATTTAGTGCATGTGTGGAAAACTTTCAAATCACAGTTTTATAAGTATTTTTTAGCATACAATAACAAAACTCTTCTCATATACTTATATCATAAATCGTAAAAACATTTTTAAAAAACCAAGATAAACATGCATTTTTTGTTTTTTTTTGCCCTTCTCACATCCAGGCTAGCTACTATATTATATGTTTTTGTTATCATGTCATTTACTCAAGTCCGTTGTATAGTGGTTTCTCTATTGTGTTTTTTGTTTTCTTATACAAGTTGCAGGTTCCCCATATATTGTACATAAATTGCTTTTGTGCTCATGTATCCTATTTAGCTATTTCTGCTTCCAAGTTGATGATGCTGGGTACTGGGATATCTTCAAACATCAAACAAGATATAGATGTCCATGTGTCAGCTAACACTCTCCTTGGCTCAATGTTCTTCGGTCACGTTTGGTGTGATGATGCTGACCAAGACTAATTCAGTTGCTAAAAAGGTTGATTTATAACCCTAAGATTATGAGTTTAAATCCGGTTTACATGAGGACCTTAGTGAATGATCTGTAAATAACACTCTTTAAATCTGGCTGGAGGCATGTACTGGTCTTGAAAAGCCCTCGATACTCAATTCACCTAAACATTTTGATATAAAAAAAAAGTTTGGTGCAATGATATGAGGACTATGATCCTTAAGATGAGCTGCGGCCTACTTAATTATTTTCATTTTCAGCTGTCACCTTCACGGGCCTTTACTTTGTTCGGTTCTTCCTTTAGATGTGATGTTTATAAGTCTACTTTAGTTGTTATGTTTCTTGAGCTTAATTGTTCAAGTACTTTTATTTTTTGGATATAAAAAAGATTTGGAGGGGTTTGACATCAATTTCCCACTAAGGCTAGGGCACGGTCCCGGACTCTTTAGGCACTTAATGGGGACTTATGCAATCGCCTACTAAAGAAGTCCTAGCGACGGCAGCGAAGATTGAATACACATCCCTTTGGGACTTGACCAAATCCCTTACCATCTATGCCAACTTCCTTTGCCAATTGTTCAAGTACTTCTTCTAGGCCATGAGCGTAAATGGGAGATTTTATGTAATGAATTTGACTATTTATCCACCAAAAAAAGAAAACACTTTAAGGACATATTATGATTTATGACTAACGTAACACGTAGGCTGTTTAAGCCCAATCTACATAAAAAAAGACTTGATTAAACACTAGGATATAAGGCAAATTAGGGAAATTCTCTCATTAACAAGTTTATTAGTGGGAAGGATCTGAGATGCTCTATGCACACAAAATTTTCAAAGTATTGAAATAGTTGATACTCTATGTATTTATAAAAGTTTATCTGGTCATTCTCACTAATAAATTCTTGAATGAGGGACTTTATAAAAGCTCTTATTTTTTAAGAGAACCCTAATCCTCACAATCCGATTCATCTGCTCCGCTCGTGACTTCTCATCTTGTGTCAGAGAACCCATCTGCTCATGACTTCTCGTCTTGCTTTGGAGAACCCATCATCTGCAGCATAAAATTGGCGCTGTCGACTTGGCCTCACTGTCATATTCAGCATCCATTAGCGCCGTTTTCGTGCTCTGCTTCTCCGCCACAGGTTTTGCCGTTACTTCCCCCTAGTTTTTTTTTCCGCATCATGTTTGCTGCTTCTCCCTTTTATTTTTCTGCTTTGTTCTTCACCTCTCTTGTTTGTTTTCACAAGAAATATATCCGTAAAAAATTTTACTCAGCAGAAGCGATTAATCTCTAAATCCGTGAAAAACCAGCAGAGGCAATTTTTGTCTTCACATCCTTCCACTAATCATTCAGGCTTTCATTCGTTATATTTCAAACTTAATTTTCAAAGTTTCACATCAATTTCATTAAAGACAAGAAAAATTCCTGCCTCGTAAATCTATCAAATAAATAATCTTAGCTTTTTATTTAAGCATGACAGTAAGATTGGAGTTTGAAAATTTAGCTACAATGGAAGTTGGCTTTCAGGGTTTTGTTTGAATTTGGAATACGCAAATTTGTCATTCCCAAATAACTAGATTTCTGTTTGTTATATAACTGCTAATTACTTTGGGCTGAAATTAGTTTACTCATGATTGTTGATTATATGATGTTCTTTTGTTAAATTTTTTGAGCACTCTAATTGTTGCACTCCAACGTGAAGCTCTTTGTCATGTTGATTGGATATATGTAGTTTTAGAACATTGAATCCCATATACTGATTCATCATGTTTTGGCAAGTGTAAAGCACTCAACAATTGTATGCCTTGATCCATGTATTTTGATTTTTGAGTCAATATTGTCGTCAACATCAGGGGTTTCGTATTTGTATATTCTCTAATAGGCTATGGAGAAAGATTGGATTAAGTTGTATTCTCAAATTGGATACTATATCAAACTTGAAAGGACATATGTAATGTTGTTGGACACTTGTTCCTGGTACAAATCCATATTTATAACTTACCAAAATTGTGTTTTGTCATTTTGTGGCCCTCATCATTTAATGAATGTAACATCCCATTTTCATAAATGTTTCCATACAGAGCTAAGAGTTTAAAACTATTTCTTTCAAGACGAAGAGTAGCTGAATAACATTGTATGTAATGTATCTAACTGAAGAATTAGTTATACAGTCATCCATGTGTCTACTACACCTAAACATAAGTCCAAAAAAAGATAACGCCTCCACAGGGTTATTACGCCGGCTGCTTACCCTTGTCCTCGATCTTGACACCTCGAGATCCTGAAGCTATAGCAGGGGTTGAGGTTCAATTCCCATTGAACCTCATGTAACGGTTAACTTCATGCTTATGTAAACAGTATATGACAGTTATCACAGATAAACAACATAATCACAGTTTCAAATCACATATTCACATGTAAGGCAATAACATAACACAGCCACTACAATATGTATGTTACCCTAGTCTGCACTATTCACTAGTGTCACGATGGCCTATCGTGTCCTCAGCGCTAGGAAAACTCAACGGTGTTATCAAGACCATAACCCGTATTCAATTCAACATCTCATGAGCAATTTCAAAACAGAGTATCAACAGGTGATAACAACTATCATATATAACTACACCATAAGCATAAGAGTTAAGGTTACAGTACGCGTCCGTACCTGAGTTTAACAAGTCTTTGGGTACGTTTGTTGACGGTATGTGTGCACAGTCTATCCTAAAATAGTAATATTGTCTCAATTAATTCTCAAACAACATTTCAAGAGACACCTAGTCCATAATTGATATTTTTACCCTTGAAGGATTTATTTTCAATTATTCCCACATAATTTTTTTTTGGAAAATTCGCTGGTGCAAAATTTCTGGGCAGAATTTCGCCTAATTTTGAAAAATCATGACTAATTCCAGAAAAATCGAAATGAGGATCCGTAAAATTTCCCGGAATCCTTAGATGTCTATTTTTAAGGAAAAATACTGGAACTTACCCAGAACTCATGGAAAATTCCCAGTTTCCAGATTTCTCACCGCTGCCCAGAATTTCACCCAGAAAATGTAGTTTAACTTCTGGGATTTTTATTCTTTTGCACAGAACTTCAAATGACACATTCTTTATATATTTGGAAAGCCATAGATGTCTACTTTCAGCATGAATTTTCCCAGAATTTTAGAACATCTTCTTAATCATAAAATAATAGCATTTTTACTACTGACTCTAGAAGTTCCTATTTGCTGAAATTTCGCCAGAGCTTCGCTATTTTGATCATAACGTCCCAAAAATTTTGCTATAACTTCTTCATCAAATTTTCGAAATAAAGCTATTGGAAACCATAAAAACATGAAAATAAAACTGGACTTGGAAGTTTGATGATCAAAATAACATTTCTAGCATTTCCACTTCATAAACTAAGAACTTAAACTTGAAAGCTAATAACTCTCTTACTTCTTGAAGATTACTTGCCTCCTATTTCTGCAGCTCCTCACTCTCTCCCTTTCTCTCTATATTTCGGCCAAGGCTAAGTGATTTGGTGTGGAGATTGTGTTGCCCAAATGCCTCTATTTATAGTGGAAGAGAGTGACATTTTTTGTAGTTCTCTCCTCTTGCATGTAGCCATTTGATTTTTCTTGGTGAGGAAGACATGATCTTAGCCCTCCATCCTTCCTTGGCCGTCCCCTCTCTCTTCTTTCCTCTAGAATTTATTTTCTTTGTCCCCAAGAAAAGCCTTTTCTTCATTAAGTTAACTTAATTAATCACAAATCTTAATTTAGTTAAGTGTAAGTTGGTATTTAAATTCAAAATCCAATTTCGCTTTTGGAATCCTAATTTTATGATTAGATTTATGGTGATTTTTAATTCCCAAAACACTTAAGTATAAATCTTAAGAGTAACCGAAAATAATTTTGGGAATAGGCAAGTCGAAGCTCATAATTCCCTGATTTCAAATATGTATTTATCCTTAAAATCTAGCTTCAAGATTTCAAGTTATGATTTATTTTCTATAGGATTTTATCTAATTTTGTCTAATTATATAATAACTTGGTCCCTAAGACACACTAATCTTGTTTTATACACCTTTGACTTATTGATTTTAGGATTTCAAGTTAATATAATTGTATAATTTATTTATTCTTTTATTGAAGAAATTTTCATCCCATAGGATTAAATTAGGAATAATGAGTTAAATCCTAATTTAATCCCTAAAATATTGTTTTATATGTTAACAAGCTAAATAAATTTTTAGACTCTTGAATTCTATGGAAAAATTGCCTATAAATGTAAATAAATACAACACCAAAATTTGAGATCCCATATTCACTTATTTAAAATAGGTATTATCTATAAAAATATAATATTTAAGATAAATATTTTTTTCCGGATATTACAATGAACATTTATAACTTCCCAGTTCTTGTTTAGCAGTTCAAAACCATAGAGGTTATGATTTTTTTTGTTTCCATGCTTGAAAAACTTGAGTGCTTTCGCTTTGGATTTTGTGGTTTTTTTCCTATTGCTAATAGTGTTTGTAGAGAGAAAGGAGATTAAGATAATTTTATTAACATTCTAAATAAGCTAGTGTGATTTACTCAAGTCAAAATGGAACAATAGTTATCAGTACCAAATAACACTTGTGAAGTAGCCGTCTGCTTATTAACATTCAGCTTAGTGTGATTTACTTGTCATCGATAATGCATTGCAGTTTATGGCTAGCAAAGAAAAACACAGTGCAAGGTGGGGTCAATGCATTACCAAAATCTTACTTGAAATTTGTATAAAGGAGATTGATACTAGTGGAAAACCAGGGATTGCTTTTAGAGCTAAGAGATGGGAAGTTGTGGTTGATGAATTTAATAAACTTGTTAATAAAAACTATAACCAAAAGCAATTAAAAAATAGGTTAGATAATTTAAGGACTAATTGGACTATATGGAAACAATTATTGGGCAAAGAAACAGGATTGGGATGGAACCATGAGACAGGAACTATTCTAGCTGATGACACATGGTGGGAAGCCAAGATAAATGTAAGCATTATAATTTTTTAGTTTTTAGTTATTTTATGTTTATTTAAAAATTTGAGTTTGTCTAAAGTTTGTTTCTCATTTACAATTGTGTAGGCTAATAGTAAATATGCAAGATTTCGATATCAAGGATTAGAATTTTGTGAGGAATTGGAACACATCTTTAGGGAAGCAGTGGCAACAAGTCAACGTGCATGGACCCCAAACATCTGAAGTTAATGGAAACTTTTCCATTCCGGATGGCATCAAAATATTGAAAAATTTGAGGGATGAAGGGAAATTAGATGCCAAACAATTTTTCTATGCAGTTGATTTGCTTAGAGTGCAACAAGAAAGGATCATTATTATGTCCTTTTCAGAATCAATTGATGATCTCATAGATTGGATTTTGTACAAATATGAATTAGCTAAAAACTCTAGTGATTAGGATGGATGTTGATTTTATATTTGCTATTCTTATATTAATTGTTGAACTTATTGCATTCATGTTATTCTCATGTTGAACTATGTTGGTTAATATTTAAATGACTTTATATTTATGTTTTTGGCCTGTTGTGTACTTATGTTTATGGTCTGTATCATTTTTTAGGTAAGAAGTTATTAGAAGATAATACATGACTTTATCATTTTTTGTCAAACAACTCATTTTTAATTTTAGCTTATAAGTAACTTTTAAGCAAAAAAATTTATATAATCATCAAAAAGCTTTTAGCTTATTTTAAAAAGTTCTTTTTTTTTTGCTTTAGCTTAAAATGAGCTTTTAGCTTAAAAATAAGAAGATCCAAACAAACTCCTAATATTTCTGCTTAAGATATAACTTCCACAAGCATTTTCATATGATAATGGTGCAAAATTCTATAAAGCTCTCTTTACGAGTTTGCATCTCTTAGCCATAGGCGCCCAATAATCCTTATCTTTTTAAGTCACCATGAATAATAAAATAAAAGTGTGTGGCTAACTTATTCATCATTTTGATCTTTAACAAATTATGATATATATAAGCTATGTGTATAGGCTAATACAATACATAAATTATACCAAATGAACAATAATTCAGAATGTGTTCAACCGCAGGAGAGAACATCTCCACTCCTTATCTTTATCTTATCAACTTTAATGGTCTAAAATGTTACTCAGACTTGTAAATGATTTAAATAAATAATAAAAAATATTTTATTCATAATTGTTTATATCAAATTTTAGCGGTATAAATCTTTATCTCCACTCCTTATCTTTATCTTATCAACTTTAATGGTCTAAAATGTTACTCAGACTTGTAAATGATTTAAATAAATAATAAAAAATATTTTATTTATAATTGTTTATATCAAATTTTAACGGTATAAATCTTTCAACAGTTCAATATGGATATAGGAGAAATGAGAAGTAGGGAGGAAGCCCAGAGATTTCTTGTGTCAACTATAAATTTGTACCATAATTCAGAATCTCGCAAAAATTCATTGACTGTCAGAAAGTGATTTTTTTCAGTTTCCTTCTTTTTCCATGAAGGAGCCATACAACGTACAAATAATCACCCCAAATTCTTAAACATCAAGAGCCAATTATATATCTTATCCAATCCTCGAGGGAGACAAAAAAAGAAAAAGCAATGAATTGTTTATCGTGTAGTTCTAAAATTTAAACGTGCCATGTGATATGGATAAATAAATGACAACAATCCACGTGATGCTTGGCTCAGGCAAGGTGTTGAATTTAACTATTTCATTAACATGTTATTGCAAGCTGAGACAAAATTTATTTAACTTGTTTTAATCATTGTCATGTAACTCAAAAATAGATTTTCTTTTAAGAAAATAATCATCTAAACAATTTTTTCTTCAAAAACTTGTTTTTAAAAATAATTTTATAAAATTTTTTTTGAGGAAAAAATATATCAGAAACCAGAAACAAACATGCCCTATATTTTCCTAAGTTGTAAATGTGTTCCTTATTTTTTTCCCTTTTAGGGTTAATGTGTCAATTTACTTTGAAAGTTTTTCTTGAGGAGCAGCGTACCCCGAAAGGTTTTTTAGGTTCAATGTTACTCCATAATATTAAAAAGTTAACAGTAAACTTCAATTTTTTATCGATTAACCTTAGTTTTTTAACCGTATGAGGCAACATTGCCATATTTTGAAACTTTCATGGTAACATTGAATATGAAAAATCTTTTAGGACAATAGTATTTCTCAGCAAAAACTTCTAAAACAAATATTCACCTCAATCCTTCTTTTTATTAGATCTTTTATGTTTACTCTCCTCCACTCTGTCTGCCCCAAAGGTTTAAAACCATTTAATATGGATTAACGACGTTAAAAAATCCGATAGACAACGTTGAAGTGGCAGATAAGGAGACAGATTTTTACAATTGGATCTGACGAAGCTTCCAAGTGTAAAAATGAAAGCCGCATAATGAAAATAATTTATTCTCTTTCTCTCCCCTCTCTTTACTCTCTCTCTCTCTTTCTCCATCTCCCTCTTGACAATCTCTTCCTTCACGAGGCCAAGCTTCGACTCTCCAACCCTAACAATGCCTTTTCAAACTATAACCTTTGTAACTTTACCCCTACCACTGTTGTAGTGGTTAGAAACAGTTGCTAATGCCATTTTTGTAGTACAAGGTATCGGGGTTTCATATATAGCAGTTTTTGTATATGACATATAATTCTTAATATAAGATATATTTATCTAATTTGATTAAATTGGAAAGTTGGTTAACATGACATTTATTTTCTAAAATACTCTAAGTATTTTCCTTAATTTCATCATTCCCTCTTCTCCTTAATTATTATTGAGAGAGTATTGATAGGGACAAATTATAAAAAGATTAACATATATCTAAATTATATCTTATATTTAACATCAAGATCAACTCTCAAATATTGTGTTATAATTAGGACCAGAGGAGTAGTGATTATGTCTATGTTAATTGCACTTTATCAAATCACTTTGCACGTCATTTGTAGCTGTTATAACTTAGAAGAAGACAAAAAAGCAGTTAGTATGACACCATTTTTTTATAGCGATATATGTTATCAAATATATACACTATCTTCCTTACATATTTTTAGAATAAGTTTGTATACTTTCTATATTGCATGCAGCCATCACTACAAAAAAATTCATTTTTTGCGACGGAAAAATTCAGTTGCAAAATGCCAATTTTCTGTCGCAAAACAGGATTGCGATGGAATTTGTGATGGAAATTCGTCCGTTACAAAAAAGGCCTTACAATTGCGACGGAAAATTGAATTTCCATCGCAATTTGCGACGGATTTTTTTTTTTCTGTCGCAAATTTCAAAATTTGCGACGGAAATTTTTCCGTCGCAAAACCTATAAGGAAAAAATTCTCGCAATTGCGACGGAATTTTTTCAGTCGTAAAAAATAAAAAATTTAAAATTTCAATAAATAATTTTAATTAAAAATATATAAAAAAATTTCGTAAAAAATATTATTTTATTTTTTCCAGAATAGTCAATCGTATAAAAAAAATTATTGTTTTATTTTATTTTTTCAATCATTAAAATTTTCGTTTTTATTTGAAAAAAAACGATTTTGAATCATGGTTTATGTGTATAGTTCTTTTTATTTCACACAAACTTCAAATAAATCTGTCTTTTAAGGTTTTATGTGTATCGGCATATATAATACTATTGGATTGGAATTAAGTATTGTTGAGACTAGCCATAAATAATTATCTCTTCTAATACACAAAATTCAAATATTAAAGTTACTTAAATAACCAATTTTTTCACTCAAGTTTTTACGACAGTTGGTACTAAGCATTCTAGTTTAAATTATAATTTATCAACCAACAGCCCAACAATGCAAATAGGAGATATAGCTTGTTAAGTGGATAAGAGCATATTCACAACACCAGGAGAGAAAAAAATTGTAGGTAGAAGGGGCGTTTTTAAAGATAAGCAAGAAAAATACCTCACTAGTGTTTGAGGCGATATTAGGGGACCAAATCCAACAAGAAGGGGCGTCTTTCAAACTTTGTGTGGTATCCCTATAATTGGCCAACGAGAAATTTCATTTTGCTTTGAAATTAATGACGTGGAATAATCTTGAAGAAGATAAGGAAGAAAAATACCTGACTGAAGAGTTTTTGAGGCAGGGAGGCGCTGGGGAAGGAAACTCATCGGCGGGAGAAGGAGAACACTTGGACTAGAGTCGAAAAACACTTGGATTTGGGGGGGGGGGGGGCGTTTGCACGAAAAAGAGGTAGAAAGCAAATGGGAAATGAAAGAAGACAGATACACGAAGATAAAATGGTAAAGTAATTGAAGTTTGCGAGGGAATTTATTTTCCGTCGCAAATTTCTTTTTTTAATTATTTTTCAGATAAAGATTTTTGCGACGGAAAATAAATTCCGTCGCAAATTTTCGCCTTTTTGCTACGGAAAAAAATTCTGTCACAAAAAAAAAAATTGCGACGGAAAAAAATTCCGTCGCAAATTTTTTTTTAAATTATTTTTTTTGCGACGGAATTTTTTTCCAATCGCAAAATTTTGCGACAGAATTTATTTTCCATCGCAAATTTGAAAAATTTTATGAGGGAGTGTTTTTTCTATTGCAAAAATCTTTTATTATTATTTTTTTGTCACAATTTTGCGACGAAATTTTTTTTCCGTCGCAAAATTTCGCCTTTTCACATTCCGTCGCAAAAAATTTCAATTTTGCAATAAAATATTTTCCGTCACAAATTTCATCGCAAATTCACTATTTTCTAGTAGTGCATAGATTCAAACACGTGAGAAGTGTTGTCATCATAGACATTTAAACATAATTTTTAGGGATCAAAAACGAGAAGATAGGAGCATAGGAAATTTCATTTTCTGTTTATTTTATTATACTTTCTATCAACGAAACAAATATTTTTTGAATCAAATATCTTGATCCTTTACTTATTACTAAACATGTTTGTGGTACCATACATTTATATTATTTCCTTCCCATTCATTTTATCGCCATAACTTTATTTCAACCAGGTGAACCTTTTGGTTCCCAAGAATATAAATAAAACTAAATAGGTAAATAATATCTAAATATAATCAATTTTTGAAGTGTATAAAAATGAACTTGTGATGTGTAACACCCCTACCGGTCTCGCCCTTTCGGGTGGCGGGTGGAGCGATCCTTTACTTATATTCAATTTTAGCTTATTTTTCTTGGATTAATTTATGTCTCATATCAAAAAATAAGCAACATAGCACATACTAGTTTGGACGATAACATACTGATAATAATACGGAAAGATAAACTTTACCCTAAAAGGGTCATAATAAACAGTCATCTGAAAAATACAATACATGTCGAAAAGAAAAATCATCAACATCCACCATCACTCTAATCCTGCTTTGGAGCCTTACCATTGCTTGTCTGCTCCGCTTTAGATGAACTGCCAGATGGCTTAAAAGGAGCTGGGATTCAGAAATTGAATCCCGGAGTAACCGTTAATCTCACATAAAATGTATGACAAAGCATATAAGTAAAACCAAGAATATATATACAAACCACAAAGCATTCAGTATCATGCACACAGCAAGGCACACAACCAATTCCAATTCCAGAGCGCTTGGAAACAAATGATAACCATATGTATGCAATATACATGGTAAAAACATACATACACAAGTCACACAAAGTATATGAGGATTAAGGTTACTACCTGGCAGTCGACTACGGATAAAAATAATTTCTTCGGCGCAAAGGATCACAATCGACCTAAAATAATAATAAAATATAAATATAATTAATTCCACCTCAATAAATATTTTCTTTGATGATTTATAATAAGCCCAATTATTGTGTCCATAATCATTAATTCCCTCTTCTTATTAGGGAATTTAGTATGAGCTTATATTTCTTTTATTTTCGTCACTTTCAGAATTTTCCAGCAAACAGTAGCTGATCTTCAAAAATTCATAATTAAATCTATAAAACTCCTTTTGAGTTGATTCCAAAGCCTAAATGACCCTTAATATGTCTATTTTCAACGAAAAATACCATATTAGGCAAGCCTTAATTGAACATCCATTTATATCTCAAAACACTTCTGCTGTTCGAAATAAAGTCCTGAATCAGAGGGTCATCTTCAAAAATTTATTTCTCCTTGACCAGAGCTCAGAAAAATGCAAACTACCCATCATTTTAAAGCTTTACATATCTTCTATCTCCCGAAATATTTTCATAATTTTATCTTGTCCCAATAATTCCCAGTTTTCAAAAAGGTGATTACTGCCCAGAAAAACGCTACAGAATTGTCCCTGATTTATGACCCAAATTCCAAAAATCATATCTGGAGCTACAGACCTCCGTTTGAGGTGAACCAAAGCTCATTTTGAAGTTTAACATGTCTACTTCATGTTCATAAAATTTCAGGGTCAAATAAGGTCTTTTACTATTTTTTTAACCTTTTTAAAAATCGATGCTCAGCTGGGAAATTAGCACGTGAACAGTAACATTAATTGCTACAGTAACCGTGCACTATTCCTTTTCGAAAATACTGTAGCAACCGTTGAGAACTCTGTTTTTGACCAGAAAAACAGAGGAAACATGCAGAAGCTTCATCACATAAACGTCATGCATGCAAAACAGAAACGGATACGAGCTCTCTCCTTCACAAACCCATGATTTTCAGTCATATCCCATGACCACACTTTTCTTTCTTATATGCACAAACACAGATTCAGTTTTTCCTTCCTTCTACCTACAGCAAACTCAACGATAGCAACAAGAACTACAGCATATATATATAGTTATGACATTGCTCTCTCGCTTCTTTTCTCTTACGGCATACATACAGAGATCCAAACAAAATGTCTTTCATGCAGCATTTTATTCTTTGCCTTTTCTTTTCTTCCACAGGTCAGCAACGTTTTAAATAGTAAGAGAGCAACATGAATCTATATAGCTTCACTTAAAAACCGATGACAGTACAAAACTCCAGCTACTTAGCCACGGTTTGAACAGAAAACGGTATGTACGTAAACTTTTTTTTTTCTTTCATTTTTGACAAGCTTACTACAGATCCCACTATCTTCATCCTAAACGAGGCTATGATGGCAAGAACGAAAGAAAGAGAAAGAAGAAAGTCACCTTTGCTGAATCACGTTCTCCGTCCCTCTCACTTTCTCGATTCGCACTCTCTGTATCTGAGTCCGGAAACAGAGAACTAAGAGCCGCAGAACTCTCTGTGTTTCTGTTCAATCTTAGCCTCTCGGACTCCCTCTCTACTTCCTTTATTTTCGACCACAAAGAACAGGGAATGAGAAACTTCGGTTTCTCTCTAACTTTCAGCTTCTCTGTGTTCAGACGACAAGAACAGGGAGATGTTTTGCTTCAACTCTCCTTCCTTCACTCTCGGCCCACACACACTTTCTCGGTTCTGTTTTCTGTCTCATCTCCCTCTTGGTTTAATGTCTCTCACTCCCGTTTTTGCAGCAAGACCGAAGGAGAGTGGTATATGCTGCTGCAAGCACAAGGGAGAAGTGCTCATTCGTTGCTGGAGACCCGAGACGGTGGAGTATGGGAATTGTTGTAAGTGGGATACACACGGAATGTATAGGAAAAAGAACCTGCTGATATGCTGGTGTGTGTTCGTGCATGGGCTGATCAAATGGTTTTATGATCTCAATGAAAATGCTTCTGTATTCTACACGATGGTCAAAAGTTGAGAGAGCATAAACCATAATGGAATTTTTTTTTTCCATTATGATTTTGTCCTACTCATCATTGTCAGATTAATAAGTGAAAAAAATAAGTTGGATTAATAATAAAAAAAACATATATCATATAATGTGAAAAAAATTAATGACAAAATCAAAATCCGTAATCTTTAGTAGTGATAATTATATTAACGAAATTTATATAATAACAATGAAAATAAATTAAAAAATTTCAGAATTATTCATAAGTTCAATTATTCAGAATTTTATAATAAATTTTATAATAATAAATAAAATTAATAAAAAAAATTAAAACTCATAATATGAGAAAATAATAAACAAAATATATTATATATAATGTAATGTGACAAAAATTAATCTAAAAATTAAAATATATAATATATTATACTAATAAATTTAAAGAAATGTATATAATAATGAAGAAAATAAAATAAAAACTCAAAATTCATAATGTGTAAATAAAAAATTTAAATATAAATTATTTAATATGAACGAAAATTAAAGAAAACATTAGAAAACTCATAATATACAATAATTTTAATCAAAATAACATATATAATATAATCTAACAAAAATTAATCTAAATAATAAAATTAACAAAGTTTATATGATAATTTAAGAAAAATGAAATTTATTTAATAATAATAAAAATTGGAAAAAAAATCAAATTTCATAATTAGTAAAATTATTCAAAGCTATTTATTAATGCTGAAAATAATATAATGCTAAGAACACAAAATTAATTTAAATATTAAAATTCATAATATTTAATAATAATAGTAACATTTGCAAAATTTATGTAACAATAATGAAAACAAATTGAAAAAAATTCAAAATTCTTGATAAGTACAATTATTCAAAATTATATAATCCAACAAAAATGAATCCAAACATTACAATTCTTAGTATATTTTAATAATAGAGATAACAAAGTTTATATAATCATAATAAAACTTTGGAAATAAAATAAAAATTCATAATCTGTGAGATTATTAAAAATTATTTGATATCAACAAAAAATAATAAAAAAATTGAAAACTCATAATATATAACAATTCTAATGAAAATAACATATATAATATGATCTAACAAAAATTAATTTAAACATTACAATTCTTAGTATATTTTAATAAAAATAACAAAGTTTATATAATGATAATAATTAAACTTCATGAAAAAATCAAAATTCATAATATGGAAGACTATTAAAAATTATTTAATAATAACAAAAATTAATAATCAAATGAAACTAATAATAATATGTAATAATAATATTCAAATTAACATATTTAACATAATCTAACGAAAATTAATGAAATAATTAAAATTCATTAAATAAAGTAATTAAAAAAACGAAATTTATTTAATAATAATAAAAAATGGTAAAAAAATCAAATTTCATAATTAGTAAAATTATTCAAAGTTACTTATTAATGCCTAAAATAATATAATGGTAAGAACAAAAAATTAATTTAAATATTAAAATTCATGACATATAATAATAACACAAATAATAAATAGCATATTATCATAATGAAAATTATTCAACAAATACAGATTCATTTACTTAAAATAAATAAAAATCAACAAATAAGAACAAAAATTAAAATAATAAATGAAATTCATAATATGTGCTAATAATTATTTTTAATTTAAGTTTATCATCCTACCTTGGTATTTTCTCTAATGTGCTACTAAATAATTTGAAAACTAAACCGATTAAAATTTCCATAATATCTCTATGAACCCAAATATACCATTTGCACAACATTTAATCGGGCCAAATATCCTATAATACAACAATCTTAAACTTCTTAAATTTAAAAATTAGTTTTAAATTTTTAAAACATACAAAAAATACATATAAATCGTCTAAAATTTATTATTAATCATTTACTACATAAATAAATTCTTCTATTGTCAAAACTTAGAACCTCTAAAAAATTCTAACTCTAACATTGGTTCTACCCCACAGAATATTACCATCATTGTAGAGACAAATAAAGATACAACACATTTTATGAAGAACATTTGTTAAAAGATCCTAATTTAGCTAAGTAAATAATCTTATACAATAAATAACATACCTTAAGTAATCTTCAGCTCCCTCTCTTCTTCAGCTCCGTCCCTCTCGAATTCGAATTGCAACGTCTGTGTGTGTGTGAGATTTGGTGTTTATATATACCAGATTTTTTTTTTAAAATTTACTGTGGGGGGCGTGAACCCCCCACTTATTATTGCTGCCTCGGGGGCAGTAGCTGCCCCCGAGGCAGCTTTTGCAGGGCGCGTCAGCGCCCTACATCTTTTTATTTTTTTATTTTTTTTTTCAAAGAGAGCTGGCGCCTCTTATGTGGCGTGCTACGTGGGCGCCCCACGTGGCGGCGCCACTTTGTGGCGTGCCCACGTGGCACGCCACACACAAAGTGGCGCCACGCCACGTAGCGCCACGAGTGGCGCCCGCTGACGTGGTGCCACCAACTGAGTTACTTCCGCAAATAGTTTGTACGGTCGACCATTTTCACAAATTTTTTTTTATGTTATTTCTACGAATTTCCCAGTAAAACAAATCCAAAAGAATTGATGATGAAGCCGCCGCCGTAAAACATCTCTATCTTTTTTTTTTATTGCCAAGTTTTCTATCTATTGCCAAGTTTTTTTATTTTACCTTTTTTTAAAGAAAAAAATTATTTTTTAAAAAAAAAAAGCCGCTGGAGGTGGCCTCCGGTCGCCGGCGATGGGGGAAGGGCGGCCTCCGCCGGTGATGTGGTCGGTGGTGGGCCTACAGGCGGGGGAGGGGTTATTTTAGTGTTTTTTTAAAAAAAATTATTTAAAACTAGGGGCAAAATGGTAATTTCAGTTTAAAACTAAGGGCAAAATAGTAATTTTAGCGGAGTTACTATTCATTTCCGTCAGACTTAATGGTCAACATCGGTTGACTAACGGCCTGTGGTGCTGGACGCTCTCAAAACATAACGTTATGTGTACTTTTGCTCACAAAAAAATGTTATGATGATAGGCGCTCCTGGGGATAAAGGTTATGTGCAAAATTGCACCTTTACCCCAATTTTCTCCATAAAATTAAACAAATATTCAAGGGCCAATACCCGTTTGGTTTGATTGTTCAGAAAAAAAAAATTATTAAAATATTAATACTTCAATATTCACATACCAATCGTAGATTTATAATTGAAGGATGAGACGAGGTATGAATAACCATTTCGAGAGTGTGTAAACAGGAAATTTCTTAGTTGTCTTATAGATCAATAATAAATTAGAGTGCTAATTAGAATAACATGTTTAAAACTTGTTACAATAAATTATCACTATTAAATGTCATTTTTCACAGAACAATTCCTTTAATAATCATATTGGTTACTCATATTAGATGTAATTTTCTTTGTGACGAGTCTGGTGTTATCACTGAAAGGGACTCTTAAGGAAATGACAAGAAAGTAAAGAATACATTGAAATAGACTTATATTAGTACCAAAATTTTATAAATATTACTCCCTCATATCATTTTTATAATCAATTTTCTCTTTCTTAGGATTGATTTTTTTTATAAGCAACTTTTTTTTAATGTTTGAAAATGTAAGCTTTTTTTTCCTATTTTACCCTTATTAAATAGGGTCTAGTTTCCCTCATTATCATTTTCTCATTATCCCTTATAATTTTTAAACCATGTTCGTCCAATAAATCTGAAAGGTCATAATACTATTTTAATTTTTCTCTAATTTTTCTAACCAATGGTTCAAATGGGCTCATGAGAGATGAGGAGAAAAAAAAAGCTAATGAGAGGATCTACTTCCTATTAAATACCTTTGTTTTTAATTAATTATCATACATAAGGGAAAAATTTCTTATTAAAAAAACAGGGGAGTATACTTTTATCAGCCCTTTGGCCAAGATCAAATTAAAAAAGTTAATATAATTGCAGGATGATTAAGGGCATCGCTAAAAGTCCAAGTTCTACTCAACAAAGTACTCCCTCTAGTTTTGTAATTATAGGATTAAATTGACTTTTTTAGACAAATTAAGGAAGTTATTTAAATTACTTTAGAGTATTTTTATTTACTTTTTTCTTCCAAACTAATAAATTGGCTAATAAACTAATATATAATATAAGGATACACAATATATAATATGAGTAAATAACTTATTTAGTTTTTTTTAATCTCTTGAAATAAAGTTAACACAATCTTATAATTAGAACTGGAGGGAGGATAATTCTTTTGACATGTGAAGTTAATAAAACCACATGGATATACACGATTAAGACATCTAACCAAACATAATCTTAATAATTTCAAGATATGTTTGTCTTTCCAATTACTCAAATCCCTGTGGTTTGCCAGAAATTAAATATGTCATACTTTTATAAGAACATATCCTCAAAAAGTAATCAAAATGGCTCAAGCTAAGAAGGATCAGATGGAGTATACTTTTATCGGCGCTTTGGCCAAATCAAATTAGAAAAATTAATATATTTTCAGGATGACGAAAGGCATCACTAGGGCCTGTTTGGTTTGAGGGAAGAGTGTGGAAGGAAAAAAATTTCTAGGGAGTATATTAGCCAAATTACCGTTAATGAAAGATATATTCTTTTTTGTTAATAGTGTATTTTTAAAATATTAAAAATTTTCTATGGGCAATTTAATAAAGATGGGAGAAAAAAATTATCTCTCCTCCATTCCTCCCCTCAAACCAAACACCCACTAAAAGTCTAAGTTCTAAATCAACAAAGTATGATTTTTATGACACGTGAAATAAATAAAACCACAGACATACACAATTAAGACATCAAACCATACATTAATGTTAGTAATTTCATGACTTATTTACCTTTTCAATTACTCAAATCCTTGTGGTTTGTTAGAAATCAAATATATCATACAGGTATTAGAACATATCTACAACAAGTAATCAGAATGGCTCAGGCTCAAGCAGGTGTAGTTACCTCTCAGATCTTATCTCAACAATGTCCCGATAGCGGTGCATTGGAGGTACAGATGATGTTGGAGAATGAGAGATACCGTTATCAATGACCTTCCTTTCTTCAATGGGATGTCATTTTCAGAATTAACTCAGAGAGGCCAGAGAAGCATGTCAATTACGGTATTTTTAATGTCATAATCTTTTTCGTGAATGGTTACTTATCGCTCAAACCAAACTCAGAATCCTTCAATTGCAGTCATTGGCACTAAGAGATGCTATGACTTTCATGCTAAGACAAAAACTCATTGACCACCCTAATACATGTCCTATACAAAGTCAATTGGTTAAGAAATCCCATATAAAAATCATTACTAGCTAGAACAAGGAACCTTCTACAAGATGTTTGTATATACTATCAAGATACTTTGTAATTCTGTTTTTTCAGTTTAAATATAATTACACTTCATTATTTTGGATTTATAATAAGGACCACAATAGTATTTCAATTATAAAAAAATTGGAACCCAACATCTTTCTTTCATAAGCTGTTTTTCTCTCTCTATGACGAAAAAGCCTAAAACAAGAAATTTGAACTTATGGCTTAAGCTTCCTTTTTAAAAAGGAAAAAAAAAATATCTCAAACACTCTAAAAAAAAAACCTAAAGCACTCAATCAGACTTTTGCCTTGTCAATCATGTTTTTGGGGGCTCTAAAAGCCATCCTAAACAAACTTCACATAAAGTGTTTGTTTGAAAAACCTTTCAGAAACATTTTTCTACTAGTCACGACAAAATGGCACTAAAATTGCTATTAAGTAATAAATACCCATTTAACCATTTTCAGTTTTTACCTCTCTTCTCACTGACTCAATTGTCTTTCTTTTCAGTTTTCACTGTGCTTACCATTAGACCCTGATGAGGTTCACGGTTGGTTTCCATTCTTGCAGCTATAAAACTATTGGGATTTTAAATTTACTGTCATGTAAACTTATTATGCCAGACAAGTTTATTTAACTTTGAAACACTGTAATTTTTTTTTTAGTTTTAATTATTGATTTTCAAAATTGAGCCTAGCAAATAGGAAATTCGTTCCAAATAAAATTTAAATCTCTGTTAACAAGTTGTGGGTTAGTTTTAACTTCTGATTTTTGAATCTGAGTCTAAATAATTGCACACTCGTTTCAAACCTAACTGAATAGTTAAATCAAAATATTGTTATTTTTAAGGAAAAATTATAGTAAAGGATTTAAGAATAATAATATTTATTAAGAAAGACTATAAAAATAGTAATTATTTTTAAGGACCCGAAATTAAAACATTAAAATAGAAATATTAAATTACCCTTAACCAAAAATCATTTTGAGACTTGTCCCCCATCTCTCCTCCTCCTCCTCCTATTACCACTCACTCTTCTTATCCAGCTTTCAATCCGATTGTGAAACTGTTTAAAAAAATGGCAAGCGGTGAGAGGTCCTAGAAAATAGAACTATGGAAGAAAATATTGAAAGAAGCAGAGAGGGGGGAAATGTGAAATCAGAGATAATAACAGAAACCATTGCGCTATGCAAGCAACTTAAGGAGAGGCACTGTGTTCTATGGATTGGAGATGTAATCAATAATGACAATCCATAAGAGTCCCACAACTCACAAACTCAGCTTTTTTTTCCTTCTTTCGTTCTCCTTTATTTAATCATGTATATTATATATAACATATATAATTGTTTAAACTTTATTTGATTATGGGTGTACTATGTATGAATCATCAAAAGACTGTTGATTCCTTAACACACAGAAAACATTAAACAGCGTCCACCAGCTTGTGCGTGCTTCATCCGTGTAAAGATGTAAATATAATCATATAATCACTTGTGAAATAAGTGTTCTGTGTTGAGAAAGATGCTGCAAATACAGCCATGATTTAACAATATGATGATATATTCTTCAAATAAACTTTTAAAACTGAAAAAATATGGTTAATTTTAAATGTTGATTTCCAAATCTGAACCTAAATATTGCTAATTCGTTTCAAACCAAACTGGAAAACGAAACGTGGGTTAGTTTCAAATATTGATATTCAAATCAAATCAAATTTTAAACTATATGATAATGCCCACTATATTAACAAAATATGTAATACCTAAAAATTTCTATTCATCATAAATCTTTATTTTGATGAATAATTCATATAGATGAAGGTGAATATATGTCTCAAAATATTGTAATCTATTGATTATAATTTTGGGCAAATTTTTTCATGGAATTTATAATTAGATAAAAGGTTTTGAGACAACATATAAGGACAACAAAATGTGACACGAATAACACATGAAATAATGGTTATTTTGTGTCCAAAAGAGGCAAGAAAATGTTATGAAGACACATAATTAAATTAAAGCAAATTAGCAAATACTTAATGGTACTAAAGCTTACATTAATTAAAGATTAATTGCAACATGATTAGAGACAATTAAATAATCAAGAATGGGGCTGCTCATTTTCAAAAATATCAAGGGCCTAAGAGATGAAATTAAGTTGCTAATAATGCTCTAATGACTTGGATTAAGTAGTAAACCAATCAATCAATGAGAGATGCAATTAAAAGGACAATTAAGCACATGATTAAGGAGTTAATTAGGCTTAATCAAATCAGCCCCAAAAGTCAGTAATTGCAACTATGATCAATGGTTGAGATTGATGCATATGTAATTCAATCCAATGGTCCTAATTAATCCCCTGATTAACCTTAATCCTCTTGAAATTCAATCAACCAATGAAAACAATTGATCATTGGATGGATTAATACCACATAAAAATCATCCAATGGCTAGGGGATTAGAGGGAGACGTCGGCTAGCATGTGTAGGGGCAAGATAAAGCTTCATAAAGTGAATATAAATCCAAAGGTTAGGGAAGAAGATGAGGGAAATGATTTCATGAAATTAAGGATCACATAAGCTTGGATTTTTCCTATAAATAGTAGTGCTTCCCCTCTTCATTCTTTACACCAAAAACTGATATCACAACTAATTGAGTTAGAGAAATCCATAGGAGCAAAAAGAAGAAGGAGTAAGAACTTCAAGAGGTAGTTCTTGATCTTAAAGCTTTTAGTTTTTAGTAAATATAGGAGTTTAATCTAGAAAATTGTAAGATAAATTTCTTTTCATGTTTGAGAGTCTCTATTGCTTTAAAACACAAAATGGAGAGGGAAACACGTTGGGAAATAATGTTTAGAGTCAAAAGATCTAAGTGGTGAAAGTTGAGAAAATCCCATATTTCAATTTTCTTGAATCAATCAACTTGTGGATGTCTTTTTATATAGTAAATGATTTTCAAAAAGCATGAAATTTTCCATGCATGAAGTATACATCATCTAGGGCTTTCTTTTGATACACAATTTGTAACGTTTTAAGCTCTGTATAAAGAGATACAAATTTTTGAAGTTAAGCCTTTTCTTGTGGATATTAATATGAACAATGGTTGTTATGCATGCGTTTTAGTCATTCAAATGGTGTCTAAAAATCCTGATATTTTTCAGACATATAATAGACATGAAGGGCTTTTCATCCATGTATAACATGTAGTTTTTGTGAATTTTCACAAAAATATGTAAATTTTCCATGTTTCAGAAATGGGAACTGGAACAATGGTTGAGAAATTTAAAACTGAGAATGACTTAGAGATTTTGAGTTCCATTCATTATTTTTCTAAAAGAATAGAATTGGAAAGGGAAATTTTTGCTTTGACATCAGATCATTTCTATTTTTTTATAATTAGTTATGATTTTTCAAAGTTAGTGAAAAATCTTGGCAGAAATGTTGAAATTATGTTTTTAAGGAAATGTAAGGGTAAAATTGGAATAATAAATCCACCAAGGGTAAAGAGGTCAATGGTAGCTAAAATATTTCTTAGGATATCATTCTAAGTCATGGGGTATTTATTATAATATCATAATGTGGTAATAATATTATAGGACATCTAGGAAAGTCAAGAATCAGTACTAAAAGAGAAACGTACCACTAGCAACACAAACTAAGGCACGGACGTGTACTGTAACTTTAACTCTGATGCATTTTGTATGTATATATATGATATTTTATTTCATATGGAGTCATGGGTAAGACGGGGTCTTAGGCTATGCATTGTGACTAAAACTCGGTCTTAGACCACATGTTTGTATACATTCAGTTTAGCTATGGATTCGGCTTGATGTGGGTTATGGTCATGATAATACCACTTGTATGTTTTCCTAGCACTGAGGATACGTGGATTCGTGGCACTGGTTAATGCAAATATTGTTGACATGTATTTGTTGTGTGTTATGAACTGTTGTTATTATTGACATACATCTGCTATGTGCTATGTATTGTTATTACTGAATATAATGAATATCTGTCATATTTACTATCAGGGGTGGACTCACATGGGGGGCTAGGGGTGGCCCCTGCCCTCCCTAATATATATATATATATTTTTACATCTAGTTTCAAATACAAAAGAATTACTTTAAAAATTAAGAGAGACAATGGTACTTTCTTGGTTCATGTTCAAGAATTTTGCATAAAATATAACACAGGCATTCTAGATATGAGTGCAAAATATATTGGATTGCGAGGTGGTGCTCGAAATAGACAAGGTGATTTTTGTATTGAAAAATTTTATAGGGTAAATATCTTTTATGTTACAATTGATTACTCTCTTATTAATAGAGTGATTAAACTTGTATCACTCTTCTGATTTCTACAACAACTAGTGAAAAATCTTTCTCTACTATGAAGGTAATAAAAAACATGTTTTGAAATATAATAAAAGACTAATTTATTGACGATTCTTTGATTACATATATTGATTTTTTTTGTTTGAGTTTTACTACAAATTCAATTATATATGAGTTTCATAATATGAAAACAACTAGAGTAAAAGTCAAGTGAAATGATATTAATTTCTGTAATAGATTTCTTTAAATTTTTTGCATGCTTGGTCTATAATGTATTTCAAGTATTTTATTCATAATATAGTTCTTTTATTTTCGCCCCCCGTCATTAAAATTCCTGGGTCCGCCCCTGTTTACTGTTATTACTTGAACATAAGGTTAACTATTACATGAGATTCAATAGGTATTGAATCTTAGACTTGGCCCTAGTTTCAGGATCTGAAGGATCAGGAGCCGATATAAAGGATAAGATACATGCGTGAAGACTTAGCCGGAGTTTTTATTTCGAACTCTATTTGTATTGTTAGATATTTAGTATTTAAATACTTGAATTTTTGTACCGTTATTATACCGACCGGATATGTTGTAATTTGGTTTAAATTTGTAGCCACAAATATGTATCAGTAGTTACTCATATGCTCAACTCAACACATACACTCTAACACTCCACTCTAATGATATTCATATTTACTTCATGTTTATATACATGTTAAGTAGTATGTAAATAGGAGTGTTACAACATAATGGTTCCTTACTTGTAACTAATGAAAAAGGTTATAAATGAACTTAAAATAACTTGGGGAAATCTTAAAAAAATTACAAACAAAATTGAGAAAAAGATAAATTTGTGTTGCCAATTTATCAAATCCCAAGTTAGAATTGGAAGAGGAACCTAAGATTTCTAATTGTGACCAAAAGACTCAATTACCCTAACTACAATAGAGAGAGAGAGAGAGAGAGAGAGAAGAGATATCTATACTCGTCTTGGTAGAGGACTGAAAATCATAAGAGAGAAACCTAAGAAGAAAGAGAAAAAGAATGGCGGTTTATGGTTTTAAAGGTGGTTGATCATGAGCAAAGAAGCGGAAGAGAAGGTCGAAGAAGAGGGGCTTCGATGGCGGGCTATGGAGGGGAGATTGGCAGCCGGTATTTTTGGGAGCATAAAGTTCAGGGGTCAATAACAACATTACTTTCTTGATTAACAACATCACAATTTACATGAATGACTTCACTTTAATGATTCACAACTTCAAATCTCAAAAACCAACACATTATTAGGGATAATTTTGGAGGCACAAGGTTCAGGAGTCTATAATAATATTACTGCCTTGGTTAACAACATGATAGTTTATATTAACAACTTCATTTTCATAATTCTCAACTTCAAATTCTAAAAACCAACACATTATCAATGATAATTTTGGAGGCACAAGGTTCAAGGATTAATAACAACATAACTTCTTGGTTAATAATATAACAATTTACATTAACGACTTCACTTTCATGATTCTTAACTTTAAGCCCCAAAAAGCAACACATTATTAGGGATAACTTTGAAGGCACAATGTTCAAAGGTATGATAATATTACTCTCTTGTTTATCAACATCACAATTTACTGTCAACGACTTTCACTTTCATAATTCACAACATTCTTCATATGTTGTTTAATGGCGTTATATATAATTAAATTCACCACAGACCGCCGCCAAAGCCCCTATTCTTCACCGTTCCTTCCTCTTCTTCGTTCAACCATCTTTGAACTCCAACACTGTTGAACCGTTGAAGCCTCAAAAACCACCATTACCTTCCTCTTTTCGCGCTCAACCATCTTCAGAACCATAAAACGTTGTTAGTATTCTTCTTCTTAGGTTTCTATCTTGCGATTTTCACTCTTTTGCCAAGACCCGATCTCGTATAGATATATCTTCTTTGTTTTTCTTAATTGTACTCAGGGCAATTTGGTCTTTCAGTTACAATTGGAAATCCCAGATTCTACTTCCAATTCTAACGTGAGATTTAATGAATTCGCAGCATTGATTTATCTTTTCCTAATTTTATTTGTATTTGTCTAGGATTTTCCTTGAAAACTTGGCAGATACTTAGAGTTTTGAATCTTGAAATTTTTCCTGGAAAAACCCCGACATTTAAAATATGTTGTAATGAGTAAAATTTGTAGTGTGGTTTTCCGCGTGTTTGTTTCAATGTGTACTATATGGGTGTCAATTTTTTTTCCACTCAGATGGAATGCATGATTTGAAATTTTTAAACATAATTTTCTTATTATATGATGTAGACATTATTGAAAATTCTTGGTTAGTCATGTCTGTAGTTCCCACATGTGACTTACAAAAATTTATATTTTTCATTCTGATAGCTTATATATTTCATTAAGTTGATTGTTGTTGGATTAATGTCGATGAATAGTAATACATCCTAGATATGTTTATCAACGTCGCATTTTTTGTGTTTTCTTTTTGGTCTATCATACCTCTCAAGTGTGTAGTGCATCCGTGGGGTGGGGGAGTAAGTTCTTGTTATAAGCTTTAAAACGCATGCAACTCTCAAAAGGATTTGGAAATATGGCTCTTCCTGATCTATTGAATGCATGGTATATTTCATAATGTAATGAGTTGACCAAGTCAATTTTATATGTTCGACGCATTATTTATGGGGTATATCAGACTTCTTGTCTCACAAAATGACACTTTTATATGAGCATAAGCTGAAGCAACTAATATTAGAAGTTTAATGATCCGCACTTTGCCTCAAATAAGGAAAAGCCGAACTGCTCTTATTTATTTTGTCAAAACATTAGAAGACTCGAACTATTCCCAGCTGCTCTTATGATATTGGACAAAACACAGTAGTTGAAAACACAGAGGACAACACATACCGAGGATTATTACTTCCCACACATGGTAAAGGAACCTCTCAGTTACTTCAGATAGAGATACTATTTGGAATTCCTCTGCAGGTGAGTCCTTCCTCACTTGTAGGATACAGAAGAGTGTAATGCATATTGACTGGCCCACTCCTGTTTCTTAGGGTCTCTGTGTTGTTCCTTTCTATCAGTTTTTTCTCAATCTCTTCCAACTTCTTCCCGAACTTCTTGAAGGCTTCCAATGGCTTCACATCACAAGTCCAGTTAGGATTGTCCCTTGTCCCAAGATACACCTCATCAGAAGCGTGCCTTGATAAGATTTCTATAACTGAAAGGTCCAAAAGGGTCTGCAACTTTGGTGTTATTGTCTTCAAGAAAGCTTTCTCTGGGTTCTTCTCTAGCTCTTCATATTCTGGAGTTCCTTCTAAGGGAAGCAACCTCCTGCTAAGAGTTGGACGGTTTACAATATAACCTCCATAAGGATATTGCCCGAAATTGACAGCTGCATGCAGGGCTGAAGAAGTCCATATGATGATAGTGCATGCTTCAATAAGCTCCGCACGAGTTTGCATCTTAAACCACCAAGGCTGATCTTTTAAATCTCCGTGACCAACTAATACGATTTCTTTCCACCAAGCTTGTAGTTCAGAGTCTTGTTGAACATCATAGTCGCTGTCATAGTAGCAGTGAACATAGTCATGAACCCATGTATTAATAGCAGCCCATATCTCAAGTCCATCCACAGCAAAAGGGTAGTCCTCTATCACCAGGCGAAGCCCGTGAGGACATTCTGAATCCTGGACAGCCATTCCTCTGAATTAAGTAAATCAAAGGTTAATATGTTATAATACTAATAATAGGGTTCATAACTTCATATTTTTGCTTTCATCTTTAGTTCATTACAAACTTTCAGCACCAAAGAAAAAAAAAAGTTTTCCAATATCCAAAACTAGTTGTTTAGAAAGTGTGAAATCTATTTTTGTGGTTTATATATGTACTTGAATATTACCTTTTGATAAGATCTTTGGGTAGGGCTTGATCAGGGAAAACCCAGTTCTTGTAAACCTTGGAAGACATCTCTATCGAGTATTGTCCGGGCAAGAATGACAACTCTATAATTCCATCTGCATTGATCAAGGCTTGTCGAACAAGAGCATTGATATTCATCGTGTGACGGAAATGAGGATAGAGAAGTTTATGAATAGGATGAAGAGCACTGAGCTGCCTGTTAGCTGCTATGATAAATGGCTCAATGACTGCATGAGTTTTTAGCCTGCAAAACATAAAAACATATTAATAACAGAGCCCATTTTGAGATCATATAATTAATTAAAGTATCTGTATTGATCTCATGGATGGAGCATATACCAGTGGCTAACAAGTTGATGATAGCTAGAGTCATTTACAGTCACATAAGCTTTGGCTATTAGCCAAATGGTACCCTCAACCCCTTGATCTGCAGGCAAGATGACCCTACTTATAAAGCCACATTCATCTCCATTAGGATGGGGTAAACTTAATTCAATAGCCAATGGCTTCAAAGTCCCATCCTCCTTCAAGAAAAAAATCGTCCTAGTGGCATAAGCTTTATTTGAAGTTTTGTTTATCTTCCTCAGATATGGCATGAATGCATCATGGTGATCTAATATGAACAATCTCCTGCATTGGAGTGCCTGTTCACCAAACAGAATATGATTGGATGGATGTGCTTTGAGTAGGGGGAATAGATAATAAAAGATATGCCCTTTGGTTTATGGTTCCAATACTACTTCATTGGACACAATTATTGTGAATCTCAAAATTATATCATTACCTCAACCACTGTCACTCCACCCATATTTTGCTCCAGCTGCTCTCTGGTTATCTTGCTCGTTTGATCACCGTAGACCCTAATATCCAGCGTGCTCTTTGGGGGAAGCTCCTGTAATTAATTCAAGAAAAATCTGTCAACATCAACAAAATAAAATTTGAACACATGAAGTAGATTAATTTGAGACCACTTTTTCCACTTACTTGGATGGCCCGGATTACACCTGGATTCACACCGGCCAACGTTTCTCTTGCAAATTCTTCATCAGTCATCCATCCAGACTTGTTTTCTGCTCCAAATTAGCAAAGCGTCAATAACAAATGCTCAAGTTTTCCACATTTGTTACAAGTTAAATCATATGCCCTGGCTGAATCCTTTAAATTATTAATCAACTTTAAAGTTCCGAAAAGAAAAGCAATGCACCTTCAATAACTTTAGGCGTAGGATATCGAAGAGCTTGTTCACCATCAGTTCGGAAGAGCTCCTTGAGCACAGGGATGGGCATTTTCTGTCTGATATTCTTAAGTACATCCTGAGGCAGTTGAAATCCACCTTCATAGAGTTCGCGGACTTCATCAAAGCTGTTGAACTCATTGGACGTGAAATTGAAGTCCGATTCTAACAATGGCCTCAAATCTTGAGAAATAGATTTCAGAAAGTCCGACGACTTAAGGTGACCAAATCGTTCATCTCTTGGAACATAGATATCGAAGCTCTGAACTTCAGGAAGAGGCCTACTCTCAGTGTTAGGATCTGCACAGAAAAACAAAATTGTCCACATAACATCAATAAAGAATCTGCGTAGTTTAATTAATTAAGAAGATAAGTTTGAATTCCTAAACCTAACCTGATTTAGAGGGTGCCCTGCTAGTTCTTCCTCTACGAGGGTAAGGATATTCGGAAGAAACTCCAAGAGTAGGACGGGCAAGGCTCTTTCTGAGATCTGGACATCCCAAATCATTGTAGGGAGCATAATCATAGACTCTATCGTGTTCCCGGAGCTCTGCGAATCCATCTCCTCTTAAAGCCATAAGCTCTTGTTCTCTGTATTTGGCCAAAGCCGGAGGTGTTTTGCTCGGAAGATACGCCTGCAAATGCAATATATATTCAATACATTAATCAACAGAAATTTCAATGTCGAAATGAAAGAACAGATACAGTGAAAACTTCGAAAGGAATTTAAACTAAAATTTACAGACCTTGTTGGCGAAGAAGATGCGATCGTTCCTGTATCTGTGGGCAGGGTAGATCCAGGAGTTGCAAACAAAATGGACGGATCCATGATTTGGGATATCATCAAGCGTCAAGCTCACGAGATAGAATTCAGTGAGAAGATAGCTTCTGATGACGAAGGCTCCAGGAACTCCAAAGTCGTGAGTGTAGTTGAATTGAACAATGAAGGTGTTATGTACTTGTCCGTCATAATCGAGCAATGTTTGCAATGTGCTCACAAACGGTTCCAGTGCCGCAGCGTCTCCCCGTATTCCCAACCCGCTTTCTACATAATTTTACATTTTACCAAATATCATATAAAATCAGTAAAATAAGTAATATTTGACTCAAGGAATACAACGAATACAATTAAGTAAAAGAGGTAATTAAGTTACCAGGATAAGCGTTTTGGGCACTGATGAGCTGAAGGGAAACAGCCTCGCCGATGTCGATGTTTTTGAGGCTGAGATTGTCGGTCATGAGCACCACCGTGCCTTTGATCTTGCCCTGCTGCTCGGCACATTGCTCGTTGATCTCTTTGGCTAACTGTAACATTTGATCAGCCACTTCGGGCAATTTAATGATTTCACCCCGTGAACCTGCACGAATAAACCCACAAGAAAACCAATTAAATCGTTTTTTTTTTTTAAAGAATGATTAAAGAAATCATTGAGAAGTCAATTTATCAGTAGTACATCGCTCATGAATCTCTTGGGCTAGCTGTAACACTGCATCAGCTTTTTCGGCCAACCTGGATAATCTTTCTGCCTCCTTAACTGCTTCATCAGCCAAATGTGATTTGTGCTCTGTTTCATCAACAATTGCCGACTCATGAGATGCCGTAATGCCTGACGGCAGTGATTCCTCATTCAATTCTTCCTGGTCGTTTGACGTCGTATCTTTTACTCCTTTTCGCATCTTGGACCACCCAAGAATTGAGAAACAGGGAAAGAGGGAAGACACAGAGGGTTAGAGAGATCGAAGAAGAAAGAACATAAGCAAGAGAGAAGAACAGAGGCACTGAGAAATCTATTATTCTATCATCACAAGTCTCATTTACAACAGGACTAGACTCTTATTTATAGGCAAACCTAACTTAATGATCAAGCTAAATCTAAACTACCTAACTGACTTCTAACAGATATATACATTTACAAAGAGCAGCGTGGACTTGTGCTTTTGTAGTCTGAAGAAATCATGACGGTTTTGCTGAACTTTGTCTGGTTGCATGGTTGGAACTAAAAGTAGTTACTCTAATATAACTGCTATGTTTAACGGTTGCAAACAAACAATTTTGCAAATTCCTGGTTGAGCAATTTGGCGTCAATTGAGTTAGAACCGGTTTAAAGAAATACCATTTGCTATTTGTAGATTTTGGGCATGCTCTTGATTATGTCACTAAGTTCAAACGAAGAAATCACAACGGTTCTGTTTTATTATCAGAATTTTAGTTTAACTAACACACACCTGCTAACACACACCTGCTGGCTGCTGTTGGAGAATCAGGGTGAGTCCTCGAAGGGTCAAGACCTAACAAGGCTGTAGGGCATGGGGTAAGAAAAACATCTGTTTTTCAAAGTCTGGCCCGATAGCACCAACGTTAAGGCCGGCCCTACAAAGTTTGGAAGTTATTATTCCAAATTTTAACTATTTTTTCTCCGTTTTTTTTCCAAAGAAATATAATTTGTAATTACAACAATTAAAATTCTAATTTATCAAATAAACATTGTCAATATTAATATCCAAACAACACGAATCATTCAACAAATAAATACATTCACCAATTCATAATCAAAAGTAAACTATTATCAATAAATAACTCACATAAAACATAAGAAGCATACCACTAAACAATATTAGTATGATGACTATCATTATCATTTTCTTCGCCACTATTATCAATTTCAAAGACATTTGATTGTGTTTCACTTTGAGTAGTAGGTTCTGCTTCATAGAATACCATGAATTTCTTCTCTTACATTATGAACATATCCATTAAAAGGACCTGTAGAGCCAGCCCTTTTAAGCCCGAGGCCCTACAGGGCTTATTTCATTTAGTTCCTTTAATTTTCAAGTCCGACCCTTGTAGGGCCAAGGCCTGAATGGGTCAACTCGATGGGGTTGGCCCGATTTCCCGGCTCTAGCTGCTGTACAACATTGAATTTTGTGATTTTTTTCTTTTGTTATTCTCACATGCTTTTGCATCAGTTTTTTTACATTCCCTACTAGGTTTCATTCATATGTGGCACAGTATTTGACAAATTAATTGATATCATACATATTATATGTCTACTGTGAAGTTAACACAGGGTATGTTTATATTAGCGGTAGCAGAAATGATTTTTTTTTTTTCAATATGACTTTTGCAAATTTAAAATTATGATATGCTAATTTGATTGGCTGAAAATGCTCATGCTATATATTTTTTTAGATGGAGATTTTAGTGTGTTTATCATTTTTCATGATGCAAAACACCCCGTTACAATGTTATTATATCAGATATTGTTAAACATTGCGAATTTTGTCAATTTAAAAATTACAAATTTAATGTAAAATATTATTAATCATAAACAGATAGACTAGAATGATTGAAAACCCTACTAATAACTTGATTCGATTGTGCTAACTTCGATTTTTATTTAGAATTTGATTGTTATTGAAAATAATGGCTACTATGATTCTTGCTTGTTCAATTTGTTATTTGATTATAATTTTGATTTTCAGTTAAGATTTATAATAGATAATGAGACAATAGAGCAACATAATGTGGTATGAATTGAGCATAAAACTCTTGTTGACTCGTCCAATCAAATGATTCTAGCTTTTAGTGGTTTTTGTAATTTCAAGGTGTTTTAAGCTATATATATATATATATATAAAAACTACTCTGGTTCTTTTTATAAGTATGAGTTTAGAAGGAAAAAAAAATTGGTCTTTATTATAAGTTCACTCAAAGAGTAATTAATGAATACTACAATTTTATCATTATTAAAAGGAAAGAGAGTAGAAAGAGGTGAAATACTATGTATATAATATTTGTTAATACACATTCATAGTTAAGCTCTTTTTGTTTTTTAACCCTCAATGTTAATTTTTTTTAACGGTATGAGGCAATATTGATGTATTTTAAAACTTTCAAGGTAACATTGCCCCTCAACGAAAGTTTCCGAAACAAATTTGCACCTTAACACACAAATTATCAATTTAGGAAATATTAAATAGGTTAACTAACTTTCTTTAATACACGAGAATTAGATAAATTGAACTTTAAAAAAGGATCGCAATGCTATAAGTTAACATGAAATCCACTTTGATAACTGCACAGCAAGAACTTGTCACAGTAAGAACTTATCAGCCTCAAATAAACTCATCTTTTAACTATGCAAGTATTAAAAAATTTGAATGTCACCACAGACCTATCAGTCTCAAATAAGTCCAGTCTTTTGATAATTTGAACATTTTTTTGCAAAATTATTTTCCCACGGGAAGGAGGGACTAGACAGATAATCATTTCATTGGATCGCAAAATTTACAAAATTACTAAAAATCAATAGATTCCACCTAACGAACTTGCATTAACTCGTTTTTCTTTAAAGAATGATTCAAGAAATCATTGAGAAGATAGGATTAAATTATCAGTAGTACATCGCTCATAAATCTCTAACTATATGGGTGTCAATTTTGTTTCCACTATACATGATTTGAAATCATTAAACATAATTTTCTTATTATATGATGTGGACATTATTGAAAATTCTTGGTTAGTCATGTCTTTAGTCCCCACATACGTGGGTTACAAAAATGTATATATTTCATTAAGTTGATTTTGATGGATTTCTCATATTCATACGTGTGTAGTACATTCTTTGATATGTTTTATCAAGGCTGTATTTTTTATGTTTTCTCCTCATTTTTTTCTATTATTTCTCAAAAGTGTGTCATGCATCAGTGGGGTGGGGGAGTAAGTGCTTGTTATAAGGATTTAAGGTTGAGGTGGGTAACTCTAATCTTGTCAGCATGTGTGTAAGTGTTTATGTATTGATTAGCTGATCATGTATGCCAGTTGATTTACTTGTGATATATGTTTTTCCTGGCCATGAATTTGAGGCTGCAATCTCATGGGGCTGCAGTCCTTGGCCGTTAATTGCGGTTACGGTTATTGTAAATGCTCCCATGCTTTAACATGTGCTAATATGTCATTTATGCTTTTATACATGTGCATGAGATCAACTGTTACCCTGGGATCCATTCATTTGAACTCTAGACCACATGAAAGATATAGGTAGTGATTCGGGATCAAAAGGCAAGAAGCAGCTGTAAGGGTTATAACGGTCGGATGATTTTGGAACTTATTAGGATTAATTAGATTGTACTTAACGTTTATCATTTGCTTATTTTTGAATTACTGTAATTAACATCCAACTATCGGATGAATTCGAATCGCAAAAAATTAGACCGTATTTTCAAATTAAATTAATTTCAAAAACTTCTATTATGAAATCAAGTCGTCCAAATCACCTCGATCCTCTCTGCGTTAACTATGATGGAATAAAGGCCCCAAAGGCCGGGTGTCACATAACTCATAGACAGGCAAGAGAAGCATGTCAATTACGGTATTTTTAATGTCATAATCTTTTTCGTGAATGGTTACTTATCCCTCAAACCAAACTCAAAATCCTTCAATTCCAGTCATTGGCACTAAGAGATGCTATGACTTTCATGGTGAGACAAAAACTCATTGACCACCCCTAATACATGTCCTATACAAAGTAGGGAAAATTCACCTCAGGGCCCAAGAAACCCACATATTGTCAAAAAAGGCCCTGGAAAAAGACACATGTCAAAAAAGGCCCTAGGGCCTTTATGGGTATTAAGTTACAATCCAAAATTACATTCATGCCCTGAATTAAAAAAGAAGAAGGAAGGTCTGGGGGAGAATCGAGGGATATTCGAAGGCTTCATGAACAATATTGGACATTAGAACACACAAGAGAGTTCATCATTTCTCTGATTTCAACGTTCACCCACCATTTCCTTCATCTCACTGAGAGAGAGAACATTTTCCTTTGATTCACAAAAGCAAGCTACTCTTCCCGCCAAATCCGATGCTAGGGTTAACGTTACTTCATCTCCAACCTTCCTTGATCTCGCCACCAACTCTGTTCCCGAAGCTCACGCCCAAATCTTTCTACTCTCACAATCCATGCTAACGTTTTGCTACTATGCCTCGAGTCCTACCACTAAACGTTTCTAGATTTCCAAGACGTTTATTGGCTTCGAATATATTGGTTTGTTCTTGTCGCGATGTTGACTTCGATGTTGAATTGGACCGTCTCTCGGCGTTGTTGCCAGAAGAAATGCGGCAGAGGGTTAGTGAGCACCTTGAGCTACATCATTTGATTGAAGTAGTCTTGGATTTGGGAAGAAAGCCTCTTGCTAGATTTCCCTCCAGAGATGATCTCCGACTATCCTATAACGGTTCAGGATATTGAGCATGAAACATCCCAGGTACCTGAAACAATGCCCGCTACCTGTTTGATGAATTGACTAAAAAGAAATTGTGTTATGCCCTATGAAGGAGAAATGACATTTACTAGAATCAAATTATAAGATAAGCGTATTAATTTCAAAATATGCTATTTGTATAATATATTTCCTCTGAGTTTTGGCTTACAATGAAACAGAATACTTAAGTCTTAGTTAAAATTAATTGCATGAAGGCTCATATTCCTTATGTAACTTTTTATTTTTGTTTTTATATTAGTCATTCATGAAAATTGTTGAGAAATAGTCCCTTACAATTAGGTTTGACAGAATATGATATTCTGGTTTGTAAGTATTTTGATACATTTCAAAATTCAGGTAACAATTTAATTTTGTAATTAAGTTTTAGTTGAAGGAGTTAGGGTCATTTATTTAGCCAATCTCTCTTGGGAAGTGTGTTGTACGTAACTTAACATTGTTCATAATAAGTTATAGCTACATTAATTGTGGACTAGCTGGGACCATCTCTTGCAGGTTGGGGACTTTGCTTTTGATAATTGAGCAGGAATCAGTAGGACATTACATCAAATTAGTGCCATTAGAAATCAGAAAGGTGCAATTATTGGCCTTACTTGTCGAGTTGGCAGGGCAATATCAGGTAGTGCTAAGTTGTTGAGAGACTTGGTTCAAGAGGGGGCCTCTTTGTTGCTTATTGGGCCTCCAGGTGTGGGAAAAACTACGATTATTAGGTGAGTAATTCTTTTGTTATTCTGTATCCAAGGGATTGATTATTGCTCAAAGTATTAAAAGAATAGGCAGCTGATATGCATTGTGCATAGTCTGTTGATTTTCATTTGAGTAAACGGTTAAATGAGGTGCCCAAAATATAATCGTAGCAGCTTTATGCTTTTGAATCTTGAGTCTTGTTGCTTTCCCAAGACTTGACTCAAGAATATTCTTTTGTTCGCAACTTTATTCTTTGACATGAACTTAATGTGTATTTAAATCCATATCTGTAGGGAAATAGCTCGGATGTTAGCGAATGATTACAAGAAGCGTGTGATGATTGCTGACACCTCCAATCAGATTGGTGGCGATGGGGATAAAGTGATGTCGATGATTGGGGACTCCCAAAAGCAGAAGATGAGCCGTTAGGAAGCAATCCTTTTATGTACATAGGCTGACTTGGTTTTACGTATACCTAAATTTGAGAAGTTATTTGACAGATTTTATTTGGCCAATTGTACAAAACACTTGATTTCATATTGTTTAGGACAAAGTTTTGCAAATTTTATGATGTAGATAACATGACATTTTAATATGAATGAGAACGACAATTGTTTCGTGCATTTCTTGTCTTTATTAGTTGTGTGTGTAGAAGCAAGAAAATGGACTATGGGGCTGATGTACATGTTAATAGGGTTGATGCAGTTGTCAATAGGGGCGTGATGGTGTTGTTAATGGGGCTGGTGCAGTTATCAGTGGGGGGCTGATGGTGTTGTTATTGGGGCTGATGCAATTGTTAATGGGGGCTGATGGTGTTATTAATGAGGATGATGCAGTTGTCAATAGAGGGTTGATGGTGTTGTTAATGAGGCTGATACAGTTGTCAATGGGGGGCTGATGGTGTTGTTAATAGGACTGATGCAGTTGTCAATGGGGTTATATTTTGCTGATGTAGTTTTCAGTTTTTGCTTATGTAGCTGTAATATTTTTCTGATGTTGTTGTCATTTGTTGCTGATATTTTTTGATGATATTGTTGTCAAAAAGGGCTAATGTAATTGTTAATTGGGTTGATAGTGTTGTTAATGGGAGGCTAATTTAATGAGGCTAATAGTGTTGTTAATCATCCTAATGTACTTGACAAAGGGGGATGATAGTGTTGACAAACAAGTACCTGATTATATTCCATTTTCTTGCTTCTACTCACACAAATAATAAAGACAAGAAATGCACGAAACAATTGTCGTTCTCATTCATATTAAAATGTCATGTTATCTACATAAGAAAATTTGCAAAACTTTGTCCTAAACAATATAAACTCAAGTGTTTTGTACAATTGACCAAATAAAATCTGTCAAAGAACCTCTCAAATTCAGAAATTCAGATACACGTAAAAACAAGTCAACCTATGTACATAAAAAAAAAAAAACTGGAGCTAGCCTCAGTTATATCTACATTCTAACAATCATTTAAGCTCAGATCCATCGATCTCTTTAACAGTCTCATCCCATGCATTGCTTTCATTGAAATAAAATCCCAACAGAACTGAGATATCTACAAGTTCTGAATAACAAGTAGTATTATCCAATAAATGAGGTTGGCTTAAATGAATCACATATGCATCAATCACTTTCACAACATCGATGCTTCAAATTCATTGGACACAACAGAAGGCGGATTCTTTAGTGAGCATGGTGTGGCCTGTATCCATCTCAACATATTCTCAACTTGTGTTCCAATCCACAAACAGCCATCCAATAAAAGTCAGTATTAAGTATAGTTCTCAAATGAGAGAGATGGAAAGCTTTCTGTATATGCTTTACATGACTCGCATCAAAAGCTTGCAGTTGGCAACTCAAATCGTCTTCTTATCAACATGCCCCAACCAGATTCTGACGCAATACCCAATTTGAAACCAATTGTTATATCCAATCAAAATCCTAAAACCTGGAACAATAATACAACACGTCAAACCTGGAACAATAATATTGCACTTGTCAATCTCTAGTACTAAGAAGCTAAAAATATTATATTCCATTCCCATTTCAAAAAAGAGAGGTCCAAAGGATTAAAGAAGAATGGACTAAGACAAGACCAGATTATCTCCAGACATCTCTGGAATTAAAATGTTAAATAGTGTGCTGGGAACACACGTCAATTAAAGAATCTTGATAAAATAAGGAACAAAATAGCAACATGAATCAACCTTTCAATTCATATGAATCTCCAATTCTCAACACACACACACGGGCATGTATTCACTTGTCACCTGAACCATAATATTCTATCTTAATTTTTTCACAAACTTAATCCAAAATTAAAACAAGATAAAACTGCTAATCCAACAACCAGCAGTAAGATTAGGCAGCCTGATTCTAATAAGAAATAATGTGCACAGCTTGTGATCAGCATAAAATTTTTGTTTCCCAACTATCAGTCATTATATTTGAAGTTCTCAATTCTCAATCATTAAAATTGAAAACAATGGCCCACTCCCATATGACTAAATCAAGAATAAACAAGAAATCAGATAATGAATTGCATGGAAAGTATGATGTCTAATACATCTAAACACTGTTTTATAGCCACATGGAAAACACAAATCATATTTTCTTCACATAACTGGATCTGGGCCGCATGAATTGCATGTTTTCTTCACATATATTGGTTGATGATATTTATTTATGAATAGTATGGCTTGTCAGAGTTTTTATTTTTATATTAATACCGATACTGATAATCTGATATAGATGGTGATGTTGATATCACTATACATCAAAGGCTGCATTTTCTATATATCATTTTGTTGCTTGTCCCATTATTGAATTGCGGTGCTGTACATTTGAAAGATTTCCATCCCCCAAACAATGCCTTCTGTTCTGTGAATTTGTCTAATTTCTAAAATAAGGGGAGGTAAAAAAAAACAGTATCAAGGCCCCACAATACGCTATGAATACCAATTGCAATGAAAGGGAGATATTACTAACTTAACTAACTACTACAAAAACACAACACGATGGAAAATGGAGTTAAATGAATATATATACAAATCTCTGATTGCGTGGTTTTTAGGGTAAGCCGCCGTAGTGTGTATTTTATTTTATATCAAGACATATATGCAAGAATACAATTTACAATGACCTCCTTTAGGCAAGCCATGTATAGCCCAACAAAGATTATTCTACACAATGAGATAACAAGCTAGACCAACCAATTGAAACCAGTTAAATCGAAGACATATTCTCTATCAAGAAACAAACATCACATTTAATATCAATAATCGACATGCAACCCATAGCTCAGTCATCAGATCAACAATGACTGGAGAGACAATTGGAAGACGCAAGGGGAAGTGAATTTGGGGAGGACGTCGACATTGACACTCTATCTAGATTCCATAAACAGAATTTCAATCCAGCCAAGCAATCCGAAGTGTCTGACCAAAATCTAAATAGAATCAGGGTTGTGAAATTGCAATTTGTCAATCAATAGCGGTAAATTTTATAAAGCCGATAAAAATTGTCATCGGACGGAAATCCAAACTATGGCACAGGGATCCAAATTACCAATAGCTGACTATCAAGTCGAATAATAAAAAGTTTATTCGAAGAAATAAATCCACAGATCGATGCATCGAAAACAGGAAGACACTATAGATCGAAATAAAAAAAAACGATTATCTAAAAAATAAAGGTAAGCATCAATCAATAATTCGCATTGACCTCCTAGAAAATTCATGGCTGACAAGATCCTAGATTCAGTGCGCACTCGCAATTACCCGATCATCCACTCTGTTTACAATAAAAGAAATTCCACATATAATTCACCGAAAATTCTCGAGATGAAATAGAAATCAGAGCAGAAGGCAAATGAGCGAAGAACAAACGCATAAACCAACGAATGATGCAACAGACATGAAGAAGAATACACAGACTTGAGAAGTACTAAATGCTAATTCATCTTAAATCTATGTGATCAATTAAATGAAAAACTTGAGTTAGGCAAGGGAAACACTAAATAACCAGAGCAGGGGGCAAAAATTACTGACAAGAGAGAAACAATATTTCAGAATCACAGAATCTGCTGATAGGGAGCACTAAAAAATCATAGAGTTTGGGGAAAAACACAAAATCACAGAATTTGCTGCTATTTTTTCAGAATTACAAGAGGAAAACACTATTTCAGAATCACATATTTTTTAGTGTTTGGAAACATTGAAAATATGAGAAACAACTCACCCAAGTAAGAGACGACGCTGAGATCGGATCTAGCGAGTGTAGAGTCTAGGAAGTGAAGGATCTACAGAGTTTGGCAACGTTGTGAGAGTGGATCTGAAGAGTTTGACAACCAGATCTGCAGAGTTTGACGACATCAGGCGTTTTGAGAGACTGACAGCGTCAGGTCAGTTCGAGAAGGAAGAAGATGGCGTTGCTCTCTGCTCAGATGCGTTTTAGATGGAGAATTTGGGAAGGGAGCTTTTTCTTTGGCTTTGGTGGCAATAATGTAATTTGCTATTTAAACTTAATATCCATAAAGGTCTTGGGGCCTTTTAAGACATGTGAATTTTTTTGAGCCTTATTTGTGATTATGTTGTTATCTCGGCCCTGTGGTGAATTTTCCCTACAAAGTAAATTGGATAAGAAATCCCATATAAAAATCATTACTAGAACAAGGAACCTTCTACAAGATGTTTGTATACTATCAAGATACTTTGTAATTTTTGTTTTTTCAGTTTAAATATAATTACATTTCATTACTTTGGATTTATAATAAAGACCACAATAGTATTTCAATTATAAAAAAATTGGAACCCAGCATCTTTCTTTCATAAGTTTTTTTTCTCTTTCTATAGGGAAAAACCTAAAGCAAGAAATTTGGACTTATGGCTTAAGCTTCTTTTTTAAAAAGGAAAAAAAATATACCTCAAACACTTTTTTTTTAAAAAAAAAAAAACTAAAGCACTCGATCAGACTTTTGCCTCATTAATAATGTTTTTGGGGCTCTAAAAGCCATCCCAAATAAACTTCACATAAAGTGTTTGTTTGAAAAACCTAAAATTATGGTTTCAGAAACATTTTTCTACTAGTCACGACAAATTGGCACTAAAATTGCTATTAAATAATAAATACCCATTTAACCATTTTCAGTTTTCACCTCTCTTCTCACTGACTCAATTGGCCTTCTTTCCAGTTTTCACTGTGCTTACCATTAGACCCTGATGAGTTTCACTGTTGGTTTCTATTCTTACAGCTATAAAACTATGAAAAAACATTTTTTCATGGTGTAGGAAAACTATTTTCTCATGTTACACACACATGAAATGGTGGGACCCCACATATACATATCATATATGTATATGTGGGGTCCCACCATTTCATATGTGTGTAGAAAACTTTTTTTTCTCATGTAACATGAGAAAACCAAAACCCTAAAACTATTGAGATTTTAAATTTACTGTCATGTAAATCTAGTCACTTATTATGCCAGACAAGTTTATTTAACTTTGAAACACTGTAAAAAATTGTTTGTTAGTTTTAATTTTATTGATTTTGAAAATTGAGCCTACTACCAAATAAGAAATTCGTTCCAAATAAAATTTAAATCTTTGTTAACAAAATGTGGGTTAGTTTTAACTTCTGATTTTTGAATCTGAGCCCAAATAATTGCACACTCGTTTCAAACCTAACTGAATAGTTAAATCAAAATATTGTTAATTTTAAATATTGATTTAACAATATGATGATATATCTTCAAATAAAATTTAAAAACTTAAAAAATCTGGTTAATTTTAAATGTAGATTTCCAAATCTGAACCTAAATATTGCTAATTCGTTTCAAACCAAACTGGAAAACGAAACGTGGGTTAGTTTCAAATATTGATATTCAAATCAAATCAAATTTTAAACTATATGATAATGCCCACTAAATTAACAACATAATGGTTCCTTACCGGTAACCAATGAAAAAGGTGATAAATGAACTTAAAATAACTTGGGAAAATTTTAAAAAAATACAAACAAAATTGAGAAAAGATAAATTTGTGCTGCTAAATTATCAAATCCAAGTCAAAATTAGAGGAAGAACCTGAGATTTCTAATTCTGACCAAAAGACTAAATTACCCTAAATACAATAAAAAAAAATAGACAAGAGATATCTATACATGAGCAGGTCTTGGCAGAGGAGTGAAAATCATAAGAGAGAAACCTAAGAAGAAGGAGACGAATGACAATTTATGGTTTTAAAGGTGGTAGAGCGAAGAAGTGGAAGGGAACGTCGAAGAAGAAGGGCTTCGAGCTCCTATTTATGAAAAGAGTATAGAAGAGTCCTATTTATGAAAAGAGTATAGAAGAGAGAATGTATAAAAAATATGATAACGAATGAATAATAAATGATCAGATGATAACTAACAAGGGGAGAAATTTCCACCTTTTAGTGCCACAGTTCCTTTTAACAATGTAAAAACTCCATAGTTTTCCTGAATGTGCGTTTGGCAAATAATTTTTTTCTGGGATTGAAAGCCAAATAAAATTACTTTCATCCTCGTCAAACTTCGTCCAGTATTTGCATTTAGGAAATAAAAGAGCCTTCGTCCTCATTAAAGTTCGTCCTGTACGTGCTATGGGAAATACGATTACTCAATGTTGTCCTGATGAATTCTGATAAAAAAAAAATGTCGTCCTGAATTTGCATTTAGAAAATATTCCCCCCAAAATTCAAGCGAGAGTATGGCAGGTCACTGTTCTCCTCCCAAAACCTTACCTTAATCCTCTCATACGTCTCAAAACAATTAAACAGTCTATAAGCCAGCAGTGGCGGAACTAGAATTTTTTGTTTATGTCCGCACAATTAGTGGGGAGATTCAGGCAGCACTCTCGAATTTTTTTTAAAAGAAAATTTTAAATGCATTAAAAAAAAAATATAAACAAGAAAAAAAAACTTAACTAAACATAGAAAAATAATAATAAAGAGTCAACTAAGCTATTACAACAAAACTCACTATTCACTTACTTAATGCATTTCCAAATGCATAACTCACTCTTACCTAGCTGATTTTGATCATATTTTCACTCTTGAATCCCCTAATGCCCAAAGTAACACCGTCATCATTTTCTTTTACCCAAGCTCTTAAGAGTCTATAAGATCTAATTAATATAAATCCTTCCACTACTTAACTTGTAACTATCACTAATTATCATAGTCGACAATTAAGCATTGCCCCCTTATCAATTCCATAAACTTCCTTTTTGAACTTTTCAGCAGACATGTTATATGCATTCCAAAGACTGACATGAGAGCAAGCAAACTTAGTTCATAAATTATAAGTCAAATTCTTTTAGTCAATTCATTGGTATCGTTGAAAACTTCATTACTAATAATGATTGTTTCTTATACCATAACCAACAAATAATCTCTATGACAATCTAATCAACATAAAAGAGAACCTGTCATTCTTCTTCCATGCCCAAACTTAGCTTCTAAATCCATAAATCACCAACAAACATATCCATGACCAGACTAGTCTTCAATTCCTTGTCAAGATTTTTTCCTAAAGCCAATCAGAGGATAATTAGCTTCTACTCTATCAATATCTTTCTTAGTCAATGGTTTAAATCACTAAATTCTAACTCCTTCCTACACATTTTTACAAACACCTTGTACGCACCAGTTATCAAACAAGTTTATAGAGTATATTAAACTACAATTTCAAATGGCATTTACAAGCTATAAATATAAATATGATATATTATATTTTTTTGGTCAAAACATACTTATATTAATACTTAAATTAAAAAGTACATGGAACATAACAATTACACTGGAATAAATCAGAACAGTATTGGAATACAAACAAATAAAACACAGCAAACCAAATAAAAAGGAAACTAAATAAGCCAAAACAACTAAAGAGGACGGAATAAAAGAAGCTCCAACGACTGTACCGATCTCCTGAACATCCAAGGTTAGAAGTGATGAGAAAGATGATGTTGGTTGTAAAACTCACCCCATAGGACACAACTTCTTATAAGGATAAGCTACACAATGATCAGCTACATAATTACCCGATCGGATAAGAATCATAAAAAACCCAACCTTAGAAGAAAGAAGATAAATGATATCATGAATAATACTTCTCCTCCAATCAAGTAAATCTGGAAAACACGTACCGAACAAACTAACACTAGAAAGAAGAGAGGAAAACACCAGCACACTAGAAAACACAGTCACACACCAAAAACATAAAAAACACAAAAATAGACAATCCCCCCTGCCGACGAAGACCGCCGGAAAGGAGGAGGCCGATACAATAGCTCTCACCATGAGGAAAGAGACTCCCACCGCCTCAAGAAGGATCTGAAGAGGGAGAGGAAAAGCTCGCACCAAAGGCGAGAGACAACCACCGTCGCATACCAAGATCCAGCGGATAACATAGGATGGCTGGTGTCGAAGAAGATGGAGGCTCGCCACAGAGCGTCTCAAGGTTGATATGAGAAAAGCAACTCCAAAATACTCTGGTGCTACCTTCTTCTAAGTCTCCGAGCCCCGATCTACAGATCTATCACGGTTGTGGCTCAGATTGGAGCTCGCCAACAATAAGGCCGCCGTCGGCGAGAGAGAAAACCTAATGTTGCAGACACAGGAAGGACGAGAGCGCGAGAGAGAATATGATATATTATATGGATATATATAAAATGAGATTCACAAGACTATAAAATTTGAGCACTTTGAACAAAATTTGTAATGTGAATAACAAGTTCATTAATGGGATTTACAAGTTCAGTAATGGTAATTACCAATTCGTTAATGGTATTTACAAATTCCGTAATAGTAATTACTAATGTTTTCGTCAGGTTTTTCACAAGTGTCTCTCATGAGACAACAAATAAGGGCCAATTATAAGAAATCTTCTAATAGGAATTACCAATTTGTTAATGATATTTACAAGTTCGGTAATGGTAATTACTAGTACTTTCGTCAGGTTTTTCACAAGTGTCTATTCAAATTTTAGGATTAAAATTTTAAGTAGTTTTTTGAACAATCCATCAAATTATAATTAAAATAATTACGTATTATATGATTAAAATGGATCATAGAAAATATTATATATTATTAATCAAGATGTGAATAATAGCATAAATAATATTAATAATACAGTATTATTAATATTAATATATTACGATAACATTTTTGAATGAAATCAGTTGATTCAAATATTCATATAAAATAAAGTCATAGTTGGTGTGTTTAAACTACTTTTAATCAAACGAAAAATCAAATTGAATATAAGAAAATTTAATAAAAATATTATTTCAATAAGTCATAATTAAAATCATTAGCAAAAAATACTAAATATTAAATATGAAAAATAATAAGAAATAAATATTAATTGATAATTAGTTAATATATCAGTATATTAAAAATTACTAGAAAGTCGAAATTTTTCCAAACTCTACATAAATAAGAAACATATATTTATTAATGCATATATATATATATATATATATATATATATATATATATATATATATATATATATAATAAAGGAACTACTTAGCCCCCATAAAGATGGGGTGGATACCCCACCTTCTTTACTTTCATTGAATCTTTTTTCAAAAAAAAGATTCAACCCCACCCCAACAAAAAACAACCCTCGTCCGATCTCAAGCTGCCAGCAGCGGAGCCCGTCTGACGCCCGGCCATAGTGGCCCTCCAACGAGGGTCATATTTCTTTTCTTTTTTTAAATTTATTTAAAAACTAAGGGCAAAACGGTAAATTCACTCGAATTTACATATTCCTCATTGCCCTTCCTGACTTCTCAGTCTTTTAACAAATTTAGTGAGCTTCTGAAGGTTTTTCAAATTCAAGTGGTATTTAAATAAAATTTTCTCTTTAAATTATATGATGATGCCCACTAAATTAACAACATAAAGGTTTCTCACCCGTAACTAATGAAAAGGGTGATAAGTGAACTTAAAATAACTAGGGGGAAAAAATATAAATAAACAAAATTGAGAAAAGATAAATTTGTACTACCAATTTATCAAATCTCAAGTCAGAGTTAAAGGAGGAACTTAAGATTTCTAATTGTGACCAAAAGATTAAATTGCCCAGAGTACAACAAAAAAAAAATAGACAAGAGATATCTATACACGATCAAGCCTTGACAAAGGAGGGAAAATCATGAGAGAGAAACCTAAGAAGAAGAAGAAGACAAATGACAATTTATGGTTTCGAAAGTGGTTGAGCAAAGAAGAGGAAGAGAACAGCAAAGAAGAAGGGCTTCAGCAACGGTCTATGGAGGGACGACCGGCGGCCGGTAATTTTGGGAGAATAAGGTTTAGGGTCAATAACAATATTACTTTCTCGATTAACAACATCAAAATTTATATTAACGACTTCACTTTAATGATTCATAACTTCAAATATAAAAAACCAACACATTATCAAGAATACTTTTGGAGGCACAAAGTTCAAGGGTCAATAACAATATTGCTCTCTTGGTTAACGTGACAACTTACATTAACGATTTCATTTTCATGATTCTCAACTTCAAATCCTGAAAAACAACACACTATATCAATATATCAAGGATAATTTTGAAGGCACAAGGTTCAAGGGTCAATAACAACGTTACTCTTTTAGTTAACGACATGACGATTTACATTAAGGACGTCACTTTTATAACTCTCAACTTTAAAACCCAAAAAACAACACATTATCAAGGATAATTTTGAAGGCACAATGTTCAAAGGTCAATAATGACATTACTCTCTTAGTTAATAACATCATAATTTACATTAACTACTTTCACATTCATGATTCAAAACTTCATATATTCATCATATGTTGTTTAATGACATAAAGTTAATTGTCCATGGATTTCTCATATTCATACGTGTGTTGTTAATATGGATCAATAGTAATACATACTTGATATGTTTTATCAAGGTCATATTTTTTTATGTTTCCTCCTCTGTTTTTTTCTATTATTTCTCACAAGTGTGTCGTGCATTTGTGGGGTGGGGGAGTGAGTGGATCCGGATTCTCACTAGCGAAATTTCTCAAATCCCTCGTTGCCTTTTAATTATAGATGTTCAATATTGAAACAACAATTTAAAAAAAAAAACTACTTTTCAAATTTTCATTTTTACCGTGTGCGATAATTTAAAATAGATTATGTCTCTCTTTTCCTGAACATTTAGATCAAATATTGAACAGATATGATTTAAAGCTAATGAGAGACAATAAAAAAAGAGATAATAAGAAGATCCCATCCGAGTAAGTGCTTGTTATAAGCTTTAAAACGCATGCCACTCTCACAAAATGACAGTTTTTCTCATCTACTTATGCCTACACTTTTAACCAGTCATTCCAATATATGAGCATAAGCTGAAGCAACTAATCAGTAGTTGAAAAGCCGAACTGCTCTTATTTATTTTATTAGAACATTAAAAGACTTGAACACAACAGTTGTTGATAACACACAGGATTATTACTTCTCACACATGGTAAAGGAACCTCTCACAGTTTCTTCAGATAGAGATACTATTTGGAATTCCTCTGCAGGTGAGTCCTTCCTCGCTTGTAGGATAAAGAAGAGTGTAATGCATGTTGACTCGTCCAATCCTGTTTCTTAGGGTCTCTGTTGTTATAACTTTTTTCTCAATCTCTTCCAACTTCTTCCCGAACTTCTTGAAGGCTTCCTGTGGCTTCACATCACAAGTCCAATGTCCCAAGATAGACCTCATCAGAACGTGCCTTGATAAGATTTCTATAACTGAAAGGTCCATAAGGGTCTGCAACTTTGGTGTTATTGTCTTCAACAAAGCTTTCTCTGGGTTCTTCTTTAGCTCTTCATATTCTGGAGTTCCTTCTAAGGGAAGCAACCTCCTACTAAGAGTTGGACGGTTTACAATATAACCTCCATAAGGATATTGCCCGAAATTGACAGCTGCATGCAGGGCCGAAGAAGTCCATATGATGATCGTGCATGCTTCAATAAGCTCAGCACGAGTTTGCATTTTAAACCACCAAGGCTGATCTTTTAAATCTCCGTGACCAAATTCAACGGTTTCTTTCCACCAAGCTTGTAGTTCAGAGTCTTGTTGAACATCTTCATTGCTGTCATAGTAGCAGTGAACATAGTCATGAACCCATGCATTAATAGCAGCCCATATCTCAAGTCCATACACAGCAAAAGGGTAGTCCTCTATCACCAGGCGAAGCCCATAAGGACATTCTGAATCCTCCACAGCCATTCCTCTGAATTAAGTAAATCAAAGGTTAATATGTTATAATACTAATAATAGGGCTCATAACTTCATATTTTGGCTCTCATCTTTAGTTCATCACAAACTTTCAGAACAAAAAAAAGAAAAAAAAAAAGTTTTCCAATATCCAAAACTAGTTGTTTAGAAAGTGTGAAACCTATTTTTGTGGTTTATATATGTACTTGAATATTACCTTTTGATAAGATCTTTGGGTAGGGCTTGATCAGGGAAAACCCAGTTCTTGTAAACCTTGGAAGACATCTCCATCGAGTATTGTCCGGGCAAGAATGACGACTCTGTAATTCCACCTGCATTGATCAAGGCTTGTCGAGCAAGAGCATTTATATTCATCTTGTCACGGAAATGAGGATAGAGAAGTTTATGAATAGGATGAAGAATACTGAGCTGCCTGTTAGTCGCTATGATAAATGGTTCAATAACTGCATGAGTTTGTAGCCTACAAAACATAAAAACATATTAATAACAGAGCCCGTTTTGAGATCATATAATTAATTAAAGTATCTGTATTGATCTCATGGATGGAGCATATACCAGTGGCTAACAAGTTGATGATAGCTAGAGTCATTTACAGTCACATAAGCTTTGGCTAATAGCCAGATGGTACCCTCAACCCCTTGATCTGCAGGCAAGACAACCCTACTTATAAAGCCCCATTTATCTCTATCAGGATGGGGTAAACCTAATTCAATAGCCAATGGCTTCAAAGTCCCATCCTCCTTCAAGAAAAGAATCGTCCTAGTGGCATAACCTTTTTTTGAAGTTTGGTTTATCTTCCTCAGATATGGTATGAATGCATCATGGTGATCTAGTATGAACAATCTCCTGCATTCAAGTGCCTGTTCACCAAACAAAATATGATTCAATGGATGTGCTTTGAGTTGAGGGTATAGATAATAAAATATATGCCCTTTGGTTCCAATACTACTTCATTGGACACAATTATTGTGATTGTGAATCTCAAAATTATATCATTACCTCATCCACTGTCACTCCACCCATATTTTGCTCCAGCTGCTCTTTGGTTATCCTGCTCGTTTGATCACCGTAGACCCTGATATCCAGGGTGCTCTTTGGGGGAAACTCCTGTAATTAATTCAAGAAAAATCTGTCAACATCAACAAAACAAAATTTGAACACATGAAGTAGATTAATTTGAGACCACTTTTTCCACTTACTTGGAGAGCCCGGATTACACCTGGATTCACACCAGCCAACGTTTCTCTTGCAAATTCTTCATCAGTCATCCATCCAGACTTGTTTTCTGTTCCAAATTAGCAAAGCGTCATTAACAAATGCTCAAGTTTTCCACATTTGTTGCAAGTTAAATCATATGCCCTGGCTGCAACCTTCAAATTATTAATCAACTTTAAAGTTCCGGAAACAAAAGCAATGTACCTTTAATAACTTGAGGCATAGGATATCTGAGAGCTTGTTCACCATCAGTTCGGAAGAGTTCCTTGAGAATAGGTATAGGCATTTTCTCGCTGATATTCTTAACTACACCCTGAGGCGGTTGAAATCCACCTTCATAGAGTTGACGGACTCCATCAAAGCTGTTGAACTCATTGGACGTGAAATTGAATGCCGATTCTAACAATGGCCTCAAATCTTGAGAAATAGATTTCTGAAAATAGGTCAGAAAGTCCGACAACTTAAGGTGACCAAATCGTTCATCCCTTGGAACATAGAAACCCAAGTTCTGAACTCCAGGAAGAAGCCTACTTTCAGTGTTACGATCTGCACAGAGAAACAAAATAATCCACATAACATCAATAAAGAATCTGCGTAGTTTAATTAATTAAGAAGATAAGCTTGAATCCCTAAACCTAACCTGATTTAGAGTGCGGCCTGCTAGTTCTTCCTCTACGAGGGTAAGGATATTCGGAAGATCCTCCAAGAGTAGGACGGGCAAGGTTCTTTCTGAGATCTGGCCTCCCCAAATCATTGTACATAGCATAATCATAGACTCTATCGTGTTCCTGGAGCTCTGCAAATCCAAATCCTCTTAAAGAAATAAGCTCTATTTCTCTGTGTTTCGCCAAAGGTGGAGGTGTTTTGCTCGGAACATACACCTGCAAATGCAGTATATATTCAATACATTAATCAATAGTAATTTCGATGTCGAATTGAAAGAAAAAATACAGTGAAAACTTCGAAAGGAATTTAACCTAAAATTTACAGACCTTGTTGACGAAGAAGATGCGATCGCTCCAGTATCTGTGGGCAGGGTAGATCCAGGAGTTGCAAACAAAATGGACGGATCCATGATTTGGGATATCGTCAAGCGTCAAGCTCACGAGATAGAATTCGGTAGAAAGCTTGTTTTTGATGACGAAGGCTCCAGGATCTCCAAAGTCGTGAGTGTAGTCGAATTGAACACTGAAGGCGCTCTGTCCATCCAACAGTGTTGGCAATGGCCTCGCAAACCCTTCCAGTGACGCAGGCTGTCCCACTTTTCCGAACCCGTTTCCTACATAATTTTACATTTTACCAAATATTATAAAATCAGTAAAATAAGTCAAGGAATTATTTTTTACAAAATTAAAATATAATATTTTTTAAAAAATTTTATTAGAAAGGACAGCAACCTTGAAAGGCCACAACAAGAATTATAAGGGTACAAAATTATAATAATTATTTGTTTGCATTCGCGAAAAATAATTTTATATTTTAGGAGCAAAACTAAAAAATTGGGTTCTTTTTTTTTTCTCTTGGTATATTAAAATATCACTTATGTTATATAAAATCTAATAATAAAAAAATATTTTAGAAGCTGGGGAAAATTAAATAGCCACAAACTACCCAAAATCGAAATATTATTAGGCCCATCCTTTAATCAAGCGCCTCAAATATAGGATCTATTTAAAAATTGGTCCTTATCTAAAATACAATATATGTTTTTAATATTTATTATTTTTTTAAAATTTATTTCTATAGCACTCTTTTAATAATAATTAAATAAGAGATATAATGATCAAATTAAAAAAATTAGTAGGGTGTTTTAAAAAATAAATCTTATATATCATGTTATATATCAATTAGCAGGGTGTACAAGGAATAAACTTAGATTAATGATGATATGATACTCAAATCTTTCAACTCAAACAGCTTCTTTAGATACGGTGGTCTTTTCAAAAACTACTCGCAAACACAATATATATAATTAAGTAAAAGAGGTAATTAAGCTACCAGAATCAGCGTTATGGGTACTGATGAGCCGAAGGGAAACAGCGCCGCCCAAGAACTGGCGGAGGCCGTCCACGCCGATGCCGAGGTTGATGCCGACGTTGAGGTTGAGATTGTTGAAGTCAAGAACCTTCTTGGTCATGAGCACCACCGTGCCTTTGATCTTGCCCTGTAACATTGCATCAGTATCTTCGGGCGAGAAAATGATTTCACCCGGTGAATCTGCACAAATAAACCCACAAGAAAAGCAATTAACTCATTTTTTTAAGAATGATTAAAGAAATCATTGAGAAGATAGAATCAATTTATCAGTAGCACATCGCTCATAAATCTCTTGGGCTATCGGTAAAAACATTGCATCATCTTCTTCGGCCGACCTGGATAATCTGTTTGCCTCCTTATATAACTGCTTCATCAGCCAAATGTGATTTGTCCTCTGCTTCAGCAACTAATGCTGCAATCTCCTCAAGATCCATTACCGACTTATGAGATGCCGTAGTGCCTGACGGTAGTGATTCCTCATTCAATTCTTCCAGGTCTTTTGACGTCGTATCTTTTTCTCCTATACGCATAAGAGGGAAAGAGGGAAGACACAGAGGATTAGAGAGATCGAAGAAGAGAGAACAGAAGCAAGAGAGAAGAACAGAGGCACTGATAAATCTATTATTCTATCATCACAAGTCTCATTTACAACAGATATACTAGACTCTTATTTATAGACAAACCTGACTTAATGGTTGTTATGACATGGATTAGTTAGATCCACATATGTAGGGATTACTGTTAGCCATATGCCTATATATTTACCTTAATTAAATAAGACTTCAAGAATCTCTGATTACATGGTACGTACCTGAGCATTAGATTAATTTATTTTTTCCCCCCTCGTGGCGTGTGTGTAATTTTCTTTTTCCTCCTGGCTGCTATATCATCAAATTGTAAATGCACAAATACTTATTTATTAATTAAAAAATTTAATAAGGATTTAAAAAATAAAATAAAATATGGAAATAAAAAATTTAGCATCCTAGGAATTATACCTAGAAAAATAATAATTTTTCTTTAATTGAAATAAAATTATCAAATTAAAAAAAAAAACCTCTTGGTGTTGGACGCTCTTTTTTACAAACCACATGTGTATTTTTGCACCTTTGAAAATAAAAAAAATCAAAATCAATGGACAAAATCAAATTTAACGGTCAAAGGGTATTTTTTTACCTAACTTGTAACCACGTTTGTATTTTTTCATTTAAAAAAAACACTTAGTGTTGGGCACTCCTCAAAATAAAACACATGTGTATTTTATACACCTTAACCCTTTTTTCATCCACCCTCTTTTAAGTTTCTCAGACACATTGGAAAGAGTGGCACCGGTGGGAGATTGACTGGTGATTAGATGAAAAAGCAGGAAAGATAATTAAGATAAATTTAAGACATTAATTCACTTGATTAAGCTCTCAAGGAATTTGTTTAAGAAGAGGAAAATTCTAAAAAAAATATCTGCAAATTTGAAAATATCAAATATGTTACCCCTTAATAAAATAAATTGTTGATTGCTAATCAATTATATTCCATGCATAAATTTCTGACTATTACAAAACTGATTTGTGATCTTAGTATTATTGGAAGTTTTTTTTTTGAGATTTTTCTTAAAACACCCCGAAATTTAAAATATGTTGTAATGAGTAAATAGGCTATTAATTTCTGAAAGTAGAGGTTTTGAACTAACTGAAGTTGCCGCTGTTTGTTTTAATATGTGGACCAGATGGGTGTCAATTTTTTTCCACTATACATGATTTGAAATTTTTCAACATAATTTTCTTATTATATGATGTAGACATTATTGAAAACTCTTGGTTAGTCATGTCTTTCGTCCCCACATATGTGGATTACAAAAATGTATATTTTTCATTCTGATAGGTTATATATTTCATTAAGTTGATTGTTGACGGATTTCTCATATTCATGCGTGTGTTGTTAATATGGATCAATAGTAATACATTCTTGATATGTTTATCAAGGTCGTATTTTTTATGTTTTCTCTTCTGTTTTTTTCTATTATTTCTCAAAAGTGTGTCGTGCATCCGTGGGGTGGGGGAGTAAGTGCTTGTTATAAGCTTTAAAACGCATGCAACCCTTACAAAAGGACAGTTTTTCTCATCTACTTATGCCAACACTTGTCATTCCAATATATGAGCATAAGCTGAAGCAACTAATCAGTAGTTGAAAAGCGGAACTGCTCTTATTTATTTTATTAGAACATTACAAGACTCGAACACAACAGTTGTTGAAAACACACAGTATTATTACTTCTTACACATCATAAAGGAACCTCCCACAGTTTCTTCAGATAGAGATACTATTTGGAATACCTCTGCAGGTGAGTCCTTTCTCGCTTGTCGGATACAGAAGAGTGTAATGCATGTTGACTGGCCCAATCCTGTTTCTTAGGGTCTCTGTGTTGTTATCACTTTTTTCTCAATCTTTTCCAACTTCTTCCCGAACTTCTTGAAGGCTTCCAATGGCTTCACATCACAAGTCCAGTTAGGATTGTCCCTTGTCCCAAGATACACCTCATCAGAAGCGGGCCTTGATAAGATTTCTATAGCTGAAAGGTCAACAAGGGTCTGCAACTTTGGTGTTATTGTCTTCAACAAAGCTTTCTCTGGGTTCTTCTTTAGCTCTTCATATTCTGGAGTTCCTTCTAAGGGAAGCAACCTCCTGCTAAGAGTTGGACGGTTTACAACATAACCTCCATAAGGATATTGCCCGAAATTGACAGCTGCATGCAGGGCTGAAGAAGTCCATATGATGATAGTGCATGCTTCAATAATGGTAATTTTAGTGTTTTTTTTTTTAAAAATTAAAACTAGGGGCAAAATGGTAATTTTAGCTTAAAACTAAGGGCAAAATAGTAATTTCACCCGCATTACTGTTCATTCCATCAGACTTAACAGTCAACATCTAGTCAACTAATGGCCCGTGGTATTTTTGCTCTCAAAACGTAACGTCGTGTGTATTTTTACACAAAAAAAAAAGTTATGGAGCTGAGCGCTTCTGAGAGAAAAAGTTATGTACATTTTTGCACATTAGCCCTATATTTATAGATGATTACTTATAAAAATCTCATTCTCTATTCCTTTATGACGTATCGGGATACAAACTTTCTTGTAATGAGGAGGTAACGGTTCTATTCTATAATTCTTATAATTTTGGTTCAAAGAGGCTTAAACATAAGTTTATGCCTTACGTGGAATAATTCAAAAGGATGGCATCATGAGAAACCCACCAACAAACGTAGTTTTTTAACACCTTACAGATAAGTACCTGTTTGGAAAACTACTAAATCAAAGTTTTAGAAGCCTTTTTTAGCAAACAATGAAAAAACTCTTCTCACATAACTTATTTCGTAAATCGTAAAAGTACTTTTAAAAAATTAAGATAACATGCGTTTTTGGTTTTTTGCCCTTCTCACATCCAGTATGTTATATATTTTTGTTATCATGTTATTTACTAAAGTCCGTTGTACAGTGGTTTCTCTATTGTGTTTTTTGTTTTCTTACTGCAATAGTTGATAATTGAACACAATGACGTGTGTGATTTATATAGTTGACTACACCTAGTAGGATAAGGAGTGCTATTGTACAGTCATGAAGTTAGTGAGAGAGAAAGTGATACACAAGAATTTGATTGTTCATAAAAATAAAGTTTTATTGTTCAAACGGTAACAGTGAGTGAAGTATTAGATCAATATATGCTAATAGGAAACAATGAACTGAGGTATACAGTATCAAGCCAAGTGGATTTAAGCTATTTTGATAGAAAAACTAAAAGTATTCCTTAGATAGACTTAGTTCTATAAAATCCAATAAGAAGGAGAAGAACATGAATGAGAAGTTAAGAACCAGCCAGGAACAGCTTAGAACTGATCAGTTGAAGAGAAACAGCCCCACCAATTACTTGATGAAGACCATCAAGGACAGAAGTAACAGCATCAATACCCAATTTGATTCCTGCGCATTGATATTCAAGTTATTGAACTCAATAACCTTCTTGCTCATCAACATCATTGTTCCTTTGATCTTTCCCTTGTTCTGACCAAATATGTCTGAAACATAGTTCACCGAACCCAATTGGTATCCTCAATATAAGTCCACTTGGAATTAATGATTATTTTTCAATTTGTTGGAAAAAGAGAAAGAGAAAAGAGAGATGTGATAATGGTTTTTATAAATATATAGAGAGAAAAATTTAATAAGAGTAAACTTAAGAAATTTAATGGTTTAATTTCATTACTTGGTATGTGAGAGACTTAGTATTTACCTTTATTTTTTTTCCATGCAGGTATTTACTTATTTAGTTGGTTAGGTTGTCCTATGTAAGTTAGAGATGATAATTTAATTTAATTTTTATTTTTTTTGTATATAATCATGTGATTCATTTAGCTCCCTTTTCAAATAGTTTTATTTTTAACCTTAAAATGGCGAAAATTTGACCTCAGCTTTAAAAATGCTAACACACTCAAGTCCCTTTTTTTTTTTTTTTACGCATAAACTTAAGTTTAAACAAACTTTAGCTGATGGAAAAAAAGGTACATTTTCTACTCTTAAATTTAAAAGTAATTACTACTAACAAGTTGTTGGTTAAGATGGTAAGGCTCCTTATCCCCATTATTGAGAGAACAAAAATTCAAATTCTGTGAAGCGCACTTGTTGAGAAAGGTGAAGAGAACTATTTACCTTCTAAGCATTGATGAGGAAACCTTTGATCAAATAAAAAGAAGATAATTACTATAGAATATTTAAAATAAGTATGTAATTGATACTTTGCACGTATGTGTTGTTGTTGTTGGGGCAAAATGAGCTACTTTGGGGTCTCGAGTTTGAGTCTTAAATAAGTCATTTTTGTTGGGACGAGAAACCACAAACCTAAACCACCAAAAGATAATATTAAAAAAAAAAATTGATCCTATTTCTAACATTAAATAACACGTAGTTCCATAATAGATATTTAATATAAGTATAAATGTATGACGATGAACATAAATATTGTGTTTTTTCAACACTGCATTTTATCATTGCAAAATATTTATGTTTTAATTCAAATAAAATGAAATTTACTTTATAATTATTCTAAATCTCATTTTGATATATTTTACTGACTAAATTATTTTTTTTAGTAATTTATCCTTAACTTTAAAAATAATTTAATCAGGGTTCATAGCTTGGTCACAAAATCAAATTAAGCAATCGCGCAAGTGATCTATCCAATGATCTTTTGTCGGGATTCATAGCTAGCTGATCATGTTCAACATTGCAATAATTTCAAGTATATCTAATCAAACTCTAAATATTGAAAGAAAATAAACAAATTCACGAGCCAAAATGTTTGCATGACAAATGACGTACAGAAAATTTAAATATTCGCCCGAAAATTCTATAAAACAAAATTAATATATCTATTGAATATACTAACATAAGGCAGGCTAATCATGATCATTTTTTTGGGTCATGTAGATCAAGTGGAATGAATATAATAATATGTTAAATCCAAGTCAGATAAGAATATAATTAAGAACAAATCTCTTTGCTGCAATGAGAATGGCTATATTTAGTTTGACCAAAAAAAGAATGGCTATATTTAGGAAGCTATATTTAGAACGTTGAAAAATTTTAATAATTTTAGTTCAAAGATAATATTAAAATTTTAATTAAAAAATACGCATATAATAATATATATAGTGAGCAAGTAGTGAAAAAAATTTATGTATTACGCGCATTGCGATATAAAAATCTGAATTATCCCATTTTAATTAAGATCATATGAGCGGGCTGCTTTACACGTGAATAAAATAAAATAGCTATAATAATCATATAAAAAATAATATTATCATTAAAATGAACAATATAAACTATTGATAAGTTCTTTAATATTTACAGATAAGCACCGCAAATTTAAGTACGTACTTAGAATCCTGATTTTAATTAATTACTTCCTCTGCAAAATGACATAAATAATATAATGGCAAAAGTATACTTTAGCGGTTTAGCCTAGTATGATTCATCAATTAATTTGGTAGGTCAGAAAATTCTTGCAATAAGCAATACGAAATTAAAATATTTGGGCAAATTAATCATACCTCTACTTTCACGATAACTCAATAGTTAAGAGTTTTCACTTCTTTCTAAACTTTTTATAATGATTTTGGGTTAATATAATTTTTTGTCCTTATATAATTTTCCCTTATTTTAATTTTAATCTTTATAATTTCAAACTACATATTTTAGTCCTTTAAATTTTTTTTTTCTGTCTAAAATATTAGTCCCTGTAGTGTTTCTTTTTATCTAAGACATTAGTTCTTGAAGTGTAATAAGAATCCCTGCACGCACCACCGGTATCATTATGTCTCTTGAAGGGGCTAAAACTTATGGGTTGAAACTATAAAGACCAAAATTAAATATTGACACACCATATAAACCAAACATTATATTAACTCTATTTTTTTACCTCACTAATGTAGACCCTGTTATGAATATACTTATTATGTGGATGTCCATTGACTCCCGGTTTCCAAATATTAAAAGATGATATGGGACCCACGCATAGTGATTTACTATTTGCATAGTACCACGCATAGTAGTTTACTATTTGGTGGGACCCGCACACAATTATACAATCACTCACGGGAAGGAAATCCGTGAGTGAATAGTTTAGGTTTTTGGGGAAAACTACACCAAATGACCCAGAGGTAGAAATTACACTAAAGTCCCATTTTTCTTCTATAAATAGAGGTTTTCTGTAACTGTTCATTGATTGAATGAAATGAGAATCTATCTCTCTACTTTATCTCTCTAGAACCTCTGCTCTTCTTCTTATTATTTTTATCAGTTTTATAACACGTTATCAGCACGAAGACTCTACCAAGGTAAGATTTTCTCACCATCTATTTCATATTTCCATTTTATTTATCTGGGATGATCTTAACCATTATATGGAATTAAATATCTATTCTTACCGATTATTTTAACATCGGGTTCCATGGTTAAGATTTGAGATTATTTACTATTTTACTACGGTAAATAGTAATTTACTATTCACAGTAAATTTACCCCTTTTTCAGTAATTTTTACATTTTATTCATTTGACTCCTACATGGAAGTCTAGATTAATCTTTCTGTAATTTTACTTTATTCACTATTTATAGTGAATAGTAATTTTACTATTCACGGTAAATTTATATTTTATTATTTACAGTAATTTATTTATGTTTATATATTCTTCCCACTTCCTATTCATTTATTTTATGGTGGCGTCATTAAGCTCCATTTGTAATTCTTTACTTACTGCTTTATTTATTTATCTCATGGTGGCTATACTAAGCTCCATACTGACTTTACTAATATTTAGTTTTATGTCACTAACATTTATTTTATTGTTACTAACATTTATTTATCTTTTATGATAGCACATTAGTATATTTACTAGTGGGTTCTATTTATTTATTTTAACATTTATTTATTTTTTATGGCGGCAACATTATTTATTAGTGGGCTCCATTTATTTATTTTATTTTACATTTATTTATTCTTCATGGAGGCACACTAGTCTCTATTAGTGGGCTCTATTTATTTATTTTATGGTGGCGTTTATTTATCTTTTATGGTGGTGACATTTTGTGGGCCCCATTTATTTTATTTTAATTCTTTACTGCTTTATTTATCTTTCATGGTAGCAACACTAGTATAGTGGGCACCATTTATTATTTACTGCTTTATTTTTCATGGTGGTAACACTTGTATAGTGGACTCCATTTATTTATTATTTATTTACTGCTTTAAATCCCCTTCCCTTTATATTTTACCGTTTTCTATATATATTATATATATATATATATATATATTTACATTTGCATATGCATCTTCTTTCTTATCTTTGGATGAGATAGGTCTCGCTGTGAGTTTACTACCATTCCTATCTCATCTTCTTTTTATTAATCTAGCATGTTTATTTCCAGTCATTTATTTTATTTTATTTATTTATTGCTATATATATATATATCCCTCTCCCTTCTTATTATTTATGGCAACCACACTATTAGTGGGTTCCATCTATTTATTTTATTATGCTTATATTTTATTTATCTTGAAGATAAACTGTTAAAAGATCATATATATTATTATGAGATCAAAATGCCATAGAGATATGAGGCATAGATTGGCTTGAGAGATGAGGCATAAATTGGCTTGAGCCTAAGAGGCAAGATAGCCTTAATTTCATAGGCAAGATTGCCTGAAGCCAAGAGGCAAGTTAGCCTGATAACAAGAGACAAATTATGAAACAATATTTGATCCATAAATTTTGTATGTTATCAGTTGTATAAAGGCCTCAAAATTGTATATTTGGCATTAAATATTCCCTTAAATTATGAGACAATGGATTGTATGATCATGATTGATATTATAAATAAATATATTCAATTTGCTATTGTAGTAGCAATATTGTGGATTAATTTCTTGCCATGATCAAACAAATCAGTGAGTTATGGATCATGAATTTTTATCCAACTTCATTCCCAGAAGTGAATGAAGCAAATATATTATTATAGTTGTTATGTGATTTCTATGATTATAACAATTTTATAAATACGAGAAAAGAATATTCATAAACAAAATAATTAAGCAAAAGGAAATATTATTTCAACAAAGTTTAATTGCGAGTGGCTCAACATCATTACAAACTTTAATCATCTCATTCTGAAGATATTTAATGTCTTCTTCTTTTGCTTCTCTTGAGATGGGATCCAGATGAGGCAAAGCTCTTCGTAATATCGAGATTTGCGTCATAAGTTTCTTGAGCTTCTTGTGTGGCCACTCAGTTAACCCTCCTTTTTGATAGATTTTTTGTATGGTGTGAGTAGACATATTTAATTGTTTACTCGCTTCATCAAGGGTTAAGTGAAAATAATTTCTTAAATCATGGAGCGTTGTTTTCTTTATTCTTTCTCTTTGCTCCATAGATAACCTATATAATTCACCCTGGTTAAGGGATGAAGTATCATAGGGTATACTTACTGCAGGTTGTTTTCCTTTGCCTAATGAGTGTTCAATATTGGTTTGAAATGAACTTCCATGGAGGTCATTTGGATTTATAGCCCATTCCGAACCAACACAGAGAACCTCATGATAGGCTAATACAGGATCACGCATCAAGATATATCCTGATGCTTGTAAATCTATACAATACTGTGTCAGAAATTGTTTGATTTCTTCAAAATTTTTCTTTGTGAAATCAAACATTGGAAGCCTGTCAGTATTATAAGATTTATCCTGTACTTTTTCAAATAAAACAGCATGGGTAATCATACCTGTTCTTCTTCCGTGAACTTCAAGTTTATGGTACTGAAGTCCGTTGGTATGAATAATTTCCCGTAAAACATGACAGCAACTACATTCCAATAAGCTAGTAGTTGCTAATTGGCTTGTAGCTGTTGGCTGGCTAATTGTTGCTGGCTGGCTAGTGGTTGTTGGTTGGCTGATTGTTGTTGTCGGGCTGGTTGTTGCTGGCAAACTGATGATAGTTTGCTGGCTAGTGAATGCTGGTTGATTAACTGCCGACACTATTGGCTGAACTGGATTGGTAGACTCCATTAGTTCTGCCATACTTCTACACCTCTTAACAGGCCTCCTTGATGAACCTGCTTCAGTTGTACCTTCAATCCTTGTAGATTGAGGAAGAACACTTGTTCTAGGGGGAGAAGTAGGTACATTTGAAGCAGAAGGAGGAATAGTAGAAGGAGGAATAAACATTTCAAAGGGATTAGGAGATAACAACGAAGTAAATGACATGTTATGCTGATCATCATACAACAAAGCATCAAGTAATGCTGTTTCGGATGTATCAGAAACTGGGATAAAATTGCTTGGTCCTGCCATGGCAATAGAATTTAGAGAAATATGTGTGAGTATCTGGTAGTTGATATTATCAGATGCTTGAGTGTTTGTGAGGCATGTTCGTTTGCCTTCCTCTATTTATAGTTGAATTAAATCCTATTGAATCTTTGCAGATTTGCGTAGTCCTGTTAAATCTCTACAGATTTGCTCCCTATAAAGCACGAGCCTGAAATCTTTTTGACTTTATATGTATACGACAATCTGAGTTGTCGCGCCTGTGATTCCACAGTGATGCGCCTATGATTACATAGTATTGCGCTCGTGAATCTGCAATTATACACCTGATGATTTTGTATTTAATATATATTTGTTTGTTGATTCTGGAAAATGGAAATTTTGTTACCAGAAGTAACAAAATTATGCATTGATAATGCATTTAGAAATCTGTGGAATTTTAATGAAATAGATATCATATATGCTATTATCATGGAATATTGTATGGAAATTCCATAAATTAATTTTTAAGGTCTCACACTTGAGGGGGAGAATGATAATGATATATATCAAGTGTGAATATTTATGTGATAATTCTTTGTGAATGTTTCTATGTTGATTCCCCCAAAATGAATATTAGATTTGATGATAAATCATATGAAATGTTGGCATGACTTGTTTGATCATCCGAGTCATATTATGTGCTGCTTGTTCTCAAATAGATATGATTATGAAAATATTATTGGAAATGGATCTCTGGAAATATATTAAATTGAAAGAGTACATATGAAATTATTGATCTGCAAAGTTTGCAGTGATGATTGCAACCAGATGTTTGCAATATATTATGCGCGTAATTTCCAGATTGAATGATCCATAAATCATGTATTAAAGTATCTATGAATGGATAGATCAATGATTATGAGAACATTGTTCATACGTGTATATTTGCAGCTTATAATCCAACAAAATTCTCCCCGTAAAATTTAGCTTTTGTTCAGGAGCCAGAATAATTCCATCTTAAAATGTTTTAAATGTGCAATGATTATTAATCTACTTCAATGCATATAGATGGATATACAAAGATGGATATACAAAGAAAATTGATGATTTGATGAGGGGGAGAAAAATAAGCAGATTGGGTAAAGATAAAGTGAAATGAATTATCATTGGCTCTTATTGATCCTCGTACAAAGAAATGTGCACTAAAAATTCAAAATGATAATTCAGTTGCTGAGTTTAGTTAATCGAATGCCAGAAGCATTTACTGACCTAAAGAAAGTGACAAAGTCACATGTGCCAACTGCAAATGCTCCTATATGAATTGTTATAAAGCACACCAGAAGTGTTGCAAGTCCATTGATTTTAAAGATAAAAATCCTCAAAAGAGAAAAGGAGCTATAAGAATATAGATGATCATGTTGAGGATAATTAAGAAAAGCTCTAGAAGAGCCATCTCCTGAAGAGATGTTATCTCTAGAAGAGATATTACAAGTAAAGTGTATTGTGGTCCAAGAAGAGACCCAGGTATTTACATTATGAGATCTCAATAAATTATGAATGAAATCCAATGGGATTGAAAATGAAGTCGACGTTAATAATATCTATGATAGCATATGCTACAATGAATGATAATGAGGATCATGAGCCACAATATATTTGTATGTGCTAGAAGCACATAAGGCGCCAAAAACACATATGTCCCAAAAGGACTCAAGATGATAGTGCATATAGCATCATTATCTGAATAAACATTTATTGAATTTCTATATGCACATATATATTTATGAAAAGATTATTATGACTTTACTTGACAGATTTAGATCTTGCAGGTATATAATGAACAATCAGATTGGGTGTTTCTAACAGAATATTTGATGACAGAAAGTATAATATGCTCAGAAAGACATTGAAGCAATATAGTCATCAGGGGGAGCAACACTGATGTAATCAAGAGGGGGAGACGATACACGCTGTACTCTTTTTCCCTTATCTGGGTTTTATCCCACTGGGTTTTTCCTAGAAAGGTTTTTAATGAGGCAGCACTAGAAAGTGTATCAATGGATGATGTACTCTTTTCTTTGGCTAGGTTTTTATCCCACCGGGTTTTTCCTAGTTAAAGTTTTTAACGAGGCACATTCATAAATGGACATCCAAGGGGGAGTGTTATGAATATACTTATTATGTGGATGTCCATTGACTCCCGGTTTCCAAATATTAAAAGATGATATGGGACCCACGCATAGTGATTTACTATTTGCATAGTACCACGCATAGTAGTTTACTATTTGGTGGGACCCGCACACAATTATACAATCACTCACGGGAAGGAAATCCGTGAGTGAATAGTTTAGGTTTTTGGGGAAAACTACACCAAATGACCCAGAGGTAGAAATTACACTAAAGTCCCATTTTTCTTCTATAAATAGAGGTTTTCTGTAACTGTTCATTGATTGAATGAAATGAGAATCTATCTCTCTACTTTATCTCTCTAGAACCTCTGCTCTTCTTCTTATTATTTTTATCAGTTTTATAACAGACCCATCAATATTGAAACCCATCGAAAAAACGACGGGTAGCGTCTTACAAGGGTGAAAGCGATTATTATTATAGTGAATATCGTATGCTTATATTATAGATGAGAACAGATCTGTGAAGAGTTATTCTCTATTGATTTGCACTATATTGTCGATATCTTAGAATGAAGAAATAAAACTCTAAAATTTTAATTCTTCTCAATTGTCATAAACACTACCTTGACCAATTAATATCCCATTTCCATGTGTGCGTATAGTATTATCATGCTTTCCATAACAACAAAGCTGTAATAAAAAATATTGAAGGAACACATGAACATACAATAGAAGGAATTGAGAACTATAAAGATGGAGGGTGGAGGGTGGAGGGTGGAGGGAGCATTCTCATTCATATAGTTACAATATCATAAGAAGGAGAATTAATCTAAGTTACAACATGAATAAATTGAAGGTTAGTGTAATAAATAGTACCTTTAATTAAATTAGGGGTTATATGGCATAATGTCTATACAATTTGAGATGGAAATCAAAAGCCTCATTCTTAGATATTATGAACATCTACACATAATTATAATATTTATAACAAAAGCTTATTATCATTATTATTTTGCAATGGGAAGTACACTTGGCCGAATACAAAATACAGCATTGAGAAACATAAATATATATTGCCTTATGAACAAACAGTTCAGAAGCATTTTCAAATGAAGATACTGTTTGGGATGCCCCCACCCGTGAGCCCTTCTTCACATGTAGGATAAAGGAAAGTGTAGGGCATATTAACCACACTAACCCTGTTCCTCAATTTCTCATTTTTATATCAGCTAATAGTTAACCTTATGTTTAAGTAATGACAAATATTGATAACATGGATATCAACATTCAATTATCACAATACATAGCATATAACAAATGTAATGTTAACAGTGTATGCAGCAAACACATCGATCAGTAACTACAATAGCACACAACACATATATCGCTATCAGTGAATGCACTCATCAGTGCCATGTATCCTTGACACATGTCCTTAGTACTAGGAAAACATACATGTAGCATTATCATGAGTATAATCTGCATCAACTCAATGTAAACACACATGTGACGTAAGACTAGTCTGATGCATGACCCAAGACCCTGTCTTCCCATGACTCCAAGCAATCATGAATCAAAAAAATCATATATAGGCATACAATACATATAAGAGTTAAAGTTGCAGTACATGTCCATACCTTTCTTCACATATCTAGTGGTACAATTCCCTTTCGGTATCAATTCTCAACTTTTCCGGATATCCTATATTATTATCACCGCATTATGATATATAATAAATGTCATATAACTTAGAATAATATCCTAAGAGATATTTTCTCCATTATTGACCCTTTTACCCTTGGTGGATTTGTTATTCCAATTTTACCCTTACATTTCCTTAAATTTTGAAATCCAGCATTTCTGCCTAGATTTTTCAATAACTTTAAAAAATCATAAATAATTGTCTAAAAATCAACATAATGTGATTCCAAAGCCAAAATGACCCTTGACATGTCTATTTTTAGGAAAAAATATGCCTAGAAATTTAATACCCTAATTTTCATAATACATGTAAACATTGTATTTTGGTAAATAAATTAGCAAAATACAAAGGTGAATATGTATCTCAAAAAATTATAATCTATTGATTATATTTTCTTCCAAATTTCACTTTGAAATTAATTAACTAATGGTTAATTAATGAGACTACACATTAGGAGCTATAAAATGTGACATAAAATCACATGAAATAATAGCTATTTTAAATGCTCATGAGACAAGAAAAGGGATTAGGGAAACACTTAGTTTAATTCTATCTATTAACAATTATCCTTAGCAAATAAGCTTGTACTAATTGAGATTAGTTGCATAATTCTTCAATTTAATTAGAGGTAATTAAATCTTAAAAAAGGGGCTGATTATTTTTGAAATATTAAGGGCCAAAGATGAAGAATTAAGCTTGTTTAATGAAGCACTAATTGTCATGATTAGTTAACAAATCAATTAACCAATGACAAATATAATTAAGAGGCATATAAGCAACTTGATTAAGGGGGTAATTAAGCTTAATCAAAACAACCTCAAAAGTCAACAATGGCAACTAGCACATGTGAGATGAATGGCTAGGATTGTTGCACTTGTATTACAATCCAATGGTCCTAAATTAATCATGAAATTAAGCTAAATCCTTAGGTAATTAATTGGACCAATGAGAAGCTTGAACCATAGGATCTTTGCTACACAGAAAGCACATCCAAGGGCCCTAGAAGAATCCCTCAATTTTGTTTAACATTAAAGGGAGAGGATTGAATTTCAAAAAGTGCAATTTGATCCAATGGTTAAAAATGAAGAAGGAGAAAATGATTCCATGGAATTAGGCACCAAATGAGCTTAGATTTTTCCTATAAATAGAAGTACTCCCCTTCTTCATTCTTCACACCAAAAACCTTATTCAGCTGCTAATGGAGTTAGAGAAAAATCCATATAAGGAAGGTGAAGAAGGAGCAAGAACTTCAAGAGGTAAGTTCTTAAATTTAAACCTTTAGTTTTTGGTAAAATTGTAGTTTAATCTAGAAAATTGTAGGATAAATTTCCTTTCATGTATGGAAGTCTCCATTGTTTTAAAATGCAAAATGGAGAGGAAAAAATGTTGGAAAATAATTTTTAGAATCAGTAGATTATTATGTTGAAAGATTGGAAAATTGTCGGTTTAAATTCTATGCTAGTAGAGATTGTAGTGGCTAGTATTTTATATATCAAATAAACTTTAAAAATCATGAAATTTTACAATTATCAATTAGATATCTATGGCTTTCTATTGATATATAATTTGTAATGTTTTAAGCTCTGGACAAGGAGTTAGGAATTTTTGAAGTTATGCCTTGTTCTGGATGTTAAAATCTAAACGGTGGCTGGAAAAATTCAAACTGGGAATGACCTAGGGATTTCAAGTTAAAGGAGTTATTTTTCTTTGAAAATAGACATGTCAAGGGTCATGTAGATTTTTGCATCACTCAAAATTGATTTTTGTAGAATTAGTTATGATTTTTCAAACTACCGAAAAATCTGGCCAAAAAATCCAGCAATGCGTTTTTAAGGAAAAGTAAAGGTAAAAATAAAAAAACAAATCCTTTCAAGGTAAAAAGGTCAAAGGAGGTAATAATAACCCTTATGATATTATTTCAAGTGATATGGTATTGGTTATAATATCATATAAAGTATAGAAAAAGGAAATAATCCAACAGTAACATTATAGGATACCCAAGAAGTCCGGGGTTGGATTCAAAGGTTGGGTGTATTGGTAACTACGTGGTAAAAGGTACGTTTGCGTATTAATAACTTCAAATGTCGGGCGTATTAGTAACACTTGTGTCTTTTACGGGACAAGACAATGTCTTGGGCCATGCATTGTGGTTAAGACTCAGTCTTAGGTCACACATCTGTTTACATTTAGTTTAACTGTGGATTCAACTTGATGCGGGTTATAGTCTTGATAATACCGCTTGTTTGTTTTCCTAGCACTGAGAACACGTGGATTCGTGGCACTGGTTAGTGCAAACACTGTTGACGTATATTTATTGTGTTCTATGTATTGTTGTACTGAATGTAATGAATATCTGTCATATATTGTTTATACTTTTCATATGAGGTTAATTGTTACCTGAGATTCAATGGGTATTGAATCTCAGCCCTAACTAAAAGTTCAAGAAAGGAATCTAAATCTGAGAAGGCGAAGTAGACAGGGCCGTGAAGAGGCACCGGTCGAGACAAGGGTTTGAAGAAGCTATTAGGGCCTAGTTCTAGTATGAATATGATAAAGTTACTTCAAACCAATTGGTGCTTAAACTAAGAAAGGGTTAGTCTATGGGCTTGTCATAAATCGTCGTGAAAGACGGGGAGACTCCCATTAGACTAACATCGATTTCACCAATAGGTTTATTAACTGTGTTGGGTTCCACGCCTTAGGTCTAATTAAGGCTCAATTTAACAGAGAGTTGTATTTAAGTCTTTGTAAATTGTATCACATGAATATTCCTTCGAGATATTTAATGTAACATCCCAAATTTTCAAAAGCAGAATATTATTTTTTCATCAAAAAATCATTTAAAACCATCAGAGTAGATCATTTGAGCGGAAGAGTAACTGACACTTATATTCAAAATGCCATAAGTCTGGCAGGGTACAATAGCGGTAAGAAAACCGAGTATCTCAAAAGGACTGTACAACAACAAAAGGATGGCTTCTGCCAGAACAACTGCGGGAAGTCTTCCGCCGGGTCTCTAAGCATGCTGCTTTCCCTTTTCCTCTGACACCGGTTCTCCCGACCCTTATGCTATGTAAAGAGCTGAGGTCCCATGCATACAGACCCCAGGTAACGGTTAACCTCATATTTACATATATGGTATAAAATCACAGCAATTGGTTCACTTCTAAACATGTCACCAACTATGTCACTCCCAGTGAATGCAAATGTACCGCTCCCAGCGAAATATACCACTCCCAGTGAAAACAGATATATCACTCCCAGTGCATGCAGATGTACAGTTATCCTTTAACATGTACTCAAACAGCACACAACACACATAGCACATATACACATACTGTAAATATCAGAGTTAGTGTTACAGTACGCGAACGTACCTTCGTTGACGAGTGTTTAGCACGTTGACGATAAACTGTACTTTTGACGGAAAACAGCGGAATGACAGCGAAATGACCGCGAAACAAGATTACTGATATCCTATAATGATAATATCACATTTATCAATATTTGATATCATAACAGGCATTTTAGGTACAAATTATCATTTTGCCCCTGATCTCTTAATTGGCGGTATTTCGCCAGTACTTCGCTATCTTGACCCTAATCTTCCAGAATTTCCACATATCTCTAACTCTATGATGGTTTTCGAAACTAATACCTTAATTACCCCTAGAACATGATTTCTAAACATACTTGGAAGATTAAAGATCAATCTAGCAGTTCTACTACAACTACCGAAAAAGACACTAAAACTAAAGACTAGGGACCGAAGAACTTACTCAGAGCTTTGCTATGAACTTCTTACTCCTCTTCCAGAGCTTCTCTCTCTAACTTCTCTCTAGGATTGTAAGTGAATTGGTGAAGAATGAAGAGGAATGATGGCCTATTTATAGAAAAGTCCAATGACATTTTCGTAATTTCGTTGAACTTTATCTGGTTAAATTCTGACCGTCAGATCGCACTTTCTTGAGGTGGCTTGATCTTGGCCTTACACCTCTCTTTGCTGATGTCATCTTGAGTCATCAAAGTGATGTCATGCTTGCATCATCTCTTCACTTTATCTGATAAATCCCTGATTCGGTGTCCTATTCACGAAATTCCGTAACACCTTAAAATTCCGAGAACAACACTCTGAAGGTCTTTTCTTCCTCTTTAAGAATACTGGGTTCTTCTTCCCTTATACTCCCAGTAAGGACATTCCGTTATCTGCCGAAAATCCTCGGTATTCGTGACCGGTTTCAGAAATAACTTCGGTCGGTACTAACTTCTGGATAAAAATCCACTGACCAATAATATATTCTGGTTTTTCCTAACTTATTCCCAGAATCTCACAACGGAATTACTTTCTATCCGTGGTCATTTATCCTGTTCATTTTTCCTCTGATTATTATATTATTATCTAATTAACACATGTTTTAATTATATTATTATTATATTCTAAGATCTTATCTCTTATTTTATTTTTTTTATTTTATTTTTCCTTTTTTTTACTACACACACACGCATGCACAACACTTAGGCACACACACACTCACAACTCACACATACTCACAAACTCACAAATATCTCTACCTTCTCTCTCTCTTTATTTATGTCTAAACAATTAGCCATTAATTATCTAATTAATCATTTACTAATTTTTGACAATTTTTTTAATTAGTAATAATTATTATCTCACAACTATTTTACTGACATTGGTAATTTATGTACTATGCATAATATTAAAAATCATGGGGTCCAATATGGTCCCCTAATACTTTTAGATTTTTCTCCTGTAATTTTTTCAAGGTAATAATTTAATAAATTACCTAAATTAGAGACAGCATACTCTTTAATTTTTAATAAATATTTAGTTGCCTTTTAGGATTTATCATAATATTCTCAGGGTATCTCATAACCCACAAATTCACTTAGGGATTTTTAGCTCTTTATTCCTCCTAATTTCATGAGAAATTACCTTTAAGAAATAAGGTAATTATTTCCCTAGTTTTGAGACCACAAATTCACCTATTTTCAATAGGTATTTATTTGTAAATATAATATTCCAAATAAATAATTATCCGGGTATTACATTTAATTTACCAACTTATGCCTAGGCATTTTATATTAGTTATTCATTGTCCAAACGTTAATGCATGCTCTCCGTTTCATTTTACTCTGATATGTACACCGTCAACTTTGTTGATATTCCTAATATTACGTGTCATCAGACATAGCACGTCGTATGGAATTTGAAGTGTTACAAAAAACTCGACATGCCTGAATCATTGCCAATTTTAAATTCCTTAACTACTATTCTAGGTTCCAATTCTAAAACATGGGCTAATTTGGAAATTTCACATTTTTTTGTACAAAATTCCAAAAAGTACATCTTATAATAATTAATGGAAATCTCTTCATGTCTATTATATCTCTGAAAAATTTCAGGATTTTTAGATATCATTTGAATAGCCAAAACACATATATAACAACCACTGTTCATATTAACATCTAGAAACGTGACCCATCTTCAGAAATTTGTAACTCATTGTAGAGAACCTTAATGGTCACAAATTTTATATCAAAAGAAAGCCATAGATGTTTACTTTATTCCTAAAAAATTTTATGATTTTTAAAGATAATTTTACACATAAAATAATGTTCACAAGGTGAGTGATTTCAAAAAACTAAAATTTGAGATTTTTCCCAACTTTCACCATTTGTATCTTTTGACTCAAAAAATTATTTCTCAACATGTTTCCACTCCATTTTGCATTTTAAATGCAATGAAAGTCTAAAAACATGTAAAAAAATTTACTTCATAATTTTTAGATTAAATTACAATTCTACAAAAAATATAAAAGCTTAAGACTAAGAATTACCTCAAAAACTTTGCTCCTTCTTCCTTCTCACTTTCGCCTCTCACTCTCTAATTCTATAATCAGTTGTGTTAGCTTGTGTTGGTATGAAGAATGAAGAGGGATTTAAGCTCTATTTATTGAAAAAATTCCAAGCTCATGTGGTCCCTATTGCATGTGATCCTTTTGCTCTTCTTTTACTCTAACCATTAGATAAAAAATGCACTTTTTGAAATTAAATCCCCCCTCCCTTGGCTGCTATAACATCCTAAATTTTGGACTTTGGAAATTAAGGAATAACTAGGCCTAAGTATTATTGGATTTATTTCCATGATTTACAATTAAGGGTAATTGCAAATGAATTGGGTTTATCTCTATGATTATGCAATAATCATGATTAAAGGAAAGGATAACTAATTGAAAATAAAAATAGAATATTGTTTAATAAAAAAAACACACAAACAACCAGATGGGCTACATTGAGGCCCATATAGCCCAAGAATCAAAGAACCAAATAGAGATTTTGAGATGCATATTTGCATTGATTCAAAACGCATGGCTTCAACAAGCAATGGATCAGTTTTCTTTTCTCTTTCCCCACCGAACTCGATTAGAATGACACAAGAAGCAACACGTTATAGGTCCAGCTGGCAGCTTTTCATCATGCATGCAAGATCATCAGGCTTCTATATATATGTATCTGCTCTTTCATTTTTCATCAGACGCAAGGCGAGAATCAGAGGGAAAGAATCGAGAGAGAGTGAGAGACGGAGAAGAGAAACAGAAAGTGAGAGTGAGAGTGAAATGAAAGTAGGAGAGTTGTAGAAGGAGAGAGAGACCGAAGCTTATCAACCGGCCCTGTTTCAGCGTCGAAAGAAACAGCAAGTTTGAGCTTGGAAGGAATTAACAATTGCTTGAGCACAAAAGAAAAGTGAACCTAGAGGATTTTGGTAAATATATAATTTCAGAAGGAGCACTAGGTGAGTGAATAACGTCCCTAATTTCTATAAATGATATTTTTATTGTTGAACTTTTATGTTTATTTCTATATCTAATATATTTAATAGTATGATTTAAGAAGGAATATTTGTTGATAGTATATGAGTAAAGAAAGGTGATTTTGTTCATTGTTATGTATTTTCTTCCAATTGTTTCAAAGCATAATTCAGGATTATGGAGTTAATGATATTTTTGAGATATTTTTCATAATATTTTTATAAATGAGACTTTTGAGCATGCTGGGGAATTTGATTATAAAGTATGAGATAGAACTGTTATTACCTTGAAGGAATAATTTTATTAGTCGATAAATTTACCCCAAGCATGCTTGAAAATTTATTGGGAGGACTGAATACAGAATGCTGGTTACTAACAGCAGTACTGTTAGTTCTTGGTGCACCATGGTCAATCTCGAGCTCGCTTGTTATTCATGAGATTCATTCTCATGCTTGTTTCATGGACTGTGTGTCCATGCTTGTTTCATGGCCTTGAGTCATGCTTGGTTAGTTACCCTCATGGACTGTGTGTCCATACTTGTTTCATGGCTTTGAGTCATGCTTGGTTAGTTTCCCTCGTGGACTGTGTGGCCACGCTTGTTATCTGTTCTGTAAGAAGTTCTAGGGAAAGATGAGTTTTGATAATTATGTTTTAAATTGATTATATTAAATCAAAGGTTTTAAGTTCTTATATGAAATTATTTGAATAATGATATTTATATAGAATTCTATTTTATTCATGATTGTATGGTTTAAGATTTTGAAATTTATTGCTATATTGTTATTGTTAAAAGATAAAGATGTTTAAATTAGTATGCTTTGTATTTTATTAAATTATAAGAGTGGGGCGTTATTCACCGGAAAATTTGCTTTCGTTCAGACAGTGATCCTGTACCTCCTGTTGAGTGGTGAAGGATCGGCATAACGACTTAAGACTTGCAGTCTCATTTTGGAGTGCTACTAGTAGATGTATTTATAAACCTAGACTTTTTGTATTATTAATTAATGCTAGATGCTCCATGTAGTCTATAGGTAAGATCTCTACCTTTCTTTTGTTGTTTGAAACATATGAATATTCTAGATTATCATATTTGAGTATTAAATTAGTATTTGTATATAAATTTAAGGCTTAAGGAATGTGAGTTCTCTCATATTCCGTGCCGGTCACCCCTTGGGTTTTCAAGGCGTGACAGCTGCCAACCAGCCCTTCATTCCCTAGCCATTCGATGTCCTTTTTATGTGGCAAAGATCTTATGGTTGAAGTCTTTAATTGGTCCAATTAATTACCTAAGGGCTTTATTTAATGATTAGTTTGGCACCATTGGATTGTAATACATATGTCAAAATCTCATGGTTGGCTTATCCCATGTTCTAGTTGCCATGTTTGACTATTCAAAGCTGATTAATAAAGTTTAATTAACATCTTAATCAACTGCTTATATGCCTTTTAATTACATTTGTCATTGATTAATTTAATTACATGAAGATTTAAGCTTACTACTTTAGATAATATCCTAAAAACACTTGTCCCTCATTGCTCCAACATGGCTAGGCGGAAATGTGGACTTTTGGGGTAGATTAAATAAATTGTAATTAACTCCCTAATCTTGTTGAAGACATGTGAAATTAATCTTTGATTAATGCAAGCTTAAGTGCAATTTGTATTTGCTAATTTGCTTTAATTTACTCAGGTGTCTTCATAACATTTTCTTGCCTCCTTTGGTTATAAAATAACCATTATCATATATATGTGTTTATTTATATCACATTTTGTGGTTCCTAAATGTAGTCTCAAAACCAACCATTTGTGTATTAATTTCATAGTGAAATTTGCCTAAAATTATAATCAATATTGTAACATCCCGAATTTTGGATTCTAAGAATTAAAAATAAGCTTAAATTAGGTAAACGGCTAAGCCCTAAGAATGATGAGAGATATAAAGCCTCTTAGTGACTAAGTAACTCGGCTATACGGGTCAGTGGACCTAGTATTTATAGGCCGTCGAATTATAGTGACGGTGCAAAAGGGCACTAAACAATTATACAGTGTCATTGGGTTGGTAGAAAGGTGCCACCCAACTATGTTATAAAGCAACCGATGATTGGCTAAGAAAAGTGTCCCAGTATAGTGTTGCACATGGCATTTTCAGGGCACATAGGTATGTCCTGCGTTTTTGAAAAAAATAGGACATTTGGGACACGTGGCAAAAACACATGAAGATGCTTTAGATGACTCTTCAATTCGTTCAAGAAGGAGTCATGGTGACCAAGCAAAGTCATAGACAAAATCAAAGATATTTATAGACTTTGTATTTTAAAATTTGCCACATGTCTCATAAAGGAATTGTGTTGATCTTATTATGTCCTAAATGCCCATGTGTCACCATGAGGAATAAAGCTTATTGGGGAAGCCTAAACAAGTGTATATCTCGGCCCACATAAAAAAGGATTAGTTTTGTGTTTCTCCAAATGAATACTTGTCATGCTAAGGATTAAGATTATCTAAGAAAGAGACACCTAAGCTATATCTAATATGATTATGTGTCTCTCCTCCTCCATGCATGAATACCATTTGTCACATTTAAGCAAATGACAAATCATCTTTCCCTATTATCACATTACAGACACACACATTTAAACAACATTTACTCTTCCATTCCCTTGTTTAATTCGCGCACGCGCGCACACAACACTCAAATAACAATTCACTCTTCCATTCCCTATTCTGTCCGAACACACCTAAACACAATTAAACATTTCATTTCATTCCCTAATCCATCCGTCCTCTATACACACACATAAACCATTCTCACATTCATCCAATATCCTCCATCCCATTCTTCATTTCGGTGTGTCCAAAGAGTAGAAGGAAAAGAGAGGAGCAAGTGATCATAGGGCCAAGAATCAAGTAAATGGTAAGCTCCTAAACCCTCTCTTGAAATTTTTTGAAATTCCATGTTTTTGAATCAAACTTGGCTGAACCAAAAATTGGAAAATAAAAGGAATTTTGAAATTCTGAGTTCACCATGATGCTCACCATGAAAACCAATGTGGGAATAAGTTTGTGGATGATTTTGAAAGGCACTTTGGTGCATAAAATCATAAGCTTTGCAAAAACGTTGAAACTACCAGTTTTGGAAGTCAGGAGTCAGTCTGCTTGCATGCATCTTTTGATTGATCAAATGGACTTATAAAATTATAAAAATATTCCGGGAGATATAGGACATGCATAGCTTTAAAATGGTGGGTATTTTGTATTTTTCTAAGCTCTGGTCAGAGAGAAAAAAATTGTACAAAATAACCCTATGTTTTGGAAGCAAAAACTGGGCAGTGAGTTTGTACGTGGAATTTTAATGGGTAGACGAACCCATACAATTCTAAACTTTCCAGAATGAAATAGGACTCATAGATCATTAATTTGATATATGATTTGTAATTTTTAAAGCTCTGTACAATGAGATATGAATTTTTAAAGATAAGCTATGAATTCTGGAAGCTTAACATGACAGTCAGTTGAAACGTAAAACTTGGGAATAATTTGACAAGCTCTGACCGTTGGAATTATTTTTCTATGAAATGGGACTTGTCTAGGAATACATGAGAGTTGATGGCATGTTAAAATTATTTTTGTGCAATTAATTAAAAATAATTGAAGTTCCTAGACTATTAAGGATAGTGACAGATAAAGGTTTAAAGTAACAAGTTTAAGTTACTTAATTAAACCCTAATGAAATAAAGGGTTAAAAAGAAAAATAAACATTCATTTTCTTTGGTTTTGAAGGTATGGCTATGTCCTTAGGGTTACAAGGAGAATGAAGAAACTTCAAGCAACTCCGGAGGTTAGCGAAAGAGGAACCTGAGTAAGGATAGTAATCCTTAAAAGGTAGTGGGCTTACATTACTTATATGTATTTGATATTATTGCTTATGTGTATATGTATGATTTATATGCTTGCTTGTTATGTGTAACATACTTGAATGATAGAAGCTCTGTTTATGATTATGCTATGGTCATGAGTATGATGCATGAAGCATTAAACATGCAGAAATGTTATTATATTAACATGAGCTAGTACAAGGTATGTATATCATACATTAACATTTATCTTGCTTGTATTTTTTGGTATTGTCTGCTACTGGGATTCCTCAAAATCTTACCCTCCATTACCAACCAGTAGGCAGGTCAGCACAGGAGAGAAGTGTTGCTTGAAGATAGCCCAGCAAAAGGATAGTTTAAGAACCGAGGGGTGACAGTGATTCAATGCGTTTAATTTTCACTGTCGATAATGAAGGTAAACGTTTGTAAAGGGGTATAAGCCCTGAGAATACTCCCCTTATGTAATCAAGTTTAAGTTCCACTGTATCAATATATCGAATTATTTCTGATTTTGCCACACTACTGCGTAAGCTTATAGGCAAGAATGCTGGCACTCCGAGCGGGTGTTACAAATATATTATAATCCATTGAGACACACACCTTTGTATCTTGCTAAATATTTACCAAAACACAATGTTTATAAGAATTATGATAATTAGGGTATTACATACCTTATGGTACAACATGAATAAATTGGAGGTTAATTATTGTAATAAATGGTAGAAAGCCTTTAATTAATTTATGGCTTATATGGCATAATGTCCATACAATATGAGTGGAAGATCAAAAGCCTCATTCTTTGATATTATGAACATCCACACATAATTATAATATTCATAACAAAAGCTTATAATTATTATTTTACAATAGGAAGTATACTTGGACGAATACAAAATACAGAATTATTATGAAACAGAAATATTAGAATCAAACATAATTATTACCCTATGAACAAACAGTTCAGAAGCATTTTCAAATGGAGGTACTGTTTGGGATGCCCCTACCTGTGAGCCCTTCTTCACTTGTAGGATAAAGCAAAGTGTAGGGCATATTAACCACACCACCCCTGTTCCTCAATTTCTCATTGTTATTCTTCGATATTAGCCGCCTTTGTTCAATCTCTGTCACCTGCATTGAACAATGCTTGGCGAGCCAGTGAATTTATATTCATAGTGTCACGAAAATGAGGATGAAGAAGTTTGTGAATTGGATGAAGCACACTCAGTTTCCTGTTCGTTGCTATAATGAATGGCTCAATAACTGCATGCGTATTTAGCCTGTAAAACACATCAATCTTATTCATTAATAAACTCATCAAGATCCCAAAATTATCTGATAATTTCCCAGAGTTTAAATATATATACCAGTGGCTAACAAGTTGATGTAAGCCTGAGTCGTTTACAGTTACATAAGCTTTGGCCAAGAGCCAAATGGTAGCCTCAACACCCTGATCTGCAGGTAGGATCACCTTACTAACAGCACCATGTAGGTCTCCATCAGGATGAGGTAAACTTAATTCAATGGCTAATGGCGTCAAAGTTCCACCATCTTTCAACAAAAAGATTGTTCTTGTTGCATAAGCCTTATCTCCAGTTTCACTATTTATCCGTCTGAGATATGGCATGAAGGAGTCATGGTGCTCTAATATGAACAATCTCTTGCTGGAGAGTGCATGTCTCAAACATATATATAAAGCCATGATATAGGTATTGAGTTTATCATCTTCTAACGTGTTATATTTTTTGATTATTCATATGATTAATTATCACTTACCTCATCCACTGTGAGTCCATTCATGTTTTTCTCCAATTGTTCTTTGGTTACTTTGCTGGTTTGGTCACCGTAGAGATTAGCATCTAGCATGCTTTTTGGGGCGAACTCCTGCAATTAATTTATTTATGAAAATTGTGACAATTGTTATTACAGACAATTACCTATGGGTGGGCCATTCAGTTAAGTGCGTTAGGTTGAAATAAATATTTTTTAAAATATTTATAATAAATTATTTAATAAAAAAAATTAAAGTTGGCATTTTTCAAAAGAGTTAATCATATAACGCTGGACTATACGAAGTCAATCATTTAATTTTGTGTATATTTTTTTGTTTAAAAACGTGATGAATCAAATGTTTGCATATATTATGTTTTTTCTTATGTCAGTTGAAAATTAAGTTTAACTTTGCTCAAGGAAGGCCAAAAAAAAGTTTAACTTTCTAACTTTAAAATTAGGGTGTTCTGAATAACTTACTTGGAGACATTGGATCAAGCAAGGATTCACACAGCAAGCGTCTCTCTTGCAAATCCTTCGTCAGTCATCCATCCAGAAATATTTTCTGCACCAAGTGACATAAACCATAAAACCTATTTCAAATGCATAACTTTTCTATGTTGAGCTTTGTATTTGATTCTACTTAAGGCTCATTCATTAAACCAAATAAGTTATTTTGCTAGGACCTACCACAAGCATTTATACTCTTCATCTTTTTTTATTACTTTCATTTGTCAAACTTATCATTATCCTTTAATATTCTAAGACCACGCATGCTTCCAACAAAAGAGCTTGTTTTTGTTTTTGGTACCAAGTCACATCATTCCAGGCCATACAGAAGTAAACTCTTTTGAATTTTTCTGATAAATATATATCTTTAAACTAATCCAAAGTTACTCAGTTACAAGGATAAATAATACGGGTTAACCCGCAAGTTAAAAAAAACACTCGTCTCACCCTGTCTTTGGATAAAGAGAAATTTAGGGAGAAAGAAAAATAGAAGGGAAAATTCTTTAAACTAATAATTCTTTTTCCTATTTTTAAAAGTCTTCATTATTAGTATTTTCTCCCCCTATTTTCCTCTCCCTCTTTTCTCTCTGCCCAGACATAGGGTCAAGGTGGGCTAACATTTTGTCAAACCCGAGCTTGCCAAGACCCGCTTTTAAATGGGTCCTCATTTTACCAACTGGACCGGGCTTGTTGGGTCCACAGACACAACTAATATTATCAGCTCTACGTAAGGCTTACCTTTGATGACTGAGGGAGTTGGATATCTGAGAAGCTGTTCTCCATCAGTTCTGAAAAGTTCAGAGAGCAATGGAATAGGCAATCTGTCACTGAAATCCTTAAGCAAGTCTTGTGGGAGCTTCGATCCACCATTATAGAGATCACGCACATTATCGAAGTCTTTGAACTCATTTGATAATCTAAATGCAGATTCCAACAAAGTCCTCAGATCTTGAGCCACAGCATTGAGCAAATATGCCAAGAAGTCTGATAACTTTTTGTGCCCAAACCTCTCATCTCTTGGCACGTAGATATCAAAATTCTCATCAATTAGGAACAGAAGCCTGCTCTCAGTGCTTGGATCTGTACGTTCATGTATTGAAGCCAAAAAAAGATATGAAAAAACTTGACCTATACTAATTAAGTGCTTCTAATAACTTGAAGAAATCATAATCAAATTAGTGTTACCAGATTTGTTAGGTGGCATGCTAGTTCTTCCTCTACGAGGATAAGGATAATCATTAAAGCCTCCAAGAGTAGGACGAGCTAGGGTTTGTAAGGTATCAGGATCACCAAGATCGTCATAAGTAGCATAGTCATAGACTCTATCCCACTCTTTGCACTCTGAGAATCCATCTCCTCTTAAAGTGTTGAGCTCTTGTTCTCTCTATTTTCGCATTGGCGCTGGTGTCTGACTTGGCAGATATCACTACAAAAAAAAAAAAAAAAAAACTTTCGGCGGGCAAAAGTCACCACTGAAAATATAAAAGTCGTAGCTAGCTAAAAGATTTTCCATGACGACGAATTGTCGCCACCTATTCGTTTTTCGTTGATATTTTTGGCCACGACATTTTTTTGCCGCCACTAAAAGTATACAATTAGCAACAACATGGGGTATAGGTGGCAACAAATGTCGCTGCTGAAGCATGTATCAATGGCGACATCTGTGTCGTTGCTGATACATGTTTCAACAGCGACAATTGTTGCCACTTGCCACCAAAAGTTACATAGTTTTTTTGTTTTTGTTAAATATAAATTGATAAAATTAAAACTTATACTGTATTGATAAAGATCAAACGAAATTTTAAGCTAACAATATATTAATTAGCAATGATATTAACACAATTCTTCAAAATTAACATCAAGTATTAAAATTTTCTAAGCAAGGTCTCAAAATTGTCCATTGGAAAGATCGAACATAAAACTATAAAGAATGACTAGCTGGTGGGACAGCAAGACTAGGAGTAGATGAAGTAGGGGCTGCTAATTGTCCATTTGTTCCATCTTGTGCTCAAATTGTTCACGCTCTGCTTCCATTTTAAGGAGTACTAAATACTGACAGCATGACATCCTTTAACTGTTTGAAAATTTGGATCAAAATCAAGCAATGCTGGAAGAACAGTATTGCAGTGTTGTGGCCTTTTCCTTGCTATGGCTGCAAGACTGTCAAAGTAAGCAAACTACAGGGTTAAATCCCAGATGAAAGAAACATAGCGAGCAAGAGGGTAAAAGAGAAAGAGCACATAAACCACATAAACCAAATGCAATGCTAAGAGCAGTATGACCAATATAAAAATAAGTTAGACCAAACAATTGCATCCAGGCATATGCGCTTGGGGAAAAAAGAACCTCCAAATAAAACAACCAAAGAGCCACCAACACGGGTATTTGTTTTAAATAAATAATGTGCATCCAATATTGTATCATTATAAAACTTATCACCAAATATATAGAGCAGCACTAGTTACACATGTCTGCATGAATAAGTTTCTAATTTTCAAATAAAGAGACCAAACATTTTATTGCGTTACGTGGTCCAATAAACTCTTTTTATCAATTTTGAAATGTGGAATATACTTATTCCTGTTCCTATCTATTATAAGGTGCCTCTAACCACATTGTTATAAAATCAAGACGATATAGTTAAATCGTTGATTTTGTCTCAAAATGAAATGAGTTTCTGATTTTAACTCACTCATATATATTTAAATAGAAATTATTCAAATTTGTCTTTACATTCTCTTTCATAGTTAAGGATTTTAAATAGAGGTGACCATCAACTCTCACAGAAACTAGCTTATACTCCTTCTCGTATTTATTATAATTACGGAAGAAATTATAATAGGGAATGCCCTATCTCATTTTGTAATATATATATATATATATATATATATATATATATATATATATATATATATATATATTGTGATGGATGTCTGTATATTTTATTTACCAGCCATATTTATATTTTGGATGACTATATTTAATCCTTCGGGGAATTTATTTTGCACACTATTTATACTTTTGCCAGTATAGTAGTGGTCCAAACTAATCACATGTTCTGCTGCAAATAACTCCGATATGCGTTCATAAGTGATAATTAATCAAAGTAAGGTAATTAATAAGTAGGAAACTCTCTATCCGCCACTTGAGAGGGCGAGGCCAGTAGGGGTGTAACATATTCAATTAAAACATCATTTAATTTTAATTATTCTAAAGTTATTCACTTTCTATATGTTACTAACTAAATTAGTTTTAGTAATTTAAAAAAAAAAACATAATATAATCGGGATACATAGTTCATAAATTCAAAGTAATTGAGCAACACCGTCACGGTTTTGGTTTCAATGCTAAGCATTGTGTTTAGATCTCCCAATTCATCATATCTGGACTGTTAGATTTGATTTGGATGGTTCATATCTAAGTTTTTAAAAGTCTATTTTTAAAAATTATTTTAATAGGTATAGAATCTAAAATAAAGATAATCTTTTAACTAATATTCTTTTAAACAATAATTTTTCATTATAAAAAAAATTAAATCTGAATCATCCAAAATCAAATCTAGATTGATAGCTCAGTTATAATGAGTTGGGAGAGCTAGGACAGTGCTAGCATTGAATCCAAGTTCCCTAGCTAGCTAATGGGCTAGGTTTGATCTTTAATCAGGATTCATAGCTTGTGATCTTGAACATTGCAACAATTTCAAGTATATCTAATCAAACCCTAAATATTAAAAGTAAAAGCAAATTTAAGAGCCAAATGTTTAAAATCAAGACAATAATGACTGAAAATTTAAATATTCACCCGAAAATGACATAAAACAGAAATTAATCTATTAAATATAATAATCCTTAATTAAGGCAGGTTAGTTAAACATGATCTCTTTTTTGAGTCGTGATTAACATGATCATACTGAATAAATATAATATATTAAATCCAAGTAAGATAATTAAGAATACAAATTAAGAACAAATCTCTATTCTCTTGGCTGTAGTGAGAACGGCAGCCTCTGGGACAGCGTATCTAGCTAAGAACGTTGAAATATGTTGTTCATTTTAGTTCAAATATATTATTTTAATTTTTTAATTGAGAAAATGCCATTACGATTATGTATAGACTATAGTGGACAAGAGGTGAAAAACAATTGACGTATTGTGTATTTTTGATATGATGATGACCATTAGAATTTTCTTTTTTAATCAAGACTATGATCGTGCTACTTTAACTTACATGTGTACACAATGTAAAACGTCAATGTACACATCTAAACAAAAATATAATAGTAGCACTAAAAAATAAACAAAATATAATTATTTTCTTAGGAAATTTATGGATAAATCCTAATCTAAGGATTAATTTACAAAAAATATGGCGATTTATATGTGAAAACGTTTATGTGTCTTGGGACTTGAATGTGACCAATTTTCTGCATGAAATGATACAAATGCTCAAGGGCCAACACCCGATGAGGTTGATTGTTCAGAAAAAATTATTAAAATATATTAGTACTTCAATAATCACATACCAATCGTAGATTTATAATTGAAGGATGAGACGAGGAGCTAGTTAAAAATATTATGAATAACCAATTTGGAGTGTGTAAACAGGAAATTTATAAGAGATTTTGAGATTGAAATTAAGAAAAACAAATCACGTAGTTGTCTTAATGATCAACAATAAATTAGAGTGCTAATTAGAATAACATGTTTAAAACTTGGTACAATAAATTATCACCATTAAATGTCATTTTTCACAGAAGAATTCCTTTAATAATGTTACGGACTCATATATGATGCTCATTTATTATATGGCCCAACAATAGGCAATCTAAGTTAGAATCCACTTATAATCAAAGAGGATATTAATCCAAGATTTTGACCTATATATGACGGCATAACACTTGGGCTTGGAGGCATAAAGACCCATAATTTCAAACCCTACAAGTAAACTCTATAAATAAAAGGTAAACTTTACATGTATGATTATTCGCTCTTGACTATTGTTATACCGTCATTGTGCACACACACCACCCCATTGGCTAAAACCGTTTTATTCTTATTTGTGCACAATGTGCTATACTCATAGGTATCTAATCCATAGATACTTAGGAGAGAGTTATTTGATCCAAGATTAATAATACTAGTCCAACAGACTAGACATCTCTTTCAATTTAGACAAAACAATTGGCACTGTTTGTGGGGACTCGATTAATTTTGATTCCCGCAACCAAAGATGGTCAATACAAGAAGCAATAGTTAGATGCCCTTGCACAGGCAGTTTCCTAGAAATCTAGTTCGAGTTGAGGTGAATCAACCGCAACAGAATCAAGAATGGCAACCTAAGGATGTACCAAATTATGACGCGGTCCATGTTAGTGAAGACGTATCAGATATAGCCTCCACCCCATCACTCGCAGCAAATCTCCGAATGCAAATGTCCCTCAAAATCAACCTAATCATCAAATTCAACAAGTTCCAATTGCAAATCCGGACGCTTGCCTCATGCAAACTGCTTTAAATTCTATACTAAGGCGAATGGAGGAGTTGGAGCAATTCAACAATCTCCAAAGGCAAGAGGATCTCAGAAGAATGAAGTAGGATATGGGTCGTTGTAATACAGCTTTGCGACGAGAAGAGATTCCAAGAATGCAATTGGAGGAGGAGCATTTCAGACGAATTGAAAACCTAGTTTGTAGTGAGAACCAAAATGATAAGGACAGAAGGAGAGAAAATGTGAATCAAAATGCTAGTAACCCTACCCGAGTTAATGCTTCGGGCTTTGTTCAAGTTAATGTTAGAGGTCTTGTTCAAATTGATGCTGGAGGTCCTACTCGAGTTAATAATGTTGAAAATAACCTAGCTAATCAAGGCCGGGTTAGAATTTCTAAAGTTTAGGGTCCAGGTCCCATACTATAGAGCCGACATGCTGAGGATAACTGAAATGGAGGAGATCAAAACCAAGATGTGGTAACTTAAATACAAAATGCTCCTGAGACATATAGGAGGTAGTACAATAGGGGGCAATATAACAATAGTCCCTTCACTGATGAGATTGCGAATTGAACACTCCTTACCCGAAAGACTTTAATTCAGCATTTTTGCCAAAGTACAATGGAAGTCAGGATCCACAAGTCCTTATTGATACTTTTGATATGGACATGTATGTGAGGGGAATCGATGAACCCATCATTTTCCAGATATTTGTGACAACATTGACAAGAGTTGCGCAAACCTAGTTTCACACTTTATCCACAAATTCAATCAAGAATTTTGAAGATTTGGGAGACAAGTTTTTGTTGAATTTTACAACAAGCAAAAAACAACCAAAGTCCAAGTTTACTCTCGGCAAGATTAAGCAACAACTATGGTAAACACTCCAAAATTACTTGGATCATTTTAAAAATGCCGCTTTACAAGTGCATGGATTAGAAGAAAATGTGCATGTACACTTAGTCGTAGGGCTTGGATGGTTCATTTCAGCTGGCAAAGTCAATTTATAAGGATCCCATCAAGACCCTTGGTGGAGTTTAGAACTCGATCAAAGAAATATCTGAAGCTAGAGTAAATGGAGATAGCTAATGCTGCGGGAAAGGAGAGGAGGGGGAGTCTACCTTCAAAAGGAAAAGGACAACCAGGAAGTCAAAAGCAAGATTTTAGTAGAAGAAACCCGGATAATAAAGTTCGGGTTGGAAAGTATGAAGCAAAATATGAAAAATATACTCCTAGATGCTCCATGATCTCAAATTTGGAGAGGTAGCAATGACCGAGATGAAAAAAGCGGAACGATCTCGACTACTTTACAATAAAAGCAGGTGTAGATCAATGCCACTTCTATGCATTTCATAATAGACCGGGACATACTTTTGATCAATGATGGGACCTCAAGGAAATTTTGGAAAAATTTGTTAGAGAGGGACCGAGATGAAAAAAGCAGAACGATCTCGACCACTTTACAATAAAAGCAGGTGTAGATCAATGCCACTTCTATGCATTTCATAATAGATCGGGACATACTATTGATCAATGATGGGACCTCAAGGAAATTTTGGAAAAATTTGTTAGAGAGGGTAAATTACAACAATACGTGATAAAAACCCAGGGATGGAAGAATAATAAGCACAAGCAAGGAGGTCATAGTAAGAACCCGGTTCTTGAAAAGAAAAAGAGAGATGAAAAGTAAAAGAAACCAGATGGTGATGATGATGAATTTCAAGAAGCCGGATTTGATTACAACTTTATCAATGGAGTTCTTGGAAGAGTGGGAGATACGGTAAGCCAGATGAGAAAGTACTTAAGGAGGTCCTTTCGGTGAGGGGTCAGCCCAAGTATCTGTCTCGTGATTTTCACTCTTCTAACAAGACCCAATCTCGTATAGATATCTTTCTCTATTTTTTTGTTGTACCCAGGGCAATTTGATCTTTTGGTCACAATTAGAAATCCCAAATTCCTCCTCAAATTCTAATATGAGAAAATGACAGCACTAATTTATCTTTTCCTAATTTTATTTGTATTTGTCTGGGATTTCCCCCCGAAAACTTGGCAGGTAGTGAGAATTTAGAATCTTGAATTGATTACACCAAATTAAAGTGATATTTTAACTTAGTTACAAAATTTTGTAATCAAAATGTGGATAACAATTGTTTTTTACGTGTTAATTAATTCAAAATTTGACGATTTTATTGAATTTATAATATTTTCTTGAACTTGAATGTTGTTTCGTAACTCTCTAACTTCATAAAAAAATTTATGTTAAATATGATAATTATAAATATTGATATTCTTAATTTCAATGACTTACATGTAAAATATTTTAAATTAGATTCTGTCACACTTTTTGCATTTTTATTATTTAATCATATATTTTTAAGTGATATATAAAAATTTTAAAAAATATTTAAAACAATAGGTGACAAAGGATATTAATCTATTTATTATAATTATTTAATGATAACAATTTATTGCCTTTACGGCCTTACACCTTTACCTTCCAGGTGATCAAATCTCTTTAGCAAATTTTATGACAAAAAATGGCATTGATGTGGCAATGGAAAAATCATAAGCTAGCGTGTAGATAGATTGGGAAAATATTATTAAAAAAAATCTAAAGAAAAGTCAAATGTCAGAAAATGCCTTTGGGCCTGTCTTGGTATTATTTTAAAAAAAGTTGTATAAATATAGTTGTTAACGGGTACTGATATAGTTGTTGACGGATACTAATCTAGTTGTTAATGGAACTGATTTAGTTATTAACTGTACTAATTTAGTTGTTAATGGGTACTGATATAGTTGTTAACGGGTACTGATATAGTTGTTAATACTTCCTGAAACAATACCAGAAAAGGCCCTAGAGCCTTTTTTAACATGTGATTTTTCTTTTGAACCTTTTTTAACAATGATTTGGTTAATTGGGCCCTAAAAAGAATTTTCCCTAGATTTTTCATGCACCCTCTTCTAAGTTTCTCAGACACATTGGCGATTAGATGAAAAAGCAGGAAAGATAATTAAGATAAATTTAAGACATTAATTCACTTGATTAAGCTCTCAAGGAATTTGTTTAAGAAGAGGAAAATTCTAAAAAAAATATCTGCAAATTTGAAAATATCAAATATGTTACCCCTTAATAAAATAAATTGTTGATTGCTAATCAATTATATTCCATGCATAAATTTCTGACTATTACAAAACTGATTTGTGATCTTAGTATTATTGGAAGTTTTTTTTTTGAGATTTTTCTTAAAACACCCCGAAATTTAAAATATGTTGTAATGAGTAAATAGGCTATTAATTTCTGAAAGTAGAGGTTTTGAACTAACTGAAGTTGCCGCTGTTTGTTTTAATATGTGGACCAGATGGGTGTCAATTTTTTTCCACTATACATGATTTGAAATTTTTCAACATAATTTTCTTATTATATGATGTAGACATTATTGAAAACTCTTGGTTAGTCATGTCTTTCGTCCCCACATATGTGGATTACAAAAATGTATATTTTTCATTCTGATAGGTTATATATTTCATTAAGTTGATTGTTGACGGATTTCTCATATTCATGCGTGTGTTGTTAATATGGATCAATAGTAATACATTCTTGATATGTTTATCAAGGTCGTATTTTTTATGTTTTCTCTTTTTTTTTTTTTGTTTTATAGTAATACATTCTTGGCATGTTTATCAAGGTCGTATTTTTTCCCCCTATTATTTCTCAAAAGGATGTGGAAATGAGTAGAACAATTCAATTTTATACGTTCAACACTTTCTTTATTGGGTATATCAGACTTCATTTCTCAAAAAGGACAGTTTTCCTCATCTACTTATGCCAACACTTGTCATTCCAAACTAATCAGTAGTTGAAAAGCCGAACTGCTCTTATTTATTTTGTTAAAACGTTACAAGACTAGAACACAACAGTCGTTGAAAACACACAGGATTATTACTACTCACACATGGGAAAAGAACCTCTCACAGTTTCTTCAGATAATAGAGATACTATTTGGAATTCCTCTGCAGGTCAGTCCTTCCTCCCTTGTGGGATACAGAAGAGTGTAATGCATGTTGACTGGCCCCAACCTGTTTCTTAGGGTCTCTGTGTTGTTTCCTTTCTATCAGTTTTTTCTCAATCTCTTCCAACTTCTTCCCGAACTTCTTGAAGGCTTCCAGTGGCTTCACATCACAAGTCCAGTTAGGATTGTCCCTTGTCCCAAGATACACCTCATCAGAAGCGTGCCTTGATAAGATTTCTATAACTGAAAGGTCCATAAGGGTCTGCAACTTTGGTGTCATTGTCTTCAACAAAGCTTTCTCTGGGTTCTTCTTTAGCTCTTCATATTCTGGACTACCTTCTTCCGGAAGCAACCTCCTGCTAAGAGTTGGACGGTTTACAATATAACCTCCATAAGGATATTGCCCGAAATTGACAGCTGCATGGAGGGCTGAAGAAGTCCATATGATGATGGTGCATGCTTCAATAAGCTCAGCAAGAGTTTGCATCTTAAACCACCAAGGCTGATCTTTTAACTCTCCGTGACCAATCAATACGGTTTCTTTCCACCAAGCTTGTAGTTCAGAGTCTTGTTGAACATCTTCATCGCTGTCATAGTAGCAGTGAACATAGTCATGAACCCATGCATTAATAGCAGCCCATATCTCAAGTCCATCCAACGCAAAAGGGTAGTCCTCTATCACCAGGCGAAGCCCATAAGGACATTCTGAATCCTCGACAGCCATTCCTCTGAATTAAGTAAATCAAAGGTTAATATGTCATAATAATAATAACAGGGTTCATAACTTCATATTTATGCTTTCATCTTTAGTTCATTACAAACTTTCAGAACCAAAAAAAAAAAAATTCCAATATCCAAAACTAGTTGTTTAGAAAGTGAGAAACCTATTTTTGTGGTTTATATATGTACTTGAATAGTACCTTTTGATAAGATCTTTGGGTAGGGCTTGATCAGGGAAAACCCAGTTCTTGTAAACCTTGGAAGACATCTCTATCGAGTATTGTCCGAACAAGAATGACAACTCAATAATTCCATCTGCATTGATCAAGGCTTGACGAGCAAGAGCATTTATATTCATCTTGTCACGGAAATGAGGATAGAGAAGTTTATGAATAGGATGAAGAACACTGAGCTGTCTGTTAGTCGCTATGATAAATGGTTCAATAACTGCATGAGTTTGTAGCCTACAAAACATAAAAACATATTAATAACAGAGCCCGTTTTGAGATCATATAATTAATTAAAGTATCTGTATTGATCTCATGGATGGAGCATATACCAGTGGCTAACAAGTTGATGATAGCTAGAGTCATTTACAGTCACATAAGCTTTGGCTAATAGCCAGATGGTACCCTCAACCCCTTGATCTGCAGGCAAGACAACACTACTTATAAAGCCGCATTTATCTCCATCAGGATGGGGTAAACCTAATTCAATAGCCAATGGCTTCAAAGTCCCATCCTCCTTCAAGAAAAGGATCGTCCTAGTGGCATAAGCTTCTTTTGAAGTTTCGTTTATCTTCCTCAGATATGGCATGAATGCATCATGGTGATCTAATATGAACAATCTCCTGCATTCGAGTGCCTGTTCACCAAACAGAATATGATTGAAGGGATGTGCTTTGAGTTGAGGGAATAGATAATAAAAGATATGCCCTTTGGTCTATGGTTCCAATACTACTTCATTGGACACAATTATTGTGAATCTCAAAATTATATCATTACCTCAACTACTGTCACTCCACCCATATTTTGCTCCAGCTGCTCTTTGGTTATCTTGCTCGTTTGATCACCGTAGACCCTAATATCCAGCGTGCTCTTTGGGGGAAACTCCTGTAATTAATTCAAGAAAAATCCGTCAACATCAACAAAACAAAATTTGAACACATGCAGTAGATTAATTTGAGACCACTTTTTCCACTTACTTGGAGAGCCCGGATTACACCTGGATTCACACCAGCCAACGTTTCTCTTGCAAATTCTTCATCAGTCATCCATCCAGACTTATTTTCTGTTCCAAATTAGCAAAGCGTCATTAACAAATGCTCAAGTTTTCCACATTTGTTACAAGTTAAATCATATGCCCTGGCTGCAACCTTTAAATTATTAATCAACTTTAAAGTTCCGAAAACAAAAGCAATGGACCTTTAATAACTTTAGGCGTAGGATATCTGAGAGCTTGTTCACCATCAGTTCGGAAGAGTTCCTTGAGCATAGGTATAGGCATTTTCTCGCTGATATTCTTAACTACACCCTGAGGCAGATGAAATCCACCTTCATAGAGTTCGCGGACTTCACTAAAGCTGTTGAACCCATTGGACATGAAACTGGATACCGATTCTAACAATGGCCTCAAATCTTGAGAAATAGATTTCTGAAAATAGGTCAGAAAGTCCGACAACTTAAGATGACCAAATCGCTCATCCCTTGGAACATAGATATCAAAGTTCTGAACTCCAGGAAGAAGCCTCTCAGTGTTAGGATCTGCACAGAGAAACAAAATAATCCACATAACATCAATAAAGAATCTGCGTAGTTTAATTAATTAAGAAGATAAGTTTGAACCCCTAAACCTAACCTGATTTAGAGGGCGGCCTGCTAGTTCTTACTCTACGAGGGTAAGGATATTCGGAAGATCCTCCAAGAATAGGACGGGTGAGGCTCTTTCTGAGATCTGGCCTGCCCAAATCATTGTAGGTAGCATAATCATAGACTCTATCGTGTTCCTGGAGCTCTGCGAATCCATCTCCTCTTAAAGTAATAAGCTCTTGTTCTCTGTATTTGGCCAAAGCGGGAGGTGTTTTGCTCGGAACATACGCCTGCAAATGCAGTATTAGTCAATAGCAATTTCGATGTCGAATTGAAAGAACAGATACAGTGAAAACTTCGAAAGGAATTTAACCTAAAATTTACAGACCTTGTTGGCGAAGAAGATGCGATCGCTCCTGTATCTGTTGGCAGGGTAGATCCAGGAGTTGCAAACAAAATGGACGGATCCATGATTTGGGATATCATCAAGGGTCAAGCTCACCAGATAGAATTCGGTAGAAAGATTGTTTTTGATGACGAAGGCTCCAGGAACTCCGAAGTCGTGAGTGTAGTCGAATTGAACACTGAAGGCGCTCTGTCCACCCAACAGTGTTGGCAATGTCCTCGCAAACCCTTCCAGTGACGCAGCCTCTCCCAGTTTTCCCAACCCGTTTCCTACATAATTTTACATTTTACCAAATATTATAAAATCTGTAAAATAAGTATATTTTACTCAAGGAATTATTTCTTACAAAATTAAAATAGAATATATATATATATATATATATATATATATATATATATATTTTTTTTTTTTTTTTTAATTTTATTAGAAAGGACAGCAACCCTTGAAAGGCCACAACAAGAATTATAAGGGTACATAATTATAATAATTTTTTGTTTGCATTCGCGAAAAATACTTTTATACAAAATTGGGGGGGGGGGGGGGGGGGGGGGGGCTCTTGGTATATATAATTAAGCTAAAGAGGTAATTAAGCTACCAGGATCAGCGTTTTGGGCACTGATGAGCTGAAGGGAAACAGCGCCGCTCAAGAACTGGCGGAGGCCGTCCATGCCGACGCCGAGGTTGATGCCGACGTTGAGGTTGAGATTGTTGAAGTCAAGAACCTTCTTGGTCATGAGCACCACCGTGCCTTTGATCTTGCCCTGTAACATTGTATCAGTATCTTTGGGCCAGAAAATGATATCATCCCGTGAATCTGCACAAATAAACCCACAAGAAAAGCAATTAACTTGTCTTTTTAAGAATGATTAAAGAAATCATTGAGAAGATAGGATCAATTTATGAGTAGTACATCGCTCATAAATCTCTTGGGCTAGGTGTAGAAACATTGCATCATCTTCTTCGGCTGAACTGGATAATCTTTCTGCCTCCTTCACTGCTTCATCAGCCAAAAGTGATTTTTTCTCTGCCTCCTTGACTGTAATCTCGTCAAGATCCACGCCTTTCGGCAGTGATTCCTCAATCAATTCTTCCTGGTCGTTTGACGTCGTACCTTTTTTTCCTTTACTCATCTTGGACCACACTATTATAAAAATATTTCAGATGCTTTATGTTATGGTATTGACCCAAGAATTGAGAAACAGGGAAAGAGGGAAGACACAGAGGGTTCGAGGGATCGAAGAAGAAAGAACAGAAGCAAGAGAGAAGAACAGAGGCACTGAGAAATCTATTATTCTATCATCACAATCACAAGTCTCATTTACAACAGGACTAGACTCTTATTTATAGGCAAACCTGACTTAATGATCAAGCTAAATAAAAGTAGTTACTCTAATATAACTGCTATGTTTAACGGTTGGAAACAAACAATTTTGCAAATTCCTGGTTGAGCAATTTGGCGTCAATTGAGTTAGAACCGGTTTAAAGAAATACCATTTGCTATTTGTAGTTTTTGGGCATGCTCTTGATTATGTCATTTAAGTTCAAACAAGGAAATCATAACGGTTTTATTACCAGAATTTTAGTTTAACTTACATGCAGCTGCTGTAAAGCATTGAATTTTAGTTGAACTTGCATCAATTTTTTACATTCTGTGTGTGTGTGTGTTGTTGAACGCTTCTACCGCTATTTTGCCCCATATATATTTTTCGTGGAGCCTGAACCTTGTGATGGGTTTTATGTGGATTCTTATCTGTTTTGGTGTTTCTTACGGTAGATAAACTTCTAAAATTTATTTAGTTGAAAGGAATCCTTGTTCAAATATAGCATTTATAATCAACTGCAAAGTGATTGAGACATTTTTACCCGTTTCGATCCTCCAAATATTACCCGTGTCTCGTAATTTTAGAACTCTCAACTATAGTCTTGTTTCAATTTCTTCCTTCTTGTTTCAACTTTATACTCTTGTTTCAAAATGATTGAGAACCACATATTTTTTGGGTTTTAAAAACACGTACATACTTTCATGTACTGAAGTAATATATTACAAAAAAAATCTTTGAGGTAGTCGATTGATGTATCAGTCATCTTGATGGGGTTGATGTCAATTGTTTACATGGGTTTTGTGAAGTTTGAAGCAATCTTCATATGTTTTTTTTTTCATTAGAAATAATTAGGAAAAGATTTCATCATACAGTTCATTGTCGTGACATGAGTTCTTTGATCTTTGTGATTAGTTTGGAGAAATTCTTGGAAAAGGAGCAATGAAGACAGTATACAAAGCTATTGATGAGGTCCTTGGAATTGAGGTAGCATGGAACCAGGTCAGACTCAATGAGGCACTTCGCACACCAGATGATTTGCATCGGCTTTACTCAGAGGTTCATCTTCTCAGTACCCTCAAGCACCAATGCATCATAAGATTCTACACCTCCTGGATTGATATTGAAAACAAGACCTTCAACTTCATCACAGAAATGTTCACTTCAGTGACATTGAGAATATATGAATGAATCAAACTGATGCAAGTAATATATATATATATATATATATATATATATATATATATATATATATATATAAATAATTGGTTTTTATTATAAGTTCACCCAAAAAGTAATTAATGAACGCTAATATTTTAGCTCTATTAAGAGTAAAGAGAGTAAAGAAATGTGAAATATAATGCATATAATATTTGTTAAAACACCTTCATAAATGAAGGTAAAATTGAGAAAAAGTATGGGTTAAGGAGCAAATTTTCCCATTAGGTTTAATATTGAAAAACAATATTACACCAGATGTTTTCATTGAAAAACAATGTTATCTTATAAGTTTTTTTAGGTTTAATATTGCTTTGAAAGTGTTAAAATGAAACAATATTACCCTTTTTCCATTAAAAAGTTAAACTGACAACATCAATTTTTAAGCGAAAATCACGTTTAAACCCCAACCAAGAAAAATAATATCAAAAAAACTTCATGAGTTTGTTAATAACAAGTGAAACAATAACCATTAATAAGTGAGTTGGTTACCATTAACAATTTGTAGGAATTTTCTGATAGTATTTGTCTTGGTTGGGACCTAAATGTGAATTCCCTTTTTTTTTTTAACCCTCAATGTTAATTTTTTAACGGTATAGAACAATATTTATGCATTTTAAAACTTCCAGGTAACATTGAGTTTGAAAAATACTTCTAAGATAATATTGCTCTTCAGCGAAAACTTTTAGAATAAATTTGCACCTTAATCCAAAAATTATCAATTTAAGGCATATTGAAAAGGTTAACTGTACAATAAGAACTTGTCAGTCTCAAATAAACTCATCTTTTGAGCTTAACTATACAAGTATGAAAAAATATGAATGTCACCACAGACCTATCAGTCTCAAATAAGCTCAGCCTTTTGACAATTTGAACATCTTTTGGGAAATTCCTTTCTCATGGGAAGGAGGGACTAGACAGATCATCATTTCACTGGATCACAAAATCTGCAAAATTACTAAAAATCAATAGAATTCCATCTAATGAACTTGCATTTCTCTCTACAAGTTAAGCCAAGTAAATGATTTCACCCAATGAACCTGCACAAATAAACCCACAAGAAAAGCAATCAACTCGTTTTGTTAAGAATAATTAAAGAAATCATTGTGAACATAGGATCAATTTATCAGTAGTACATCGCTCAAAAATCTCTTGGGCAAGCTGTAACATTGCATCAGCCTCTTCGGCCAACTCGGAGAGTTTTTCTACCTCCTTAACTGCTTCAGCAGCCAAATGTGATTTGTGCTCTGCTTCAGCAACTAATGCTGCAATCTGCTCAGCATCCATTACCGACTCATGAGATGTCGTAATGCCTGAGGGCAGTGATTGGCGTGGCCTGGAATCTATTTGTTCTGGTGAAAGTGGTTTTGTCTCCACAGGTGTCTTTATCCTGTAACAATTTTGTACCTGCATGAGAGGGCAGAGTTGAGAAACCCAAAACATACATAACCAAGAAATTGAAATCTAAACCCAAGATCAGAGTAACCAAACAGGGGCAAGGCGGAGCAATCTGGACGACAACTATGCAAAATAAAGGAAAAGCAAATAGGCCACCAGACAGGGGATTGAGTATTGACAATCATACAAGGTCCTAAAAAAATTTGGTTTAAAAAAATAAAGTCCTGAAAAATGGCAAAACTAAGAAAGAGGACTTGATGCAGGGGAGGGATGATAGAAAGGGGGATAAACTTCACTAGCCATTAAACGCACCGCCCCCCCTTTCTATCATCCATGCTCTCTCTCATTCCCAACCCAAACAAAGCCTCTCAAAATCAAATCTATCATTTACACGGCAGAAATTATCATTACTAAACACAGGTAGTAAAGGTTACTAGACAAAAAAGATTCAAAATCACCAACAAAATATCGTTTTTTTAATGGGGTAACGATGCCAATATTTTTCTGAACTTCTATGTAAGATAGTTAAAACATAAAGGAAACTCAACATTTAAATCCACATGCCACATCTCTTAAGGAGATAATTCCAATGAAAACTAAGTTGAGTCTGTCATATTTATTTCTGCAATAAGTCAACATCAAAGAGGATATTTTACCTTTTCAAGTTTTCCTTGATCGACAAGCTTTCTCAACATTGCACCTATTGCTCGTCTGTAATTTTGAGGAACCTCTTGCTTTTGCTGCAGCATTATGCATGTTCATCATCATTTGTGAATTTCAGCATAGAACAACTCAGCACATGAAGAAACTCTAATCACAATCAATAATCCATGCTCTAGTGAATCTCCACACACCACCACCCTCAAGAAAAGAGATGAGGGGGCTTGAAGAATGAGTGGTTTTAACACACTCAAATGTCTGACTATATGCAAGTCATGATGATTTCAACAACAGACACCAAGATGACAGCATATATTTTGACCATTGGCTCAAGTTCAACATTTAAGTTGAGGAATAGATATAAATGGCAGTCTGAGTGGCACATGTCTTGCAAGACATTGCTCATCACGAAGAAATCAGATAACCCAATATTCATGCAGATTTTAACCCTAGATTTTTTTAGCAAACTTATGGAACTAAACGACCATATTATAATTGCATATTTATACTTAAGCTTCGATTTTTAGCATCTTAAAATAATCTCAGAACCATAATAAAAATTACAGCTTTGACTGAGGATTTGTCTAATGCAACACAAAACTAAATTAGAACTTCATCTAACCTCAATAAAGCTAAGAATAGCATTTAGGTTAGATCCATTGGAATCTCTCAATGTTGATAGGGCTTCAAAAATCATTGCATCGTACCTAAAGAACATAGAGTACACAGAACCTCAAATTAGCTATGATATAATATTTGATTAAACAGTGTAGATAATAAATAAAAATTAAGGCATGTTATGTTGAAGACACTACAAAATTTGTGACAGAACAACAAGAGATTATGTAAAGAATACTTGGAATTGTGGTGCATAAGTATTCCTTCAACATCATATAATACTCCAGAGCAATAAAGTCTGAGACATTTCTAAATACTACATGCCGAAATGCTGTCTTTACAAATAGACAGGTGTACCTGCGTGATGTTGAAATCTATGTTTTCCATGTAAAATAAAGAAAGAAAGAAAGAAAGAAAGAAATTTCTCAGGTAACATTTTCCCTTTGATAATCATATCCTGTATAAATAGAATGAGTGGGACATAAGACTAACACATATTCAAATAAAGTGTCTCAGTCCAATGATTAGAACTTCATAATTGGGAGTTCAGTTCAGACAGCAGGCTGCTTACTGTGGAGCTTGTTTGACCTCCTGTACATTGTGAGAAGAATCATCTGTGACGGCATCAGAAGAAGCACATTGATGAAGTGGAGTAGCAACAGAAGCATTTTGCGTGCCCGCAGGTGTAGCAGCTTCCGCAGTCTTAATTGTTACATTCTTTGCTTGTTCTCTAGATCCTCCTTGAGGAGGAGTACCAACCTTTAAATTTCTCCATTTATCCTGTTAAGTGTGCCAGAAGGAGAAAAGAAAAAGGGTAAAAATATAAGTAGAGTTCTCAAGATACAAAAGTCTGGAGAGTAAGTCCAAATTTGTCAAACTCAGAAGTGAAAGCCAAATGCAAAGACGTCACAATAGTACCAAAAAACAGAGAAGACAACAATCAATTGACAATCTCTATCAGTGTAGATGCATTTGGCTCAAATACCATATCAGAGAAGCAAGAAGAGAAAATGAAGATGCTGATTGTATAGAATTAGAATATCTAAAGAATGTACATGTGTTTATATGGATAATTAGCTAACTACTTGTGTATACCTAGATTTAACCAACTAACTATAGTAGGTAATAACTCTGTTACAATAACTAAAAATCGGTTACAATCATATACACTAATAATCTCACCCCAAACAATAGCTAAAGAACAACAACAATACTAATAAAATACCTTTAAAAACCCTTCATCGCAAAGATTAACAAGAAAAGGATGAAAAAAGAGGAACCTTAAGATCGACATTGGATCGGTGAGTGAGAAGGCGGGCAAATTCGGGATCTTTGAGGATCTTCCTCCACCTGCCGAGGCCATGCTTGTTAATGCCGGCGAGCAAAGCTTCTTCTTCATCGGCGGTCCACTTGTGCTTTTGATTTCCCATTCGTATTCACCAATCTACACTCTTCCAAACTCTTCTCCATTCATCGCCGGCGTTTTCAAAGATTGCGTTTCGCCCAAGAATCCGCACAACTTCGTCGTCTGGCAAGAGTGTGAGAATTGTATGAGAAAGGCTGAATATATCAAAATTGTCAATATATAAATCAATTTTTTTTAGGTCGAAAATAAATCAATATCGATACATAAATACCAAAAAAATCCTACAATGGATTATATCATACTGTTATAAAACTGAAGAAATTCTAGAGAGAAGTCAGAGAGAATTTTAGAGAGATGAAGAAGTTCTCCAAATGTATAACGAATGTTTACATAAGACGTCTATTTATAGACTTTCAAAGATTACTATGTATTGGACATCCACACAATAAATATATTCATAACACTCCCCCTTGGATGTCCATTTATGAATGTGCCTCGTTAAAAACTTTAACTAGGAAAAACCCAGTGGGATAAAAACCTAGCCAAAGAAAAGAGTACATAATCCATTAATACACTATCCAGTGCTGTCTCATTAAAAACCTTTCTAGGAAAAACCCAGTGGGATAAAAACCTAGCCAAAGAAAAGAGTACATCATTCATTGATACACTATCCAGTGTTGCCTCATTAAAAACCTTTCTAGGAAAACCCAGTGGGACAAAACCTAGATAAGGGAAAAAGAGTACAGCGTGTATCATCTCCCCCTCTTGATTACATCAGACTTGCTCCCCCTGATTACCACATTGCTTCAATATCATTCTGACCATATCATCCTTTCTATCATCAAGTATTCTGTTATTCGTTGTGGAATAATAGAAACACCCGATCTGATTGTTCATTGTATACCTGCAAGATCTAAATCTTTCAAGTAAAATCATAATAATCTTTTCATAAATATACATGTGCATATAAAACTTTAATAAATGTTTATTCAGATAATGATGCTATATGCACTATATGAATTTATTTAATTGATTATTCTCGAGAATTTGATGCTTCCAGCATCTTGAGTCCTTCTAGGACATATGTGTTTCTGGCGCCTTACGTCCTTCAAGGACATGTGCTTTTGGCACACATTAATATATTGTAGCTCATGATCCTCATTATCATTCATTACAACATATGTTATCATATCAACATAAATGTCGTCAATGTTGACTTTATTTTTCGGTCCCATCGGATTTCAGTCATAATTTATTGAGATCTCATTATATTTACATATATTAAGTACCTGGGTCTCTTTTTGGACCACAATACTCTCTTCTTATAATATCTCTACTGGAGATAATAACTCTGCATGAGATTGCTCTTCTGAAGCTTTTCTTAATTATCCTCAACTTGATCATCTATATTTTTATAACTCCTTTTCTCTTTCGAGGATTTTTATCTTTAAAACTGATGGACCTACAACGCTTCAGGCGTGCTTTATACCAATTCATATAGGAGCATTTGCAATTGGGACTTGTGACTTTGTCACTTTCTTTAGGTCAGTAAATGCTTCTGGCATTCGATTAACTAAACTCTGCAACTGAATTATCATTTTGAACTCTTAGTACACATTTATTTGTACGAGGATCAACATGAGTCAATGATAATTCATTCCACTTTATCTCTTTTACCCAATCTGCTTATTTTTCTCCCCCTAATCAAATCATGCAGTATATATCCATCTGTGTGCATTATAGTGGATCGCTGCACATTCAAAACTATCAAGATGGAATTTATCTGGCTCCTGACCAAAACTATCCCTGTAATATTGGCTTTTGGTCAGGAGCCAGATAAATTCCACATGTAAATATATAGCCTGTTTGTGATTTTCCGTCATGTGGATCAGACATAAATCCAGCATCTGAATAACCAATCAGTTCATGTTTAGATACATTTGAATAATATAACCCCATATCCATAGTACCTCTGAGATAACGAAAAATACGCTTTACACCATTCCAATGCCTCTGTGTTGGTGCAGAACTATATCTTGCTAATAAATTAACAGCAAATGTTATATCAGGTCTTGTGTGATTAGCAAGATACATTAGTGCCCTAATAGCACTAAGATATGGTACTTCTGGACCAAGTAATTGTTCTACACCTTTTTGGTTAATTACTTGGGGTTGGAATGGATCTTTTTCTTTTATCAAAGATCTTACAACCATTGGAGTACAAAATGGATGTGACTTATCCATATAAAATCGTTTCAAGACCTTCTTTGTATAAGTTTCTTGATGTACAAAGATCCCGTCCTTCAGGTACTCAATTTGTAATCCAAGACAAAATTTTGTCCTACCTAAATCTTTCATTTCAAATTCTTTCTTCAAACAATGAATTGCTTTTGTAATCTCTTCAGGAGTTCCAATAATGTTGATATCAACAACATAAACAACAATTATAGCAAATTCATTTCTCGATCTTTTTATAAAACTGCATGGGCATATCGGGTCATTTTTATACCCTTCTTTCAACAAATATTCTTTAAGGCAATTATACCACATGCGCCTTGATTGTTTCAAGCCATATAGGGACTTATTTAATTTGATCGAGTATTGTTCTCGTGAATTTGAATTAAATGCTTCAAGCATCTTGAGTCCTTCAGGAACTTTCATATAGATATCACTATCAAGTGAGCCTTCAGGCATCTTGAGTCCTTCAGGAACTTTCATATAGATATCACGATCAAGTGAGCCATATAAATAGGCAGTCACAACATCCATTAGATGCAAATCAAGCCCTTCATTTGCTGCTAGGCTAATTAAATAACGAAAAGTGGTTGCATCCACTACTGGTGAATATGTTTCTTTAAAATCTATGCCAGGTCTTTGTGTAAAGCCTTAGGCTACAAGGCGTGCTTTATACCTTGTAATTTCACCCTTTTCATTTCTTTTCCGTACAAAAACCCATTTATATCCAACTGGCTTTACATCTTTAGGTGTATGGACTATAGGTCCAAATACTTTTCGTTTTGCCAATGATTTTAATTCCGCATTAATGGCATCTTTCCATAGGAGCCAATCATTTCGTTGTTGGCACTCTCTAATGGATTTTGGCTCATGATCCTCTTCTTCATTCATCACATCATATGCCATATGATTAGCAAAAATGTCGTCAATGTTGACTTCATTACAGTTCCATTTGATATTATTTGTGACATAATTTATTGAGATCTCATTATTTTCATACATTTCAGGGACCTGGATCTCTTCTGGGGCCTCAATATTTTCCTCTGGAGATAATTTCTCTTCATGAAGTGGCTCATCCAGAGCTACGCTTTTTTCTTGATTATCCTCGACTTGACTATCTATAATCTTAGCTCCTTTTCTTTTTCGAAGATTTTTATCTTTGGAACCGATAGGCCTACCACGCTTAAGGCGTGCTTTTGATTCATTTGTAATCGGTTGTCCTACAGGGACATCAATTCGAATAGGAGCATTAGCAGTTGGAATATGTGACTTTGTCAATTTCTTTGGGTCAGTGAATGCTTCTGGCATTCGATTAGCTGAATTCTGTAAATGAATTATCTTTTGAACTTCTAGTTCACATTATTTTGTACAAGGATCAAAATGAGCCAATGATAATTCATTCCAGCTAATCTCTTTATTCAACTGCTTATTTTCTCCCCCTAATGTTGGGTAGACTGATTCATCAAAATGACAATCTTCAAATCGTGCAGTAAATAAATCTCCTGTAGATGGTTCTAAATATTTTATAATTGAAGGAGATTTATACCCAACATAAATTCTCATTCTTCTTTGAGGACCCATTTTAGTACGTTGTGGAGGTGCTATAGACACATATACTGCACATCCAAAGGTCTGAATATGAGAAATATTAGTTTCTTCACCAAAAACCATTTGTAAGGGGGAAACTTTTAAATAACTAGTTGGCCTAATGCGAATTAACATTGCTGCATGCAAAATGGCATGGCCCCAAGCAGAAATTGGTAAATTAGATTTCAAAAGTAAAAGTCTTGCAATAAGTTGCAATCGTTTTACCAATGATTCTGCAAGTCCATTTTGCGTATGAACATGTGCTACGGGATGTTCAACATCAATTCCAAGGGACATACAATATTCATTAAAATAGACTTATAAATAGGATTGGTAAGAAAGAAGCTTAGGGACCTATCTGCAAGTTGAAAAATTTCATTGAGGGATTAAATTGTAAATATATAAAACATATATGAGGCATAACTGATATTTTCAAAACTTTTGGGTCTTTTTCTGTAATTCTTTATAGTTCCTTTTCTTCTTTGATTTGCAATTTTCAGGAATTATGGGGAATTTTTCAGTAATTTTCTCCTGTCCACAAAAAAACTAATTCTGACCCACTTGACATTTTCCGAAATCTAATTTTTTTTTTAAACACCTACAATGCAAGATTAAACACAATATAGCATCAAAAGTCCAAGAAATCATTTATATGAATAATTAATAAATTATGACCATTTTGCCCCTAATTTCACTTAATTCAATACAAATATCTCTAACTTAAACTAATGTTTAATCATGCAATAATGTCCCAGAATATGCATTAATAATCCCAATATAATCATGAAATATCATATAAAAAATATGATTTGATCAGTGGTTGAATACAACAATAAAAATATAAAATAAGACAGAGAAGATAGAACGTGGTTTTCGTGTTTTTTTGTTGAATAAGGTTGTATTTGGATTAGTACTGGTAAAAATGATTTCTTTTTTTTTTTCAATTTGACTTTTGCAAACGTAAAATAGAGTAAAAGTTATATTGTGTAATATGATTTATGTTTAGATTGACTTTTGAAAAAAATATTTTGAGAAATTAAAACTTGTTTGGAGGATTAATATAAACTTGAATGTGATCAATTTTCTCCATGAAATGATACAAATATTCAAGGGTCAATACCCGATGGGGTTGATTGTTCAAAAAAAAATTATTACCAATCGTATATTTATAATTGAAGGATGAGACGAGGAGTTAGTTAAAAATATTATGAATAACCAATTTGGAGAGTGTGTAAACAGGAAATTTATAGGAGGATTTGAGATTGAAATTAAGAAAAACAAATCACGTATTGTCTTAATGATCAACAATAAATTAGAGTGCTGATTAGAATAACATGTTTAAAACTCGTTACAATAAATTATCACCATTAAATGTCATTTTTCATAGAAGAATTCCTTTAATAACCATATTAGTTTCTCACATTAGATGTAATTTTCTTTGTGACGAGTCTGGTGTTATCACTGAAAGGGACTCTTAAGGAAATGACTAAAAAGTAAAGAATACATTGAAATAGACTTATATTAGTACCAACAATTTTATAAATATTACTCCATCGTATTATTTATATAAGTAATTTTCTCTCTCTTGAGATTGATTTTTTTATAAGTAACTTTTTTTATGTCTAAAAATGTAAGCCTTTTTTCGGGTTTAATGCTTCTGCCTCTGAGACAGAAACAATTTTCCTACCTCACTCACATATAAATGAGTGGAGCCCATTATTAAAACAAAAGAGATAACAAAATAAATGGACTCCACTCACTTATATATGAGTGAGACAGAAAAATGTTTATGCCTCAAAGGCAGAAACATTAAAACTTTTTTTTTTACCCTTATGAAATACATATATTTATAAGAGATAGGATATTCTTACTACCTTTTAATTTTACTACCATTTGACTACCACTTTTTCACCGTTAAATCTATATTTCATCTAATGGTCCTAATTTACCCTACTTTAAAACCTTGGTATCACAGTTGCTGCAACGCCTTCGTCCCTCAATCTTTCCTCACCCTCCGTCTCGACTCCACGCCTTCGTCTCTCAATAGGTTTAAATACATGATTGCAGCAATAATAAGGAATCATCAGGGTTTCGTAATAGGTTTGTGCAGGTCGATGCTTGGAAAACCATTATCTTCACGTAATCAATTGGATTATCCTCACCGCTCTTTTCCAAATTCTTACTTTGACGAAATCGTTATTAATTGTTAAATGTTGCTCTTCCTGGGAATTTCACTAGTGGGCCTATTTTCGTTTTGTTTTGTGTTGAATTCATTTAGGGTTTTGATGAAGATCGAAGGCTAAGGCATAATAAACGGTAGGCTAAGGCATAATTCATCTAGGAGTCGAGATGGAGGGTAAGGGAAGATTGAGAGACGAAGGCGTTGCATCAACTATGATACCAAAGTTTTTAAGTAGGGTAAATCAGGACCGTCAGATGAAATATAGATCTAACGGTGAAAAAGTGGTAGTCAAATGGTAGTAAGATTAAGAGGTGGTAAGAATATCCTATCTCTATTTATAATTAGGGTTTAATGTTTCTGCCTTTTTAAGGTAGAAACATTTTATCTGCCTCACCCACATAAAAATGGGTGGGTCCCATTATTATTTTCTCTCTCTTCTCTTGATAGTGGGACCCACTCACTTTTATATGAGTGAGACAGATAAAATATTTTTGTCTCAAAGGCAGAAACATTAAACTCTTATAATTAATCATCACACGAACACACCAAGAGTTCTATTCAGGGCCGAGGAGGGAGAGAGAGAGAAATGTCTTTCTAACTCATCACCAGGTGAATGAAGTGAACAAAGCATCGGGAAAACGTATTTTGGTAAACAAATGACTAATGATATATGGAAAACCAGTTTGGTAAACCAGTTTTCATTCCATGGAAAACCAAACGATATGATGGATGCTTCGCCTTCTTCACATTCTACCTCATCTCGAAAAAACAAAAGCAAATTGATAGAGTAATAATCGGTGACAAAAACAACAGACTAATAATGGGTCACTTATGAAGAGATGGAGCACTTTCATATATGGTAACGCATAAGGGTTGATTTAAGTCGATTGAAGGCATGTTTTGCATGGCATTATCTTTGCAAAAATGGACCACGTTTTCTACTCTGAGCAAGTGATATAAATAGTGATTTCTTTTATATCGATACAGCGACGTCCATTAGCATCAGAATGTAGAATGTACGTACTTAATTTGTTATGCCCCGAACAAAATATGGCTTTTGCTCGGGACAAATGGTGGGGCACCATTCCACCAAATCTTGTTTTGCCCGATCTAATTTATGTTAATATAATACATTATATCGTATCTGTTCGTCAATTTTTGCACTTCACACATCCATGCATGCGCATTCACATATAAAAGGAAAAAAACAAATTCAAATTTAATTTATTTAAATGCTATACCATCTAGAAGCATGATGAGTATATTGCATTTTGGAAAGAATAATTCACGTGCATGCTATTCACTAATTATTATTCCAAGTTAATTTTAACTATACGCTACACACATTTGTTTAATATACTAAATGAACAGAATTTGAAGATTTTAAATGCTTGCGGTATCATCTAATCATTTATTATTCATTCTTTATCATATTTTTTTATACATTCTCTCTCATATAGTACTCTTTTCATAAATAGGGGTATATATGGGGAAAAAAAAAGACATTTTTTATATATTTATTATTTTTAACCATCACTTCATTTAACGTAATCAAGGAAAAATTTACTTATAAAAATGATCAAGTGGAGTATACTTTTATTGGCCCTTTAACTAAGATCAAATTACAAAATTTAATATAATTGCAGGATGATGAAAGGCATCGCTAAAAGTTTAAGTTCTACCTCAACAAAGTATACTTTTTTTGACACGTGAAGTTAATAAAACCACATGTAGTTTGTCAGAAATCAAATATGTCATATACATGTATAAGAATATATCCACAAAAAGTAATCAAAATGGCTCAGGCTTAAAATGACCGGATGGAGTATACTTTTATATCGTCCCTTTGGCCAAGATCAAATTAAAAAAAATAATATATTTTCAGGATGATGGAAGGCTTCACTAAAAGTATAAGTTGTAACACAACAGATAACAATTTGTATGACACGTGAAATTAATAAAACCACATAGATATACACAATTAAGACATCTAACCATACATAATATAATCTTAGTAATTTCATGACATATTTGCCTTTCTAATTACTAAAATCGTTGTGGTTTGTTAGAAATCAAATATATCATACACGTATAAGATATATATCTACGACAAGTAATCAGAATGGGTCAGGCTCGAGTAAGTGCATTGAAGGAACAGATGATGCTGGAGAATAAGAGATAGGGAAAATCTTCCCCATGGCCCAATTAAGCAAAAAAATTTTAAAAAAGACCCCAACAACTTTCAAATGTCAGAAAAAGTCCTAAGGCCTTTTCTGGTATTATTTCAGAAAAACGTAGTTGTTAACGGGTACTGATTTTGTTGTTAACAGATACTGATTTTGTCGTTAACAGAATTGTTATTAACGGATACTGATTTTGTTGTTAATGGGATACTGATATTGTTATTAACGCTTTCGAAATAATACCAAGCTTTTTCTGACATTTGAAAGTTGTTGGGGCCTTTTTAAAAAAAAAAATTTCTTAATTGGGCCCTGGGAAGGATTTTCCCTAAGAGATATTGTTATCAACAGCCTTCCTTTCTTCAATGGGATGTCATTTTCAGAATTAACTCATAGAGAGGCCAGAGAAGCATGTCAATTACGGGTTTCTTTTTCTTTTCTTTTCTTTTTTTGGTCATAATCATTTCCATGATATGGTTCTTATGATCCCTCAAACCAAACTCGGAGTCCTTCAATTACAGTTGTTGGCGCTAAGAGATGCTATGACTTTCACTCTATAAGACAAAAACTCATTGACCACCCCAACACATGTCCTATACATTGTAAACTGGTTAAGAAATCCCATATAAAAATCATTACTAGAATAAGGAACCTTCTACACAATGTTTGTATACTATCAAGATACTTTGTGATTTCTGTTTTTTCAGTTTAAATATAATTACATTTCATTACTTTTGGATTTATAATAAGGACTACAATAGTATTTCATTTATAAAAAAATTGGGACCCAACATCTTTCTTTCATAAGCTATTTTTCTCTCTTTATTGTTTAAAAAAAAAAAAGAAGCCAAAAGCAGGAAATTGGCTTAAGCTTATTTTCTATATGATAATGCCTATAAAAGGGACTTAGACAAAGTGTTCATAATTAACTTTCTTATCTCTCCTCTGCATAGTTTTTTTTTAATGTTGTTACTATTATTTTCCACCAGTTCTACTGCTTTGACTTGTTCAAGAAGGGTTTGTTAAATCATAGGAATTACCGCTTTCTCTTTGTTGGTGGTCGTAAAATAACTCAATAGGATAATGCTTTCAGACACGATTCAGATCGTCGATCTGCTTCTTCATTATTCCAGATTGCTCATGAACTACAACAGTTCAAACCATTCCTGACTGAGAAGGATAAATATTTAGAGCAAACACAATGATGTGCCAATAAACATGTAGTTTAAGCTTGTAGTGATAAAGTAATCATCATCATCCGTTCAAGTCTGAAGGGATATTTATATAACTCGCATAAACTACCTACCCCGCACGATGCACATGAAGCTTATAAATCTGGAGTCATTTTTCATTTTAATTCTCATCAAGAAGACGACTCTCAACTTCTCTGGCAAACAGGTTTCTGAAAAACAGACATTTTATGAATCCACTACACCATGATAAGAACAACGTGAGTTAGTTTCAAATATTGATATTCAAATCAAATCAAATGTTAAACTATATGATAATGCCCACTAAATTAACAACATAATGGTTCCTTACCTATAAATAATGAAAAAGACGATAAATGAACTTAAAATAACTTGGGAAAATCCTAAAAAATACAAATAAAATTGAGAAAAGATAAATTTGTTTTGCCAATTTATCAAATCTCAAGTTAAAATTGGAGGAGGAACTTGAGATTTTTAATTGTGACTAAAAGACTAAATTGCCTTGAGTACAATAGAAAAAATAACCAGTTTGGAGAGTGTGTAAACAGGAAATTTATTGGAGATTTTGAGATTGAAATTAAGAAAAACAAATCACGTATTGTCTTAATGATCAACAATAAATTAGAGTGCTGATTAGAATAACATGTTTAAAACTTGTTACAATAAATTATCACCATTAAATGTCATTTTTCACAGAAGAATTCCTTTAATAACCATATTAGTTTCTCACATTAGATATAATTTTCTTTGTGACGAGTCTGGTGTTATCACTGAAAGGGACTCTTAAGGAAATGACTAAAAAGTAAAGAATATGTTGAAATATACTTATATTAGTACCAACAATTTTATAAATATCACTCGTGTTATTTCTATAAGTAATTTTTTTCTCTCTTGAGATGGATCTTTCTTATAAGTAACTTTTTTTTTAAAAAAGTTTGAAAATGTAAGCCTTTTTTTATTTTACCCTTATTAAATACATATATTTATAATTAATTATCACACACACCACAGAGTTCTATTCAGGGGGGACAATGCCCCGTTTCCGATTCACGCAATAAGTAAAATAACATTAAAAGTAGTGGTATTTCCTTATTTTAGTAAACAAATGACTAATGATGGAAAACCCGTTTGGTAAACCAATTTTCATTCCATGGAAAACCAAACGATATGATGGATGCTTCACCTTCTACCTCATCTCGAAAAAACAAAAGCAAATTGATAGAGTAATAATCGGTGACAAAAACAACAACAGACTAATAATGGGTCAGGAGAAAATAAAAAATATAGAGTAACGTGTCAAAACAAAAAAACTTATGAAGAGATGGAGCAGTTTCATATGGTAACGCATATATAAGGGTTGATTTAAGTCGATTGAAGGCATGTTTTTTATGGTATCATCTATGCAAAAATGGACCACGTTTTCTACACTGCAATTGTTCTCCATAGATAGTTCTTGAATGCCTTCCGACTCTAAGCAAGTGATATCAATATTGATTTCTATATCGATACCCATGGCATTTCACTGTTGCCTTTGAGATGTATGAGAGGATGAAGGTAAGGTTTTGGGAGGAGAACAGTCTCGTGCCATATTTTCGCTTGAATTTTGGGGGGAATATTTCCTAAATGCAAATTCAGGACGACATTGAGTAATCTTATTTGGCTTTTTTCCCATAGTGCCCCTTTTTAGGAAACTATTTACCAAAATACCCCTACTTTGAAACTATTTCTCATTATGCCCCTTCTGGAAACATATTCCCAATCTACCCCTTTTAGTCGACTAAACCAGGGGTTTAGTCGACTAAATATCGAGGGGTTCAAATTTTTTTGAATCCCCTTGAAATTTAGTCAACTAAACCCTTGGTTTAGTCGATTAAATTTCGACGGTAGGGTTTTTAAACACCCGAAATGCCACTAATTTACTAAATCTCTTCCCCAAACCCCTCCCCCATCTCTTTTTCGCCAAAATCTCTCTGAATCTGTTGGTGGGTTGCGAAGAGAACTTCAATCAACTTGCATTTGCATCAATTTCGGTATGTTTTCGTCCCATTTTCGGAATTCCACCATCGTCATTGTGTTATTGCGAACCCCATTTGTGTTTTAATGTTGTGTGCTTAGATTTGATGGTTTTGTTGTGTATATATGATTGATTTGAGTTTTTCATTGATATTTATGGAGGAAAACGATGAATATATATGTTTATGATAATTTTTTTGCGTTTATGCGATTTTTTTTTATTTTTGGACGAATTTATCTTTGTTTTTCATCAAGAATTGGTGGTTTTGTTGTGTATGTATGATTGATTTGAGTTTTTCATTGATATTTATGGAGGAAAACGATGAATGTACATGTTTATGATAATTTTTTTGCGTTTATACGAATTTTTTTATTTTTGGACGAATTTCAAACATTTTTCATCAAGAATTGGTGGTTTTGTTGTGTATGTATGATTGATTTGAGTTTTTTATTGATATTTATGGAGGAAAACGATGAATGTACATGTTTATGATAATTTTTTTTGCATTTATGAGTATTTCTTGTTGATGTTGAAAGTGTTTGTTAGTGAAAATGATGAATGTAAATGTGAAATTGAGAATGATGAATGTTTCTTATTTCCTGATTGATTGTAATGTTCCTTTGTAGGTCTTTGTTCTCATCATGCATTGTAGACAAGCTCCTACTGACACCGGCAATGTGCGTGGGAGACGGATCAAGCACCGAGGCAACAACATGCACCGGAACCTGAACCTGAACCTGAGCCCGTTGTTGACCTCCCATTTGGATATTTGTTTGAAAATAATGAAGCAGAGCATAAACGATTCGTGAAGGATTTTGCTTCTAGACCCATCATTAAGCCGAAGTCATTAAACATGACATTCTTTGCACGTGAGGGCCTTGACATTGTGCCGTTGTTCGGAACTTCGCATTTGGGCGGGCTGGCGGAGATGAGTTGTCCCTATTCAGAGGTTATGGTGAGAGCTTTCTACCATAACATGATCTACATTCATGGTGATCTGCAATCTCGTTGTATGTAGTACCCCATTTGATTTTCATCATTTTCATTTTCCCTTCAAATTGAACACCATCGGGACCTTCAAAATGCCTCCCACTGTGGTAGATTATAGTCATGTAAGTGTTTGAACTTGAACTCATTTTTGACACCAGAATTTTAGCTGCAAAATGGAAGGTTTCAGCTGACCAAATAAAAAAATTGATGAAAAACGAAGTGATATTCTTCAAAAAAAAAAAAATCTCAACCGATGTAAATTTTTTCACTTTCACATGTATATTCATCATTTTCCTCCATAAATAGGAATGAAATACTCAAATCAAGCAAAGACACACAACAAAACAACCCAATCAAAGCACAAAACGCAAATGGGGTTCGCATAAACACATAAATGACGGCGGAAATCTTAAATGGAGATGAAAACATACCGATATCGACACAAATTCCACTAGATTGAAGTTTCCTATGCAACCCACTAACAAATTCAGCAAGGATTTGACGAAAAAAAGGGGGGAAGAGGTTTGGAGAGGTTTTTACACGATTAGGGTTCATGTTGCTGTGGTTTCGGGTGTTTAAAAACCCTACCCGTCGAAATTTAGTCGACTAAACCACTTGGTTTAGTCGACTAAATGGGTTTAGTCGACTAAACCACTTGGTTTAATCGACTAAATGGGTTTAGTCGACTAAATTTTGAGGGGATTCAAAAAAATTTGAACCCCTCGACATTTAGTCGACTAAACCATAAACCCCTGGTTTAGTCGACTAAAGGGGGTAGATTGGGAATATGTTTCCAGAGGGATATAATGGGAAATAGTTTTAAAGTAGGAGCATTTTAGTAAATAGTTTCCTAAAAAGAGGCACTATAGGAAAAAAGCCAATCTTATTTCCCAAAGCATGTACGTACAGGAAGAACTTTAATGAGGACGAAGGCTATTTTATTTCCTAGATGCAAATACTGGACGAAGCTTGACGAGGATGAAAGTAATTTTATTTGGCTTTCAATCCCAAAATAAATAAATAAATAAATAAATATTTTATTTTCCAAACACACATCCAGGAAAACTGTGGAGTTTTTACATTATTAAAAAGAACTGTGGCGCTAAAAGGTGAAAATTTCTCCACTAATTAGTTATCATCTAATCATTTATTATTCATTTTCTATCATATTTTTTATAGATTCTTTCTCATATACTCTTTTCATAAATAGAGATATATATAAAAAAAATGACATTTTTTATACATTTATTATTTTTAAACATCATTTCATTTCACGTCATCAAGAAAAAATTTACTTATAAAAAAGATCGGATGGAGTATACTTTTATCGGCCCTTTAGCTAAGATCAAATTAAAAAATTTAATATAATTGCAGGATGATGAAAGGCATCGCTAAAAGTTGAAGTTCTACCTCAACAAAGTTTTTTTTTTTTTGACATGTAAAGTTAATAAAACCACATGGATATACACGATTAAGACATCTAACCAAACATAATCTTAATAATTTCAAGATATATTTGTCTTTCAATGACTTGAATCCCTGTAGTTTGCCAGAAATCAAATATGCATATACATGTATAAGAATATATCCACAAAAAGTAATAAAAAAGCCTCAGGCTTAAAAAGACTCGATGGAGTATACTCTTATGGTCCCTTTGGCCAAGATCAAATTAAAATATATATATATATATATTTTCAGGATGATGTAAGGCTTCACTGAGAGTCTGCTTGGTTCAGTGGAGGAGGGGAGGGAATGGAAGGGATTTTAATGTAGGGGAGAAGAAGGGAGGGGATGGGAAGGATTTTTTTTTTTTTTTTTTGAGTAAAAGGATTCCATTAAATTATGTTCAAAAAAGAATTATATCTGTGAGCGTAGCAGGTTACAAAATAAGCTTGAATCTATCAAAGCTAAGTTCGGAATGCACTACAATAGATTGAACATAGGCTAAAATCCCTTCTAGAGTAAAAGAATCCAAAGCTCTATAAGCTGATCTCGTTGTGAAATTTCCTGTGTTCGTAAGGGTCTAGGAACAAGGCACGGCTAAATGTGAATTCGGAATAGTAATATCTAAAATGGCCTTGAGGATGTCAGGAGGAAGAAGACTCTGAAATAAATTCCACCGCCAGGAACCATCATCATTTACGTAATCCGAAACCATATTCTGGAACTCTCTTGGCTGGAGATAGGGGAGAAAGAAACGTGTTTAAGGGGCCCATGCTCCCCTACCCAAAAGTCTTCCCAAAATTTAACTTCCCTTCTATTAGAATAACCTAGAATACAGTAGAAAGTTCAGTTAGTAACTTAGGAAGTTGTTAGCTACTGTAACTGATTAGTTACCCACACCTGTAAAACAGAAGCTACACGTTGCACTCATCTGTGAACTGAATCGATAAGAAGGTGATCCAGTTATTCTGCTTATCATAATTCTTCCGTTTTTCTCTGGTTTCTTATACCTTCCATCTCAAACATTCCATTTCACATAGCAGGAGGTGTCCACTAAGTTCTACCACAACAAAGTATAATTTTTATGACACGTGAAATTAATAAAACCACATAGATATACACACTTAAGACATCTGACCATACATAATATAATCTTAGTAATTTCATGACATATTTGCCTTTCTAATTACTAAAATCGTTGTGGTTTGTTAGAAATCAAATATATCACACAGGTATAAGAATATATCTACAACAAGTAATCAGAATGGCTCAGGCTCGAGCAAGTGCAGTTATCTCTATCTCAACAATATAACATCCCGATATATAGCGGTGCATTGAAGGAACAGATGATGCTGGAGAATGAGAGATATTGGTATCGATGGCCTTCCTTTCTTCAAGGGAATGTCATTGACCACCCTAACACATGTCCTATACATTGTAAACTGGTTAAGAAATCCCATATAAAAATCATTACTAAAACAATGAACCTTCTACACAATGTTTGTATATATACTATCAAGATACTTTGTGATTTTTTTTTTCAGTTTAAATATAATTACATTTCATTATTTTGGATTTATAATAAGGACCACAATAGTATTTCATTTATAAAAAAATTGGGACCTAACATCTGTCTTTCATAAGCTGTTTTTCTCTCTTAATGGTAAAAAAGCCAAAAGTAAGAAATTGGCTTAAGCTTCTTTTTTAAGAAATCCCAATTGAAGGGAAAAAAAAATTCTCAAACACTTTTAAAAAATCTAAAGCAGTTAATCAGACTTTTGCCTCATCAATCATGTTTTTGGGGACTCTAAAAGCCATCCCAAACAAACTTCACATTGAGTTTTGGTTCTAAAAACCTCAAACTATGATTTCAAAAACATTTCTTTACTACTCAAGATAAAACATCTTTTATATACTTACTTCGTAAATAGTCAAAATATTTTTTAAAAATTAAAATAAAGTGGCACTAAAATTGCCATTAAATAAAAAATACCCATTTAACCATTTTCAGTTTTCACCTCTCTTCTCACTGACTCAATTGTCTTTCTTTCCAGTTTATTTTCACTGTGCTTACCATTAGACCCTGATGGGGTTCACAGTTGCTTTCCATTCTTGTAGCTATAAAACTATTGGGATTTTAAAATTTGAATTTACTGCCATGTAAATCTACTCACTTATTATGCCAAACAAGTTTATGTAACTTTGAAACAGTGTAAAAAATTGTTTGTTAGTTTTAATTATTGATTTTCAAAATTGAGCCTAGCAAATAAGAAATTCGTTCCAAATAAAATTTAAATCTCTATTAACAAAATGTGGGTTAGTTTTAAATTTTGATTTTAAAATCTGAGCCCAAATAATTGTACATTCGTTTCAAACCTAACGGAATAATAAATTCAAAATATTTTTATTTTTAAATATTGATTTAACATATGATGATATATCTTCAAATAAAATTTAAAAACTTAAGAAATATGGTTAATTTTTAAATATTGATTTCCAAATCAGAACCTAAAAAATTGCTAATTCGTTTCAAACCAAACTGGAAAACGAAACGTGGGTTAGTTTCAAATATTGATATTCAAATCAAATCAAATTTTAAACTATATGATAATGCCCACTGTATTAACTAATGAAAAAGGTGATAAATGAACTTAAAATAACTTGGAAAAATCTTTAAAAATACAAATAAAATTGAGAAAAGATAAATTTGCACTGTCAATTTATTAAATCTCAAGTCAAAATTGGAGAGGAACTAGAGATTTTCATTTGTGAGAAAAAGACTAAATTGCCTTGAGTACAATTAAAAGAAAAAATAGACAAAAGATAACTATATGCGATTGGGTCTTAGCAGATGAGTGAAAATCATGAGAGAGGAACCTAGGAGGAGGAGGAAGACGAATGGTGGTTTATGGTTTCAAAGGTGGTTGAGCGAAGAAGAGGGGCTTCGACGGCAGTCTATGGAGGGATGATCAGTAGCCAATAATTTTGAGAACATAAGATTTAGGAGTCAATAACAACATTACTTTCTTGATTAATAAAAATAACATCACAATTTACATTAATGACTTCATTTCAAATGTTAAAAACCAACTATTATTAGGGGTAATTTTGGAAGCACAAGATTCAGGAGTCAATAACAACATTACCCTATTGGTTAACAATATAACAACTTACATTAACGACTTTATTTTTATGATTCTCAACTTCAAATCTCAAAAATCAACATATTATCAAGGATAATTTTGGAGACACAAAGTTCAGGGGTCAATAACAACATTACTCTATTGGTTAACAACATGACAATTTACATTAACAAATTCATTTTCATGATTCTCAACTTTAAATCCCAGAAAGCAACACATTATCAAAGATAGTTTTGCAAGTACAAGATTTAAAGATCAGTAACAACATTACTCTCTCTTGGTTAACAACATCACAATTTACGTTAATGAATTTCACATTCATGATTCTCAACTTCATATATTCATTATATGTTGTTCAATGACATTATGCATGATTAGATTCACCACAAACCACCACTGAAGCCCCTCTTCTATACCATTCCCTTCCTTTTCTTCACTCAACCATCTTTGGAGCCATAAGTTGTCGTTCATCTTCTTCTTCTTAGGCTTCTATCTCGTGATTTTCATTCTTCAGCCAAGACTCGATCTCGTATAGATATCTCTTCTCTATGTTTTTTTATTGTACTCAGGCTGGCAATTTGGTCTTTTGGTCACAATTGAAAATCACATATTCCTCCTCAAATTCTAACGTGAGATTTAATAAATTGGCAGTACTAATTTATCTTTTCCTAATTTTATCTGTATTTGTCTGGGATTTTCCCCGGAGAATATTGAATCTTGAATTGATTACACTAAATTAAAGTGACATTTTAACTCTAACAAAATTTTGTAATCAAAATGTGGATAACACATTTTATGATAAAAATTTGTTGCCTTTACGGCCTTACACCTTTACCTTCTAGGTGATCAAATCTCTTTGATATTTTTTGACAAAAAATGGCATTGACGTGGCAATGGAAAAATCACAAGCTAGCGTGTAGATAGAATTTTGGGAAAATCTTTTTAAAGTCTCAAGGGACTAAGAAAATATAAAAAAAAAAAGTCCCAAAGAAAATTCTGATATTACAAAAGTTCTAAAGAATTATTAAAACTCACAAATGGAGTTGTTACTCCCTACTGATGGAGTTATTAAAAAAACTTTTGTGACATTATAATTTTCTTTAAAACTTTTTGAACATTTTTTTCGTTCCTTGAGACCTTAAAAAGATTTTCCCTAGAATTTTTCATGCACTCCCTTTTAAGTTTCTCAGACACATTGGAAAGAGTGGTGGTTGATGGTGGCAGATTGACCGGAGAAAAGTAGGCTAGAAAGAGGCCAAGGTGCGCTTTGGCTAAATAAGCCTAAGGATGTAATGGGGGTAAAAGGCCTAAGCTTGATTGCAGGTTTTTTTTTCTTAGTCTTAGGTCTGAGCCCTCGTAAGGCCTAGTCAAGCCTGAAGATTTTGTAAAAGCCTACTTATAATGTAGGCCCTTAAAAGGCCTCATATTACAGGCTTTAAAGGCCATGATTAACTAATATAAGAATAGAGGTAATAATATAATTAACTAATTATACTTGAAATTAGAATATAAGAATTAAAAATAAATAAATATTGTGTTATTTATATAATATAAATATAATTATATTTATTTAATATTTAAACAAGTCAAGCCTGAAGATTTACAGGCTAAACCTCAACAAAAAGACCTTAACCTAACCTTTTTAACAAACGCCATATACTAGGGCCTAAACAGGTTAGGCCCCTATGCCTTCTGATAAGGGCCTGACCTATTAGGGCTGAGCGTAAAACCCACAACCCGGTGAGCTCGCCCAAACTCAATATTATTGGGTCATTTTGAGCCCACCCAAAAATACCCATAACAGGATAGGTTAAAACTCACTCATTTAAGACTTAAATGGGCGAGTTATAGGCACACCTGCAGGTTGCTCATACCCATCCATTTAGTTTATATATATATATAATATATATATATATATATATATATATATATATATATATATATGGACACTTGGACAATAATACGCCATGTTGCCATGAAATACCCATTCCCCATCTGACCATTGGAGTTTACACGTTAAAATTATGTTATGATGGTACTTGTCTAAATTTAGATTCTTTTGTGTGAATTTTGATTATTAAACTTTGAAGATTCATATTTTAAAATTTAGAATGATGAGTTTGGGTGACTACTTAATGCTTATATATGTTTTTCTCCCAAAAAAAATTAAATAAACTTGTCAAATGTAAATGGCTAATAAAAAACCCGGTTAACCCACTCATTTATATATTAACCTCGTTTAACATAGGTTTAAATAGGTTGAGGTTAGGCTAACCTATACCCGTTTAAAGTTAAATGGGCAGGCTATGGGCTTAGGCATAGGCTGCCCAACCCATCCATTGCTCTGCTATATGGTCTATTCCCAGTCTTAGGCTATGTTTGGTTTGAGGGAAGGATAGGGGAGGGAGTGGGAGGGAAAAAATATTTTAGGAGTACATTGACTAAATTGTCATTGATGAAAAGAATATTCTTTTTTGTTTAGAATATATTTTAGTAATATTGAAAATTTTCCATGTGCAATTTTGTAAAGATGAGAGAAAAAATTTCTCTCTCCACTTTTCCTTCCACTCCCTTCCCTCCCCTTCCTTCAAAAGATGGAAAAGCAGGAAAGAGAATTAAAATAAATTTAGGATATTAATTCACTTGATTAAGCTCTCAAGGAATTCGTTTAAGAAGAGGAAAATTCTAAAAAAATATCTTCAAATTTGAAAATATCAAATGTTATCCTTAATAAAATGAGTTGCTGATTGCTAATCAATTTTACTCCATGCATAAATTACTGACTATAACAAAACTGATTCAAGATCTTGATATTACGGAATTTTTTTTCCTTGACATTTAAAATATGTTGTAATGAGTAAATAGGTTATTAATTTCTGAAAGTAGTGGTTTTGGGCTAACTGAAGTCGCCGGTGCTTATTTTAATATGTGTACTATATGGGTGTCAATTTTTTCCCATTGAGATGGAATACATGATTTGAAATTTTTAAACATAATTTTATTATTATATGATGTAGACATTATTGAAAATTCTTGGGTGGTCATGTCTGTAGTGCCCACATGTGACTTCCAAAACTGTATATTTTTCATTCTGATAGCTTATATATTTCATTAAGTTGATTGTTGTTGGATTAATGTCGATGAATAGTAATACATCCTTGATATGTTTATCAACGTCGTATTTTTTGTGTGTTTTCTTTTTGGTCTATCATACCTCTCAAGTGTGTAGTGCATCCGTGGGGTGGGGGAGTAAGTGCTTGTTATAAGCTTTAAAACGCATGCAACCCTCAAAAGGATTTGGAAATATGGCTCTTCCTGATCTATTGAATGCATGGTATATTTCATAATGTAATGAGTTGACCAAGTCAATTTTATATGTTCGACATTTTGACCAAAAAAAAAATTTTATATGTTCGACACATTATTTATGGGGTATATCAGACTTCATGTCTCACAAAATGACACTTTTATATGAGCATAAGCTGAAGCAACTAATATTAGAAGTTTAATGATCCGCAATTTGCCTCAAATAAGGAAAAGCCGAACTGCTCTTATTTATTTTGTCAAAACATTAAAAGACTCGAACTATTCCCAGCTGCTCTTATGATATTGGACAAAACACAGTAGTTGAAAACACAGAGGACAACACATACAGAGGATTATTACTTCCCACACATGGTAAAGGAACCTCTCAGTTACTTCAGATAGAGATACTATTTGGAATTCCTCTGCAGGTGAGTCCTTCCTCAATTGTAGGATACAGAAGAGTGTAATGCATATTGACTGGCCCACTCCTGTTTCTTAGGGTCTCTGTGTTGTTCCTTTCTATCAGTTTTTTCTCAATCTCTTCCAACTTCTTCCCGAACTTCTTGAAGGCTTCCAATGGCTTCACATCACAAGTCCAGTTAGGATTGTCCCTTGTCCCAAGATACACCTCATCAGAAGCGTGCCTTGATAAGATTTCTATAACTGAAAGGTCCAAAAGGGTCTGCAACTTTGGTGTTATTGTCTTCAACAAAGCTTTCTCTGGGTTCTTCTCTAGCTCTTCATATTCTGGAGTTCCTTCTAAGGGAAGCAACCTCCTGCTAAGAGTTGGATGGTTTACAATATAACCTCCATAAGGATATTGCCCGAAATTGACAGCTGCATGGAGGGCTGAAGAAGTCCATATGATGATAGTGCATGCTTCAATAAGCTCCGCACGAGTTTGCATCTTAAACCACCAAGGCTGATCTTTTAAATCTCCGTGACCAACAAATACGATTTCTTTCCACCAAGCTTGTAGTTCAGAGTCTTGTTGAACATCATCGTCGCTGTCATAGTAGCAGTGAACATAGTCATGAACCCATGTATTAATAGCAGCCCATATCTCAAGTCCATCCACAGCAAAAGGGTAGTCCTCTATCACCAGGCGAAGCCCGTGAGGACATTCTGAATCCTGGACAGCCATTCCTCTGAATTAAGTAAATCAAAGGTTAATATGTTATAATACTAATAATAGGGTTCATAACTTCATATTTTTGCTTTCATCTTTAGTTCATTACAAACTTTCAGCACCAAAAAAAAAAAAAAAAAAAGTTTTCCAATATCCAAAACTAGTTGTTTAGAAAGAGTGAAATCTATTTTTGTGGTTTATATATGTACTTGAATATTACCTTTTGATAAGATCTTTGGGTAGGGCTTGATCAGGGAAAACCCAGTTCTTGTAAACCTTGGAAGACATCTCTATCGAGTATTGTCCGGGCAAGAATGACAACTCTATAATTCCATCTGCATTGATCAAGGCTTGTCGAAAAAGAGCATTGATATTCATCGTGTCACGGAAATGAGGATAGAGAAGTTTATGAATAGGATGAAGAGCACTGAGCTGCCTGTTAGCTGCTATGATAAATGGCTCAATGACTGCATGAGTTTTTAGCCTGCAAAACATAAAAACATATTAATAACAGAGCCCATTTTGAGATCATATAATTAATTAAAGTATCTGTATTGATCTCATGGATGGAGCATATACCAGTGGCTAACAAGTTGATGATAGCTAGAGTCATTTACAGTCACATAAGCTTTGGCTATTAGCCAAATGGTACCCTCAACCCCTTGATCTGCAGGCAAGATGACCCTACTTATAAAGCCACATTCATCTCCATTAGGATGGGGTAAACTTAATTCAATAGCCAATGGCTTCAAAGTCCCATCCTCCTTCAAGAAAAAAATCGTCCTAGTGGCATAAGCTTTATTTGAAGTTTTGTTTATCTTCCTCAGATATGGCATGAATGCATCATGGTGATCTAATATGAACAATCTCCTGCATTGGAGTGCCTGTTCACCAAACAGAATATGATTGGATGGATGTGCTTTGAGTAGGGGGAATAGATAATAAAAGATATGCCCTTTGGTTTATGGTTCCAATACTACTTCATTGGACACAATTATTGTGAATCTCAAAATTATATCATTACCTCAACCACTGTCACTCCACCCATATTTTGCTCCAGCTGCTCTCTGGTTATCTTGCTCGTTTGATCACCGTAGACCCTAATATCCAGCGTGCTCTTTGGGGGAAGCTCCTGTAATTAATTCAAGAAAAATCTGTCAACATCAACAAAATAAAATTTGAACACATGAAGTAGATTAATTTGAGACCACTTTTTCCACTTACTTGGATGGCCCGGATTACACCTGGATTCACACCGGCCAACGTTTCTCTTGCAAATTCTTCATCAGTCATCCATCCAGACTTGTTTTCTGCTCCAAATTAGCAAAGCGTCAATAACAAATGCTCAAGTTTTCCACATTTGTTACAAGTTAAATCATATGCCCTGGCTGAATCCTTTAAATTATTAATCAACTTTAAAGTTCCGAAAAGAAAAGCAATGCACCTTCAATAACTTTAGGCGTAGGATATCGAAGAGCTTGTTCACCATCAGTTCGGAAGAGCTCCTTGAGCACAGGGATGGGCATTTTCTGTCTGATATTCTTAAGTACATCCTGAGGCAGTTGAAATCCACCTTCATAGAGTTCGCGGACTTCATCAAAGCTGTTGAACTCATTGGACGTGAAATTGAAGTCCGATTCTAACAATGGCCTCAAATCTTGAGAAATAGATTTCAGAAAGTCCGACGACTTAAGGTGACCAAATCGTTCATCTCTTGGAACATAGATATCGAAGCTCTGAACTTCAGGAAGAGGCCTACTCTCAGTGTTAGGATCTGCACAGAAAAACAAAATTGTCCACATAACATCAATAAAGAATCTGCGTAGTTTAATTAATTAAGAAGATAAGTTTGAATTCCTAAACCTAACCTGATTTAGAGGGTGCCCTGCTAGTTCTTCCTCTACGAGGGTAAGGATATTCGGAAGAAACTCCAAGAGTAGGACGGGCAAGGCTCTTTCTGAGATCTGGACATCCCAAATCATTGTAGGGAGCATAATCATAGACTCTATCGTGTTCCCGGAGCTCTGCGAATCCATCTCCTCTTAAAGCCATAAGCTCTTGTTCTCTGTATTTGGCCAAAGCCGGAGGTGTTTTGCTCGGAAGATACGCCTGCAAATGCAATATATATTCAATACATTAATCAACAGAAATTTCAATGTCGAAATGAAAGAACAGATACAGTGAAAACTTCGAAAGGAATTTAAACTAAAATTTACAGACCTTGTTGGCGAAGAAGATGCGATCGTTCCTGTATCTGTGGGCAGGGTAGATCCAGGAGTTGCAAACAAAATGGACGGATCCATGATTTGGGATATCATCAAGCGTCAAGCTCACGAGATAGAATTCAGTGAGAAGATAGCTTCTGATGACGAAGGCTCCAGGAACTCCAAAGTCGTGAGTGTAGTTGAATTGAACAATGAAGGTGTTATGTACTTGTCCGTCATAATCGAGCAATGTTTGCAATGTGCTCACAAACGGTTCCAGTGCCGCAGCGTCTCCCCGTATTCCCAACCCGCTTTCTACATAATTTTACATTTTACCAAATATCATATAAAATCAGTAAAATAAGTAATATTTGACTCAAGGAATACAACGAATACAATTAAGTAAAAGAGGTAATTAAGTTACCAGGATAAGCGTTTTGGGCACTGATGAGCTGAAGGGAAACAGCCTCGCCGATGTCGATGTTTTTGAGGCTGAGATTGTCGGTCATGAGCACCACCGTGCCTTTGATCTTGCCCTGCTGCTCGGCACATTGCTCGTTGATCTCTTTGGCTAACTGTAACATTTGATCAGCCACTTCGGGCAATTTAATGATTTCACCCCGTGAACCTGCACGAATAAACCCACAAGAAAACCAATTAAATCGTTTTTTTTTTTTAAAGAATGATTAAAGAAATCATTGAGAAGTCAATTTATCAGTAGTACATCGCTCATGAATCTCTTGGGCTAGCTGTAACACTGCATCAGCTTTTTCGGCCAACCTGGATAATCTTTCTGCCTCCTTAACTGCTTCATCAGCCAAATGTGATTTGTGCTCTGTTTCATCAACAATTGCCGACTCATGAGATGCCGTAATGCCTGACGGCAGTGATTCCTCATTCAATTCTTCCTGGTCGTTTGACGTCGTATCTTTTTCTCCTTTTCGCATCTTGGACCACCCAAGAATTGAGAAACAGGGAAAGAGGGAAGACACAGAGGGTTAGAGAGATCAAAGAAGAAAGAACAGAAGCAAGAGAGAAGAACAGAGGCACTGAGAAATCTACTATTCTATCATCACAAGTCTCATTTACAACAGGACTAGACTCTTATTTATAGGCAAACCTGACTTAATGATCAAACTAAATCTAAACTACCTAACTGACTTCTAACAGATATATACATTTACAAAGAGCAGCGTGGACTTGTGCTTTTGTAGTCTGAAGAAATCATGACGGTTTTGCTGAACTTTGTCTGGTTGCATGGTTGGAACTAAAAGTAGTTACTCTAATATAACTGCTATGTTTAACGGTTGCAAACAAACAATTTTGCAAATTCCTGGTTGAGCAATTTGGCGTCAAGTGTGTAGTGCATCCGTGGCGTGGGGGAGTAAGTGCTTGTTATAAGCTTTAAAACGCATGCAACCCTCAAAAGGATGTGGAAATATGGCTCTTCCTGATCTATTGAATGCATGGTAAATTTCATAATGTAATGAGTTGACGAATTCAATTATATATGTCCAACACATTCATTATGGGGTATATCAAACTTCATTTCTCACAAAATGTCAGTTTTCCTCATCTACTTATATGCCAACACTTGTCATTCCAATATATGAGCATAAGCTGAAGCAACTAATCAGTAGTTGAAAAGCCGAACTGCTCTTGTTTATTTTGTTAGAACGTTACAAGACTAGAACACATCCTCGCCTGCTCTTATGATTGGACAAAACACAACAGTCGTTGAAAACACAGAGGACAACACACACACAGGATTATTACTTCCCACACATGGTAAAGGAACCTCTTGTAGTTTCTTCAGATAGAGATACTATTTGGAATTCCTCTGCAGGTGAGTCCTTCCTCACTTGTAGGATACTGATCGAAGGTGAGTCCTTGCTTCAAGTATATCTAATCAAAACCTAAATATTAAAAGAAAAAACAAATTCAAGAGCCAAATGTTTAAAATTACAAGACAATAATGACTGAAAATTTAAATATTCACCCGAAAATGACATAAAACGGAAATTAATCTATTAAATATAATAACCCTTATAGCAGGTTAAACATGATCTCCTTTTTTAGTCATGTTTAAAATGATCAAACTGAATAAATATAATATATTAAATCCAAGTAAGATAATTAAGAATTCAAATTAAGAACAAATCTCTATTCTCTTGGCTGTATTGAGAACGGCTGACTCTGGGACGGCATATGTAGCTAAGATGATCGAGAACGTTGAAATATTTTGTTCATTTTAGTTGAAATATATTATTATAATTTTTTTTAATTGAGAAAATGCCAATACAATTACGTATAGACTATATAGCGGACAAGAGGTGAAAAACAATTGACGTATTGTATATTGTGATATGATTATTTTATGACCATTAGAATGTTTTTTTTTTAAAAATCAAGACTGTGATCGTGCTACTTTAACTTACATGTGTATAAAATGTAAAACGTCATCATACACATCTAAACAAAAATATAATATTAGCACTAAAAAATAAAAATTATATATAATTATTTTCTTATGAAATTTATGGATAAATCCTCATCAAAGGATTTATTTACAAATAAATATGTCGAATATGTGTAAAACTTTTATGTCCCTTGGGAATTGAATGTAATCAAATTTAATGGGGAGGGAGAGAGAGATGTCTTTCTAACTCACCAGGTGAAGGAAGTCAACAAAGCATCGGGAAAACGTATTTTAGTAAACAAATGACTAATGATGGAAAACCCGTTTGGTAAACCAGTTTTCATTCCCTGAAAAACCAAACGATATGATGGATGCTTCACCTTCTTCACATTCTACCTCATCTCGAAAAAACAAAAGCAAATTGATAGAGTAATAATCGGTGACAAAAACAACAACAGACTAATAATGGGTCAGGAGAAAATAAAAAATATAGAGTAACGTGTCAAAACAAAAAAAACTTATGAAGAGATGGAGCAGTTTCATATGGTAACGCATATATAAGGGTTGATTTAAGTCGATTGAAGGCATGTTTTTTATGGTATCATCTGTGCAAAAATGGACCACGTTTTCTACACCGCAATTGTTCTCCATAGATAGTTCTTGAATGCCTTCCGACTCTAAGCAAGTGATATCAATATTGATTTCTATATCGATACCCATGGCATTTCACTGTTGCCTTTGAGATGTATGAGAGGATGAAGGTAAGGTTTTGGGAGGAGAACAGTCTCGTGCCATATTTTCGCTTGAATTTTGGGGGGAATATTTCCTAAATGCAAATTCAGGACGACATTGAGTAATCTTATTTCCCAAAGCACGTAAAGGAAGAATTTTAATGAGGGCGAACTCTATTTTATTTCCTAGATGCAAATACTGGACGAAGCTTGACGAGGATGAAAGTAATTTTATTTGGCTTTTTTTTTACCAAAAGCTAAATATATATTAATACTTAAGACCGATACAGTAGATGAAAACAAATACAAACAAAACAATCTCAAATACAACCAAATAAACCAGATATAAAAACAGCTAAGAGTACATAACAGATTTAAAAGTAGAAGAAAACTCATAGACAATAGTGGTCTCCTCGATATCCAAGGTTAGAAGTGACGACAAAGGAAGTGTTGGTTGTAAAACCCACCCTGAAGAGCACACATCCTTATAAGCATTAGTTGCAATTAGAACAACTGTATAGACACCTCATATTGGGATAGAGAACCTAGAAAACCCAACCTCAGAAAAATCAACAGAAACCCTATGAACAAGCCTATTGTTCATATAGCAGAAACCCTATTGTTCATAGCGCATATATAATATATCATGATTTTATATCTCGTGCTACGAACAATCAGCCGGAACCCTACAGTGATCCCGCTAGCCGGTTAGCGGGCGGGGTCAAGGGGCAACGCCCCCTGCGGGGGGTGGGGGAGGCAGCGCCTCCAGGAGAAATTTTTTTCGAAAATAGGACATCATTTTAAAAGAAACATTTCATAAAATTTTTGAAATCGTGATCACTTGGTTGACCTGCCTTGGAATGTGATATGTATTAAAATGTGATATATATATATATATATATATATATATATATATATATATATATATATATTAAATAATATTATATATTATATAAAAATATAAAAAAAATTTAAAAAATATTTTTTAAATGTGGCGCTGCCACAAGTGGCGCCACACGTGGCAGCGCCACATGGGCAGTGACGCCACAAAATGCCCTATTTGGGCAAATAGTTTGAACAGTACACCTTTTTGACAATTTTTTTAATATTATTTTGGCAAAAATGCCCTAAAATTTCCATCAAAAAATAAATACCCATTTAACCATTTTCAGTTTTCATCTCTCTTCTCACCGACTCAATTGTCCTTCTTTCCAGTTTTCAACGTGCTTACCATTAGACCCTGATGAGGTTCACATTTGCTTTCCTTGTACTCCCTCTGGTCCTTATTATAAGACACCAACCATCATTTCTCGCGGACCAAGAAATGGAAGTTGAGTCATTAATTTAGTCTAAAATTGATAAATATTTCCAGCTTTACCCCTACTTTAATGATGTGAATTTAAAGAGTTAGTTAAAAATAAGGGTATAATTGGAAAATAGTAATAAATGAGTTGGTTAATGGTAGTTGGTGCCTTATAATAAGGACCAAAATTTTTTGATAATTGGTGTCTTATAATAAGGACCAGAGGGAGCAGTTATAAAACTATTGGGATTTTTAATTTACTGTCATGTAAATCTACTCACTTATTATGCCAGACAAGTTTATGTAACTTTGAAACACTGTAAAAAATTGTTTCTTAGTTTTAATTATTGATTTTCAAAATTGAGCCTTGCAAATAGGAAATTCGTTCCAAATAAAATTTAAATCTTTGATAACAAAATTTGGTTTAATTAGTTTTAAATTTTGATTTTCAAATCTGAGCCCAAATAATTGCACATTCTTTTCAAACATAACTGAATAATTAATTCAAAATATTGTTATTTTTAAATATTGATTTAACAATATGATGAGATATCTTCAAATAAAATTTAAAAACTTAAGAAATATGGTTAATTTTTAAATATTGATTTCCAAATCTGAACCTAAAAAATCCCCAATTCGTTTCAAACCACACCGGAAAACGAAACGTGGGTTAGTTTCAAATATTGATATTCAAATCAAATCAAATGTTAAACTATATGATAATGCCCACTAAATTAACAACATAATGGTTCCTTACCTATAAATAATGAAAAAGATGATAAATGAACTTAAAATAACTTGGGAAAATCCTAAAAAACACAAATAAAATTGAGAAAAGATAAATTTGTGCTACCAATTTATCAAATCTCAAGTTAAAATTGGAGGAGGAACCTGAGATTTTCAATTCTGACTAAAAGACTAAATTGCCTCGAGTACAATAGAAAAAATAGACAAAAGGTAACTATATATGCGCAATTGGATCTTGGTAGACGAGTGAAAATCATGAGAGAGAAACCTAGGAGGAGGAGGACGACAAACGACGATTTATGGTTTCAAAGGTGGTTGAGAAAAGAAGAGGGGCTTCGGCGGTGGTCTATGGAGGGGCGATCAGTGGCCAGTAATTTTGGGAGCACAAGGTTTAGGAGTCAATAACAACATTACTTTATTGATTAATAATAACATCACAATTTATATTAATAACTTCACTTTAATGATTCACAACTTCAAATCTCAAAAACCAACATATTATTAGGGATAATTTTGGAAGCACAAGATTTAGGAGTAAATAACAACATTACTCTCTTGGTTAACAACTTGACAACTTACATTAATGATTTCATTTTCATGATTCTGAACTTCAAATCCCAAAAACCAACACATTATCAAGGATAATTTTGGAGGCACAAAATGGAGTTGTTACTCCCTATTGATAAATTTATTAATAAAACTTTTGTGATATTATAATTTTCTTTAAAACTTTTTTGCCATTTTTTTTTGTCCCTAGAAATCTTAAAAAGATTTTCCCTAGATTTTTTCATGCACTCTCTTTGAAGTTTCTCAGACACATTGGAAAGAGTGGTGGTTGCCCTTGAAAGATTGACTAGAGATAAGTAGGCTGGAAATAGGTCAGACTAGGTTTTAGCTAAATAGGGTTAAACATGTAATGGGGGTAAAAGGGCTAAGCCTAGGCCTGAGCCTGAATACAAACTTTTTTTTTTAGGTTCAAGCCTAAGCCTTTATAAAGCTTAGTCAAGCCTGAAGCCTTTCTAAAATCCTAATATTGCAGACTTTAAAGGTCATAATTAATTAATATAAGTATAGTGGTAATAATTAGGGGTGAACATTCGTTTTCGATTAAATTTTTCGGTAAAAACCGAAATATGTATATTTTCACAACCGAACTGAAACTGAAAAACCAAAAAAACCGACATATTTCGATTCGGTTTTGCAATTAATTCGGTTTTTGGGCTTCAGTTAGGCCTTATTGTGGGCCTTCACGTCTTTTTGTTTGTTTTTTGTTGAAATAGGTCTAGTAACTAATTTTTTTGTAATTAACCAAAAAAAATTTTTATTGTGGGCCTTCATATCTTGCCTACTAATAAAAAAAACCGAACCAAAAACCGATAACACCGAATCAATTTGACAAAAACCTCTATATTTCGGTTATTTCGGTTAAAACCGAATTAATTGTAAAAAAAAACCGAACCGAAAACCGAATAGACCGAAACCGAAAAACCGAATAGCCTTCGGTTCGGTTCGGTTCGGTTTTCGGTCTCGGTTCGGTTTTGCTCACCCCTAGTAATAATATAATTAACTAAATATACTTGAAATTAGAATATAAGAATTAAAAAAATTAATTGTATTATTTAATGATATAAATATAATTATATTTATTTAATGTGTAAACAAGTCATACTTGAAGATTTATAGGTCAAACCTCAATAAAAAGACATTAACTTGACCTTTTTAACAAACAAGTCAGGCCATGGGCACACCTTAAATGGGCAAGTTAAAACCCACTAATTTAATACTTAAATAGACGGGTTATGGGCACACCTTCAAGTTGCGCGCGCGCGCGCGCACACACTATTAACTATATGGACACTTGGATAGTAATACGCCACGTTACCATAAAATACCCATTCCCCATTTAAACATTTCCCCACTTAAAGTTTAAATATTAAAATTATGTTACAATGATACTTGTCTAAATTTAGATTCTTTTTTGTGAATACCGATTATTGAACTTTGAAGATTCATATTTTAAAATTTAGAATGATGAGTTTGGGTGGCTACTTGATGCTTATATATATTTTTCTCCAAAATAATAATAATAATAATAAACTTGTCAAATATAAATAAATTACCAAAAACGCGGCTAGGCCGCCCATTTATATACTAACCCGTTTAACATGGGTTTAAATGGGTTGAAGTTAGGCTAACTCATACCCATTTAAAATTAAATGGGCGGGTTATGAGCTTAGGCATAGGCGGCCCAACCTGCTCATTGCTCTATCATATGGTCTATTCTCACTCTTAGTGATAAGATAGAAAAGCAAGAAAGAGAATTAAAATAAATTTAAGATATTAATTCACTTGATTAAGCTCTCAAGGAATTTGTTTAAGAGAAAAATTCCAAAAAAAATATCTTCAAATTTAAAAATATCAAATGTTATCCCTTAATAAAGTGAGTTGTTGATTGCAAATCAATTATACTCCATGCATAAATTATTGACTATAACAAAACTGATTCGGGATCTTGATATTTTTGGATTTTTTTTTTTCCTTGACATTTCAAATATGTTGTAATGAGTAAATAGGTTATTAATTTCTGAAAGTAGTAGCTTTGGGCTAACTGAGGTCGCCAGTTTGTTTAAATATGTGTACTGTATGGTCCAACCCAACTTCGGGCTGATTTGTCCAGCCTAACGTCCTCTTAAACCAAACATCGGGTTCACCTCGAAGCCGATGTGGCCGGTCTTTGAACATCTCTATTCAAAAGGATGTGGAAATATGGCTCTTCCTTATCTGTCCACGTAGGGCCCAGCTGCGGGAAATATGGCGTTTATTATTGAATGCATGGTAAATTTCATCCTGTAATTCGTTGACCAATTCAATTATTGAATGCATGGTCTATCAGACTCCATTTCTCACAAAATGACAGTTTTCCTCATCTACTTATGCCAACACTTGTCATTCAAATATATGAGTATAAGCTGAAGCAACTGATCAGTAGTTGAAAAGCCGAACTGCTCTTATTTATTTTACTAAAACATTACAAAACTCGACCACATCCTCGGCTGCTCCTATGATTGGACAAAACACAACAGTTGTTGAAAACACAGGGGACAACACACACACAGGATTATTACTTCTCACACATGGTAAAGGAACCTCTCGCAGTTTCTTCAGATAGAGATACTATTTGGAATTCCTCTGCAGGTCAGTCCTTCCTCACTTGTAGGATACAGAAGAGTGTAATGCATGTTGACTGGCCCAATCCTGTTTCTTAGGGTCTCCGTGTTGTTCCTTTCTATCAGTTTTTTCTCAATCTCTTCCAACTTCTTCCCGAACTTCTTGAAGGCTTCCAGTGGCTTCACATCACAAGTCCAGTTAGGATTGTCCCTTGTCCCAAGATACACCTCATCAGAAGCGTGCCTTGATAAGATTTCTATAACTGAAAGGTCAATAAGGGTCTGCAACTTTGGTGTTATTGTCTTCAAGAAAGCTTTCTCTGGGTTCTTCTTTAGCTCTTCATATTCTGGAGTTCCTTCTTCGGGAAGCAACCTCCTGCTAAGAGTTGGACGGTTTACTATATAACCTCCATAAGGATATTGCCCGAAATTGACAGCTGCATGGAGGGCTGAAGAAGTCCATATGATGATAGTGCATGCTTCAATAAGCTCAGCACGAGTTTGCATCTTAAACCACCAAGGCTGATCTTTTAAATCTCCGTGACCAACTTCTACGGTTTCTGTCCACCAAGCTTGTAGTTCAGAGTCCTGTTGAACATCTTCATCGCTGTCATAGTAGCAGTGAACATAGTCATGAACCCATGCATTAATAGCAGACCATATCTCAAGTCCATCCACAGCAAAAGGGTAGTCCTCTATCACCAGGCGAAGCCCATAAGGACACTCTGAATCCTCGACAGCCATTCCTCTGAATTAAGTAAATCAAAGGTTAATATGTTATAATACTAATAATATCATAACTTCATATTTTTGCTTTCATCTTTAGTTCATTACAAATTTTCAGGACAAAAAAAAAAGTTTTCCAATATCCAAAACTAGTTGTTTAGAAAGTGTGAAACCTATTTTTGTGGTTTATATATGTACTTGAATATTACCTTTTGATAAGATCTTTGGGTAGGGCTTGATCAGGGAAAACCCAGTTCTTGTAAACCTTGGAAGACATCTCTATCGAGTATTGTCCGGGCAAGAATGACAACTCTATAATTCCATCAGCATTGATCAAGGATTGTCGAGCAAGAGCATTTATATTCATCGTGTCACGGAAATGAGGATAGAGAAGTTTATGAATAGGATGAAGAACACTGAGCTGCCTGTTAGTTGCTATGATAAATGGCTCAATGACTGCATGAGTTTGTAGCCTACAAAACATAAAAACATATTAATAACAGAACCCATTTTGAGATCATATAATTAAAGTATCTGTATTGATCACATGGATGGAGCATGTACCAGTGGCTAACAAGTTGATGGTAGCCAGAGTCATTTACAGTCACATAAGCTTTGGCTAATAGCCAAATGGTACCCTCAACCCCTTGATCTGCAGGCAAGACGACCCTACTTATAAAGCCGCAGTCATCTCCATCAGGATGGGGTAAACTTAATTCAATAGCCAATGGCTTCAAAGTCCCATCCTCCTTCAAGAAAAAAATCGTCCTAGTGGCATAAGCCTTTTTTGAAGTTTCGTTTATCTTCCTCAGATATGGCATGAATGCATCATGGTGATCTAATATGAACAATCTCCTGCATTCGAGTGCCTGTTCACCAAACAGAATATGATTGAATGGATGAGCTTTGAGTTGAGGGAATAGATAATAAAAGATATGCCCTTTGGTCTATGGCTCCAATACTACTTCATTGGACACAATTATTGTGAATCTCAAAATTATATCATTACCTCATCCACTGTCACTCCACCCATATTTTGCTCCAGCTGCTCTCTGGTTATCTTGCTCGTTTGATCACCGTAGACCCTCATATCCAGCGTGCTCTTTGGGGGAAACTCCTGTAATTAATTCAAGAAAAATCTGTCAACATCAACAAAATAAAATTTGAACACATGAGGTAGATTAATTTGAGACCAATTTTTCCACTTACTTGGAGAGCCCGGATTACACCTGGATTCACACCAGCCAACGTTTCTCTTGCAAATTCTTCATCAGTCATCCATCCAGACTTGTTTTCTGTTCCAAATTAGCAAAGCGTCAATAACAAATGCTCAAGTTTTCCACATTTGTTGCAGGTTAAATCATATGCCCTGGCTGCAACCTTTGAATTATTAATCAACTTTAAAGTTCCGAAACGAAAAGCAATGCACCTTCAATAACTTTAGGCGTAGGATATCGAAGAGCTTGTTCACCATCAGTTCGGAAGAGTTCCTTGAGCACAGGTATGGGCATTTTCTGGCTGATATTCTTAAGTACATCCTGAGGCAGTTGAAATCCACCTTCATAGAGTTCGCGGACTTCATCAAAGCTGTTGAACTCATTGGACATGAAACTGAATGCGGATTCTAACAATGGCCTCAAATCTTGAGAAATAGATTTCAGAAAATAGGTCAGAAAGTCCGACAACTTAAGGTGACCAAATCGTTCATCCCTTGGAACATAGATATCGAAGGTCTGAACTCCAGAAAGAAGCCTACTCTCAGTGTTAGGATCTGCACAGAAAAACAAAATTGCCCACATAACATAACATCAATAAAGAAACTGCGCAGTTTAATTAATTAAGAAGATAAGTTTGAATCCTAAACCTAACCTGATTTAGAGGGTGGCCTGCTAGTTCTTCCTCTACGAGGGTAAGGATAATCGGAAGATCCTCCAAGAGTAGGACGGGCGAGGCTCTTTCTGAAATCTGGCCAGCCCAAATCATTGTAGGTAGCATAATCATAGACTCTATCGTGTTCCTGGAGCTCTGCGAATCCATCTCCTCTTAAAGTAATAAGCTCTTGTTCTCTGTATTTGGCCAAAGCGGGAGGTGTTTTGCTCGGAACATACGCCTGCAAATGCAGTATATATTCAATACATTAATAAATAGCAATTTCGATGTCGAATTGAAAGAACAGATACAGTGAAAACTTCGAAAGGAATTTAACCTAAAATTTACAGACCTTGTTGGCGAAGAAGATGCGATCGCTCCTGTATCTGTTGGCAGGGTAGATCCAGGAGTTGCAAACAAAATGGACGGATCCATGATTTGGGATATCATCAAGCGTTAAACTCACGAGATAGAATTCGGCGAGAAGATTGTTTCTGATGACGAAGGCTCCAGGAACTCCAAAGTCATGAGTGTAGTCGAATTGAACAGTGAAGGCGCTCTGTCCATCCAACAGTGTTGGCAATGTGGTCACAAACCCTTCCAGTGACGCAGCCTTTCCCAGTTTTCCCAACCCGTTTCCTACATAATTTTACATTTTACCAAGTATCATATAAAATATTAAAATCAGTAAAAATAAGTAATATTTTACTCAAGGAATTATTTTTTACATGATAAAAATAGAAAAACTATTTTTATTTTATTTTATTAGAAATTCCAGCAAAACTTGAAAGGCCACAACAAGAACTATAAGGGTACATAATTACAATAATTCTTTGTTTGCATTGGCGAAAAATACTTTTATATTTTATGAGCCAAAATTGAAATGTTGGGTTATTTTTTCCTTGATAAATCAAAATATCATTTATTTTATATAAAATCTAATAATAATAAAATATTTAAGAAGATGGGAAAATTAAGGGGCACAAACACCCAAAATCCATATATACCCTGAGTCCATACTTCAATCAATCGTGAGGACTCCTTCAATTATTGTTATAGTCCCTCCTCAGTATTTAATATACTATTCATTTGGAAAGTTGTTCATTGTCTAAAATACAAGATATATTTTTAATATTTATCAATTTTTTTAAAACCATTTTTATCAACACGACATCACTCCCTTGATAATAATTATTAAAAAAAACAGAGAGAGATGATGAAAAAATTAGGAAAGATTACTGCAGTCATTTAGAAGATAGATCTTATATATCAATTAGCAGGGTGAACCAGGCATATATTATGTTAATGATGATATAATACACAAACCATGTCAGAAAGTAGTTCTGAGTATAGTTCATTATTGTTCTGGAATTACACATTTAACTGTCATTTATGAGTAAATAGATATATATAATTAAGTAAAAGAGGTAATCAAGCTACCAGGATCAGCGTTTTGGGCACTGATGAGCTGAAGGGAAACAGCGCCTCCCAAGAACTGGCGGAGGCCGTCCAAGACGGAGCCGGCCACGCCGAGGCCGAGGTTGATGCCAACGTTGAGGTTGAGATTGTTGAAGTCAAGAACCTTCTTGGTCATGAGCACCACCGTGCCTTTGATCTTGCCTTGCTTGTGGCCGCCCAGAATATCTGGTACCAAGTTGGTCAGCCCTGCGTTAAACATCTTGATTTTATAATTTCCTGATCTCTCTCTCTCACTTACTCTTCACACTAAGAACAAGCCAATGTATAAGCTTCTCAACTCTGAGTTGTGGTGGTTTTGCAGACGAGGCAATGGTGGCTATTTATAGAGAGCAAGCCGAAGACGACGAAGACGATGATGACGACGCTGCATTGATCGGTGTGGTTTTCTTACCACTCCTCCACGTGTAAAACGTGTCAGTCTACTGACTCATACTGGATTAGACTTTACAAAGAGCTCCACTACGGTGTCGTTACATTAGTATTAATTTATTATTATCAAGATTAAGTTACATAAAGCTTAACTGAGTACCATCACTCCAATATAATATAAGTCGAATGTCTTGATGTATAAGATATTTGGAGATTAATTAATATTTATTTATCAAATTTATCCATATAGGTAATGCTTAAATATGAAGTTTGGTGTGTTATACAATAGTTCATTTAAAATCTAATTTAATATGGATAAAATTAGAAAAAAAAAATTGTATTTGATGAATTTACTACAGAATCAGTTTCCTTACCTATCTCAAGAATAGATAGGGAGAGTTTTTCTATCTAGACTGTTTAGATGGGATTTGGACGGTCTAGATTTAATTTTTTTTATTTTTTATTTTTTTACTAAAATTATTTTAATGGGTAGAGAATTTAAAATAAAGATAATCTCTCAACTAATATAATTTTAAAAAATAATTTTTTTTATTTAAAAAATGACAGTTAAAAAAAATTAAATATGGACCGTTCAGATCAAATCTAGACGGTCCAGATTGAGAAAAACTCTCCCTACCTATCCTAAGGATAGGTATGAAAACTGGTTCAGTTTACTACCATTTTTTACTTTGAATGAATTAGTTGCACTGCCTTATATTATGACAAGAGGGAGTACAAATAAACCTCAATCTAATATCCAATATACCTAAGCCTATTTGATTAAAGAAAAGGTTCGAAAGGAACAAAATGGAAATGAAAAATATTGTGTCAATAGGTATTTGATTTGCAATGAAAAAGAAAATGGATTGATAGGACAAACTTTATTTGATTTGGAAAAAAATAAGGTAAGAAAATAAGTTAAAAACTATTTTCCATGAAATAAAAATATTGTTTAAATATTCATGCTCCCACTCACATGCTCAAAGTCATATCAATATGCTTTTCATGTCTACAGGCATTTTCCCACTACCTCACTTAAAATTGGTTCCCACAAATTTTAGGGAAATCAATTTTCATTTATATACTGAAAATTGATGAATCTAGAAAAATATTTTATGACAAAAATAGTAAACCAAAATGCCGAGGAAAAAAATTCAATTTTCCTTTTCTCTCCTCTCATTTCTCTAAACCAAACTGACCCCTAAACTTTTTTTGTTTCCCGTAGGTGTGATCAATCCAAATCAGAGATCAGTATAACAAGGTTTAACTCAGAATGGAGACCACCAATTACATACTTTTGGTAAAAAAAAAAAAAAACAGGGGTTAATGTGTAAAAATACATATAAGTTTTTTCTCCAAGAGCGTCTAGCGGCCAACACCAAGAACTTTTTCTTGGAGTAAAAATATACATGTGGTTACCATTTTGGAGTAAAAGTCACATCTTATCGTTAAGTCACTATTCACCGTGATGAGAGATAAAGAGATAAAGTGAATAATAACATAACGGCGATTAATAGTGACTTAACGGTGAAATGTGACTTTTGCTCCAAAATGGTAACCACGTGTGTATTTTTTATCCAAAAAAAAGTTATTGGTGCTAGGCGCTCCTGGAAAAAAGATCATGTGTATTTTTGCATCTTAACCAAAAAAAAAAAGGACAATTAACCATATGCCCCCTTAAATTATACTGCCTCAGAAATTAATTAGTTATTCTTCAAAGTTTGATTGATTCAATTACCATAATTAAATAATTAAATGAGAATATATATCTTTGGTTTCACCTAATTGAGATTAACTTTGAATTATGTTATATCTCATGTTTTTAATATAACATCTCATTTGCACTGCAGATTACAAGACAAATAAGATCTTATATTGAGGATTAAATATAACATTTATATATGTATATAATCCTCTCAAAATTAACTTATTGCATATAAGCTCCTTAAACTTTAATATATACAGACATATAATATTATATGATAATGTTCTCAGTATTATTCTCCTTTCTCCATTATTTTGGTTGTCATCTAGCCTGCCGTTGACACTTGTTGTGCATATAAAAGTAGATCAGAGTTTCGTACCACAAGAAAAAGATAATAATTTCGAGCAAAAAAAAAATGTTTATATATATATATATATATATATATATATATATATGTAACTCATTTTTTTATTTATAAGATGGTCAAGCACATCGCTGTTGAATGATGCGTCCTTGATGGACGTTTTTGTCCTCATTATCATCAATAATGCTGCGAATACGCGGAGCATGGCTAATAATGTTTGGTAGAAAAAATTATGATTATAAATGATAAAATTCTTAAAGTTTAAAAAACACTTATAAAAATACTCCTGAATTATTTAACAGAAAAACCATCATATATATGATACTGATAATTAAATTTACATTTTTTTTATAAAATATGAGTTAAATTCTTGCTCGTTGAATTAGAAATGGCAGAAGGTAACTCACAAACATCAATAATTAGCTTCTTTTATTTATTTATTTATTCCATCATATATATATATATATATATGCTACATGATAGAGACGAACATCGATAATTAGCTTTTTTAATATATAGTCTAAGTACCAAGCGCTAGTGTAGTGCAGTGGTATGACGCTAGGTTATCCAACCTTTGTAATCAGGGTTTAAACCCTGCCCGAATCATTGGTCTTATATTTAAAATATATATATATATATATATATATATATATAGTCTAAGTGTTTGATTCCCTTGTCGGGTTCGAAACGCGATTCACATGGATAAGATTCTTTCAGAAAGTCAGAAAACTATATCTTAAATGTAAAAAAATAAATTATACACGAGTATAAATTCATTAATATTAATATCATAGGAGTATATCATTTTGATCATATTTATAAATTTATTTTAACTAAATTATACTTCCTCTGGTTCTTATTCTAAGGCATCAACTACCAACATTTTTTTGTCCTTATTATTAGACACCAACTTACTTTAACTAACTCATTTATTACTTTTTTCTTATTATACCCTCATTTTTAACTAACTCATTTAAATCTACATCATTAAAATATGGGTGAAGTTAGAAACATTTATTAATTTTGAACCTAATTAATGAGTTAACTTTCATTCCTGGGTTTGTGAGAAAAAGTAGTTGGTGTCTTATAATAAGAAACAGAGAGAGTACATTCCAATGAGAGGTAGTTAATTCAATGATTATAGTGTAAATTTTCAATTTCGGCCTCATTTATGAATGAGTATTTTTCAACTCTTTACTCTTTCTCAATTTTTATTAGTACAATTAATATGGGTAAATTTTTCATAATCTCATTTATTACTTAAAAGATGACTTATAAATAGTGTCAAATTTTTTGATTAAAATAGATTTATAAATAGGATCAGACTAGTATGTGTATATAATATTTTTTGCAAATTATTATTGGTTTTCCATTTTTTTTATTCAAATATAGATAAAATTTTTAAATAGTTTTCTTTAATAAATACTTTTACAAGATGTTATGATGTTTGAAATTTTTTATAAATAAATAATATTTTATTAAAAGTATTTTTATTTAAAAATTGACTAAAAAAAAACTAGACACTTGTTCTCTTATATTGTATTAAATTTGAAAAATGAAATTGCTGGCCTGGAAAAAACTTTTGAAAATAAGATTATACAGTTCATGTAAATATATTTTATATGAGTATTATAAATATATTGAAGAGAATATGAATGATTATTACTTACCAATCAGTGTTGATCCAATTGGAAGGAGCTTGAATGTCTTAAGCATGAGATCTTAGATTCGAGTTCGTGAGAAAACACCTTCAAGAAAATTACTCTCAATTGAACCCGATGATCGTTAGATAATAATTGTTACTTATCATTTAGTATGATGATTATAATGTTCACACATATGGTATATATTTTTTCCCTTTGATGTATTCTTTTAGTTTGAGCGATCGCATTCAATCATGTGCTTGGTAACTGAAAATATGTGCAAGTATTTTTGGTAAATTTTTTGTCGTTGAAAACAATTTTTTTTTCCCCCTGAACGTTGAAAATAAGTTTTAATATCCTTAAAGAAATTATCCGAAATTATCCCAACTTGATTTCGTATCAACTGAGATGTATACAGGGAGATCGAGATCTGACATGACCCTAATTAATTATTTCTAGTTCTCAAAATTACACTTCGGTCATCTAACTATATACAAAATTTTAATTTTGATAATTGATTTTATGGTTAAGGTGCGCTCAATATGCTTAATTATTTTTTTCTTGTGCATCCAGTATCTTAAAATAATTTTGTGTGTGCAACACTCTGAAATATTTTTTTAAGTACGTCCAGCATCTTGAAGTGTTTTTAAGGTACGTCCAACATCCTAAAATATTTTATTGCATAATTTTACTTTTCAAATTCTTATTTTCTTTTAAAGGAAATTTTGCCGACAAAGTATTATTTTTTATAGGAGCTATTTAAACTCAATCAGTAACCAAAAAGTCTTTTAAGTGAAAATCTATCCAACACCTAAAGTATTTTTCAAAGCAACTTAAGGATGATGGATACACTTGACAAAATATTTTAAAGGTCTAAATGCACCTGAAAAATACTTTAAGTTGTTGTTGAATTTCACTAGAAAATATTTTAGTGTGTTATATGCACTTGAAATATACTTTAGGGTTCTTGACACATTACAATTACACTTTAGGATATTAGACACACATGAGAAAATACTTCAAAATTTTAGACGCACCTTAATCCTTTAGTTTTATAAGTTATATTTTCAATATATGGTTTATTTCAAATGATATTTTTTGTGCAAGTTATTATTATTAAAAAAAAGTTAAACTTAATATATCAGAATTTGTGAATGGTTTGTTATATTTAAAATTTTAATTTCAATGTAGCATATTTTTTAATGATTAGGGATTAAATATAAAATTAAGGGATTAGAACGAAATCTTATGTAATGTCAAATGACTAAATATGTATTTTTTTTTTCCATTTTTTAGCTCTAATATTATTGATTGATTTAGATTCACAATTCACAATACAGTATCGAAAAGTCAATGAGTTCAATCCCCTCTATCATCATTGAGACTCCTTTGGTAGGCAATCTTATAAGTCCCCAGTAAGTGCTCATAGAGCCCGAGGCCGTGCCCTGACCTTAGTGGAAGACTGGTGTCGAACCCTTCCAAAACTTTTATATATATATATATATATATATATATATAATACAGTATCGAAAAAATAAAACCTATAAACCCCATTAAATAATTCATTTGGTAGATCTCAACGTAATCAAGTATTTACATAATTGAGTAAAATATAGTAAATTATAGCTGGCAGTACGAGTGTCCAGAAGGTGGCCCCATATATAAAATGAAACAAAATAACCTACTCACTAATCGACATATTTGATGGATTTTTCAGGGGGGAAAAAATATAATTGCAGATCACATCATGGTTTTTTTTTTTTTAAAAAAAGAAAATACTACTAAATTTTAAATTAGTTTTATTGTCAACAAAAATATAGATATTATTATAAAGAATATAGAAAGTGGTAACTCAAAAAATTATTTATTTAAAAAATTTTAACGGTTTTTCTTTTTTAAAAAAAAAAAAATCATTGAGCTTAAGGACAGGCATGATTTGGGTTTTTTTAAAAAAAGATTCATTTTTCTATCACATGTCACCCAGAGTCTATATTTCACTCTTTAACCATCGAACATCTGGATCATTATGGGTAATGTCACAGTGAAATTATTAAGTTCACGATTGATAATTTGATATTTCTAAAATTTTAATTATTAATTATAATTTACATAGCACGGTCATTCTCTTGATTTTTATTTTTATTTTTTTGCTCGGAATTCTCTTGATTATCACGTGGGGATTTTCAATATAATTGATAAAGTTACTCACCAATTAGTGGATGTCGTGTTTCACGTGTGAAGATGACCTAAAATGTGTCTTTTCAACTTTTCATACTACAACGTGAATTTATAAATACGATTCATTGTGTTTATAAGATTTTTTTTATTAAAAAAAATTAGTCTTAATTGTAAGTCTAGTTCTAAAGTAATAAATGAATCTGTGATAATTGTATCCATATTATTGTACCTTATAAATTTTAAAGATGAGAGAGAAAAAATCGTTAAAAAAAAACTCATTGTTAAATGAAGGTAAAGTTAAAAATTTATTCCATAATCATTAAGTTAGATACATTTCTTTAGTATGTGAGATTCAATTAAAAATACTTATAAATAAGACCAGAGTAGTATATATATGTGTAGTAATGTTATTTTCGAATCTATACTTGTTTAGAAAATACAATATATCATTCTGGTCTTCTTTATAAGTCTATTTGAACTAAATTACACGTATCAAGAAGAGGTAGTTAGCTCAATGATTATAGGGTAAATTTTAACTTTACCTTCATTTATAAATATGTATCTTTCAACTTTTTCTTCTATCTATTTTCATTGGTACAATTAATATAAACAAAATCGTCACAATCTCATTTATTACTTGAAAAAGGACTTATAAATAATGCCAAATTTTTCATCATAAAAGACTTATAAATAGGATCAGAATGATAGTATAATAACTTGTATAAGATATAATAGCACATTTTATCTTTGAATGCATGCAAGTTTATTTATTTTTAATAATTTTCACTTAAAATTGTTGTTAAATGAGAATTTGAATCCTTGAGTAAGATTTATTTTCCCTGTACACTTAAAAAAAAACAGTTAGATCAGAAACGGAATTACCAACGGAAAATAATTCCATCGGAAATTACCAACGGAATTTTGTCAATAATATCTCTTGTAACGATTTTTTTTGTGACAAATATTTTCGTCGGAAATCCAATTACCGACAAAATCCCGTTGTAAAATGAAATTACTGACGGAATTCTGCCAATAACCCAATATATATATATATATATATATATATATATATATATATATATATATATATTATAGGGATATAGATAATAGATATCTGGGGTGACAATATTTGAGTATAACGTGTACCAAAAAACTTATTTGGGGTATGACGATCATATCATTTAAAATTTTAAACCAAACTGTGAAATATATGGTTAAATTATTTGAACCCATAGATAAGCATGATTATATAGTAAAATCTCAAAATTATTATAACACTAGACGACTAATACAACATTAATAATAAGTCTTATTATATAAGTGTGTTTGGTTACATGCATTGATCACACGAGGATCGTGGACGAGAAATTTAAGACTTATTATGTGTTGCATGATTCTCACAAATTATGAATAATTCATTAGTTATATTTTGTATAACACAATAAATATATATCTAACTGTTTAATTATTCTTATGTGACATCAAAAGAAGATTAATTATATATTGTTGCGAATAAGACCCTGGCTCTTACCTGTTATAAAGTAAATGTCATATGCAATATTTAAAGAAGTCGTTTTCATTCATGCCAGACAACAAATTGACGTTCCATAATCCATAATAGAGCCGCTAAGATGTGAGTGGATCCCTCGTGGTCAGGTTCCATTGAATAAAGTGAAGTGTGAAAAACTGAAAGTGAAGTTTGAAAAAAAACTGAAATTTGAGGGGCATGGAAAATCTTCCGTAGGTTTAGTCCTATTTATAATTTTGAGCTATTAGTGCCTGCCCCATGAAAAAAACACAAAACAAAACAAAGAAAGAAAACTGAGGGCTTAAGTTGCTCCTAGAATTCGATTATGTCAGGGAAATAGCTATGGCAGTAGAAATAATAAAAAAAATAGAACTTTGAACTTTGTGGGTGAAAAAAGGAATAATAGAACTTTAAAAGGTGAATTTGAAATTTTAGGAAATGTCTAGCTACGAAATCAAATCTACATATTTTATGTAAATGCTGAAAATATTTTTGAAAGAGTTACCTCTAAGTTTGCCCACTAACATTCAAACATGACCTTATCAGATAACCATATGAAAATAAATAAATCTATCAACTTAATTTTTGTTCTAAACCAGGAATAAGACTAGCTAACTTTAAAGTAGAGGGAGCAAGAAATTGACCCTTCTTCAAATTAAGTCAATTCCATTCCCAAGAGTAAGACTAGTCTCTTTGTATCAATATAAAATTGGTCTAATGGTATAATGTCTAATTAAATCCCTCTAAGCCTCCAATTTAAATTTTAGAGGAGTCATTTATGTTGGAAGCATAGGTGGACCCTGGGGGCTAAGGGTGCCCCCTAATTTTTTTATAATATATATATATTTACATATGGCCTTATTAGATCATGCGGCCCCATAGCATGAAATTAAAGTTTAAAAATGTATATAATTTATAATTGGCATGAAATTAAAGTTTAAAAAAAGCATATAATTTATAATTGACATACAATGTCCTGTTTGAATCAGTAGCATGAAATATATTTGTTAACGTGATTTATAATATATTAGGTAAGTGTTACTGACTTATTTATGAGGCCTATTTACGATATGACCTAACAAGGGGTAATCTGTATCAAAATCTGCCTATAATGAAGAAAGATCCTAACCAACCTATAATTAAAGCTATAATCAAGGATGACAACCAACAGCACTTGAGCTTTAGAGGCACAAAGACCTAGGAGTCCAAACCCTACAAGTAAACTTTATAAATAAAAGACAGACTCTAAATGCACACACATTCTCTCTCAGTTATTCGCTGTGCAAACATACCACCCCTTTTGGTAAAAGTCATCTAATTAATTTGCACAGTGATATACGATACTCACTAGTATCTGTAGATCTATAGATATTTGGGGAGAGAGCTATATTGATCATATATTAATCTATTCGCCCATCAGCTATACTTCTTTGTATTCTTATATAGAACAGTAAATATGTATGATAAGTTTTACATCGACTCACTCACGTAAACGGACCTTTTAGAGATGGTCTAAACTAGCCAATGGTAGATGATAAATTAGTAAATTACAGTTTAATATCTAAAAAACACGTTCATTGTCTCGATGCGTTTTGGCCCCGCGCGCTGCTGGGATATATGCATTTTTTAAATAAATAAATAAAACAAAGAAAAAGTTAAGAAGATATGTAATCTGATCTTATCAATAAGTCAATAATGAAGCTATATATATATTATATGCGAGTATGGAATAAACGTCCTTTGTTTGCGTTATCAGTTTGGGCCATGCCCTGTTTCATTATTTTTTGTATCATCACTTTCTATCTGAATTTAAATGAATAAATGTATATAAAATTTGTAGCCCCACTATTTATTTATAACAATGAACTGAAGGAAATCCCTTTTATCTTTATCCACGGCTAGTTCACCCAAAAAACCTTTGAATCTATATCTTTAGATCTTGTGCAGCATGTATCCTTTGCGTCAATGCCAGAAGATGATAAGTTGGTTGACGGAATTTTTTTTAGAAAAGGGACGATATTTTTTAGCTTTTTTTAATCAAAAAAATTAATTAAATTTTATATTAAGGATATGAGATAAAATTAAAACCTGGAGGGATCATAGAATAAAGAATATAGTCAATGATTATGTAACCACTACATGAGTGTAATAAATTAATATTGAATATATACACAGACACTAAAAAAATAGGAAATTTTGAATGAATTTATAAGAGAAAATGATAGAAAAATACCATTCAAACCTCAAAAATCTCATTGTCAGCAATAGTAATATAATTAACAAAAACAATAAAGTAATTGATAACTTATCGTATTATTAGAAAATCACTTATTTAAGATTTTAAAATCTAAGTGGCACTTTCTTATAATTTTCTCAGTTTATAATTGTAACAGTATTTTTCATTAAAAAAATAATTAATCTAGAGACTAATCAATTATTATGCAAGGCATATTTATACATGTGGGCGTATTAAAATGCAGATCACTTGGTTTTTTTTTTTTTATCTTTTTGCTTATGACGACAGAGAGATGATAAGATTTCGAATCATAAATATTATTGTATTAAAACATATAAATCTTTAGGACTAATTTATGAACACAATCATTCATGGAGCGTGCTTTTAAATTATTTTTCCGGTACCCTTTGGGTTCACAAGGGATTTACTGGAGTTTTGTCTATATTATTTATTACTAGTATTTACCCAGAATCATGATTAAACTTTTGGTGCCTAGTGCCTCCCAGACATCGTGATCGATATACAGTGAAATAAGCAAGTTATTATCATGATTTATATTAGGGTTAAGGTTCAAAAATATCTATGTGTTTTATTTTGAAGAGCGTCCAACACTATGTGTTTTTTTTTAAGTACAAAAATGCATATGTGGTTACAATTTAGGTGTAAAAATACCATTTAAACGTTAAGTTTAACTTTGAGCGTTAAGTTTGATTTGTTTATTTATTTTTTTTGCTGACTGAGCGATAATATGACACTTTTACACATGTATTGGGTTGTTTAAATATGTTAAGTTAACAGTTTACATATTATTCATATAATTTTTGTTAAGGTATAAATTTACGCCAAAGACTTTAAATCTAACTTTAAAAAAAATAATAGATGACTCTTAGACTTTCAGAATAAATTTATACCTTAATAAAAATGACGTATATAACATATGAATTGTAAATTCAATATATTTAATGAACTAATATAATGATCAAAATCAATTGAGATAACAATCAAAAGATAAAATTATTTACTTTTTAAAAAATTCAAGGTAAATTTATCCCGACAAAAAGTTTCAAGACAACATCACCCCTTTACCCAATATTATAAAATTATAATTGATTTATTGTCTGGTGCATCACGTGGGGTACGGTTTCACAATATCCATAAAAATAATAACTAATAGCAAAGGAAAACTGTGTGAACACCATGGTCCAATTGTCAAAATGTGCTCATTAGCGAGCGTTGAATTTGGCGAGCTAAAAATTAAGTTTTGATAGAAAAACGTGAGTTTTAAAATAATGTTGTGCTAAACCCTTTCAATTTTAATAATACTTTTTTAAAAAATAGATTGTAAGGTTTTCATAAAACTAGATGGCAATTAACAAGAGTTAATTAAGGTAGTAAGCAGTCTCGCTTTCTTAAAATTGAGAATACAAAATCAAATATTGAAAATTACAATTATTAGAAAACTATTTGCATGTTAAATCTTAGAAGGAATTATATTCTCTTTCAATTTTTTTTTAAAAATAGATGACCATGGTTTTATTATGCAAAGAAAAATAGAAAATTTGATTAAGATGGTCCTTATAATATCAATCATTTCATTTAATATTTTTTTGACAAATTCAGTTATATAATATCCTTAACTAGCTTTAGTCTAAATTTTAAACCAATATCAATAATTCATAATTTAAATTTATAGCAAGTCATATCCTTTAAAAAGTCAAACAAACAGCACAACTCGTTCTTTAAACTCAACTCTATACATTTTACAAAAAAAAGGTCAGGTTCAACATAAAAATTATGAAATACATCATCTGATCCTTTTTATAAATACTTAAAAATTTGAATTATTTGGTTCATTATTACAAAAACCCGATAAGAGTTATCTGGACATTTAACAAGTGCCCCCCCAAAAAAAAAATTTACCCCTCATTGGCTTTATATAGTGATTAATTAAAAAGTTAGAGTTACTCATTTATTTTAGTTCTCTCTTTTATTTGTCATACATAAATAAAGCCATACTTAAAAAATAAAGTTTATTTCATACATACTTTTATTTTAAACTAATTTTACCCACTTTTAAAATCACATAATTCAGTTATTGAGTTTTTATAAGTAGAACTGATTAGCTAAAAAGGCTTGGAGATTTTGTAGATAATTAGAATCGATTTGTGTATAGATTGGCATGTTGGAATCCTGACAAGCTTATAGAGAAGATAATTCCAACACGGATTAATAAGCAGCTAATCATAGTTTGACACATGATTTTTCGTTAATTAAGCATTTTAATCTCCCAGAGGGAATTAAGTAATTTTTGTATAGATCAGACATGTGGGGTTGCCCCTTCAAGAATGTAATTAATTGATTTGATCGTAATTGTAAAGTTTCGGACTTTTTTGCCGCGTGAATAAAAAAAAAAAACTATATCTTTGAACCCAAAAGCCAAAATCTCGTCTTTTAATAATACACATAAAACAAATCAATAACAATTTAATACCAGTTTGTCTCCAATCATGCGAATATTACGTTTAGATACGATCATTGATAAAGTGATGTGAACTTTTTTTCTTTTTCGTTGAAAAAGCATAAAGCTCTTTGTAATATAAAACTGATGAAAAGTAAATACAAGAACAAGAGATTTTAGAGAGAGAGAGAGTAGAGAGAAGTTCTCATTTCAGTGTAATTTGAATGTTTACAGAAGGCCTCTATTTATAGAAGGAAAATGGGCCTTTAGTGTAATTTCCACTTTGGGTCATTTGATGTAATATTCCCCTAATTACATAACTGTACACTCACGGGAATGCATTCCCGTGAGTTGTATTATTTTGTGTGTGGGTCCCACCAAATAGTAAACTACTATGCATGGTACTATGCGTGAGTCCCATGTCATCTTGTAATATTTGGAGACCGGGAGTCAATGGACATCCACATAATCAGTATATTCATAACACTCCCCCTTGGATGTCCATTTATGAATGTGCCTCATTAAAAACTTTAACTAGGAAAAACCCAGTGGGATAAAAACCTAGCCAAAGAAAAGAGTACATCACTCATTGATACACTATCCAGTGCTGCCTCATTAAAAACCTTTCTAGGAAAAACCCAGTGGGACAAAACCTAGAAAAGGGAAAAAGAGTACAACGTGTATCAACTCCCCCTGTTGACAACATCAGTATTACTCCCTTTGATAACATCAGTTGAGATCTTTAAGTCTTCGAAGACCAATACCATAGACAAGCTTCTCAAAGATTGCTTCTGGAAGTGACTTGGTAAATAAATCTGCCAAATTTTCTCTTGAACTGATTTGCTGGATATCTATTTCACCATTCTGTTGAAGATCACGAGTAAAGAAAAATTTTGGTGAAATATGCTTCGTTCTATCGCCCTTGATGTATCCTTCTTTAAGTTGGGCAATACATGCAGTATTATCCTCATATAGAACTGTTGGAACCATTTTACCAGAAGATAAATGACAAGTAGTTCGTATATGATGAATTACTGACCTCAACCACACACATTCTCGACTTGTTTCATGCATTGCTAGGATTTCTGCATTATTAGATGAAGTGGCTGATATAGTTTGTTTCATAGATCGCCATGAAATTGCTGTACCTCCACATGTAAATACATAACTTGTTTGTGATTTTCCATCATGTGGATCAGACATAAATCCAGCATCTGAATAACCAATCAGTTCATGTTTAGATACATTTGAATAATATAACCCCATATCCATAGTATCTCTGAGGTAACGAAAAATACGCTTTACACCATTCCAATGCCTTTGTGTTGGTGCAGAACTATATCTTGCTAATAAATTAACAGCAAATGTTATATCAGGTCTTGTGTGATTAGCAAGATACATTAGTGCCCCAATAGCATTAAGATATGGCACTTCTGGACCAAGTAATTGTTCTACACCTTTTTTGTTAATTACTTGGGGTTGGAATGGATCTTTTTCTTTTATCAAAGATCTTACAACCATTGGAGTACAGAATGGATGTGACTTATCCATATAAAATCGTTTCAAGACCTTCTTTGTATAAGTTTCTTGATGTACAAAGATCCCGTCCTTCAGGTACTCAATTTGTAATCCAAGACAAAATTTTGTCCTACCTAAATCTTTCATTTCAAATTCTTTCTTCAAACAATGAATGGCTTTTGTAATCTCTTCAGGAGTTCCAATAATGTTGATATCATCAACATAAACAACAATTATAGCAAATTCATTTCTCGATCTTTTTATAAAACTGCATGGGCATATCGGGTCATTTTTATACCCTTCTTTCAACAAATATTCTTTAAGGCAATTATACCACATGCGCCCTGATTGTTTCAAGCCATACAGGGACTTATTTAATTTGATCGAGTATTGTTCTCGTGAATTTGAATTAAATGCTTCAGGCATCTTGAGTCCTTCAAGAACTTTCATATAGATATCACTATCAAGTGAACCATATAAATAGGCAGTCACAACATCCATTAGATGCAAATCAAGCCTTTCATTTGCTGCTAGGCTAATTAAATAACGAAAAGTAGTTGCATCCACTACTGGTGAATATGTTTCTTCAAAATCTATGCCAGGTCTTTGTGTAAAGCCTTGGGCTACAAGGCGTGCTTTATACCTTGTAATTTCACCCTTTTCATTTCTTTTCCGTACAAAAACCCATTTATATCCAACTGGCTTTACATCTTTAGGTGTATGGACTATAGGTCCAAATACTTTTCGTTTTGCCAATGATTTTAATTCTGCATTAATGGCATCTTTCCATAGGAGCCAATCTTTTCGTTGTTGGCACTCTCTCATGGATTTTGGCTCATGATCCTCTTCTTCATTCATCACATCATATGCCATATGATTAGCAAAAATGTCATCAATGTTGACTTCATTACGATTCCATTTGATATTATTTGTGACATAATTTATTGAGATCTCATTATTTTCATACATTTCAGATACCTGGATCTCTTCTAGGGCCTCAATATTCTCCTCTGGAGATAATTTCTCTTTATGAAGTGGCTCATCCAGAGCTACGCTTTTTTCTTGATTATCCTCGACTTGGCCATCTATAATTTTAGCTTCTTTTCTTTTTCGAGGATTTTTATCTTTGGAACCGATAGGCCTACCACGCTTAAGGCGTGCTTTTGATTCATTTGTAATCGGTTGTCCTACAGGGACATCAATTCGAATAGGAGCATTAGCAGCTGGAATATGTGACTTTGTCACTTTCTTTGGGTCAGTGAATGCTTCTGGCATTCGATTAGCTGAATTCTGTAAATGAATTATCTTTTGAACTTCTAGTTCACATTGTTTTGTACGAGGATCAAAATGAGCCAATGATAATTCATTCCAGCTAATCTCTTTATTCAACTGCTTATTTTCTCCCCCTAATATTGGGTAAACTGATTCATTAAAATGACAATCTTCAAATCGTGCAGTAAATAAATCTCCTGTAGATGGTTCTAAATATTTTATAATTGAAGGAGATTTATACCCAACATAAATTCCCATTCTTCTTTGAGGACCCATTTTAGTACGTTGTGGAGGTGCTATAGGCACATATACTGCACATCCAAAGGTCCGTATATGAGAAATATTAGGTTCTTCACCAAAAACCATTTGTAAGGGGGAAAATTTTAAATAACTAGTTGGCCTGATGCGAATTAACATTGCTGCATGCAAAATGGCATGGCCCCAAGCAGAAATTGGTAAATTAGATTTCAAAAGTAAAGGTCTTGCAATAAGTTGCAATCGTTTTACCAATGATTCTGCAAGTCCATTTTGCGTATGAACATGTGCTACAGGATGTTCAACATCAATTCCAAGGGACATACAATATTCATTAAAAGTCTGTGAAGTAAATTCACCAGCATTATCAAGACGTATTTTCTTGATAGGATAATCCGGGTAATGTGCTCTTAATCTTGTCAATTGAGCAAGTAATCTCGCAAACGCCAGGTTTCGAGAAGATAATAAGCACACATGCGACCATTTAGTTGATGCATCAATTAAAACCATATAATACCTAAATGGTCCGCATGGTGGGTGTATTGGCCCACAAATATCTCCCTGTATCCGTTCTAGAAATGTGAGAGACTCACTTTCTACTTTGGTTGGTGATGGCCGAATAATTAATTTTCCCTTGGAACATGCATCACATGAGAAATCATGGGATTTTGGTATTTGTTTCTGTTTCAAGTTATGTCCACATGAATTCTCTATTATACGTCGCATCATAATTGACCCGGGATGGCCTAACCGGTCATGCCAAACAATAAATATGTCTTTATCAACATGCTTCTGGTTTTCCATAACATTTATTTCAATTGTACTAATACTTGAATAGTACAAACCAGAAGATAACATAGGTAATTTCTCCAGAACATATTTTTCACCATATCTAACAGTAACAATTTGTAGATATTCTTTATTGTCCTCATTTATAGTCTCAATATGATATCCATTTCGACGGATATCTTTAAAACTCAACAAATTTCTATGAGACTTAGAGGAATACAAAGCATCATTAATAACAAATTTCGTACCATTGGATAATATTATTATTGCTCTTCCAGAGCCTTCAATCAATCTTGTATTACCCACTATGGTATTGATGCTTGTACTACAATTTGTTAGATGTGAAAAATATTTCTTATCTTTAAGAATTGTATGTGTCGTTGCACTATCAATGAGACATATATCTTCATTCTTGTGTGCAATATTTGAAATGTCCATGAGCTTCATTAAAAGAAAAGAAATGCATCAAAACATATTCAATATAGAAGATGCATTAAAAACATATTTATTATACATAATTGGCAACAAGTCAGAACGAAACAAAATAATTATTACAATTTTTGCAAAACTTATTTAATCATAAAAATCTTCCACCTCCAAGTGAGACATAAAATCATCATTTGGCTCATTGACATCATTATCTTTATGAGCCTTATCATCACATTCCACATTATTAACACTCTTTTTTATAGAGGCTTGGTAAAGTTTCGCTAAATGTTCTGGTGTACGACAATTACGTACCCAGTGTCCCTTCATACCACACCGATAACATTTATGTTCAACAACTTTTGAAGGACCTTCTTTATCATTCTTTTGTCCTTCATTGTTCATCTTTTTCTGGTGGGTATAAGGACTATAATAACCTCTTCCACCATGATAAGGACCATGATTATTTCTACCTCCACGATTTCCACGTCCTCGTCCACGGCCACGGCCACGACCACGACCGCGACCATGGCCACGACCATGATCATTCCGTACACTCACATTCGCTTCAGGAAATGGAGAAGATCCAGTGGGACGATTTTCATGATTTTTCAATAATAACTCGTTATTTTGCTCGGCTACTAGTAAACATGAGATTAACTCAGAATATTTTTTAAAACCTTTCTCACGATATTGCTGTTGTAAAAGCAAATTCGAAGCATGAAAGGTAGAAAAAGTTTTCTCTAATAAGTCCTCATCAGTTATTTTTTCACCACATAATTTTAACTGAGAACTTATTTTGAAAACAGCTGAGTTATACTCACTTACAGTTTTAAAATCTTGTAACCTGAGATGAATCCATTCATAACGAGCTCTAGGCAAAATCACCGTTTTCTGATGATCATACCTATCTTTCAAACTAGTCCACAATTCAAATGGATCTTTCACCGTTAAATATTCAGTTTTCAAACTTTCATGAATGTGGTGTCGGAGAAAAATCATAGCTTTAGCCTTTACTTGAGGGGACGCATCATTTCCTGGCAATATAGCCTTTCCAAAGTCCTTTGCTTGAAGATGGATTTCAGCATCTAAAACCCATGATAGATAATTCTTCCCGGTGATGTCAAGAGCATTAAATTCAAGATTTGAAAGGTTGGAAGACATGATTCAAACTAAAAATAATAATAATAATTAGAATCATATTATAAAATCTTATTATAAATTAAAACATAATTTAAAGAACGGTAAATAAACATGCTAAGAAAATAAAAATAAGATGAGATAGGAATGGGAGTAAACTCACAGCGAGACCTATCTCATCCGAAGGTAAGAAAGATGATGCATATATTATATAATATATAGACAACAGTAAAGAATTAAGATAAACAAATGGAGCCCTATTAGTGCCACCACCATAAAAGGTAAATAAATGCATAAATAAATGGAGCCCACTAATATTAGTGTTGCCACCATAAAAGGTAAATAAATGCATAAATAAATGGAGCCCACTAATATTAGTGTTGCCACCATAAAAGGTAAATAAATGCATAAATAAATGGAGCCCACTAATATTAGTGTTGCCACCATAAAAGGTAAATAAATGCATAAATAAATGTTAGTAACATAAATTTAAATGTTAGTGGCATAATGTAAATATTAATAAAGTCAGTATGGAGCTTAATATCGCCACCATGAAATAAATAAAGCAGTAAGTAAAGAATTTAAATTAAACAAATGGAGCTTAGTATCGCCACCATGAATTAAATAAATAAAACAGTAAAATTAAATTACAAATGGAGCTTAATGTTGCCACCATGAATTAATAAATAGGGAGTGGGAAGAATATATAAACATAAATAAATTACTGTAAATAGTAAAATATAAATTTACCGTGAATAGTAAAGTTACTATTCACAATGAATAGTGAATAAAAATAAATTACTGAAATATTAAATCTAGACTTCCATAAAGGAGTCAAAATAAATAGAAATATAAAATTACTGAAAAAGGTAAAATTAACATGAATAGTAAAAATTACTATTTACTGTGAATAGTAAATAGTAAATAATCTCAAATCTTAACCATGGAACCTGATGTTCAAAATAATCGGTAAAAGTAGAACTTTAATTCCATATCATGGTTAAGATTATCCCAGATAGAAAAAAAATAAACAAATAGTAAAGGAGATGGTAATAAAATCTTACCTTGGTAGAGTCTTCGTGCTGATAACGTAATATAAAACTGATGAAAAGTAAATACAAGAACAAGAGATTTTAGAGAGAGAGAGAGTAGAGAGAAGTTCTCATTTCAGTGTAATTTGAATGTTTACAGAAGGCCTCTATTTATAGAAGGAAAATGGGCCTTTAGTGTAATTTCCACTTTGGGTCATTTGATGTAATATTCCCCTAATTACATAACTGTACACTCACGGGAATGCATTCCCGTGAGTTGTATTATTTTGTGTGTGGGTCCCACCAAATAGTAAACTACTATGCATGGTACTATGCGTGGGTCCCATGTCATCTTGTAATATTTGGAGACCGGGAGTCAATGGACATCCACATAATCAGTATATTCATAACACTTTGCACTTTTTTTTTGTCATTTTAAATGGTTTCATCTTTATTGTTATCCCCATGTGTTAATTAAAAATACCTACAATATCATCCACATGGTCCACTTGTCCCATGGTCACAATCAGAACAGCTTGCTGCGTTCACATGCATATATATTAAATTATCCTCTACTTATAATAACTACATGAAATATATATATATATATATATATATATATATATATATATATATATATATATAACTTGAACTTTAAAATCTCAAATTAGTTTCGTTGATTATAAGAATATAGGCACTGGCTATTTACAATCTGATTTTTGTAAACGTAAGATATTATATAAGACATATTATAAATATGATTTATTTTGGATTAATGATGGTAGAGGTAACTTTTTTCAAACTAAAACTTATTTGAATTATTATTTAAAAATTCAGTTAAAATATAAAATGACTAAAAATGACATGAATCTTATTCAATATGAGTGTATATTAGTTGTATAGTGATAATTAAAAAGAAAATTTTAAATTTAAATTTGATGAAAGAATTTAAATTATTATTTAAAAATAAAAAACGCTAAAGTCCTTAATTAATATATTTAATTGATAAAATTGTATAAATTAGAATACATATAAATGTATATGAACATGTTGATACTAAATAGTAGCAAATTGCTAATTGAATTACCTATCCATCCATAACAAGTTGGTCTTTGATTCTATCACAAATAAGATTCATTTGTATTAAAGATAATGTAGGAATTTGATGAGGATGCTAAATGGATTGTTATTATCTTCATCGCCTATATTTCCTCGAACACCTTCAAGCATATCATTATTAATTATCTTCATCATCACTCGTATCTTCATCTTCGCCTATATTTTATAAAATTATTTGGAACAAATGCCGGACACTCTCATCAGGCTCCCTTGGCTTCCTCGTCCCATCTACCTAATGCCTTTTGCTCTTCCAAAACCAATCTCACAAAACGTACATTCCAAGATGCTAAAGTTGAGAATTTATGATAATCCCTGTTTGATTTCTACGCCTCAGTGATGGGCAAAAGCATGGAGTTTTAGGACACAGTTAGTTTCGTGGTCCGTGGATCGTTAAAGAAAAATCAAGTTTCTCACAAAACAACATAAAAAGATGCAGTCACTCACTACAAAAATAATTTGGATAAAGGACGGAATTACCGATGGAAATAATCCCGTCATAAATTACCAGCGGAATTTTGTCAGTAATAATCACAGACATAATTCCATTGGTAGTGTCTGCTACTATTTTTTCTGAGATGAACATTTTTTGTTGGAAATTTAATTACTGACAGAATTTTCATTGGTAATCTCAATTACCGATCAAATTTGGTTGGTGATCCTGTATTTTTTTTAGTGAATTCCGGCTAGAAATGGAAGATATTCTATCGGTCATTGTTGACCGTCGCTTCCAATCAATCAAAGCCTGAAAAAGTCCACATCACTTATTCTTCCACGACGGACGATGACGAGATTCACGATCAGATAAGGATGAAAAATGGCTACACGCAAGAATGACATTTGTTTGTGAGTACCATGGCCGAGATGTGAGAAGAAGAATAATGAAGAGAGATGTGGTTAAAGAAATCAGAAAAAGGACAAGAGGGGTCTACCACTCCACTGTAACTCCCTCATTGTGAGATGCCAGTTTTTTGGGCTTCTTCGTTGAAGTCACTTTTCGGCTAAAAGCTCGCTGGTCAAAATGTGAACCCAAACAGCCTAATAGACCCTAGACCCCACTGTGCTTTTTATCCATTCACCCTGCATTTTGGGTGTTCCACCACTTTTTCAAACACATCTTATAAACAACTCATTTTAATAAGAAATCATTGATTTAGAATTTTCAAGTTCAAAATGATCTTTTCTTATTTTTTCCCCAACAAAAATTGATATTATTATTGTTATCATATATATTAAATTATTCCCTAGGTATGATTATAAAAAGAAGGTTTGGCAAGAAAATAAAAAAGAAGATATTGTTGAATATATTATTGAGGCTAAAACTCTATCCCTTAGAGTCTATTTCCGTTGGAATTAAGTATGAGTTAAAGTAAGTCTCGTGTGGAATGAATTTCAATTAAGAATAATATAAGTTCAAAAAAGTGCAATTTTAAATTTTGGATACAAATTTATATCAAGATCGCTTATACACTTTGTTTTCTCACAGTCCAACAAACATAAAGTCGAGTCAATTTTTCTCTCAAGTTTTAACAATTTTTAACTAAACTTAATTGTTATTATTTCAAAGTTAAGTTACTTAAAATTTCTCAAAATTTTGAACAATATACAAATATTTCTTTTAACATTTGAAACTTAATAATTAATCTCTTCACACTTTCAATTCTATGCAAATAACCTCAAACTAATCAATTTTTATTCCCTTTAAATTTAATGTTTTGTTTTTGTGTGTGTGTGTGATTTTCAAGTTATACGTGGATAAACTTATTAAACTTTAAGTCATTTACAAATAAATAATGACAAAATTGATAGTATGCGTTTTATCGATCTGCATAAATATAAAAGCTCAGGATTATTTATTATAAAGTTTCAAATAGTAGAAAGGCTACTTGCACATAATATAAAGTTTGGGGTATTTTGTATAGTTTAGCCTTGCTTTAATTAAAAAATATTTTAGTGTATCTATAAAAAAATATTTTAGTATATTTTACTGTTTGTGAATAATTTTAAGATCATAAATAATTTAAATATACATAGATAAAATATAGTACTTTCTCAAATCCTAAATATAAGACTTAGATGGTTTATCTTTTTAAGAAAAGTAAAGGAAACTGATTTTGGGGATTTACGAGGTAAAAATAGTTTTTGGAGAATTGATTTTGAAAAATAAATTTTAGAATTTACAAGGCAAAAATGATTTTTGGAAAATAACTTTTGGAGAATAGATTTTGGAAAAAAATAATAGTGTTTGGATAATTTCAAAACCTAGGTTTTTGACAAAACTTTGTCAAACACCACAAAATTATCCAAAAACTATTATGTATCAAAACCTAGGTTTCAGCAAAAGTTTGCTAAACACCTCTATTTTTTCCAAAAGTTATTCTTCATCAAAACCTAAGTTTTCTCATAAACTTATCAAACACCTCTATTTTTTCCAAAAGCTATTCTACATCAAAATATAGGTTTTGAACCCCAAAACCTAAGTTTTGTCAAAAGCTACTTTTTTTACATTTCCAAAACCTAGGTTTTGTCAAAACTATATTTTTAGCTTTTTCTTTCTCTCCTTCACCATCATCAGTATTTTTTCAGTATCAGTTAGTATCCTTAAGATATTTTTTTAGTCCCTTTCAGTACTTTGAAATATTTTTGTAAGAATAATTATCCTGAAATATTTTTGCAATATCATAATTTTTTTTTTCAAGATGAATAAGTATTTTTTCAATATCTTTAAGTATTTTTTTTGTACTCGTTGGTACCATAATTTTTTTTTCAAGATTGTCAGTACCCTGAAATATTTTTTCAAGATCCTAAAATAAATTTTTAAGATCATAAGAAGTATTTTTCCAGTATCAATTAGTATTAAGTATCTTTTTAGTACCCCTCAGCACTCTAAAATATTTTTTCAAGATCACTCATTACCCTGAAATATCTTTTTAATACCGTAGAATAATTTTTTAAGATTGTGAAATATTTCAAGGTACTGACTTGTACTGAAAAAATACTACATGATCTTGAAAATTTATTTTACGATATTGAAAAAATATTTTAGGGTAATGACCGATTTTGAAAAAATATTTAGGGTAGTGAAAGATACTAAAAAATATCTTAAGGATACTGATTAGTATTGAAAAAATACAGATGATGATAGATGAGAGAAAAAAAGCTTAAAGAAATAGCTTTTAACAAAACCTAGGTTTTGGGGTTTAAAATCTAGATTTTGATGCAGAATAGATTTTGGAAAAAATAAGGGTGTTTGGCAAGCTTATAACAAAACCTAGATTTTGATGTAGAATAACTTTTGACAAAAAAAGGAGGTGTTTGGAAGATTTAGTACAAAACCTAAATTTTGTCTCTAAAACCTAGATTTTGTACTTTGCCAAACAGGCTCGTATCTTGTATATTATTAGATTTTATATCGGTTTATAAGTTAAATTAATTAGTATAAAGAAAAATGATAGATATAAATACTTTAAAATAATTTATTTAGTTTTCTTAATCTCTTTGAGAAAATCAACTGAATTTTATATCTAGGATATGAGGTAGTAATATTTTTCTCAATCAAATCCTAGTGGAGAATAAATTTAAGAAAAGAAATTAAAGTAAAGAAAGGGAAATTTAATTAATTTCCCGAGGCATTCGCATTTCCTCTATCCCTCATGATTTCGTTGAGGTACATGGAGTGTGAAATTCACATCAATACACTCTTGGCTTCTTTCATGACTGTGGAGATGGCTAGCTAAGTGGGAAAAAAATAAAAAGAAAATTTACGGGAATTTTTGTCAGTGTAAAATTTATTGTCTAAAAGTACCCATTACATCTAAGGATCCAAATCTTTGAGCGGGTGTAACCCTTTTTTAGCCTATGCAACATTTCTTTAACTATTTACAAATATCCTTCATTTTACACATAAATTATTTATACGTCTTATTGACTCATTAGAACTGAGTCCCGTTTTGTTTTTGACATTATCCATTTTTTCTCTCTTGCTTGTCTCTTCATAAATAAAGTCATATTAAAAAGTAATAATATTTATTTCAGACATACTTATTATTACTTTTAACCAATTTTAACTATTTTCTTAAATTATGTAATATGATTATTGAGCTCTTATATAAAGGACAGAAGGGAGTATATACCTGATGTAATATATTAATAATGACTTTTTTAACATAAGGATCAAAGTGAAAATAAATCTCTTACAAAAAGACCAGAATGTCATCTTCCAATGAAGCAATGAAAACTTGCATTTAATGTTGATAGTGTTTCAAAATTGATATGGGAACAGAATAGAGTTAATGGAGTGGGAACATGATTACGTTTGGTAGTTGTATGAAATTAAGTGAAGTTTATATCTTCTCAGTACGAACAGGCACTTGATGGAGCGTGAATAGGATTACGATTGGTAGTTGTATGAAATTAAAAGCAATTTATATCTTCCCAGTACGTACAGTGTATAGAATTTGAAAAATGAGCCAATTGAATTGTCGTTTGTATATTTTATATATGTATATTATTAGGTAATCCAAGTATGAGTGAACTTGGGTCCAATGAAGAAAGTCTCACATCGAATAAAACTGAGTTTAATAAGTAAATACTCCATCCTTACCTCATTTCATTTTTTTAAATGTTAAATAAACTAAAAAGTTAGTTAATTATATATTATATATCTTCAAATTATACATTAGTTATTATAAGTCAGATAGATTAGTTTGGTATAAAAATATAAATATAAGTTGCTATAAAGTAATTTATTTAGTTTCTTTAAGATTTTTTGAAAAGTTAATCTTATATTAATGACTGGAGGTAGTATATAATGAAGTAGAATGACCTATAAATTTGAGTTTTGAGATTTTAAGTTAGTTAAATTAAATAGGTATTTTCTCCAATTCTTAACTTGAGAGTGTATCTTATAGTCCTACTAATTTAATATTTGCCAATATTTTTATCATTTACCTTATTGATACTCCCTCAACTATAATAAATGAGAAGAAGGAATAGGGAAATTGAAAATGTTGACTAGAATGTATTAGAAAATACATGTTATAGTAATTAACTTAACTAACTTCTTTAATTTAATTTAATTAGGTAAATATGTCTTCGGTTAACAATCAGTAGTACTGAAGCAAACATCAATGCATGTCACCAATAAATCCAAGAAGAAGAAAAAAATTATACTAATCCACCCCCATCTCTATATATGTGTGTGGGCATCGACCAGAACAATAATGTCTCAATTGATAACATCAAATATGATTGCACTGTGGAGTGTGAGCGATCTGCAGAGATAATACACAGAACAATAGGAAGCAGTTACGGTCCACTGCCTCCCAAAACACAGAGAGAGCCTTTTTAAAAAAAAAAAAATTAATTTATACACTGCATGAGTGGGCAGAGCTGCTCCCCGAACAATTACACTACCTCTTAAGCAGTGAACTGATTTTCAAACTCAAACCAGTCAATATATATACACTTTATGCTCTTCAACTCTAAAAAATCAATGAAAAGACATGTAGTATATTTAGAGTATTGTTGTGCGTCTTTTGGATAACCACTCTTAATTAGGCCTAACAATATCTGAATTTAAAACAGCCAGCTAATCATATAAGAATAGTTTTGTGCCGTATAAATGAAGAACATTTTTATGAAGTTCAACAATATCTATCAAATTACAGAACCTCATCTAAGTATTTTTTATTACAATCAATTTTTTTTATCCAACAAGTTACAGTACCTCATTTGAACATAGCAGATATATAGCGTTGTCATTGGAGCAGCTGTTGACTACTTTAAACCTCTATCACTTTGATCCTATTTATAAGTCTACTTTTACCAAATTTCACATACCAAGGAGATATAGTTATCTCAATGATTATAAGTGTAAATTTTCAACTTTGCTTTCATTTATGATTGGGTATTCTTCAATTCTTTCTTCTCTCTCTATCTTTATGGGTACAATTAATATGGGTAAAATTGTTACAATCTCATTTATTACATGAAACTAGACTTATAAATAAGATCAAATTTTTTTTAGTCAAAATGGATTTATAAATAGGACCAAAGTATGGTATTATTTATAACATCTTATCCACACAAAACTATGCTATTCATAAATGATAAATATTATGTATGTGATTCACCCTCTGAATCTACAGTACACGTTAGTTTTTTGGATTGTGTGTGGATGAGGTTGGGGACAAAATTCATATTGAAATGAGTGTATGTCTCAATATTTAAGTAAAGCCAACAACGTAACACAGAGGGATTGAAGGTAAGACGTGTTGAGGGAGAAGCAAGAAGTGTGACCGCCATGCATGCTTGTATGTTTTGAGATACATGGAAGTTGGAGAAGATGACACAGTGTCGCATTTTGCATGGGGGGAGAGAGCAGAGAGAGACTCTGAAATCAGAATAATCAGAGATATGGAAGAGAGACATGTGAATTTAATTGGAAACGACAAATAAAAATGGCCTTATTCCATCATCCTTCATGTGAACACCGGACCATACAGTCAACCATTTCTGCCTCTAAAATCAGAGTCCCACTTTCACACTTCTGTGTATGCTCTGAATCTCATAAGTAGGGTGGTCCGCTAGATAAGGAACGGATCCTATCCTATGTCTAAAATTTTAAGTTGGTCTTTCTGGTTTTTCTCATTAAATATGACACTCACTATTTTTTCACAATAATTTTTCACCCTTTATCTTTTATATACACTCTTTCTTTAAAAAAACCGTATAATTGAAAAAAAAAATGTACATAAATTATACTTTTATTATTTTTAACTAACATTTTAAACCACCACGTAATTTTGATCGTTACATTGTTTCTTTTATCAGAGGAAATATATCTGGTCTCTCGGGCCCAAGATATAGGTTATCTTTTAGAAGAAATTCTTAGTCCATGGTATAAGTCATATGTTGGGTCAATAGTAAACCTTTTCAAATATTAGTAAATCAACAACATCTCTTTACTTCTGGTGAGGTGATTTATAATATGAACAGGACATATAGTGTATGAATTTTCAATATCCTTCTATAATTTATAAAGTTTTAATCATGTTTAATTTGTCTTTCTCCCAGCAGATTCATGAGAATTAGAGATTTTCAAACTTCACATACGTAAAAGGCGCTTTGATGGGTATATTCAGTTCATCACACATGTGGACTTAGAGTTGGTGCTTTCAATAATTATGGGATTTCCACAACCGTGCCAGCTGCAAAGGCTCTCCCGATACTTAGGGTGGGAGGCGGTACATTTTATTTAAATAAAAAGGTTAGTGAAAAATCCTGTTCGGAAATTTTGTAAGGATGAAGGACTTGAATTGGATCGAGTACCTTCCATTTTGGGATAAATCTTGTTGGATTTCCTGGATTCCCCCCATTTTCTTCTAACCAATTGGATTTGGAGCCTCCTCCTCTTGATCCCATTTCGCCTAACGGATTCCTTCCCTTCATTTCTCACATAATATTCTCACCTCACCACTCCAAATCTGCTTTGACTGTGATTCTACCTCCTTCCTAAATATAACACACTATAATTAATACTAAACTATGTTCAGCTTTCAAACACCATGCCATGGCTTGGACCACGTTTTGGCCTCACTTGTTTTAGGTAGTGTTTGGAAACATGCCAAAACTTAGGTTTTGCACAGGTCGAAATAAAACTCATATCACATACTTACCTCATAAATTTCGAAACCTAGGTTTTGAAAGGTTTTCAAACGTTACCTTAGTGTACAATGGGTCTACACACTAATCTTCAGTGTTGGGATTGGTCGAGAATTATTCAGTGACTTTCTATATAGTGGACAAGTTAAATTTTTTGTGAATGCTATCGATTATACAAAACTCCTCCTTTTTCCCTAATGGACCATGTTTTTGATATTTCTACCTTTTAAAATCAAAAATTAAGAAATTTGATCGAACCATATTTTTACATGATATTTCGTGATCAAATTGGGATTCTTAATGCATTTTATGGGACATTATTGCATGATTAAACATTAATTTGAGTTAAAGACATTTGTATTGAATTAAGTGAAATTAGGGGCAAAATGGTCATAATTTGTTAATTATTCATGCAAATGATTTCTTAGACTTTTGATGCTACATTATGTTTAATCTTGCATTGTAGGTGGTTTGGAAGAAAATTGAAGAATTTGGAAAAATGTCATTTGGGTCAAAATTAATATTTTTCAAGACAGGGGAAAATTACATAAAAGAGCCCCAGAATTCCTAGAAATTACAAATCCATGATAGGGAAAAGATCCAGAGAGAAATTACAGGAAATGACCCAAAATTTTTAGAAATTCAGTTATGCCCCAGAAACATTTCCAAAAGTCACACTTTAGTCCCTGGCCTGAACTTTTAATCTTTGCATATAAGTCCCTGGTCAAACCTTGCGTTTTGACCAGGGAATTAATTAGGTCAGATGCTCGCGAGCTGAAAGCCTGGAATGAAGAATTGAATAAATAAAAAGAAAAGGACACGAGAGACAGAGACAGCGCCGCGGAAGTCCAGACTTGAGCTCGGATCACCTTCCTCCACCTCCGTCGCCAGCGACCTCACCTTCATCTTCACCGTCGCCGGCGACCTTCCACCGACGAGAGCTGCAGACAGACCCGCAAGAACAGAGGAGCAGATCGAAAATCAGATTTGCAGCACCGTGACCTCCTCTGTTCCGTCGTTCACCACACCTTCTACCCTTCCACCGTCAGCCACGACCTCTCTTTTCCTCTCCATTCCAGATTCCATTATTTCTGATTTCAGCGAGTTCACCTTCATGGCTGGTTAACTGTTGGCGATTCTGAGTTGTGAATGATGAGCAGCTGATTCCTTCACCATCGTCTCTCAGTAACTCTGCCCAACATTTATTTTCCCATTCCATTAATTTCCATACATGACTGGACTGAAGATTTTATTGTGTTTGGACCTGTTTTGATGATTGTTCGTGGCTAGCTTTGCAACTTGGTGATGAAGATTTGTTCTCGAGCTCCATTGACTACATAGGGGAGCTTTTCTTTCATTCCATTAGTCTAGATTTATACATTTGGATTGCCTAGTTTTAGGAGTTATTGTGTATAATTCTGGAACTGAGATTGATGTTAATTATCTCTGTTGGTTTTATATATGTGATAGATATCGGATTTTGTAGTGTGAAAAATATATATTTGAATTTCTTTGTGTTTACAATGAGATTATATTAATTAGCGTGTTATTGTCTAATTAATTTAGTTGATTTGTGTCTTTGAGGAACTGTTTAGTACCCAATTTCAAGAAGACACATGTTACATTATTCCAATTTTAATTGCACATTAAGTGGTTTTAAACAATTTCTCAAGAGGTAGTAGTTAGCTATGTTTGTATGAGCTACTATTAATTGAGAATATTGGACTCAAGAGTTATCTGGAGGTTTTTCATTAAAACTTAATGAAGTTTAACTCCTATTTTTTGAACAATGATAGCAACTATCTTCATTACCAAGAGCATCCACCATTCACATTTTCATTCTCCATTTCATTTTACAAAGAAAATACCAAAAATAGTAGTTTAGGATTTAATTTAATTGCATTCATATTTTAGTTTATTAATTCGAAAATCCAAAACTCAGTTTCCCCTTGTTTGTATTGCATTTACATGTTATTTAGATTACTTAGGATTCAATAAAAGGCTCCTCGAGAGAGAGAATGATCCTAGGTTTGCCTATACGTAATTCTTGATCAATTTTTGATTGTGGACCCCAAGGCTAAAGATGAAAAGGCCACTCGATCAAAATCCTTTTCTTATCATTCGGTCTTCACCTGCGCCATTAATGTATAAGGATAAAATTGGAAAACATTCTAAAACAATGAGTCTAGTTTCACCGTAAGTTATTTTCGAATGATCCACCTACGTACATCATGCAAGACTGACAAATTAAATGAATTAAAATTGTAACAGCATATTTTGAAATGACGTGATAACCACTCTACATTCAGGTGAAGCTAGATGGGGTTCTTAGTTGCGAGGGTAATTAAGGATTACATGCATATGTTTTGGTTGAGGTACGAGGAGCTATTTGAATTTGAATATAAATATAAATATTTTTAAAATTGGAGAATACAAATTAATGTGATTAGCCTGATTTGAGGCTTATATAGAGGTGGAAATATGTTTCAGTAATTTGTTATTATGAAATCATGTAGGAGAAGTTTTCAGCCTCCACCAATATAACATTTTAACATTAATAACATATCACATCATTCTAATAAATAAAAATTTCAAATAAGGATTTTTTTAAAATTTCTCCCATTAAAATTATATACATTTTTTCGCCAAGCCATGCAGCAATCACTCAAAAGTTCCTTTTCATCCAAACAGATTTTCACCAAAACATGCCGCATGTCAATCAAAGCAGCTTCTCTTTCTGGTACGGTAACAAACGTCAGTCTTTATTAAGTCAGGTCAGGGGTCTGGCTTGGACGCTTTGATAAATTGCTCTACCAGATGGTCTAGGTTGTAAAATAATCCAAGGCCAAAGATACATTTTAAAATATATTATTTCAGATATCTCAATTTTTTTTTTTTTCACAAAAAATTTTGCAACCGTTTGCAACAAATTTTTCCTTGGTTTTTTTTAATGATTTTTCGAGATCAAATTGGACGGTTCAAATTATCTGATTTTTTCCAGACAGTTTTGATACTTTTTTAAAACGAAAAATATAAACTGTACTTTTTTTTATATTAAAAATATAGGAGAGGGGTTAGATTCACAGACATGATGCTATGGCTTTAAAAATATAAACTACTGATCAAAATAAACTCTCCATAAAGACGAAGTTGAGATTTGAGGAGAATCAAGACTGCCCAATCATTTGTTTGTAAGGATTGCCCAGTCAAAGTGTGAGCCTCAGCATATCAAAGATTAACTGTGAATAAAATTTTGGGCCTTTTGGGACAAAGTTTGAATGGCCCAAATCACTCAAAGGCTTGTGTTGGGCTGTTGGCAACCAGAGACTATGGATTGCCAAGAGAAAAATATATGGAGGGACTTGTTGCAAGTATGAACACAAGGCCTTCCAAGACATTCAATTTCCGTCAAACAACCAATATAATCTCGGAGACACCTTACACGGAGAAGAACACAAGTCCTAATTTTATGAGCCAATTATTGAGAGGGTTTTAACCTTAATATTCATGAGTCGACAAAAATTAGGTCAAAGTAAAAAAGTACTAGGGAATATTAGAGATGGAAATAGGTCAAACCCCTATCAGGTGGCCTACGGCCTGGCCTATTTAGGGCTTGGTATGGCCTGACCTGTTTATTGAAAAGGCTAAGCCAAGGCTTATTTAAAGGTCTAAATATGTAAATAGGTCAGATCTTTTTTGTTAAGCCCTGGCTTGTTTACATGTTAAATAAATATAATAATATTTATATAATATAAATAACACAATTTTAATTTTTTTTATTCTTATATTCTAATTTTAAGTATAATTAGTTAATTATATTTTTATACATATTATTATATTAATTAATTATAGCCTTTAAGGTCTGTAATATGAAACCTTTTTAAAGGCCTACATCGTAAGTAAGCCTTTAAAAAGACTTCATGCCTAACCAGGCCTTATGAAGGCTCGGGCCTGAGCCTAAAAAAAAGGCATGTATTCAAGCCCAGGCCCAAACTCAGGCCTTTCCCCTTTATTACAAGCTCAGGCTTATTTAGCCAAAGCCTGGCCTGGCCTGACCTATTTCCATCCTTAGGGAATACTCTAGGTTCTTAGGCCCTATTTGTTACAGGGAAGATTTGAGAAAGGAAATGAAGATTAGAAGAGAACTTTAAAAGTTGAATTGTTTGGTATATTAAGGAATAGAACGTAAGGTGAGGGAAAATAAAATATTTGGTAGAAAGAATTGGGTGTTGGTTAAGTAGGAAAATGAGGTTGAAATTTCCACAATATCCATCTGTTACGTTCGAACCTTAACATTACGTTTGAACCAAATAGCCTAGTTCAAACTCATGTAATAGCAGCAAAACCAGTACAGTAACACTTAAATAGGTTTCAAAACCAATACAGCAAAACCGTCTGATTTGAATTGCAGCCCAACAGTCTACTTCAACTTCTTCGACCTAGATTCAATTTCTCTAGTCTACTTCAACTTTTTCGACCTAGATTCAATTTCTCTTTCGACTCCAACAGTAAACTTCTTCACCGAAAGCGTCTTCTAGCTCACTTATGTGTTTGAGTCTGGGTTTGATCATTTCTTGCCTTCTTCACTGTGTGCGCAAAAGCGCCTTCATCGAAAGTTTTGTCCAGGGTCTTTTTGGTATGAAAATGTAATCTTCTCGGAGTTTGTCAACATTCCCGCCTATTTCGGAGGGAACCATTTCTTGTATGGACGTGGGAAGCTTGCACCTTATTAGAATGCTACTCAAAGGAAGATTTTGCTACCAAACAGGATTTTTTTGTAGAAGATTGTCATCTTTCTTTCCCTTGGTTGAACTTTCCCTGAAACAAACCGGGTCTTATTGATAAGAGATGTATATCACTAAGACAATTAAAGATTGGAGGGAGTATAGAATAAACAATATAGTCATGATTAAATAACGACAACATGAATGTAATAATAAATTAATATTAAATATATACACAAACATTAAAAAATAGGAAATTTAGAACGAATTTATAATTGCAACAGATATTTTTCATAAAAAATGATTAATCTGGAGACTAATCAACTATATGCAACACACACACACATAAATGCAGATCGAATGGCTTTTTTTTTTTTTTTTTTTTTTGCTTATGAAGACGGAGAGATGATCGAAAAAAAACAAGCCAGAAAGATGCTTAGATTTCGAATCAAATGTATTTTTACATTATAAAACATATAAATCTTTAGGACTAATTTCTGAACATAATCATGGAGCACAAGGGATAATCATAAATTATATTTTCTGTACCCTTTTGGGTTCACAGGGGCATATTCTGGAGTTTTCTCCATATTATTTATTACTAGTATTTACCCAGAATCATGATTATACTTTTGGTGCCTAGTGCTTACCAAACATCACGATCATTATACAGTGAAGTAAGCAAGTATTATCATCATGATTGATATTATTATAGTTAATTTTACTCCGGAATTTTGATGCAGAGAAATTTTGTCCTAACCATTATATTAGTTAATTTTGATATTTAGTTGCTCAAATATATTAAGCTAACAATTCACATATCATTAACATCATTTTTGTCAAGGTGGAAATTTGCTGCGGAAGTCTTAAATCTAACTTTAAAGAAAAAGGAAATATATGACACATAGACTTCTGGGGTAAATTTAAACTTTAACATAAATGACTGGTGATGCCATATGAATTGTCAATTCAATATATTTGGTTAACTAACTGTTAAATTAACTGAGACATTGGCCAAAATAAAATTTATCTTTTTAAAAATTCTGGGCAAAATTATCTTTTAGCGAAAAGTTATATTGTAAAATTATAATTGAATTATTGTCTGGGGCATCACTTGGGGGGTTATCACAATATCCATAAAAAAAAGAAAGATTAATAGCAAAGGAAAACTGTGTGAAAACCATGGTGTAATTTGGAAAATTTTACTTAGTAACTAATGTTGAATTTTACGTTTAATTTGGCGAGCTAAAAATTAAGTTTTGGTAGAAAAACGTGAGTTTTAAAATAATTTTTTACCAAACCCTTTCAATTTTAATCATATTTTAAGAAAATAGATTCTAAGGTTTTCATAAAAGTAGATGGCTATTAACAAGCGGTTAATTGAAATGATAAGCAATCTCCGACTCCTATAAGGTTGAGAATATAAATTTAAATATTAAGAAACACAGTTATTAAGAAACCATTTGCATTCTAAATCTCCATATTAGTAAAGATAAATAGAAAACACAGTAGTTATCAGTAAAGGCGAAAACTAGTAAATCTCAAAGGGCATTATAATTTTTTTTGGGGGGGGGGACTAGATAGCCATGGTTTTATTATGCAACAAAACATCGAAAAATTGATTAACATGGTCCTTATAATTTATCTCCATATTTGATCAAGTGTCTGTATTTTTTATTTTGTTTGAATTAATTAAGCAGTCATGGTTTGATTCATTAGAGATACAAATCCTTAAGTGTGTCAAAACAATTTTAACACCACTAATTTCAATTTATAGAATTACAAAAATTTCAATTTTATGGAATATCATTCATTTCATTTATTATTTTTTTAACACATGCATTACTATAATATCCTTAACTAATTTTAATCTAAATTTTAAACCAATATCAATCATATCTTTTATATATATATATATATATATATATATATATATATATATATATATATTAAATTTTAAATTTATAGCACGTCGTATCCTTCAAATTAAAGAGTCAAACAAACAGCATAACTCTTTGTTTAAACTCTTTACTATACATTTTATAAAAAATGTCTTGTTCAATATAAAAATTCTGAAATACTCCCCCGCGTCATCTTAATAAAATCATAAAATTAGATTTGAATTGTCTTAGTCTTTATGATTTTTTTTTTTTCCATTTTTACTTCTCATTAGTGCAGTAATTAAAATATTGATAACACTTATATTTACTTTCTTTCTATTTCTTATTTTCCTCTCATAAATAAGGGCATATTTGGAAAACATAGTTCAAATATATATTTTTTTAAAAAAACTATTTTTAACCATTTCTTTAAGTTTTGTGGGTGAAAAGACAATGATATTCTTGTTTTATTTTTGAATGTTCTTATTTATCTTGTCAATTTCTTTATTTATCTTGTAAATGGCCAAAATGTTATTGCTAACTCCTACGTTTTTTTTAATCCCTTCACTTGTCTTGTAAATTTTTTATTTATTTATCTTGTTTTAAAAATCAAGATGAAAAAAAAAATATATATTTGAATAATCCATACTCCTCCAATCCTATATAAATGTTGTGATGATGATGAGATGAGTGAAAATGAGGAAGACAGTATTGAAAACATGCAGAACACAAGCCATTCATAAAATATTTAAGTGCATATATGCATACATATACACAAAGAAAATTAACAGTGATAAACTCCTGAAAAGTTTCTGTCCACACCTATAGCTAAGACGCATCAATTGATTGAGATGATATCAAGCATTGTTTGCCGTGTCCTTTTCTGTTCCTTGGCCACTTGACTTGCTATGCTTAGTGAACTTGTCCTTCAATTTCTTCACCACCCAATTAACAAATATCATTGCCATGTATATACCAATCAGTGCATTAAACCCCATAAAAATCCTAGTGGCTGTCACCACCGTTTTCTCATCATAAATCCCAGATGGGGTGATAAGGCTGAGGCCAACAAAATAAGCACTTAGAAGGCAGGTGAGAGTGATAACCATGCCTATAGATAGCATCCACAATACAAACCTATGTTTGAGAGGAACTCCACTTACAAACAAGAGGGCAACACACAGAGATGCAACAAAAGATATGGTATTGTAGGTTATAAAATCGTGAAAGAGATGTGGAAAAACATGAACAAACATGGATTCGCGGATGTGGACATGAGGGAACAAAGAAGGTGAAAAAAGAAGAACCCTAAATTAAATTAAATCATTTTGATCAAATGTTAAAAAATAAATTTGTAAGGGATAATAAGTCCCTCACAAATCTAATAATTTTGCGAGGGAATCTATTTTTCCTCATTAAATGTCTTAATTTTGTGAGGAAAACCTATTTTTCCTCATAAAATAAGTTAATTTTGTGAGGGAAAATAGAATCCCTCACAAAATTTGTGTGGGGTTTTTAGTTCTGTCACAAATATACAAATATTTGTAAGGGAAAAATGTTCCTTCGCAAATTTTACATTTTCTAGTAGTGTGATTTGTTATGTTTGTGACTTGTATATAACAGCCCCGTAAAGATCGAACGTTCAAACACTAACTACTTAAGTAGAAAACAAAGATTATTTTAAATATACTTATTATTCTTAACTAACATTAATCATTTGTCTATACTTTTCGAAACATAGCTCCTCGACCACTTCGTTGGCCCTTCGCTACATTTTCATTCAATATCTTTCGTATTACAAAGCTCTTGGAGCCCTTGGGAATTCGCTTAACAATATCAGCGGCATTATAACCCATGTCGTTCTTCAAGTTCGATGCTTCGGATCTTATCTTTGGAAGCAAAACTAGGTAACTCAGTCTAAACAACAACCAACAGGTAAGTTTAATTTTTCAAGCTTGTGACTTGTATATAACAGAACCAGGAGGAGAGATCAAAACACAGACGTATGTGAAAGAGTAATAATATGAAAATTTCAATTCGAATCTTGCCTCCTTGCCACCAATTCTTTTTCTTTTTCGTAAATTAAAATCTACATATGACAAATGTATTCCTTGCAACATGCGGTTTTACTAATGGTTAACTGCATCATAAATAAGAAAGTACTGTCGCTAAGAATATGATAAAGTAAAATATAAGATGAAAAATGTGTCATTTCCAAATGTTTGATGATAAAAAAAAAAATCCAAAATATACACCTAACTTAATTTGGCTTGAAGGAATTCAAATAAGTTGGGCAGTGAGGTCAAAATATGGCTGGATAGCACTCTAATAAAGCTTCAAGCACACAATAGTAAAAGCAAATTTATTACAATTAAATTCCAAGAGCATGGAAACAATTAAACTATGAGGAAGTAAAAACTAACACAACTCATCAGTCCACCGCGAAGTTACATGAAGTACAATAAAATAATAATAATAAAGCCAAGAATATGACCCTCACAATATAAAGGTCCACTACTTAGAAACACGAGGGGCCTGCTGTTTGAGAATCACCAAATAAGGCTGCCACCTTGTTTCTTTCTCTTTTCTCTTAATCTCTCTATTTTCGTTATAGCCACTACGAAGTCGTAATATTTGACGCTTGATTTTTGTTTGAATCTTTTTCTTCAGTTTCCAAATGATAAAGCAAAGTTATCAGAAGAGAGGAATGACCAAGAGAATTTCAGTCTGAATGGGGCCCCATCACTTCCACTTTTTATTTTTTGAAGTATCGATCATTTATATAGAGAGCTTAACATTCAATTCAACTTCCATGTTAATAATTACAAAAAATATTATATGCATCACACTGGTGAGTCGCTAGTTGTCACCAGTTTTGCCAATGAACTCATCAAGGCATAAATAAGGAGAGAGGGAAAATGTTGAGTTTCTTAGAGTATAGGCAAAATCCCATTCAGGGTCCAACCTATCAAAATATTGTCAAAAAAAATCTAAAGAAAAATCACATATAAAAAAAAACCCTAAAACCTTTTCTGATTTTTTTTTTCAGAAAAGGTTATATATACTGATATAGTTGTTAACGTATATTGATATAGTTATTAATAAGTATTGATTTAGTTGTTAAAATATAGTTGTTAATATGTACTAATTTAATTATTAATATTGTCTTGATATAGCTGTTAAAGTTTTCTAAAATAATACTAGAAAAGGTCCTAGGGCCTTTTTTGAAATGTTACTACCACAAAAAAGGTTTTTATTTCTCTAAAAGACGTCATTTTTTTTAAAACGAAGTAAATGATAAAGGTGGACGCATTTTTGTAATTATATGTGAGAAAAGTTGATTTTTAACATCTAATTTTTGAAATTGCTTTTGGCGTTTAATTTCAAAACTTAGACGCTAAAAGCACAGGGATAGACAAAACACAAAAAACAAAAAAATTGAAATGACTTTTGACGTCTAATTTAAAAAATTAGACAGCAAAAGTGAACCAAAAGCATCGCTTTTGGCGTTTAATTTCAAAACTTAGATACCAAAAGCACAAGAATAAGCAAAACAGCCACAAAAAAAATTGAAATGACTTTTAGTGTCTAATTTCAAAAATTAGATGCCAAAAGTGAACCAAAAGTATCTAGATGCCAAAAGCACATGGGATCGGCAAAACACAAAAAAAAAAACAGATAAAATCAAATTGAGATGTCTTTTGGCGTTTAATTTTTGAAATTAGATGCCAAAAGTCATTTCAATTTTTTTTTTGCCTATCCCAATATCTCACCCTCATTTTAGCATTTCTTTCTCAACTTCGCTTAGTGTATCGTCCCTCTCTCAACTTTGCCTCCTGTCGTTGTAGCTCGCCGTCGCTTTCTCAAATCCTCACCAGTGCGCTCGCCATCCCAGCTTGGATCACCTTTTCCTTCATTCCCTCCCCAAAACAGTCGTGTTGAACCAGTATCTCAATCGAGTTTGTCGATCTGTATCGTGATGTCGTCAATCTTTAGGTTTATCAATATGTACTGTGATGTCGTCAATTTGAAATTTAGTCCATCAAGTCTATCGATTTTATTTTTTTTGCTTTTGTTCTGATTTTTAAATCTGAAATTTTGGTTTGTTAGTTTGAGTGTTAGATATGTATTTTTGGTTTGAGGTTGCCGTTGATCTGTTCTGTGACTTGTATTATCTTATTTTTCATGTACATCCCTGATTGTTATTATCACATATTTTTATTCAAATTGTTGTTGATCTGTACTGTGATTTGTCTGGGTTTTTTTTTTTAAATGCGTTTGTAGATTAATTAGTTTGTTTAGAGTTCCTTCCCTTTTACTATGAGTGTTTGTATATCTTCGTCTATTTTCACTCAGATCTATAATTTCATTTCTCAAATTTGTTTGATTCAATCTCCCGTTTGGGGTTTTTAAAAAAAATTAAAAAAGAAATGATACAGCGTCCTAGATAATTTCAAACGCCATATTTTGACCTTTCTATGCTTCTTGAATATGCGTCCCTCTGATTTTCGACGTCAAAAGACAAAAAAAATGGACATTAAATCTGTTATTTTTAGTAGTGTGAAACTTTTGTTTGGGTCTTTTTTGATAATATTTTGGTTACTTAGACCTTAAGAGAATTTCTCCTAGAGTATACTCCTTTGTTCCTTAGTATAAAAGTTTTTCATTAATAAAGGTAGATTAAAAAAGTTAAATAAAGTTCTTAATTCTAACAAATGTGCTGTTATTTGCCTATAGATAAATAAAGGGTTAAGGTGTAAAAATACACATATGTTTTACCTCCACGAGCGTCCAACACCATATGTTTTTTTTTTTGTGCAAAAATATACACGCCGTTAGGTTTTAGGAGTAAAAGTACCACTTCCGTTAGTTGATCGTTAATTGACCGTTAACCATGGTGAAACTACCTTTTTGCCCTTAGTTTAAAATAATTTAAAAAGAAAAGGGTTAAGGGCAAAAGAGTAATTTCATCATGGTTAACGGTCAGTTAACGGTCAACTAACGGAAATGGTATTTTTGCTCCTAAAACCTAACAGCGTGTATATTTTTGCGCAAAAAAAAAAACATATGATGTTGGGCGTTCCTGGAGGTAAAATATATGTGTATTTTTGCACTTTAACCTATAAATAAACTCAATTATTTAATAGAGGTATAAACCAAGTTCAAGGCTATAATTGTGGAATGAATGCAAATGTATAGAAATACCTTATTTGGTTGTTGTAAATTCTCTATTCGTATGCGAGCTTCTTGTTTTTTTCCCATTCGAACAGGTAGTCTTATAATATTGATTCTGGATGATATTGGCTACTTAATTCTTTAATTAATCCATTGGTGGATTAACAGAACTAGCTAGCATGTGGACACGTCATTGATACAATCTGCACAAACTTGACCAACAATGTATGTTGATTATAATGGCAGTTCGGACAATGTCGACTTTGATTTTTAAGGTTTATATCTTCATCATCAATTGGGCTATCAATATAATGAATGTTGGGTAGAGAGAAATTACTTATGTGAGAAAGTTGGGTGGAGGGAAATTACTTATGTGAGAAAAGTTGTTAATTTCACTTGAAACTCATTACTTCAATTTTGTTCCTTCTATTTTTATAGAGAATAATTCTGACTTTTTTTGTACTGATGATTGATTGATCATGCTGTCTCCTATGCATTGAATAAAGAAAAAATAAGGTAAAGTTCGATTGAGGAATTGAGCTTGACGATGTATAAATAAAAGAAAATAAATTATGTACATTTTATTTTTAAAAATTCAACTGGCACAATAATCTTTTTTTTAATTGAAATTATACAAATGTTTCGTTTATTTTTATAATTTCTCCTTAAAGTAAAGTAAATCATATAAAACTTTCTTAAATTTCATTGAAATAACATCTCTCTCTCTCTCTCTCTCTCTCTCTCTCTCTCCAAATAAAAAGCTTATAAAAATGGTTTTTACATAAATTTTGTGATTAGGTAGGACAGGATGAGTAAAAATTCAGAGGAAGGCAGCAGTGGAACATGTAAAGCATAAGCCATTCATTAAATATTTAAGTGCATATATACATACACAAAGAAAATTAATAGTAATCAACCCCTGTAAAAAGGAAGTTGTGCACACATAAATTACCTTCTCATCATAAGCACTTTCATGACCCAAATTATGACAACTTCTCACATAATATTTAAGTGCATATATACATACACAAAGAAAATTAATAGTAATCAACCCCTGTAAAAAGGAAGTTGTGCACACATAAATTACCTTCTTATCATAAGCACTTTCATGACCCAAATTATGACAACTTCTCACATATATTTATTTTGAATACTAGAAAATCACTTTTTTAAAAAGCCAAATCAGTCTAGACGAGAAATCATATATTTCAAGCACTAGCCATGTTGTGGTCATCACTTGACTTGCTTATTCTTTTCTTCACTTCCTCCATAACCAATTTCACGGCGACGTATATACCAACCAGCGCATACAAACCATTAACAATAAAAATGGCTATGATCATGGTCATGTACTGAAAATTATCAACAGGGAAGACAAACCGGACACCAAGAAGATATGAACTTACTAGGCACGTGATAGATAAACCCATGCCTCGAGATACCATCCACGACACAAAACGAACCCTGAGAGAAACTCCCAATACAAGCAAGAGGGCAATCCACATAGATGCCAAAAAAGATATGAGATTTGAAATCATGAAGAAGTTAAAGAGTGGTGGATCCATATAACTAGATAGGGCTTCACCGGGACATGGTCCTCTAATAGTGTTGTTTTCTCCATCCTCATCGATGAACCACGGCATGCACCCGAAGGGTCCTTGAGATAAACTATAGAAAGAAGGATCAGAACTATTACTTGATTTTATATTTTGTTGGATGACGCTCCCTGGAGGGTTAAGTGCAGCTTGAAAGCTTATGGTAGAGATGACAGAAGCCACTGTACATATATTCCCCCTCATGTTCTCTAGCCGTTCGCCATTGTAGACAAGCCATTCGTCTATGGTGTTGAAAACATCTATCTGCAGCCTCCACTTCTCCTCCTTCTTCTTCCCACAACTCTTTTCTTTCTTTTCACTTTTGATTCCAAACTCCATTAGAATGACTTGCATTTCAAGGCTCTTAGAGTCCTTGGGAATTTGCGCAACAATATCTGTTGCTCTATAACCCATGTTGTTCTTCAAATTCAATGCTTCTGATGATCTAATTTTTGGGATTGACATGAGGTACCTCACAGTCTAAACAACAGCCAACATGCAAATTTATTTGTTATGCTTCTGTTTTATGACTTGCATAGAATAGAACCAGAGAAAGATCGAAACATAAACGAACGTGAAAGATTGATAAGTATTAGAGTTTAAGAAAGTCACACGTGGACTAACTAGACAAAAGATTAAAGGTATATATAATCAAATTGGGATAAGCTATCTTGGTAGAAAGACAAACTTCATATTTATATACTTGTATCTAAAAATCCAATAATAGATAAAAAAAAATTACCTCAACTTGCTTCAACATGATAGCCATATGGAGAATGGTGTTGCCGCCATCCGAGTCTCCCTCAATGAGCATCTTGTTGATGTCATGAGTATCCAGAGCCACCAAATCTTTAAGGATCTCTAACTGGTCGTGCATCACACACAAGTGCAAAATATTTTTCCCCTTGTCATCATAGAACGCCAAAGACTCTTTCTTTGCTCTAATCAGCTCCAAGACAACGTCTCTTCTGCCTCTTATAACTGCGTAGTGCAGAGGGATTCTGTGTTCCTGGTCATGAACCAAGCACGCCTCTCCACAAGCTACCAACAGTTCCCTCACAATGTCGATGTGGCCTTGTGCGGAAGCCAAGTGAAGAGGTGTCCGTTGGGATGAGTCCAACTCAAGGGCCAGTTTGGGGTAGTGAGCAAGAAGGGTTTTGGTGAATTCGACGTGGCCAAGTAATGCTGATTTGTGTAAGGGGGTTTCAAAGAAGGTTGTTTGTGAGCTAACTTTGTGCAAGATCAATGGGTCTTGCCGGAGTAGTGTGTTCAAAGTTGAAACACAGCCTTTTAGTTCTGCATCGTATAGATCTCTCATTCTCTCTTCTTCATTGTTATCATCTATTTTGATTTCCATTTTCGCGTGTTGATGTGGAATTGGATGTGTGCGTTTGCATGGAAACTATTTATAGACCTACCATTTCACCCCATCTGTTTTTCCCCCCCACAAATTTACTTCGCTATTTTTACTTTCTTTTCGTATTTAGTGCTCCTGTTTTGAAAGTATCAAAAGTACATTACGACCTCCTGCGCTTAAATAAATTCATGGAGGAGGCCTATGTTAACTATCTACTATATTTACTTCACTATTTATTACTATGATTTTCTTATTTACTACTTGAATAAATTAATGGAGAATGCTACTATTGCTAACTAGTTTTGAACACAGAGCAATAAATAGCGAAGTAAATAATTTTCATAAGAAAAATTAAAGTAAATAGCCAGCAAATACAATTTTCAAACTAAAGGTAATAAATAAGAAACCAAAGTAGTAAATAACAAAATAAATATGAAGAATATTTAATTGTGGGAATTTTGTTGATGGGAAACAAGGAGTCACTTGTCTAGAGCTTTGATTGTTGATGGAGCTCCGGCGAGGGACTCCTGATAAGGGGTGGGCTCCCGACGACAAGGGGTTGAGAGGGATATATTTAAAGGAAAAAAACTGAGATGGTGATTTTTTTTATAATATTTTAAAATCCCAACAACTAGTTATTGAAATTTGAATCCTACTTGGATTTTGATAATAAGATATTTTAGGGATTTTTCTTTAAAAAAAGAGTTAAGAAGTAAATCCGCTTCAAAAATATACAATCATGAGCAATATTGCCCTAAAAGTTTTTTTTGTCCTAATGTCATTCCGAAAGTCTTAAAACATAACAATATCACCCCTCTTTCAACAATTTTTTATGTTGACCATTAGTTTTGACTGAAATTATTTACTTGGCAGCCACACGTACTCTCATCCTTCCAACTCATCATGACATGTCATCCTCTCTCTGTTGTTCTACGTTTGTCTCTCCCTCTCCCTCCCTCCCTCCTGTGTCCCTGGTCCTTCCTTCCTCCATCCCTCTCTCCCCCCCTCCCTCCTCTATTCCTTCCACTTGCCGCCATCGTCCCATACCCTTCGTCATTGTCACACTCGTCAGCAGAGCAATTCTCGTACATTGTCAAGTTGTAAGTCTGATAGGGCAAATATAGCCTAAGACTCCGCAAGTGCACATGCCGTATCAAGTAATAAAGAATGAGTAAAGTATCGTTCTCACTAGGACTTAATACCCACAACTTTAATTAATAATTAATTTTACACTTTCGTTAATTTGAGCTACCAAATTGAATTTAATTAAGAAACTAAAACTAAAATTAAGATAAACAATCTACCACAATAATCAAATGAGCAACCTAGAGTCACTAATCCCTTATTATCTTCATAAACCTTTATTTCACCAATTTAATTACTCTTAATATCAATTTTGTTAATCACGAGTATTAGTAGCTATAAGTGCCTGTCGGTCCATTTATAATCCTCTCTTAAATAGAAATTGTTATGTCTAACAAATTTACTCAAGAGACAATTTAATTCGGACATACTCTTCTACCATTATATGAGGCAATTAGGTAGATCCCATATTACTTAATCTCAAAGCTTAATTAAAATTTATTTCTTTCAGGTAGATCCTAATTCTCAAATTCATATTTAATGATGGCCGTCACTAAATAGACAAAATTAAACAACATTAAGCAACTAAAATTAATACTAATTATAATTAAATAATGAAACTAAGTCTAATCCATTAATAAAGTCATAGTTCTTCTAGATTGCAAAGTAAATTAGCCACATATGGCTTCAATCCAAATCCAAATAACAGCAAATAGGAATTCAGAGTTCACAATCATCCTAATAAAGTCTGTTCTTTGATTGATTGCGCTTTGCCTCTCTGTCTGTGTTCTTCTTTGTTCGTTGCTGCCTCTGCTCTGCGTGTTCCAGCCGTCACCGACAGACTCCTCTCTGAATTCTATTTTGCGTCCAGTCTCTGTTCTTGGCCGTCAAACTCTGTTCTCTGATTGATTGCCGCCTCCTTTAAATAGATAGAATTTAGGGTTTGATTTGCGGGGTCCACGTTTTTCTTTTGTTTTCTTTTACTCTCCAGGTTCCTTTTTCTCCGTCCAGCACCTTTAATAGATTATATAAGTTAGGTTTTTTTTTTTTTTTTAATTGTTGTGGGCCCATGCACACTTGATCCGTGATATCTCATACCGGCTTTTAGATTTAGGTCTTTCTAATTAATCCATTCCCATTCAAGTTCATGGGGCCCACTTCCATTAAATTTGAAACATAGTCGCCGAATCCCTCCTGATGCCTCTGATTATGAGAATAAAATAAAAAAGATTAAATAATAGTAATAGTAATAATAATAACAAAACTGAATTTTTATTTCTTTTTTAATTTTTATTTAGAAAACTTTTCATCTATTACTTATTCTCTAAACTTAAAAACATTTATTTTAAACTGAAACCCAACCAATGACGCATCAATTTGATTTGAGCTTATAATCATATAATTTCATAGAAATCTCTCAAAATTGTTTAGATAACTCCTCAAATATCTTTAAAATGTACTTTATATATATATAATATGGAAAGTTATCAAAGTTTGAATCACAGTCTGGTTGAAATTCGTGTTGAAGACTAACTGTGTGTTTGGTTTGAGGGGAGGGAAGGAAGAGAGATAAATTTTTCCTCTCATCTTTATTAAATTGCCCATGAAAAATTTTTAAAATTTCAAAAATGCATTCTCAACAAAAAAAGAATATTCAGCCCTAAGAGGATTTGAGGATAAAAAAAGATAATGAGAAAATCAAAAATAAAATAGGAAAATGAAAGCTGAATTTGGTACTATTCTGTTTGGTCTCAGAGAAATTGAAAGAAAAATTTTCATTTAGTGTACATCAACCCACAAATATTTCATCTAGTTTGAAAAATTTTCAAATAAGAATGAGTAAATCTGGTAACTATTTCGTGTTATGGTATAATTTCCCTTCAATTTCAATGCAACCAAAGATAGCATTTTATTGGATAAAATGACAAAGACTGGAAAATGCTCACAGTGAAAAATGGAGGGACTGAGATTTGAGCTTACTAAGACAATTGTCGAGGTTGAAGCAGTGGCGGAGCTAGAAATTTTAAAGACGGGGGTGAGATAAAAAATACTACATTATAAATCAGAAATAGAATATCACAAATTCCATACCACACTTCATGTCATAAATCACAATTTTTCTAACTAAACCCTAACTTTATTTTCCTCAAATCAATACATAAAACAAATCATAAAGAAGATGAAACTCTCCTCGAAGATACATATTAAAATGCAAGAGATAGTTAGGCTCCTTACTTGTGTTGATGGACAAACACGAGCTTCAAAGAGTCAAAAGCTTTAGGTGAAACAAGTGATTGAGGATTTGCACGATCGGCGAGAGACAAATAGGGCGTATGATGATTTCCCAATTTTAATAGATTAGAGACATATTTTGTCATATTTAGGAAGTCATCAATACTAAATTAAGAAACTTTTCTTAAGATTTTAAAAGATATTAATCTGGATACATCATTTGTGGGATTTCAACTTAAAAATAATAAGTTGTTACTTAATTTTAGGAAATAAAATAATAATGAATAAATAAGAATTGAAGGTTTTTAAAAGAAAAAAAATAGTTGTTATTATTATCAATTATAATAATAACAATTATTATTATTATTATTATGTAATTCTTTTACTGTTTTAAAATTGATCATTCTATAGTGGTGTCAAAAGTATTACATTGTCAAAATATCATTCTACATTTACTGTTTTAGAATGATCAATTGTAAAGCAATAAAAGTATGACATACAGTTTCCTCGCCCAAAAAAAAAACAATTAATTTCATAAGGAGCTGATGAGCATGGCTTTTCTGGTCTAGGTTTCGAAAGTGCGTACAATAATCTGCAATTCACTTACAAGCCGCCACGGCATCTTTGGATTAAATAAAAATGGGGCCCAAAAATTCATAACAGGAGGACATAAGACTCCCGCCATCTATTTTATTTTTAACTGAATTGTATGTGTGAGTTTTTTTTTTCTGACAAAAAAGATATTTCTTAAAAAAAAATTGGGGGGCCCACCCTAGCCCCCCCTCCCTCTGCCCCTGGGTTGAAGGCTTGCTTAGTAGCCAAAGCAGAGTAGTTACCAGCGGAAGTGTTTGTGGTGACATAGAAGAACCAGCTGTTGGTGCCACTGACAGTGTGATTGGTGTATACAGTTGTACCTATGATGGCGGAGATAAAAAGGGCAAACACAGTGATGATGGCTGCAGTTGCCGATGCCATGGTCGGCATGGATGCAGATAGGATGATTCTATAAAATGGGTTGTGTGGTTGAGTAAGAGAAACTGCGGAGGAGGAAAAGAGAGAGAGGGGGAGATGGAGGAAGGAAGGAGTAGGGATGGAGGAGGGGGAGAGAGAGCGATGGACGGAGGAGGGACGGAGAGACAAACAGAAGAGAGAGAGAGAGGATGATGTGTCATGATGAGTTGGAAGAATGAGAGTATACGTGGCTGCCAAGTCAGTTATTTCAATTAAAATTAGTGGTCAACATAAACAGTGGTTGAAATATTGTTTCAGAGTTGATATTGAAACTGAAAAAATGTTTTTTCAAGTAATATTATTTTCAGTCAGTCGTGTGTTTCCGAAATAGATTTACTAGTTAATCTTTAAAAGAATATTGACGTTATTTTACTCTCTTTTTTTCACTCACTCACGGAAGCCAAAAAAAAACGGAACCGGATTTCCTCCTCTGCACTAAACTCTCTGCTGCCCTCCTTTGCAATGAAGTGACGCCGTTTTGGCTCAAAAAGCTGAGCATGTGCCTTTTTTTTTAAAAAAAAAATTAAGATACTGATTGGTACTAAAAAAATACTTCAAGATGTTAAACAGTACTAAAAAAATACTTCATGATCTTAAAAAATTATTTTATGTTCTTAAAAAAATATTTAAGGAAACTGAATGGTACTAAAAAAATGTTTTAGAATACTGATTCATACTGAAAAAATACTTCATGATCTTAAAAAAGTATCCATTTTTTTAGAATACTGATTGATACTGAAAAAATACTTCATGATTTTAAAAAATTATCAAGATACTGGAAAAATATTTTAAGATCTTGAAAAATTATTTTAGGATCTTGAAAAAATATTTTAGGCTATTAATTGATACTAACTGGTATTTTAGGATACTGACTGATACTAGGAATATACTACAGTATATTTTTTCAGGAGCCTAAAATAATTTTTCAAGATTATGAAGTATTTTTGCAGTATGTGTAGTATCCTGAAGTATTTTTTAGTACCAGTTAGTATCTTAAATTTTTTTTTTTTTTTAAAAAAGGCACATGCTCAGCTTTTTGGGCCAAAACGGCGTCACTTCATTGCAAAGGAGGGCAGCAGAGGGTTTAGTGCAGAGGAGGAAAGCCGGTTCCAAAAAAAACACACGGGCCCTTGTGGGACTAATGAGCAATGCACAATCATATCCATGACATAACGATGATGACGTACACCACAATCATATCCATGACTCAACGATGACGTACCCACAATCACACAAAAATCGTACACTACAATCACATAAAAATTGACACGACTTGAGGCATTGACTTAGATGAGGATCACTCCAAAATGCAGCGATCAACTTTTGCCTAGGAAATATTATTGTTTGATTATTCCAAAATGTGATTTTTGAGATACACAGACACCATCAACTGTGAAACTTAAAAAATTAAATAAACTTAGGCGATAAAATGGATTAAGTTATTATATTTAAGATGGAATTCAACATTTAACTAGCTATTATATTAAGAATTGAGACTAATATCATATTATCAAGTGTTTTTAAAAGAAAATAATTTATAGGTCACACAAAAATGGGTCACTTTTAAATTTATTAGTCAATTTTATATTGCTAGGTTAAAAAAAAACATTATAAGTATCGGTTTCAAGTTGAGCAGTTAATTTCAAGGGGCATTATGATCATGACACAAGGGTTTTTATTTTAATTAATTTAATTATAAAATCCTATTTGTAATTTCTCCTTTTACCTATTTCATTTACCATTGACAATTCAACATGAACAAAATGCGATGGAATCCAATTATTGCCAGACACAATCACATGCTTGAAAAGATTGTGGTACCTTGTATGATTGTGAAACGACTCCCTTTCCACCCGAAATACGGTCCCAACAAAGATTTAGCCGTAGAAAGTTTAAACATTTGGTTGTTGGCGAAATTGGAATGCTAATTCTCAAGTAATGAATTACTAAGTGAAAAGTCAAGATAATTATTGCTCGTAAAGGACGAACTCTAATGAAAAATTCAGGCTACACATGCAGGTCTCCATTATTAAGTTTTGTAGGACTTATATAGGTCTCTATTATATTCCCCCGACATTGTCTTTCATTAGAAATATAGTTTGATATCGACGTAAATGGGTGCGTGTTTAGTTTAACTTATTTTAAATTATTTTTCGTTAATTGATTTTTGAAAAAGTTACCATACACTAACTTATTTTGTGTTATTATAAATAGGGGGAAAAATAGAAAAAAGAACTTTGAAATTGAAATATCATAAATTATGTTTGCTATCAAAAATTGGTAAAGGAATGACGAAGTTTGATAAATAATTCATAATTCATTTTTTGAGAAAATATCTTATTTAAAGTTTTACAATTTCAAAATTGTTTTTCTATCATTTTTCCTTATAAATTTTATTTCGCAAAGCATAAAATTGATTTTTGAAAAAGTTACCAGACACTAAATAGCACTCCATAAACAACCAAAAGGGCATCTTAATTGACTTTAGAATTTTATTTATATTAACTGGAATTTATATTAAAGAATAAATTTAAATAATTAATATCATTTAAAAAGGAAAATTCCAAAAATAAAAGACTTTCAAAATTTAAGAATATAAATTTAGGTATTAAATTTCAATAATTTCAAATTAGGGTATCAAATTTTGAAATGGTGTAAAGAAGACATCACTTCCCTCACTTTTATTTTTTTAGATTCCCCCAAGCACCCCACACTTGAATATTTACTACATTTTATTTCGCTATTTATTATTTTCTTTTCGATATTTACTGCTCCTGTTTTGAAAATTCGAAAAGTACATTAAGACCTCCTACACTAAAATATATTCATGCAGAAGGCCTATGTTGTTAACTATTTACTACATTTACTTCACTATTTATTACTAAGATTTTCCTATCTACTATTTAAATAAATTGATGGAGAATGCTCCTATTGCTAACTATGTATGAAGAAAGAGCAATAAATACCGAAGTAAATAATTTTCATTAAAAAAAACAAAGTAAATAGTCAGCAAATAAAATGTTCAAATTTTCAAACTAAATATAATAAATAGCGAAACCAAAGTAGTAAATAACAAAAATAAATATAATAAATATTTTTTTTTTGCTTACGCAAGGTATCCCCACAGCCGACTGCCATGATACTAATCCTTCGCCCTAATGTCAGCACACAAAGCGGTAGAAGGCTGGCCACGAGATGTTTTCCATTCACAAGAGTTGATGATCGAACCTCTAACCACTTGTTTAAATATAATAAATATTTAATTGTGAGAATTTTATTGGTGGGCAGCAAGGGTCACAAGCCTAGAGCATTGACTGTTCCCAAGATTGATGCAGCTCCAGTGATGATGGGCTCCTATAAAAATGGGTTAAGGGATATTTTAAATGGAAAGAAAGTGACGGATAGTGATTTTTTCAAAACATTTTAAAATCCCAACAACTAGTTATTGAAATTTGGAAGAATGACAGATAAATTTATAAATGAAATTTTAAAACCCCTAGAGGTCTGTTTGTTGGAAATTATATCCTATGAGCTAAGTATTATGTAACTAAAATCAATTAAAATATCGTATTTTAGATTTTATTTATAAATATAAATCAAAGATTTAATTTTCGGATAAATATACAGTATTTCAGATTTAATTAAATAAAAAGATATCATATCTCAGATTTATTTTATAAAGATAAATTAAATATGTAGGCTTTTAATTTGGATTAAATAAATAGATTGGATTAGATTTATTAGACAGATTTAATTAATTCTATTTAAATCTAAAATTCGAGTTCAAGATTAATTGAGATTAATATTAAATATTTTAATACGACCCAATTAGGGTTTTAAAAACTCTATAAGAGATATTGATCTAATCGTATTAAAGTAAGCGAACAGCCGCAAAAGAAAAACCCTAGAGAAAAGGCGTAAGACGCAAAGTAAGAAGGCGCTAGCACGCTGACATTCATGTTGAAAAGCTGTTCAGTGTGGATACTGGTAGAGGGAGCGGATCTGTAGAGTCGGCTCCTAGAGATTGATCGAGCAAGAAGGCGTTAGCCCATGAGTTTGAATAGACGCACACGAGCATTCGCAAAGGTACAATTTCTAACATACAACCTGATTTAAACGCCATTGATAGATCCTCTGACGGGATTCGTAAAATTTTTAATTCGACTGCGTGTACGGATCTTAACACTGTTAACATTTATAAATGAACTAAAGGTGGCATATATCAAATTGTGATTTCAAAATGCTAATGAATTTATTATTACGACCTCAGTTGTTAAATCTTTTTTTTAAAAAAAAAAAGAAAAATGAGCAGCACCACTGCCTACGACCGCTGGTGGACTGAACACACACACACACAAAGGGGGAGGGAGGGAGGGGGAGGGAGAGAGAGAGTGGGGGACTTCGGTTGCTATCGCCGCCATATATGGATAGAGAGAGAGATATGATTTCGGGTTTTTGGGGTGGATTTAATAGGCAAGATGTGATTCTTGGAATCAGAGTTGGGATTGAGGTGGAGGCTTGCCAGACAATATCCGAGGATCCAGTGAGCATTTGGACAACCTGATTAATTGAAAGAGGAAAGTGGTGGGGTAGGGGCGGCAGATTTGGATTTGTTGATGGATTTGGGATGTGGTCGTTGTTGGGGCTGGACTCCATAAGATAAACAGTAACCCTCGCATTTCAAAAAGTTTGTAATGGTATTCACAATAGCAATAAGGGGTTTGACAAATTTTTTAATGGTTTTCACAGGAGCAATAATCATGAGTTGCACTTTTAACAACATTCATAATGAGATTCACACAAGCATTTGTCAGTCAGGGTTCATTCACAGTTGTGAAATCCATTACAAGTCTTGTGAAAATAATTACTGAACTTGTGAAACCCATTACAAATATTGTTAAAAGTGCACAAATATCGATGAACCCTTACTGACATGTTGAGCCTTAAAAAACTCTTGTGTGAAACTCATTACAACTCTTGTGAAAATTATTAATAAACTTGTCAATCTTATTACGAATATTGTTAAAAGTGTACAAATGTGGGTAAACCCTGACTGACATGTTGAACCCTAGAAAATGCTTGTGTGAAGCCCATTACAAGTCTTGTGAAAATCACTACTCAATTTGTGAATCTCATTATGAATGTTGTTAAAAGTGAAACTCAAGATAATTGCTCTTGTGAAATCAACTAAAAATCCCTTCAAACCCATTATTGTTCTTTTGAATTCCATTACGAACTTTGTGAAATGCTAGGGTTACTGTTCACCTTCTCCTTCATCTCTCCATCCTTCCTTTCCAACAATGGAGTCCAACCCCACAACCACCAACTTTCGTCCAAGCCGACACTTCCTCCTTTAATCAATCATACAAATGCTCACTAAATCTATCAATTCTGTCCGGCAAGCCTTCGCCTCCAAACCCAACTCTGACTCCAAGAATCAAATCTTACCCATCATCAAATCCACTCAAGAAAACCAAGATCTTATCCCTCTCTTTCTCCAAATGCAACAACGACAGAAGCCCCAGTCTAGATACAAAGGCAAAGGAGAGGCGACAACAATGAAACCTCTCTCTCACTCTCTATTCAGTCTGCTGGAGATGGCGTTGGTCATTTTTTAAAAAAAATTTAACAACTAAGAGTATAATGATAAATTTATCAACATTTTAAGATCCTAATCTAATATCTATCACCTTTATGTCCTTTATAAATATTAACAGATCATTAAGAATTTTGAAATTTCATCTGGAATTTATTCGTCATTCTCCTTTAAATCTTGAAAAGCCTACTTGTATTTTGATAATAATACACTTTAGGGATTTTCTTCTAAAATGTTATTGACATTATTTTACTTTTTATTTTTTTCACTCGGTCACGGGAGCCAAAAAAACACATGGGCCCTTGTGCGACTAATGTGCAATAATGCAAGTTGTTTCAGATTGATTTGATGATAATCTTGGCTTCTAGCTAGCTAGTTCTAGTTGATGATAATACTAAGCTTCTAGCTACCTAGTTCTACATCATATACATGACTCAACGATGACGTACACCACAATAATATAAAAATTGACAAGACTTGAGGCAGGTTCACATTTTATGTTTTCTTTTGTGTGTTTTTATGTGTTTATCTCTAATTTTAAGATGGAGACTTTTTTTTTTTGTATTTTTATTTATATAGATTAAATTATAATGTTGTATTAGAAATATTTTTTCTTTCAATATCTTAAATTAATTAATTTTCAGTCCTACAATAAAAAATGTTTTTCCTATAACAATAGTAACTAAAAATTAATTAATTTAAGGTACTGAGTATTAAAATATTTCTAGGTAAAACATACAATTTAATCTAAAAAAAAATTGAAATGCATAAAAAAATATTTAAAAAATCCTTACCCCAAAATTAGTGGGATGAACACATAAGAAGAACATAAGAGTGAAGTATGGAATGTGAAGTCAAGCATTGACTCATAAGAGGCTCACTCCAAAATGCTGCACTCATCAGCTTCTGAGTTAGAAATATTATTGTTTCATTATTCTAAAATATCTTTTTTATAATGACTATTCTTATATATATATAAAAAAAAATCTTTAATATATACCATCAATTGAGAAATTTTAATAAAAAAAATATAAATATGGGAGATAAAATAAATTAGGATATTATATTTAACACTAAATTTAACATTTAACTAATTGTTGTATTAAGAACCGAGACTAGTATCATATTATCAAGTTTTTTCAAAAAAATACTTACTGATCACACAAAAGAAATTTATGAATGGGATCGCTTTTAAATTTATTAGTCACTTTTATATTACAAGGTTACAAAATATATCGTTTTCAAGTTGAGCACGTAATATCAAGGGGCACTATGATCATACACACATTTTAATTAAAAAAGACTGAATTTTCTAATAATAATTTAAAAAAATGAAGGTTTTTATTTTAATTAATTTAATTATAAAATCCTATTTGTAATTTCTCCTTTTACCTATTTCATTTACTATTGACAATTCAACGTTAAAAAAAATTAAAAAAAAACTCGATGCCTTTGCTGGACATAAACATGTGTATGTATCTATGATCTGATCATCAAAACTTTCAGAAGTTCATATAATTAAATTTTTAAACATGCTATGCCTTTGCTGACAAGGTATGTTTATTAATTAAATGGTTTCATCTTTATTGTTGGGGAGAATAATATTTAAATATTATTCTCCAGTCTTGATTGAAAACCTCAGTTTTAAGGTTTAGGACTTTATCACATTAATTGTCCAAAACTCGAGTTTACATTTGGAAACTTGAGTTTTGTTTTCAGTTAAAACTGGGTTCCAAGGCTCAAATCGTAATACTCCTTTTTGTAAGAAGGAAACTCGAGTCTTGATATGAAAACTTGAGTTTGTACTTAAGTACATAGTGACAAACTGCAGTTTTGATACACAAACTCGAGTTTGCGTCACATCTTTTAAAAATTCAAATTTGACGAATCTATGAAATCTTTCTTGTTTGATCTTAATACTTCCTAACATCATTCATCAACATCACTAGATATGTTTAACCTATTTGCTAGTAAATTTCAATTGATTTAGAGATGATTCAAGGGAATTAAATGTGTTGTTTCAACACAAGCAAAAAGCATGTCAAAACATTAAATGCAAAGTACAATTAACTTACTATATACTGAACAAACAACATCTGCACGATGCAAAATGGATAAATGCTTCTTACCTAAACTAATCTCTGACATTCTAACTGACAAAACTCAAAGGAAGTCAAAATTGATCCTTTGAACACAAAGAATGAACAAAAAAGTAGAGAGAGAAGAGACCAAAGTGCCTTCAACAGTTGGATTAATGCACCAACGGTCAGAATGAAGATTGCAACAGTCATTTAACACTCTCTTAATATAAATAGAGTCATTGATTCGACTCAACCTTAGTCGCCTCAGGGTCGAATCACTATTTACCACGAATTAAATGCAATACAGTGCAATTAACTCGGGATCGTTCTCTTAATCAAGGAGCCAAATTTATTTTGAATTTCCTAAGATAAACTAAGTGATATGAACATGGTTAGAAAATTGGGGTTCCTAAAAGAGTTTTCTCTACTTAAAATGCATAAATAAAAATAAAGAAACTATTCCTAATTTTTTTTTTCTCTTTTGGAAATAATGGGAAAAATACTTGGGATAAAAATAAGATTAAATGATTAATGTTCTTGGTAATGAAGAAATGACTATCCTTGCTCTTAAAAGATTATGAGAGTTAAAATTCATTAAGTCTTAAGAAAAACCTCAAGATACCACTTGAGTCCAATATTCTCAATTAATAGTAGCTCCTATTACCATAGCTAACTACTATCCCTTGAGAAATTGTTTTTGCCCACTTAATGTGTAATTAAAATCGGAATTATGCAATATGAGACTTCTTAAATTGAATGCTAAACAGCCCTTCAAGGATGCAAATCAACCACATTAATTAGACAATACCACGCTAATCAACATAGCTTAATTAACACCACAAAGAAATTCATACACATATAAAAATCACACCACTAATTCCAATCTTAACTACAAATATCAAACTAACAGAGATAATTACCATTAATCTCAGTTCCAGAATCATATATCAAAATTTAGAAATTCAAATATATAATCTTAGACTAATAGTAAGATAGATAAAACTCCCCTAATGTAGCCCAATGAGCTCAAGGACACATCTTCATCACCAAGAACAGAAAAATCAGCCACTCATAGCTTGCTGGAAGATCTCGCCGGAATCTGAAAAATGCTCGCCGGAAAATGCAAGAACTCGCCGGAAAATGCAAGAAAAATGCTTCAGCGAGCTCCAGCAGACTCTCGGCCTCTTTCCTTTCCGTCTCTCCGAACTCCCTTTCGTTTTTCTCCAGCTGGTTCTTCGACGGTGGATTCTGAAACTCAGCTCTCCCTCCAGCTCTCGCCTCCCTTTCGTTTTTCTCCAGCTGGTTCTCTCGTCCCTTTCCTCTCTTCGAAAAAATCTCCCGCCAGCTCTCTCCTTTTCCTTCGTTTCAGACTCCCCTTTTCTTCTCCCAAAACTCTCGCCCCCCCCAGCTCTCTGTTTTCCAAAACTCGCCGCCTCTTCTCTTCCGTTCTCGCGTTCTGTTTCCTCCGTAAACCTATTAATTCCCTGGTCAAAACGCAAGTTTTGACCAGGGACTAAAGTGAAAGAAAAAAAAGTTTTCAGAGAGGGACTAAAGTGTGAAATTTTGAAACATACTTGGGGTAAAACTGAAATTTCTGAAAACTCTGGGTCATTTTCTGTATTTTTTTTCTCCTGTCTTCAAAATATTAATTTTTGACCCAAATGACATTTTTCCAAATTTTTTCCATTTAATTCCAAAACATTTACCATGCATGATTATACATAATGTAGCATCAAAAGTCCAAGAAATCATTTGTATAAATAATTAATAAATTATGACCATTTTGCTCCTAATTTCACTTAATTCAATACAAATGTCTCTAACTTAAATTAATGCTTAATCATGCAATAATGTCCTAGAAAATGCATTAAGAATCCCATTTTAATCATAAAATATCATGTAAAAATATGGTTAAATCAATTCCCCCACACTTAGACCTTTGTGCTCCTGAACAAAGGCAATTAAGTACAAAATTTCATATCCAAATCACTAATGCATTTAAAATATAAGCAATTTCATAATTATAAACCAATGCATCAATTAACCAACTTCATCAAGCCAACTCTAGTCATAATCAAACGATGTGAAGAGATTAGCTAACTACACAATCAAGTATATTAAAATGAAGCACAAGAGACTCTCAAGGTATTTCTATTTCACTCACCTCACCTCATTGGAATAATTTCACTCTAGCTCACTTAATCATCACCTTACCATAGGCTTGTAACAACTCTAACATCTCCACTACCAATAGCAATTAATGAAATGAATCAAGAGGACTTAAATGACTTGTAATGTTGGGTGGAGGCTAAATGGAATGAATTAATTAGAAAAATGAATAGTTGATATGCAAGTCAAAGTTAATGATCAAGTTCATAGCATCTAAATTACTTTACAAACTTTGCCAATTCTTTTGGAAATTCATAAATAAATGCCTTCTTGATATTATATTTTTTACAAAACACTTTCCTCCTCTTTTTTTTTTTTCTTTTTTTTTTTTCAATACTTTTTTTTTCTACTTCTTTTTCATTCTTTTCTATATACATGGCATTTCTTTTTTTTTTTTTTTTTTTTTTTTTTTTTTTTTTGGGGCAATTTTCCTTTGATTTTTAAAATGCTATGAATATTATAAGTAATGAAATGCATACAACATAGGAATGGCTCAAAATTGGTAGCAAAGGGCATATGAATGTAAGTTTGTGTTTGGGTGAAAGGGATTAAAATATGAATGCCTCTTTCCTCTTCATAACACTAATGCAAACATTGTTTTGAAAAAAAATTGGAACAAGTTCTAGAAGGTGAAAAACCAAGTGAACATGCACACATGAAAGGAATTAAGGCTCAAATAACCTTCCAACAAGGTTTTTCTCTAATGCTCACTCTAACACAATCAATTGCATAAGAAGCTAACAACAAAACATCTACTTAGTTATTCCAAGAGCTAGCCTTACAAACACAATCAATTATGATAATGCCCAACCCTTAAAAACACTAGTGATGTAGAAACTCTCTTTTTCAAAACAAGGAGTAAGCAAAAATCCAATTGTGGGTTCATTTCTCTTCCCATTCGCTTGAAAAAACAAAACATGGTTTTAAAAAGTTGCCAAAACACTAGATCTCATGAAAGCTCAAAGAATTTTTTTTTTTTTTTTAGTTTTTGGCATTTTCTCATTTAAAAACAACCAATTAATTGGGATTCAAAATGTATTCCCCTCCCCCACACTTAATCAACACATTGTCCTCAATGTTTGAAAAGCAATTCTATCATTCTAACTTGTTCCTTAATGAAGTGGAAAGTTGTGAAGTTCAATTGCAATTGAAGCACAACACATCAACATCATATAAAGAGAGAAGAGAGAAGAAACAAGTCATAATAACAGAAAATTAGAGTGAAGAGGCACAATGGCAATTAAGCAAGGTAGTGGCTAAGATGCAAAGCATACATTGGGGGTTTTTATTCAAATTATTAAACTATACTACTTCTACTTTCCTACTGAGATAGTCTCTCCCCCACACTTATTTCAAGCATTCAGAATCATAAGTGAATTGAACAATCCAAAACAGCAAATGAAAGTGAAGGAAAGAGACAACCTGGCCTCAAGGAGGCTTTGATGATGAATCACGGTAGAGCTTGAGGAGATGTCCATTGACTTGAAAGTCCTTCCCAGTAGTCTCATCAAGCAACTCTACCATGCCAAATGGATGTACTTTGGTGATAGTGTAAGGCCCACACCATTTATCTTTAAGCTTCCCGCTCAACAACTTGAATCGAGCCTTGTATAGCAAAACATGATCACCAACTTTGAAATCCTTTCGGATAATCTTCTTATCATGAAGAAGCTTGGTCTTTTCTTTGTAAATGCGAGAACTCTCATAAGCTTCTAATCTCATTTCCTCAAGTTCTTGCATTTGTAACTTCCTTTCCGAACCAGCTTCTTCTACATCCATGTTGCACATTTTCACCGCCCAATAGGTTTTGTGCTCCAACTCTACCGGAATATGACATGCTTTACCATAGATAAGCCGGTAAGGAGACATTCCTATTGGTGTCTTGAATGCAGTTCTGTAGGCCCACAGTGCTTCCTCCAACCTTAAGCTCCAATCCTTCCTTGAAGGCTTGACTATCTTTTCCAATATATGTTTGATCTCTCGGTTGGATACTTCCGCTTGCCCATTCGTTTGTGGGTGATAAGGAGTGGACATTTTGTGGGTTACCCCAAGCTTAACAAGTAAGTTATCAATAACTTTATTGCAAAAATGGGAACCTCTATCACTTACTATAGCCCTTGGTACTCCAAATCTACAAAAGATGTTAGACTTGAGAAATTTGGAAACCGTTTGGGCATCATCTTTCCTAGTAGGAATGGCTTCTACCCATCTAGAGAGATAATCTACGGCTAACAAGATGTAGGTAAAGCCAGATGATGGTGGAAAAGGACCCATGAAATCAATGCCCCAAACATCAAATACCTCACAAAAGAGCATGGGTTGTTGTGGCATCTCATTCCGTTTACTTAACCCTCCAAACCTTTGACATTTATCACATGCCTTACAAAACAGATATGCATCCTTAAAAAGGGTAGGCCAATAAAATCCAGCATCTAACACTTTCCTAGAGGTCTTATGAGCACTAAAATGTCCACCACAAACCATTGAATGGCAAGCAAAAAGTATGTCCTTGGACTCGGTCTCTGGAATACACCTCCTGATAACTTGATCATTGCATAGTTTCCATAAATAAGGCTCATCCCAAATGTAGTGTTCAGCTTCTCGTTTAAGTTTTTGAGCCTGAAAGGAAGACATATGCTCAGGAATGAGGCCGGTCACAATATAATTCACTAGATTAGCAAACCAAGGAGCATAAACAGATATAGACACAAGGGATGCATCAGGGAAATTATCACAAATTAAATCAGAATCAAGTACTCCCTTTGTGCCATCCGGTAGTCTACTCAAGTGATCTGCTACAAGGTTTGTAGTTCCAGGTCTATCCTTGATGCTTATATCAAATTCTTGTAGCAATAGCATCCATCTAATGAGCCTTGGTTTTGATTGAGGCTTGGTGAAGAGAAACTTCACAGCTGCATGATCTGTGTACACAACCACTTTGGAATTGATTAGATATTGTCTAAACTTATCTAATGCAAAAATCACAGCAAACAGTTCTTTTTCAGTGGTAGTGTAATTCCTTTGTGCACTATCCAACGTTTTGGATGCATAAGCGATCACATTGGACAATTTGTCATGCTTTTGTCCTAGCATGACCCCCACAGCAGAATTAGAGGCATCACATGCTAGTTCAAAAGGCAAAGTCCAATCTGGTGCTTTCAAAATAGGAGGAGATATCAAGTGTGCTTTTAATTCATCAAATGCTTGTTTGCAAGAAGTATCAAAGACAAAATCAACATCTTTTTGCAATAGTTTGGATAATGGTAGAGCTATCTTACTAAAATCTTTAATGAATCGGCGGTAAAAACCCACATGCCCTAAGAAAGAACGAAGTGTTTTGACACTAGTGGGGTAGGGCAATGAGGAGATCACCTCAATTTTAGCTCTATCAACTTCAATGCCCTTGCTAGATATCAAATGACCAAGTACTATTCCATGATCAACCATGAAATGGCACTTCTCATAATTCAAAACCAAATTTTTCTCAATGCATCTAGCAAGAACATTGTCCAAACTATTTAAACAAGCATCAAAAGAATTACCATACACTGTAAAATCATCCATAAAAACCTCCATACAATTTTCAAGAAAATCAAAGAAAAGTGACATCATACAACGTTGGAAAGTGCCCGGTGCATTACATAATCCAAAAGGCATTCTCCTATAGGCATAGGTACCAAATGGACAAGTAAAAGTGGTCTTTTCTTGATCTTCAGGAGCTAATGGAATTTGGAAATATCCTGAATAACCATCTAGGAAACAATAATGACTCTTACCCGCCAACCTTTCAAGCATTTGATCTATGAAGGGTAAGGGAAAATGATCTTTCCTAGATGCTTCATTTAATTTCCTATAATCTATGCACACTCTCCAAGCATTTTGCACCCTAGTAGGTATCAACTCATTATTTTCATTTTGCACCACAGTTATCCCACTCTTCTTAGGCACTACATGTATCGGACTAACCCACTCGCTATCAGAAATTGGGTAGATGATACCCGCACTCAATAGCTTGGTTACTTCTTTCTTAACCACATCCAAAATTAGGGGGTTGAGGCGTCTTTGGGGTTGCCTAAGAGGTTTGGATTCCTCATGCAAAAGGATCCGATGGGTACAAATAGCAGGACTAATCCCAGGAATGTCAGCTAAAGTCCAACCTAGAGCCTTTCGATTTCTACTCAAAACATTAAGCAATCTCTCCTCCTCATTCACAGACAAAGAATTTGAAATAATAACAGGCAATTTTTCATCCACAGCAAGGAAAGCATATTTCAAATTAGAGGGGAGAGGCTTAAGCTCTAAATCAGGAGGTTGAACAATAGAGGGAATTAGTCTAGGAAGATCAAGGGTAGTAGAAATACTCCCCTTTATGGACTTAGAAGGTGCATGACTTGTGCTAGGCTCCATAGATTTGACCACTTGTTCATTGGTCTTCCCAAGTGTGGATTCACTAGACTCATGAGACATGTCTAACACATAGAAGTCAGCAGGAAAAACTAAGTCTTTGACTTTGACAAGCAAATCCTCAATGATGCCTTGTGGGTGCCTAATGCTCCTATCAGCTAGTTGGAGAACCACACTAGTCCTCTTAAGCTCCTTCACACCAAGAGATTTAAAAATGGCACTAGGCATGACATTAATGGCTGCACCTAAATCTAACAAGGCTTGAGCTACATGCACATTACCTACGGTACAAGGTATAGTGAATGAGCCAGGATCCTTGCACTTAACAGGGAGTTGGGGTTTAAAAAGGGCAGACACATTAGAGCTAATTTGCACTCTCTCATTAGGCCTAAACTTCCTCTTGTTAGTGCAAAGCTCTTTCAAGAATTTGCAATAACTGGGCATAGACTTGACCAATTGAAAGAAAGGAACATTGATATTAAGCTTGCTAAACAAATCATACATTTCTTTTTCAGTTTGTTCCTCATGCATTTTCTTGCCTTGAAAATAAGCTTTAGGAAAAGGGAGTTGAGAAATTTTTACCTCCTTACCATCAGTATTGGATAGGATGCCTTGCTCGCTTGTCTCACCTTCCTCAAAAGTGCTTCTTTCCTTGGAGCTCACCTCTCTCAGAAGTGGTGGTTGTTCCACTTGAGGTTGCTCAACTACTTTGGCCTTCTTCTTCTCAAGGATAGCTTTCTCTTTGGAACTCTCAGAATCAGGAAGCTTCATTGGGGTTAATGGTGGACTTTCAACTTCAATTTCCTCATCCACATCATTGTCAATCTCTTCAGGGAAGTGTACTTTCCTACCACTCCTTAACTCAATGGCATTAAGTGATTTAGGGTTGATGACAGTATTTGAAGGAATAGAACCACTTGTCTTAGCATGCACATCACTCAAAGAATTGGAGAGTTGAGTTAAGTGAGATTGCATAGTGTTGTTCTTCAATTCCAATTCTTCCAACTTCTTGCATACATGAGACATTTGAGTACTATCACTTGCCCTATCACTTTGTAGATTTTGTAGGCTGGTGGTGATAGAAGAGAATTTACTCTCATTGAAAGCTCTTTCTTCCATCATCCGGTTATCCATGCTAGTGAGTTTAGCAACCATACTCTTCAATAATTGATTGGTCTCATCACCTTTAGACTCTTGAAGAGGAACCATTTGCCCACGATTTGACCCATATGGTTGGACTTGATATGATGACCCTTCTTGATTTCTCCAACCAAAATTAGCATTAGGTCTTCTACCTTCATTGTAGGTGGTAGTGTTAGAATCCCATCTTGGTTGTTGTTGGTTAGGCCTTCCTTGATACATAGCATTTAGTTCTTCATGTTGATTAGGGCATAGACTTGAAACATGCATCATCGAACCACAACTATCACAACTAGGTGCAACAAGAGCTTGTGAATTAGGAGAATGAGGTGCTTGTTGAATACTCAAATTATGAAGCTCGGATGTGATAAGGGAAAGTTGTGAAGTAACTTTATCCATTTTAGACTCAAGTGAGACCATCCTTTGGTTAGAGCCTATCTCACAAACTCCTCTTATCTCTCTCACATTATATTGTTGAGTATTTCGAGCTCTCATCCGAATTTGAGCCCACGCCTCATCAGCCGTGCAATCTTCCAAAGAACCTCCAGCTGAAGCATCTAAAATGCCCTTCTCATTAGGTAAAAGGCCATCATGGAAGTATTGAATCAATTGTTCATCAGCAATTTGATGGTGTGGACACTTATTTAAAAGCTCCTGAAATCGACTCCAATATTCATAGAAGGACTCTAAGGGGTCTTGTTTGATGGAGTAAATTTCCTTTTTAAGCTCTGAAATCCTTGAATCAGGAAAGTACTTTTCCAAGAAAGCTTTCTTCAAGTTAACCCATGAACGAAGAGCATCATTAACATGCCTTGGTAGCATCATGTACCATTCCTTAGCTTTCCCTTCCAAAGTGAAATAGAACACCTTTAATTGCACATCCTCTATTCGAGCACCAACGGGCTTCATATTTGAGCAAGCCAAGTACAAAGCATTGAGATGGTTGTAAGGGTCCTCATTTGAGAGTCCATGAAAGTGAGGTAGTGAATTAAGCAAAGGCCCCTTTAGCTCAAAATTAACCTCAAGGTTAGGGCATGCAATGTTGAAAGGATCATGAGTGACATCCGATCTTGTTACATCCCTTATGGTTCTCCTCCTTGGTTGATTATCGTTCACTTCTTCCATATTTGTACCTTGCGAAACACAATCACTCAAGTCAATGAAAAAATCAAAATTAGAGGATTGATCAGATTCCCTCTCAAATTGGTCGGTCATGCAAAGCTATCAAGCAAGCAATGAAACAATGGAGTGCCAAAATTGTGTTGCATTCAAGTTCAAGCAAGAAAATGTGCAAGTGGACTGAGTGCAACTATGTGTGAGTGTGTATGTATGGACAAGTAGAAATGCTAGTGCAAATGAAAATGCAAAAACAGAGAAAATCAAGATATTTTTTTTTTTCTATATATAAACAATTAAACCAAATAAATAAATAAAAGAAAAACCCAATAGGCTCACAAGGGCAAACCCCGATCAATCTGAACCAATTGACACTTAGTAAACCAAAGGAGTCAAAATTGACTCCCCGGCAACGGCGCCATTGATTCGACTCAACCTTAGTCGCCTCAGGGTCGAATCACTATTTACCACGAATTAAATGCAATACAGTGCAATTAACTCGGGATCGTTCTCTTAATCAAGGAGCCAAATTTATTTTGAATTTCCTAAGATAAACTAAGTGATATGAACATGGTTAGAAAATTGGGGTTCCTAAAAGAGTTTTCTCTACTTAAAATGCATAAATAAAAATAAAGAAACTATTCCTAATTTTTTTTTTCTCTTTTGGAAATAATGGGAAAAATACTTGGGATAAAAATAAGATTAAATGATTAATGTTCTTGGTAATGAAGAAATGACTATCCTTGCTCTTAAAAGATTATGGGAGTTAAAATTCATTAAGTCTTAAGAAAAACCTCAAGATACCACTTGAGTCCAATATTCTCAATTAATAGTAGCTCCTATTACCATAGCTAACTACTATCCCTTGAGAAATTGTTTTTGCCCACTTAATGTGTAATTAAAATCGGAATTATGCAATATGAGACTTCTTAAATTGAATGCTAAACAGCCCTTCAAGGATGCAAATCAACCACATTAATTAGACAATACCACGCTAATCAACATAGCTTAATTAACACCACAAAGAAATTCATACACATATAAAAATCACACCACTAATTCCAATCTTAACTACAAATATCAAACTAACAGAGATAATTACCATTAATCTCAGTTCCAGAATCATATATCAAAATTTAGAAATTCAAATATATAATCTTAGACTAATAGTAAGATAGATAAAACTCCCCTAATGTAGCCCAATGAGCTCAAGGACACATCTTCATCACCAAGAACAGAAAAATCAGCCACTCATAGCTTGCTGGAAGATCTCGCCGGAATCTGAAAAATGCTCGCCGGAAAATTCAAGAACTCGCCGGAAAATGCAAGAACTCGCCGGAAAATGCAAGAAAAATGCTTCAGCGAGCTCCAGCAGACTCTCGGCCTCTTTCCTTTCCGTCTCTCCGAACTCCCTTTCGTTTTTCTCCAGCTGGTTCTTCGACGGTGGATTCTGAAACTCAGCTCTCCCTCCAGCTCTCGCCTCCCTTTCGTTTTTCTCCAGCTGGTTCTCTCGTCCCTTTCCTCTCTTCGAAAAAATCTCCCGCCAGCTCTCTCCTTTTCCTTCGTTTCAGACTCCCCTTTTCTTCTCCCAAAACTCTCGCCCCCCCCCAGCTCTCTGTTTTCCAAAACTCGCCGCCTCTTCTCTTCCGTTCTCGCGTTCTATTTCCTCCGTAAACCTATTAATTCCCTGGTCAAAACGCAAGTTTTGACCAGGGACTAAAGTGAAAGAAAAAAAAGTTTTCAGAGAGGGACTAAAGTGTGAAATTTTGAAACATACTTGGGGTAAAACTGAAATTTCTGAAAACTCTGGGTCATTTTCTGTATTTTTTTTCTCCTGTCTTCAAAATATTAATTTTTGACCCAAATGACATTTTTCCAAATTTTTTCCATTTAATTCCAAAACATTTACCATGCATGATTATACATAATGTAGCATCAAAAGTCCAAGAAATCATTTGTATAAATAATTAATAAATTATGACCATTTTGCTCCTAATTTCACTTAATTCAATACAAATGTCTCTAACTTAAATTAATGCTTAATCATGCAATAATGTCCTAGAAAATGCATTAAGAATCCCATTTTAATCATAAAATATCATGTAAAAATATGGTTAAATCAGTTGCATTCAATTCTTCTCAACAATTAATTAAGTAGAAAACAAAAAAGCATTAAAGAGCTTCCAACTACTCTTTGAGTTTTCTTGTGTAAAGTATCTTTTGATACTATTATTCTTCAGTGTTTATTTCTATCCTCTCTTTAAGAGAGTTCAGTTATTGTAAATCATTTATTATAAATAATCTCAAGTCAGGGGACTTAGAGATTGAAGATTATTGATTACAACTTGTAAGGGGGGGTAAGTTCTAGTGAGAGAATTATTTCTAAATTACAAAAAGTGTAATCAATTGTGAATAGTGGAAAACTAAGGGAGTCTGAGAACTGGACGTAGGTCAAGGAGTTGGACTGAACCAGTATAAATCTTTGTGTCATTCTCTTCTTCTTTAATCTTTGTTATACCTTGTTTTAATGCTTCAAAACAAAGCTTTCAAAAAAAAAAAATTAAAATCCTCAATTCACCTCCTTTTGGTGATTAAGCTCTGCTTTCAGAGGTTCCAAAGGAAAGGTAGTAAGTTTGGATTACTGATGGCCGCTGTTTAGATTTTAATAGGCTTGGGAAATTCACAAACATGTTTTATTTAATCCCCTATTCGAAATTTTAATATTTTGGTATCTATACATTCATGGATCACTGTATTAAGAATTCAATAGATTATTTCTACATACAACCAAGTAGATTCTATTTATTAGTTTACTATTCTATCCTTGTGTTGCTCATTATCATTCGCTGTAGATGAGTATCATAATTACAAAAGGTATGACAGGTTGAAATAAGAAAATCTTATATAAGATTGATAAACTCAATCAATTTTAAATAGGGTGAATAACCCAATCTAAAATATTTAAATGTTGGTTATTTTTCAATAATACTCTAGCTTGTGGTCTAAAGAAACTAGGAAAGAAAAAAAAAAGGAAATTGGATGTCTAATGCACCAACTTTCATCGTCGCTCTCTCTCAAGTGTCCTGCAAGAATGACACCAGAAATCACGACACAACCACTTTTCCCCATGAATAATAGTGATGACCAGGGACGCGGAAACTATGATTTTTTTATTAGGATTATCATGTTCAAGAAGTAATCAATGGCTGAATCTGTCCTTCACTGAGAGTGGTGTTGCTAACACGCAAGGTGAATTGAGAGAGTTGCAACCCCAAATTAGGAAAAGCAGAAGAGGGCCCAAGTCTTGAAGCTCACAGTACAGAGGTATTACTTTATCACGGGACTGGACGCTGAGAACCAATCTCAATTCTGCAAAGACCAGTTAAGGTACAATCCTTAGCCATTTCAATGAGATGAAGTGGCTCATAATCTTCGATAAAAATACATGGTCGTTGATTAACTAACAGAGATTAAAGAATGAACATTTAATATTAGAATAATTTATTGTAGCTTTTTTTGTCAATTTTCTGATGGTCTCAAAGCCTCGAATAAATTTTCTATCATTAGGGTTCATATATAGGGTGCAAACAATATTATTCTATCTCAAATTTTTCTTTTTATTTTTTTAATAACTAAGAGATATAGAGGTAATTTGGCCCAAATTATAAATCCTTAATTGTATCACATAACCTAATTAATAATTTTTAAATTTAGTAACTTAAATTACAATTTAGGTCATTCAGCCATCTTTATTTAAAATGTTCCCAAGATTTTTCTTTTTTAGAAAAAAAGAAAAAAAAAAAACTTCACTGTGTATTTTTACGGCGAAGAATGCCAGCACCCGGGCGGGCGTGACATATAACAAATTATACCACTATCAGATTTTGTATCTAATATTTTGTTTTCTTTTTTTGGCAGAGGAACAATATTTTATTACAAATTTAAATTTAAATGACAATAATAAAGTATCCCAGAGAAGTAACAAAGCATTCAAATTAATCCTATTGCATTCCACTACTAGAAGAACAAAACACAATATGATAATTATACATGTTCGTGAACAATTCCATTCGAGTACAAGGTAATATCTGACAATTGAATGTCTTCATCCAGTTCTTCCATAGCCAACACAGATATCGCAAAGTGATGAACAGCGCAATAAACCCAAGAAATCCAATCCAAGTCCAAAGTGAAACCTTAGACATATCATAGGCAGAGTCAAAAAGCCCTCCATTTGGAGTCCATTAAGGTAGGTAAGTGTTAAAAACGTAAGAGTAATACACATGCCAATGGATAACATCCAGATAACAGCTTTATGCTTGAGAGGAACTCCACTAACAAGCAAGAGAACAACACTGAGGGACGAAACAAAAGCAATAGTATTGTACTTGAGATAATGATGAAAATAATAAGGGTAACTAATAGCTGATACTGCATCTCCAGGACAAGCTGTGCTATTGTCATTAAATGTTAGGCATTCTAAGGGTTTATCCTCTGAAACTATACCCTGGATAATGAAACCTCCTGGAGGGTTGACTAAAGCTTGAAATGAGATGGTTGAGATAACTGTAGCTACTAGACTTAAATTACCTCTCATCTCGTCCAGCCAATCACACTTCTTTGGAGGAGTAAATATCGCCGAAGGTGATGGTGGGTGATTTTCTCTTGGGATCTTTTCATTACTTCTAGGGAAAGATTTCAATAAACTGACTTGCAACTGAAAGCTTTTGGAGTTTTCCATGTTGTCTGTTAAACTCATCTCACTCTGATCCAATTTCGCAGCTTCTCTTATTTTTGGGATTAAAAGGAGGTACCTCACGGTATAAATTAACCAAGAAAAAAGAATAGAAAAACAAGTCATCAGTGTATTGCTTAGCTAGGTATGATCGATATGAGAATCGAGTGCACTGAGATATAAAAAATATGAAATATAGTTGATATAATAAATAGTACTCCCTCATCTCATTTTAATATGATGTTAATAACTCAATTACACGGTTTAAAAAAATAGTTAAAATTAGTTTAAAGTAATAAATATTTCTAAAATAAACTTCTTTTTCGAAGTGTACCCTTATTTATTAGGGGGCAAGTTCGAGAGAGAAACAAGAAAAGAAAAGAAAAGAAAATATAGGTATCACCAATATTTTAATTAATGCAATATATATAATTAATATGAAGTAAACTAATGCAAAAAAAACACCTCATAAAATGTTCCAGACAACACTTGTCGCACTTATATTGGAAAAATTATTAAAATTATTAGGGAATAAAACAAACAGGTCCATGACAATAAACCCCTGCCGTGGCCAGCAGGCGCTAGCTAGTAGTCACTGTCTCACTGACCCGTGAAATAAGCATTAACAATATGTACCACAGGTCGCTTTAACATGATAGCAAAGTGCAGAACAGTGTTGCCGGCGTTATCAAAGCTTGTGAAGTTGATAAGATCGCTGGTAAGCTCGAGCTCCAATTCCACCAAAGCTTGGAGGGTCTCCAAATGGTTATACTTTACACACAAGTGAAAAACAGTTTCTCCATTGACTCGATAACTCAGAGATTCTGGCTTTGCTTCTACCAACTCTCTCACAACCTGGATTCGTCCTCTCATGGCTGCATAGTGTAGAGGAATTCTTCCTTCATCACGAACCAAGCATGCTTCGTCAAAGACTTGAAGCAACTCCTTAACGATGTGGACGTGGCCCTCTGTAGAAGCCAAATGTAGGGCTGTGCTTCGACAAGAGTCCATCTCAGTGGCGAGTTTGGGGTGGCGCATGAGAAGGGCCTTTGAGAATTCAACATGACCTAGCAACGCTGATATGTGTAATGGAGTTTCAGTGAAGTCACTTCTTGATATCTTGATGAAAAGAATTAACTGGTTTTTCTGCACTAATGAGTTCAAAATGGATACGTCCCCTCTGATCGATGCCTCGTAAAGATCTCTCATTTTGTTACTATCACTTGAAGTTATCATTTCGAGGAGTTTCATTTCTTTCAAGTAAATGGCATAATGATTCGTTTATACGCTACTTATTATATATAGGTAGGCTTACAAAAGCTTTAGACAATGTAATGTATTTTGCCAGAAAGTCAGCCGGCTGATTTCCTCGATGCATTCCCATCTATATATATAATATTATATATAGGTCGAGTATTAATTAATTAGTGACTTGTGAAGTTTGTCCTTTGTGGCAACTTCTCCAATTCATCCAAGTACCCCTAGTATATATAAATGGCTAGCGCCTGCAACCCGAGTTATAATTATGCAAAACTTAAATTAACAATAACTCAGGTACTTGTGTGAATTTCAAATAATTAAAACAAAAATATAAAAGTTTGATTGTTATACTTCAAGATAAAATACATATTGCTATGGCAAGAATTAATAGTCATCCTTGTTAATTTATTTGTTTCTGATATGATGATCAGGATGCCATGAGTGAATAAGATGAGGAAGACAATAGTGAAAATATGTAAAAAAACAAGTTTATCATTAAATATATATGTAATAGCCCTGAAAATAAAATTGGATATTGTTTTTGTTATGGACCTAAAATTAGAGTGAAATAAATATTTTACTCTTCATTAATTTTTTTAATTAATTGTTCTAAATGTTTGACAAAAGTGGATTTGAGATTTGATGGAACCTTGCTTGTTGCCTGTGGTTGGGTCATTAGTTGGAATCCATTGTGTTGCAAATGAGTAATTTACTTTGCTTCACCATATGAAATTATTAAAATACCCTTCTTATTTATCAGATTTTCCCCTTTCTTCCTGGTGGATTTTAAGGGGAAAAAACCGGGGCAGAAACCTCGAGAGAATTGGGGTTGAATCAGAGTCTATGCTTGTGCCGACATTCACCTTCATTCTTCTGCTTCACCATCGAGGGCATGGGGGTGGGGGAATTTGGTTTGCTGTGGGTTTAGTCAGCCGCTGATTTATATATATATATATATATATATATATATATATATATATATATATATATATATTCCCCTTTCTTCCATCGCTGTACTCAACGCCGTTCGTCTCGCAATTGTTGAGGGAGTATTGGCATTGAATCTTCACCATTCATTCTTCTTGTTGGCATGGTTCGGATGTTCTTCTAAGGTTTTCATTGCTATCTTCTTTGTTGTTTCTAGTGTGTGTGATGGTGGGGTTTCTTGTGAACCACTTCTGCTCCTCTATTTGATATATATTGCCGTGGATATGTATATAACAGAAAACACTCAATCTTTCTCCTAAACCTGCATGGTTGCGGCGTGTATAGATTGAAGGTGCCCCGTTTTCTCCTTGCGGCCCAGGTGTATGAAAGGGTGTCTCTTTGATATTGTTGAGTTTAATTGCTCAAGTAATAGAGAAGTTTGAAATATGGATTTGTGCATTGAGAATCAGATTGTATTGAAACATTGTTATATAAAGTGGTGAAATTATGATTGTGTTTGAGGAAACTTTTAAGTGTCAATAACGGTGTTTTGGAATTTCAAAATATTATATTTGACTATGGTCCTATTAATATTTGGAAAAGGTTGATAATAATTCTTCCTATATTATTTATAAATTGTTGAAGAGTTTTAGCATATTTACTGTTGAAGAATGCATAAACGAGATAAATAATGCATACGACTTGTTTCTTAATATGTCTCAAAGGAAAAGAAGTTGAAAATTTGGTTTTATAATATTTTATATAAGTTATTTACTTATTTTACTTGAGAAAATTTTCATAAAATGAAAGGAATTATTTTTTTACAAGATTTTGAGTATTCTTATTAGAGGAACTACACACAGAGCACTTGATATTTGTGAGATTTGTTCTCATGCTTGTTTCTTGGCCTCGAGCTGCTTACTTACTCACATGGCCTATGTGTTCACGCTTGTTCTCGTAGCTTTATGTTGCGCTTGGTTATTTACCCTCATGAACTATGAGTTTATGCTTGTTCCATGGCTTTGTGCTACGCTTGTTATCATAGCCTCAGTGCTACGCTTGTTATTCATATCTTCATGTTGTGCTTGTTTCGTAGTCTCCGTGCCGCGCTTGTTATTTGTATCTTCATGTTGCGCTTGTTTCATAGCTTCTATGCCACACTTATTCATATCTTCGTGATGCGCTTGTTTCATAGCCTTCGTGCTGCGCTTGTTATTCATATCTTCATGATGTGCTTGTTTCACAACTTCCGTGCTGAGCTTGTTATTCATATCTTCGTGCTATGCTTGTTTCGTAGCCTCCATGCTGCACTTGTTATTTCTAGCTTCATGCTACACCTGTTAAAGTCTACCTATTGCAAAATGATAAACACCATAATATGCACAATTAAGCAACAGTGTGCAACCAAAAGCCCCCATGCACATTTTTCTATCTTTGGGTATTCAAAATATGCACAAATGAACCCAAAAATGCATAAACTCAAGCAAAACGTGCTAAAATGACATGAAACACAAGAGGCTACCACAAGACACCATGGAAACATAAAAGAGAAGAACTAAGACACATAGTCTTTTTTTTTTTTTTTTCGCTTCAAACACCTTTTTTGACCTTAGCCAAAGACAAGACAGAGTTTTTGGCTACGGTCAAGATAAGCTTTGGCTACAAATTAATTGATTAAGGAATAATTAATTAAACTAAAATGCTTATTTGGAGACTTGAGAGAGAACTTATATGTAATTTAGTATCCCTGGCTAACATAACCTCTCATTAAGAATCAAATTTTGTGGGGATTTGATTGAGCATTTTTGAAATACAAGGGGGATAAATAATCCTAGCTTCCATTATGATCCTTGAAATCCATGGATAACTTGTATTTATTTATTTATTTTCTAAAATTGGTTTCCCTTCGTTACTCAAAGTAGGCCAATGCGTGAGAATCAATACTTCACTAGATTTTGAAACTAATTTCTCATGGGAACAATATTCTACTTATTATCTTAACTTAATACTTGGCACAACTCGTGCATTTGGAGTGCAAACAGTCATATTTTTTTTCTTAAAAAAAAAATTCTTCATTCCCTCAATTTCTCTCTTACAAGATTATTATTAAGTATCAATAGAGGTAAATTAAATAAATCTTACATTTAGAATTAAGATTAAATCCTTAACTAGGTCCTACGTATATGGAGTGGACAAGTAGAACACAAGTGATTCATTAAATACTTAAATGCATGCATTGACCAAAAAAAAAAAAAAACAGTAACGAACCCCTTAAAAGATGTTTCGAACACTGAGGACGCATCAATTGAATGAGATCATTTGAACCATTATTAGCTGTGTCCGTCCCTGTTCCTTGGTCGAGTGAATCGTGATGCTTTAGCAAATTTTTCGTTCAATTTTTTCCTCACCCAGCGATATGACACCGCTCCGACGAACATGGCAACCAGTACATTCAAACTGTTAAAAGTCCAAGTGACTATGAACACCACTTGATCAATAAGCCGAGTGTGTGGGGCGATAAGGACGAGGCCGGAAAAATAAGCATTTAGAAGGCCCGTGACAGCCACAATCATGCGTGTAGATAGCACCCACATCACAACTTTATGTGTAAGAGGAATTCCACTTACAATCAAGAGGACAACCATCATAGATGCAACAAATTAAAAGAGATGGTATTGTACATTATGAAGTTTCCGAAGTTATGGGGCTCACGATCTGGAGGGTTAATTAGTTGCAGCTTGAAAGCTTATGGTTGCAAGGACAGTAGCTACCAGACTTCAATTCCCCCTCATTTCTTCTACCCAGTTGCCTTTATACTGTAGCCATTCGTCTATACTTACCGAAACATAACTCCACGTACGGCCACTTCGTTGGCCCATCGCTACCATCGTCGTTCAACATCTTTCGTAATACAAAGCTCTTGGAGTCCTCGGGAATTCGTTTAACAATATCAGCGACATTATAACCCATGTCGTTCTTCAAGTTTTTTTTTTTTTTTTTCTATATCAATATAATACAACAAAAACATGTAAAACACAAGTGATTCATTAAATATTTAAGTGCATGAATTGTCAAGGAAAATTAACAATAATCAACCCTTGAAACGATGGTTTAAACACTTGAGACGCATCAATTGAATGAGACGCCTAATTAGATGTGTCCGTCCCTGTTCCATCGTTCAACTTGTTCCTTAGTCTAGGGCTGTTCATGCGTGGGGCAGGGCATGAACCTTGCCCGTGCCAAACCCAGCCCGGTATTTGTCTCAGTCCGAAGATACCCAAATGATTTATGGACTTATTTTTTATGGTCGGATCGGGCATTATTTTGTCGGGCTTGAGCTGACTTTAACCGCATTCGAGCAAAAAAATGAACACACCTATCCCTTACCCAGCGAATACACGCTGCTACGACGTACACGCCAATCAGTATATTCAAACTGTTAAAAGTCCAAGTGGCTACGAACACCACTTGATCGATAAACCAAGTGCGTGGGGTGATAAGGACGAGGCCGGAAAAATAAGCATTTAGAAGGCACGTGACAGCCACAGTCATGCCTATAGATAGCACCCGCATCAAAACCGCATGACTTAGAGGAACTCCAGTTACAAGTAAGAGGACAACTATCAGGGATGCGACAAAAGAGATGGTATTGTACATTATGAATTTTCCAAAGTTATGGGGCTCACGATAAGCAAGCATGGCTTTTCCTGGGCATGATCCCAAAGGGGATCTAATATTCCCAATCTCTTCTCTGTAGTTCAAGCAGCCAAGAGGTCCTTGAGAGAGAGAAATGTTGGAACTGGAATTCGGATCACTTGGTCTTATACCTTGTTGGATGACACTTCCGGGAGGATTAGTTGTAGCTTGAAAGCTTATGGCTGCAAGAACAGTAGCCACCAGACTTAGATTCCCCCTCATTTCTGCTACCCAATTTCCTTTATACCGTAGCCAACTGTCTATATATTCCGAAATATGGCTCCACGAAAACTTCATTGGCCCATCGTTACAATATTCATTCAATATCTCTCGTATTTCAACGCTCTTGATGGAGTCCTCGGAAATTCGCTTAACAATATCAGCGGCATTATAACCTATGTCGTTCTTCAACTTCGATGCTTCTGATCTTATCTTTGGAATTGAAACTAGGTACCTCACAGTCTAAACAACAGCCAACAAGTAAATTTTATTTTTCGTGCTTGTGCCCTAGCTAGTATATAACAGAACCAGGAAGAGATCAAAACACAGACGTATGTGAAAGAGTAATAACATAAAATTTTAATTCGAATCTTGCCTCCTTGCTACCAATTATTTTTCTTTTTCCTAAATGAAAATCTACATATGACAAATGAAATCCATGCAACATGCGGTTTTTATTTTAATTATAACATTTGATTTTAAAAAAGGAAAAAAAAAAAAATACTGATGGTGGCTAGGAGGTAAGATGTTCACCTGCAGGAAAAGTTATCCTAACTCAAGTTTAGATGGTTCTCAAAACTGAAGCTAATCATAAAATTAAGTGAAAAAGAGCACCTCAACTTGTTTCAGCATAACAGCCAAATGGAGAATGGTGTTCTTGCCGTCCGAGTCTCCGTCAGTGAGCAGGTTATTGTTGTCATAATGAGTAAAAGCTTCCAATTCTTTAAGGATCTCCAAGTGGTTGTACTTCACACACAAGTGCAAAATATTTTTCCCTTTCTCAGAACGGAACGTCAAGGACTTTGGCTTTGCTCTGATCAGCTCCAACACAACGTCTCTTCTGCCTCTTATAACTGCATAGTACAGAGGGATTCTTTCTTCTTGGTCACGAACCAAGCACGCCTGTTCCCGAGCTTGTAACAGTTCCCTCACAATGTCGATGTGGCCTTGTGCAGAAGCCAAGTGAAGAGGTGTGCTTCGGAATGAGTCCAACCCAAGGGCGAGTTCGGGACAGCGATCAAGAAGGATTTTAGTGAATTCGAGGTGGCCAAGTAAAGCTGATTTGTGTAAGGGGGTTTCTCTGTTTTGCTCAAGGTGTAAGGGGGTTTCTCGGTTTTGCTCAAGGTGTAAGGGAATTTCAGCGATGGTTGTTTGTGACCTAACTCTGTTCAAGATCGATGGGTCTTCCACGAGTAGTCTGTTCAAAGCTGAAACACAGCCTTTTAGTGCTGCATCGTATAGACCTCTCATTCTCTCTTCATTTTCCATTTTCGTGTGTTGATTTGGAATTGGATGTGTGCGGTTGCGTGGAAACTATTTATAAAGGTAAAGGAGTAAAAATACACATGTGTTTTATCTCTGGGAATGTTCAGCACCATAGATTTTTTTTTAAGCAAAAATATACACGTAGTTACCATTTTGGAGCAAAAGTCACATCTCACCGTTATGTTATTGTTTACCTCCGTTATGTTACTATTCACTTCATCCTTTTCTCTCTTATCACGGTGAACAGTAATATAACGGTGGGATATGACTTTTGCTTCAAAATGGTAACTACGTGCGTATTTTTGCTCCAAAAAAAAACATATAATGCTAGGCGCTGCCGGGGTAAAGCACTAGTGTATTTTTACTCTTTTACCCATTTATAAACCTACCATTTCACTATTCACATCTGGTTTTGTCCTACTAGTAGCTAGGCCATGTGTTGCTTTTTTTTTTTTTGTTTGGGAGAATTACATTTGGATCCTCAGAATCTGAATTAATTACAAAAAAGTTTCAAAGGACTTTTTTTATAGTAATTACAAAAATTTTTACAACAGAAAATGTCATTTTAACAATTGAAAATGCCATATTTACAACTGAAACTTTTTTTATATTGAAATTTTAAGATTTTTTGTAATTTTTTCCGTCCCTTAGGACCCAAATGTAATTCTCTCTTTTTGTTTTGTGTGTAGGAGGTCTAAAGATTAAGAGTCAATTAACTTATTAATTATGTTAGTTAATTTATTAATTTTAAACTAAATTTTAAATTTTGCCCTCATCTTATATTTGACTTTAAAAGTCAACATAAATAAGTGAATTAATAGAAACTATAATGTAATAAATGAATTTATTATTTTGCTCTGATCAGCTCCAACACAACGTCTCTTTTGCCTCTTATAACTGCATAGTGCAGAAGGATTATTCTTTGGGCTTGGTCGGGAACCAAGCACGCCTCTCCATAAACTTGCAACAGTTCCCTCACAATGTCGGTGTGGCCTTGTGCAGAAGTCAAGTGAAGAGGTGTGCTTCCGAATGAGTCCGACTTACGGGCGAGTTAATATCCTAAATTTTTTATTTATTATATTATTATAATATATATTAAATTAACATGTAAGCCATGTTCTACATGCTACATCATTTCGGAAGATGAGGACGAAGCAGCTTCAATGAATTATTTGAATGATTAGAATAATGCATGAATAAAATAATTTGTCTAACCCGTGATGCAACAGGAGTGTATGTATGTAATTATTGATTTTTGTCTCTTGTTTTCATGTCGGGAGCAAATAGTATGTGATCTCTTTTTATCTAATGTTCATGGGAAGTAAAGGAGCAAGTCTTTAAAGTCAAAAAGTTTTTGATTAAAAATATATGGATCATATGGAGAAGAAGAAAAAACATGAAATCACGGGAGGAATTCATTTAGTGTGGGTTCCATGCTTAAAAATTATATCTCAATAACTTCTTTGACAATATAAGGGAGTTGTTGAATGTTTTATTTAGTCATCTTCAGGAATTGCGATGAACAAAATAATGGAACACCTATATATAAGTCTTTGGCCGATAAGATAAGAGTTCACGGGTATTATAGTGTTTCACCTCATAAACATGATTTTCCTCTTTTCAAAACAAATATTAAATGCTATAAGCCATGATTTTTTTTTTTTTTTTTAAGATGGCAGACATAGAAAACCCACAATTATTTATTCCTCCTTTCATCTTTTCTTCGGGCCTCCTCTTTTTTTTTTTTTTTTTGCATCAGCTTTTATAATTGCTGCACCACTGGGCTTGAATATTGTTGATTCCTCACGGTCCACGTCGTTAATCCACCAAAATAAGATACTTTTCTTTTAATAATTGCAGTCAGTTCATGCTTAGTGCTCTCCGTGATTCTTCTTTCTTTCTTTCGTTTTTTTCATTTAGTTGCCATGGGATAATGCCTTTTGTTTATAAAAATATAATATAATAGAGGACACCTCGCATAACTTCCTGATTTCCTACATTTTTCGGCCGACACACTTGTGACCTCCCTCATCTATTTGTTTCAGATTGCAAAAACACACTCTCTTTCATTTCTCTAATTCATGTTCTACAAGGCATCATGAAGAAGAGAGAAAGAGGAAGAGTTAATTAAAGAAGAGTGAGCCGAAGAAAATATGGGTTATTAGAGGAAGGAGGAAGAGCTTTGAGTTTTCACATACCAGGTTTAATTTAGCTACAGTAGTCGATATTTATCCGGGACAACCAAATAATCGAGAACCAACTCGGGAATTAAAAAGGTCAACAGGTAGTAACTCTTCTCTCACATATTATGTGTACCTTTATATGCTAGTATTTACTATTATATGTGTGTGTGTGTGTTGTATGATTGCTGAATGTGTTGTATGTGTTGTTTGTATAGATGATGGTTATCTTGCATGTTCTGTGTATGCATTTTATGTGAGCATTTATTAACGTTACTACTAGGTTCTTTCAAATTCCAAAAATATTTTCCAAATAGTTTTATTTGCAGTTGATACAAGAAGCATAAGGATAATGGTGATCAAGACGGAGTGAGATTTTATTTCCGCCAAATTCATTTACAGGACGTAAGTATTTTGTGTGTATGCAAAGAAAGTATTATTTATCTTTCATACATAGTATAAGTGAACAGTTCTGTATACGTGAATAGTAACTTTAATATTTTGAATATAGTATTTACGTATTTAAAAGGGTATATTTAAGGCAAATGTTACAGTGAGCAAGAAGGATTTTAGTGAATTCGGGGTGGCCAAGTAAAGCTGATTTGTGTAAGGGGGTTACGGAGATGGTTGTTTGTGAGCTAACTCTGTCCAAGATCGATCACTCTTGCTGGAGTAGTGTGTTCAAAGTTGAAACACAGCCTCTTGGCGCTACATCGTATAGATCTCTCATTCTCTCTTCTTCATCGTTGTTTTCCATTTTCGCGTGTTCATTTGGGATTGGATGTGTAAGTTTGCGTGGAAACTACTCTCTTTTATCCTTATTATAAGACATCAACTATTTTTTCGCACAAATCAATGAATGAAAGTTAACTCATTAATTAGGTCCAAAATTAATAAATGTTTCCAACTTCATTCCTATTTTAATGATATAGATTCAAACGAGTTTAGTTAAAAATAAGGGTATAATGAGAAAATAGTAATAAATGAGTTAGTTAAAGTAAGTTGGTGCCTTATAATAAGGACAAAAAAATGTTGATAGTTGGTGCATTATAGACCAACTATTTCATTATTCACATCTGTCTTGTCCCTTCTCCCCTTCCTTCTTGACTACTTCTCATATGCCCATCCCTCTAATGGGAGGGATGATGCATTTTTTTTAAAATTTTTTTAAATATTATATTTATTTATATTTAAATCATATGCTTCTTTCTGAAATATTTTTTGCACTTGATATCTCAAATTAATTAGTTTCAAGTACTGCATTTAGAAATATTTATCCTATAATACCAGTATTTGAAAACTAACTAATTTAAGATACTTAGTACAAAATATATTTCAGAAAGTAATATATAATTTAAATATAAATAAATAAATTATATAAAAAGGTGTCTCATCTCTCTAATTAGAGAAATGAGCATGTAAGAAGCACATAAGGAAAGAAGAAATACCTTATGTGCTTCCGTTTTTCCTTGTTAGTAGGCCTTCTCGGAGTTGGGAAACTTCTAACAGGTGTTGGGCTTGGACGCCATTGGAGGAAGCTAAAGAAGAAAATGGCAAGAGACAAAAGAAAGAGAGAGAGACTGGCACTACTAGTAGTGCAGTGGTATTGGGAGTAGTCTCCCCATCCCCTTGTACTGGGTTCGATCCTCCCATCCCCTATCGCCTATATATCAAAAAAAAAGAAAGAGAGAGAGAAACAGAGCTAAGTCATTTTCGTGTGAGCTGTGTGAATCCACCGCCAGTGGAAAAAAGATAAAAAAGAAAAGAAAAGAAAGTCCTGAACTGGATTAGATCGGTCTACTCCAACCATGATTTTGATGGGCCAAATTTATTCATGTTATGTTCTGATGATAATTGAAGGCAAACCACATGCCAAAAAAACCATGATTTGCCAATGTGGGTTGGCACATATAGTAAGAGATTTAGTCCTTTGGGATGTGAGTTCGATCCCTTCTACCGTTGTTGGGACTCCTTTAGTAAGCGATCTCGTAAGTCCCCAGTAAGTGCTCATAGAGCCCAGGGTCGTGCCCTAACCTTGGTGGGGAAATGATGTCGAACCCCTCTAAAACTTTTTTATATAAAAAAAAAACCATGATTTTGATTCCTCGAAAACGGTAAACGAATTAGAATTATATGAGAAATTGTGTAAAAGCATGTGAGGTATTTGAAGGTTAGGGCGCATTAGTGCCACTTAGGACCCTATGCATTCATTAAATCGATCATCCCATTATAATCTTATTTACTAGGAGTATTTCAGTGTCAATCTCCCACTCTTCAATTTTCCCTCCTCACTGATCCCCCAACGACCGTGTTTTCAGATTTCAACATCAATTATTCCTCATCACGCTTACCAGTTACCACCCCATTATTTTCTCAGAAAGGGAAAATATCAATTAATCCATACAGTGAAAGTGTTAGGTGGAATAATACGGATCACACATGATTAGGCATAAAAACCAAACCCTTCTATGTAAAGTATGAACATCCAGATATTTTAGGGCTCCATCCTTTTGAAACATTCCAGCAAGAAGACGAGTGAGACAGAACGCACGCACAAACGCACGCATTCAACATTTTGTCACGTGACCAATATACTGTATTAGTTGTGGGCCCTTACTATCCTAAGTTCCAACCAAACCAAACAGCTAAAACCCATTATTATAAATTTATTTCAAGCGTGAGGGGCCTCAGAAGTGAAAGAAGATCCTCTTATCAGCCTAATCTCATCAGCCTAATCTGAGTCATTGATTGGGAATAAAAGAGAAAGGTTAAATGGTACTGTGATTGATTGAACATATATGATTTAGAAATTATGAGGGATAATTAAAAAAAGGATTATGAGAGAAACCCAACCTCTCATATGTGTGTTCTAGGTAGCACTTTAATTTATTTGTTAGGAAGAAAAAGAAATGAACTCCACTAAATTTAAACTTGATAGGTTCCTCATCTCCGGCCTCTTCTATTGTCCTTCATACACAAACCAAACTGCAACTTATATGTTTTATTCAATCTCATTATTTAATTGGTCACCACCTACAAAAAATAATAATGGTTTTAACAAAAATCATGATGATTTTAACAAAATCGTTAACTACAGCAAAATATATGAAAAAGGTATTTTGGTCTTTAAGTTAAAACATGAAAAATTCAAATTCTTACTCATCATTATCTGTTATTTGCTTTTATAGGTTTTAAAAGTTAAAATAGTATTTAAATGTCTTTTTACCTTATATCTTCCGAGTACATACATTGTATAGAATTAGAAAAAGGAGCCAATATGGAATTGTTGTTTGTATATTATATATGGTATAGTATTAGGTAATTCAGGTGTGAGTGAACTTGGGTCCAATGAAGAAAGTCTCACATTGAGTAAAACCACGTTTAATAAGTAAATATTTTATTAGATCCTTAATATAAGACTTCAGTTGATATTTTTTAGAAAAGTTAAATAAGTTAGTTGATCATATGTATCATTTGATTATATATCATTTTATGAGTTAAGAAAATTAGTTTGATATATATTAAAAAAAAAGATAAATATAAATACTCTAATATATTCTCCATGAAAAAAGAAAGAAAAATGAGGGCTTAGGTTGCTTCTTGAATTTGATTATGGTCGTAGGAATAGTAATAAAAATATAACTTTGTGGGTGAAAAAAGAAATAATAGAACTTTAAAAGGTGGTTTTTCGATCAAATTTTAGGAAATAGCTAGCAACAAAATCAAATCTACATATTTTATGTAAATACCGAAAATACTTTTGGGAGAGAGTTACCTTGTAACGCTCAAATATAACCTTATAAGATAACCATATACAAATAAATAAATCTATCTACTTAATTTTTGTTCTAAACTAGGAGTTTGACTAGCCAACTTCAAAATATAGAGAGCAAAAAATTGACCCCGGTTCAAATTGAAGTTAATTCTACTCACAAGAGTAAGACTAGTCTCCTTGCATTAACATAGAGTTGGTATAATGGTATTAGACCACATTAGATCCTTTAAGTTTCGAATTCAAGTCTCATATAAGTCATTTCTATTGGAAGAGGCACCACGAATCTTAAATCGAATAATGAATAATGATATTAAAAAAAGAACTAGTCTTGTCGCTTAAATAAACTTTAGTTTGTTTTATGACTCAAATATTCGTAAAATTGTGTTTCATGATTTTTTTTTAACTAATTTTTAATGCAGTCTATGTTCTTGTCAAAAGTGAGACTTGGATCGTGGCTACATTATTAAAGTAAAAAGCTGTGTGTTTCCCTTTTTTTTTTAAAAAAAAAAAAAGTAAAAAGGTATGTGTCAGCCAGCTTATTCATTCCCCACCCAAAGAGAGAAGAAAAGACATTCCGTAGTTCGACGGAGCCGGGAGAAGTTCCCCTAAAATAAGTTTGTCTATAAAATACATATTTATTAGTTTTGTATATTTTGTAATTATTGACTTGGTGGTGACCAACATATTAGTTCTAATAGAAGGGCTTTTGCAGTTTAAGTTGGAAATTTTAAGTTTAAATCTGTGTAAATTTAAAAAATATCTTTGATTGAGCTACCCCAATTAGACCCAATGCTCAAATGTAATATGATTATATAGCCTTATTAAAATGGATAATTTAACTTTACGGATGATGTCAGTGGATTTTTGGAATTTGAATGCAGCTTTAGTACTCACATTTGGTCATATTAGATCACGTGCTCCATAGCATGAAATAAAGTTAAAAAAATTATATTATTTATAATTGACATATAGTGCCCTGTTTGAATTAATACTAGAAAAAAAAATCCTAATATGATTTCAGTATACGAAATAAATGAATATAGGAGATTTCCTTTCAATTCACGTAAATGTGTTTTTCTAAGGATGATCTAAACATGTCTATGGTAGTTGATAAATTAGTAAATTACAGTTAGGTAATATATATATATATATATATATATATATATATATATATATATATATATATAAACGTAGGAAATTCGCAGAAATAATCCAAAAAAAAAATTATCAAAATAGACCACTGTACAAACTTTTTAAAAAAATGACCTAGTTGGTGGCGCCACGTTAGCGGACGCCACATGTGGTGCCACGTGGCGTGGCGCCATTGGTGAAGTGGCGCCCTACGTGGCAGCACCACTTGTGGCGTGCCACGTAAGTGGTGCCACTTTAATAATTTTTTTTAATTTTTAATTATTATAATTTTTTTTAGTTTTCAATTATTATAATTTTTTTAATTTTTAATTATTTTAATTTTTAATTATTATAATTTTTTAATTTTTCATTATTATAATTATATATTATTATATTTAATATATATTAAATTTAAATTTAGTGAAAATAAATGAAAACAAATATTTTTTGCATGTTATATGTTTCTGCTCCCACAAATTTAATATAAATTTTTAAATATTTTTTGCACGTTATATGTTTCTGCACATTACTGATCGTGCAAAAATAATTCCGAATTTTTTGCACACGTTACCACATTCCCACAATCTTAAAATTGTGGGAGCAGTTTAAACATATAACGTGCAAAAATGGTGGGACTAAAAATTCGGAATTATTTTTTAAATTTAGTGAAAATAAATAACGTATAGAATTATTTAAATTTTCACTAAATACTGATTTTAGTGAAAATTGTGGGAGCAGTTTAAACTGCTCCCACAATTTTAACATTGTGGGAATATGGTAACGTGCAGAATTAACGTGGGATAAAAAAGTTCGGAATTATTTTTTGAATTTAGTGAAAATAAATAATGTGCAGAATTATTTAAATTTTCACTAAATACCGATTTTAGTGAAAATTGTGGGAGCAGTTTAAACTACTCCCACAATTTTAGGATTGTGGGAATGTGGTAACGTGCAAAAAGTTCGGAATTATTTTTGCACGATTGGTAAGACGGTAACGTGCAGAAACATATAACGTGCAAAAAATATTTATTTTCATTTATTTTCACTAAATTTAAATAATTCTGCACGTTATTTATTTTTACTAAATTCAAAAAATAATTTCGAATTTTTGGTCTCACCATTTTTGCACGTTATATGTTTAAACTGCTCCCACAATTTTAGGATTATGAGAATGTGGTAAGATGCAGAATTAACATGCAAAAAGTTCGGAATTATTTTTGCACAATCGGTAAGACGGTAACGTACAGAAACATATAACGTGCAAAAAATATTTGTTTTAATTTATTTTCATTTAATTTAAATTTAATATATATTAAATATAATAATATATAATTATAATAATTAAAAATTTAAAATTTAAAAAAATTATAATAATTAAAAATTTAAAAAAATTATAATAATTAAAAATGAAAAAAAATTATAATAATTAAAAACTAAAAAAAATTATAATAATTTAAAATTTTTTAAAAAAATTAATAATTAAAAATTTAAAAAAAAATTGTTAAAGTGACGCCACTTATATGACATACCACGTTGGCACGCCACAATTGGCGCTGCCATGTAGGGCGCCACTTAGTGGCGCCTTACGTGGCAGTGCCACTTCACCAGTGGCGCCACATGTGGCACTACGTCACGTGGCGCCACGTGTGGTGCCCGCTGACGTGGCACCACAAACTAGGTTATTTTTTTAAAAAAGTTTGCACAGTGGTCTATTTTGATAATTTTTTTTTTTTGGATTATTTCTGCGAATTTCCCTAAAAACGTGCATTGTTCGTTTTGGTCCCGCTTCTTGGATATATGCCTTTTTTTTTAATCAATAAATCAATAATTAAGCTATATCTTATCAAACAATAAGGATCTTGGTCCCAGATGGAAATAATCAGCATGAGCAACAAATAAAATCCAAAGTCTTAACAACCAAGCGAGGGAATGATGTTAAAAGATTTACTTTGAAACAAAATTATTCATAATGGTACTTAGAGAAGATTTGACATGTTTTTTTTTGGATAATGATTTGACATGTTAAGCAGGCGTAACTTAGTTTTCTAAACTTTTGCTTCAATCAGCTTAAGTGCAGTAGGCCCATCAATTAAATAATCAGATATTCCTAGTAATATGCAACTAGTCCTAAAGAACTAAAAAAAAGTTAAAAAGTTTAACAGAAAATTTTGATGTTACAAAAATCTTATTAACAATTACTTCAACAGGGGATTAACAATTCTATCTATAGGATTAACAATTCTTTGAAACTTTTTTTATATTAAAATTTTTTCTGAGATTTTTTTTTTCTGAAATTTTCTTCATCTCTTAGAACAGGATTTTCCTGAATAAAATTAGTTCTCAGATCTTTGGTATGAATTATGGTCAACGTAATAATAACAAAAGAAATTCTTAAACCACAATTAACAAGACCCATGAAATCAATTATAAAAGGCAAACACCCTTTTGAATACTTTTTCAAAGTCTTTGGTATCTCTTGTGCACAAAATGACTCATCAAAGTGAATACTTTTTACTTTAACATCATGACAGTAAGAAAGTTAATCATCCCCAGTTCCCCACCAAGCATCACCACATGGGAAAAGATCTATCATAACCAGGGGCAGATCTTCATGCAGACAATGGGGGCCATTCCCCCCAAAAAAAATATATATATGTTCTAAATTTTTTATGTAAATTGGATTTTTTTTCTTATACATTTGTCCCAAAAATTTATACATTTGACTCCCTAAATATTTATTTTTTAAATTAGTTAATAATTATACATTTAGCCCCCAAATATTTATTTCAAGGTCCGCCACTGATCATACCCTATCTCTACCGACTGTGGCTTAATAAGATGGGAGTGTACGAAGACAATGATCTTGATTGATCCCAACACCTCACAGAGCACTTATGCAGAACACATAACATCTTCTTCACGGCTACTGTCATTTGAAACACCGAATATGACATTCACATGACAGGGTATTCAAAATCAAACAATTTGAGATTCTTGGTACGCGGAAGAAGTTTTATTGTTTGATACACTTTTGTGTTTAATTTTTTTTTTTTTTTGGAGAAACCAATTTTCAGGCTCACTTGGGGTCTACCAATATTTTTTTAAAGGAGGGGAGATAAGATCCTACAAAAATTTGTGGGAACCCAAATTCTCACTCGCACAGTGACACTTTGGACATATTTACTTTTATAAAATGTTTATTTTTTATAAGGTAAGAAAATAGGATTAAATTTGAATTTATGCGATAAATTCAAACTTTAGTATGTTGGAAGAGAGTATTAAGGTACTAGGATTGTGGTTGTGGCATTGTTGTGGTTGGTTGGAGTGGGTGTAGGATTGGTGATGAATCAATGTAGAATTATAATGTTCACTTGTTATTTGACTCTACATTATACATTATAGATGTTGTCATCCCTAGTATTTTGTCTAAAGCTGTAAATATGTGGTTTTTTTTGAGAAATGCTGAGATGGTATTCTTTTTTTTTTCTTTTTTTTAACTGTAAATCAGCAATGTTAATTTCAATGAAATATATTGCATAAACTAAATGTAAAATGGTCTTAATAAAAGTCATAATAGGAATAACAAGTTCAAGAACGAGATTCACAAGTTCAATAATGGATTTAATAAGTTCATCCGTTAAGTGGAAAACATATCACTCTGGTGAAACCAAAATCTTAACACTATGAACAAAAGTCATAATGGGAAAACAAGTTCAATAATGGGATTCACAATTTCAATAATGGGTTTAACAAGTTTATTCATTAGGTGGAAAACATATCACTTTGGTGAAACCAAAATCTTAGCATTATGAACAAAAGTCGTAATAAGATTTACAAGTCTTTTAATGGGTTTAACAAGTTCACTTTCCACATTGTAGAACATGATATTTCCCATATATATAATTTAATTAATTACATTGTCACCAATAACAAAAGCCTTAATGGCATTGATAACTACATTATTGGAATTTAAAAAAAACCAGATTTTGGATGACAACATCTATAATATAGAATTAAATGACAAATAAACATTAGGATTCTACATTGATTGATAACCAAACCTACACCTACTCCAACCACTACAAAAAAAGAGGGTTTTTGGTGGCGACATTTGATGTCGCCGCTGAAACTATAGTTTACGGTAGCGACAAAATGAGTCGCCACTAAAAGTAATACATTAGGTGGAGACTACTATAGTCGCCGCTGAAAGTGGAACCTTCGGTAGCGACAAAACAATGTCGCCGTTGAAGGTTATACTTTCAGCGGTGACATTTTTAAGTCGCCACCAAAGGTACTTTCAGTGGCGACTTTGTGTCGCCACTGAAAGTAGAAATTAATTTTTTTTTTTAAATCTTCGGTGGCAACTTCTTCTGTCGCCACTGAAAGTTATACTTTCAGCGACGGCATTTTTAAGTCGCCACCAAAGGTACTTTCAGTGGCGACTTTGTGTCGCCACTGAAAGTAAAAATTTAATTTTTTTTATTTTTTAAAACCTTCAGTGGCGACATTTTGTCGCCACTGATACACTCTTCAGCGGTGACAAAAATGTTGCCACCGAAAGCGGCATCCATGGTGACAATTGTCACCACTGAAACACAACTTTCAGCCGCGACATTCATGTTGGTGGCTTATGATAAACTTTCGGTAGCAGCAATAAGTCACCACTGATTGTCTACTTTCAGTGGCGGCAGTAGATTGTCGCCGCCAAAAGTATCGACCACAGCGTTTTCGGTGGTGACATTTTGTCGCCGCCAAAACGTTTTCAGCGACGACTTTTGTCGCTGCCGAAAGTCAATTTTTTTGTAGTGAACGGACGGCAACAATGCCACAACCATAGCCCCAATACCTTAATACTCCCTTCGAATGCACTAATGACCTTCACTGAATGAACTGACGACATTGAGTGTCAGCGTTAGAGGAAGAAGAAGTTGGAGCCCATTTTGATGACCTTCGCCAAACACACTGATGACGCCAAACACACTCTCTCTGCAACTACACTAGCCCATTTCGGTACGAAGTCGTCATTGAGAGCCTTGGCACACATGTAGTTGAGAGTTTCAGGAATAATGACAAGATTTTTCGTTAAGACTGTGTTTGATTTTCTTCAATGTATCGATTACATGAGTGTGAAGGGTAGTTTGGACTTTTTTTTCACCATTTTCATATCAACGATTTCTCCCTGTCCCTTCTTTATCATTTCACAATTTCAATGAGCTTCTCAGGAATTTAGGAAATTCAGAAAATATTTAAGTGTCATTTTATCTTAAAAATATAATATAAGTTGAAAAAAGTGCAATCTTAAATTTTTGATAAAAAATTATATCAAGCTCGCTATACTTTGTTCTCTACAGTCGAACAAAAACAAAGTCGAGTCAATTCTTCAGTGTCCCTCATTGTTCTCTCAAGTTTTAACAATTTTTTATCTAAACTTAATTGTCATTATTTCAAAGTTAAGTTACTTAAAGTTTCTCAAAATTTTGAACAATATAAAAATATTTCTTTTAACTTTTGAAACTTAATAATAAATCTCTTCACACTTTCAATTTTATGCCAATAACCCCAAACTAATCAATTCTATTCCCTTTAAATTTAATGTTTTGTGTGTGTGTATAATTTTCAAGTTATACGCGGATAAACTCATTAAAATTTAAGTCATTTATAAATAAATAATAAAAAAAATTGATAGTATGCGTTTTATCTGCATAAATATAAAAGTTCTGAAATTATTTATTATAAAGTTTCAAATATTAGGAAGGCTATTTGCACATAACATAAAGTTTGAGGGTGTTTTAATTTGTTTATTTTAATTCAGAAATATTTTATATATTTTAGTGTTTGTGAATAATTTTGAGATTATAAATAATTTAATTATAAAGAGATAAAATATAATACTTCCTTCAATCATAAATATAAAACATAGTTGATTTTTTTTAAAGAGGTTGAGAAAGGTAAATATATTGCTTAATCATAGTATATCTTATATATCATTAGATTGTATATCAGTTTATAAGTTAAATTAATTAATTTGGAGAAAAAATAATAGATATGAATACTTTAAAATAATTTATTTAGTTTCGTTAATCTCTTAGAAAATCAACTGAATTTTATATTTAAGACTGAATGTGGTAATATTTTTCTCAATCAAATACCAGTGGAGAATAAATTTAAGAAAAGAAAGGGATTTTTAATTAATTTCACGAGGCATCCGCATTTCCTCGATCCCTTGTGATTTCATTGAGGTACATGAAGTGTGAAATTGAAGGTTATTAAAACCGGACCGATAATTGAACTGGTCAGAATACTGGGTCAAGGGTCACTGGGTTAGATTGGAGTTAAACCGGTGAGAAAGTTAGGATTTCAGGTTTATTAATATGAAATTATAAAAAAAAAAATTTGTTTTAATAGCTACCCTTAGTTAAAAGGATGTCTTACTATTAGTATTTTAAGTCCATTGAATAAAAAAATAGGGAGAGGATTTTCTCATTGTGTTTTTCCTTTTCCCTTTCATTGTCTCCATCTAAGCCATTGATTGAGAAGAGGAGAGAGAATTTAAAGTAGTATTGCGATTGATTAGATGGATATGATTGAAAATGATGAGGGATAATGAGAAAAAGATAGGGAGAGAAACCCAACCCAAAAAAAAGTACTCAGTGTCCTCAGTCATGTCTTTTCACTTCTTTCACCATTCTACACGTCATTATTCTTGGGCAATTAAATGATCTGACCATGGATTGAATAAAACAATGAACACTGAATATTTTTTTCACCTTTTCACTTCTTCGTCTTCCACGCCTCATCAGTCTCAGACTCTCTCTCTCCCTCTCTCACGCTTCATAAGCTGTCCGCCATGGCTCCTCCTCTCTTCTCTTCAAGTCTCGGCAAGCCTTCCACGCCGGAGCCAACACAAAGGTAAATCTCTCAACAAAGGACCATAATATTCTCATCTTCTCATCTCTCTCTTTCTCTATATGCAAACTTCTTCACACAACGTTTAAAAAAAAAAAAAAAGAACAAACACTTCGACCCCGATTCTATGCTTTTATGAACCGGTTGCACGGCCGGTTCGCCGGTTTCTGGTCCGAACCGGCCGGTCCGGTCGGGGTCTAATAATCATGTGAAATTCACATCAATATGCTCTTGGCTTCTTTGAGGACTTCGGAGATGGCAAGCTAACTGGGAATAAATAAAAAGAAAATTTGCTGAAATTTTTGTCACTGTAAAATTCGTTGTCTAAGAGTACCCATTCCATCTAAGGATGCAAATCTTTGAGCGGGTGTAATTCTTGTTTAGCTTGTGTGACATATCTTTAACTATTTATAAATATCTTTCATTTTGCACATAAATTATGTATACGTCTTATTGATTCATTCCAACCATATAGGATCCTTTTAACAATAACAACTACTCTTTTCAATTTTTTTTACAAGAGCTCTAAATTTAAATTAGTTTGATCCTTTTGATAAGAGCCGACAAAAAATTGTCTTAACATTTTTTTGTTCAGAAAGAAAATTGTCTCAACATTAAATGACCTTTTTTGCATTTTGCTCCTCATGAATAATTCATATGGCATTAATTAAAAGATAGACTTTTTTCATTCTCTCTTCCCATTTTCTTTTATACTCTTACTATTCTATATTCTCTTTCTTACTTTCCCTAATTTATTATTCATTTTCTCTCTATTGCTTGCATTCTCATAAATAAGGACATATTTGAAATAACAATGTTTATTTCAGAAATACTTTATTAATTTTAATTAATTTTTTTAAATTGTGTAATACAGTTGTTGGGTTTTTATAAGAATGAGCGGAGAGAGTATAAATGATGTATTATATTAATAATGAGTTTTTAATTTGAGATACTGGGTGGAAAAAAAAATTCAAAAAGGAGCATATAATTTAAATATAAATAAATACAGTATATAAAAAAATTACAAAAAAATATGTCCATCCCTCTAATAGAGGGATGGACACATAACAAGCACCTAAGGATGGGCATGGAATATGTATTCGCATCGATCCACCAAAACAATAATGTCTTGATTGATAACATCAAATTTGATTGCACTGTGAAGTGTGAGCGATCTGCAAAGATAATGCAAAGAACAATTACACTAACTCTCAAGTAGTGAACTAATTTTCAAACTCAAACTAGTCAATATATATACAGTTTATGCTCTTCAACTCTAAAAGTCAATAAAAAGAGATATAGTATAAATTTAGAGTATTGTTGTGCGTCTTTTGGATAACCACTCTTAATTGGCTTTTTTCCTAAAGTGCTCATTTTTAGGAAATTATTTATCAAAATATCCCAACTTTCAAACTATTTTCTATTATACCCCTCTCTGAAAACATATTTCTCTACCCCTATTTAGTCGACTAAATAAGGATTTTAGTCGACTAAATGGGGGTTTAATTTTTTTTTTTTTGAAAACTGTCGACATTTAGTTGACTAAATCTCAGGATTTAGTCGACTAAATGTCGGGATCCCGAGATTTAGTCGACTAAATGTCGGCTAATGGATAAAAATAGTGGATAATAAATTAATTATAAAAGAATAATAATAATAATAACAATATTAGGAAAGCAATAATGAGATAAATAAAATATATTAGAGATTATAGGATTTGATTTAAGGTATCCCTAAATAATAGGATCTAACCAACTAACAGGTAGGGAATATATGTATAATTATCATATAATAATGGATAATAATGATAATAATAGAAGTAAAAATAATGATAATCATGAAATCATCAAAAAGATAATGATATGATTCAATTTATTTCTAAATAATAGAATTTGAATTAATTTGTTCCTAAATAGTAGAATCTGACTAACTAATTCTAATATTATTTAATTTATAATATTGGTGGCAAAATAAAATGGATAAATAAAAAATAGTGATTATAAATAAGGAAAGAGATTAAATAAATGTCGAGGCCTCAATTTTTTTTGAATGCCCGTGACTTTTATTATTATCATTATTATCTATTATCTATTATTATTATATGATAATTATACATATATTCCCTATTGGTTAGATCCTATTATTTAGAGATAACTTAGATCAAATCCTATAATCTCTAATATATTTTATTCATCTCATTATTGCTTTCCTAATATTGTTATTATTATTATTATTCTTTTATAATTAATCTATTATCTACTATTTTTATCCATTAGCCGACATTTAGTCAACTAAATCTCAGGATTTAGTCGACTAAATGTCGGGCTCATTGAAAAAAAATTTGAACTGTTGACATTTAGTCAACTAAATCCTGAGATTTAGTCTACTAAATGTCGACAGTTTTCAAAATAAAATTAACCTCCATTTAGTCGACTAAAGCCCTTATTTAGTCGACTAAAGCCCTTATTTAGTCGACTAAATGGGGATAGATAGGGAATATGTTTTCAGAGAGAGGCATAATAGGAAATAGTTTGAAAGTTGGGGCATTTTGGTAAATTGTTTCCTAAAAAGGGGCACTTTGAGAAAAAAAAACCCTCTTAATTAGATCTGACAATATCTGAATTTAATACAGTGAGATAATCATATCAAGAGTTGTTTTGTGTCATATACATAAAGAACATTTTGTGAAGTTCAACAATATCAATTAAGTTACAGGACCTCATCTAAGTATTTTTTATTACAATCATTTTTTTGTCTATCAAGTTATATGAGACCTCATGTAAGCGTGGTAGATATATAGCGCTGTCATTGGAGCAATTGTTGACTACTCTAAACCTCTATTATTTATAGGGTGGAACGCAGTACATGTTACTAAAATAAGCAGATTACAGAAAAGTCCAGTTTGGAGAATTTGTAGGGATGAAGGACTTGAATTGGATCGAATGCCATATCAGTAATTTCTGATTATTAAATCATATAGAGTATTGGTACTTCTTTTTTTTTTTTTTTTTTTTTTTTTTTTTTACGTATAACAACACATTAAGTGATTCTTGATTTTAATAGAGTATGTCAGGCGTTCGAAAATGTGACGTCTGAGAAAAGTTTTCATCCTCCACCAACATCACACTAGACCATTAACAATGTATAAAGTCCTTCTAATCAACAAAATTTTTAAATACTGACTTTTTCCTGATTTTTTCTATTAAAATTATATTCAATTTTTAAGACATGCAACAATCACTCAAAAAAGTTTCTTTTCATCCAAACACATTTTCACCAAAACATGCCCCATGTCAATCAAAGCAGCTTCTCTTTCTGGTAACGGTAACCAACGTCAGTGTTTATTAACTCAGGAGTATGGTGATTTTCAATACCTCTAATCATTAAGAACAATAATTTAGAGAGAAAACAATCTTATTGATAATGAGAGATTGAGTCTACATTATATAGCCTAAGTCTTTGCTTTAACAGACTAAACAGATGGACACGTGAACTAACCACTTGCATTGCCACCTCAGATTCTCATAATACAATTGTAACTAAAGATTACGCATGGCATCTTAGTCTAACTAATCTGATCTAAGCTAACAGACTTGAACTAAGCGTATTCTACCAACATTCTCCCTACTGAAGTCTAGCTCATCTTAATTCTCCATTGTTTACTTCATCAGTAGAGATTATATTCAGCTTATCTATACAGTAAGAGAACATCCCATAGATTTGTGGTTTAGTGAGTATATCTGCAACTTGATATGCAGATGGAACATATCCTACAATCACTATTCCTACTGCTACCTTTTCCCTGATAAAATGAACATCAAGTTCTACATGTTTTGTCTTAGAATGTAGAACTGGATTAGATGCCAACTTTACTGTGCCAGTATTATCACTGCAAGGTGTTTTGATTATGTCTATGTACATTTCCTTCAACAAAGACAGAACCCACATCAGATCTGTAATAGAGTCTGCTACACTTCTATATTCAGCTTCAGTTGCAGATCTGGAGACAACTTGTTTCCTTGAAGTCCACAATACTGGATTTGCACCAAGGAAGATAAAGTATCCACTGGTTAATCGTTTATTTTCAGGAAGTACCTGAACTTCATCCTTGTTGTTTTTCTTTGCAGTAGTGCCACCCCAATCTGAATCCGTGTAGGCTTGAATGTTAAACTGTTGAATTGGTTTTATCAGCAAGCCATGTGTACTGGTACCGTTCAAATATCTCAAAAGTCTCTTCACACACTCCCACTGTTTGACTGTTGGTTTATGCAGAAATTGGCTCAGCTTATTAACAGTGAAGGATATATCAGACCTGGTATAGCACAAATATTGTAGTGATCCAACAATGCTACGATACAATTGTTGATCAGAGAATGGTGGACTATCTTTAGCAAATAATGAGACATTAACAGCCATTGGGGATGCACAGGCACGAGCACCAATCATTTGAGTTTTTGCAAGTAGATTGTGGATGTATTTCTTTTGTGTCAAATGAATTCCTTTGGAGGATCTTTGGAATTCAATTCCTAGGAAATAAGAGAGTTCTCCCAAGTCTTTCAAGGAAAATACTGAACTCATCTTGTTAATTATGCTCTGTACTACTTCTTCATTAGACCCAGTAATAATTAAGTCATCTACATACACCAGTAAATAAGTAACGCTATTGTCATCCTTGTTAACAAACATATATGAATCAGCCTTGGCAGAGACAAATCCAAGTGTTTGTAGATAGGTGCTTAATTTTACAAACCAAGCTCTAGGTGTTTGTTTTAATCCATATAGAGTTTTTTTGAGTTTACATACCAGTGTTCTGCCTTCTGCATCATGTTGAATAAAACCTGGTGGTTGTTCCATAAAAACATCTTCTGTTAGATCCCCTTTTAGGAATGCATTGAAGTCTACTTGGTGTAATTTCCACTGCTTTATGACAAGAGTAAGAAGTGTTTTGATTGTGGTAGGTTTGACAACTAGACTGAAGGTATCTCTATAATCAGCACCTGCTTCCTAAGAATGACCTTTTGCAACTAATATACTCTTATATCTTGCAATGGAGCCATCTACATGAGTTTTTAACCGACAAAGCCACCTACAACCGATGACCTTTCTGTCTTTTGGAAAAGGGACAAGTTCCCATGTGCCAAATTTTTGAAGTGCATTGTATTCTTCATGAACTGCCTTTGTCCAATTTGGATTAGTGAACGCCTCATCAACAGTTTTTGGAATATTGACATCTTCTGCAACAATGAATACTTTAGGCTTGAAGACTACAGCTTTACTTATAGTAATCATGGAATGAGTTTGCAGGAGGGTTGGAATGAGATGTAGGGTGATAGGTAAGCTGAGGTGTAGGATGGCTTGGATTGGAAGTAGGCAAATGATGAGAATTAGGTGGTTGAGGGTGACTGATGGTAGTGTTTGGAGTTATACAAGGCACAGGTGTCTGTGTACACACGTACAAAAAATACTTTTAAGACCGGCTAAAAAGGCCCCATAAGACCGGATCAACGACCGGTCTCATTCCAAACAGTCTTAAAAATCTGTTACTTTTAAGACTAGATGCGCGACCGGTCTTAAATAATTGTTTTTAGACCGGACTTTGAAAATATCCGGTTTTAAAAGTCTGACTTTAAGACCGGATTTCTAAAATATGAGGTAAGTAAGACTTTTAATAGTAAATATTTTAAAAGTTCGGTCTTATAAAAAGTTGGGTAAAAAAAAAAAATCTCCCCCTTTCCAACCGCCACCATCGTGCCTAACCAGGATGCTTGCTGTTGGTTTTGTGGTTGTTGCTGCTGCAGCGGAGTAGCTCTGATGCTCGAAGTAAATAGGGGTGGCACACGATTCCTACGAGCATTACTCGACCTGAGGCTACTACCTTTTCCATTTTTCTAAACTTGTTGAATTTGTTCGCTGGGTTCTATATGATCCGAAATCCGGGCTTGGCTTTTCGAATATGCAGCGAGCTTTTGCTTCATAGTTTGCTTTTGAATTAGGCGAGATAACTGCTTCATGTGAATAAACTGTTCAACAAAGTGAGTAATTAATCACCTACAATATATAATATAAAAATAAATTCCAAAAGAAGTAGAAACAAAGGGAACTCATGCTTACGAAGATGGAGAAGGATCAGTAGAATTCTCAATTTCCATTTTTGAGGCCATGGAAAAGAAGGGTAATTCAAACAAAGGAAACTGCGGAAACAAAACAGGAAAAACCAAAGAAATTCAAAAATTGCAAAAAGATCTTCAAAGAGATTGTGCAAAAGGACAAAGCTAAACCAACTACTACAGAAGCTAGCCTCTATCGAGATTGAGAGAACCGTGAACTAAGAAGAGCTCGATGTTGATGTGGGTCTCCGATTACAAGCTTTACTCCGTCAACACCGCCGACTTCCGTAACCAAGAATAGTACCCGCTTTGTTTAGATATGGAAGAGTGGAAGAGAAACAATGGAAATTCAAAGATTTGAGAGGGAAATTCAATTTTCGGGCGTGTTATAAAGGAAGATTCACTTTTTAGACCAAATATTATTAATATCTGGTCATAAAAGTAATAATTTTTTTTATTATTTTTTTCTTATCTTTTAGATCATATATTCTTAACCATCGGTCTTAAAAGTTTACTTTTTAGACCGGATATTATTAACATCCGGTCTTAAAAATAATAATTTTTATTTTTATTTTTTTCCTTATCTTTTAGACCATATATTCTTAACTATCAGTCTTAAAAGGTTCACATTTTTAGACTAGATATTCTTAACATCTAGTCTTAAAAGTAATAATTTTTTAATATCTTTTTAATCTTTTAGACCGATTATTATTAACAATATGTCTTAACATCCAGATTTAATTAGTTAGGATATACAATTATATTATGCAATTATCTTAATTAAGTTGTTAGAGAGATTTTAGGAATTAAGTTAGCAGATTATGGTTTTTTGAAATTCGTAATTATATTCCTTATTGTAATCCCTAGATTATAGGAACTACCTAGGTCAGAAGATTATTTACTTGTTAGCATCTGTATATAATTCCAATTAAGCGAATGAATAAAGCATCGCATTCTCGGACTCATCTCTGATTGGTGTCTTCTTAAAATATTTACGAAATTGCCACCAGACATACTTTTAAGACCGGATCTTTTATAATCAGGTCTTTAAAGTATTTTATATATTTACAAAATTCTCACCGGTCATACTTTTAAGACCGGATCTTTTATAATCCAGTCTTAAAAGTGTTTTATATATTTATGAAAGTGCCACCGGTCATATTTTTAAGATCGGATCCTTTATAATCCGATCCAAAAAGTTCTTTATATTTACGAAATTGTCACCGGCCATACTTTTAAGACCTGATTCCTTATAATCCGGTCTAAATGAGGCGATTTTAAAGCTCTTTTTTGCACTAGTGGTAGCTGGTGAGACAAAAGGAGATGTGGATGATACAGGTATTATAGGATTGTGCAGGAAACGTGGACTCATGAAATTGGACATGTCTGGTGATATACACCCTTCCAGTAGCTCTGTTAAGACACTTATATCCCCTATGTTGTGAGCTATAGCATAAAAATAGACAGGAGGCAGATCAAAACTCAATTTTGTGTTTGTTATAAGGGCACAGGTGTGGGAAACATTCACATCCAAAGACTTTAAGTAAGGAGTAATCTGGTTAACACAAAAAAGCTTTTCATAAGGTGTGGAACCTTGTAACACTGGTGTAGGTAATCGATTTAGCAAAAAGGCAGCAGCAAGGAAAGCATCACTCCAATAAAATAAAGGCAATGAGGCTGTGGCTAGTAAGGTTATACCTGTTTCAACAATGGATCTATGTCTTCTTTCGACTAGACCATTTTGTTCTGATGTGTATGGGCATGAGAATCGATGTTGAATACCACAAGAGGTAAGGAATGAAGTAAATGCAAGAAACTCCCCACCATTATCACTTTGGACCTGCTGAATATTTGTTCTAAATCTATTTTCAACCATCAATTTAAACTCCTTAAACTTGTTTAAAGCTTCAGATTTTTTATGCAGAAGATATACCCAAGTAAAATGACTATAGGCATCTACAAAGGCTATGTAATACACAAAACCATTTGAAACCAAAGGGGCTGGTCCCCACAAATCCATTGAAATCAGTTCAAGTGGTTTATTATACACAGTAAATGATGATACAAAGGGAAGTTTATGACTCTTTCCCATTTTACAAGCACTACAAACATCATTTGTATGTGATCTGGTTATTGTAAGATTTATTGACTTGAGCACAGCCTTCACAGTTCCTTCATGAGGATGGCCGAGCTGTCGATGCCACAAGGTAAATGAATCTAAAGAATTTGTGTAATGACAGATGGTAGATTGATGTTGACTCCCAGAGTGTTTTTTAGTCAGTGAAGACTTTTGCAAAGATGCAACATCAAGTTTGTACATTCTAGCTGACTCAGTTCCAGTCATAAGGATTTTCCTGGTCTGCAAATCCTTCACAACACATGTATGAGGGAAGAATTCTATGGACACATTATTTTCCTTCGTTGCTTGAGCAATAGAAACTAAATTCTTTTGCATTGTAGGAACACATAATACTTTGTTCAGTTTCAAAGCAGATCTGTCAGTGGTTAAATATGTATGACCAATATATGAGACTTTAAGGCTTGTACCTCCACCAACAATGACAGTACTCTTACCTTTTGGTGGTGAAGCAGAGCAAAGAGCATTCACAGAGTTAGTGATGTGTTGAGTAGCTCCAGAATCAAGATACCAAGCTTCATCTGCAATGATTTCAGGAGAAGCAACAAAAGCTTGGGGTAAAACTGAATCAGATTACAAATCTTGATTATTAGAAGTATTAGCCCGATTACTAGACACAGGAGCTGCAACAGTTGACTTTTGAATTGGCACAAATGCAACACCAGCAGATGAATTATTTGACTGTGAGACAGGAATAGTGGAACTGCATTTGATTTATATGAAGAATGCATATACTGGGGTGATGATACAGGAAATTCAGTATATTGAGCAAGCCAATGATTTTCAGTATCATAAGGTAGCAAATGAGAATGTTGTCTTGAGTTAGCATAGTGCACCTGAGCCGAACGAGCCTGAGTGGATGAATCATACCTGAAGCAGCATGCATCTATAAGATGTCTAATGTGAATATTGATCTAGGTTTAAGAAAAAAGATGTAGAATAGAGACACAAGAAAGGAGATTAGAATAGAGATAGAGAAGAGAGCTCCTAGGCTCTCTTACAATGTATTATTGCAATGCCGTAACAAGTCTGAAAATCTGAATGTACAATGGAAGGATGGGATATCGCCTCCTTCAAGTCCCAACTAATTCTAGTTTATGATTTATGACTAATTACCCTACTAACTATTTAGTTTAGAATTAGGTCCCTAGGTTTATCTTACAATTAGGTCCCTCAATGCATATTATTATCTTTACATATCAATACCCCCTCCCCTAAAACATCATTTCCCTCAAGGATGTGAAACAAGAAAAACAAATCTAAAATCCACAAAATCAAAGACTTGAAATTCTGAAAAACTTCTTAATAGTGTAGAATCCTCTTTCCTGAATGTTGTTACCCACAAGTACAATTCATTTCTTTTATGCTGGAACAAATAGCGGCAATAAATCCAATCCATACCCAAATAGCATTTTCATCAACTCTCCCCTGAACCAAATATGCAACCGGCTTTGGGTAGGAGTAGGAGAGCACTGAAAAAATGAGAGCCAATTTTGCAGCAGCATATCACTTATATATTCAGACCTTTTAAGACTCAATTGCAGCAACAAACTTGGGCTATTTTCTTCAAGGGAAAAGCCCAGACATTCATATGAAATTACCCACCCCAATGGACCAAAAAGATACTTCTGCCACCGAGAGAAATTGCAAGCTAGCTATACTTCTTCATAATACTTTTGACCCTTGGAACAAATGGAAGACAATTGGAGGTTTGACTTTTCAAACTGAAAATTTTTCAACCACCATGTGAAGTTCTGCACATGTTCCAAAACCAGTTTAAACTCTCTTGAAGTGTGAACATAATCGATGAATTGTAAAGTATTTTGGTCAAGTGACTCAAACAAAGGCAATAGTGAAGGGAAGGAACCCAACGGCACGATGCAATCAGAACCAACGGCCTCTAATATAGTAGAAAGAGTCTGCGACAAACATAGATCACCCGGCCACTCAACTCTTGCGTCTACGTTCATCTTCATCAAAGAATCACAACTCTCTCTTGCGACTTGCAAGAATAGTGACGACGGAACAACAGCGACTTGTGATGAAGTCTTTCGAACAATCACTTCCGAAGAAGAAGGAAGAGGACCGACGACAACCTTGCGTTTTTGGTCTCCTTCGTCGCAACTTTTGGTATTCGATCAGCAGTTTTGCTTTCTATTTCTTTCTCAAAAACATAGGATTTAAGACCTTCGCCATCTTCTTCTTTTAAAGCTTTTCTGGCCTACTCTGCTTTCTTGGCTTGACATTGCAAGTAAAGTTCTTGCATTCTCACCAGCCTTCGTGCTTCCCCAAGAGTTTGTGGGTCGGGCATAAGCACCGAATCTGCAATATCTTCCTTAAGCCCAGTTATGTATATCTCAATCAGATATCCTTCGGTCAAATCCAATTTGGCTGAAAGTGAATCGAATTTGGAGTTAAATTCCGCTAACGTGCTGGTCTGCCTTAATCTTGATAATTCTCCTGTCGGTTTTGGGAACTCCAACTTCGTGAATTGAGTAGGCTGATGAAAACCAGTCCCTTGCTCGTGACTATTTCCATGCTGCTAATGCTAATAGATGCCATTACTGTTCTGGGTTGCCCAAATCAGTGCTCTTATTTCATCCTGGAATCCCAACACAGTATCTTTTAAATCATCCAACTTGTTGAGTTTTTCCAGTTTTTCTTCAAACTTATCAATCTTGTTGAGTTTGGGGTGTTGTGCTTTGAGAGGCAAGAGTAGATCTTCAATGGTTCTTGATCTTGTATTTACCATCTACTACGAGTTCTTGATGTTTTCTTGATCAAGATCATCAGCAAAATAACAGAACACCGAACCACCACCAATAATGACAGAAACCAAACGAAAAATATTGAGACAGTGAGAGTAGAACTGACCAGATGTGTAGGAGAAGAACCAGAACCACCCACCACTATTTTAAGGCTGATGGAACCGTAGATCAACCTAGAAAACAAAATAAAAAAAAAACTAGAAGAAACAGACCTAGAACTTTAGACTGAATTCAAGATCGGGAACAAAACCCTACCACTGTTTCTTGATGGTTTTCTTGATAGACAATTGAGTTCTTGCTAGATTTTTTGGTGTAAATGCTAACCGACCAATCATTCATTCCCAAAAGTAGAACTCAAATACTTGCTTAACATATTTGGACTCCTTTAGAATTGAACAGACAGAATTCGAATCTTCTTTCATTTACAAATCAGGACAGAGAAAAAATCAGAACAAATGTGTGATTAGAACGAAAATAGAGAAAGAGAGCCAAGGAAAGAGAGCTCTAATACCACTAATGTGAATATTGATCTAGATTTAAGAAAAGAGATGTGAATAAAGACACAAGAAAGGAGATTAGAATAGAGATAGAGAAGAGAGCTCCTAAGTTCTCTTACAATGTATTATTGCAATGCCGTAACAAGTCTGAAAATCTGGATGTACAATGGGAGGATAGGCTATTTATAATACTATAGCCTCCTTTAAGTCCTAACTAATTCTAGTTTATGATTTATAACTAATTACCCTACCAACTATCAAGTTTATAATTAGGTTTTTAGATTTATCTTACAATTAGATTCCTAAATGCATATTATTATCTTTACATATCAATGTCGTACCTTGTGACAGATTTGACACGAAGGTTTGTATTGAAAGAAGCTACAACCACGACCTCTACCATTGTTGAATCCTCTTGTATCATTGTACTATGACCAAAATGGTTGTGCTGAAGATTGGTCACGCACCATTGGACCGGTTGACTGAGCAATAAAGATCATTGGATCTTCTTGAGTGCAAACTGAGCCGTGTGATGGTGCAACTGTATAGTGTGCTTGAGGCACAAAATTTGCTATGAGTGACTTTTGTTTGGCCTCAGAGTCGAGCAGCATAGTGGTTACAGTATCTAGATCGAACTATTGCTTGGTAGCATTAACGATGGCAATCACATACTCATATTCCATGGTAAGACCATTGAGAATGTGAGAGATTTTGTTTGTATTTGACATTGCTTCACCTAGTAGGGCTGAATGATCACATATAAATTTCAGATTGGCCAAATAGTCAAGCATGCTCAGTTCTCCTTTTCATTGATTCGTTAACAGGTTCTTGTAATGTAATATTTTGGAGTCAGACATATCAGAATAGAGTCTGTTTAATTTTTGCCAAATTTGAGTGACAATTTCTAATCCAACCAAATCAAAGAGTACAGATGGAGTTACCGATGAAAGAAGCCATGACCCAAGTGTAGAGTCCAGTTGTTCATATGTCTCATACGCCAAATTATTGACATCCAGATTAGTCTCAATGTTACGAACTGTTTTTGCTGGAATTTGAATTGAGCCATCAAGAGAGTAAGCGGTGTTGCTTTGCCATGAAGTACACCTACTGCTTCCATATCAGATAGTTGGAGTTGTTGAGTCGCACAGTTATCTTCTTATTGGTAAAACTGTGACTGTTTGATCCTAAATCGTTGGACACCGGAAAAGCATTTGCATACATTGTTTTGGTGATTTATCAATCCAAGTTGTGGAGATTAATCACCGCCAATATCTCTGTTTCTGTTCTTTGTAAATTGATTAGAAAACAAAGCTTCGCCGGTGTAATTATGGCTCTAATACCATTTCAATATCTCTTATCATTAAGAACAATAATTCAGAGAGAAAACAATCTTATTGATAATGAGATTGAGCCTACATTATATAGGCTGAGTCTTTGCTTTGACAGACTAAACAGATGGACACGTGAACTAACCACTTGCATTGCCACATCAGATTCTCATAACAGAATTGTAACTAAAGATTACACGTGGCATCTTAGTCTAACTAATCTGATCTAAGCTAACAGACTTGAACTAAGCGTATTCTACCAACAGTGATAAAACTGCTCTCCCAAATAGTCTAGGTTATAAAATAATCCAAGGCTAAAAATACATTTTAAAATATATTACTAGTATTTCGGAAATCTCAAATTTTGTTATGTTTCACAAACAGTTTTGCAACCGTTTGCAACAAATATTTTCTTGATTTTCTTTAATTATTTTCCTATATCAAATTGGACAGCTTAAACTATCTTATTTTTTCCCTACAGTTTTAATACTTTTTTAAAAAGTAAAATATAAACTGTACGGATCAAAATAAACTATCCATAAGGACAAAATTGAGATTTAAGGAAAATCAAGACTGCAGAATCTTTTGTTTTTAAGGATTGCCCAGTCAAAGTTTGGGCCTCAACATATGACAGATGAACTCTGAATAAAATTTTGGGCCTTTTGGGACAAATTTTGAATGGCCCAAATGACTCAGGCTTGTGTTGGGCTGTTGGCAACCAGAGACTATGGATTGCCAAAAGAAAAATATATGGAGGGACTTGTTGCAAGCATGAACACAAGACCTTCCGAGACATTCAATTTCCGTCAACTAACCAACAGTGGGTGGAAAATACAAGTTGGAATCTTGAGAAGAGCACAAGTTCTAATCTCATGATACAACATTCACAAACTTCATGAATGCGAGTAATATTCCCTTTCTCAATATATAAAGTCTCCAAGTAGTTCATAATTTCCTTAACTGTATAACAATGACTAACAAAAAGAATGTCTCTCTAGATGGAATTTTGACTTTGTCAGAATAACCGGGCATCTACATGGGCTCATCCTATCATCCGTAAGAGGGGCTGTAGTTAAATGGCTCCTTCTCAATACTAATAAGGTACATATGGATGGTTTTGCTCCAGTCAGAATAATTATAATTGGTTGAGTTCAACTTATGATCAATAATTTTGTTGGAAACATGAATCATCTCAGTCGTGACACTCGGTTTAGAGTCATCTATAAGAAGCAACCAGAAGAACACAAGAAAAAAATGTCAGACTTCTGAACCAAACAGAAACTAGAGAACCTTAAAAAAAAAAACACCTGCTAAAGGCAACCCAATTCTGAAGAACCACAAAAAAAGAACCAAGTCCAGCAGCTACACCAAAGCAACACCGCAAACACAAAACCAAGGACAAAAAACTTCACTGCAACACTACAAACAACCATTGCAACTCCAAACAGAGCACTCAGGCAAGCAAACTAATAGTCTGAAAGTTCAAACCACAAGATATGAGGACAAAACAACCTAGGGCTAGCCAATTTCAGTGAGTCGATTGTAAAGAAGCAAATAGCAACAAAAAAATCATCAGAAAACAATGTCACACGCCGGTGCGTCGAACAAGCGACAGAGCTTTGAGAGGCATGTGAGACACCACATGCAAGTGAAACGGTGATCGGTCGATGGGGTTCCACCGATTAGGATCTCCTGAGCGCAGTAGGGTGGTATGTGTAGCTAGATACGATGAAGCACAGAACCCTAGCTCACTCTATCTCGCTCGCACTGTGTCACTAAACAGAAACGATAATGGAAGCAAAAAATAATTTGAGGCTTGAGAGCTCTTATACCATTTAGAGCCAGAGAGAGAAAGATAGATAAAGAAATATATTCTCTAATGTATATCTATTTATATAGGTATTTATACACAAGAAATAAGACAAGAGAGTTAATAACTCCATGATTGATTCTCTAATCAATCATAATTTTTAAAATCTCATATCATATAGGATACTGATACTAATTGATTATAATATATTTACATTAATATATTTCCCAACACATCCAAACACATTTTCACCAAAACATGCCACATGTCAATCAAAGAAGCTTCTTTTTCTAGTATGGTAACCAACGTCAGTCTTTATTTTTGATAAAATTGCTCCACCAAATAGTCTAGGTTGTAAAATAATATAGGGAAAATCTTTAAAAAAAATCACTTAAACTTTAAAATCTTATATAGCTGATTTTCCACTAAAATAAGTTTGTCAATTGCATTACTATTGTTGTTAATCACATTACCGTTGTGGGTAACAGGATTTTAAAGTTCAAATGATATACTATTGTAATTTTCTCAATAATCTAAAGCTAAAAATACATTTTAAAATATATTATTTCAGAAATATCAAATTTTGTCATGTTTCACAAACAGTTTTGCAACCGTTTGCAACAAATGTTTTCTTGATTTTCCGTAATGACTTCCTGGATCAAATTGGACGGTTTAAATTATCTGATTTTCCCTACATTTTTAATAATTTTTTAAAAAGTAAAATATAAACTGTAAAAATAAACTATCCATCAGGACAAAGTTGAGTTTTGAGGATCAAGACTGCCGAATCTTTTGTTTTTAAGGACAGCCCAGTCAAAGTTTGGGCATCAGCATTTAACACATGAACTCTGAATAACATTTTGGGACTTTTGGGACAAAGTTTCAAAGGCCTAAATTACTGAAAGGCTTGTGTTGGGTTGTTGGCAACCAGAGACTATCACGATATTGGTTTGGGGGAGGAAGTGAGAGAGAAAGATGAGAAATAAATTTTTTTCTCTTATCTTTATAAAATGGGATTTGATTTTCTCATGTTGCATGAGAAAAAGAAGATTTCTACACACACAAGAAATGGTGGAACCCACATATATGTATGAATTAATTCATATATATATATAATTCATACATATATGTAGGTCCCACCATTTCATGTGTGTGTGAGTTTGTGACATGAAAAAACATTTCTCCTACAACATGAGAAGTGTTTTTCCCTTATAAAATAACCTATGAAACATTTTTAATATTCTTAAATATACTCTCAACAAAAAAAAATATTCTTCTCATTAAGTCAATGACCTCTTAGGATTGTTCCCTTCCCACCCCTCCCCAACTGAACACACACTATGAATTGCCAAAATAAAAATATATATAGAGGGATTTGTTCCAAGAAGGAACACAAGGCCTTCCAAGACATTCAATTTCCGTCAACTAACTAATGTCATGAGACACCTATAGATTGAGTTTCAAGAGACATCCCATGCATAAAGAGGAGAATATAAGTTGTAATCTTATGAAAAAGGGCTTCAACTTTAATGCTCCCGGCTGGATATAAATTAGGCTGAAATCCAAAATGACTGAATAATACTCTCAATTCATACCAAAAAAATCTTCTATCAACAGAAATTGAGTCTAATCGAAAGGGCTTGTCTTGGCCTCGTTGATCTCTTTCTTTCCTTTTTCTTTTTTAAAAACCACCTTGTCATGCAAGACTAGCTGATTCGATCAAAGTGAAATAGAAACTAAATAAAGGCTTGAGGTTCAAACGCTCTTGATGTACCAAAAATATATATATATCTGCCACTTTACAAATTTATGTTTTGAATAATCTATACAAATGAAAATCAAATATAAAATCCGAGAATCGCACAATTTATATGGTACTATGGACATGACGACTGCATTTAAACTTGTGCTGAATTTCTATTATTTCACTTTTATTTGCTTATTTTCTTAGGCTTTATGTATTGAGAATTTTTTGAACATTTTAGTAAAATTTAAATGCTAAACAACACATACAATCTTCCAAAAGCATTTTACTCGAAAACACGTGCACATGACGCGATGATTTCACAAGTTCAATTAATGCAAGCGACCATTTTCAAGCAAAAAACATGCATTGAACAAACAAATACTCTGCATTCTGCAACGTAGCAAAGCATGCATTTTTAAACTAGCATTTTCTGAGAGGGAAAATAGCCAATCCATATAAAAGTTCTCCATATCACTTACTTAAACAAACACTGCGAAAATGAGATGATAAGACATTTAGATCACTAAGAAGGGAGTTTAAAAGAATATCAGGGAAGAGGGGGCAGCACAACAAGTGACAGATCCTAAAGCTGCCCCTTGGTTTATCAGAAGCCACTTAACAGAGCGTAAAAGGAAATCCACTTTTAGGAACTATTCGCAAGCTGATCTCTCCATGAATTCGGACGTAGGAATTAATAAAAGTGTAACCTTTTCTTGTCTCTGTTCCTTTGGATGTGCTGTAAAAAACTCAAATATTTTGTCATGGAATAAAAAATATCATACTGTAGCACAGTGTTCCCTGCAAGTAAAACTGTTAAACAAAGAATTGGTTCTTGAGACAGAATCTCCCCAGTTAACTACCTTCCGTAGCAAATTTCTGCTGTAAAAAATATCCCTGATCAAAAGCTTGCCATGCAGGAAATAAAAATTCACAAAGTCATCTCAGTATTTCTGAACAGAAAAGCTCAACAGAGAGATGATTTATTAACTCTCAAAGAAAACAGGTTCCGGCTTGTGTGCTTATTTTCGCCCCTAGGAATGCAGCAAGAAAACCTCAACACTGAATAGAAATCTATCTCATAAGAAATAATCATATACAAATTATAAAATCCAGGTTGCAACCTGCAAGTGTCGAAAGAAGACTTCAAAAGTGAAACTAAAGAATGCCAAGGAGCCTAAAATCTTCAGTCAGGGTAATCAGCTTTTACTTAATTCTAATAAGGAAAACTGCTCCTTAAAGCAACTTGTATTTTTTACATAGAGTTTCTTTGACAAAATCAGAAGCAGCTTAGTCATGATTTTTAAATTAACATAATTTTACTCAAGCAGGAAGTAATTTCAACCGTAATATTAAAATAACAATAATAATTTATCATCATCATCATCATTATATGTGCTTCCTTTCTCTAACAGGAGATGTCTTCTGTCAACCTAACACCAAATGACTCATAATTTGAATGCCTAATTCGTTGCAAGCCTTGTAAAATTCAGGAAAAAGATTTGAAGTAGAATACACAATCTCAGAATAATATAAACATATTCCAGCTTGAAGAAGAAAGAACTTCTACGTTAGGCCATCAGAATCAATATTCTATCAGAAACCATCAAATAGTAGTAACTTATCTTTGCCTCTTGTCGCCTTATCAGGTATACAAATGCAATGGCTTACAATCAGAATGTTAGACCGTCTTCCCAATCAACGCCCTTCAATTCATGGACCTCAATATGTGCGTAAAGTGTCCACGAGCACAAAGTTGAAAGTATTAATTAGCACACTTGGTTTCCATGAGTAACATATCAAAACAGCAAAGGGCTCTCGAACTAAAATCTCATAATCTTCAATGTACTGACAAGCTATACATTCATCAAATGAATAGAGAAAAAATGGAAAAGATATAAAATTTATGCTGTATCCAAATTTAAATCCATTTTAATTGTTTGCTACAAGATGAGTCCATAAATTTCATTCTAAGAGTTAGCCAATATATGGCTGAAAAGTATGCATTTAATCAATGTATTGCAACAAAAGCACTGTTACCAAGTGCAACGTAGTAGAAGTATACTCTAAAACTTCTGCCTCAATAATCGCTCAAAATTGATAAGTAATTAAATTAAAACAAAATAAAACCTCAATCAATAACCTCCTCAAATTGGAACGTATCGTTTCAACGCCTGCTTGGCGGTTACGGCAACGCCGACTAAAACTCCGCCCACGGCTCCGGCCACTGCAGCTGATCTCACCCCTCTCGCAGCACGATACAATGCACCAGTGCCGAGCCCCGCGGCTACACTATTCCCCTTTCGATACCGGCATATAACATCCAATAATACCAAGTCGGTTACCCCAAGACGGTTCCGAGAAAGATAAATATTGCTAAGTGAAAAGTCGAGATAAATATTGCTCGTAAGGGTGAACTCTAATGAAAAATCCAGGCCACACATGTAGGTCTCTATTATTAAGTTTTGTAGGGCTTATATAGGTCTCTATTAAATTCCCCCGACCTTGTCTTTTATTAGAAATTAAATATAGTTTGATATCGAAACAAACAGGTGTGTGTTTAGTTTAACTTATTTTAAATTATTTTGCGTTAATTGATTTTTGAAAAGGTTACCATACTTTATTTTGCATTGTTATAGAATGGAAAAAAAAATAGAAAAAAAACTTTGAAATTGCAAAATTTTAAATCAAGTTTGTTAAAAAAAATTGATAAAAGAATGACGAAACTTGATAAACAATTCATAATTTATTTTTTGTGAAATATCTTATTTGAAATTTTGTAATTTCAAAAAAAAAAAAACTGTCATTTTCCCTTATACTATGTGACATAAAATATAGTTCATAAAGCATAAAATTGATTTTTGGAAAAGTTACCATACGCTGACATATAACTCCCTAAACAACCAAAAGGGCATCTTTATTTTTTTTTTTTGGACAACCCTAATATATATATTAATATTGAAAATATATACAATAAATAAAACCAACCACAAAATAAAGCTAAAACAAACACAACAACAATAACAATAAAATAAACTAGATACAATAATAACTAAGGACCGTACATTAAAAATATAAGAGCTGAAATAGAATCATTGACATAATCGGCCTCCTTGAAACCCAAGGTTAGAAGTGATGAGCAAGAGAGTGTTGGTTGGAAAACTCACCTTAAAGGGCACACAATTTTATAAGCAATAGCTGCAATTAAATCAGTTAACTGGGTACCCCCATCTTAGGGTAAAGAAACCAGTAAACCCAACCTCGGAAGAAAGAAGACCCTTAATGTCTTGAAGAACACATCTGCTCCTCTGACCAAACAAGTCCGGTGACCTCGACGACACACCAAAAAACACATCTTTAGATCTTCCTCTAAGAATGTAGATCCGAGCTACCAAGAGATAATCGGACCTCATAATGTCCAAACAACCATCCAACCAAGAGGATTTGAAAGCAGATATGACAAATCTGATTATTTTCTGAGACAAGAACACCACCACAAAACCCAGAACTACAAGAAAAGGAATAGAAAGCAGATAACTCTCACCTCGATCGGCAGATCATATCTGGAGAATGAGAGGAAAAGACTCGCCACAAGGACGAGAGAAAGTCACAACCGACAAAACTCAAAGTGAGAAGACCGCAGATAATAGATCTGGACTCCAAACAACATCTCTGACTTGTCTGTGGCACCAAAAATAGGCTCACCGACAGCTTGTTCATCACAAGCCACCAGCGAGAGTTGAAGGCGAGCACAAGATGCAGAGGCGAGCAGAAGAGAGAGAAGAGAAAAAAAGAGGGAAGAGTTGACCATTTGGTTTAAAGGGCATCTTAATTCACTTTAGAATTTTATTTATATTAACTGAAAGTTATATTAAAGAGTAAATATTTAATATTTAATATCGTTTGAAAACGGAAAATTCCAAACAAACAAAAAAGACTTTCAAAATTAAAAATGATAAATTAGGGTATTAAATTTCAATAATTTCAAATTAGTCTATGAAATTTTGAAATTTTGCGATACGACATCACTTCCCTCACTTTTATTTTTTTAAATGCCCCTAAACACCCCCACACTTAACTATTTACTTAATTTATTTTTCTATTTATTATTTTCTTTTCCCTATTTACTGCTCCCATGTTTTGAAAATTCGAAACGTACATTAAGAACTCCTACACGTAAACAAATTCATGGGGAAGGCCTATGTTGTTAAATATTTACTACATTTAATTCACTATTTATTGCTATGATTTTCCTACTTACTACTTGAATAAATTAATGGAATTCTCCTATTGCTAACTATATATGTCTAATAAAAGAGCAATAAATAGCGAAGTAGATAAGGTAAATAATTTTCATAAGAAAATTAAGTAAATAGTCAGCAAATACAATTTTCAAACTATAGGTAATAAATAGCAAAACAAAACAGTAAATAACAAAATAAATATAATAAATATTTAATATAGGAATTTTGTTGGTGGGCAGTAAAAGGTCACCAGCCGAGAGCTTTGGCTGTTCCAAAAGATTGGAACTCCGGCTGGCTTCGATTGGTAAGGGATATTTTAAAGGAAAAAAAAGTGAGAGGTGGTGATTTTTTCCCCCAACATTTTAAAATCCCAACAACTAGTTATTGAAATTTGAATCCTACTTGGATTTTGATAATAGTTTTTTTGTAAGGATTTTCCTTTAAAAGAATATTGACATTATTTTACTTTTTTTTTTTCACTCACTGATGAGGAGCCAAAAACTCAGGGCTCTTGTTATGTACTTCCTCTAGTTATTATTATAAAGTAGTAATTAATAAATGTATTTGATCTTTTTAATAAGACACTTATTTATTCTTAAGAAGCATTATTTATTTTTTTTCATGTGTCCGCATAATTAATAAGGGCAATGGCTTAGAATAATACTTAATATGATACTAGAGTTTAGAGCAATTAATAGAAGTAATATTAGAAATTATTTAAATTTTAAGATAACTTTATTGATTTTAACTGTTTTTATTACTTTGTGAAAATTATTAGTTGGTGTTTTATAATAAACACAAGATGGAGTATCCTAAACAGTTCACGTTTTATCGGGCTCTCTGTAATTTCTTGCATGCAAGTGATATGGTTGTGTGCACTGGCAGACCCACGCAATGCCCCCATTTGTAACATCTCGAATTTTGGGCCCTGAAAATTAAAAACAAGCCTAAATTAGGCAAACGGCTAAACCCAATTCGGGAAGGGTCTCAAGAATGATGAGAGATATAAAGCCTCTTAGTGACTAAGTAACTCGGCTGTACGGGTCAATGGACCTAGGCCGTGAAATTAAAGTGCCAATGAAAAAGGGGCACAGAAGACTTTTACAATGTTAATCTGGTTGAAAAAGATGTCACCCAACTATGTTCTGAAGTATAGGACAATTAGTTGAGTGAAAATAGGTTGCTATAAATAAGTATACGTTATTTTCATGGCAATCGGGTATGCCCTGCGTTTTTTAGGAAACACAGGTATGTAGCATCGTTTGTCGGGTCTCGGTAGTCGTGTTGAAATCCCAAGTAAAACCCGAGCAAGAATTTTGAGTACACCATGTAAACTGAGGCAAACACGCAAAACGAGACACAACACTCACACTAAGACACATGGCATCTTGCATGCCAAACATATGCCACACACACTCTTCTTCATGGACACATGTCACACACACACATTAATGACAAATTGATTTCACTCTTCTCTCTTTAATTCACGGCAACACACACACACACATAATTAACCTCACTTCTATCAATTTCCTCCCTCATTTCCCACGGCAATACACACACACACATAATTGATCACACTTTTTTCAATTCCCTCTCTCACACCACGGCAACACACACACACACACACAATTCATTCCATTTCTCCATGGCATTCCCTCCCTCATTTCTCACACACACACACACACACCGAGCTGATCCAAGTTACTCCTCCCTCAAAGTAGATGATCTATGGAAATAAGAAGCAAAAAGAAGAAGAAGAAGAAGCTTCATGGTTTAATTTGAAGCAAGAAGAAGGTAAGTTGTTAAAACATTCTTGCATGTTAAATTTGGTGAGTTAAACTCACATGCAAGGGTTGTTTTTGGATTCCAGGCCGAAGGAAGAAGAGGAAAGGTGAAGTAAGAGAAGCCACAAGAGCTAGAGCAATGTTTGTGATAAGATTCTAAGCACTTTTATGAAATTTTGGAGATTTTAGTATTAAACCCAGATTTTGTAATCTGTGGTGAAAACAAAGAAATAAGTGGAATTTCGAAATTCTGAGTTCACCATGGTGTTCACCACGAAACATTTTGTGGGAATAAAGTGGTGAATGAATTTTTAAGTGTGTTTTGGAAAATAAAAATCATAAGCTCCATAAAAACGTTGAAACTGCCAGTTTTAGAAATCTGGAGTCCGTTTTCTTGCATGCATGTTTTGATGGATCAAATGGACTTATAAAATTATAAAAATATTCCAGAAGATACACAACATGCATAGCTTTAAAATGATGGGTATTTTGTATTTTTCTAAGCTCTAGCTAGAGAGAAATAAATTGTACAAAATGACCTTACGTTTTGAAAGCAAAAACTGGGCAGTGAGCTTGTGTGTGGAATTTTAATGAGTAAACAAACCCATAAAATTCTGAAACTTTCTAGAATGAAAGAGAACTCACATAAATTTAATTTGGTTTGTAATTTTTAAAGTTGTGTGCAATGAGATATGAATTTTTAAATATAAGCTATGAATTCTGAAAGCTTAACAGGATAGTAAGTTGAAACGTAAAACTTGGAATAATTTGACAAGTTCTAACCTTTGGAATTATTTTTCTATGAAAGGGGACTTGTCTAGAAACACGTGAGAGTTGATGGCACATTAAAATTATTTTTGTACAATTAATTAAAAATAATTGAAGTTGTTAGACTCTTAAGGATAGTGACAAATAAAGGTTAAAAGTAACAAGTTTAAGTTACTTAATTAAACCTAATGAAATAAGGGTTAAAAAGGGAAGTAAACATTCATTTTCCATGGTTCCTAAGATATGATTATGTCCTTAGGGCCACAAAAAGAATGAAGAAACTTCAAGCAACTCCGAAGGTTGGCGAAAGAGGAACCTGAGTAAGGATAGTAGTCTTTAAAAGGTAGTGGGCTTACCTTACTTGCATGTATTTGATATTATTGCTTATGTGTATATGTATGATTTCTATGCTTGCTTGTTATGTATAGCATACTTGAATGTTTGAAACTCTGTTTATGATTATGCTATGGCCATGAGTATGATGCATGAAGCATTGAGCATGTAGAAATGTCATTATGTTAACATGAGCTTGTGCAAGGCAAGTATATCATACATTAACATTTATCTTGCATGCATTGTATTGGTATTGTCTACTACTGGGATTCCTCAGAATCTCACCCTCCACTACCCACCAATAGTTAGGTGAGTACTAGACAGAAGTGTTGCACAGGGTTCAAGGAGGCAATGTTGCTTGAAGATGGCCCAGCAGAAGGATAGTGGAAGAACCAAGGGGTGACAGTGATTCAATGTGTTTAATTTTCACTTTCATTAATGAATGTAAACGTTCGTAAAGGGGTATAAGCTCTGGGAATACTCCCCTTTGTAATCATGTTTAAGTTCCATAGTATCAATATATCAAACTATTTCTGATTTTGCCACACTACTGCGTAATATTATAGGCAAGAATGTTAAGACCGGACAAAAGAGGTATCGTAAGACTGGACTACTGGGTACAAAAAAGCATTTTAAGACCGGACAAAAGAGGCATCGTAAGACCGGATCGAGACCGGTCTTGTTCTAGGCAGTATTAAAAGTATACTTTTAAGACCGAACTTGAACCGGTCTTAAATATACTCTTTTAACACCGGATGAACGACCGGTCTTAAAAATTTAGACCGGACTTTTGAAATATCCGGTCTTAAAAATGTTTCAAAATAATAAAAGAAAAACCCAAATGAAACAATCGATCTCAAATCACCAGATCTGGCAACATTTTGAATGTCCCTCCATCATCAGCGATGGAGAACCAAGAGAAGATTGGAAGCAACACCAACAAAAAACACAAAAAAGATGAATACAAAGTCTAGAAATAAGAAAACATAACAAGAAATAGAAATCATTCACCATGGAAATCAAATTTAAATCAATATAAAATCAAAGGTGAAATGAAAGTCTAGATCTACAAAAAAATCACAAGCTTAAAGCAACCAAATCTGAGCAGACACTACAAAAAAATTGATTTTTTGCGACGGAAAAATTCCATCGCAAAATTTCAATTTTCCGTCGCAAAATAGGATTGCGACAAAATTCATCCGTCGCAAAAAAGGTCTCACAATTGCGATGGAAAACTGAATTTCCATTGCAATTTGCGACGGAATTTTTTTTTCTGTCGCAAATTTCAAAATTTGCGACGGAAAAAATTCCAACGCAAAACCCTTTTTGGGTTTCCATCGCAAAACCAAAAAGGGGTTTGCGACGGAAAAAATTTCCGTCGCAGAACCCTTGGGTTTTGCGACGGGAATTTTTTCCGTCGCAATTGCGACGGAAACCAATTTCGTCGCAAAATTAAAAAAACTTACAAATTTAAAAAAATCATAAAAAATATTTATAAACATAAAAAAAATTAAAATTGTTAAAATTACATAGAAGTTGTTTAATTTATGTGCTTATGTTTCGATAGGATTTTGTGTGTCTTTTTTATTTGTTAGATGAATAATAATAATTGTTAGAAATAAAATTATTTGTTAGATGAATAATAATAATTGTTAGATATAAAATTATTTGATAGATGAATAAAAATAATTGCAAGAGAGATTAGCTTCTATCAAAACATTTTGACAGAAGTAAAAAATTATTTGGTAAAAAAAATCTACGCATATGACTTTTTTTTCACTAATCCAATGCTACATTTTGCACATGAAAAACATTTTTTAAAATCAAAATTAGTTAATTCATGAAATTAAAAAATGTTCAAATAAACCAACATAAAATAGCATACATAGGTACACACAAGTATTCAAATAATATAGATGAATATGTCACCTTGTAAGTGAAGAACAAGAAGAAAGAAATGAAAATAAGCCACTAACCCGGGAAAGAAGAAGAAGCAATACTGAGATCCCACGTGATTGAAGAAGAAGAAGAAGAAAGCAATACTGAAAAACGAAAGGCAGGAACGAAGAATGAAAGAAAGAATTGAGTGGCAGTTAAATAGGCGAAATTTTGTGACGGAATTTTTTCCGTCACAAAAAGGCGAAATTTTGTGATAGAATTTTTTTCGTCGCAAAATTCTATTTTTTAATTATTTTTCGGACAAAATTTTGCAACAGAATTTTTTTTTTGTCGCACAAATTTGCATTTCCGTCACAAATTTGAAAAATTTTGCGACGGAATTTTTTTTCGTCGCAAATTTGAAAAAAATTGCGATAGAATTTTTTTCCGTTGCAAATTTTCGCCTTTTTGCGAAGGAATTTGAATTCCGTCTAAAAAATCCCACTTTTTGCAACGGAATTTTTTTTCGTCGCTAAAAGCTCAAATTTTGCGACGGGAAATTTTCCGTTGCAAATTCACTATTTTCTAGTAGTGAGAATCCTTTTGTCGATGCTGGCAAAGCTTCAAGCAACCAAAATCGAAGTCCAGATCTGAGCAAGAGCAGTCAAGGTAGGAGCAAATAGACTTAAGCAAGAAGAGATCTGGGTTTGATTTTAAGCGAGATCTATGCGAAGGTGGCGTGGGAGGAGCCATAGATCGAAGAAGAAGGAGCCGTCGTCGTCTAGAATCCTTGAAGTAGGCTGAGGATTGGAGTTGACGCCATCGCAAAATGCTTGAAGCATCTCACTGCCAAGGATTTGATTGAGTGGCTCTTAGGATGACTTACAAAGATTGCGAGTAGGTTAAAGGAACAGGATGTCATTTTTGCTGAGGATTTGACCCCTGAGGCTCTTGGGACACTTGTTGAATCTATAACTAAGTAAATGTTATATCACCAAGAAGACAAGCACACTCACAGACTTAACGAGTTTAGCGAATTTAGGTTTTTTTTTAACACTTTTAAGACCGGTTGTTTCTAAAAACCAGTCTTAAAAGTATATTTTTAAGACTGGTTGTTAGTAAAAACCGGTCTTAAAAGTGTATTTTTAAGTTCAGTTGTTTGTAAAAACCAGTCTTAAAAGTAGTTCAAATTTAATTAGTTATAATTAGCATATACAATTATATTATGCAATTATCTTAATTAAGTTGTTAGAGAGATTTTAGGAATTAAGTTAGCATATTATGGTTTTTTCAATTTCGTAATTATATTCCTGATTGTAATCCTTAGATTATATTATGCAATTATCTTAATTAAGTTGTTAGAGAGATTTTAGAAACTAAGTTAGCAGATTATAGTTTTTTGAATTTTGTAATTATATTCCTTATTGTAATCCCTAAATTATAGGAACTGCTTAGGTCAGAAGATTATTTACTTATTAGCATTTGTATATAATTTCAATTAAGCGAAGGAATAAAGCATCGCATTCTCAAACTCATCTCTGATCTGCATCTTCTCAAAATATTTATGAAATCGCCACCGATCATACTTTTAAGACCAGATCTTTTATCATCCGGTCTTAAAAGTATTCTATATATTTACGAAATTGCCACCGATCATACTTTTAAGACCGGATCTTTTATAATCCGGTCTTAAAAGTGTTATATATATTTACGAAATTGCCACCGGTCATTTTTTTAAGACCGAATCCTTTATAATCCGGTCCAAAAAGTTCTTTATATTTACGAAACTGCCACCGATCATACTTTTAACACCTGATTCTCTATAATTCGGTCTAAATGAGGTGGTCTTAAAGCTCTTTTTTACACTAGTGCGGGTGTTACACCATTGAATTTCAATGTTGTTGTTGTTGTTGTTTTGTGCTTTTAGCCTACCCTTAAACCCTTATTCAACGTATTCTTCGCTCGCTCTCAACCACTCACTCTTCTCCTCTACGCCGGCTAAATTTTCACAAAGTAATTTTGAAAAACCAGTCATCATAATTTGTATCAGTAAGAAGCCAAATTTTAATTGCAACGACCAAGTATAAATTACGACGACTAGTTTTGAAAAACCAATTATAGAAACTCTAGTTTAGACGACTGTTTTTTGAAAAAACAGTCATTGAAACTCAAAATTTTCACAAACAAAATTTTAGTTTCGACGATTGTTTTTTCAAACATCATCAACCATCACCATTATCATGAAATTTAACAAACATTCATCAACTAAATAAATACTAACATACTTGTTGATAGTTTCAACAACCAAAAAATCTTCGCCCTGGGTTTTGCTCAATCCATGGCATACACAAAGGAGCCACAATTCCATAGTGACAGATCCTCGCCTGTCCCTCGTTTTGTAGCTCTTGACCTCTTCATCTTAATTGCGCCACCCTCTGCTAGCTCCCATGCATGGAACTTGTCGTGGACTCACCCATGGTTTCGCAAATCAAATTTTCACCTCGACCCTGAACGAAGCTTTCTTTCCCTTCATGCAATGACCTAACCAACTACAGCTTGGGAGACAACAACCTATGTGTCGAATTTCTCTTCCTGCATGGCACGCCATGTGTCATTTAAACAGTCAATGTGGCAATTTTGTGATGGCAAGGCATTTTTGCTACGTTTTTCAGACTTCCATGACAAAAGTGAGACCAAAAAAAAAACTTCCGTCTTACCTGTGCTCCTTGAGAAAAACTTCCGTAGTAAAATTGGTACTTATCCCTATATATATCCTCTACTAATAATAACGATAAGAAGAGAAAAATCAAAAAATATCACATGAATTTTAAAATATCAAATTAATTTTGTTTACTATAAGAGTATAGCAATTGATAACTCATTTTAATAAGAAATCACTGACTTAAAATTTTAAAGTTTAAGTGGTATTTTCTTGTCTTTTTTCCTAACAAAAATTAATATTACTATTGTTATTATATATATTAAATTATTCCCTTGTTATGATTACAAAAAAAAAAAAAAAAAAAGGCTTTGGGGGGGGGGGATATCGTTGAATATATTATTGAGGCGAAAACTCTATCCCTTAGAGTCTAATTTTCCGTTGGAATTACGTATTAGTTAAAGTAAGTATCGTATATAAGGAATAAATTTGAATTAAAAAAATGTATATGAGTTGAAAAAAGTGCAATCTTAAATTTTGGATAAAAAATTTATATCAAGCTCGCTTATATACTTTGTTTTCTCACAGTCCAACAAAAATAAAGTTGAGTCAATTCTTCAGTATCCCTCATTGCTCTCTCAAGTTTTAATTAAATATTTATTTGAGGTAAAGAAAGGGATATTTTTCTCAATCAAATACCAGTGGAGAATAAATTTAAGAAAATAAATTAAAGCAAAGAAAGGGATATTTAATTAATTTCACGAGGCATTCACATTTCCTCGATAGCTCGTGATTTCATTAAAATGAAAATTTGCTGAAATTTCTGTCAGCGTAAAATTTATTTTATAAAAGTACCCATTACATCTAACGATCCAAATCTTTGTGCGGGTGTAATTTTTTTTAGCTTATGCAATATATCTTTAACTATTTACGAATATGCATAAATTATTTATATGTCTTATTGATACATTCGAACTAGGATCCTTTTGTCATTAACAACTATTATCATTGGTTCTTTTTATAAAAGTCTAAAATCTGAATTAGTTTTATCCTTTTTGTAAGTGCTGACAAAAATTGTCTCAACATTTAATGATTTTTTTTTTTTACCTCTCATGAATCATTTATATGGATTTCATTCTCTCTCATCACTTTCTTTTATACTCTTACTTTTCCTCATTTATTATTCATTTTCTCTCTTGCTTGCCTACTGATAAGTAAGAACATATTTAAAAAAATAATTTTTATTTCAGACATACTTATTATTTTTAACAAATTTTAATCATTTTCTTAAATTGTGTAGTACAGTTATTGATGTCTTATAAAAACAGCTAGGAGTATATATGATGTATTATATTAATAATGATTTTTAAACGTAAGGATGAAAGTGCAAATAAATCTCTTACAAAAGACCAGAATGTCATCTTCCAATTAAGTAATTAAAATTTGCATTTCGAAAAGGATTAGGTTTGGTGGGTGATGTATGAAATTAAATGCAATTATATCTTCCCAGTACGTAAGAGGCACTTAATGGAGTGGGAACAGGATTAGGATTTGTAGTTGTATGAAATTCAATGCAATTTATATCTTCCCATAGTACGTACATTTTATAGAATTTGAACAATGAGCCATCTGAATTGTTGTTTGTATATTATATATATTGAATATTATTAGGTAATCTAAGCATGAGTGAACTTGGGGCCAACGAAGAAAGTCTCACATCGAATAAAACTGAGATTAATAAGTAAATCCTTCGTTCGACCCTTAATATTATGACTTTTTTAAAAAAATTAAATAAACTAATTAAATAAGTTATTTAATTCTTTAATTAATCCATTGATGGATTAACGGAACTAGCTATCATGTGGACACGTCATTGATAGCAATCTGCAAAACCTTGACGAACAATATATGTTGATTATAATGGTAGTTCGGACAATGTTGACTTTAATTTGTAAGGTTTATATCGTCATTATCAATTGGGCTATCAATGAATGTTGGGTAGAGAGAAATTACTTATTTGAGAAAAGTTGTTAATTTCACTTGAAATTCATTACTTCAATTTCTTTTTCTATTTTTATAGAGAATAATACTGACTTTTTTGTACTGATGATTGATTAATCATACTGTCTCCTATGTATTGAATAAAGAAAGAAAAAAGGTGAATGTCAATTGAGGAATTGAGTTTGAAGATGTATAAATAAAAAATAAATAAGTTATGTACATTTTATTTTTAAAAATTGAACTGGCGCAATATACCTTTTTTTAATTGAAATTATACAAATGTTTTGTTTCTTTTTTATGATTTCTCCTTAAAGTAAAGTAAATCATATAAAGAAGATATATACGCATAGACAGAAAATTAATAGTAATCAAACCCTGAAAAACAGAAGTTGTGCACACATTAGCATCTCATAAGTGCTTTCATGATATAATATAAGTTAACATAAAACTTCTCTCACATATTTATTTTGTATGCTATAAAATCACTTATAAAAAGGCAATCCAAACCAGTCTAGACGCATAAATTGACTGAGAAATCATATACATCAAACATTAGCCGTTTTGTGGTCTTCACTTGACTTGCTTATTTGGCTTTTTCTTCACTGCCTCCATAGCCAATTTCACGGGGATGTATGTACCTTGACTTGCTTATTTGGCTTTTTCTTCACTGCCTCCATAACCAATTTCACGGGGACGTATATACCAACCAGCGCATGCAAACCATTAACAATCAAAATGGTTATGACGATGGCCTTGTACTGATAATTTTCAACTGGGGAGACAAACCGGACACCAAGAAGATATGAACTTATTAGGCACGTGATAGATAAACCCATGCCTTGAGATACCATCCATGACACGATACGAAGCTTGAGAGAAACTCCCAATACAACCAAGAGGGCAATCCACAGAGATGCCAAAAAAGATATGGTATTTGAAAGCATGAAGAAATTAAAGGCTTTTGGATCAATATAACTAGACATGGCTTCCCCGGGACATGGTCCTTTATTAGTGTGGTTTTTTCCATCCACATCGATGAATCGCGGCATGCACCCGAAGGGTCCTTGAGAGAAAGTATAGAAAGAAGGATCAGAACTATCACTTGATGTAATATTTTGTTGGATGACGCTCCCAGGAGGGTTAAGTGCAGCTTGAAAGCTTATGGTAGAGATGACAGAAGCCACTGTACATATATTCCCCCTCATTTGTTCTAGCTGTTCGCCATTATAGACAAGCCATTTGTCTATGTTGTTGAAAACCTTTTTTTGCCACCAGCTCTCATCTTTCTTTTCACATTTGATTCCAAACTCCATTAGAATGACTTGCATTTCAAGGCTCGTAGAGTCCTTGGGAATTTGCGCAACAATATCTGTTGCACTATAACCCATGTTGTTCTTCAAATTCAATGCTTCTGATCTTATTTTTTGGATTGACATGAGGTACCTCACGGTCTAGACAACAGCCAACATGCAAATTTAATTTGTTATGCTTCTGTTTGATGACTTGCATAGAATAGAACCAGAGAAAGATCGAAACATAAACGTACGTGAAAGAGTGATAAGTATTAGAATATAAGAGAGTCGCACGTGGATTAACTAGAGAAAAGATTAAAGGTATATATAATCAAATTGGGATAAGCTATTTGATAGAAAGACAAACTTAATATTTATATACTTGTATCTAAAAATCCAATAATAGATTAAAAAAAATACCTCAACTTGCTTCAACATAATAGCCAAATGGAGAACGGTGTTCTTGCCGTCCGAGTCTCCCTCAATGAGCAGGTTATTGGTGTCATAATGAGTAAAAGTTTCCAATTCTTTAAGGATCTCCAAGTGGTTGTACATCACACACAAGTGCAAAATATTTTTACCCTTGTCATCATGGAACGTCAAGGACTCTGGCTTTGCTCTAATCAGCTCCAACACAACGTCTCTTCTGCCTCTTATAACTGCATAGTGCAGAGGGATCCTGTATTCTTGGTCACGAACAAAGCATGCCTCTCCACAAGCTTTCAACAGTTCCTTCACAATGTCGATGTGGCCTTGTGCAGAAGCCAAGTGAAGAGGTGTGCTTCGGAATGAGTCCAACTCAAGGGCGAGTTTGGGACAGCGAGCAAGAATGGTTTTGGTGAATTCGAGGTGGCCCAGTAAAGCTGATTTGTGTAAGGGGGTTTCAAAGAAGGTTGTTTGTGAGCTAACTCTGTGCAAGATCAATGGGTCTTGCTCGACTAGTGTGTTCAAAGTTGAAACACAGCCTTGTAGTGCTGCATCGTATAGGTCTCCCATTCTCTGTTCTTCATAGTTATCAACTATTCTGATTTCCATTTTCGAGGTTTGATTTGGAATTGGATGTGTGGGTTTGCGTGGAAACTATTTATAGACCTACCATTTCACTATTCACATCTGTTTTTGTCCTGTGTGTTGCTTTTTTTTAGGCGGTCTAAACATTAGTTTTAATTAACTCGTTAATTATGAGTTAAATTTTTAATTTTGTCCTTATCAATGATTGGTTTTAAAAGTATTTTTTTTATTATAATTAATAGGATAAAAATGTATCAGGTATATTTGTTACTCTAAAACTATACTTATAATAAGAGCTAAATTTTTTAATAAAAATAGACTTACAAAGAGGATATATATATTATATCTGTCAAAGTTTTTTTTCCTTGGTCAAATATCTGTCAAAGTTACTCACCAATAAGAGAATGTCGTGTTTCACGTGGGATGAAGACCTAAAATGTGTCTTTTCAACTTTTCATTCTGATACGTGAGAATTTATAATTAAATATGTGTGTGGTAATGGTTTTTCGAATCTGTATTTGTTTAGAAAATGTAATATAGTGTAATACTCCCTCTAATCCTTATTATAAGGCACCAACTACCCAAAATTTTTTATCCTTTTTATAAGGCACCAACTACATTTAACTAACTTATTTATTACTATTTCCTATTATGCCCTTACTTTAACAAACTTTTTTAAATGTATCTCATTAAAGTAGGGATAAAGTTGGAAACTTTTATTAATTTTAGGCTCATTAATGACTTAACTTCCATTTTCTTGGTTTGTGAGAAAAAATAGTTGGTGCTTTATAATAAGAACCAGAGGAAGTAACTCGAATAAGATGTACTAATAGCACATTTTATCTTTTTTTTAAATATATAAAAGTTTTGGAAGAGTTTGACACCAATCCCCAATCAAGGTCAGGGCACAACCCCGGACTCTATAAATACTTACTGGGAACTTACGAGATCGCCTACTAAAGGAGTCCCAGCGATAGCAGAGAGGATTAAACCCACTACCCAAAGCCTAATCCTGAATCCCTTATCATCTGTGCCAACTCCTATTAACCACATTTTATCTTTAAATGGAGTGGGAATAGGATTGGTTGGGTAGTTGTATGGAATTAAATGCCATTTATATCTTCCCAGTGCGTAACAGCCACTTGGAGGGGAACATGATAGGATAGGTTGGGTAGTTAACTTGTCCGTTTCAAAAATCGAGTGGAGTTAAGAAAATTATGAGAAATCTCTTTTATTTTACATCCTATTTTCATTAAAATTTTGTGATCCCACTTCTTCAATTTTCTTAAATTCAACTTATAGAAATTTTTTCCCCCTCCATTTCCCTCCAAATCTCTCATACCAAACAAACCATAAGGATGGTCCAATATATAATGAACGAATCCTATCTATTTAAAATTTTATCCTAATCTTTCTATTTTTACCCTAATTAATCTCTATAATAAATTTTCACCCTTTATCTTTTATAAACACTTTTCTTTAGAAAAAACAGTTATAATTAAAATGAAAGGCACACAAATTATATATTTATTGTTTTTAACTCACATTTTAAAAAGCATAATTGTAATAGCTACGTTGTTCCTTACAAAAGGCAACGGAGGGATTATATCTACTCCCTTAGGTCCCAATTGACTTATAATTTGAACAGGACATAGTGTATGAATTTCAATATCCTTCTATAATTTATGTAGTTTTAATTATGTTTGTCTTTCTCTCAGCAGATTGATGAGACTTGGATATTTTCAAAGTTCACGTGCGTAAATGTAGAATATGTATGTATGGGTATATTCAGTTCGCACAAGTGGACTTAGAGTTGGTGATTTTTGTAACACCCCAATCCAACACCAAAAACTTGGTAAAAAATTTGAAATATATTCAATAAGGTTGATCATCATTCAAATCAATCATTTAAAACATAGTTCATAATATAAAGTACAAGTTTATGAAATAACTTTAAGATAAACACAAGCGGAAGTCCTAGGTCTTGGCAAATATAAATAACATAACTTAATCAACAGGAGTACAGAAGAGCTTTCTGGGCTCACTCCATTGGTGCCTCCCCTTGTTCTCTATTAGGATAATCACCTGAAAAATGTTAACATGGGATGACATTTTCACGTCTCAGTAACTACTGAAATTTTCTACCGTACACAAGTAAATTATATATGACAAAAAATAGAAACTAATATTTAAATATATATACGTACATAAAATCTTTCATATAAAAACTTTTACTATATATAAGAGTGAGTGTGTATCAACATTTGTAAATCTGTAATCCATGAAAAAAAATCATGCAATATGCAGCCCCCCTTATATCTCCTTTCATCCTCATTCTGCTGACTGGAGCCATAGGCTAACACATGGTCCAACAGAAACATATCATTTGACTGAGATGTACCAAGCTCACCAAAACTTAAGATACCCCCGACCAAAGGTATAGAGCTTAAGCTTGAACTATGGCTCCCCTCCTTAATCACAACTTAGGAGGTGTCACGTGTCCCACAACTCTAATGCAATCCCAGCCAGAGAATAACATGGAAGAAGAGGCCCTGACAAGTACCATCCACTGTGCACCGAGTGATAGTGTTAAAACAGTATCATACAAATCCCTCCTAACTCCATCTCATCACATACAGCCGCCATGATAAACTTTTCTATTCAAAAATATTAAATCAACATCGTATGTTATTTTACCGGGTCAAACAATCATTTTGAAATCTGGGACGTAAATAGTAAATTACCATTAAAAAATACTTATGTTACTATGAAAATAGTAATTCACTATTCAAAAGTACGTACACGTACAAATAGTAATTCGCTATTCAAAAATACGTATAAATTACTATGCAAATAGTAAATCACTATTCGGGGCCAAAACTGTAATTTATGCGGGTACCAATTCGTAATTTATTCGGGAACACAATCGTAATTTATTCAGAAACAAAACCGTAATTTTGACATTTTATTATAAAATATTATAACACATATAGGTATAAATCAGTCCATAAAAATAAATAATTAATAATTATACACAATTCACAAGTATATGAAAAAATATTCAGAGTTATATGTGATCTCCTAACTTACAGATAATTCCCATAAATTACTCCAAATCTCCTTATGAGAATCTTCTAGCATCCCCAAATAATTCCCACTACACTATTTCTCTCTTTTACTCTCACACTCTTCTCAGACTATGAAAGTGTGTGTGTGTTTCAAAACTAAGGTGGTTATATATATATATATATATAAACTCTCCCCACCGCGTAAACATTAGGCGGGGACGGTGCATACGCTAATTGCACCGCTCCCCCTTCATCACCTCCTACCCCATGTTCAAATGTGGGCCCCACCCACTAATTGATATATATATATATATATATATATATATATATATATATATATATAATTTTAAATGTGGTGGGACCCACCACATTTAACTTCTTCCTCTCTTTTTTTCCCTTCTTCTGCCTTCGTTCATTTTCTCCATTCATCAATATAATATAATATTATTATAAATATAATAATATTTTAATAATACCATAATATAATATTGTAATAGTATATCATACATATACCTTCCTTTCCTTCTTCCGGCGTCCCCCCTCACTATTAATATAATATTAGAACATCATAGTATTATAATAATTATAATAATGTTTATTATAATATATATTTATTTTAAAATAACTTTATTTTATATTTCTAAATTTTCTCTAAATCTTATAATACTTAATAAATTACACCTGAGAAAATAAATACTTATTTACTATAAAATTTAGGATGTTACACTTTCAATAATTATGGGATTTCCCCAACCGTGCCAACGCCGGCACCTCTCTCAATATTTAGGGTGGGAGACAGTACATTTTACTAAAATTAAAAGATTAGTGAAAAGTCTGTATGGAAAATTTGTAGGGATGAAAGACCTGAATTGGATCGAGCACCATATCAGTAATTTTTTATTATGAAATCTTGCAGAGTCCCAATACTTTCTTAGTATGGCAATATATCAAGTCCTTCTTGATGTGAATACGTCACATGTGAAAGAAGTTTTCAGGCACCAACAGCATGACATTCAAACATTAACAATATATTAAGTTCTTCTAATCAACAAAATTTTTAAATAAGGACTTTTTCCTGATTTTTCCTATTAAAATTATGTACATTTTTTCGCCAAGATATGCAACAATCACTCAAAAAAGTTCATTTTCATCCAAAACACATTTTCACCAAAACTTGCCACATGTCAATCAAAGCATCATCTCTTTTCTTTTTTCTTTTATTTTTTTAATGAATACTGGAATATATTAATAACTCAAAAGAGCATCTCCAATATAGCATATTACAACCTAATATCATTCACCAACAACTGCTTCTTGGTACGAAGGTGGTCGGTGGTCAAGAAGACAAAAGTTTCCTACAATATTATGAGCTAACTTAGTCAAATGATCCGCTACACTATTATGTCCTTTAAGAATATGACTGATTAAAACTTGACAATTTTTTGATAACCACAACGTAACATTAACTATAAATGTTTCTATAGGGGTGAGCATGATCACAATCCCTAGTCAATACATTAACAGCTTCAACATAATATGATATTGCAACAACATTTTTGTATCATTTATTCCAACATATCTCAAGACCTTGGGTAACCGCAATGATTTCTGGGGGAAATTGTTGTGAATTCACAGATGAATCTGCATATTCATTAACTATTGTCTTGAATAATAGCACCTCCACAACCGCTTTTCCCTAACTCCAAAATTGAAGCATCCACCTCAAGAGTGTAAATCTTTGTTAACGTTCCTAGCTGACCAAACCTACAATATTCAAGTTGGAGTAAAATTGACATTTTGCTATTAGATGATTATCCCAACTTGCCCTAAAGAGGCTAGCATATGTGTTTGTGTTATCTTTGGTGAGGTCATCGCCAAATAATTTCTTGCAATGATCCACTCAAATGTCCCAACAAATATAACCAAACAATATATGTAACCCATAGGATTTTCTTGGTGAAATCCTTTCCTACTTCATATTTGAAATTCCACTACATCCACTTTGTGCTTTGGAGAGATGTGAAGAAGGCCGAGTTAGCTATTGAAATCCATCTTTTTTTCTTCCTGTTGTTACAATCATTAAGTGCATTAAGTCCTCCTGGTTGCAACCAAATGAACATCTAGCGGACTCCTCAATCTTTATGGTAACCAACGTCAGTCTTTATTTTTGATAAAATTGCTCTACCAAATAGTCTAGGTTGCAGGATAATCTAAGGCTAAAAATATTTTAAATATATTATTGAAAAAGCCTCAAATTTTGTTATGTTTCACAAACAGTTTTGCAACCGTTTGCAACAAATTTTTTCTTGATTTTCTAGATCAAATTGAACGGTTTAAATTATCTGATTTCCCCCCCTACAGTTTCAATACTTTTTTAAAAAGTAAAATATAAACTGTACTGATCAAAATAAACTATCCATAAGGACGAAGTTGAGATTTAAGGACAATCAAGACTCCCCAATCTTTTGTTTTAAGGACTGCCCAGTCAAAGTTTGGGCCTCAGCATTTCACAGATGAACTCTCAATAAAATTTTGGATCTTTTGGGACAAAGTTTGAATGGCCCAAATGACTCAGGCTTGGGTTGGGCTGTTGGCAACCAGAGACTATAGATTGCCAATATAAAAATAAAAATAAAAAATAAAAAACACACACACACACACACATATGGAGGAATTTGTTGCAAGTATGAACCCAAGGCCTTCCAAATTCCAATACATTCAATTTCCGTCAACTAACCAACTGGAGGAGACCCTATAACTTCTTAGGGTGACACATTCTACCCCATTGAACAAGCAAGCACCTAATATCATGTGCTTTTGTGGTCCTCCCTAGCTGTATTGTGAGTATGTTTATATGGGCAGCACATATAGTGCTTAGTAAATAATTAAATATAAATTAATTGGTTTTTATTAGGGGTATTGTGTTTAATGATTTGATCAGTGGTATTATATATACACGTACACATGAGACCAGCAAAAGCTGTATGCTTATATATGAAGTGATGAGGGATGATAAAGTTTAATTGTAGCTTGCGATGGCTATAAAGCCACATTCTTTTCTTATGAAAGTGGAACTTTTTGCAGCTTCATGCTTTTTTTCCTTTCTTACTAAGCTAGAGTTAAATATCTTTGAACCATGGAATGTCTCAGATGTTTGAAGCCAGTATAAATTATGCAGTAAAAATCTGGGTTTTTTTTTTTAAAAAAATGATGTAACTAAGCGCCCTCATGATTTGGACATACCTTTTTTAAAAAAGAAAACGAAAAAAGGAAGGAAAGAAAAGATCATCCACTAATCAAAATAGAAAAGGCATAGTATACAAGCTATCTAGGCTCTAAGTATTTGATGAATCGAATGTAAAAATAATCAAAGTTGATTAGCTATCACCAACTTTGCTAATAATATACCAGTCAGCAACTAGGCGACTAGAGCTCCAGCAACTGGAGGAGTGTGGCTGCTGGAGGGAGGCAAATGTGGAATGATTTTTTCATTTTGATAATTTACTATAATATCAAGTGAATACATTGTTTTATTTTCCTTTTTTTTTCTCTGGAAAAAGTGAGACATATTCAGTTTAAAATCTATTTACGTAACAAAATGGGCACGTCCCTTGCAATCTCAAAACATAAGAAGGAGGACACAAGAAGGCTTTAACCTTAATGCTCATGACTGACAGAAATTAGGCCGAAGTCCAAAATAACTAGGAAATACTCTGGGTTTATACCAAAAAAAAAAAATCAACCAATAAGAATTGAGTCTAGCAGAAAAGTCTTATCTTGGACCCATTTCGTTGATCTCTCTCTTTCCTTTTTCTTTTTTTGAAAACGACCTTTGTCATGTAACTGAGACTAGCTGATTGGATAAACTGAAATAGAAAGCAAATAAAGGCTTGAGGTTTCAAACATTCTTGATGTACCCAAAAAAATAAAAAATCTGCCAATTTACAATTTTCTGTTTTGAATAATCTATACAAATGATAATCAAATATAAAATATAAAATCCCAGAATCGCACCATTTGTATGTTATTATGAACATGACGACTGCATTTAAACTTGTGCTAAATTTCTATTATTTCACTTTGATTTGCATATTTTCTTAGACTTTATGTATTGAGAATTTTTTTAAACAAACACTGCAAAAAATGAGATGATAAGACATGCATATCAAGTAGTCAAGATCGTGATTTTACTTAAGATTAAGATCAGAAAGGGGTAGCAAGATCGTAAATTATGGGATTGGCACGGATCGTAAAGATCTTACTATTTTAATTTTAATAATAATAAAATATATATATGTATATAAAATAACATTTAACTCACAACTTAATCCTAAAAGACAAATCAATCTTCAAATAAAAATATATAGCATTCAAAATAACATTTCATAAGTCCTAAAAATCAATTCAAAGCATCAACTTAAACCACAACTCCACAAATACAAAATACCAAAACCACCACAATCTAATATCAATAGAGAAATTCGTATAAACATATGAATTAATATCAAAAGTGTCATTTTCTATTTTTATTTAAATGCAAATCATAATCTGAAAACCCACAAAATAAAATTCAAGACTTAATACCATTTTCTATTTTTCTTATCATAAATAAACCCCAATCCAAGCCAACATAAAATAGGAGAGCAGAGTAGCAGACCGAGGGAAAAAAAAACAGAGCAGCCCGAGCAAAAAAGAGAAGAAGCAGAGCAGAAGAGTGCATCGAGCAAGGCAACGGCAAAGGCAAAACAGGGGCAGGGCAAGTCACCTGAGGAAGAGGATGATTCAAAAGCAGAGAGAGAGAGATTGAGAAGTGAGAAGGAAGCAAAGCAGATCACAATCGAATGAAGAAGGAAGGGCCGACGAATCTTGTACCTTCCTCAGTCGAGATTGAGAATTGAGAAAGAATGCAATCCTGTACCAGGTGAGCCGATGAATGACGACGAAAGAGCAGAGAGACGAGTCTAGGTCGCGATACGGGGCAGGGAAATTTCGTCCAGAATGAGCCCCAGTCGCGGTTTAAGGGTTAATACGGGTAAGAAATCGGGTAAATGCGTATTGACCCGGTTCAAGCAGGATCTCCGATCCATCACGATCTTCCGAGCCTACGAGCTTAATCGGCGATCCAGCACGATCCTGTGCTACTCCGATCATGCAAGCGAGCTCGCTCGATTTTCTCCCCAAAACATGTAAGATCGCCGATCTTACGAGTCAGATTGGCGATCTTGACTACCACGATGTATACCACTAAGAAAGGGGATTAAAATACAGGGGGAGGGGGGGGGGCACAACAAGTGATAGATCCTAGAGCTGCCTATTGGTTTATCAGAAGCCAGTTAACAGAGCATAAAAGGAAATCCACTATTAGGAACTATTCGCAAGCTGATATCTCCATAATTTCGGACCTAGGAAGTAATAAAAGTGTAACCTTTTCTTGTCTCTGTTCCTTTGGATGTGGTGTGAGAAACTCAAATATTTTGCATTGGAACAAAAAATATCATATTGTAGCAGAGTGTTCCCTGCAAGTTAAACTGTTAAACAAAGAAAGGGTTCTTGAGAAAGAATCTCCCCTGTTAAGTCCCTTCTGCAGCAAATTTCTGCTGCAAAAAATATCCCTAATCAAAAGCTTGCCACGCAGGAAATAAAAATTCACAAGGTCATCTAAGTATTTCTGAACAGAAAAGCTCAATAGGGAGATGATTTATTAACTCTCAAAGAAAACAGGTTCCTGCTTATGTGCTTATTTTCGCGCCCTAGGAATGCAGCACACTGAATAGAAATCTCAGAATAATATAAACATATTCCAACTTGATGAAGAAAGAACTTCTATGTTAGGCCATCAGAATCAATATTCTATCAGAAACCATCAAATAGTAGTAACTTAGCTTTGGCTCTTGTTGCCTTATCAAGTATACAAATACAATGGCCTGCAATCAGAATGTTGGACCATCTTCCCAATCAATGCCCTTCAATTCATGAACCTCAATATGTGCGTAAAGTGTCCACGAGCACAAAGTTGAAAGTATTAACACACTTGGTTTCCAATGAGTGACATATCAAAACAGTAAAGGTCTCTCGAACTAAAATCTCATAATCCTCAGTGAATTGACAAGCTAAACATTCATCAAATGAATAGAGAAAAAATGGAATAGATATAAAATTTATGCTGTACCCAAATTTAAACCATTTTACTTGTTTGCTACAAGATGAGTGCATAAATTTCATTCTATGGGTTAGCCAATATATGGCTGAAAAATATGTATTTAATCAATGTATTGCAACAAAAGCACCGTTACCAAGTGCAACGTAGTAGTATACTCTAAAGCTTCTGCCTCATTAATCGCTCAAAATTGATAAGTAATTAAATTAAAACAAAATAAAACCTCAATCAATAACCTCCTCAAATTGGAACGTATCGTTTCAACGCCTGCTTGGCGGTTACGGCAACACCGACTAAAACTCCGCCCACGGCTCCGGCCACTGCAGCTGATCTCACCCCTCTCGCAGCACGATACAATGCACCAGTGCCGAGCCCCGCCACCACACTATTCCACACATCATCGGTGTCCCTCACGGCCACTATTCCGCTTTCGATACCGGCATATAACAATCCAATAATACCAAGTCGGTTACCCCAAGACCGACCAGAATGGCCAGAAGCGTTAAGGACTCTATTTATCCGGAGCTTCGTGGTATCCCCAGATTCAAAAGATTTCACGCCATCGACGATGCCTACGCCGGCACCACCAACGGCACCCGCTAGGTAGCCGCAGCCAGTGTAAAAAGTGAGATTCTCACCCCATGATCGACGCTTACGGCGAGCCTCCTCAACGAAGAGATGCTCAGGGGACGTTGGAAGCTGGTATAGGTTTCGAATGGGGACTTCCAGGTCCTTGTAAGGATTGTAGAGGCGCGTTGGGGTTTGCGGGTCGGATCCTGATTCTCGATCAGGGGAATGGGATGCCATTGGAGTGGCTTCCAGGCGATTAGGGTTAGGGTTGGGTGCGATACAGAGCAAGGAGGCGCGAACAGCGGAACAGGGACAGGGAAGTTTACCGTTCGGGTTTGCGGGAAATTATCGAGCTGGGGTTCACATTACAATCAGCATGGCACATCCTCTAATTTGTTGTGGGACTTTTTTTTTATTTGAATTAAATTATATGGTATATCATAAAATATTTTATTACATCAGCATTTTAAATTAATTAATTTTTAATCTTATATTCAGTATCTATTGATTAATTTTTATTGTAAGAAGTATTATTTTAAAAGAAAACTCTTTTTATTGAGGAATGAGCATCCCATGCTTATCAAATGAGCCTGGAATGTGAATTCATTGAACTGGTAGAGCGAAGATCCGATTTCCTGCCTTTCCAAAGGGGAAAGGCAGAGGGAGCTTGTTTGTACAGACAAGTTTTTGGCTATCCAGATCTAGATTTGGATGGAGATCAAATTTTTTTTAATTTTTATTTTTTTTCTACATGAAAAAATCATTTTTTAAAAAAAAATGTTAGTTCAAATATTAACTTTAATTTAGGTTCTCTATCCATTAATTTTTTTAAAAAAAAAGATCTCGGCCGTCCAAATCAAATCTGGACGGCTAGACAAACTCCCCCTACCTTTCCAAAGGAAGGATAGGGAAACCGGATCCGGAAGGGCGGTGTGGCAGGGAGCGGGGCCGCTTGCTTGGCTTTATCGTAGGAAGTTAGACCGGGTTCGGGCCGGTTCATTTTGACAGGGTCACGACTCACGAAGCAATTGGCTTCAAGAATCCGGATGCCAACGGTCAACCTTCTTTCTTCGCTTTCTTTTTTTAAAACAATAATTACTTGTCATGCTGTCGATTTTATAATCCTAAACTGGAATCAAGATGATCACAACTTGTATGCAGAAGAACAACGAGGAAAAAAAAGAAAAGAAACAATGCAGAAAATTGAAGAATTTCTTCCCTTGATGTTGTGGGAAATTTATTAAAACGGCTTTATTACAAAAAAATGCCTTCCCTATGAATACATTAACGATGAACAAGAAAATGACAACAAGAGATTCGTCCATTATTTGTTTCAGTTATTAAATAAATCCCCACTGTTCAAAAAAAATTAAATAAATCCCCACATGAAAAGAGACATTGGCTGGCATTCACTTAAATGAAGAGAAGGAGTGGAACTTCTTTAAAGTGTGGTGTGTGTTTGGTGCAACTTACAAAAGAGAAGCAGCCTTTGTACGAGTCCCTCCTTGTTTCCCCAAGATACTTCTTCCCTGCTGGTGCTAACAGGCTTGTCCTCTCTGAATTACGATTGAAGCTCAATAGGTTGGCTATGGACTTGAAGGGTTGCCACCTTCTCTCTCTTACCTACAGTGAATTTTCCATTCATGTCACTAGGATTGTTACTAGTACCTTCAAGATTGTCCTTGTCAGAAATTCATAAGGTATATAGACGGAAACAGTTTCAGTGCTCACCGTAGTGATGGGCACTATAGTGCTCATTGCTGTGCTGAGATCTATGTATGTGTCTGTGATAGGTCACATGGCATTGACTTTTTGGATTATCTTACAAAAAGTGCTTGCTTTTATGTTTTATGAGATAAAATTCCTCTTACAAAATTTACGCAAAACTAGTTCTACACAGCTAATCCAAAAAGGGGACTAAATATGAGCAGCTTACAGCACTTGGAAGTACATTTAGGTAGTAAATACAGAGGTAGACTAACCTGGCTCGCAGGAAGACAGTCAACTTCAATGGCTCCTCCAAGAACTCTGAGTCGATTCAACATCGGCAAAATAACAGAACCAAGAGCTGGTCTGTCCCTTTTCCTCATCTCACAGCACTTTAAAGCCAACAAAGCACAAGATAAAGCCTCTTCAACAGGCCAATCTGGCACACTCCCATCAAACACCTCTTGAAAAGTACCATCTTAGATAGCCTTCTCAACAAGGTGAGACAAACCTATAGGAGGCTTAGCAGTAAGAATTTGTAGCAGAACTATACCCAGCGAATATGTATCAGATTTTACTCCCAATAATCTTGTTCGTTGGTACTCTGGATCAATATAGCAAAATGTACCAACTGCTTCTGTCATGTGATACTGAGTGGTTTTGTCATGTACTGAAGAAGGAACAAGATGAGCCAAACCAACATCACTTATCTTGCTCACATAGTTCCTGTCCAGGAGAATGTTTGATGGCTCGAGGTCACGGTGCACCAGTGGTTCAGGTTTTGTGTTGTGAAGGAAAAGAAGGCCGGCATCGATTTCTGCGGCTACTTTGAGTCTGATTCTCCATGGAAGTGGTGGAGTGTTATTTTTCTGGAAGAGACGATCTTCTAAGCTGCCGTTTTCCAGGTACTCGTACACAAGGCATCCATGCTCTAGGCATGTACCTAGCAGGAGAACAATGTTTGGATGCCTTAAGGTGCTCAAAATCTGAACCTGCATTTTCAAGCATCAAGACAGAACATAACTGAGACTCTAATTAAATACTAGTATAAATGTTCTGATATATTCATATTTGCAAAACGAAATTAGTGATTGTTACTCTTTATATGCTTCACTTCTTGATCAAATGTACGGAGAAATTGTAGTGTAATGCAGCTGCATATGAATAAGGATAAGCCTATCCTAATGACATCAAATTTGTGTGATTATTGGGCTTAAAAAATGCTACCTTTGATTCTTAATATAAGATCTCGTTCGTTTGTAGTATAAAATTTATAAGAACTTTTACTATTTATAAGTCATGGACAATGTAGCTCATTTTAAACTCCATGTATAGTATAGACTCACAATCTAGTTAGATAAAAAGCTAGTTCCAGTTTGGGGAAAAAAAAGTGATTTTATACAGCAAAGCTAATATTTGATGCTATAAATTTCCTCAAAAAGAAAATCATTAGTTAGTACCTCTTGTTGAAATTGTCTGTCTCCTTGGTCTGTGTCTGGTTTCAAGACCTTAATAGCAACATCAGTGAAATCAAGCACAGCTCTATAAACAGATCCGCATGCACCTTCACCAATTTTCAAATGACTGTTAAAGCAACGAGTTGCAACTTCAATGTCCTTGATATCGAAATTTCTACATTGAATATTATTATTATTATTATTATTATTATTATTATTATGTGTCAACATATTTGATTCTGTCTTCTTCTCTTCCTCTTCCTGCATGGCCTTTATTTCTGCATGCTTTAAGTTGCGCTCTTCTTCCATAATCTGTTCAAGCTCCATTACCTAAAATAGAAATACTTTTCTCTTAGTTACCCATTTTACGGTTTATTCTAAAATTTGACAAGCTTTAGTAGAATGTATAAGTTATAACATGAAATACCTTGTGTCTTGCTGCCAAAGCTTCTCTGCAGGCTGAGCTATACTTCTCCATTTTTTTTTCAATTCGATACTCAACTGCCGCATTTCGATGCCCAAGCCTTTCTGACAGATAACTCATGTAAAGGAGAAAGAAATGTGTATATAATCGTATAATGGACATTATATATACAAAAGTTATTTCCAGCCATTATTTTGTTTTCATAATTACAGTCTAGAATTTTCAGAACAAGGCTTCTTTTTTTTTTTCCTTTTATGGGGTAGTGAATATGCGTATCAAGGCAAAATAAATCAGTTCCTATCAAAATAGGTGGTGCGTTTGTGATGGCAAAATCAATATAGTGAAGTTTACATCATTCTTGTTGTGATGCTAAAATGGAAATGACAAATTATTGATTTCCAAGACACCAACTTATACCCAAAAGAGATCGATCCTATCAAATTGATATTATAGTACTTAGTTTGGCATTTGATGAGGTCCACTTGGAATCGTGTGAGTGCACAGATATAACTTGGTTTTCAGGTAACAAATGGGCTAATTGAGAACAAAGCATCCTTGAATTGTCACCAGAAAAAATGAAAGGGAATTTTGATTTGATGAATACTTTGGTGAGGTGTTTTCAACCGATAATCTTTTTAAATTAGCCTCTTCATAGGATTTATGTGCTTCACCCTTTGATAAATTAGCCTCTTCACAAGACTAGTGTGTTTTCACCTGCATAGTGTCATTCTTTTCACCAACATATACCCTATCAAGACCTGAGCCTTGCAAACTATGTTTAAATGATTTTCTGGATAAAAACAAAAAGATTGTCAAAGACATTGACCCAAAAAATGAATAGTAGAGATACAAAATTCCAGTGATGAATAAAAAGTCCAAGAAAGCACCATGGACATATATAAACTGAATTCCATAGAACCAGTAAAGTCTAACTGTCTCTACCATATTTTCTTTCCAACTTCTAGCATGCCAAATGTTTTCTTTCACTGAAAAACAAACAAATTCTATTAAGAAAAAAGGTAGGAGGATAATAAATCGTCAAAAAAAAAAAAACAAAGTCTGCAAACAATGAAGGGGAGGCTCTCCTATCTGTGTCTGAAATAGTGATTCTCATACAAAAACCATGCATGGAACACGGAAGAGAAGCCATCAAATCAGTTATGTCCATAAAATTTTAAAGGGAAAAGTGAAGATGCATGTCAAGAGATTTAAATTACATAGAAAACTAGCCTCAGAGTCAAAACCATCATGCTCAAACAATTAGTGTCGTTGGGTATCCATCATCCATCTTATTTTCAATGTTGGGTTATGAATATATTTAGTAAGATGGTTCTCACATGAACAAAGCAACATTAGCTAGATTGATAAATTTCACTAACTAAGCTTGTTTGGGATCACAGTGGGAGCCCTAAAAATGGCTTTTAAATCATAAAAGTTGATTTTAACTCTCAACATACCATTTGAATTAGTGATAGGTCAGATGTGCTTTTGGTTGAAAAGCTACTAGTGAAGGGAAAGTTAGAATTTGTAGCTTTTGCATCTTACAACGTGAAGAGAGAATTCATAGCTTTTGCATCTTGGAACGTGAAGAAAGAAAATGTGACACATTGGAGGGGGGAAGTAGGAGAGAGGAAAGGGACACATAGGAGGAAGAGAAAAGAAGATCGCCTTATGCAACATCGTGGGTCCCATCTTCATTTAATAGAAAAAATATAAAATTATTTTAAAAAAACCAATAAACTTGTATAAGAAAAGATAAAATTGTTCGAATGAGCCAAATAATTTGATATTTATAAATGTATCTAAAAGGGGAAAAATTAAATTGGTAAGAATGACCTCATAATTTTTTATACATAGAGAATAATAAAAATATTTAATTAAGTATTTTAGTGTTTTCAAGAATTTTCAATAGCTAATTAACTATTTTTTACTTTATATAATTTTAATTTTAAATTTTCTTTTAAATTATCACAATATATACCTATAATATATATGTATTATTTAATCAGATTCATATTATTTTTAGTCACTTTTGATCTAGACTTGTTTTTCAAATTATCATCCAACTAAGTTTCAATTAAAAAAAATCCATTTCTTTTACTGTCAATCCAAACATAAATCACATTTACAATATAACTTTTATTCTGTCTTAATTTTGTAAAAGCCAAATTGAAGGGGAAAAAAACCATTTCTACCACCATTAATTCAAATGGGCAATAAAAGACATATGAAAGAAAGGCTTGAAAATTATGAAGATGATGACATTTATTTATGAATACAACTTATAAACCTGTTTATATCTTCAGAATCTATCTGAGGTATCAGGAAGAAGATTAAGCAATTGATCCAGTTGTGAATTTGCCCGAGGAGAGGATGTGTCTTCCATCGATATAGTTGTTATGATGCTAATACTTTGAGAGAAACCTGTTGGTTGGATATTTATCACTTTTCCTTTTGATATAATATGTACTGTGCAGAACTCTTGCACAGACCTTATTAAACTGTTTGAAACACCTAACCCTTTATATTTCCTGCAATATAATATAAATTGATTCATAGAATGGCTCATGACATATCTGCAATCTCGCTTATGTGCATGTCTATGTATAAATATGACACACACAGAGAGGAAGGGACCTTATAAGAGCATTGCGGAGGGGAGCGCCAACAACATTATGGCTGATAGAATGGTCAGTGATGTAATCAGTAAGTGCACTTGTAACATCATTGCCGTGCAGAACCAACTCCTTCGTTGAGATCTGATATGAATTTCACAACAGCCGAAACGATACTGGGTGTGTTTGGAGTGAACTTTTAGCTGGCTTTTTCCTCAAAAAAAGTAGGTTAGGTCTCAAAAATCAAAGTTGGCCTGTTTGGATTAAACGTTCAACGTGTTGTGTTTTTTGCTTAATGTCTGTCGTACAGGGCTAAAACTTAAGCTGAAAATCCAAGCTTTTTATAAAACGTATCGCACTGCTGCACTGGTCCAATTCTTTCTTCTTCTTTTTTTTATAACACTCTGGTCCAATAATAAGGTGGCCGGTGGAGTTTTCTAGATATTCACTTTTTTTTTTTGGTCGAAGATATTCACATTCGCATTGCTTCACGCAAGAAGGAAAATTAAATATAATTTTCCTCTCCCAGAGTTACCCCTTTTGTTCTACATTCTTTTTCTAAAAAAAAAAAACAAACACACACATCAAAATAAAGGTTTCATTATTAAAAAGAGTAGTCCATAAATTAAATTTTGTTATAGGCAAAAGCCTTCTGATAAGTGCTTGATTTTTTTTTTTTGAACGAAAAAAAAAATGAAATTTTATAAATAATTTTATCCATTAAATATATTTAATTAAGGTTTTTATTGTTTATTTTTAATAATATTTAATTTTTTTTCAAATTAAAATTTTCATTAACTCAATATATACAACTAATATATATATATATATATATATATATATATATATATGTAGTTTTAATATGATTTATGTCTTTTTCAATCATTTTCCATCTCAACTAACTTTTCAAATACTAATCCAAACACACCTCAGTTAGAAACAAAGTCACTTCTGCAAAAAACCAAACGGGTGATTCAAATATACATCAATCAGCTTAACCTGACTTTTTTCCTATTTTACTTTTATAAAAGTCAGATAGTTTTTAAGTCACCGTTCCTATCGCTGATACAAACAGGCCTGTTGAGTTTTCTCAAGGCCCTTAAACACAATGTCATTGAATTTCGGACATGTAAACCGTACAAATGATATTTTTGTCTTATTTTAACCTTTGATCAATCCAATTTGTAATTTCGGCTTCATAAACAAGGAGTTGAAACTTTTCAACTTTGTTTTTAAATTAATTCAATCTTAGCTTGTCCGTTTGCTTATGCAGATAATCCTCGTGACGCTCTGTTGATAGGAAATTTGGAAAGACTTGTGCTAGGAGATAACTTGCTTAAGTTTAATTATATTTTTCTTCTTGCTTAAGTATTTGTATCAGCTTGTTGAAAAATCCATTTTTGCTGCTGCTGTTAGCTTTTCAAGTTGTATGTCCACTTCTTGTTTGGTTTTTGTATGCAAGTTGTATGTTCACTTGCTAATTATATGTCTTCATGTAGAGGAAATTCCTCTTATAAATAGCTAGGATGTAACTTGTAATGGAGAGACTTTGATTAATGAAATCTGATATGGTTTAACCACTCTCTCTTCCCCCTCCAGTTCTCCATATCTCCCCCTCCATTTCTGTTCTCCCCCCCCCCCCCCCGCCCCCAAAAAAACAAGTTCAGATCTGTCTTCCCTCTCCCTCACTCTGTTTCAGCCAGTTTTTTTACCAAGTTCAAATCTGTTTTGTGTGAGAATTAGTGTGTATGTGGGTGTTTTACATCATCTATATATATTGGTAAGCATAGGTATCTAAAGCACTACTGTTCAACAATTTAGTGAAGGCCTTTGGCATGCTTAAAAATTGACATGGCTTCGTTTATCACCAAAATGCAAATTACATAGGTCTTAAAGAGCTTGTTTGTAAAGGCGGTAGGATGTGGAAAAAGCCCGATCTAAGAGAGAAAAGCTCAATCTGAGTAAAAACACAATATGAGGGGTTCTTTTAAAAAAAGAAAAAGAAACTCAGTAGACCTACTTTTGACGAAGAGTGCACTACGGTGGGGTGGAAATTTACCATAAGACCCACATCATCACTTCTCTACTGTCTTATCACCCCATTATATCCTTACCTTTTGTCTATTTTCCCACTGTTTGTCTTATTTTGATTTGATGAATACTTTGGTGAGTTGTTTTCAACCAATAATCTTTCTAAAGTAGCCTCTTCATAGGTCTTATCTGCTTCCACTTTTGATAAATTACCCTCTTCACAAGACTTGTGTGTTTTCACCTGCGTAGTGTCGTTGTCTTCACCAGCATATATCAAGACCTGAGCCTGGCCAACTATGTTTGAATGATTTTCTGTATAAACAAAAAGATTGTCAAAGACGTTGCTCAAAAAATGAGTAGTAGAGATTCAAAATTCCAGTGATAAATAAAAGGTCAAAGAAAGCACCATGGACATATATAAACTGAATTCCATGAAAACAGTAAATTCTAACTGTCTCCACCATATTTTCTTTCCAACTTCTAGACTGCCAAATGTTTTCTTTCACTTAAACAAGCTCCATTAAGAAATAAGAATAGAAGAGAGCAAATTAAGTATTAAGTAGGAGAATAATAAATCTTCAAAAAAAAAAAAAGTCTGGAAACAAACTGCATAGCTCCTAAATGTTAAAACTGATTCAATGAAGAGGAGGCTCTCCTATCCGTGTCTAAAATAGTGAATCCCATAAAAAGACCTTGCATGGAACACGAAAGAGAAGCCATCAAACCAATTATGTCCATAAAATTTGAAATGGAAAAGTGAAGATGAATGTCAACAGATTTAAATGACATGGAAAACTAGCCCCAGAAGGATCATGCTCAAACAATTTGGCAGGGCGTCTAGAGTCTTTGGGGATCCATCATCCATCTTATTTTCAATGCTGGATTATGAATATATTTAGTAAGATGGTTTTCACATGAACGAAGAACCATTAGCCAGGTTGATAAATTTCATCAACAAAGCCATTTTTGGGACCAAGGTTGGAGTTCTAAAAGTGACTCTTAAACTGTGAAAATTGATTTTAACTTTCAATATATCATTTGAATTAGTGATTTCTGGTTGAAAAGCTAGATGGAGGAAAATTTGGAATTTGTAGCTTTTACATCTTGCAACACGGATAGAGAAAATGTAACAAATTGGAAAGGGAAAGGCAGAGAGAGGAAAGTGACATATAGGAGGAAGGGAGTAGAAGAAAAAAGATAAAATTATTTTAAAAAACCAATAAGCATGTATAAGAAAAGATAAAATTATTCAAATGAGCCCAATAATTTGATATTTCTAAATGTATTAGGGGAAAATTAAATAACAAAATTGAGGAAATATTCTCATATTAAAAAATTAGTTGGTAAGAATGATCTCATAATTTTTTATACATAGAGATTAATAAACATATTTAATTAAGTATTTTAGTGTTTTCAAGTTTTTTAAATAATTAATTAACTATTTTTTACTTTATATAATTTTAATTTTAAATTTTATTTTAAATTATCACAATATATAGATATAATATATATGTATTATTTAATAAGATTCATATATTTTTCAGTCATTTTTCATCTAAACTTGCTTTTTAAATTATCATCCAAATAAGTTTCAATTGAAAAAAATCACTTTTATCATCGTCAATCCAAACATAAATAACATTTACAATATGACTTTTATCCTATCTTAAGTTTGTAAAAGCCAAATTGAAAAAAAGTCATTTCTACCACCGTTGTTTCAAATGGACATGTAAAAGGCATTTGAAAGGCTTGAAAACTATGAAGATGATAGCATTTATTTATGAATGATACAACTGGTAAACCTGTTTATATCTTCAGAATTTGAGGTATTAGGAAGAAGATTGTGCAATTAATCCAGTTGTGAATTTGCCCGAGGAGAGGACGTGTCTTCCATCGTTATAGTTGGTATGATGCTAATACTTTTTAGAGAAACCTGTTGGTTGGATATGTATCACTTTTCCTAATTTGTACTGTGCAGCACTCTGGCACGGACCTCATTAAACTGTTTGAAACACCTAACCCTTTATATTTCCTGCATTATAATATAAATTGATTCATATTTCATAGCATGTCTCATGACATTTCTGCAATCTGGCTTATGTGCACGTCTACGTATGAATATGACAGAGAGAGAGAGAGAGGGACCTTGTATGAGCATTGCGGTGGGAAGCGCCAAAAACAATATTGCTGATAGAATGGTCAGTGATGTAACCAGTAAGTGCACTTGCAACATCATTGCCTTGCAGAACCAACTCCTTCGTTGAGATCTGATATGAATTTCACAACAACCAAAACGATACTGTTGAGTTTTCTTAAGGCCCTTAAGCACAAACGAGTTTTTAACCTTTGATCAATACAGTTTGTAATTTCAGCTCGATAAACAAGTTTTTAGAGAATACTATATGTGAGAGTTTGAAGAGTTGAAACTGTTCAACTTTGTTCTGAGATTAATTCAATCTTAGCTAGTGCGTTTGCATATGCAGATAATCCTCGTGACGCTCTATTGATAGGAAATTTAGAAACACTTATGCTAGAAGGAGTTAACTTGCTTGAGCTTAATTATATTTTTCTCCTTGCTTAAGTATTTGTACCAGCTTTCTGAAAAGTCCACTTTTACTGCTGCTGTTAGCTTTTCAAGTGCAAGTCCACTTGCTGTTAGCTTTTTGTATGCAAGTTGTATGTCCACTTGTTAATTAGATTTCTTCATGTAGAGGAAATCTCCTCTTATAAATAGCTAGGATGTAACTTGTAATGGATAATGGACAGACTTTGATTAATGAAATCTGATATGGTTTAACCACTCTCTCTTCCCCTCCAGTTCTCCATATTTCCCCCTCCATTTCTGTTCTTCCTCCCCCCAGTTCAGATCTGTTTTCCCTCTCCCTCACACTGTTTCAGCCTTTTTTTTTACAAAGTTCAAATCTGCTTTGTGTGAGAATCAGTGAGTAGTATGTGGGTGTTTTACATCATCTATATATATAGGTAAGCATAAGTATCTAAAGCACTACTGTTCAACAATTTAGGGAAGTTCTTTGGCATGCTTAAAAGTTAAATCCGTCTGATATGGCTTTGTTTTGTTTATCACCAAAATGCATAGTACATAACACACTGATCCTATTTTAGCCTGTTTGGAAAGGTGCTGAGGTGTAGAAAAAGCTCAGAATCTGGAGGGAAAAAGCTCAGTCAGTTTGAGTAAAAACTTGGGTTGGCTTCTTTGTAAATGAGTTTTTAGCCAAAAGACAATTTTTTTTTTTTTTTAAAAAAAGCTCATTAGACTTGTTTTACACAATGAGTGTATCACCAATATGGTGGGATGGAAAATTGTCATAGAACTCACATCATCACTCCTCTACTATCCTGTCACCCCATTATGTCCTTACCATTTGTCTATTTCCCTACCCTTTATCTTATTTTGACTTAGTGAAAAAAGACAAAAGATATCTTTTCGTTTACCAAAACATATATGGTTACACTTTAGGTTGGTAAAAAATATTTGCTGAAAATGTTGGGGAAAAAAAGTAATTCTAATTTTAGTAATATGATATTATTTAATTAAAAAACTTAAGATTATTATTATTCGTAATTTATTTAGTTAAAACTAACTCTAAAACATCTAGTTATATGGAATTAATTATATCATTATAGTTGGCTTGACTCTTGCAAGTGAAGGAAGGAAAATGCAAAATTACTAATATAGTTATGGCTTGTGCAAAGCTTTGGAAATGATAAATAGTAACTGGTGGGTTGTGAGGTGTTGTACAATTAAGAGTTACAAACTTGATGTGCTTTTTTTTCATAAAAACGTATTATATGCACTTTTTAATTTATTATCAGCAAATAAGAAGGACATATAAGCATTTTTCTCACAACATTTCTTTTTTTTTTTAATTTTTATGAGAATCAATATTCATTAAAACATAGACATGACTGCAGAAATGTGTACAAGTTAGGATGTATTAGTAACCAGTAAAATTATATCAAAAGTTAAAAAGATTTAAGCAAGGATGTAATGTTCTGGAGTATCACATTGGACGAAATGCTTTTACATTTCCTTCTTAGCAATAAAATAAAAATTATATGCCAAAGTACAAATTTTTTGCATATAAAAAAGTTCAAGTCTACCTGTTGAATATATAAAAATATATTAAGAAACATTTTACGAAAATACTTCATTTCAATATTAATTTAATTTTTGTCTTAAATATTTATTTATTTTATATTTTTTTTATCAAAAGTTATACTATTATCTTAAATACTAGTAAATAGAAATATTAAGTGAAAGGAGTAATGAAACTGAAAAAAATTTACTCTCTTTTATCTTAAATATACATCAAAATTTAAATTTTTTGAAGACATTAAGGAAGCTAATTAAATTACTTTAGAATATATTTTTATTCTTGTTCATTTGACAAATAAAATGATATATAATCTAATAATACATAAAATATGATATGATTAAGTAAATTATATAATTTTCTTAATTTCTAAAAAAAATCAACTTTACTATATATTTAGAATCGGAGTATCATTAATTTTAACAAACAAAAAAAAACAAATGATGGCCAAGAAATGACAGCAGACGGTGTCGTATTTACCGAGTAGGTAAAAAGATGCGACGGAATTTGCTTTTGTTTCTGGGACGTAAAGTGGAAATCAAGTGTCTATCGGATGCGAACTTTTGATCATCGCCGTCATGTAGAGAATCATAATTTCTTGTCACTTCTCTTCGGATGGTTTCCTTTTCTTCTTCCGTTATTGTTAGCAACTGCGTTAGCTGTAATCACCTGTTGACTCAAACTGATTCTGCTTCTTTCAGTTTTCTTCGCTGTAAATTTCTCAAGTAACAACTCTCTCTCTTTCTCTTTCTCTATCTGTCTTTTATTTTCGTTTCTGGTTAAATAGCTAATAGCTAAATTGTCTGTTATAGCTGGATTTCTGGTGTTGCTGGTCTGTGCCTAGTAATTTTTTTCAGTTGTTATTTCTAAATTTATGCATTTAGTCTGATATTTGAGTGGGCGCGTTTGTCGGTTGGAAGAAATTTCGTTGATTAAAATAGTTTGTTTTGTCTTCTTATAATCTTGAGATATCGTTTGCTGAATCCTGAATATTCTTTTGGTTGGGCTTCACTGCCGAGGCATTTGGCAGAGGAGTAAATTGTTTTCATATGAATGGCTGAAATGCGCATTTCAGTTTAGTTGGAGGATAGCGCCGCTTTTAATTTTTGCGCATCTCATGTTCCGATCTTTACAAAATAGTAGTATTAATTGATGCAACTAAGGACCTCTTTTTGGACATGGCATTCTTTACGAAGCTGTAATCATATTTATCTTTTTCAAACTCAAAAGTTAGGCATTAAATTATAGTTTTCACTCAGAATGTTGAGGCTTTATAACAAACAAAGTTAAATTTGTTAGTCATTCGTGAGAGTTCTAATAGAATGGAGCTTTCTAAGTTCAACCAGTTGTTGATGCTCGTGATAGGCTTACTTCTTAGTTTTAGATTGGTTAGTCTATCGGGTCATCATGATTCTCAAAACTTTTCTATTTGATCCGTTGTTATTGGAATACCTTAGATTATATGTCTTGATCAATCTAACTCTTAACTAAAAGAACTTTAAATTATGGATCAAAATTGTAGGATCTTGTTTATATCTAACAACAACTAGGAAGCGCGGTTGGAAATTTCTCATGGTTAGACAGAAATTGGGATTGGAATGTCTGACGGATTCTTCAATCTGTCTTATCAGTTTGGAACACGATTCATTAATTATCCATTAGTCCACTTAAATGAACCTTGATTCCCATGAACCTCTGCTCTTCTCTTGTGGAACCTGTTATTTTCTTGTATGCCTGGGAAATGACTAAATACAGAAATTTACTCATATTATAGATGCATATTCTTGTTTCTGTTTTTTAATACCACCCTCTGAGCAAATTATGATATTATCCTTGTTCTAATAGATCCCTGGTTGTACTAATTCTATACTAGATAGACATAATTGTACCAGTCACAGAAGTTGAGTTTGGTTTACATAGGGCTCTGCTTGGATTATGATGGACCAAAGGAATGGTGAGTATGCTTCCATCAGGAATTCAGAGGATGAACAGTTGGGAAAATTTGACCAGCCTCTTCCTTGTTTTGGCTGCGGAATTGGATGGTTTTTGTGAGTTGTTTTATGCAGCCCTCATCTTTCTTACTTTCTATTCTTAACTCATTTCTGATGGCATCTTCTGCATCCCTTTTATTTTCTTGCCAGTCTTCTGCTAGGATTTGCGTGCCCACTTCTTTGGTATTATCCCACTATTCTCTACTTCGGCAATTACTATCACAAGGACCCAAGAGAGCGAGCTGGGCTAGCAGCATCTGCAATAGCTGTAAGTTTATTTTATGTCGAGAACCAATTTACATTTTACACTCCACTTGGTTTGTTAATGTGCTGCTTTGCTGCCTATCCTATTTGTAGTGTATGGATGGAGCGAAGCATACAGTGTCATTTGATACAAGAGAAATTATATATCTTTTGTTTTCCATTGTACCCCTTTTCTGATAGCAGATTTGATGGTTTTTGCAGGCTCTAATATTTACAATTGCTGCGCTGATCACATTAACTGTTTTTGTCGCGACAACAGTCTCAGCTCACCTTTCTTTAATCAATTAGCATCTAGAAAATAATCTTATCTTCATAATTAGTCTCCTCTAGAGGGAAGGAAAGCTTTATGGATGGCGGATCAAGCGATGTGATCATTTGTGACTTCCAGGAAAGATGGGTAACAAGGCTAGGTTTCACTAACTTAAATATACAGCTTAGATTGATGTAACTCAGCTTTAATCATAGAAGAATTTCTTTCTGAAACACACTTTTTCTACGTATATATGTACTATGTCCTGAAAATGGTTTGAAGCATCAATGAAATGATTTGGATGTGGATTGATATTCTTTACATGTTCTTTTATGCCATAGTTTTACTTTCACTGGGTTTCCATAAAGCTCTTGGCTCATGCGGTGTTACTGAAGAAAAAATTCAAGTAATTATGACAGGTGTGCTAGTTGGGAAACAGATTGGTTTGATGAAAATACGTATTTACTCTGATTCTTTAGATACTTTCAACATACTTATGTGAGATTGCTCTATGGATCACCCATTGAGGGAGATTATTGATGAGACAAGGGAACTGTTGTTCAATGACTGGGATGTGGAACTGCATCACACTCGTGGGGAGATAATTAGATGTGCTGATTACATGGCTAAGGAAGGACATGGCAATACTGATGGTTTGATTCTTATACCAACAGTTCCACAGGGTTGTTTAGGTATGGTTTTGGAGAATCAACGGTCTTAACACTTTGCTAATGCTTCATTGTTTTGAGGATTTAGGTCTAGTTGACTTGAATTCCTAAGTAACCTTCAAGCTTCGGCTTGCTTATGTAATACCCAAAAAAAAAATTGATACCCAAATTTGCAGCATATTTTCCTTGGGCAAATACCTAGGGGCGCCACTAAGGTTCTAAAACCCAGACTGGACTGGTCGGTTCGGATTGGAAACCAACAAGCCCACTAGAAAACTAGTTTTAGTTAAGGGGAAAACACAAGTTTTAAGTTGACTGAGTCACATAGTCAATTCATTGGGGTTTTTTTTTTTAAAAAAAAAAATAATAGTAATAATAATAAGTCGACTAAACTTCAATTGAAGTGTCGGTGATGGCTACTTTGATGGTGGCAAGTTTCGTATCTCCTGACACTGAGAAAAGAGCGAGTGGAGCACTAGTTGGTGGAGAAAGAAGAAGGTAAAGGTCTAATTCTCAGCTCTAGTTCATAATAAGAAGCTCTATGGCGCCTCCCTGCTTCTCAATGTCAAGGCTCTCCGCAAGTGGGGAAGACGTTGACGATAGTGTTGTGGAGGTTGAAGGAGGAGCAACGATCTGTAGAGGCCGAAGGCTCTCCACCTTCTCTATGGCCACGATAGAATAAGAACAAGAAGAAGAGAGAGAGATCTAAAGTGAAGAGTTGATTAAAGGTGAGAGAATGATCTTTAATTCAAGCTGTAAATACTAGTGCAAACAGTGAACTGTTTTCTTTTTTCTTAAAAAGAAAAATCAATATAATATTACACATCCTCCCATATCATCATCACATCACATCTTCCCTTGTTTTGATCACAAAATATTTTTATTATTAAAATATGAATATTCTTATCTATTTTATTTAAATTATATTTTTTTAATTAATATCGGTCTGAATTTAGTATGACCCATTGAAACTTAACCTAATACTTCCACCAGTCCAATAACCACTCCGGGTTCAGAACTTTGAATGCCACAAGTACTCTGTGCCCCTGCTTAATGGAAGAGTCACCAAAGCTACCAATGAGTATATCATTGAAAGGCTACAAACAAAGCTTGCGGGATCGAAGAGCCTATCCTTATCTTAAGCAAGACATGACAAATATTTTTTCCTATGCTCCGATTCCGAAGTAATCTCAATGCAGTTCAAATGGACCATTTTTATAGGAGAATTTAGTAGGAGTCTACATTACATGCCTATCTCTTATGTGCTCATCCCTCTCTCTTATGTGCTCATCCCTCTATTTAGAGGGATGAGCTTTTTTAAGAAAAAATAATAATTATATTTTTATATATTGTATTTATTTATATTTAAATTATATGTTGTTTTCTGAAATATTTTTTCCATGCAGTATATTAAATTAATTATTTTTCAGTCATGCATTCAGTAATATTTATCTATAACACCAGTATCATAAAAACTAATTAATTTGAGATACTGAGTGAAAAAAATATTTCAGAAAGCAGTATAAAATTTAAATATAACTAAATACAATATATGTGTGTGTGTGTGTGTGTGTGTGTGTGTGTGTGTGTGTGTGTAAAATTTAAATATAACTAAATACAATATATATGTGTGTGCGCGCGCGCGCCCGCCCATCCCTCTGATAGAGGGATAAACACATAAGAGATGAGGATATAATGTAGACTCAATTTAGTATGAGATTTTTTATGGTCATGGGTATTTCACACTGATTTTTCCAAAAAGATATTACCCGTGGATATATGTGCAGATTTCTTCAAACTGAACGTAGAAACATGGCTGGATCTGATTATCAAAAGCCCAAGATTGGACATGTCCTGGAAATTGTGGGAATCAAGAAATAAGAGAATCTTCAATTCACAAAAGAGAACTAACTACACAAACCGATGGATTAGCGTCACAGATCAAATCAATTGCTGTCCATTCTTTTAATAGTTTTCCTAAATTTCAGTTTAGTCTGCAGACCTTGTATTTGTACAGTTTTCCATTCATGAATGAAATTCCCATTTACTCCGAAAAAAAAAAAGAAAAAGAAAAAAAAGCGCTTTACTTTCACTGTCTCTATAATCCTCCAATGGGTTGTCAAGCACAGTAATACTACCTCCGTACATTTAGGAGCTAAGGAGTAATAATTATTTTGGATTAAGTTTCAGAAAATAATTTTTACGATTTACTTGAAAATAATTTTTATGATTTACGAAGTAACAATGTGAAAAAAATTTAGGGAAAATTGATTTCAGGGCCCAAGCTAGTAAAATAATTACAAAAAAAGCCCAAGAAACATTCACATGCTAGAAAAGGCCCTAGGGCCTTTTTTGGCATTTTTTCAAAAAGCGTTAACAACTATATCACTAGCGTTTAACAACTATATCAGTCCCCGTTAACAACTAAATCAGTCTAATTAACAACTACATTTTAACAACTACATCTGTAACAATTAACAACTACATCAGTAGCAATTAGCAACTATATCCGTACACTTTTTTTTGAAAAAATGCCAGAAAAGGCCCTAGGCATGTGAATGTTTCTTGGGCTTTTTTTGTAATTATTTTACTAGCTTGGGCCCTGAAATCAATTTTCCCAAAAATTTATTCTCTATTGACGGACAAAATTTAAAATTTAGGGAATACTAGTAAATTTCGATGGCTTATCCTTATCCATCTGAACTTGGAGCGTACTGGCCGTTGCATATGCGAACATTGATAGTGCCACTGTAGTTTTTGTTGTTCTGTATGAACCAGCCACCAGTCCACTAGTGACTAAATTAATAATTGAGTTTCGTAAAAAGATTGATATTGAAATGTATCAGCTATACTCTCTCTGATCTTTATTATAAGGCATCAACTACCAATATTTTTTTATCCTTATTATAAGGCACCAACTTACTTTAACTAATCCATTTATTACTATTTTCCCCTTATATCTTCATTTTCAACTAACTCATTTAAATCTATATCATTAAAGTAGGGGTAAAATTGGAAACATTTAATAATTTTAGATCTAATTAATGAATTAACTTTCATTCTTTGATTTATGAGAAAAAATAGTTGGTGCCTTATACTCCAACTAGCAAGTTTAAATGAGGGAATAAAAGTTAACTCATTAATTAGGTATGTAAGAATAAGACACCAACTAACAATTCTCACATTCCTTATTATAAGACACCAACTAGCAAGTTTATTTGGTCCTTTTTATAAGGCACTTGCTTGTTCCCAATAAGCATTAATTATTTTTTTTCATATATGCCCCTAGTTAATAAAGGTAGTAGGTGAGAGTAATTATTAATAGAATATTGGAATATAGTGTAATTAGTAGGGGTAATATTGGAAATTACTTAAATTCTATGACAACTTTATTGACTTTAACTGTTTTTATTGGTAGGTGAAAATTGTTAGTTTGTGTCTTATAATAAGAACTAGAGGGATTAGCATCCGTCCTCTCTCTCTCACACACATTTATCTTGTGCGTTAAGACAAATAAAAAGAATCCAGCAAAGGTTTAAAACTGGTAGGATGGAAGCAGAAACTACTATTGCTGTGGTATTTGACCAGTCCAAACCCAAAGCCGTGTGGTTACCGTGTCATGGTGGCTTCCTATGACATGAGCATCTTTTATTATTGATTCTAATAAAGATGGCATTGGCAAAAGAAAGTAAAAGCAAAAAGGTGCTTTGATGTGTTATAATTAAGGTAGTATTTTTTATTATTATTATTATTATTTTATAATAATTGGCAGTGTCCTCTTGGAGCTGGAACAAAAAGGCAAAAATACGAGGCAAAAGGAAGTAGGTGAGTAAACGCGGGAGAGGATTATTTAATTAACAAATTTTTTATTTTCTCTTACAGTTTTATCTTAGCCGTCTATTTCATCTAATTTTCACCTTTCATTTTATATTTTTAAAGGGTCAAATAAAATTAAGGGTGTGGATTTACTTATAAGAGATGAGGAGAAACTATGATAGGGAGAGAAACTAAATCTGAGTAAATACATGGGGTTTGATTCTCAAGTAACTTAAATAATAATTTTTTCAGATTTGTTCACTATTTTATGGATTCCTTCTTCCTCTTATTTCACTCATTGGTTAGAAAATGTTGCCAGCCGTAAATTTAATAAAATATTATTAACAATTTGCATTACATAGCAATTAAGTATTTCATTTCAGTAGTCATATGATAACCTATCCAACAATTAGGCGCCTATATTGCATTAGGCTTCTCTCTTATTTCTGCGTTTAATTTGCTGGGTTTTCTTCTTTTAATATTTATTAGAATGCTTCCTCCAATCTCTTTTCATTGGACTTGAAAACCAGCCAACTCCCTTCTTTTCTTTTCCTTTGACATAACCTTTTTTTTTAAAAAAAAAAGGCAAAAGGATGAACTCCTCACGCGGTTTTGTAGTGCCTGAGGGTCCTTTGTTTTTTAATACAAAAATTTTATAGAAGGAGTTGGGCTCACCTAAGATAGGGTAGAACAAAATCTCTCTTTATCTAATGTGATACTAATATTGAACATGGCAAACTGTTTATTCTCTTCAAGCATTTACCTAGACACCTAAGAATTATGATAACTCCTGAAACGTTTTAACCAACTTCATGATCGAATCTCCTCCTTTTAATAAAAGTGTTCGACCTCTTTACTAGTTAAACCCTAAAGGGTCTAAAAAGCTTAGGTTTTGTTTTATATGCAAAACCACGACACTTTAAGTGGAGACAAAGTGGAGAAAGCCCATGCGGTTTCCTTTCCCCTATGTGTTCCTTAGTTTTTTTCTCCATTCAAATATAGGATGAATCTACCCCTCGTTTTTGGGTTCAACTGGCATGAGTGTCGATCTTTCTTACCTTTAGGGAGGAGGTTCGATCCATGTGTTGGTCAAGGCGTTGGGGGAGGCATCCTAGGAATCTAGGAAGCAGTGATAATACTGATAGAAGTTGAGGCATGTGTACTCTCTAGCCAGTATTCTCTATGAACTGGGCTTCAAGCGTCCTGTCCTTGGACCATGGGTGAGCCCAACCCCTTTCCTAAAAATTTAATATAAAAAAAATATATATAGAATGAACCTGCACTATTTAAATTTTAATCTAACAGTAAAGATGATAGTGGATAGGAAAGATAAAGGAGAGAAGTAAAGTACATGATTTTATACTGATAATTACAATTTTAATTAAATTAATCGAATCAATCATTTATACCCACCAGGGGAGAAATTGTCCTGATGTTTAAGAGCAGCCATGATATGAGGAACAAGAAATGTACATTCTTGGTTTAGGAAGGAAAAAGAGAAAGAGTCACAAGTTGTGGACAACGACATATAACAAAATACCCAGCATTGCCTCACGCGCTTGTCTTGTCATGTTCAGACTACTTGTCATAATTAGCTTTGTCATTTTGTGAATCCCAAACACGTCACTCCAAATTGTTAGATTTGAAGTTTAAGTCTGTGAGTAATATATTTGATTGTCCCACGCGCAAAGCATGCTCATCCTTCCTCACATCCAACTCATCTTGGATCTTTTCTGTTTGCCTCGTGAGCTGGTTCTAGAGATTTTCTTTGAGCTAGTACTGGTTTTGCGCCGTCAAAAATTCCCTTCAAAATTATTTATTTCATTAAATAATATTTGAACACATATTTTTCCTCATATACTCTATCTTACTCCAACTAAAAATTAATTAATAATTTTTATAAATTAATAAAAACAGTTAAATTTAAAATTTAAGTAACTTCTAATATTATCCTCACTTATTGTACTAAAATCTAATATCATATTAATTATTACTCTTACTTACTACCCTTATTAATTATAGGGTAGTGAGTAAAAGTAATAATGAAGTAATTTCTAATGGACAATAATATAATGGTGAAATGTGATTTTTGCTCTAAAATAGTAATTACATGTGTATTTTTGCTTTAAAAAAAGTATATGGTGTTGGACGCTCCAAGGGATAAAGTACATGTGTATTTTTACTCCTTTACGCTATAAAAAAAATCAAATATACTTATTAATTAGAATCTTATAATAAAAATTAGGGAGCACTTCTCGTCTACAATTATTAGAGTACAATGATGAGCTGGATTTCAATGATTCATCGAGGGCAAGAGTCGGGTATAGCGTTGTACGGCTCAAAAAAATGTTTCCCTTTGTGAATACTTGTAAATTATTTCATTCTTTTTTTTTTCTTTTTGCAAAATGGAAAATCTTCGTTTTAAACTATATGTCATCATTAATTAATTTATCAAGATGAAGAAAAATATATGTCATCAATGATTAATTTATCAAGATGAAAAAAAGAGAGTTAAATTTATTGAATTTGTCTCCACATAATTTTTTTTGAAAAAGAATTATTTAATTAGTTAACTTAAATACTCCTTTTGATTCTAAATATAGGCCATGTTCTAGTAAGATATAAACTTATTTAAAGAGTATAGAAAGAGATTGATTTTCAAATTGATAATATTAATTAAAGGTAAAAATATAAAATTACTTATTTTTAAGACCAACTTTAACTCCCTCAGTTATCAAATACAGATACTCCTTCAATATACAACACAAGTCTAATTTAACCACCTCATATGAATAAAAAAAAAAAATCAGCATTAGCCAATAATACATTTAATTATACAGAATTGTTACTTTTTTTATAATATACTGAATTATTACTTATAAAGGTTAATTGTATATAAGGGGAAAATAAGAAAATGAATATTAAATGCTTTTGATATTATTAAATTGGACTTATATTTTAGACCCATTCAAATTGGGAGAAAATTACTTATATCATGAATGGAGGATAGGAGGAGTATAAGAAACAATTTACTAAGATTTTTTGTTATAAAATATTACAAGAAATATTATTAATGATCTTTTTTCCATAATACCCATGAATATATTCTTCATTTTTCCACGTTCCCTTCCTTGTTCTTGTTGGGAAACTTAACTCTGTAGTTAAGGAAAAATATTTGTAAAATAAAATTAATTAATTCTCAGGCATTGAGATAGGTGCTCTGCATTTTGAATCAGTCAACTTTTGATTCATATGCTCCATGAAGTATTTTAGACCAAAGAAAATATTCATTAAGGAATATTTTCACATAAGTAGCAATGCTTAGTGGAGGCAATTATCAAGAGTTATTAGTTTAAATTGGGGTTGAGGATAGATCAGCCATAATTAAAATAGGGTTAAGGTGTAAATTAAGCAATTTATTATTTTCATATGGGCACCCAACAAAATTAACTATTCTTTCTGTCCTAAATATAAAACATATTTGACTTTTTTTAGAGAGATTAATGACATTAAATAAGTTATTTAATCATATAAAATATTGTGTATTATTAGATTATATATCAATTTATAAGTTAGGAAAAATAATTTGGAGAACAAAAATATAAGTATTTTAAGCTAATTTAATTAGATTTTTAATATTTCAAAAAAATCAACTATATTTTATATTTAGGATCGGATGGAATATTTTGGATGCAAAAGTAGACATAATCAATTTTTTTAGTAGCATTTATAACGGTGTCGTTAACCCTGGTAAACTTCTATTATTTTTTGCACTATAAATCGTACCAATTTTCTCACTCTATATTATTTTAAGATATTTTTAAAAAGACAAAGTTACAAATTTAGCAATAAAATATAATATTTCGCTATGAGCACCTAATACAAATATCTTTTGTTGAGTACAAAAGAATCCATAAAGTTAACAAATTTTCACATATTTGTATTGTAAAAAAATAACTTTGGATTATTTTAAATCCATTTATTTGTTTTGTAAATGCTCTTATAAGAAAATAAGGGCATTATTATCTTTTCACTGAAAAAACTTAATTTTATTTTAACTCAAGGGGTGCAGTAAAATTTCAAAATCTTTTAGGTTGATTGAAATAAAATTGTATCTCATTAAAAATGTCACATATTTCTAAAAATATAACAAAATAATATAGTGACATCAAAATGTAATGAAAGTTAACCTAATTAAGTTAACAACGTTGCCATATATATTACCAAAAAAATTGATTATGTCTAATTTTACACCAAAAAATAATTCTTTTTGTTAGATGTCCATACGAAAATAGTTGTTTACTAAATTTACACTTTAACCCATTAAAATAAGATTTTTCAAGTATAAAGCACAAATAGAATTAGATAAACCCAATGTGATGGATTGTTATTTATTTTTTTTTAACTCAAAACAATCTTGTTTTTAGCTTAATAAGAAAAGAGCTAGACATGAGATTTAATTTGGTCATAAATATAAAACTTCAATATATCTTATCTCTTAAATTTATAATTTTTTTCTCCAAAGTACTCATATCAATTGCATATATGAACAAGTTTCATTGAAGAGTGGTTTTAATGCATATAAATTATTTTAAGAACATCAATACATATTCGTTACAAATAATTAACTAATTATTTTTCTTAACATCTGTAAATTAGTCATCTAACTTATATTAAGAGTTTAGATCGATGTAGTAATATCTAATGGTCTGATTCATTCAAAACTTTTTTTTTTTATTGCTTAACTCATCTATCTTCTTATTAGAAACAATCATGTTCGACGCACTGTCAAATACTAAATGTGGGCACTTCTTTTAATAAGAATTCAAATATTAATTCGTCAAACCATGAGTTTATTTAAAACTGTTGATAAAACTTCTGGTTAGCAAATGACCAGCATGGATTTGAATCCATGTGGTTGTGGGACATAGAATGGATGCTTACTCAGATAATTCTTATTGGTCACCATCTGTCTTACGTTACCAAAAATGACTTGCTGCATTACCCCGACAAAGTCTATATACTTAAAACTGTATGATTTGCTTGGAATCTCAGGCAACTTTTATGTCCTTGTTATTTCTAATTACTTGCTGATTAGGTGTCTTGATAATTTCAATTCAATGATTAGACGAAAAGACATAAGTTTCTTAAACGTGTATTAATACATTATTAGATAATAATACACAAATAATGCAATATTTGAGTCAGTAAGATTGCGTACACACATTTATTTAAATAATTAAGGGTTAAGGTGCAAAAATACGTATAAGCTTTTTCCCCAGGAGCAAAAATACATATAAGCTTTTTTTTGAAGCAAAAATACACACGTGATTACTATTTTGGAGCAAAAGTCACATCCCACCGTTAAGTCATTGTTCACCATGATGAGAGAGAAAGAGATGAAGCGAACAGTAACATAACAGCAGAGAACAGTGACTTAATGGTGGGATGTGACTTTTGCTCCAAAATGGTAACCACGTGTATATTTTTGCTCCAAAAAAAACTTATGTGTATTTTTGCTCCTGAGGAAAAAACTTATGTGTATTCTTGCACCTTGACCCAATAATTGAAAGAGAAAGAGAGAGTTAATAAATTAAAAAAAAACATATTTTATTTTGATCTTATGGTTGACGTTAATTATGATTTTGATGGGAATAACATAATAAATAGGGGCAAAGTAGTAAGCTTGATGTGCAAGTAACATGAATTAGGGCATGAATTTAGTTTGGCCAAGCTCAATGAAAGTGACTTGATAATTTGTTTTATTTAATTATTTTAATTATGGAGGGGACTAATTATCATACTATTAAAATAGATAATAAACTGTGGGATAAGTACAATTTGATAACAATAATTTTGAAGTTAAGAAATAATATTGGGTGGCCAAGTCAAGGCTACAGCTCTTAAATTTAAAAGTCACATGCTCTTCTCTACCCACATTACCTATTTTAATAGTGTTAATTACCTGTCATTCAACCAAGAAGAAGCACAACACTGAATTTCCAACAATCTTTTTTATTTCTTTGGTTTTTAAACTTTAGTATAATAACATGAGTTTTATTCTTAGTGTAATTTCTTAAAAAAATTATATTACCATATAAAAAAATATATTATTTTTTTGTGTCCTTTAATTTAATTTTATAATTTTTATACTATATATTGATGTTGGCAAAAAAAAAAAACGCTAATAATTTTTATCCCTTAATTATTTTTGTTGTATAATAAAACCCATTTTTAAGTGCATTTCGTTTTCATTTCTTAATTTCAAAATTTTTTAATATCATCTTTAATTTATAATGATGATTTGATGGGTGAAGTTGTCAGTTAATTAAGGAGTACATTTATTTTATTTTATTTTCTTACTGAACATCCTAATTTGATAATGTTTGAGAAATAGCTCTATAAAAAAAAAGTCTTTGAGAAAGAGAAATATTTGTATAGTTTTTAAAAATTGACAGATGAAATTAAATTATAGAATTAAAATAAGTAAATTTTAAAGAAAAAAATTATTTTTGAAAATTTTTTGCCAATTTATTTAAGAATTAGAGGAAAATTACAAGCTATCTACTATCTATCTAGACTTTAAACCCATCGTCACGTTAACCTTCCCAGCTTTACCTCCACCGATCTCACTGTTAGACTCAGCTCCATAATAATATATAAGAAAGCGAAGCTCACAAAAGTTGGAATCAACATTACACGACACGACGCAACACAAAAAGCAATCTTAAAAGCTATAGTGTTCTTCAAAAGTTCATTTCATTCTCATCGATCTCTTGAAGTAAAAGCCGCAAAAAATGGAAGAAGATGAAGAAATGTTGCCACCCTTTTGGCTGCAACCCGAAGGCGGCGGCGGCCGGCGCCGCCATCTCCACCGCTTTTACTCCCTCATGATCAGCTCTGGTGCTCTTCTTATATGCATCATTGTCACGGCTTGTGTGATTGTCTTCATCGTACTTCCTACATTGCGCTCTTTCACTTCTAATATATTCAGACCACAATTGGTGAAGAAGAGCTGGGATTCTCTGAATTTGATCCTTGTTCTCTTTGCCATTGTTTGTGGATTTCTTAGTAGAAATAGCAGTGAAACCCCACGATCCTCTGAAGATCGACGATTCTCTGAAGCAGCTTCTGATCAAGAGTTTGGGAAATCAAACCCAGAAACGCCTACAAGGCGATGGTATGAGTATTCTGAATCAGATCGGACGGCGATTAACAGGATGAGGAGTTTCAGCTCCTACCCTGATCTCCGACAAGAGTCTTTGTGGGTCGCCGACGACGAGAGGTGGCGATTTCACGACGACACCCGCGTTGGGGGTTACCGTGGATCGGACTTAGATGATCACCGGCAGCTTCGCCACCGTCGGGTAAGATCGGAGGTCATTGAAGAGGAACATGACGCTGTTAAGAACATAGCCGTCGACACTTTTGTTGTCCGTGCAAAGGAAGTTGCCAGTGCGCGACCGATACCGGAGACACGTCAGCCACCTCCTTCCCCGCATCCACTGCCACCATCGCCGCCGCAAGTGCAGCCTACTGAAGGTGTTCGAAGAAACGCCAAGCGAACATATTACGCCCCTGGGAGATCGGAAATGATTGAGAAAAAGGAAAGGGATAAATTGGAAGTTAGAAAGTACCAACCACCACACTTGACGGCGGCGACGTCATCTTCATCGCCAGCTCAACCTGCTAATAGCGTTCGAAAAAATTCCAGGCGAACATATCGAAGTTCTAGGCCAGCTCCAATGATTGAGAAAGAGGAAACTATTGAATTGGAAGTCAGGAATTTCCCACCACCACCATCAATCCCGCCGCCGCCTCCTCCTCCTCCTCCGCTGCCACTATTCTATCAGTCATCGGAGAAGAAGACTGGCCCGGGTAAGAAAAAAAGAGGGAGTGCGACTAAAGAGTTCTTAACATTATTTAGGGGCAAGAAAAAGAAACAGAGACAGAGGAGCATTGAAAATTTTGAAAGTATTCTAAACTCTCAAGCTTCACATCTGCCACAATCAACTCCTCCTCCGCCACCTCCACCACCTCCACCACCGTCAGTATTTTATAATCTGTTTTCTCCCAGGAAACCCAAACACAAGAAAGTTTACTCTGTTCCACCGCGGCCAAGGGCGCCGCCGCCGCCAGTTTTGTCCACCAGAGTATCAAAAACCCAGAAACCTCCCATAACAAACGAAGGAGAAATTTTCAACTGCATGGAAGGGAATATTCTCACCGGTAATGAGTCACCTTTCCACCGAATTCCCCCACCGCCGCCTCCGCCGCCGTTTGGGATACCGGCATGGAAGTTTCGGGTGCAGGGTGATTTCATTAGAATCAATAGCGTTAGAAGTTCCCGTAGTAATTCACCAGATATAGACGACGATGGTGTGGACTCGCCAACCATTCGAGAACAACCGGCGACGCCGCCATTGTTCTGTCATAGCCCAGATGTTGATACCAAAGCTGACACCTTCATTGCGAGGTTCAGAGCTGGTTTGAAGTTGGAGAAGATGAACTCCATGAAAGGGAAGTCCAATCTAGGCCCTTCATGACTGAAGAAAGCAGAGCGAATAAACTTGGACTACTTGATTGGAAGTTGTTAATGATTGTATTCTTCAAAATGATCATACTTTTGTATTCTTTTGTTCTTTGTTAGATTTTGGCATAGAGATCAAACTCATACAGAGATAATAGGGAAGGATTCGCGAGTCTCTGACATTACAATTCTTGTATTGCATTCTCTTTGGGTAATGTATATGCGTTTGAGATTATCATCAGTTTTGAATGTGTGATTGTAATATTAGTTATGCATAAACAGTTTTCGTATATGAATGAATAAGAGCAGTTTTTGTATTACAATTTGTAATTTTTACCTTATTTACTGTATAACACAATGCTTATGAGTTATGACATTCTAAAAAGAGGCCAAGTTCAAGGCCATCCAAGAGACCAAGAATCAAGAATGTCATAATACTCATGAAATTATACTAGAGAGAATGTTGCCTCTTGACTCATACAGAAACAGAACGCCTTGAAATTTCCAGGGAGCCAGAGACCCATGTGAGGGTATTTGTTGGTTTAAATTAGGGTTAATATCATTATTAGTCTTATAGCTTGAGTTAAACACCTAATCCTTATACTTTTAATGAGTTTTAGTTTTGGTCTCTATACTTAAAACCAAATCCTTATGAAAATATATAAGCAAAAATCAACGATTTGAAAGAGTATGTATCAAAACCAAAATTCGGTCAAACAGGCAAAGACCAACAATGATATTAACTCTTTAAATATGTTTTTTTTCTAAGCACAAGTATTCTCCTATTGGAGTGGAGGTAATCCATTTCGAAGTATTGTCGATTACTAAATGTGGACACCTTTCCTAGTAGGGATTCAAACATTAATTCACCACATTATGATGGATTAGTCGCTTCCTTCCAACCGCTATTGGTTATTAACACATTAAATTAAATCAAGTGAATTCATCAAACAAACACTTTAAAAGTTTATTTTTCTTATTTACAAGATTCAAAGTTGAACATTTTTGTCACTTGGTTTAACATGGATTGATAGATAAAGCATGCCCTGGCATGAACATAATAGTTTAGAAGACTCATTGGTCTAATCCAACTTCCTCCGAACTGGAGAATTACATCGTCTTTGGTTCATGTCATAGAGACACATGTTATTGAAAGGAACTATTTGTTTCTGGTTTGGTTCAAAGGAAGCTGCTGTAAAAAGCTACCATTCCCTCTGAGCTAACTGTTTGATCATGTCTTGCAGAGAATGTTCTTGCCTTATACTCTGGATCCACCTCGCTTTGTTTCGGATTTGCTCAATGCTTAGCTTCAAGTTCATAGTAATTGAAGGTTTCGTACGACTAGCAAAAAACTCTTCTATCTCATCTGCTTTTTCATTGCTATTAACCTACCAGATTATATGAAATTCAATGAGTTTAAGATTCCAAGTTTCATCATTCTCACCTTTAAAAAAACAGTATGTTTCACACTGGAGTTCCCATCATATTCTAAATTTTCTTTTATTTAATCGAAAAATATTTAGAAGATTTGATTCACACAAAATATACAATTTAAGTCGATTATGATTGAACATGACATTACTTAATATATTATATTTTAAGAAGACTCATTTTATTTTATTTTCCTATGCACCCATGATTAGATTATCCTATTTGTTATTTTACACACTCAATGATTGAAGAAAGCAGAAAAATAAAACCAAAGTCAACCACAAGAAAGTCCAAAACCATCAAAACAAATCCAGGCTGACCCAAAACTCATCAAAACGCAAATTTGATTAGTGTTTTAAGAAATTGCTTGTTCTATTGGCATAATAATTCAATAATTTAATGGTAACTCGTCCATTAAGTATGGCATAAAACAAGCATCAGCAACAACACGTTATGGCTACCGTTTTAGCTGTCAACTCACCTTCCTGCTCTTGCCTGATTTGAAAATATTATGGCTTTTAAGAAACTGTGGTATAGTAAACGATTTTTGAAAGACATCTAAAATGGTGTTAATGGATATGGGTTAAGGTTTAATTTTACTCTGAAAGTGACCACTTAAGAGCGCGGGGTATCCAGAATTTTTTTTATAAACAATTTTGTCCTGAAAGTAATCAACGTAGCAAATTTATCTCTTGCCATTAAAAATATTAACAGTTAACGTCGATTTTTTAACGATCAACATTAGTTTTTTTAATAGTTAAGGTGAAATTGCTCTTTTTTTTAACACTTTCAAAACAAAATTGCTTTTCAAAACACTTTTGGATACCCCGCGCTCCTAAGTGATTATGCCTGGGTAAAAATGCACTTTTACCCAATGGATATTGAGTAATATAGGTTTCCGTAAATTTCTGAAAGACAAAGGGCAATAACATGAGGATAATACCTATGAAGGAGCCTGAGAAAATTGTGACAGCATGGCCAGTTGACCAACACCATTACACCAACATTGGTTTTGAGGAAGGAGGGAGAATCGTTGAAATATTTGAAATGTGAAGTGATTTGATTTACTGTAATAGTAATAATTTGCTTACCAATGGCACGATTTGATTAATGAAATTGGTGAGCAAAAGTCCAGCGCCATATTTGGTCAAGATCGTTTCCCAATTGTCCTGCATTGTTCATCAAATCAAAATTATTCTTCATATCCAAATGAAATCATCTTCTGTTTCAGAAATGTTATTAATGGCTTCCAAGCTCCCATTCAAAACAATGTATTTACTAAATGCTACTACTTATTTTTTGTATCACATGGAAATTTTGATGTAAACTCAATCTTAAGAAGAATCAGTGAATCAAATCAATTATTAATACAGAAGCAAGCACATTGATACATCTTTTAAATGAGACTCACTTTTAACCTGTTCATACATCTGTTGATATTTGGTTTAGTCTAATCTTTTCTTTTCTATATTGACAAAATTAGGACAAACAAGAAATAGCTGCCACGGAAGCACATACCTTCAACCATCTCCATGCTGTTTCACTTCCTTCTGAGCTTATTCCAGAAAGTACAAAAACAATATCTTGATCTCGAATCTAAAACAACATACATTAAAGGACATTTATAGACAGAAAGGAATTTCAGCTGCCAACAAACTGTAATTGCATCAGAAAAATGCAATACCTCATCAGACAACAACAGATTTAGAACCTCCAGAACTATGTTTGGATCCGGACTTGAAGCAAGACAACCTGAATGAGTTTTAAAACAAAGACAGAAAAATCAAGAAACATTACCCAACGGAGTGTAGACTTGAGTTGGAACACTCAAAACAGATTAAATCTAAATGTTACTGTATCATACGGAGTATTCTTTCTTTTTCTTGTAACACATCAGATCTCTTGTAGAAACTCCATAGGGATTCCAATCCAGTCCTGCTTTTGGTGGTAGTATTCCTCATGACAGCCACATAAGCAGCCTTCAATGTATTTAGAACGTCTTCTAATCAAACATGAATAGATCCAAAACTACTACAAAGTGTCTTCAATAAAAATTGAGGTTAAGTATCAATTTTGCCTCGGAAGTACGCGCCCAGGAGCAATTTTGCCCTGAAAATTTTGGGCGTAGCAATGTTACCCTTAAGTATGAAAACGTAGCAAGTCAACGTTAGGGTTTTTAACAGAGAGGCAACATTGCTATGTTTTGATACTTTAGGGGCAACATTGCTATGTTTTGGCGTAGCAATGTTGCCCCTAAAGTATGTGCCTAGGAGCAATTTTATCCCTCCGTTAAAAATCCTAACGGTTAACTAACGATCAATGTTAGAGTTTAAAATGAAGGGGCAATATTACTACGTTTTGACACTTCAGAGGCAAACTTCCAGGGCAAAATTGGTACTTACCTTAAAAATTCCTCCCTCCCGTCCTTAATATAACATATATTCAAGGAGTTGATCATGGTCCTAAATATAAGGTATATTTTTTATATTTGTTGATCTTTTTCTAATTTATTCTACTCCTTCCACAATAATCAAGGAGAAGAGAAAATGGAGGAAATTAGGAATATAACTAAGGTGTTTTAGAAAATACATGTTATATTAATTAACTTAACTAACTTCTTTAATCTAATTAAATTAAATAAATATATCTTATATATATTGAGGACCGGAGGAAGTATCCATTTTATTTATTTAATTTTTAAAAATAGAGGCAAGCCGAAGCTTGAAATAGAAAGTAACTAGATTATGGAAATCTAGCCCTTCTAGCGTTAATTTTACCCTTCTGGTGTTAGCTGAAAGCAGAGAAGTATTGCTGTCATTTATTAGTATCGGAAAGCGCCGTAGTGCTTCTTGCTGAGTTTCACTATGATCAAATGTAGACATAGCCTGAAATACTTTTTCTCTCAAGAGTGAACTTGAATGGTCTTCTCCTTCTTTAGAATCCCAACCTAAATTTCTGCATAAATTGTAAGCGACTAAATCACTCATCTCATAGATGACAAATTTATCTGATGAACTATCCATAATGAGATATATGTCTAGCAAAGGTAAATTGATATTTCAAATCCAATTAAGGTTTCTTGTAATTGGAGAGTTCATCCTTACTCTGCAGAAAACTTGAGGAGGCTGATAAAATATTGTTTCAACTCGTTTACGGACTCTGGGATGGCATCACTTGAGATTTCCAGAATACTGTAACAAACCTGTCATAAAAAGAATTATGACATTTTTTCCCGTTGATAACTCATGAATTTATTAACAATGTTAGAATAGAGTACTTGTCCTTACAGAAATGAGTTTTGATACAATAACATAATCAACCTCTTTTCTGTACACATCCATCAACAGAAATAAAGATGAAAGTGACTGTTCACAAGCCTGGCAAACAGCATTTGCATCATCCAAAATGCCTGAAAATCGGTCACCAAAAAACTTAAATGAACCACCAATACCTTGGGATCAAGACAAGCCATGGGAAAGTACTGCCAAATACACAAAATTAGTTGAAACCTATATTCTCTTCCTAAAATCAATGGATAGCTGAAGTTGACCCCAGACAATCTTTTTATGACTGGTATTTTGAGATATAGAAAAGCTTGTAAGAAAAAGTAAATTTCTTCTGTCCTCACACTAAGCATTTCTCTGGTCTAAAACATACTACTATAATTTTCTTTGCAGCCAATTGTTATACCTAGACTAATCATTTCCTTGTAAATATAACATGCCTAAAAATTGCAGTATCATAGATTGCTGTGTACATATCGCTTGCGCATCATACCCACCAAATTTATCTGTAGCTTTCAAGTCATTGTTTTGTATGGCTTTTCTCAGTCGAACTGCAAGCTTGTCTTCATAATTTACCCTATAGAAACCACTTTGATCGACATTGACTTTAACCCATAACTTTTCATCACTGTCTTCCACATTTTTGTTTTTAGTCAAGCTTTGAATTTCACCACTTGCTTGAACCAGTCCAGATATATCCAACTTTCCATGGCTTGTCTCCAGAAGAAAATTTTTTCTCCGTTGGTATGAACCAATACACAAGGTTACAGGAACGATCCATTGCCCATCAACGTGTGCACCAGATAAAAGAAATTGTGACTGCACACAACAACAATTACATTCAAAGGTGAAAATAAAAGGGAAAAAATTGATATCTAACCATTTGATGAGTGTTATTTTGATTTCTACTTCATTATACCTGTTTGAGTTCCAAAATATTATCTTCTAGTTTAACATTGATAACTGGGTATCCTGTCTTTTTTGTCCAAGTGTTCACCATTGAGTTGACTTGCACACTTGATTCCTCTGAAAGAACAGTCCATAGATCCTCTGTTGCTGCATTCTGCCCTTGATATTTTCTTATGTAAGTGCTCAAGGATTTCTGGTTGGAAAATAAATATACAAGTCAGCAGGATTGCCTCAAAGATTCTCATTTTAACATTACAATTTACAAGTCTAAAATTAGAATGTAAGATTTACAACAAAAAGTTCCAGATCTAATAGAATGTTGTAAGATTACAATGAAGTGCTCAGATCCATGGCAATGGTCAATGCAAAACAAAGAAACCATGTATGGGCCTTGTAATGTGAAGAAATAACTCCACCTAATAAGTTAGGGTTCGTTGAGGAAAAAAAAAAGTTAGTGTTCAAAAAAGCACCCTCACCTGAAATATCTCATCACCAAGGTAACCCTGCAACATTCTTATAACAATGGATCCTTTTTCATAGCTAACAGCATCAAAGATTTCAATAACTGAGCGTGCATGTTGTATTTCTACCTGAAAATATGCCAATAGGAAGTAACTCGGTCACTAGTTTGCTTAATGCAGTTATATTTGACAACCATACCTGCAATGATATTCCCTTTTCCTTAAGACCGAAGAAAGATACAAGACATAAACTAGAATCAAGGATGAAAGTGGGCTGTTATATACTTTTGTCAGAATCTCTTTTGTCTATTTTCCTTCTATCTTTGTTAAAATCTATCTATTCTTATGCCTTTGGTGGTGAATCAATTTGTGATGCCTTAATCAAGTGGGGTCTAGAGAGAAATAGATGTTGATGAGCGGTAAATCTATCATGTTTTTAAAGCCCAAATTGAGCTAAACTTGATCTAACATAATTAAAAAGCTTAGGAATAATAAGTAAGAAATATGGATTCGATGTCAGACATGCTCTCACAAGTATTCTTGTGTGTTTTGCAGGTTTTTATTCACAAGAGGAGCCAAATTGAGGAGCTAAAGAAAGGCGAAAAGAGAAGCCACGAAGGAAGCAAAGTTGGCGCCCAAAACACCAACTATTTGGGCTACTTTTGGAGTTGGCGCCCAGGGCGCCAACTAGTGCAAAGTTGGCGCCCAGGGCGCCAACTCTCGGCCTGGATTTTTAAAGTTGGCGCCCGGGGCACCAACTCTCTGTCTTGTGAAAAGAGTTTGGCGCCTAGGGCGCCAAAATTGCGAAAATCTGATTTTTCTTATTTTAGGGCCCGAAAAAGAAAAGAAAATTTATATTCTTTAATGGTTTTGAAGTCCAAGGGACCCTAGAATATAAAAAGAAGAAACCCTAGCAAACAAAGACACCTTCTTGAACTCCTGGCGCAAGAAAGAACTCGACGGCATTAAAGTGGGCTGTTATATACTTTTGTCAGAATCTCTTTTGTCTATTTTCCTTCTATCTTTGTTAAAATCTATCTATTTTTATGCCTTTGGTGGTGAATCAATTTGTGATGCCTTAATCAAGTGGGGTCTAGAGAGAAATAGATGTTGATGAGCGGTAAATCTATAATGTTTTTAAAGCCCAAATTGAGCTAAACTTGATCTAACATAATTAAAAAGCTTAGGAATAATAAGTAAGAAATATGGATTCGATGTCAGACATGCTCTCACAAGTATTCTTGTGTGTTTTGCAGGTTTTTATTCACAAGAGGAGCCAAATTGAGGAGCTAAAGAAAGGCGAAAAGAGAAGCCACGAAGGAAGCAAAGTTGGCGCCCAAAACACCAACTATTTGGGCTACTTTTGGAGTTGGCGCCCAGGGCGCCAACTAGTGCAAAGTTGGCGCCCAGGGCGCCAACTCTCGGCCTGGATTTTTAAAGTTGGCGCCCGGGGCACCAACTCTCTGTCTTGTGAAAAGAGTTTGGTGTCTAGGGCGCCAAAATTGCGAAAATCTGATTTTTCTTATTTTAGGGCCCGAAAAAGAAAAGAAAATTTATATTCTTTAATGGTTTTGAAGTCCAAGGGACCCTAGAATATAAAAAGAAGAAACCCTAGCAAACAAAGACACCTTCTTGAACTCCTGGCGCAAGAAAGAACTCGACGGCATTAGACAAAGAGGATCAAAACTTCATCGTGGAGATCAACCTTCCCCAATCATCGAAGACCTATTCTATTTTCATCTTTTCTTCTTTCTTTTCTTAATCTAGCCATGCTTGGCTAAGTTTCTTCTTGTAGTTAGGGCTAGGATGAACCCTATGCAAGTTTATCGTATTTGCTCGAATTCTTGATTGAATCTTGATTTCCTTTATCGAATGAATTTCCTTTGCTTAATGCTTTCTTGAAGATTGATCACCTTTAAGATTGTTCATAGGTTGATGTATGATAATAGAGATGTTGGTGCATTTAATTAGAACTTGTTAATTCATCATAGAATTGCATGACCTAGATATAGGCTTACGAATCTATGTGATCTTATAATTCTGGTTTAAAGATTTGATCTTTTTAAGCAATACTAAGACATTGGTTGTTTTCAAAGATACACGGACTAAGGTAGCATCAAGAAATTGGGACTTAGTCTAATTTTAGAGAATTGATCGTCAATTTGGGAATCATAATCAATTAGGATTTCAATTCAAATACTTAAATGATTATAGGGGGATTCTGAGCCCTAACTACGCTTTTCTTGATTAATTGTCTTTTCTAAACATTTTCTTGAGATTCTTGGTCTTGAGTTCTTTATTTTCTTTAATTCTTGAAATTCTTATTTAGTTACAACCATTCTCTTTTACTTATCCATCCAACTAAAGCGTAAATAGCGAATTAGTGATTGGATACTATTCCTCGTGGAACGATACTTTCTCACTACTTTATTATTTGTAACGATCGGTGCACTTGCCGAAGTTGCCTCTATCAGATGTACACTGCACACATAGCCTTGGCCCCGCAAGCAGAGAAGGCTGTTTTTAGAATTTGAACTCGTGGCCTCCAGGTCACATGTTAACAACTTTACCACTTCGCCAAGACTCACCCTCTCTTTACCATCAGCATCAATGTAAAATTTTTTTAGTGAGTTTTGATGAAGAAATTTTAAACAGAGCAGCGTATATTGGAAATTGTCACCTCAATTGGATGTGATGTTTCCAGAGCATCCATTCGTAAACCATTAGCAGTTTCTAAAAGGAACTGAGTCCATATATTCCACTCTGGAAATAAGATGTCAGTGGCCATATAACTTATCTGGAAAAACAGTTGCAGGAGAAAATATTATTTTCTTGTGGATTGGTTATAACTCAAATCCAACATGTTACAAAGAATGAAAATTACCCATGTCGCAAAACCTTCGTTAAGCCATAAATGAGTCCACCATTCCATAGTTACCAGATTGCCAAACCACTGATGAGCGACTTCGTGTGCTGTGACAATTGTTAGCTAAGGAAACAGACAAAGGCTATAAGATATGGTTGACGTTCCATTTGATTAGTTTCAAAGTTTCTAGTTGCAAACAAAGCTGATATTCATAGGGTGACTAGGTATGTAACTTACACGTTGCTTCCTAGCAGCATTAGAATACAGATCATGGTAAAGAAGATCGTTGTCACGATAGACAATCAAGCCATAGTTCTCCATGGCTCCAGCAGAAAATTCAGGGACAGCGACGAGGTCTAGTTTAGGCAGAGGATAAGGCACTGAGAAGTACCTATGATTCCACAAAAAAGTTCAGTTGGAATTAATCAGTGTAAGAACACCACAAAAGGAGGAATAGAAAAGAAATTTTTCAATTTTCAGATTCAAGAGGGGAAATATTGTCGTTTCTGTTTGGATTGTTCGGTTTAAATATAAGAAGGATGAATTTACTTTGTATATATATCTAGACTCTTCACTGCTATATCCAAAGAAAACTTCCCTTGATCAGCCTTCCCAATAGCACAATATAAACTAACCTTGATCCCTGCAAAAGAGATCAAAACAGAATCCATAACTATATGAGCTTTGGCTTCCAAAAAGCATCACTAATGTTTGACTCATGAGCTTACCAGCATATGTTTCCTCAATATGATCGAATAAGCCAATAACGACAGCCACCAAATATGTTGACATGATAGTTGATTCCTCAAAATAAACAGTCTTTAAGTTTCCATCATGCTTTTCAATTTCAACTGGCATATTAGACAATGCTGTCAACTCTGATGGCACGGTAAGTGTTATCTTAAAGGTCGCCTGTTAAGAATGGTTCACACTGTTAAAACAGGTTTTCTGATCACCAATGAAAGTCAAGGCATGAAATATAATCCTTATGGTGCATAATATAAGCCCTCTTTTTGAAGAATTTTGTGGTCTTAAATATAAGTCACTTTGCAAAAGTTTGTACTGCATTAATTGCTTTATTCCAAATATGTCCTCCTTAATTTTCAACAAGGGGACAGAGTATATATTTTTTAAATTTATGGTATTTATTAGGGTAAAGCTAGAAATCAAAACAATTTTTAGGTAGTTTCAATGATGCAACTAACTTTTCTTGGTTCTTGTGAATTAATACAAGTGACTTCTATCATGGATGGATCGGATAGAGTGATTCTACATACCTTCAGAGCAGGCTCATCATAGCATGGGAAGCATCGCCTTGCATCTACTGCCTCAAACTGAGTAACTGCCATATTTTTCTTCACTCCTCCGTCAACATATGTGCTGGTAAAGTCAGTATGAGAATTTGCAGAAAAGTACCAATTGATAGCTTAAATATGAGCCAGTAAGAGTCAGATTATTCTCTGCTTAGATCTTTCAGACCATAATCCAATAATATGAGCCAGTAAGGGTTAGTTTAATGACAATGGCGAGAATTTGGATTTCTTTAAATTTCCAGGACACTAAATCACAAGTTCTTGTCAGAAAGTGCTCAATGAGTTGACTGGTTCTTGCAAATGTAGGTCTATTGTTTCCGTTATGTGAAAACTAGCTTGGAACTTGTTCTCCTTAGAATACATCAATAGCTTATAGACTAGAGTGCGATGCATCATCTTATTCATCAATGAAATTTTATATGAATTTCTTTAATTCTTTAATGTCATAAAGAAGGTATCTTTCATGAGAAGATTTCCAAATTTGGTAAGTGTAATAGATTTTGTGTAGCTTGGGGTTACTATTAAAAATAATAAATGGTTAATCAGTCTAAACTGTTTTGTCAAATAAAGAACCCAACTTCAGATGTATGACTTATTTGGAGAATTGATTTTGGTAATAAATATAAGATTTATTTTTTATATTTTTCAATATTTTCCTAATTTACTCCTATTGATATTTCCTTAATAATTATAATGAGGAAAGAGAATGGGGGAATTAAGAAAAATTATTAGGATGTTTTAAAAAATGCATGTTATATTTAGTAACTTAACTAGTTTTTTTAATTAAATCAAATTGGATAAATAAACAGTAGGGAATAAAAAAAATTATATACAGTTTGAAAATTCTTATTATCTCTTAATTTTTTGGAAAATTCATCCCTCTTCTCTTATCAGCGAAACTATCAAGTAGAGAAAATTTCAACGTAAAGGGGAAAAAAGTCACCATTTGTAGAATCCTGTAAGGTGCTCATTGAGGATCCCAGAAAACTCAATCCCAAAACTCCTTCTCCAACATGAAGCATTTCATCAAAAACCAGGACGACAATCTCATCATCACCATCCACAACAACGTCGCTCGGAGAGTACTGTAGAAATCAGAACAAGAATAATCACCGAAATACACAATTTGCATCACAAAACAAGACCTGATCACTGAAAATTGTATAATCTGTTACCTCTAAATGATGAGAATTAGTGAACCAAACTCTCTGAATATCAAGTTCGAGGGAGTTTAAGACAAGGAATTTGGTGTTTTCAGTGATAGTGAGGCTGATTTTCACGGTGCCGGAGAAAGTACAGACAGTGAGATCAGGTTTGAGATGAAGATCATAGCGTTTTGGAACTGCAAATTTGGGTAACCTTGTTTGACCTTTGAATTGCTCTATGCTCTGTTTCGGCTCCATTCTTTTCCAAAGCTTTGGCTAAAGATTTGTGTGGGAAAGATCAGTGAATGGCTTCTTGTTACTCTAGCATGCTTTGATGAGAAAGAGAGATATTTTCTAAACATGTGACTTGACTTTTTGGCTGGTGAAGAAGAAGAGAATTGATTGGTTCTTTTGTCTCTAGTCAAGTTTATTAAGCACCCCAGGATTTTTAAGTTGATCTAATTTTTGCCAATTAAGAGATGATTGATAATCACTAGAGGGTCTTCAGTTCTACGAGGTGATTCATACAACCACAAACCTTCATTAGCTACATTTATCAGTTTTATAAATCACACAGTACTGTTGTATTCTATCAGTAACGAAATTTAGAAAAATATAGTCAACATGAATTGAGAAAAAAAAGTTTCATTATTTATGGATTCTTTATGAATCTCCTTTAGATACGATTGAGATTAGTAATGGAGCGATCGAATTCATCTAACAATCATCAAGTAACAACCTTGTGCAAAAAGGCTTCACTTTTTGTGGGTTTCATGGATGACAAGACTTGTATAAGTTCATTTATCAGTAACATTATTGAGACCAATCATTGAAGCTGTTTTCAAGTGAAACCTGAGGATGAAATGAGTAGATAGAATCTTCATCTTCTTATGCGAAGTCCACGTGCTTGTTCATGCATGGCATATATACCACAATGAATTGATCAATGGGCATGTTCTAGTCTTGTTTGTCTTTTAGGAGATAAAAAGTTTCTTCTGAAAGACTACCGTTCTGTTTTCTGGGTTTGTAGCCCATTGGACCAGCAGAGTTATCCCTTCCATTAGCCTTTTGAAAGATTTATTTCAGGTTTTCGTGTTCCCTACTACCACTCTCATGTACCAAAAAAAACTGCCGTTCTTATCTATCATGTAATTTATTTCAGGTTTTCGTGTTCCCTACTACCACTCTCATGTACCAAAAAAAACTGCCGTTCTTATCTATCATGTAAGTTTGGGGGAAAAAATTGGTCGATATTATAAATATATTTTTAGAGTAATAAGTGAGAGTGTTACAACTATGCCACTATTAAAGGTGAAGAAAGAAGAGGGAGAAAGAGAGAGAATATCATTCTGAGAAAAAAATTGAATTTTTTTTTATTAATTTAATTCATATTTATTGAGTTAACAAATTCTCCTATCATTTAAAAATTAGATGATGTGGAATTATATTATAAATAGGAATAGAGTGGTAGTTGCAATGAGACTAATCAATGATATGCCTGACAAAATGCAAATTGACTCCACTTAAAATGTTCACTTTTTGGTAGATGCCCATGATATTCCATGACATTTTCATATTTTTATTAACTCCTCTCTTCAACATTGATTCTTTTAGTTTTGGACGGGTAAGAATTTATTAAAAAGGGGGAATTGAAATGAGGTTCTAAGAAATTGACTTAATTATCAAGAAATTTCGATAACAACTTAAAAGCAAGCAACACGACAAGTTCTACTGTAAAAAATAACAATACTTCACTTAATATTAGAACTTCTTAGTAATTAAATCTCTTTCGTAAAACCTCGTTGTAATTCTCCCATTTTAAAATTTCTTTGTTATATACGGTTTACTTATTTGTTTTAAGGGTAATACAATAATTTATGTTTTTTCTTTTTTGTTTTGGTCCTTATAATTTTAAATTCTAAGTTTTTTTGTCTCAAGCTTCTTCCCTTTTAAAACATTATTCTCCATATTTTAATAAAAATCAGGACTATTTTGCCCTTTTAATTTTAAGAAACCAAAATCAAAATGAAGATAAATTATAAAAACCAAACACTATATTAACCCTTTGTTTTAATGGTTACGTTTTGTATACTACTTTTGGGACAACTTTCTTAACAACTTCATACTGTTTTAGAGAAATATTCTTTTAAAGAATATGGAGAATAGATGGAGTAGATTAATATAATCTTTGGTCCATAAATCTATTATCATTTTGATTGTGGTCGCTCACATTTTAAACCAAGGATTTTAGTCTCTCAAACTTTATACCGTTTAAAATATTATTTCTTATAATTAAACAAAAGTCTGAACCATTTTGTTCTCGATGAACCAAAACATCTGATTTTAAACTTAAGAGACCAAAACCCAAATAAATTTAAAAGATTAAATATTGTATTAACAGCAAGTATGAGTTCATTACTTCAATTGAGGTGATACAAAATCATTTGATCTTTTTAGTTGGAAAGTTACATAATTAAGAAGGATGTAAGCCAAAACCCCAAAGTTAGGTGGTTCTTGGAAACCACAATTTTTTTAAAAAAAATATAAGGGGGAAATAAAATCCAACGACTGTCACTTTCATGACAGATGAATCATATACACAACACACGAGTCCCCCTCCCAGTTACAAACCAACACCCCACTATTTGACTCTTTGCTCACAAAGACGTGAACCTTATCCAGGCACGCCCATTTCTGGAAAATCCCAACCACTTTACTCTCTTCAGCTGCAAAAAATAAATATCACTTTACTCTCCTAACCTTTTGTATTTTTATTTTCAGAAAACCAGTATTCTATTTCTAAGGTTGCCCAAGCCAAAAAAGTTGCTTTTTTTTTTGTTTGCTGTACGCATGTACCTATCTATAACTTGGTATAATGGAATATTATATCAAAAAAAAAAAACCATAATGGAATGCGTTAGCTAATTCAACTACGATATCATTAGAAAGAGAAACGGTAGACATTTTTTTTCTTCCTCTCTTCACAGCTAGACATCATTGAGTTTCCTCTTGAGTATAATGCTCATTAGTCATTTGAGATTCTTTTTGGACCAAGCTCCTTAAAATTTCAGTTATAACTCACATACTTTTCTTGAGCTTGTTTAGTATAACTTATGAGAGACTCAATCAAGCTTATTTACTATTTAAATTGGGCTTATGATTTTTTTTTGTTTGGATAAAAAAAACTGTAATCAAGCAAAGATAAGCTAGTTTTTCTAACTTATCTTGGTTTATATAAAATACTATGCAACTTTATATAAAAATTTTGTAATTTATATAAAACACTATGCAAATTTTGTAATTAAGTATTTTTAATATTTTTGATAATTTTATTTCAAGCTTTCTCTTATAATTATCTCAAAAATCACTTATTCGTAAGCCATTTTAAACAAGTTTTACAATCTGACTTATATTCAAAAACTACTTATGCAATCATTATTCCAAACATAAATCACATTTTACAATATGATTTTTATCCAATTTGACTTTTAACCAATCAGACTTATCCATAAGTCATTTTGTCCATCGGTATCCCAAACAAGCCCCTTGTATTAATGATTACATTCCCTAACTTTATATATAATCGTTTAAATCTCTAATTAATTTATGTTTGACACACACAAAAGTGAACTTTTTACATAACATGAAATTATTATTTGTGACCACACAGTATCCCCATATGAAAGGCAGTGAAAGACTCGATCAATGAGACCAATCTGCTTTATGGGAAAGTACTAGATCTGGAATCCAATTTTGATCAGATTCCCCTCTCTGTAGGCCATAAAACGCCCAACAGAGATATTCTACAACAATGTAACCAGTTTCCTACACCAATAAGCAAAAATACAACATAGAGCAGCGCACTAAATGCTATTAGAACACAAAAACTTGAAGCTGCTATTAAAAGACATTACAGTACCTAAGTAGGTAGACATAGAAAATCATAAGCAAAACTGGCACGTCTGTCTTTTCAATGCTTTGGAGCCTGACTCAGCAAATACTTCTTCAAAACATCCATAACTGACCCAAAATCAGCCTTCACTTGCACTGGTGGATTAGCATAACGGCAAGCCATGTCCTTTATAGCCCCAGAATGATAATCAGTTTTTGACTGGGTAAACTTCAATCCATGAGCAGTACTCACAACAACAGTCCGATCTGTAGGCTTTATGACCCCACTGTTTCTCAGTTTAATCAGTGCACTTAAAGCAACCCCAGTATGGGGACAAATGAACATGCCAGTGGAATCTGCTTGAGCCATAGCATCCATTAATTCTTCCTCAGTTGCTTCCTCAACAATCCCATCTGAATTCTGCAAGGCAAAAACAGCTCTGTCTATTGAAACAGGATCACCAATTTGTATGGCAGATGCAAAGGTAGTCTTAGCCCTTATGGGCTCAAACTCTTTCCACCCAGACTTGTAGTATAAATACAGGGGATTTGCATTTGCAGCTTGTGCGCAAACAAGCCTTGGAATCTTATCAACAAGTCCTAAATCCTTACACATTCGAAACCCCTTGTAAAATGCATATATGTTTCCCAAATTCCCTCCTGGCACTATGACCCAATCAGGGACTTCCCAATCAAATTGTTGCAAAATCTCAATAGCTGCAGTCTTCTGCCCCTCTAATCTCAAGCTGTTCAAAGAATTAGCCAAATAGATAGGCAATTCGGCTGTGACTTCCCTAATCAAATGCATACACCCATCAAAATCAGTATCTATGCTCAGCACAAAAGCACCATTTGCAATTGGTTGGACCAACTGAGCAATAGAAATCCGATTTGCAGGCAAGAAAACAATTGATGGGATCCCTGCAGCAGCACAATAAGCAGATAAAGCAGCAGAAGTGTCACCTGTAGAAGCACAACCAACACCCACAACAGGTCGCTCCATTTTCCGCAATCTATTGACCTGACTCACCAATACAGTCATACCCAGATCTTTGAAGCTCCCAGTGTGACTAATACCACAGTGCTTCACCCACAATTCGTTCATGTCCAAATACTTTTTGCCATAACGCTCAGCCCAGAACAGATTCGAATTCCCTTCAAAAGCGCTCACAATGTCATCACTGTCAATCTCGGGTAATACCCATTCCTTCTTGCTCCAAACGCCGGACCCATAAGGCCACGTGGTCTTACCCACCCGAGAGTCAAAAAGGTTGCGCCAATACTCGCCGTCGTATTTCTTCAACGCTTCCAAATCGTGCTGAACATCAAGCAGCCCACCAGATCGGGATCGATACACGATCTCGTCGAGAGAGTAGGACTCGGTGGACGAAGGGTCTGCATTAAAAGGGACATACTTGGCTGAAAACTGGTGGCGGTGGTCGACATTGATCCGGCGAGCCTCCTCGCGAATGTTCTCGTCGGCGGGGCGACGCTGTTTGGAATGAGAGGGGACAGAGTTGTTATGGGTAATCGGCGATCCAGGTTTGGATTGAGCTTTGATGTTGAAATGATTACGTAAGGCGTTGGATTTGGGTGGTGGGTATGAACCGGAGGGTTTGCGTTTGAAGGTGAATGGAGAACCCTGAAACAGAGAAGACGAGGCCATGAGGGAGAGATACAGTGAGGGCTAAGAGAAAGGAGTCGCTATCGTACGTATTGGCGGCTCAACCAGATGCGCTGAAGATTAAAAATGTGCGAAGCACCTTTTAAAGCAGGATCATTCAAAAGCAGAAACCTTATAATCTTACAGGCGATTTTTTATGGGAAAAGCTGTATAAGGGCCAAGTAACAGATTTTTTTTAAAAAAGACCTTAAGATTATGAAAATACCAGAAAAGGCCCTGAGACCTTTTCTATTATAAATTCATTAAAATGTTAACAATTATATTAGCCCTATTAACAATTATATCAGTTTCGTAATCAAATATATCAGCCCCGTTAACAACTAAAGGTTTTAATTAATTTATACCAAAAAAGGCCCTGAGGCCTTTTCTGGTATTTTGAGAATTTTGGGGTTTTTGAAATTTTTTTTGTTACTTAGGCCCCTATACAGATTTTCCCATTTTTTATTATATTATTGTAAGGGAGACGATTTGTGACAGGAAAAAGATATTTAAGTACACCACATCTTCCAAAATTTTAAAAACACCATTAAAATATGTAAAGGCCAAAAAAGGATGAGTGAGAACCTGGATTTTGTATGTTTTTGACTCAAGAAGACCAAAATGCCCATTTCAAATTCTAAGACATCTAAATGCTCTGCTTTGCCCAAAAAAAGGGGACTGCCACGCTGAAGTAAAGTGAAGGTGACGAAGCAGGGAGCTAATCAACATCAAGAAATGGAAGCTAAGAAAAGAGTCATCTGCATTGTGGGTATGTATGCATGATAAGTTTGACAATCTTGTTATACAGTTTCAAAATAGTTGGCAGAATACGATTTGCGATTTTACACAAGCCTGCCACTGATGGGACCAAGAGGTTTTGAGGTTCATGAATTACCGGAAGAGGCAACTTTTGAAGAGACTTGATGGCATTGATCGGGCACTTGCCAAAAACAGTCATCGCCATGATCTTCTAGATCTTCAAAAATGGTCATGGCATGAGTTAGAATCAATTCTGGTTTAGTATAATTTGCTATGAGCACAAAAAGCTAGGGCATAGTGGAATATCCTCGGAGATAAGAACACGAGGCATTTCCATATTCGTGCTAATGGCAGATGATGCAGTAATAGAATAGCTGCATTAAAAGATGAAAAGGTGAATGGTTGTATGATGAGATGCAGCTGAAACGCATAGCCACGCTCTTCTTTAAAAACTTGTTTATAGATGACACACCATATAGAGAGTTTAATTATTTCTTGTAGAGTCACCTTTTCTGTATTAGAACCTGACATTTTGGAAGAATGTGATCGTCTTGTGAGTGGTGATGAAATTAAAGAAGCTTTATTCATTGGAGTTTTAAAGGCACCTTGTCCTGACTAGAGGTGGCAATTAGGGCTGACCCTCCAGGGTCTGGAGTAGGAAAAACACATGTTTTTTAAAGCCCGCCTGAGAGCACTAGGGTTGGCCTACAGGGCCCGGAAATTACTATTACAAATTTTAACTATTTTTCTTCCACTTTTTGTTTTAAAAAAATATAATTAGTAAATTACAACCTGAATCATCCAATAAATAAGCACAGTCACTAATTCATAATTAAAAGCAAACTATGTTCACAAATAACTCACATAAAACATAAAAAGTATATAACTAAACGACATTAGTATGATGATTATTATTGTCGTCATCTTTGTCGCTTTCATCAATTTTAACGACATTTGATTGTTCTTCACTTTGAGTAGTAGCCTCTAGCTCATGAGTAAGAATATCATGAAATTTTTCTTCTGCATCATAAACACATCCATAATCTTTATTTGCAACAAGTAATAAATCAAATCATAAAATTAGAGTATAGTTATTATGTATTTGTAGTTAAATGGATAAATAACTCTGTAACAAATACAAAAAATATATAAATTAATAAATTTAAAAAGTGGGGAAAAAAAAAGCTACAGTGAAAAGAGTCTGTAGGGTTGGCCCGAGGTCCTTCAGGGCCAACTCGTTTAAGCCCAAGGCTCATCAAGGCTAGCCCTCCAAAGCTAATTTCAAATATCTTGTTATTTTTTCAAGCTCGGCCCTTAAAGGACCAGAGCTTAAATGAACCCATTTTGCCGGCTCTAGTCCTAACCAACTCAATGCTCTCTTCTTTCAACAACAATGGCTTCATGTTGCTCTGTCATTGACATCACTTATCAAATGCCTTTTTTCTAATCCGCATGAAATAGAGGATATTATTGGGACATTAATTGTGCTTATGCCCAAAAAGCATCCTCGACAAAGCATGCATGACCCCAAGCCAAGCCCATTGGATTATGTAACGTAATTTATAAGGTAATTGCGAAGATTATTGCTAAGAGTAAGAGGTTTAAGAGTTTCTTACCGGCCACAGGTGATTTGCCTGAATTAGTGTAACTTTGTCCCAGGTTGCTTAAACTCACATAATATTATCATGGCTAAAGCAGTAATTCATACAATGCGAACTTTGAAAAAAAAGAAAAGGACGATGGCTCTTAAAATTCATCTTGAAAAGGCATATGATAGATTAAACTCATTTTCTTGAGCAGTGCCTTATGGAACTCAATATTCCACCCCACTTAGTTTAGCTAATCAAACGTTGTGTTTCTTCGTCTACGTTACAATTACTTTAGAATGAGAACAAAGCAGAGGCATTTAAGCTTACGAGAGGCGTCCATCAGGAATGAGAAGGGACAGAGTTGTTATGGGTAATCGGCGATCCAGGTTTGGATTGAGCTTTGATGTTGAAATGATTAGGTAAGGCGTTGGATTTGGGTGGTGCGTATGAACCGGAGGGTTTGCGTTTGAAGGTGAATGGAGAACCCTAAAACAGAGACGAGGAGGCCATGAGGGATAGATACAGTGAGGGCTAAGAGAAAGAAGTTGCTATCGTATTGGCTGCTCAACCAAATGCGTTGCCGAAAATGTGCGAAGCACCTTTTAAAGCAAGATCATTCAAAAGCAGAAACCTTACAATCTTAAGGCGATTTTTTATTATATTATTGTACGGGAGACGATTTTTGACCAGAAAAAGATATTTAAATACCACATCTTCCAAAATTTTGAAAACGCCATTAAAATATGTAAAGGCCAAAAAAGGAATGAGTGAGAGCCTGGATTTTGTATGTTTTGACTCAAGAAGACCAAAATGCCCATTTCAAATTCTAAGACATTTAGTTTGGTTTGAGGGAAGGGTGTGGCAGGGAGTGAGAGGGAATTTTTTTTTTTAAAGTACATTGATCAAATTGCCATTAATGAAAAGAATATTCTTTTTTGTTAAGAGTATATTTTAAAAATATTGAAAATTTGTTATGGGCAATTTTGTAAAGATGAGAGAAAAAATTTCTCTCTCAACTTTCCCTCCCACACCCTTCCCTCAAACCAAACACAATGTTAAACGCTCTGCTTTGCAAAAAAAGGGGACTGCCACGCTGAAGTAAAGTGAAGGTGATGAAGCAAGGAGCTGATCAACATCAAGAAATGGAAGCTAAGAAAAGAGTCATCTGCATCGTGGGTATTGCATGATAACTTCGACAATTTTGCTAAAGAAAATTGGCAGTTTCAATTCACAATAGTTGGCAGGATACGATTTGCGATTTTGCACAAGCCTACCACTGATGGAACCGATCGAGAGGTTTTTGGGTTCACGAATTACCGGAAGAGGCAACTTTTGAAGAGACTTGATGGCATTAACCGGGCACTTGCAAGAAACAATCATCACCATGATCTTCTAGATCTTCAAAAATGGTCATGGTAGGAGTTAGAATCAATTCTGGTTTAGTATAATTTGCTATGAGCACAAAAAGCTAGGGCGTAGTGGAATATCCTCGGAGACAGGAACACGAGGCATTTCCATATTGCCGGGGCTTAAACGGGCCGGCCCGATGCGCCTGACCCATTTTGCCGGCTCTAGTCTTGACTGACTCAATGCTCTCTTGTTTCAACAACAATGGCTTCATGTTGCTTTGTCATTGCCATCACTTATCAAATGCCTTTTTTCTAATCCGCATGAAATAGAGGATATTATTGGGACATTAATTGTGTTTATGCCCAAAAAGCATCCTCGACAAAGCATGCGTGACCCCAAGCCAAGCCCATTGGATTATGTAATGTAATTTATAAGGTAATTGCAAAGATTATTGCCAAGAGTAAGAGATTTAAGAGTTTCTTACCGGCCACAAGTGATTTGCCCGAATTAGTGTAACTTTGTCCTAGGTCGCTTAAACTCACACAATATTATTGTGGCTAAAGCACTAACATACAATGTGGACTTTGAAAAGAAAGAAAAGGACGATGGCTCTTAAAATTCATCTTGAAAAGACATATGATAGATTAAACTCATTTTCTTGAGCATTGCCTCATGGAACTCAATATTCCACCCCACTTAGTTTAGCTAATCAAACGTTGTGTTTCTTCGTCTACGTTACAATTACTTTAGAATGAGAACAAAGCAGAGGCATTTAAGCTTACGAGAGGCGTCCATCAGGATGATCATATCTCTCCATATTTATTTGAAATTTTCATGGAGAAAATTATCACATTTGATTCAGTAAAGTATGGAAGATAGAGAATGGAATCCGATCCAATTATGTAAATCTAGGCCTCAGATTTCATATTTAATTTGATGTTTGCGGATGATATTGTTATATTTGTTGAAGGTTCGACACATCAAGTAGAGGTTATTAAGAAATGTCTGATCAGTTTCTGTAATGCCTCATGTATGAAGGTTAATGCAATAAAGTCCACAGTGTTCTTTTCTCCTAATTAACACTAACCATAATAGATGTATTTAAAAAAACCATAATACGTGTAAGGAGTTGAGTGTGAACCGGTTTTCCTATTCATCCAAAGATAAGTAGGGGGAGTTCTTCTCATCTGAATAGTCAAGATTTATTTTTAAAAGAAAATTATTTTAATAGGTGGAGAATGTAAAATAATGATAATATCTCAACTAAAAAATATATTTTTATTTAAAAATCAGAAATTAAAAAAAAAATAAATCCAGATGGTTCAAATGGAAAAACTCTCCCATGCATTTTTTAGATGAGTGGAGAAACTAGTTCGGAGTTGAGGGATGCCTTGGGATTTATTCCTACATTAGACTTAATTATCTTGGAATCCTACTTCTCCATAAACGGGCCACCAAGGAAACCTTCAAGGAGAGAGCTTATTAAGAAAGTTGACAAGAGATTGGCAAATTGGAAAATTAATTCTCTGTCACTAGCGGGAAGGCATACATTGAATTCTTCGGTCACGGCAGCCATTCCCAACGTGGAAAACTGCTTGCATGTGATTCGTACATTGTCCTGAAACTGAGCAATATTGGTTGCAGCACATACCACGTCGGTCAGAAAGAGCTTTTTCGCCAGCTTCGCAAGCATTTGGGTTTGGCGGAATCATCTTCAGGAAACTTTCAATTAAGGAGCTTGCATATATAGCCGGGTTTCTTCATCGTATGTCAGAAGGAGACTCACTCACAGCAGAACTATGGGCCTGCAACTTTGGTCTTAAACTCGCATGGGAGATGGGAAAGAAGCAGTTTATTCTGGATCCAGACGGACTCGTCGATGGTGGCTGACCCGATTCAACACGTTTGTTCGGAGAATGATGCGTATGTGGTGTTAGTAAATGAGATCAGGGCATGGCTGGAGCTAGATTGGAGCGTAATGCTGCAACATATTGCGAGAGATGCTAAGCAGGCTGCGGATTTCTTGGCTAAACGTGCTCTTTCTTTCTTGTTTGGAACTTGATATGTATGTAAACAAGGATCTTGTATCCACGGGGTACGGTAGTACGCGCTAGCTAGTAGTTTTCTTTTCGTCGATTTATAAAAAAAAGGAGGAGGTTTATTTGCTTTCTTTCTTCTTTTGGTTTGAAGGAAGCTAGAGGTTTCAGGTAAAACCCATATCCAAACCAGACATGTGTTACATATAGACAATCCAAATAAAGCTTTAATTAAGATCGAGGCGATGATGGCTTTAGATGAATTTTCTCTTGCACAGTCTAATATGTTGAGATTCTTTATTGGAAAAAGATAGAAAAATATCATCGATATTTGTAAAAGGTATATAAGTATGTTGAATTTTAATAATTTTAAAGGAACTGATTTGAAATTTTAAAATGTTGCAAAATTTAAAAAATTATCTAATTAACTACTCTTAAATTTTTTTTAATTAAAAAATCCCCAACCACATTGCTTGTCGTCAAAGCTTTGGCGTTGGGGCTCGACGACAGTCAGTGTCACTGAAACTACTCCAGTAACCTCACTCGTGACCAACTGATGGGGCTCTAGTGAATATAATTAATAACTCAATTATCTCTATTACCAACTCAAGTATCCCTATTAATAATTTAAGTATTTATACTGACAACTTTAATCTGTAAAATTCAAAAAAAGTTATTAGCCACCAAAGTTCTAGTGAAGGTTATTAAAAAATATTCAACAAATACGCTATTTACAAATTTAGTATTGCTATCAATAACTTAAGCATATGTTTTAACAATTTTTCGCCTGAGAAATTTGAAACAAAATATTAGCCATTGGAACCCTGGTGAAATAATCTATTTTTGTTTTTGAATTTCTTGGTGAAACAAAATATTTGTTTTTGAATCAATATAGATATTTGAGTTATTAATGGTAATATTAAAGTTGTAAATGATAGTCTTATATATATTTTTTAAAATTCCTCATGTAAAAGTTGTCAATATTGATACTTAAGTTACAAATAGCTATACCCAAGTAGTAAACGAGATATTTGTTGAATACTTCTTAATCATTTTCACAGGAGCTCTTACAACTATGTTTTTTTTAAAAAAAAAAAATCTCAAGCTGAAATTGTTAATAGTGATATTAACGTTATAAACACGATATTTATAGAATATTTCCTAATTAATAATCTTTACTAGAGCTTTGGTAGCTAATATTTTTTAAAAATTTATAGGCTAAATTTGTTAATACATATATATAAGCGGTTAATAGTGATACGGAAGTTGTGAACGGTGTATTTGTTGAATATTTTGTAATAACCTTTACGAAGCTCTAATGGCTAACATTTTTTTGAAGGAAATTTCTCTAATAAAAGTTGTTAAAACAGATACTTGAGTTGTTAATAACAATATTAAAGTTGGTAATATAGATACTTTAGTTGTTAATAACTTGCACCGGAGCTCCAGTAACTAATATATATATTTGAAATGCTTTTGTTCACCTCTTACTTGTAATTAGAACATTCACTTTCGAAGCTTTAGTTTAGTTTTTATTGTTGCTTTCCCTTGGTTTTGATTTGTTTTGCCCAGGAGTGCAAACGTAAGTGTGAGGGAGCAGATAAATTTCAATTTTCATATATTTTATTCCGCTTTATTCATTTATTTTGGAGACTATTTTTGGCTAAATTGGAATTATTAGATAATATTCATCTTGTTAGCCAATCTTAGGAAATAATATAAATTTGAATTAATCATGAGATTATTGGGCTTAAATTAAAAAATTATATTGGAAAATCTTATGATACAGAATTTTTTAGAGAAACCAAAAGGAAGTTCAATGATAAAATTTCATTGGGCTTCTTAAATTTTAATGGACTCAAGCTGATACCCAAAACTCCCCCCTCCTTTTTAATTAACCTAGCCGCCACAGGATAAAAGGAGGTTCTCTGATTGTGATCTGAAGCTCTCGTATTCGGTGGGACCATCACCTCCAATTCTTTGTTCTCAGTACTCATCCCTTCTGCCACACACACCTCGCCTCCTCATTCTCTACCATTCAACATTCATTCCATCTATTATCATCATGGCCGTGACATATTTGGAGGTTGGAGGAGGCGCAATTTCCATGGAAGCTTAAATTATTTAGGAGGCAACTTAGGAAGAGCATGGAGGAAGGCACACCTCTTTTATCATCATGCTCTGTTTCTTTTTCTTTTTGTCTTTTAGTTCTCTAGAGCCATGAACCACTTTAGGACACAGAAGGGTCTCTTCCTCGACTGCCACACTCTGCGCTAAGGGTTTGCTCACTGTTGGAATACCATTGCCGTCCTCGTTGTCCTTCTCCGCCAATACCCCAAACCTAGAACCACCATTCTCTCGCCGGAATATGCCATTCAGTTTGCCTTTGCCATTTTTATTCTGGCATCGTGGTTTATGTACCACTCTCCAAACATCCTGCTCTAAGCTAGTAGAATCTCCCATAGCCATATATGTATTCCTTGCATCCCGGACCATACCAAGATCATTATCTTCATTCTCATCAGCACACTCCCCTATTTTAGGCCTCACAAGAACTGATTTACGTTCTCCACTCATATGACCATACCTTTCGCAGCATGTACAGAGAAAATGCAGCCCCTCATACTCCACATAATATTCTTCACCATCCAAAGAAAACCCAGTTATCAATTGTTTCTCCAAATCAACTAAAACACATCTTCTTGCATAATGACCTTTGAGGTGACTAGAGGTATTCATATCGATTCTAACTGTTTCACCGATCCTATTCCCAATCCACGTCAAAGCATCTCTATCGTAATACTCCAGGAATACATTTGGCATCCTTACCCAAATAGCAATCATGTTTATGGAAGCCTTCATTGGATTAAACTGAGGTTCTATGTTGCACTGACACTGACACGAGACACGAGATGTGACACGACTCGACACTTCGACACGTTAATTCTAAAAAAATCTAAATTTCGACACATTAGGACACGTTTTGATATTTTATATATATATATATATATATATATATATATATATATATATATAAATATATTATAATTTACATTCAAATTCAATATTTCGTAAAATCCTGCTTCCAGCTTTGGCTCATTGTAGATTCGGCCTCATTATAAAAGTCGTGCCTCCTTTTAAAAAAAAAATACAAAAGAAAAATTCATTATCAATTCAGTAATATTTAAAAGCCACACATATTTTTTAAAAAATAAGAGTGTCGACACTATGGTGTCGAAGTGTCGGACGGTGTTAGAGTATCTGACACGCGGATTTTTAAAAAATAGGAGTGTCCGTACTTCATAACTGAGGTTCCCATGGTCTGACTGTGAGATAGTGATAAAAAATCATCCAGGGACCCCAATCAATCCATTGAGATAGTCTTCTTGGTTTGTGAGTTTAACCACAAAGAAACCATTTCCAACATTTATCAGATTAAGAACTCCCCTCTTAGCCCAGATTTTTTGAAGGTTAGACTCAAGCATCTTGTACCCAATATCTTTTCCTGGTAGCTTAACAATGACTGCTTTGTTCCATGCTTTATATAAGTGTTTTTTCATTTTCCCCGAGAAGGAAAATGCAGGAAAGTTTCGGATGGGATCCTCCTTAATAACACAAAGGGGTGTATTGTCCTCTTTGTCCGACTCAACTGATATCTTATCAGAAAAAACATCGTCGGACATCTAATTCCCCTCCATTGAATCAACTACCTTCGTGCCATCACTATGAATACCTTGTAATTTTTCAACAAAAGACTGAACTTGCCTCTTCTCCCCACTCCCAACTTAGGCCAGACTTCCTCATTTAGAGACGAGTCAGTATTCTTAATTTTCTTTGAGTTACGCTGTAGCAGATCATCTTCCTCATGAGACAACGGGAGCTTCGCAGGAGCAACCAAAGATAGAGCCATGCCCTACTTGTGTTTTGTTGTGCTGACCCCTGTTTTGTTTTGAATCACTAGATCAGGGTCTTCATACGGAAAAGTTTTCTCAGATGAGTAAGAAAACTGTATCCTTTCACTAAATGGTCCTAGCATTCCAGTTCTTGTCCGAGCAACTCTGTAGTTAGTGCAATTGGGAAGATCCGGCCCACATCCTCCATTGTAAAACATATCTACAAGTTCCAAAGTCCAAACATCGACAATGAATTTTTTTTTTTAATTAAATACACATACCATAATTAATTGATGATTTAAAATAATTTATCCATGAAAATGATGAAATTTTTACGAATGTGGAAAGATTCGGGACTAAGGGGCATGAAAGTAATTTGACCTAATTTCTAAATCCCTCTATATTCCATTTGACTTAATTAATAATTTATTAAGTTTGATGACCCAAATTAAAATTTGAGTAGTTAACTTGTATTTTAATAGAATTTTTCATATATTTAAATTTAAATTATTATTTTATTATTTCTTTTTATCATAATCTCTCCACACCTCTTATGGGGTTGAGTTTTTTTTTTTTTTTTCATTTTTCTCCTTTTCATTTTATTCTCATAATTTTGTATTCACCACTTGATTATAAAAAATAAATGATTCAGATTCAATATTTTATAAGCTATTACCATAAATAAGTGAATTTAAAACTTAACCTATACAATTTATAAATGCATACAAAAGACATGAATAAATTTTAATCTATAAAATATTAAATCTAAACAATTCATTTCATAATATAATGGTGAAGATGAGAATAAGATTATGAGAAGATAATAAATATGAGGAAAAGAAAAGTATCTTACACAGTATCCTATCTTTATGTTATAAGTTAATTTTATTGAACTTGTTTTAATATAATTGGGTGACATTTATGATTTTCTTCATTGGTTTGAGGGAACTTGTATTCCATTTTTTTCTATAAAAAAACCTATTCCATATTTTAAAATATAAATTTAACATAGATAGAACATTTTTAAGTAAAAAAATAGCTGGAACATGCCATGAAACAAAAATTACGGTCCATATTCATGGGTTTTACACCACCACTAATTACTTTATCAAGTAATTTTTCTTATTTCTTAGAAATAAGAAATAACATTCATTCCTTCTTAAAATAACAATAATTACTCATAGGAAGGAAAAAAACAATAATTACTCACAGCATTCTGACTTTTTTAGACGATGCACTAATTTTTCCCAGTAAAACATACTACTTAAAATGAAGGCTAATATTTAATAATTATATCAGGTGTAAAATAATCTATCCTTTTTATCCCGTTAATTACCGATATACCCTCTCCATCTTAAAAATATGCATTCGAGTTCATGAGATTAACATCAAAGAATAAATAATATTATAAAAAAAACGATAAAGCATATTTTCAATTCAAAACCATGTTAAAATAAATTTATTTACTAATTTAACCATATATATTTATGTTGTACAAAATGTTAAAAATTTTAAATAAAATTCCAAAATTTATATTAAACAAAATATATTTAAAATTTTTAATTATAAAATTGATATATTAATATAATATTCTTAAAATTTTACCATTGTGTAATCCCATAATTGAAATGAAAATATATATGATTCTAAGATATTTTCTGGCAACATGTATTTTAAGGATCGTATTATAAATTAATTTTAAATAAATGAGATTAAACATATAAAATTATTAGAAAAATAAAAATTGAGAATTAATCCTCTAGGCTTAATTAATAAAGTCTGATGACTATTTTCACGGGCATTAAAGTAAACTATATCATTTTATAATCTGATAATTGAAATCAAAATATATACTATGTATAATATTCTTTGGCAACATATATTCTAAATATTATATTATGAATACATTTTTAATAAATGATATTAAAAATTTTAAATTATAATAAAAATAAAAATTAAGAGTTATAGAATAAAATAACTTTGTTGTAAATTTTAATCAATATAAAATTATATTATATTATAATATGATAAATTTAAAATAAATATAATCAGTTTAGCAACTACATCATATTGTTACATTAGCAACTACATCATATTGTTACATTACACAGTATTATTTTTTTGCCAGCTTCCTTCTTAAACCCTAAACCCCCACCTTCCCCTGCCTTGGAAGCTTTAACCAGAGGACGCTGTAAAGACAGAGGACCAGACCAAACTACGGCTTGCATTCTCCGCCACCACCGTCAACGGATCGTTGAGCTTCACCACCGCCGGCTCCCCTTTTGTTCTAGCCGGAGCTTCTTTCTTCTTTCCCCAGCCACCATCTCCGGCAAACTGGAAAGGGCTGAGCTTCTGAACCAGACAGAGGTGTGTCGTGGATCGTTCTTGCTGGTTTGGTGATCCCTTTCCCTGTCGTCGCTGGGCTAGTTCGGTTATTAGCGCGATCAGCTCCAAGCGCTTATCTTGAGGCTTTTCGTCTATTTTACTTATTCTTCTTTCTACATTTTTTTTCCTGATTGAAAGTATCAAGCGACTCAGAATTTTATTTTGGTTTTTCCGTTTTTGTTACTAATTATTTTCTTTGTCTAGGACAATATCCAATATCCAGCCCAGGTTGCACGAAGACGAAAATTGTCACTCAATTTGACAAAGTGACAATTATACACACGTACTCTTTTAACTATTTTGTTTTACTGCAGAGAAGTATTTAAAGTTACCGATACAAATGGCTATTGACGGTAGTTTTAGCCTTCATTCAGCGGTTGAGAGATTTCTCGACCGTTTTCCAAAGCTTCAATCTTTCCCAGAATTTTACTCCCTAAAGGTATAAACTCCTCATACTTATTCTATTTTCTTTAATCTTAAAAGAAATTTAAGTTAATACGTGTACACATTTTTAGTTTTTAAATGCATTGTTTTTTGCCCCCTTCTTCTTCTGTAGGGACAATTCTTTACTGAAGAGGATGTTGTCAATAATTTTGTGGGTGTCTTTCTACACCCTTCTTATACTATTCCATTGATGGGATGTTTCTGTCCAATAGCCCGGAAATTCACGGATAAAGCTATTGACCTGCTTCGGCTTGTGCCAAATTTGAGGTCTAATGTTCAGAATACTATCATGGAAGATTTTGCCAATGTGTCTGATGAAATTGTGAATGTGATTGAGTTTTATAGCAAACATGGAAGAGGTCTAGATCTTCATGAACTTGCTTGTCTGGCTTTCTGTCGTGCTCTTGACATGGCTCCTTTTCTATTGAGGTTAGTTCTTTCCTGTGAGAACCTGGTTTTATTTAAATTTTCCCTGAACCTTCTAGTTCTCTATGCGCCCTTATTTTCCCTTCTCTATATATTATTATTATTATAAAAAAACTAAGAAAGCATTATGCCTCATAGTTTATATGTGTAAACAGCAAAATCTATTATCTTAATAGTTACACCACTAGTATACAAGAGGGAAATATATATATATACAAGAGATGGGCCTTCAGAGATAATAGGCCCATTATGATTAATTCCTAACATAATTAATTCCTAACACTCCCCTCAAGTCGGAGCATAGATGTTAATCAAGCCCAACTTGTTACAAAGATAGTCAACCCGAGTCCCATTTAAAGCTTTAGTTAAAAGATCACCCAATTGGTCGCTAGACCTCACATGTCCTGTAGAAATGAAGTTCTCCTTGATTTTGTCACGCACAAAATGACAATCAATCTCAATGTGTTTTTTGCGTTCATGAAACACAGAATTGGAGGCTATATGCAAAGCAGCTTTATTATCACACCACAACTTCGCAGGTAATGACGTGGCAAGACCAACCTCCTTCATTAAGTGGTGAATCCACATAATTTCCTGTACTGACTGAGACATGACTCTATACTCAGCTTCTGCACTTGACTTAGAAACCACATCTTGCTTCTTACTCCTCCATGATACTAAATTTCCACCCACAAATACACAATATCCTGTGGTGGATCTTCTGGTAGCCTTTGACCCCGCATGATCTGCATCACAAAAACATTCAATCTTATTGTGACCATGATTTGTATAGAGTATACCACGACCAGGTGAGCCCTTCAAGTAATGTAAGACATGCTCCAAAACTTCCCACTGAGCGACAGTTGATGCAATCATGAATTGGCCAAGCACACTAACTGGAAAGGTCACATCGGGGCGAGTTACTGTAAGATAATTCAATTTCCCAATTAATCTACGATATCTCTCAGGATAAGCAAAAGGCTTAATCTTTTCCGGATCAACTTTCTTCCTCACATCCTCAGGTAGCTCATCAAACGGTATGCTGTCATCAATATCTAAAAAAGGATTTGGGATCATGGGAAAGCTACTAGGTGCTGCTCCAAGTTTCCCGGTTTCTTTTAATAGATAAGAACGTATTTCCTTTGTGTCAAAAGGATGTCTTTCTTACTTCTCATAACCTCTATCCCAAGAAAATACTTTAACGGACCCAAATCTTTTGTTTGAAAATGAGAGTTAAGAAAGGCCTTAAGTGATGAGATTCCTGAGGCATTGCTACCCGTAATAACAATGTCATCAACATATACTACTAACAGAATCATGCCAGCATCTATCTGCTAAAAAAACACAGAATGATCACACTTACTCTGATTCAAACCAAACTTCTTAACTACAGAGCTAAACCTGTCAAATCAAGCATGAGGGCTCTGTTTAAGCCGTATAAAGACTTCTGAAGATGACATACCTTCCCGTGCTCCCCCTGAGCAACAAAACCAGGTGGTTGCTCCATGTATACTTCTTCAAGGAGATCACCATTCAAGAACGCATTCTTAACATCCAACTGATGAAGATTCCAACCATAATTGGCTGCCATAGAAATAAAGAGGCGAACGGAGGATAGTTTTGCCACAGGGGAGAAGGTTTCTGAATAGTCAACACCATAGGTCTGAGCAACCAGTCGAGCTTTCAACCGTTCCAAGGTGCCATCAGCTTTTGTTTTAATAGTGAACACCTACTTACACCCGATAGCCTTCTTGCCAAGAGGCAAATCAACGAGATTCCAGGTACCGGCCGTATCAAGGGCCATCATTTCTTCTTCCATCGCAGCACGCCAACCGGGATGGGTCAAGGCTTGTTGGAGAGTAGTGGGAATGGTAAGAGAGTCTAAGGATGCTATGAAGGAACAAGATGAAGGAGACAAATGGTTATAAGAAACAAAGGAAGTAATGGGATAAGTGCAAGCACGTTTACCTTTGCGTAAGGCAATAGGCAAGTCAGCAGAAGTATCAGACACTATGTTGGGTTCAGAGGTAGAAGCAAAAATATCAAGAGTATCCGGAATATCAGGCACTATAGCTTGTTCAGAGGTAGGAGCCAAAGGAACTAATTCCGGATCAGACACCGAAGTTGGCACTGGTGGGTCATGAGTATCCGGAATATCAGGCACTATAGCTTGTTCAGAGGTAGGAGCCAAAGAAACTAATTCCGGATCAGACACCGAAGCTGGCACTGGTGGGTCATGAACTTGATCAACTATATTACTCGCCTTAGGGCGTTTTTGATAAACATGATAGATAGGTGGTTTAGCAGGTGCCGGGTCAGATGCTTGCACTGATGGTAACGGAACCGTGTAGACCAAGAGATTATCAAGACTGTCAGTAGGATCATCTGTAGAGATAGGGGATATAGAGACTGTAGAAATAGGAAAAAATGAGGTCGACTCATGGAAGGTAACATCTGTAGACACAAGATAACGCCGAAGAGTAGGAGAATAACACCGATAACCCTTTTGAACCCTAGAATAACCAAGGAAGACACACTTAAGAGACCTAGGATCAAGTTTGGTAACAGTAGGACGAACATCACGAACAAAACAGATACAACCAAAGATTTTAGGGTCAATAGGAAACAAGGGTTTGGAAGGAAACAAGATTTTGTATGGAGAAGCACCATTGAGGACTGGAGACGACATACGATTAATAAGAAAGCACGCAGTAGACACTGCGTCAGCCCAAAAAGGTTTGGGAACATTCATTTGAAACATTAGAGCCCGGGCTACTTCTAATAAGTGTCGGTTCTTACGTTCTGCAATACCATTTTGAGCTGGTGTATCTGGATAGGAAGACTGATGAAGCATGCCATGCTGGAGCATATAGGTTTGAAATTGGGCAGAAAAATATTCTTTAGCATTGTCACTCCGTAAGGTTTTTACAGATACACCAAACTGAGTTTTGATTTCAGCACAGAAATGACAAAAGTGAGAAAATAACTCGGAACGACTTTTCATTAAATAGAGCTAGGTTGTACGAGAGAAATCATCAACAAAAGTAACAAAGTATCTAAAACCAGGCTTGGACTCGATATGACATGGACCCCAAACATCCGAATGGACTAAATCAAAAGGAGACACAGCTCTTTTATTAACGCGAGGTGCCAAATGAACACGTGATGTTTAGCAAATTGACATGACTCACATTCTAAAGACGACAAATGATGGAATTGAGGATACATCCTTTTCAAAGAAGATAAAGACACATGACCTAAATGACAATGAATGTCAAAAGGGGACGAACCACTAGAGCAAGCAACTGAATGCAGTACCTGATCCTCAAGAAAGTAATGACCACCAGATTCATAACCCTTACCAATAACTCGCTTCGTCGTGAGATCCTGAATCAAACAGTGGTCAGGAAAGAGAGTGATGAAACAGTTTGATTGTCGAGTGAGTTTGCTAGGAGACAAAAAATGCAAGGTCAGGGACATAAAGAACATGTGATAAGGAAACAGACGGGGTAGGATTGGCAGTGCCAGAGCCAAGAACACAAGAATAAGAACCATTGGCAATTGTTATACTAGAGGGATTGGCATAAGGCGCATACGAGGAAAACAAATGATAGTTACCTGTCATATGATTAGTAGCACCAGAATCAATGATCCACTTTGAGGAAGAAGTAGCAGACTAGCAGCAATATTGCCGGTAGCAAGAACAATAGAAGCACTAGTCTTAGGTTCAGCCATTAATCCACACCACAAAGAATGTTCAATAAACCTTCGATTGGAACCAAAAATTTCTAAATATCCAATTTGTTTCCAGCACAAAATATAAGTCCCAAAAAATAAGTAGAGATCCTGACCAAAGATGACAGCACAAGAAACCAAAGAATCCAGCAACAAAACACCCAATATCTCCCAATATCTCGTATGGGGCCAAGCAAAGTAGAGGAACCAAAAATCACCAAACAACAGCAAAAAAGATTGAATAATCACCCAAAAGAGGTTAAGTCCACTAACCACTTAGCACATTGAAAATCAAAAAACCAAACCAGCACTACTGGACCAACTGCAAGCTGACGAGATGACCCAAACAAAGCAGAAGTTAGTGTTCAACCATATTGCAAGCAACTGCCAAACAGCAAAAAACCAGATCCCACTCTCCACAGAAGCAAACACACTAAACAAGACTTAGGAGTCAAAATCAAAAGATCTCAACCAGAAGAAGCTGAAACACTCAAACCCACATCTGAATCCACAAACCCAGCGCCTGAAAACACCATTGATAGGCCGAAAATAAGATGTAGACGACGGAATAAGAGGTCACCGCCAAAAAACACGCCCAAAAAGAAGAACCCAGGTCTGTAGATCACCTTGGATGAGCATAAAACCACCCAAAAGAAACCGGGTTCACAAGGTCGATCACGGAGAAGCAATCAGCTTCACAAAACTCGTTGGAAATATGCCCCACGCGCCGGCCCGTGTCATCGGCGACGAGCGTCTAGGTGGCGCGTGAAGTCACACGCGCCGTCGAAACGTGATCGGACCTCCAGGGATAGGCTGATCGGAGAGTGGAGATGCTGATGGTGGGCGCGTGTACCGAGACAACCTAAGAACAGAAAACCTATCTCTCTCCCTAGCTCAATGTCGACCCAACAGGAAAAAAAAGAACGAAACCTGGGCTGTGATACCATGTAAACAGCAAAATCTATTATCTGAATAGTTACACCACTAGTATACAAGAGGGAAATATATATACATACAAGAGATGGGCCTTCAGAGATGATAGGCCTATTATGATTAATTCCTAACAATATGCAACATAATCTTGTGTGAAATCTTGGTAGACGTTAACTGTTAAGTGTCTAGAGAAGTCTGAAGTTGCTCTAATATTGTATCAGATTTGTGCATTTTTTGGTGTGGCAAGTTGTTAGTAGACATTTATTTGATTCTAGAGTACAAGCAAAAGAGTTTTTAAATTGATGCTTTAGATTTATTTAATTATGTTTGTGCTCATACATCCACTGTTCCACACCAAAAAGTCTTTTCGATTAGGAAAACCTTATATGCTCAATTGTCTTATTCTTGTGGTTCCCAGTAAATGTAATATTTTTTCTTTTGAAGATATGGTTTTTTCTCATTGTTGAAAAATAACTTTTCCAATATAGCGTTCTTAAGCAATTACACATTAAGTGAAAAAAAGGAAAGGCCAAAATAAAGAGATAAAGAAGGGAGAACTATCTTTCAATTATCAAACATCCTTATCTGGGAAAAGTATTATTAATTGTCGGGAGTAGAACTTTAATAACAAATATTAATACTTTTCGTGGAGAAGGATGTTTGATAATTGAAAGATAGTTCTCTATTTGGAAATTTGCATTGTATTGTCTAGGCTATTTTTGATATTTGTGGAAATGTTGGATAAATAGTGATATCTTTTCTTATATGCATTGTTTTCAGTGATGGTCAATGATATTGCTTATTGAAACCTTTTAGCAATTTGGCTTTGCATCAGTTTTATCATGATACTGTTTGATGTGATTAATTTGGCTAATTGGTGCAGTTCTGTATTAAACTACTTCAAGTTTGCTCCTCCTCCGTTTCAACGATTTTCAGTGAAACAAGCTATCCCATCAATGTGGATTAAGGTTGGTAGAAGTCGTCTGTTATTTAATTTTTTCTTTTTAGGGGTTCTGCTACATTTTACCAAGTTGTGTCCATTTTTTCCCCAGATTGGAACCCGTGAACTACTTGTTGCCCGAATATCATACCGTTTCCTTATCATGAAATCTGAAGTTTTCTCAAAGCTCTGGGACTGGTCTTGTTTCATGGACTTATTGGAAGAGCCCACTAGCACCAGTGAATGTGTGACAGCTGAAGCAACAGACCTGATTTGGTGTGGGGTGCAAATAACAACCATTGTCTTAAAATTGAGTTATATGGCCAGTGAAAACTTGAATATTAGATCAGAGGAAGCATCTCAGTGTCTATTACGGTTGGTAGTGTTTGCTTCTCTCCTGGTGCATATTGTTGTCAAAATGTAGTTCTGGTTACATTACAATCTTCATCTTCTGTTTTCAGTTGGGAAGATTTCTGCCAGGATACATCAGTAGAGAAAGCTGGATTGTATTACATGCCAGTGGTGCAACATTTGCCAGGTTCTTCAGATAGAAGCATGGATTTTAGCCAAGAGAACTGTTTAAAGTCCTTTGGTCTCGATTTTCAGTCTGTTAGCTTGCCACAGATGCATGGGGTTGAACAACCTTTGAAGAGTCAAAAGCTTGCCACATGGTACAGCCTATTTTATTTTGAATTTAACCATCCCTTCTTGTCCCTTTTGGGATTCTAGTTAATTTTGATTCTGTTTGGGATTTAAACTGAATATGAGATATTTTTTAACCATCATATGGCGCCAACTTTCTCAAACACCTTTTTTCAAAATTCTAAATCAGTATTTTTTGTCCAAAACTTTTTTGGTCCTTCACAACTTGGTTTATGTCTTGTAGCTTCTCATTGGTAAGTCTTAAGTCCTACTCATAGGCTTTTATGTCGTGTGTGGATTGTACTGTAAGTTTTAATCTCTTCCGTGTTTCAGGGATGATAAATCTAAAAGTGATACATTCATATTGACATCAAAAGTGAAGAAAAGTTTTGAGAGGGTGCTGCTGGCAGTGAGTCAGAAGTGGCCTGTTCTTTTGTATGGTCCTCGTGGTTCTGGGAAATCATCTCTCATTGCCAAGCTTGCTCGGGATGGTAATAACCGGGGTATGTCTAGATCTATAAGCATTTTTTATGAATTTTTTCCCTGCCCTTTTGCCCATCTATGAACTGTTGATTGTGTGGGCTAGAATGTTCTCAGTATTTTGTGCAAGTCATTACATGCTTCATGGGAAATGGTAAGTCGAGACCAAACAAAATGTTTACTAGTTGCTTTATGGGAAGTGATTCAAGTTTAAACTTTCATGAATCGCAAATAGTCTATATAATGAATTCATGAGAATGTGAGAAATTGAGCTTTTATCACGTCCCCTTTGTCTTTCCATCTTTGATGAAGGTGTAAATTGTCATCTACTTTACTGTTTTTCATGTTCCTCAGTCTGCTTTTGTTTTCTGTTTCTTCCAATAGTTTGTACATGTTTGCTATGCGTTGTTGTTCATACTATGGTCCGGATCTTCACTTAAACAATCTTTGTCCTAATTTTTTATGCAGTTTTATCTATCCAGATGGATGATCAAATTGATGGTAGAACTTTGGTGGGAAGTTATGTGTGTACAGATATTCCTGGAGAATTTAGATGGCAGCCTGGGTCACTTACCCAGGTTTGTTTTCCCTGTTTGCCTTGTTATCTAGTTAGGAGACTGGCTCCTAGAAAGCATCCTGTTTCATCTTTCTGTGCTATCTTTATCACAGGCTGTGCAGAATGGTTTTTGGATTGTTTTTGAGGATATCGACGGAGCACCAGCTGATGTGCATTCAGTTTTAACACCTTTATTGGAGGGGGCTGGCTCATTCATGATTGGGAATGGGGAGGTAGTTTCCTTGCATTTTGACTCCTTGTTCTTGCTGATGAAATGATTGTATTGATTTATTGGTCATGATATAAGTGGAGATGCTAATGAAGTTTCATTGTAGCTCCTTTTCGTTTACATTGAAGGGTGGCTCCTTATTCTAGGATAAATTGGGTGGGACTTTGGAATTCTTGGAGAATCAGATGATGTATTTTAGCCCTTTTGATAGAGCACAAAGGGGAAAATGAGGAACAAGAGAGATTTAGTGAGAAAAAGAGAGTCTTTCATGTTGATAGCAAAATATTCTTATTAGCTATTCAATGCTTAGGTCTACAACGAGATTAACCTTAGGGCTTATGTATCTCCAAATACAATAATCAAAATAATACTGATAACAACTCAAACCTAAATTAACAAGATAAAACCTAATTTCAAATCAATTCTGAGAAAGCCTTAATTTAAAATAAAGGTAATGACCGAAGCATAAAATTACTAAGGTTATTTTCGTAAACCCGCATTTAGAACTTTTGAGCCAGTCTGTTAGTTTTTCAGTTTGTTAAAAGTCCGTTTATCAAAGGTCCATTTGTCCAATTGAAGTTTGGTAAAAGTTGTTGCAACAAGATTTATGTTTGGATACATTTATGAAAAAGTCAGTTTGGTAAATTGAAGTTGTTCAAAAGCCAAAAGTAATTTTTGGAAAGGAATCGAAATTACTGTCTGGCAAATAGACTTTAAAAAAGATTGCAAATGTACTTTCTGAAGTAAAAAAATTACTCAAACAGCTTTTGGCAAACGCTGGTTTCCCCAAAGGTCTTCTGATAGTCTATAAGTTGAATCCTAACGAACCCATAGATGAGTTTCCAAACACATACTAAAACATAAAATAAATCTTAAGTTTCCCATAAAAGAACCGTCCTTTGGTGAATAGTCAATAATAGTATGGCCTAAGATATGGAGCCTGAGATATACATTTTTGCTTGCATTGCATTAGAGCTTCTATGACCAAGGGGTCTAGTATTTAATCTTTGCTGGCTTTGTTCTAATTAAGTGAAATTTCAGCACTTGATAGCTTGTCCATGCTTCAAGCCTTACTTTATGCTTTCACCCCTGTGATGAGGCCTGTTAGAAATTATAATTAGTGCTGAGTCTTACCTTGTTTATGGGGTTTGAATCACTTATCCTTCCTCTCGTTGTGTTTCTCTCTAATTTTTTTCTTAAATCACCAAATAACAAGATATTTTATCAGAACGAAGGGAATAGGTGAAAGGGTGAAGGTGAGGTGTGTGCTTGAAAGGAAAAAATTTAAATATTTTTTCAGGCCTGTACATCTGCATTCGTTGAGTGCACCCACTTAAAAAACTCATTAGCTAAATATTCAAAAAATGGGGAAGTATTTTGAAATAGTTTTAACATTACTTCCAATTTAGTTGCCAATTTGCTCCACATATTATAAAATTTGTTAGTTTCCATCTTTTACTTATAGGAAGAGAAAAAATGTAGTGGTTTGATTACTTGACAATTATTTTTTTGAACCTGTTGATTCCCTACATTTCCCTCATACATAGTATCTACGTGAAATCATTTTCTTTGGTCAATGATTATTGATGCTTCACACTAAATTTCCAGGAAATAAGGGTGGCAGAAGGTTTTAGGATGTTTTCAACTGTTGCAACTTCCAAGCTTGAAATATACCAGGGTGCAGGTATTTGACTTAGTTTACCTTCTAATTTCAATTTGCCGGATTGTCTTTATTTTTTGGGTGACTCTTTTTGGTTTTAAACAATGTATAAGCTTTTAAAAAATGGGTGGCCCAGTGCACAAGACTCTCTTTCTTTTTTCTTTTTTTAATATTTGATGGTAATTCGGGGGTGGTAAAAGAAGAACAGAATATGATTTTGCAACCCCACTGTTGTTCAAATATTTAATGGAAATTCTTCAGTTCTGTTTAATTCCTAAGATTTTCATATTTACTTTGATTCATTTTTTACCATTTTGGCTCTTAGCTCTTTCTTTTCTTTTCAGTTCTAATGGTCAAAGATTCTGGATTGTTTAATATGCCACTCCATGTGCCAAAATCTTCTTCGGAAGATATTACTTTTCATGTTCTCTGTGTTCTTCTGCTAATTGCTCATTTTGGGTTTTCTCTTATGCTTCTGAAAAGGGATTGGATTGTATGTCTGAGTAAGACATTTGTTGCTTTCTTCTGTGTTTTTGTTTTGCTTGGGGATGTTCTTCTGTCCTCTGTTGTTTGTACCTCTCGACTATAGACTCTTCTCATTAAAACAATTATTTTTTCATCTGAAATACAACAAATATGAAGATGGGAGATGTTGAATGATCTTTGACTCACAAGTCCTTTTTGTATCAATTAAGATAATCCATACGCAAATATGGAGTAAGCCCTAAGCATGATGGAAATGAGTTATCAAAATTACCAAAGGATGTATATTATTTTTGCTGAAATCCACCTTTCAGATATGAAAAAAATGCTGAATTTTGTTGTATTGGTAGGTCGAGGTTCACCAAGTGTCCTTTGGAGAAGTGTGATGGTTAGGCCTCCAGAGAAAGAAGACTTGAAAAATATAGTCTTGATTTGGTATCCAAAGTTGGAGCTTCTTGTTGACAGGCTCATAGGTATTTGGATAAATTTCTGCCAACATGTAGTGTCACAGATTCTTTCTTTTATTTGAAGTTATAGATAAAAAAACTGAATCATTATCTTTGGCAGAAACTTTTATAAGGGTTAACTCCACCTACATGCATCAGATTGTGGGTTCCCACTCTGGAAATTCTGCTTCTGTTGATCTTCTGAACAGATTCTCATTGAGGTAACCAGAGAAATTATTGCTTTTCCTTGCCTGTTTTGCCCATTTACTTTTATAATTGCAGCTTTTGATTCTCTCTGGCAGGGATCTCCTTAAATGGTGCAAGCGCCTAGTGGGCTTAGGTTTTTGCTATGATGGTGTTTGCTTATCAGAGTACCAATGTTATTTAGTGTACAAAGAGGTCTGTTGTAATTGTGATCCCTGCAGTTTTGTTTCTGAATTTTCATGAAAAATTTCAGTTACTTGATGTATAGTTATTGTCTTGTGTGCAGGCTGTTGATGTTTTTGCGGCCTTCTCAACTTCGTCTAAACATCGGTTGTCTATAATGAAAGAAATAGCAAGGTTATGGGCAGTGCCAGTATCAGCTGCTGATACCTTGTATCCCCGAGACAAACCAATAATTCAGGTTTGTTAGTCATAGCTGTATTGACCCTTTGTTACATTATTTGGCGACATCAGCTTCTCATTTTTTGCTGCGAACTGCAGGATTCTGTCACTGATTTAAGAATAGGACGTGTTTCACTCCAATACACTACAAAAACTGTAAGTATGGTGTATTGAAAAATTGAAATAAAACTTCAATGAAAATGGTTTCATCTTTTCTTGGCGATATTTTTATGTTCTTATGCAGTTACAAGAACCTACGAGACCTTTTGTTGATATCAAAATTTCCCTGCATGTGCTTGAGCGCATAGCATGCTCTGTCAAGTATAATGAGGCAGTACTCTTGGTAGGGGAAACTGGCACAGGGAAGACTACTCTTGTTCAAAATTTGGCTTCAAGACTCGGTCAGAAGCTTACTGTTTTGGTATGCTTGTTTTTGTGTGCTGGATTTCTTCAATATTTTTGTACCTGAAATTCAATTATCAGTCAGACTGAGCTATAAACTTTTTATTTCAGAATTTAAGTCAGCAAAGTGATGTTGCAGACATAATAGGTGGATTTAAACCTATGAATGAGCAATTTGTTTATATGCTACTTCATAACGAGTTCATTGATCTCTTCCACAGAACATTTTCTGAAAAGGTATTTCTTTTTTTCAAAATATTTAGTCAGTTAGTGTATAGCTGGCATTAATAACTCTAAGTTGTTTGCTGCTGTTCAGCAAAATAAAAAAATTGTTAGCTGGCTAGAAGGTCAGCGAACCGATAAGAATTGGAATAAGCTACTAGAAGGACTTCGAAGTGGAGTTGACAAGTTCCATAAGTCACTTGAGCTTGAAAGAACTGGGTCTAACAGGAAGCGTAAAAAGCTGTGGGACGAAGAAAACATCAGAGATTGGGAAAGATTTTCGGTTAAACTTGAAAGAGTTAGCCATAGTGATGCATCTTCAGGGATGATGTTTTCTTTTGTAGAAGGAAGTTTCATTACTGCGATTAGAAATGGTGAGTGGATATTGCTTGATGAGGTGAATTTGGCCCCTCCTGAGACCTTACAGAGGATTATTGGGGTTCTGGAAGGGGAGAATGGGGCCCTTTGTTTGGCTGAAAGAGGTGATATTGAGTATATTCAATGTCACCCAAACTTCCGTGTGTTTGCTTGCATGAATCCAGCGACTGATACTGGGAAGCGGGATTTACCCTTTTCTTTAAGGAGTAGGTTTACTGAGTATTATGTTGATGATGTTTTGGAAGATGATGATTTAAGTATGTTTATTAATCAGTTTATTAGTGATGGCCATAAGGATTGGGAACTAGTAAATAAAATTGTCTGTTTCTATAAGACATCCAAAGAGGAAGCTGAAGAGAGGTTGCTGGATGGTGCTGATCAGAAACCCCAATACAGTTTAAGGTCCCTCTACCGTGCTCTAGAATATACAAGGAAATCGGAGAGAAAATTTGGATTTTATAAAGCATTATATGATGGTTTTTGTATGTTTTTTCTCACTCTGTTGGTTGGGCCCAGTGTTGAAATAATGAAAAAGAAAATATTGTCTCTCTTGTTAAACTCAAGTGTGCCTCCTCCCCATGTACCTTTTGACCAATATTTAACCTCTATCAAATCTGATGCTTCCGTGGGTAGCTATGTTCTGACTAAAAGTGTTAGGGAGCATCTTGAGAATTTGGTTCGTGCTCTTCTTATAAAGAGATATCCCGTACTTCTACAGGGGCCCACATCTAGTGGGAAAACTAGCCTTGTTCGGTATCTTGCTGCGCTGACGGATCATGAATTTGTGAGAATTAATAATCATGAGCACACCGATTTGCAAGAGTATCTAGGTTCTTACATAACTGATGCCAGTGGGAAGCTTGTTTTTAATGAAGGTGTATTGGTTAAAGCCGTAAGAAATGGTTACTGGATTGTATTAGATGAGCTTAACTTGGCTCCATCCGATGTCTTGGAGGCATTGAATCGGTTGCTTGATGATAACAGAGAGCTTTTTGTTCCTGAACTGCAAGAAACCATTAAAGCACATCCACACTTTATGCTTTTTGCCACTCAGAATCCACCTACTGGTTATGCTGGGCGTAAAATGCTGTCCCGGGCATTTCGCAATCGCTTCATAGAGATTCATGTTGGTGAAATTCCTTATGATGAGTTGAGCACAATACTGGAGAAGAGATGTGAAATCCCTCAAAGTTATGCTGGAAAAATGGTTGAAGTCATGAAGGAGCTGCAGTCGCACAGGCATACTCTCAGAAGTTATGATGGGAAGCATGGTTTTATAACCCCCCGAGATTTATTTCGTTGGGCTGACCGTTACAAAAGATTTGGAAAATCCTATGAAGATTTGGCCAAAGATGGCTATTATCTTTTGGCTGAAAGATTACGAGATGAGAGTGAAAGGTCCCTTGTTCAACGAGTTCTAGAGAAACATCTGCGGGTTAAATTAAACATAAACAGCATCTATGACCAGGTATGGTCTCGTCATGCTGTTTTTTCCTGCTCAGCTAGTGTTAATGCCTGCATTGCCCTGTTTTTTTTCCCCACATATTTTGTGGCTTATTTTGTAGCTTTTGGAGAATTAGGTTGGCTATCCAACATGTAAACATACATTTAAAATTATATCGAAGGGAAGGTTGCCCTGTGTACTTATTCCTTGCTTTGGTGCTGACAAGCTTATTCTGTAATATATATCCTTGCATGATATGATCTGTAGTTAAAATTTTTCAGACCAATTGTAGAAGCAGAACCCTTGTGAATATTGGATGTGAATTTGTTGGTAATTATTTTGAAATATTTTATTTATCATAAATTGTTAGTTTAAGCTACTAGCCATTGTTTTTTTGTGTGAATGAATTCTTTTCCTGGTCTGATGTTGTGAAGAATTGTGTATCCTGGTTTTAAATTCGGAACCACTGTGACTATGCATGTATTTTGCATTTTCTTTTATATATCTTTGTAATTGAGGATGATGTCCCTTTGTTGGATTGAGCTCATTGGAAATATCTGGGAACTTGGACATTTTTCAAAATTTGGTTATGCAATACTTGGTAATAGTAATAAAAAGTTGATCAACAAGCCTCTCTTGAATAAAAGGGAATTTTAGAATTGCGTTTTTTGATTTTTTTTAAATTTTCAGGTGATATTTGAGGGGAAGCACTCTCTTAAGTTGTGTGTTGATTCCGGAGGTTCAAAAAGTCTTGATAGGTATTGGCTTGTTATCTCTTTTCAGCTGGCCCAGAATTCTTCACTAATCACGTATTTACTGATGCTTTTCTCCCATACAGGTTTAATTTGACCAAAAGCATGCTGAGGTTGTACTTCCTTGTGGAACGCTGTTACCAATTGCGTGAGCCTGTGCTGCTTGTTGGGGAAACAGGTGGAGGAAAGACCACTGTCTGTCAGCTTCTAAGTGCTTGTTTGCAGATGAAGTTACATATTTTGAACTGTCATCAGAATACAGAAACATCTGATTTCATTGGGGTTGGTCGTCTCATACATTTTGTTTATTTTATTGTTGGAAGGAGTTTCTAATGAAAAATGCATCATTTTGATCTATAAAGTGCTAACGAGAAAAATGTGTACCAGGGGTTCGGTCCCATCCGAGAAAGGTCTAGACTGATATCCAACTATAAAGAGATAGTGGAAAACTTGAAGAAGCTAAAGGCTTATACCTGTTTACCTCAAGACCTTGTGGGTTCTATCCTTCCCGTTTGTTTCATTTTAAGAATGTGTCAAGTATTGTGGATATATATGACCCCTAGTTTTTCTCTACCTTTCTTTGTTTTTTTTTAATTTTATTTTTTGATATTTCTTCTTCACACCAGTTTTGTCACTGTTATTTTCTTCTTTTTTCTTTCTTTACCAATACAACTCATGTTGATTTATTATTTTCTGCAGCAGTGTGTTTCTCCTGACATAGGTCATGCTTCTTCAACCCTTGATTTGCTGAATTGTGTAATAAGGAAATATAAAGATGGTCAAGTTTGTTATCCCGATGTCACCACGGATGATCTTTATGCTTTTGAGCAATTGAAGTTGGACCTTGATGAGCTGCATCATAAGTGGCAGAGTATATTTGTGTGGCATGATGGGCCCATTGTGAAAGCAATGAGAGATGGTGATCTCTTTCTTGCGGATGAGATATCTTTGGCTAATGACAGTGTGCTTGAGAGATTGAATAGTGTATTGGAGCCAGAAAGGAAACTGGTAAGTAATCATAGTTGTATTTTGGACGTTTCAGCATAAAAGCTAATGCCATAGAGAGTTCATGATTGCTTTTTTATATATGTGCAATATACTTCCTCGTTTGGAAGTATCATGGGCTGCTAATGTGGCGGAAATACAGTTTTATTGCTCCTATTGACTTGCTGGTTAAGCCAGTTTTAGAATTACCTTCATACTTGAAGATATCAATCAACTTGTCTTTTCATCCCTATATGCTTAATGATTTTTGAAAGACCTAGCACTTGTTGGATACATGTACCATATCAAGAGTGTTAAAGGATTAAGAGTTTTGCTGATAAAAGTATCTGTGGGAAACTCCTAAAGGAGTAGGTGTTTATATTGTAAGTTAGCACTAGTAGGTTTATCATTGTCTGTTGGGGTTTATATTTTAGTTAATCAATGGTATTCTTATTATATATAAGGGGGGGATTGATGACAATAGTGTGTGAGAGATTTTGCTTGTGAGAAAGCCGAGTTCACGATATACTTATATGTTAAAAGTTTATTATTTTAGTAGTCTAATTAGTTAACTATGACCTTTCCATGGTACCTTTTTTTTTCAGACGAGAATACATTTTTCATCAGTAGAGAAAACTATACAGAAAGGGTTTAGAAACAGAGGATTGATCCTTCCCTAATAGTTGTAAGAAAAAAAACGAAGTATCGCAAAATCCAGCTCACCTCTATGTTTTTTTTTTGGGAGATATACAGGTGCCAAACTCCATAGAAACTTTCAACAGACCCTCGTATTGTTGTCTGTAAGCCTTTGTGCTTCCAAGTCATTTTAGATATAAAAAACTTTTTATAAGCTTTTGGGTGAAGTGGTCTTCTGTATAATCAGAACTCAACTTTTGAAGTCACACAGCTTATGTGCAGTATGCTACTAGCTAGTATTCAAGTTATAGATTGCTTACACTGCCAGTAGCATTCAGAGTAATTACCAATTCCAATAGAATATCTTAATTTATGCCCCTGCACTGCAATCTTTCTCATCTTTAATTATATTTATCCCACTTAGACTAAGGTCCAACTCTAATCTTACTTGAAAATTTTTTCTTCAATTACTTTCCCATTCTAAAATTAGTTAATGCACAATTGTTCATTAGAATTTTCAAATTGATTACTTGTGAATGAATAAGAAATTCATTTACTCGCTTAGCGCTGGGAACTAGCAATTACATGAACTGCTAGTTATTTATCTGTTCTAGGACTATTTGTGATTTTTCAATTTTTGCTTTCAGTCTTTGGCTGAGAAGGGGGGGAATGAACTGGAGGAAGTTAGTGCTCACCCAAATTTTTTTGTCCTTGCGACTATGAACCCTGGTGGCGATTATGGTAAGACGGAGTTATCTCCAGCTTTGCGCAATCGCTTCACAGAAATATGGGTTCCCCCTGTTAGTGATTTAGATGAACTACGAGAGATCACCTTGGCAAGGTATTGGTCAGTTTCAAAGTTAAAGGATGAGTGCTTATTTCAATTTCATATGTTTCTTCTATATCTACCTTTTATTTTCAGACTTTCAGAGCTTGAAGATGCAAGCAACTCATTTCCTTCTGACGCACATAAACTCTCAAGCAGTGACATTGTTGATGCTATGATTTATTTTTACGAGGTATGCTATCTGCAGATTCCCTTTTGTTCAGTTAATAACTCTCATCCAGCATCTATGTTAAGCCAAACTGATGTAACTTGATAATACCTATAGAAGTGTTTTAGCTTGTCACGTGTAATTTTAAATCCAGCTTCTACTATTAAGTGCTATTTGGTGTTATGGTGATTATTTCTATTATCAGATCTGTTATCAGATAACTCATTTGTTTTTCACTCATGCTTTTCAGTGGTTCAACCAATTGCCTTCTGAGAGATTGCTTACTGTGAGAGATCTCATTTCTTGGATTGCTTTTTTCAATGTGACGGAAGGAAGCTTGGGACCTGAATATGCAGTTCTTCATGGATTATTCCTTGTGCTGCTTGATGGATTGAGTTTAGGTACATCTAGTCTGTTGTAGAATTGTGGGGAAAGATTGGTTCTGTCTGTTTTCTTGTTTTTGAAACTGTATATAAACAAAAAAATTTATAATGAATTTAGAAACAAGATTTTGGTTTGAGGAACCATTCCTGAAACATTTGGGTATGCTACCTGTTGTTTGATTTGAATGGAAATTAAATTGTTTTTTCATTTAAAAAAAGTAATTGAAATGATTATTTATGGTTGCTTATCGGCCAGAGAGAGAAAATGGAGAGCAAGATTAAAGAACAAATTGGGCTGTTCTTTGTTTTCTGTTTTAGAATATGGAAAATTAGAAAACATTTTTGAAATGTGCACAACAAATAAATTTCTAACAAAGTTTTTCACGCCGGATATAATAAATGGTTATCTTTCACAACTTCATATTTATTTTATTAATCATTTTTTTTGAATAGTTTTTTATTACTCACGCGTCATGTCACGGTAATAAACCGATCTTTACATATTATTCTATATTTGAGTTCCCAGTAGCATATTTTAGCTATTATTCTTAGAACTTATGTTGGGATCTGATTGTTAATATATGACCCATGAACATGTTTTGGTAAGTTGTGTTATTCTCTTGAATTTCACATTATGTTCCCCACTAGGTATCTGATCACTAGCGTACTACTTATAAGCCCTCCAAAAGTTTTGTTAACATGAACTGACTTGTATTCTATATGCATTGAATTTTGGTGAGACAGAGTATTTGTTACCATGAATTCATTGTCCTCTCTTTTTAACTACATTTTTACAACTTATCAGGGACTGCTATTTTGAAAGTCGAGGCTGATAAGATGAGGGAGAGATGTTTATCCTTTCTTCTACGCAAGCTGAGGGTATATTTCTTTTATATCCTTTGTTCATTTACCTCATGACAATGTTCAAACTGAGAAGGGAATTTCTTGATCTTTAAGTGATCTTCATGTTGTTCAACTGTGATTAAGCTGGAGTTTGAGACTTTATTGATGTTAATAACTTGTGCACTTGAACTGATTTAGTTTTGGATATGGTGTCGGAGCCTATATGGCCGAGTAATCAATAATTTGGTTTTTTCACTGTCTTTTACCTTCATTAAAAATTAAATTTCTGCTCATGGGATAATGAGCCTTCCAAACTTCCACTTGAAGGGCTTTCATGTTAGGGATCCAGCTCACCTAAACTTTTTAGTATAAAAAAAACAGAGAAACAGAGGAAGCTGAACAGATAGTCCTGGTGTTCACTTGACACAGACAGATCTTCATCTCTTCCAAGTTAAATTATCATGGGTTTTGCTTTATAAAATGATATGTCTACCCACAGGATCCTGAATTGTTTGAGCACAAATGGAAAAAATTATTGTTTACTTTGTAATTGTTGTTTTGGTGGGTGTAATGAAGTTTTCCGTTTGCATGGTTTCCATCATTGCTTAGAATTACTTTTAGTTCTCTGTGTAATGTGATAAGAGGTGAAAGTTAATTGAGTAATTACTTTTTGTTGGAAACTTTGTAATTGTCAACTTCATTGGTGCAACAGGTTGATGAAGGCCATTTATTATATTCAAAACTTTCAAGAATGGAAAATTACAGTTGGGGTCAATGTGGGTCATTGGTGGGTGTTTCTCATAATGATGATGTGCTGCAAGAGAATGTATTTGGCATTGATCCATTCTTTATCAGAAAAGGTGATCAACACATTCTTCATGCCTCCTTTTATTTTGTGTATTTTGAATTGGCCTTCGCTAAGTGCTTTTTTCACATAAATTCCATCTCAGTTTTTGCATTAAGAAACCTAGGTGTGATAGATTCCTTATCCTTCTCTTTGATTGTGGAGCGAGTTTTTTTTTCTGTTCATCTTTTTATATTGGAGGTTTTGATTCATAGATTGGTTTGATTGAATTTAATCTGCCTGTTCTAGCCTATTTGCTTGTAATAATATTGCAGAGGGCATTGGAGTTTTTTGAACTACTTTCGTCTTCTTCTTCTTCTTTTTTTTTTTTTCATTTTTCGTTGTTTTGCTATAACTTGGGTGTTAATAAGGGATTTTGCGTTTTCCTTGTTCTTTGTACAGTAATTGCAATTTGAACAAAAAATTCATAAAAATTTAAACTAGAAAATGGATATTCAATAGTTCATGTTGAAGATTGAGACTGATATCATGATTTGTGGGTTTAATTGATGTTGACCTGATTTATGTTTGTTTTCTTTGTTTCTGTTAAGTTTGCTGTAGTTAATCATGTGAATTTTTTGGTCTGTTTCATTATTTAATCTTTCATGAGCCCTGCATATGTGTGTGCGCTTTTGTCACATGAAACATATGGCTATGGGTGAAAAATAATTCTCTTCAAAATTTCAGACTGTTCCATGTATTTTGTTGTATGCCTATAGGTTGTTGCTGTTGTGAGATTGGAGGATTTGAGTTAAAGGCTCCAACAACCCGACGGAATGCCTTAAGAGTTCTGCGTGCTATGCAGCTTCCAAAGCCTGGTATTTTTCTTCAGTTGCTTTAGTTCTTTCCGTTCAATTCTGTATCAAAATTTATTTTTGTTCAGCAGTGTTCTTTCTTTTCCTTCAATTCTTCCTATTTTATTATGATATTGATTGTCATATCAATGGTGTGTAGTTTTACTAGAAGGTAGTCCAGGGGTTGGGAAAACTAGTTTAATTGTTGCCTTGGGAAAGTTTTCTGGGCATAAAGTTGTACGAATAAATCTTTCTGAGCAGGTCAGTAATCAATCATGCTTGATTTATCCTTCATTTCCTGTACTATATGTCTGTATATTCTTGTCTGCCATATCATTTTTATACCTGGATTTATTTTTTGAATGTTTTTGGGGCAGATTGATATGATGGACCTGTTGGGGTCAGATTTACCTGTGGAAAGTGACGAGGGAATGAAATTTTCTTGGTCTGATGGGATACTATTGCAGGTTGACTTGTTGTAAGATCAAAGCTATAATGTCCATCATACTTTTGTCATAAATGTAACTGTCAGCAATCGTTGTTTTCAGGCCCTGAAGGAAGGGAGTTGGGTTTTGCTTGATGAGCTTAATCTTGCTCCACCAGCTATTTTAGAGGTATTTTCTTGACAATTTGAATGTTCTTTTTTCTGCCCCCTTTCAATCTTTGTTCTATGGTCCACCTCATTTTTAAATGAGCAATGATGTATTTCTCTCAATCTTATTTATTTGCTAGCTTCCCTTTTTCCCTTTTTTGGAAGGGTATATTAAATTTTTTATTAGTGGAAGAATGGATGGATGGCTTTGCTATTGGAAAGTATGAGTAGTAACACTGATAATTTGAATTAGGGTTTGAACGCTATTTTGGATCACCGAGCTGAGGTTTTTATACCAGAGTTGGGGCATACTTATAAATGTCCACCATCATTTAGAGTTTTTGCTTGTCAGAATCCTTCACATCAAGGTTGTGGTAGGAAGGGCCTTCCAAGATCGTTCCTGAACAGATTTACCAAGGTAAGATGGTTTGCCAATGAAATTTTGTATTCCTCCCATAGAAGACCTTTCCATTTTTTGTAGTTTTTATTCTTTTATTGTTCCCTTGCTTTTTGATGTTAAGCTTACTCACTATGGAGTTAGTCTTTCAACATTGATATATTTATATATTCTCAATTGTTTGCATTATACTCCTTGATTACAGGTTTATGTTGATGATTTAGTTGCTGATGACTATCTTTCTATTTGTGAGTCTAAATTTCCAACTATTCCGAGGTCTTTACTCTCGAAGTTAATCTTATTTAATGAAAGAATGCATGAAGAAATAATGGCAAATCGTAAGTTTGCCGAGGACGGCTCTCCTTGGGAGTTCAATCTGCGTGATGTATTTCGATCTTGTGAAATTATTGAAGGTTGTAATTCCAATCCTCTGAACTCCAATTTTAAGCTTTAATTTTTTCTCTTCATCCTTCTCAAGTCTTTTGTCATGTGGAAAGTCATTTCTCTCTCTAACAATATTTTCTTATGCTTAATCCAGTTTCTCCTAAGCACAGGAGCAAATATTCCTTTTTGAACATTGTCTACATTCAAAGAATGCGTACAGCAGCTGATCGACATGTAGTCTTGCGGCTATTCAAGGAGGTATTTGAGGTGACTCCGTTGATCAATCCCTTTCCTCGTATAGAGATCAAATCTAATAACCTTGTTGTGGGGCATGCTGCTATTAAAAGGAATCATGTCCAGTTATTGACATCTTCGAGCTGTCAGCTTCGAATGTTGCCTGAAATTCGTCAAAGTTTGGAAGCTGCTGCTCACTGTGTACAGCATCAATGGTTATGTATCTTGATTGGCCCACCTTGCTCGGGCAAATCTTCCTTGATAAGACTGCTTGCTAACCTCACAGGAAATGTATTGAATGAAGTAAATATTTCTTCTGCAGCTGATATATCTGAATTACTGGGGTCTTTTGAGCAATATGATGCTTTGCGAACTTTTCACTCTGTTGTTTCTCAAGCTGAGCGCTACATTAATGAGTATTGCAGTTTGCTGGCGGAAACATCAAAGGCAGAATTCATTAGCAAAAAGCATCTAGTTGCCAAATGGCTTGCTTTTTTGCCCAGTATGAAGTTTGACAGTTTGGAAGGAACTGCTTCAATTTGTGTTGAAAAGTGGGAAAAAATTGTTTGCTCTCTTAGTCTGCTAACTGAGTTAATTGAAGAACTAAAGTTGAATAGAGAGAAGAAATCTCCCAATATGTCCTATTCAATCATGGAACTTGATTTGTTCCTGAAGAAAATTTTGAAGCTGAAGGTGGATCATCAGAAAAGGTTGACTCCAAGAAAATTTGAATGGGTTCCAGGAATACTAATCAAGGCTATAGAACTTGGGGAATGGATAGTCTTGGACAATGCAAACCTATGTAACGCCACAGTATGTGATATTTACTACCGGTTATTTATTTACTTACTTATTTTTGATAATACGCTTAGCTATTCATATACTTATCAATTGGTCAACAAAGAATCATGCTTGCATCTCAAAGCTCCTATGCTTGTAAATTTTTTTTTTTGTTTTTTTTGTTTTCTATTTTTTCATTTACAAAATGTGGGCTTGAATATTATTTATTTGTTGTTTATTCTATTTTGTTTTAGGTTCTTGATAGAATTAACTCTTTGGTGGAATCTTCTGGATCAATTACGGTTAATGAGCGTGGAATTGTTGATGGAAACCCTCTAGTCATTCATCCACACCCTAATTTCCGCATGTTTATCACAATTAATCCCACTGGTGGTGAAGTCTCTCGAGCAATGCGTAATAGGGGAGTTGAAATATTCATGATGCCGCCATACTGGATATTGGGTAATGTAAGTGGATGCAAGGATGACGATACTGAATTTGAAGATGTAAAGAGATTTCTCATTTTATCTGGTATACCTGGTTCTCAGTTGGTTAATGCCATTGCCAAAGCTCACATCTTTGCTAAGAATGAGGGCTTACACCTTAATGTTCACATTACATATCTTGAACTCTCACGCTGGGTTCATCTGTTCCAGCAGCTTCTTATGAAAGGGCACAGTCCTATTTGGAGTCTACAAATAAGTTGGGATCATGTATATCTCTCTTCTTTTGGTGAGGTTGAAGGTGGGAAAATAATTGATTTTGCATTAACCACTTATTTATCAGCATCTGATATTTCTGGTAATGATACTTTGGCGACACGTACTTTATGTCTTCCCGGTGGATGGCCAGTGCCACTGACTTTGAGGGACTTTATGCATTACTCAAGAGAAGCTTCAGTAAAACAAAACTGCATGTATCTGGAGTTCCTGGGAGCACAGCTTGCATCACATCAATATCGAATTGCTCCAAACGGGTTTTCCAAAGACCATTGGCTATATTTGATGGATATGATGACACTGCATGAAATTTTGTTTCCCAAAGTTCGAAAGGTGATAGTTTCAGACTGCAGAAGTGAAGCTGAATTTGACTTGAAACTGGCAAATAAGATGCTGTTGTTTGCTGCATATTGGGCCATTGAACAAGCAACAGAAAGTGATTTAAATCTCTATCATCTCCGGCTTAGTTGGTTTAGCACTCAGGTACACCCATTCTGTCAGTTCTTCCAGGAGTTTCTCAGGCTGTTGGAGCAAATGGTCAAGCATCCTCTGTGGCAGTATATTTTACATTGTCGCCAGCAGCTTGGTTCGGATTGGCAGTCAATGCCATTTTTGTCCCTTGAGTTATTGGATTTGGCAGAATCAAATAGCACATGTAAATATCTCAGTAATTCTATTAGCTGCATAGATCTGCTAAAGTTAACTTATCGGCAATGGGGAATCGAAAAGCAATGGGAGATTCAGAACAAGCATCATTTTGATGAAGAAGTTTACAGCTTTAAATCATTTTTGGAGTCTCTCCAACATTTGGAAAATGAATTTCTCAGTAAACTTGCTTGTCAACCCGCCATGATCGTTGAATGTTCATCATTCAATAATTTAACTGAGTTATACTATGACATTATTGTGACTCATGCACTATTCTGGCATCAATTAATTTTGTCAAAGTTTGACCATTTGATAATATCATGGCGTTCTTTGGTGAAAGATGCTAGAAAGTTGTTGGATATCTGTCCAGAGCGCGTAGAGGAACTTGTGGTAAGTATATGCTGTATTCTTATCTGCTGATAGTCTGTATAGAAAGTTACTTTATTGTTATGATTACGTCTTTTTTAAAAAATTTCAACAGATGAAGAGCAGAGAATTGGAGAAAGTTTTTTCCAAAAAGAGAAGAAATTTGGATTTGTTTTCTTTCTCAGAAAAATCCTTGCTTTGGGTTTATGGTGGTCATCCGTATTTACCTCCGTCTTGTGATTTACATCGCAAACATGACCGGCTTTTGAAATTTGTTGAACTGTTGTGGTCAACAAAGAAAGCATCTAGAAATCAAGGTTTGCTAATCTGAATTATTTTCTTTTTGGCTTCTCACAGGGCTTAATTTTTATTTATTTATTTATTGTCTCATTTATTCGTCTGATAATGTATAGAAATGCTAAGCAGTCAGCTAATTGAAGTTGTTGCATCATGTGATCATGATCTTCGTTCCCTTGTGGTACAAGGTATGTACCTCTACTGTATTTATTTATTTATTTCTTTTTTTAATGATAATTTTGATTGTGAAGTTAGATCTAACATTTTCTTAGAATAAGGCACTAACTAGTTATATGATCTCTCTTTACTTGATTTCCTATGAGAGTTGTTTTTCTAGCTTTGTAGTTGATTCTAATTAAGTTTTTGAATTGCAATTCATGATATTTGCCACATTGGATTTATTTCCATAATATCCCTGTACTTTGTAAATTCTCTTGTCGCTACTTCCTCTGCTTTTCAAAATATTGAAGCTTAAGCATTAAGTTGGCTGTTGTGGTGGTTTTCATGCTTCACTAAAAAAGGTTCATAAAAATATGATGGTTTGTAAAGGAAAACTTGAGATGATCTGTAATTTACATCTCACGCTGAAATTTCTCTTAATACGTTGATATGTTTTTGTTGGATCATTTGTAAATTCTTTCTTTCTGTAATCACTTAGGGGTTTCAATGTCATTATTTATAATGAAGAATTGGAGTCAGGAGGCTCATCTTGATGATGATATTGTTATGCAATTGGAGGAGATGTATCAGGTTAGTTGGTTTTTACCTCTGATGTCTTTATGGACATGTGTATGAATGTCTGTTCCCCATTAAATGTGCAACTGCTTCCCTGCAGATGCTGGTAAGAAGGTTTGAGTATGTGAAGCATAAGTTGAAGATGAATACAGGTTCCAATGGTCCTGCAGATTGGGGTGAAAGTTCGGTTGCTTGTTGTTCATTTCCTCCTGGAATGTTGTCCCTACAATCTGCCTTTTGTAGTTGGCAGGATACGCTTCCTCCAGTTGATAATGCTAGTTTACATTGGGATATGGAGTTGCTTCAAGAGCTGACATCATTTGACTTGTGTGATATTGAGGGCTTGCATCAAGTAAGATCAACATTTTTGTTTGTGTTTTCTAATTTCTGGTTGATTTCTTACTTGGTTCTTTCTATGCAATTTACAGATTTATGATGTAAAGAAATTTTAAAATGTTACATCTGCAAATTTTCTTCAATAATCCTTCTCTCAGATCCTATACTCTTATGCTTATATCACAAAGAATTAACTCTTATTTTTTAATGCATGGGGTGAAACCATGCTCTTGCACTCTGAATTGAGTGAATTATGCTGTTTTCCCCCTTCTTTTGGGTTATGTTGGAAGTATTTTGTAGTACATAGCTGTTCTGAACATATTTTTGCACAATTGTTTGCTGAATAGGCTATTGGACGTGTTTCCAACCTTTTGAATTCTGCCTTGAATTTTTCATTGACCTTCTCTTCAAGACCTCTTCAAATGTTTTTGCCACATCAAAAGATCTTGTTGATCTTGAATGCATGGACTGAAGTAGACAGAGGTTGGTACAAAAGCTTCAGTTTTTCTTTTCTGTATTTGCACATGCATCTTTTAACAATTTCCCACTTTTTTGTTATATTCTAGTGAATGTGAAAGTTGCAAGCTTTGTTCTGGAGTTGTGGTTTAGGTGGCATCAATCTTTGTGGATGTGTTTCCCTGAACACATTAAGGTATGGATGAATGCAAAATTTTGTTTCACATTTTGTTCTGCTATTTTTTTGCCTTATCGGTCATTTATGGTTTCTGTATTTACATGCAGAATTTCTCAAATATTGATGGTCTGGATACAGTTGATACCACATTGCCCTATCCGCTTATTGAACCTGTCAACACCTCAACTGTGTGGCAGATTACGTGAGTTCCTCTTTTCCATGAAGACTCCTTATTTATGTCCTTGGCACCTTTTGTTTGTGTCCCCTTTATGCATCTACAATTCTAAAGACCCTGTTTCCCTTATTTCTCTGAATGTATTTGATAAAACTCTGCTGATAAATAGAGAAAATAACACAAGAAAAGGACAGCAGATGAAATGAATGAGGGAAATATTTAGATGTGCTGTTATTAAATACTGAATAGTCCCAAATCAGTGATGCAAATGAGGCTCCACTGGTTCTGGCCAAAACCCTATTCTCCCGCTACACCCTAAACCCTATACTCTATATGAGGTGAAGAATTTGTCTTTGGCTCTGAATATTGAGCCTGCAAATGCCATCGAGTTTTTCCTGTGTAGTGTGCTGTTGATTTAATATATCTCTGGAGATGATTGCTGTCCTATTTTAAACAGATTAAAGCTATTTTTCTAAAACCCTTTTGTGTCAAATGCCTTGTGTCCTTGCATCTTGCCAAAACTTTTTTGTTGTTTTATTTTTATTTTATTCAGTTTTCGCATCTAAGTTCATCTGTTATCTGATGATTGTAGCTATTACGACATTTCCTGAAATTGGCTTTGATTATGTTCTGGGTTTGGAACAAAGTTTGTATGATGCTATCGAAATTCTTATTGTTGAATTTTGGCATTGTGTGTTCAGGAGAAGTATGCATACTATCAGGGAATATGGGTTGCAATGTCTCAAGTTTAGAGTTACCTCGTCCAATATATGGCGTAGCTTAAGTCATGGAGCCCATTTACCAAACTTTATTTTATCTGCTGCACGCTCCCTTGTCCAGCAGGTAGTACCATTCCATGCATTATCTTCTTGGGTTCTTCTTATCCGAGAGTTTTAACTGTTGTTAATGAACTGACTCATCCTTGCATTACTGCTTACTTTTAGATTATGTATGCTCACAAGAAATCTTTTAGCTCGGATCAATTTTCTGCGATGAAGTCACTCTTTTGTTCTTTCCAGAACGGCATGGTTACAGTAAGTCCTTTTATGTTTTAATGGCTTATTTGTCTCTTTGAGAAACACAAGTGTTTCCACTTTTCTTAACAAGTGTTGGAATACATTCATTGAAGCTTTATCTTTTCCATTACAGCAAATGAAATGGAATTCTGAATAGATTAATCTGTCTCTGGCTTCTATCAATGAACAAATTCCCATGGGTTAAATCGTTTTTTGATTTCTGTAGAATTCTTGTAACAGCAGTAAACGTGGGAAACATGCATAGACTTTGTACATCTGACCATTGATATTCTTTCTACTTCTCTTTTTTCAAAAGTGGGTTATTAAGGAAAATTATAATAGTAGTTAATGTTCTTGTATGTTTTTGATAGATTCTGATTTATTCATGTGTGAATTCTGGAAATAAAAAGAAAAGTATGTTGACTCTGTTTCTAAAGAGAAGCAAGGATCTCACTAAATCTTTAAGAACAACCTCTCTGAGATAGAGAATAGACAAGAATCTCACATCTTCTCTAAATCAGCCCATATCCTTAATAGTTGATGAGCCAGAATCTGTAACTCATCAGACTATTAAAGTCCAAGGAGAATCTCCCATACTGATTTACTCTTTGAATAATCGACACTTTATTGATGAGGCACTAGGCCTATTTATAATGATTTACAGAGGGTAGACTCTATTCAAAATATAAATACGAAATATATCTAAATCTAACATTTAGATAACTAACAATCATAAATCCTAACAACTAAATCTTAACTAATAAGATGTTCATCTTATTTTCTAATTCCTAATGATAATAATAAAAGATAATATCTAATAAGATATTGCTCTTATTTTCTAATTCCTAAAAATAATAATAAAAGATAATATCTAATAAGATATTCCTCTTATTTCCTAATTCCTGAAGATAATAATAAAATAATTATAAAAACATACTCAATTAATTAAATATTAATTCCTAAAATCTCTAAACTTTCCTTGACTTCCATTATCCCCCGTTAATCCGGTACTCTATCAGTTTTTAAGTCCAACATTATTGTTTATGTAGTTTACTTTGTAGGCTTGAGCACTATTGTTTGCATGGAAATTAATGCAATTTATGCACGCTTCTTGTACTGTGGTGTGCTTTAGAATATGCGTTGAATGCAGGGTGTTTCAAAATCTCTTGTTTGTTTGAGAGCTGCATGGAAGACTTTTACCCCTCCATTTCCCCCTATTTTCTCATTCTTCTTTTTGGCTGTTACTAGGAAGAAATGATTGAGGCTTTGACAGCGCTGCTTGCTTCTACAAGGCACCACAGGTTGAAAGATTTGGTTCATGAATTCATTGCTCCTCTGCTCTGTGATCTATATATTCGTTCCAATGCTGCTGGTGAAGGTAATTATTTGCTGCTGCTTCATGCTTTTTAATTAATATATTTGTAAAGATTGTGTGCTTTCTTTTGGTAGTTACAACATTTTAATACTAGTGGAAAAACAGAGACGATAAAATGTCTTAGTTTATTCAATTGAAGGTGGCTACATAAGTAGGACTCGGATGCCTTATACAATCAATGGCAATCCGATTACACTAAAGAAAAATAAATGAATGATTACAATCTCGATTATTTGCTGCTGCTTCATGCTTTTTAATTAATATATTTGTAAAGATTGTGTGCTTTCTTTTGGTAGTTACAACATTTTAATACTAGTGGAAAAACAGAGACGATAAAATGTCTTAGTTTATTCAATTGAAGGTGGCTACATAAGTAGGACTCGGATGCCTTATACAATCAATGGCAATCCGATTACACTAAAGAAAAATAAATGAATGATTACAATCTCGATCAACCCATGATTTGTAGCGTGATATTTGTGCTCAGAAGGAGGAAATATTATCTATCCAGAGATACAGTTAACGGTCAGATAGTGTTGGGCCTGGGCTTCATTTTCTAACAAATACAAACTTGAGAAACTTGCTTAGCATAGAAAACATTGATTATAGATACATGATTTTATAATATCTTGCATGTTTACCTTGTATTGACCAATGTTCTTCTTAATATGTTATATTTTTACTGTGCCTTTCTTCATTTTTAGGCTTCAATAGTAATATGGGTAGTGTATGGATACACATTGGGGGACTACGGTTTCGTCTCTTGCTTAGCTGTATGGATATTGATCCTGCCATGAAGTACTATTGCAAGTACTCACAACTTGCGGAAACAATATCATCACTTGAACTTGAAATCCAGGTATTCTTAAAATACAAATTTAGCTTGTTGTCAGAATTATTGAGTTGATATGACATGAGCCATTTCTCCCCTCATTTTCTTTCGCAAATATTTATTTCTATTTTATTGAGATTCTAGGAAAAATTATTGTCTTAGTTTGCTTATACTACTAGTCTATTACCATTACATCTTCTATCATTATCAGTTTGTTTTCATAATTTCTACTAAGTCAGTACTGTCCAATATTTTATCTGCTAAATTCTTTCCAGGTGAGGAAAGAATGTCAATATTTAGCGGGACAGCTTTTAACAGGCGAGGCTGATAAAAGAAAAGAAAAAAGGCTGGAACAGTTCAAAGAAGAACTTAGAAAACTACAAAAAAAGGTTTGAACATTCTGCTCTTTCCATTCCATTTCTTGTTCTTCATACTGTCTTCAAGATGCTTATTTATTTGCTGTCTTCAACTATTGTCATAAAGCAGTTCTGAGTTTTATTGTTACATGGGAAACAAAACAGTTTTATTATTTATCAACAAACTTTAGAAATATGTTCATTATGATGTTATCTAGAAGCAATATTTTTTTAAATATGTGATTTGTTCATTGTGGTGTTCTGTTTCATCTTTGTTGGGAGAACATTCTGTTATTGAATGACCTCTCTATTATTCAAATGTCACGTTGCTCTTTAACTACCTTTTATTCTCGAGTGAAGAGAAATTGATCAAATTCTCTCTTTCTTAGATGGTGTACCGATCTGAAGCTTGGAAATACATGGAGTTAATGGATGAATGTGCCGATTTTCTTAAACTCATTTCGTCATTGGAATCTATGGTGAGCAGCGTTGAAGATGAAAAATTTCAACTGGCTATCAACCAGGCATGCAACTGGCAGGTATAAATAATTTTGGCTCTTTAATGCTTATCTTCATTGTTGAAGCCGAAGTATGTATTTTAGTCTGTATAACTTGAATATTGGTACTATTATTTATTGATTTTCGTTACCTTTAAAATTCTTAGTGAAGGATGGCACCATATTTCTTTGTTATTTATATCATATGAAACAAATGCAAGAGAATATTGCTTAAAGTTAAATAGAACAGTAATTAGGGTTTTGAAAGCAGAATGACATGGACGGTCATGCCCTCTTTATGGTGTTTAGCTTAAGGAAGCTTCAAGGGAAACATGCATCATAGAAATTTAGGAAGGGGTTGGAGACCCATGTATTGATGATCCTGTCTTTACAATTTCTCTTCTTTCCTCCTTTAATGGTGGAGGATAAGTTAGGCCCTTTCTACTTATAGTCTTTCTACGTTTTATTATAATTACATTTCTTTCAAAACGGCACCCCATGCTCATCATGAATCTGGACCATTCAATTTAATTTAATAAAGATAATTTTTTAATTCTCAATTTGTTTAAAAAACAAATTTAACCTTTAAAATTTGAAAATTAAAAGCCGTGACTATCTAAGTTAGATATGGATGGTTTAGATCTCATTGTAGTGAGAAGCACTGAACAAGGATACTATTCCTCCTTTCTGAAAGTTTCAATCCCTTTTGTTTACCCTCACGCGCACACACTACTGCGGAAACCAAACAAAATTCAATATATATTAGAAAATTAAAAGATTAAAGAACTCAATATAAGTATTTTATTCACAATTTATATTTTTTCTTTGTCATTGGAAAATTGATAACCCTCTTTGATAAAGGTTTCTACTTGGGAATTTTAATTGTATGTCAATTCCCATGATCTAATAAATTTATTATTAATGTTTTTCCAATTTTGAATTTCAGGAAACAGCAAGTCGATTCATTGATCGATTGACTGATGAATACAGTGCATTTAATGATATAATTCAACCCATACAAGTTGCCGTTTTTGAGATGAAGTTGGGATTGTCATTGATTCTGTCAAGTGCATTGGAAAATGAATATCTGAGTAGAGTTGGGCTGGACAACATCAACTTTGTCATGGTACCTTTTCCCTGAATTTGGTATTTCTCGATTTATTTTCTTCTTTTGACTTGATGATTGACATTGTTAACCCCGCAGGAAACTATTTACAACCTTATGAGATTTCCTCGTGGTGCTTTGAACAAGCTGATTTCTGTTAAGTACAACAGTAGTTTGTACATGCTGCCTTCATACAGAATAGATTCTGGGACAGGATTTTATTCAGTGGATACAGGTATGCTGGAGAGGCTTGTTACTCTTTCCAGTGGCATTGCTGCGTATAAGAAGGTCTGTACTTGCACCCATATGATTTGTACAATGCACAAAATCAACTTGTCTTGTTTTTCAGTTAGTAACTGAATCATGAAAAACAGGTTTCTGTTATGCACTATAGAGCTGCTGCCTGGCATAATATCCTTGTTCAGATTGCACATTCTGTATCTAACTCAAAAGTATTAGATGACGAATCCTATCTGGTCAGGTTCCTCTCCTTTTTTTTTACGTCAGTTAATTCATTCGTTTCGGTAGAAATAATTATTTTGCTTACTTCTCACTATATTGGGTGCATCAGCTCTTGGACAAGATATTTGACAAATTTGCCAGGCTTTGGATGAGTATGAAAGTTCAAGCAAAATCAAAAAGTGATTATGATTCCCAACAGTACAAGTTCAAGCCCCGAGCTTTTCAAATTGAGAGTGTTATTGAAGTTGACATATCGTCTCTGTCAAATTCTGTTACGATGGAAACATTTTCAGAGTGGAAAGATTTTTTTGCTGAAGAGATATCCACCGACAAGGTAATAGTCAAAATGAATTTCTTACTTTTTGTGGTCTCGTGTGCACTTGTTTAGCTCCCCCCTCCTCATGCTATACTTGTGTTTTTGAACTGAAATCTGTATATCTCTCAGATGGAAGCTACTGAGGCATGTGAAACATCAGTGCAAGAATGGAAGCAGCTGGAAGAGTCTATCCTGAGCAGTGTGGTTCACATTCACAATAAGTTGTTTGGATCTGCTGATCTCGTCCAAACTGTGAGTGTCCTTGGCTTTCTTGTTTGCACATACTAGGAAATAATATATACTTGCCTATTTGGGTTTGAAAGATTCCAACCTTGAGTGCTGTTCATAAGCTGAAAAAGTTTTTCTAGCATTTCCTATGTTGTGACTGGCAACATTTTAATAACTCGCAATGCTCATGAGTTGGTTATGTTTTGTTAAAACCCAGATGAAAGTGAAATTTGTTTCACATCGGTTTAGGACTTTTGCCAGACCAGACAAATTAGTGCTGTTGCTTGTTTTGACTCGTTTTGCTTTATGCCTGTTGGAAGACTTCTAATGAAAATTTGTAATTCAATCCATTGTCATTTCAAACTACATAAAACATTACTGACACCTGAAATATCCCCCCTTTTTGCCTATGTTCGAAGTGTTCAGTGTCAGTACTGTTATTAATACTTTGTCTTGGATTATGATGGGCACCTAAGTGGGATGAAGAACATAAACCAGCCCACCACTGAGCATCCCATTCTACTCAATGTGGGACTTGGTATCTCTAATACCAAGTCTTCATCAATTGGCCCCAATGGAAAGCTGACATCCCGGTGGCACAGCGCTTCTCTTGACCTCCTAGTGGTCAGAGTCCTCTATGGGTAGCCCTCTTCAGAGAGGTCAATAATTGGCAATAATACCAATTGAAAAGTACTAAGTGGGATGGGGGAACCCAACCCCAAAAGTTAGTGTTTGGGGTGGGAGAACCAACCCACTTAAATAACCCATCGGGCATCTCATTCTACTCAATGTGGGACTTGGTTGTTGTTAAAATTTTCTTTGGATAGTTATATTGGCAGTCGTTTGAATAAATGTTTTGGTTCTAGATATTGAAGAAAAGATACATTTATTTATGATTTTTTCCCGTGTGTCTCTCTTTCGTTCTTTGTTTTCCACCCTTAATGGAATGGTGAATTCTATATCCTACTTTGTAATATGGTACTTCTTATTTATTCAGCCTGGAACTTTTGAAGTTTATGATGAGGATCGATTACTTTCCTTCTGTGACTCATACACACTGGGTGTAGATTTAATCAGAGGTAATCATCTATACATGATTGAATTTTGCTTCCTGGAAATACCTTTAAGTTCCTCGTTTGTGTCATAACGTTCATGTTTCTTTGTTTTCCTCCCTAAGGTGTCCGGACACCACTCCTGTCCAGTTTGGATGCTAAACTCATGCCAGAGCACTTACTCTATCTTTGTTTGGACTATGAGCGGAAGTTCCTCTCATTTCACAGATCTTCTACGAGATACAATTTTTACAAGGTTTTGCCACCTTAATTAGATTGTTATTTGGTCCCCTTTCAATTTATTTATTTTTTCCCTTCCTTTTTATGGTTGATTCCTGCATGACCTGGGCTTCAAAATTTACATAATTTCTTTACTTTGGTCAAGGACTCATATGCTTCTGAGATGGCAAAAATGGTGGAAGCACTTGCCCCTCTCCAGCAGAGGATTTCCTCCCTTAATGAGTTGCAAGATCATAATGATGTTCAGAAAATATCATACATAATTGACATGCTCTTGAGCCTTCCTTCAGTGACTCCTTTAGCAAAGGTAATCCATTAAACTTTCATGACTACTTCCAATGCATGTTTTAGATACAATTTTTTTTTTGTTTTTGAAATACAACTATTAAGTTAATCCTTAATATGCATGGTGATGCATGATATACTCTCTTTTGTAGACTTTTTCAGGGATGCACTTTTTACTGCACAAGGCTCAAGCTATGCAAGAAAGTGGCTTAAAATTCTGCTTTTCACGTATGAAATTTCTCTTGATTTTCATTGCTGTGCATTATTTGAGGCTTGTGTGTTAATAGTCCTCTTTCAAATGGCTTACAGGTGAATTGGAACCTGTTTTTCAACTGTTATCCTCATGGAAAACGTTGGAACTGGAATCTTGGCCTGGTTTGCTTGATGATGTGATGGATCAGTATGAGAGTAATGCTGGGAAAGTAAGTGGCAAATGTCTTTTGGTTTGTTGCTGTTATTTAGAATTATCTTCTTAGTCTGAGTTATTTACCATTATCAAATTGGTAAAGTTAATGTTCTTGTTAGCCTGAGTTATTTACAATTTATTGTAGTGATAATATTCCCTCATTTTTAAAGAACATTATGCCTATTTCTTTGCGGGGATTGCTTATTTTTCCTTGCTTTTGTTGCAGCTGTGGTTTCCTCTGTATTCAGTTCTTCAACCCAGTTCTTCTGATCAATCAGTTGTTCAGAGGTATATGATAGATTGATATTCAATCTGTTAACAGGTTTCTTCCTTTACATTTTGTGAACCTGTTTTGTTGAGTTGTTTTTTTGATCTTGCAGCTTGGAGGATTTCATTCACACATCCAGTATTGGGGAATATCGAAAGCGTCTTCAGCTTCTTTTTGCTTTCCTTGGTCAAAATCATATTGGCGCAGGCTTGAAAGAAAACTCCTGGTATTGTTTGTGGTTCTAATTGTTCATTTGTGTTGGGTGTGATGAGAACTTTGGAAATTTAAAACAAAGCGGTTGTCCACCTTAGAATATGGTATCGATGTAGTATTTGTAATACTTGAGCTGACAACTAGGTGTTTTATTGGTTTTTCTCTCTCTCAAGACTTCGTTTATTTGTTATTTTTGTCTCCACAATTTTGTGATGCTCAAGAATGAAGATTTTGGAAAATAAGGAAGCATGAAAGAAGTTGTGATAATCAAGTCAAAAAAGGAATGTTATAGATGACTTTTTGAGTTTCTTGTATAGTTTCAATGGAAGCTAAGGGAAAATTTTAGTGTAACACCCCTTTCATATTATGTGTCTTGTCGTTTTCTTTTTGGCCCTTGTGGATGATCAGATTGGAATTGGCTGACAACATATTTTAATGTGGCTATGTAGCAAAAGAATGTTTGTAAATTTATTAAGAAATCTTTCCTTGCTGATTTTTTTTTTTTTTTAAACCTGTGAACTCTGCAGTCCTGGGTGGATGGAACATTCAAAGTACTTGTACAACATTTTTGGATTTTATGTCCAGTTCTTACCAATGTGAGTCACTCTGTTATATATTTGCATAATTTTGTATTTTATTTTGGCCTTATTAGATGTCTGTTGTTGAGTACTTACACGAGTAAGTGCAGAGTAACGAACTACATCAGCATGAATAAGAAAGAAATCGAAGCTGAACTGAAAGCACTGGTGAAACTGTGTCAGTGGGATTGTACCAAGAGTTATTTATCTATAGAGAACTTGAAAAAGAGCCGGCAGAAACTTAGGAAACTTGTACAAAAATTTTCTGTAAGTGTGAAGCTGTTTTTATCTGCGGGAACAAATTTTTTTCCCCCTTCATTCCACATTTTCCATGGTTTTATTTTAGGGACAAACTACCAGTCAATTTAGCTTTTATTTTAGTTTTAAAAGTTCTTGATGTGATTTCTGTTTTTGATGTATGCCAAAAATCAATGTTCTCCATTTTAACATGTTAGATTTCTATTTGTCTGTTGAGTCACTTTCTTCATTTTTGGTCACTGGGTGGCTTAAAGTTCTCATCAAGACTTTGTTGCCACTCCCTTAAATTTTTATATAATTTTTGTTATAAATTTATGGTCTAGCTGATACACTATTAAGCTAAACTGCTGATCTATGGTCTTGCAGCAGCATCCGTCTGTCCTGACTAAAGGAACCTTAAAGTACTCGTATTCTAAGATGCCTAGTGAGAGATGGTAAATTTGAGATGACATGAATTTGGAAAACATGATATGTCATCTTTTCCAATGAAAAATAATTAATTTAACCTCATCATTTTAATTTCAAAAATAGTAATGTGTTGGTATTTATAGTTTCTTATTTATCATAGTACTTTTTTATAGTTTTGGATTGGATTTATTTGTTGACCCTTCTTCTGTGACTTGGGAACACACAGTTGGAACAATGTAAAAAATGCCGATGGCACTCTCTTTGCGATGCCTGATTGAATGTATTGCCTCCCATGGTGTGGGAGGTGCTGACCACGAACAGTTCCTTGTCTTAGTGTCTTAGGATCTAAGACAAGCAACTTTTCATCACTCTCTTTGGCCTGATCAATGGGCTTGCCCACCTGCCTATGATTGTATTGACTCTTTTTATTTGAAATTATATAGGGAGTAGGAATGGAAAATAAATTTGTTGTAGAATTTGGAGTGTTTGGCTTCAGCAGAATGGTGCTTAGGCTTTTTATGAGTGTTTTGTGTATAATAGATTTTTATAAACAACTCTTATGCTTAGATTTATTGTGCTGGATCCTTTGAGTGTTAAATTAATGTTATTTTCTGGAACGACCTGTTCTTTTGATATGCAGCTTTAGTGAGCTCTAGTTACACACGTTTTCCTGTCTTCTTTCCTTGCTTCATGAGTCATTTCTAACTGTTTTTTGCCTTCCATATGTTGAAACCAACTATTTATTCATTAAATACATGTTTACGTTCATCACAAGTTGGAAGGCATTTATGTGCCTAAAGTGGTTGCTGGCATTGTGCTGAAATGGCATGATGTTTTCAAGAGAAATGGTTTTCTTTCTCGTGTGTATGGGATTGCATCACTAAATTCTTCTGATCTATCCTTTTTTATTATTGAAGGATATTTTGCAAGAACCTGTGGTGATGATCATTAACCAAGAAGCTTCACAAAAGAGAGCTATTACTCAATCCTTTCATGGTCATAAGTTCATCTCTGATGTACTGAACAATGGCTTGTTTAGTGTTGATTTTGATTCAACATATCTCAGTGATGAGAACAGGTTATCTTCGTGCTGACTAAGCATCCTCTGTTTTTAAATATTTTGCAGTTCTAAGTTTGTTGACATTTCTTTTATGATGCAGGTCTATATGGTTTGGAGAGTGGAGCAAAAAATTAGATAGTGCTTTGCAAAACTTTCATGTTAAGAAAAAAGAAGTATTTGGCATTCTATCTCCACGTTGGAAGAATTTTGAAGGTTTTGATTTCCCCCTTTGCCTTTTTGATTTATCTTTCTTTGTTGGTTGTGTTTTGGAGGTAAGGACTTCATTATCTATGCAGAATCTGGAAGTATATTTAGACCTTGTACTGGTTCCCAGCATGCAAATCTGTCTTATGGAGAAAGATGGAAAGCAATTTGGGATGTGGTTGAGAATATATATAAAACAGCTGTTGAGTGCGGTCAACTTTGGAAGGAAGAAAGCAAGAGTCAAGGGAAGAGAAGAGCTCTCTCTTCACTTCTTAAGCTTTTAGAGAGTAGTGGTTTGTCCCGACACAAGTCTACATATTGGGAGGTGCGAAACTTGGTTATCTGAATTTATGAATGACCCGATTTGACTCTATTCAGATATGCAAGAACTTTCCTGTTTCTTATTTTTTCTCTGCTTTGTGATCATATACATAGGGTCATCAGAAACCTTGGTGGTTCCTTCAGCACTCTGGTGACATGCAACATTTGTTGCTGACAAATAGCAAACTGCCTTGTATAATCTCAGAAACTGCAGCTGGGGTTCAGAAAAACAAAGTACTTGAAGAAAGCTCTGTTATGGAGTGGAAAACAGCCATTGAACTTTACTTTAAGAGTGTTGTGTCCGTGCTTCGTCTCCAGCAGATTTGCCTCAATCCTCACAAAGATATAGCACTTGAACAGGTAAATCTGAATTTAACTTTATTGCCTACTGTTTACCATATTAAATTGGAGTGCAAAAAATAAATGCTAAGGTTGCATTAATTATTTGAAGTTTTTTTTTTTCTGTTAAAGTTATGGAATTGTTCTATTCATTTTGTTAAATGGTTTTTTCTTTGCCATCGTATTTCTTGTATATTATCTTCTCCAATGTTGTCCCTTTTTCTGGCTTCCTATAGAATTTATCCGTTTCCACTATTCTGTACATTGAAAAAGAATGGTAATTTAGTTGGTAAATTTTACATCTCCACTGCATTGCATAACCCTAAATTATGATCTGAATTATGTTTGGCAGGTTGATAGGTCAGGTTCTTTCCTCAACCAGCTGGTTCAAATGCAACAGAACCAACTTGCTGCTGCCAATGATTTTGATCAGCAGTTGAAACGCTTGAGAGAATGCACGTCTAGTTTGAAAAAGTTGTGTTCATTGTCCACCTCCAATGATAACAGTACTGTCTTAGAGTGCTTTATTCCAGAGCAGGTCACTGCCTTTAAATGCGTGTGGCAACAAAAGGTAAGTGTTGTCTTTGCAGTTCCATTTGGACATGTTAATTCTTGTGGTTCATTCGGATTTCAATATGATCTTGCTTGACCTTGCAGCAAATTTTTGATAGCCTGTATGTTATATCACAAGAAGAATTGCTTTTGCTAAGGACATATGAGAAAAGCCACTCGAGCACTTGTAGAAGTGTGAGACCTTCAATCAGTGACATGATTGCTGCCATAGAATTATTTTTACCTGTGTTCAGTCGATCAAAGGTGCATACTCTGTCCTTGGTTGTTGTGTGCTTTAAATTAGTACTATTTCCTATTGCAGTCTACTTATGGAAATTTATTTACAGGAATCATTGGACTATTACCTTGTTGGGGGGACAAAAGTCATCACTCCAGTGACTTCTACCTCGCATTTTTGGTTTTTTACTGAGGAATTGGAACAGTTAGTCTCTGAAAATTTTGATGTTATAAAAGATTTTAAGGAATACTTCCTAGTGTCAAAGAAGCTTGATCTGGATAGAAGCTCAGTGAGAGAAGTTCTTATTGATCGTTTTCAAGAAATAATTGAAAAGGTGATGTTTTCTTTCCATCAATCTACTTAATCATGGTGTGTGACTTGCCTTGTTTGTTTAAGCTAGATTATCTTCTGACATAGCCCTAATAAACCTTAGTAATTTAGATTTGAAACATGTGGTTTAACTTCTTTGCTTGCTCTGCAGGCAACGTTAGTTGAGGAAGAGTTCACCTCTTCATTGAAAGCAAATTATGCACTAGAAGATTTATCTGAAAAGGGCAGCTTTTGTGAGAGGAAACTTACTGTGCCCAATGCTGGATTTGATGAAGCCCTTAGCTCTACGTATGGACATATTGCAGAAGTATTACAGAAATTATGTTCTTCGAGTACCATCCTCATGGCTGAGGTGTCCATGAATATAACTTCATGGAAATTGCTATTTGTTGACTTTGTAGACGATCTCAGATTAGATGTACTATGTGAGAGAGTTTTCAAGACAGTCACATCTGGAGTAAGTTTTGTACAGTTGTGGGTTATTCGAGATTCTTTTCTTGATAGATGACTAAAGTGGTGATTATTTTGTGTAGGAGAAGCGGGTGAATCATTCTGATGATAAAATTTACAGTTGTTATACAATTGGGAACCATAACAGAGATCTATTTATATTAATGGATCTCATATTGAATTTTGGTGATGAGGTGTTGAAATATTTCCTAGCCATGCACAGATCCGTAAGCTTAATGCCTAGTTTCCTCAATTTATATATGTAGTTTTGTCTTCTTTATTATCGTTTCATGTATAATTTGTTTATTTGTTGTTCTTAGAGCACATGTAACATGATCCGAGTTTCAAAATTTAGTGTTATATATTATTTATTCTAATTTAGTTGGACTGTGCTTCTGTCTGTTGTGGTTGGCAGGTATCAGTGACTACTCATGTGCTTGCGAATGCTTTAGCTGCTTTATATTCAAAAGGTTTTGGAACTGCAACTGAACAGCTGGAGGATGATGGAACCGTCAACGCATCAGAAAATGCAACTGGGACAGGTATGGGGGAGGGTATTGGATCAAAAGATGTCAGCGACCAGATCACTGATGAGGATCAGCTGCTGGGAACTCGCGGACAGGTCTGAATTCAATCTTATTTACTCGACATGATTTGGTAATCTTGTTCGTTATTACCTATGTACCATGTGTTTCTAATTTTGATTCCATGGCAGAGTGATAATCAAGATGACTCCAGTGAGGTGCCTAGTAAAAATGATAGGGGGATTGAGATGGAACAGGATTTTCAAGCTGATGCTGTAAGCATCAGCGAGGACTCAGGAGAAGATGAAAGTACAGATGCTGAGAATGAGCAGCTAGAGTCTGAAATGGGGCCCACTGGACCTAACAGTGATGCAGTTGGAGAAAGGACTTGGGATAAGAATGAAGATGAAGCTCTCAATGGTACAGATGAAAAACATGAATCTGGACCATCAATTAGGGATAGAGATAGAAGCAGTAGGGAGCTCAGAGCCAAAGATGATATAGGAATTGATGAACCTGGGAAAGCTGATTATGGCGAACTTGATGATCAGAATAATGAAACTGGAAGCCAAGATGACATTGGTGATGGGGAAACCACAGACGCAGTTAATCTGGAGAAAGAAGCAGCAGTTGATGATCCTTATGGGAAGCAGCCTGATGAGGTGGAACAAACCTCCGATGTGGATATGGATATGGATAGGATGGTAGAAGAGGATTTTATGGAAGAGGGAGATCCTGAAGAGCAAGATGAATCAGCTGAGGATGCAAACCAAGATATGAAGCATGATGAAGAGACATTTCCACCTGATGAAATCATGGAGGATGCCCATACTGATGTTGGTGTTAGTTCAGAAGAGGATAATCTAGGTGGGGATCATCAAGAAAATGATGAGACTAATGGCGTGGATGGGAAGAAAAATGTATCTGAACCGGGATCTTCTGGCTTGTTTAATGAGCAAGTGACCCCTATTGAGCTAGCATCAGAGGCCAATACTGATTCACTGACATCTTCTGACAACATAGCAGCAGCCGAATCAAATTGGTCAAACAGCAATCAGAGTTCTGACAACCCTACTCTCTCAGGAGGCTTGCCTTCTAGTAGCATGTCTAAGGTGGATCTTAAGATGTCAGACTCATCAAATGTCGGAGGATTCACTGAAAATCAAGCCAAGTCTAGTTTTCCACAAGATGAACATTCACATGTTCTAGAAAGGCTACCCAACCCCTATCGAAATTTGGGTGATGCACTTAAGGAGTGGAAAGAAAGAGTCAAAGTATCTGGTGACCTTCCTGCAGATAACACTGAGAAACCAGGTGAAATGGAGGATGAAAACGCTGAGGAGTATGGGTTTGTCTCTGAGGTTGAAAAGGGGACAGCTCAGGCTATGGGGCCTGCTACATCAGAGCAGGTAGATAGAAATATTGATGGCAATAAACTTGATCAAGAACTTCATACTGCAGAAAAAGATCAAGAATTGAAGTTTGAGGAGCACAGTTCTGAAATACAGTCTATAACTAATTCTACTTCAATCCCGAAAAATGAGAAAAGGGAGAATATTAATGTCTCAGGCTCAGGCTCAGGCTCAGAGAAGGTACATGATGATCGATCTCTGAGAAGTGTCGACTCTGAAAAGCATTCAGATGATCTGGTTGCTCTGAAGAAATCATATTTTAGTGAAGATATATATCAACTAAGCCAACTATCTGTGGATGACGACAATTTGGGTAAAGCCCAAGATGCTCCAGATGTTCCCACTGATATGAAAGACAAAGCAGCTGCTCTCTGGAGAAGATTTGAACTTGGGACGACAAAATTATCTCAGGAGTTATCAGAACAACTGCGCCTTGTGATGGAGCCTACTGTAGCAAGCAAGCTTCGGGGGGATTATAGGACTGGCAAAAGGATAAACATGAAGAAGGTAGATTTTATATTCTCTAATTCCTGCTGTATGTATAGTTATGGATAACAATTGTTTGAGAAATTAATTTATTTATTTTTTTGTCTTTTAAATTTAAAAACTTCAGGTAATTCCATACATAGCAAGTCATTATCGTAAAGATAAGATATGGTTAAGAAGGACCCGTCCCAACAAACGAGATTACCAAGTTGTTATTGCAGTTGATGACTCGAGTAGTATGTCAGTGAGTTGCTGTGGAGACATTGTTATTGAAGCATTAGTCACAGTATGCCGTGCCATTTCTCAACTTGAAATGGGGAGCTTAGCAATTGCAAGCTTTGGAACAAAAGGAAATATAAAATTGCTCCACGATTTTGACAGGCCCTTCACTGCAGAGGCTGGGATTAGGGTTAGTGGGTTGATAGTCTTATAAATAGTCGCATTATGCATATATTTGTTTAATATTATTGTGTATATGAGCAAAACGATCTAATGGTTGATTATTATTTTGGAAGCAGATGGTCTCCAATTTAACGTTTGAGCAAGAGAATACAATTGTCAATGAACCGATTCTTGATCTGTTAAAGTTCTTGATTGACAAGCTAGATTCTGCAGTTGCCAAAGCACGGCTTCCATCTGGGCATAATCCCCTAGAACAACTTGTTTTGATCATTTCAGATGGCCAGTTTCATGAAAAGGTAATTAGTATAATGTTTTTATGCGTACCTTGCTGAATTGTTTTTATGCTACTCACCTCCGTCATTACTTTTAATTTTAATCCATGTAATTGTAGGACAATTTGAAGCGGTGGATTCGAGATCTGTCAACCGGGAATCGAATGGTTGCTTTCTTGGTTCTGGATAATTCTCAAGACTCGATTATGGACCGCACGGTATTCTTTATTTCAGCGTGTGCTTTTTACTAGGGTATATAACACTTCAATTTTCTCATTATGACTTTCTGATTTTGAACTGCAGGAAGTGTCATTTGATCGGAATGGAAAGATGAAGCTTTCAAAGTATATGGAATCCTTTCCCTTTCCGTACTATGTTGTTTTGAGGAACATTGAAGCACTGCCACGGACCCTGGCAAGCCTACTTAGACAGGTAATGTTATTTTCTTAACCGTCTTGTGATTCAACATGGTTAGAAATTGATTCATGATTTAATGGCATTTCAATAACTATGAATTGAACCAAACTTGTGCCTGTTTGAATTATCATTACAAAAGCACATTCACGAAAATCAAGACGAAACTCCTCACACATGCTTACCTTGTACACTGTAAATCATGTCGGAGAAGCAGTTTCTACCGCCAATCCAAATAAGCACCTACTTCCCTAACCCTAATCCGCCAGAATAGAAATAGTAATATTTAACTTTTTGTTGAAAAGCTTGATGCGTGATGGTGATTCTTTTTGCAAAATTCTGTATTTGCACATTCATATTTTCATTAAAAATGGCTTGTCTAAACATTTGATTAGAAGATAGGAAGAAAATTGAAATTCAAGAGTAGTTATTGCATCAATGAAGTTCAGCCCTGATACTTGTTTTGACCTTTTATTTTCTTGATTTTAATTTTGAATTTGTTGGCCTTCTTTTTCAGTGGATGGAGCTTGTGCAGAAGTCAGTGGGCTAGGATTGCTTGAAGACTTGGCTATATATATTGCATGGAACAAAATTTTTAGGATTTCTTCTTGTTAGCTTGCGGGAATATTAACTGCCTGACCTGAGTTTGGTGCGCAATTTGAAATTCAATTTCGAAGGCACTTTTTGACTTCTTGTACAATTTAAATAGTGTGACAAAATGTAAGAGATGATAGTATTTCCTTTGGTTCTAAATATGAGTCAACAGAAGGACTTTGAGTGGATGGAGGGTTATTTTTTATTATAAATGTAAGATTTTAATCTCATGTCCTTTAATTTTTGGAAGTCATGCTTTTAGCAGCAACTTCTCTGGGCCAAATGTTTCAGTGAATACAACTTGTCGTCGTTAAAAATAGAGAAGCAATCCGTACATGTCGCCACTTGTAAGCATCTTTAATATTTTGCCACAAGTGAAACTTTCAAAGCCAAATAGTCTGCTGTGACTACTTTTTATAAGTCATTTCCGTGAGTACGAGTTTTAGATAAATTTATAATCTTTTCACTGTGAAATTGTTAAAATAAATGCACTATGATCATGAAAACATTGTACAATTGTTAATCAAGCTCAGATGCTCAGATGACTATAGGCTGCAGTAAAAAAAAATGTTCAGCATAGCAACGTGCCTTCTAGTCCTTAATTAAAGATTTAATTGGGGGTCTTAAATATCTTATATATTTCCTTTATTTGTTCATCTTTTCTAACATCATCAGATGTTCCATTAACAATAATCAAATAAGATAGATATTAAACTGAAATAACTAACTAATTTAATAAATTAGGTAAATAAGTCTTATATTTGAGATTTAAGAGAGTGTTTTTTGAAATAAACATTTCCTAAATCTGTCTCCTCTTAACTTTCTCTATTTTCGAAATCTTATTTGGTATTCATTAATTCCTTTCAAATCATAGTGAGGATGAGCCCTATTAAGCTTGTTTATAAGAGTTTGGGCTTGAAAACCGTATCTCCCAATGTAATATTTTTATAAAGCCCAACCTTTATTATAAGAGCTCGAAGCCGTAAAGCCCATATTCAATTTTTTTTTTCTAAAAAATAAAGTTAGTAATTGCAAACATAACATATATGGTCTAAAATCTAAATTACAAATTTTCAATAGGATAAATAAAAAAATATAGCGCAATAAAAATATTATAAAATTTGAATTGAACATTTTGCAATCACATAGAGAAAGAAGTGACTGATATGATTTTTATATAATTAATTATTAAAATATGTACATAAATTATGGTCATTTTTTTGTCTCTTGTCCCTACTATTTTCTTCCTAAATTAGCCTTATAGTTAGATTTTTTTTAATGATGTATAAATTATGTTGATAATATTCCATTGTAATTTTTTTTCACAAATAACTAGTCTAATTTTTTAATCTATATGAATTAGCTAATTATATTTTATAGTTAGGTTTTGGAATTAATTTATATTGACATTGATGCATGGAAGACATGGAGAGAAAACAAAGAATTGATCTCTGCAACCTTAGTTAAACATGAAATCAACTTTTTCTACCAATGATACGTTGTATGTACTTGTGTGTATTAGCTATCAAAAGAGATTCTCTCATCATCCTTTTTCTCCATATCCCTTATCACCCCCATTTAGGCCATTGATTAGGAAGATAAGAAAAAATTTAAAGTAATTATAAGACTTTTTAGATTGATTAGATGGATATAATTTAAAAATTATGAAAAATGATGAGAAAAACATAATTCATTAACTATTCACACGACTTCCCAAAGTCAACTATGGCTATCTTAAGTCCACATGGTTGGACTCAAACTAAACCTGATTTATCTTGATTTTTTTTTTAATTCTCTATAAAGAGGGACGTGTGAAATAGTTTTATTAGAAGTTAATAATTTTAGTATAGTGGAAGTGGAGAAGATACTATATTAGGAGACCAACGAGGAGAGGCCATAGAAATATGAATAGCTGCATGAATTTCATCCAGAATAAAACTACCATATTTCTTGATCTCATATTTGTCAACATTTTTTTAACTTACTCTTATCAATACTCTTTAATGTAGGACCTAATTGGGGGTTGGTGTTAGTTTAAAATGTTAGATCTATTTCACATGTTTATCAATATTTTTTTCCAAATTAATTTTATTGATATTCCTTTATCAATAATCAAGTAAGAGAAAGATGAAGGGAAATAAAGAAAGATAATTACAGTGTTTTAGGGGGAAAAATCATATTAACAACCTTAATTAACATCTTTAATATGCTCAAATTAGTTAATTAGGTCTAGAGTAAAATATATGAAAATCTTGAAATCAAAATGTATATACATATATAGGTGTCCACTTAAATAAATAAATAAATAAATGTTTTTTAAGTATATAAATGAACAAAGAGAACAATTTCTTGGTAACGAGCCAGCTTTTGTTTGTTGCTGTCCTCTTGCCTCTGGTTCAAACAGGTTGACTTTTGCCTTTAATTTTTTCATATATATTTAGATATTTTGACAAACAAGTCAAACCACATCAAAGTCTAAAGTTCAAGAATGTGATCGATTATTTTCTCTGTATGTATCTCTGTCTTTATCCGCGGGATCATTTGAAGAATTCTCAGAAGTTAGCCAAACTAGCTAGTGGACGGTGCTCGGTTTCATGGTTGTTGTATGTATAGTTAATTAATTAATTAATAATTAATAATTATCGTTATTTTGTCTAAGCAACAGTAATGATTAAAATATCACACGATAACCTGAAGAGAAATGTTTGTTAATTATACATTTCCCACAGAGTGGGAGCTGGTCAAAATATGAAAAGAAAACTTCTCAACGTGAAGATTAAAAAACAATGAGCTTCTTTATTATCCTTACCGAACGAGGGGTAGGTGAAGAATTTGGAATAGCAACGAAGATTAAAAGTAATAATAAAACTTGAGGCAACTATGCCTTGTATATTTATAAAAAAGTTTCATTGATCTCTAGCCTTTTTTTTTTCTTTCTATCAACGTTAATATATGTGTGTGTGTGAGGGAGATTAGACATAGACGTGATGGAGTGGGGTATGGCTTGGACAATTAACATTACTTCCTCCTGTCTTAATTATAGGATCAAGTTTGTCGTGCAATTTACACTACAAACTTAGTTTTATTATTAGGACTGGAGGGTATTATCTTGGAATCAAACTTGCTATACTGCGTGTCTTCCCACTTCACTCTCTCTGTCTTCCATCTTCATCTTCTTGTTATTAATATCCTCTTCACAAACAGGGCAATGAGGATTGCTTGCAGACTAGCGCTCTTCCACTAACGTCCAAACCATTTAACGGGGTGTCTGACAATCATCAACTTTGTTACTTAATTATTACGATCACATGGGTCTTTCTTTTTTAAAGTGTATTTGGGTGGGCTCAAACTGAACCGGATTTATCTCGAAGTTCTTTATTCTCTAAAAAGGGTCACGTGAAATAGTTTACATTAAATAATTTTAATTCAGTGGAAGTGGAGAAGAGACTACATGTGGAAACCAACGAGGAGAGGCTATAGTAATATAAGTTGCAGCATGAATTTCATATACTACCAAAAAAAAAAACCGATAGATTATTGGACTCCATTATCAAATAGACTATTACTAATTAATTAGCAATATAATTCTGTCGCTAAACTAATTGCATAGCTAACTGACTGGTTTAATCTTGAATTAGCCAAAACCCTCCTTACTTTAAAGGGGTTTTCTCTTACCTCTTGTTCATACAAGAGGTCTTTAGGAGAACGATAAATTTTTATTTTATTTTCCAAAATGTCTTTGGGTGGGCACAAGCCTTTGTTTTTCTTTTCTTTCGTTTTTTTTAGCCAAACTAGTCAAGCCATCAAAGTTTAAAGTGTAAGAACATGAGTTTTATTTCCATCTCTTTGTATACATGAAAGATCGCGTGAAGAATTCTCAGAAGTTATGCAAACTAGTGGAAGGTACACGGCTCATGATTGTTGTATGTATATAGTTAATCAATTAACTATTAATTAATGTAAAACACAGTAATGGTTAGAATATTACATGATAACCTCAAGAGGGGTATTTGTTTCTAACCTCAAGAGGGGTATTTGTTAGTTATACATTCCAGAAGAGTGGGAGTTCATCAAAATATGAAAAGAAAACTGGAAAATCCCACATCAACTAAGGGGGGAAATTAAACGAAAGATATTTTATAGAAGTCTGGATACCTCTGGTTCTCAACTCTATTGATGAGGGACTCAAAGCAAACTTTTCACTCAAAGTGGATAATATTGAGGGCAGGGGCGGAGGGAGGGGGGCTAGGGTGGGCCCCCGCCCCCCCTAATTTTTTTTTTCAAAAAAAAAAATAAAAAACTCAAACACAAGCTTCAATTTTTTATTTTTTTGCTTAGACACAAGTTTCAAATACAAACAATATAGCCAAAAGATTGATGTGCTCTCGTTATCAATTTGTGGGCCCCATTTTTGTTTAATATGAAGGTGCCGGGGATACTGTAGAATGATGAATTGTAAAATGGTAGAAGTATTGTATTATAATAATAATAACAACCTTATTTTTTTTTCTTTTAAGAACCTCCAATTCTTATTTATTTACTTGTTTATTTCTCAAAATTAATTAACAACTTATATTTTAAGTTGAAATCTTACAAATGATGCACCGAGATTGATATATTTTAAAATCTTAAGAAAATTTTCTTAATTTAGTATTGATGACTTCCTAAATATGTCAACATATCTCTTAAATCTATTAAAATTAGGAAATATATCTAAATTTATATTTTTGTGCTTGAAATGAACAAGTTTATTTTTCTACTAAAAATTTTTATAGGGTAAATTTGTTCTACAATTGATTATCAATTGGAAGAATTAAATAGAAGGTTCAATAATAATACTGTTGATTACTTGCTTTAAGTATGACTTTAAATCTAAGAAATAGGTACAAGTCATTTAATAGTGATGATATTTACAAACTTGCTAATAAATTTTATTCTAGAGATTTCACATAACCGAAAAAATTGCATTTGAAGATGGAGTTACAATATTTTGAGTTTGACATTCCTAAACATCCAGATTTGATTAATTTATCAATTACATCTGAATTATGTCAAAGGCTTACAAGAACAGAAAAGTCCATCATTATATTCACCCTTATTAATAAAGTGAGTAGACTTGTACTCACTCTTCAAGTTTCTACAGCAACTATTGAAAGATCTTTCTTTGCTATGAAGATAATGAAGAACATGCTTCGAAATAGAATGGAAGACAAATTTCTTAATGATTCTTTGATTACATACCTTGAAAAAAAAATTGTTTTAAGTTTTAGCATGAATTCAATTATAGATGAATTTAACAATATGAAAACATGTAGAGTAAGAGTCAAGTGAAATGATCTTAATTTCTATAATATGTTTCTTTCAATTTTTTTATATATCAAATCTATATTATATTTCAAGTACTTTTATTTATCTTGTAATGTTTTTCATTTTTGCCCCGTCATTAAAATTCTTGGCTCTGCCACTAATTGAGAGGATATAAAACTTATTAGTTCTTTACTCACTCATGCCCTCTTAAAGTTATGATGTATAAGTTATACTGACAGCATCCTAATGTAGATAGCGAAAATGATGTGGGCATTTTAGGATTACCAATGCACATTTTTTTTATACAAAAAATCAGCTTATCTAATTTGATATATTTAAGTTAACTAACTCTTATATTTCAGAATAGAGGAATTAATTTATATTCTATTGGTATTGATAGAATACATGGAGAGAAAATTAGTTACACCACCCCCCGAATTCAAGTTTTTTTGGCTATTTAATTAATAATCTTATTGTGAAATGATTTTTTGACTTAATGATAACCTAAAGTAGTTCCACTAAATTTGTTACTTAAGTCTATATGGGCGGGCTTAAACTAAACCTGATTTATCTTAAAAGTTCTTTATTCTCTAAAGAGGGACACGTGAAATATTTTAATTAGAAGTTAATAATTTTAGTTTAGTGGAAGTGGCCTGGACATGTACAAGAGACCTACATGAGGAGACCAACGAGGAAAGGCCATAGTAATATAAATATCTGCATGAATTTCATCCTGAACCGGCACCAGACATTTACTACCATCCATTAATTAATCCCCAGAAGATATGGAGCCCATGAAAATGGAAATCACTCATCCTCATAAACAAGAAAAGGTGAAAGTTCTTTATGAGGCATCATACCAAGGAAGTGTTTCGATTTTGAACGCATTGATACAGCAAGATCCACTAATCTTGTACAGAATTAGCTCACAAACTACCTTTGTTGAAACTCCCTTACATATATCATCTCTACTTGGCCACCTTGAATTCTCCAAAGCCCTTCTTACTCACAAACCCAAAGTCGCTCTTGAGTTGAACTCATTCCAAAGCACAGCCCTCCACTTAGCTTCAGCAGAAGGACATATAGAGATTGTGAAAGAGTTACTGCTAGCTTGTGATGAGGCATGCTTGGTTTCTGATCAACAAGGCATGATTCCCTTGCATTATGCTGTTATGAGAGACAGATTAGAGGTTGTGATAGAGTTGATTAGAGCCAAGCCAGAGTCTTTGAGCATTCTTCACAAAGGGAACACTGTTTTCCTCCTGTGTGTCGTATACAATCGCTTGAAGATCCTAAAAGCTTTGGTGGAATTGGACACTTCTAACACCTACGAGCTCCTCAGTTCAAGAGATTCCGTTGGAAACAACACCATTCTCCATTTGGCTGTCATGTTGAAGCAAGTTGAGGTACTTTGTTTATTTTTTATTACCATGTGTAAAACTATGAACTAAAGAGGGTGAGCCTTGGTGTTAGGATAAGGTTTCTGCTAATTCAGATCCTAGAAACAAGCATTTTTTTTCGGATAATCCTAAAATCTCACTTTATGGAAGCCTTGTCCATTGGCCTCCTTTATTTTTAATACTTCTTTAGTTTTAATATAAGACATGCTCAGAAAATTGATTTTGATCAATATAGTTTTTCATATTTGTCAATATTTTCATAGTTTATCCCTATTAATGCTCCTTCAACAATAATCAATAAGGAGAGGAAATGAGGGAATTAAGGAAAGATAGCTAAGATATTTTAGGAAATGCATATCATGTTAATTAACTTCTTTTATTTTATTAAGTTAGTTAAATATGTCTTATATTAAAAATCCAAGGAAATATAAAATTCTTAAGTTGAAGTATTAAGATATTTATTTGTCATTATATATGCAGATTGTAAGGTACCTGCTTTCGGTTCCTAAAATAAGAGAGATAGCCAATTTGGAGAACAACATGGGTTACACGGCCCATGATATTGTTCGACGAGTTCCACAGGACTTGAAGAGCCTTGAAATAGAGTTAATATTCATGAACTCCACTTGCATCAAAAGTGATGAAAATAAAAGAATGGAAATTACTCAGACGCCAATTACTGCTTTGGTTGTTGAGGAAGAAGTAACTGGTGGGGGACCTAAGAAGAAGAAGGGTAAGAGGACAAAGAAAATATTCAAGCGCATGGGAAAGTGGTTTAAGCACAATGGTAATTGGTTAGAGGAAATGAGAGGCAACTTAAGTCTTGTGGCGACTGTTATCGCAACAATGACCTTTCAAGTTGCCATTAATCCTCCCGGGGGCTTTATTCAACAAGGCATTAGCAATAAGGGACCTCTCCATTGCCATAATGGAGATAACTATGATGCATGTCCAGGAGATGCCATGCTCGCTACTCTTTATCCAGACGAATTTGGCGGCTTCGTCATATGCAATACAATCTCTTTCATTGCGTCTCTCGGCGTTAGCCTTTTGCTGGTAAGCGGAGTCCCTCTGAAGAACAAAGTTGTGATGTGGACGCTATGCGTAGGAATGTGTATAACTCTCTCAGCCCTAGCTCTGACCTACTTTAATGGCCTCTCTTTGATATCACCAGATACAGTTTGGGATTCATCAACTTCTAAAGTGAATAACGTAGCCACTTGGGCTTGGATTGCATTGCTTGGAGTCGTTGGTTTATACATCATAGTGGGTGTGGTTATATGGGTAGTGAAGAAATGTGGCAAGATAATTAAACAATGCATGTCAGAGTGTCAAAGGAACAAAAACGGGAATGGTTGTTTGATATGATATCAATCAACAGTGTGCATCTCCTATATGTTGTTTGGATAATGACTAGATGATGGGATATTGGTAATTAGGATTTATAGACATTTAGGATATTATATAGCATTATTAGAGCATAGTTCGTTTTAATTTTAGTTGAGTTGCTGCCTTTTTTGTTTATTCGTATTTGATTTTTGGGTTCTAGATTGAATGTTTACGTATTAATTCTTAGAGTAAAGTTGAAGCCGATAAATAACACTTGTGGACACATTTGCTTTGTATATCGTATGATTTAAATAAAATTGAGTATTGAGTTTTCTCTCTGACTCTCTCTTCTATTCTCCATTTATTTGTTTGGTTCTCCCTCCCTCCCTCTCTCTCTCTTCTATTTCTCTTGTTCATCCCTTCCCCGGTTCCTACATCCGAGTTTTCAACCCCAAAATAATTAGTGTTTTATCTGTTTCATGTGAAATGTTTGATGACTAGTGGCAACAATTAACTTTCAAGGCTCTCTTTAACTATGGTGGTGATGTTGTGAGTTACACACTTCTTAAATTATTGATATATTATTATTACAAAATATTTCGTTTACGGCAACTACAAAAAGGCTTTTACCACCGATAATGAAACTGGTTTAGAAAATTCACAACTTTCTGTAGCGATGATACAATCAAAAGTTCTGCACCTTAAAACGTAGAAGAGTTGAGGAAAAAACACGTAGAATTTTTTTTAAAAAAATTTCCTAAATTGATTATTTTTATAACTCGGTTAGAAATTGATACATTTTTTTAAATATTTGAAAGTAAGTTTTTATATTTTTTGTTACTTCATATAAAATATGTTGTTCATATCGATTACTTTAAAATCCAATTAATTTATAGAAGGCCTAACATCATTGCAACCTATTTGTAAAAATGCTGCTAGTCACACTTTCTACCCCGGTTCCTTTTTAGCTCATTTAAAAATATCATTGTAAAAAGCCTTTTGTATACTAGTGCCATGGCAAAATAAAATTTTGTGTAATTTCAGTAGGTTTTTAAAAAATTTCAGAAATTTGATTATCAATAAATTTATAATATATTAAGAGAAAAATTAACTTGATGATTACTAAAAAGTGTGTATATAAATTATTCGTTGTGGGGTGTGGATGCATATGATCCAATTATGCATACCACTGTACAAAAATAGTCCAAGTACTAAATGGAATGAATTAGAAGGTTCACTCGTTCTTCTCTCTCTCCCCCTCTCTCTCTAGATTAAAAAAGATTCAACGTAGCAAAATGGAAACTCCTCGCTGTCCACCATCTTCGTCAACAACTATTACACAAAAGGGTTGGAGAAAGATTTTAAAGCTCATGGAGTTTAACTTGAGACGTAATGGTAATTGGTTAGAAGAGATGAGAGGCAATTTGAGTTTGGTGGCTACGGTCATATCAACCATAACATTTCAATCTATAAATAACGCTCCAGGTGGTTTTGTTCAGCAAAATATATCATCAACAGGTTATCCTTTTGAATGCTTAGACATTGGAAATGGAAGCTCAGCATGCATGCCCTGGAGAAGTAGTATCAGCTATTATCTACACACCTTAATTATTTTCATCCTTCGATGAAGTACAATAACATATTTTTCATTTCATCTCTCACAGTTGTTCTTATACTTGTAAGTGGAGTTCCTCTGAAGCATAAGGCTGTGGTGTGGATGTTATCGATTGCTATGTGCATAACTCTCACATTCTTGACACTCACTTATATTAATGGCTTCTACTTGGTGACCCCAGATGGTGATCTTTTTCATTCAGCTTGGAAAATGGTTAGAGTTTCACTTAGGATTCAGATTGGCTTCTAATCACACTTGTCATTAGCGTTCAACTTAATTACTAAATTAACCTCTATAATATAATGGTCAACCTAAGTCGTAGTCTCTTGCACGGAGTCAATAGCATTTAATTTTTAAATTAATTAAATGTGCAAAACTCAAAATAAAGAGGAAATTGACTTTTAATAAAAAAAAAGAAAATATTAAAGAAACTAAAGAAAAAACAATGTGAGAACATATCAGTGGCCATCATAGTTCTAAGTAGATAGGTAGTTATTAACTCACTAAGTCCTACACATTGAAAACTCTAGAGGAAAGCCGTAGATCTCATTTACTTAATTAATAATTATACCTAGGAACCTAGCACACATAATTAGCGCGTGAATGCAACTTAGCACACATAAATGCAACTTAGCGTGTGAATTGAATTTTCAATTATAATTTATCCTCTAATTAGGTAGATGGTTAAAGTATATTTTTAGTCCTTTATGTTTGCTTCAAGTATACTTTTGGTTTCTTAAGTTTGTAAAATACACATTTAGTCCTTTAATGTTAACATCGTTAGGTTAGTTAAACAGAAAATGCTGACATGGCACTCAAATGATGATTGTAAAAAATTAAGTGATGACTGTGTAATTAAATATTATTAATATTAAATTTAAAATATGTGTACATTGAAAAATTCTGAAAACTTGAAACCCTAGATATCAAAACCTTGATTGTTATAAACTTAGGAAAAAAGAAGAAAAATCTCTCAACATCCATTCTTCTTCGGCGGCTTCAACATATCAGATCCATAGTTTGGCGCGTATCTCCTCCGCAGCCACAATTCCTTTTTGTTCATTCCTTTTAGTTCGGCTTCAACATTCATTCCTTTTTGTTCAACGCCTATCTTTTGAAAGATTAAGTTTGGAGCGTATCTCCTCTTCAGCCACAATTCTGGTGCGTACTTCAATTTCTCTACAGATTTGCTCCTTTGGTTTTGCTTTCTTGTATCTTTTCTCTTGGAAATATTTTTTTTTAACTATCAAGCAAGTATAAAAATTATAAACAGAAAGCTATATTAGAACATAGCCCTAGCACCCCTCATTTACTAAAAAGAAGTTCCATATGAACCTCAAAATCTGTCATTGCAGCTTTGTTCATGTTTCCTAATCTCTCAATCAACACCCTTCCACAGTTATAACATACTGATGCTCAAATCAAAAGTTTTTGTCTACATGATATTTCTGATTATAAACCAAGTGAGCTTCTAGCACAAACAATAATGAACCATTAAGAAGTGAACAATTATGCATAACAAGTGGGTAGTGGAGACATCTAAATTGGGTCTCAATCCAATGATTCTGATAGTTCATGATTGTGTTAGGGAAACATGAAGGAAACATCAAAATCTGAATTGCAGACACAAACTACAAATATCAAACTGTTCAACCCCAGACACAATCCATGAACAATTTTTTTTTTTAAAAATACAAACCTCAAAATTTGAATTGCATCAACAACTAGCACACCAAAAAAAAAAAACAAAAACAAAAACAAAATCAATAGATTACCCTTCAAATTGATATATAATCAAAGTTGTTGTCAAGTTTTCTAATTTCTTGCTTTCTTTTACAATTTGGACATATGTATAGATTCAAAAGTTTACGTCAAAGATGGGGAACAACAATGATGAAGATAGTGATGCTACCAAAATTTAATTAAGCACCGTAAGTGTACGGGTCATGAAAATAGCAAGTGATAAATCAAGGTCATCCCACAGGGACTCAATTCAACTAGTGATTATGTGTCAAATTTTCCTTTTTTCGTTTAAGTTGAATAGAATTGTTTTCAATGAATAGAAAGAAATGCAAATGGGATAAGAAAATAAATATCGACAAAGAGTTTCAGGAGAGCAAATTCAATATCAAACGGACAACCTAGAGTCACTAATCCCTTGTTTATTTATTAGATTTTATTCCCACGAAATTAATTTTAACTTAATTTAATCAGCTAATCTAGAGTATTAATATTTATAAATGCCTTCCGGTCCATTTATATACATATCTCAATTAATTATGCAATGCCTTACATGACTAATTAAGATGCAATCCAATTCGGGCTCACTCTAATTTGATTATGTGGAGCTTCTAGGTATATGTCTATCCTAGACGCAAATTAAATTAAAAATCTAATTCCACATTATTTAATCTCAAGGTCAATTTAAAATTTCCTTTGCCAAGTTCAATCCTAAATCCCCAAAACATGCTCAATGGTGGCCAATCACTAAACAATAACAATCAAACAAGATTAAATTACACCAGAAAAATCAGTATCTTACCGTCTATTGACTCCCGAGATGCTTCTGATTCAATAATTCCTAAACTGAATTAATATTAAGCAAAACTAATTAATGAGAATAAACTCTAAAATCCAAACAAGTTCATAGGTCCTCTAGGTTGCAAAGAAAATTAGCCACACATGGCTAAAATAGAATCCAGAACAACGGTTCAGACACAGGAAAAAAAATGATACAATTGAAACACTGACTAAATCACGCCTCCCCTCTGGATCAATCACGAAGAAGCTAGTGAGGAGTTGCTTGAACAAACAGCCGCTACCTCTGGATAAATCTCGTCTCTGCTGCTCTCCAAGTCTGCCGTCACGTCTTCTCTCTTCTACGTCCTTCCCGTCGCGCGAGTACTCTACGTTTTCCTTCTTTTTATTCTGCCGTCAGCGTCTTCGTGTGCTCTCCTCCTTTGGCCGTCACATGTGTTCTCCTTTTATAGATATCATGTAGGTTTTTCTTTTTCTTGAATTGCTATGGGCCCACGCCTTTAATCCTGATCCATGATATCTCATTCTTTATTATTCCTTTCAAAAGGTATATTGTAGCTTTTTTGATTTTTGGCTTCTTATGCGTATCTCCAGCAACAACACAATCAATTTCATAAATCCTTTCCTTGCGTGGACCCTACGTCTTCAATCTTCCACAATAACATCCTGATAAATAATTGCTGCCATAGATCCTTACTTCATGCTACTTTTTCATCATTTTCTTTTAATAAATTATCCACTGCAAAATAAAATAACATAGGATATGAAATAGATTTTATATTAACATATGTTTTTATCATGTAATTAAATAAAAGATAGAAAAATATAAAATATAATTAAATAAGTATAAATTAATAATAAATTCAATCTATAATATCTCAAAATCTATACTTATTTAATTATAAAATATATACTTATCAGATAGTGCATTGAATACTGACTTTAATGATAGTGAAGAAGTGGATGAAAGTGATATTGAGGTGGTTAGTATACAATGTAGAGAAAATACAAATGAAGAGGATGAGAGTGAAGATTCAGAAAGTCTTGATGTTGAGAAAGAAGTTAGAGATGAAAATGAAGGAGGAGATAGATGCATTAGGAATATGTTTCCATTACATAGGATGTTAAAAAATATGAGTGAATACAAGTGGGAGGCAGGAACCCTTTATAACACCAAAGAGGATTTTAAAGAAGCCATGTAATACCCCAGATTATTATTATTATTATTGTTAATAATAATAATAATAATAATAATAAAGATATTAAAATTAAATAGGTTGTTGCATTTTGATCATTTAACCATAAGGTTTTAAATTTATATTTGTGTGAATGTACTATAAAACACTTTTGGAAAAAAATGGAAAAATAAAAAGATTGCTTTCACTAAATTATGATATTACCACCATAAATCATCCGGTATAGAGAGCTTGTTTCATTTGGTGATAAAATGCAGGAAAATAAATGTCATTATTAATTGTTTGATATTAATTATATTCCTTTGAAATTTGAAAATTATTTCATAGTTTTATATCTAAATTACTATTAAAGCGATAATTAAGAGTATAATATTTATTATATATATATCTTTAAAATCCTAGGTGTTGGTTTTATATAATTCACTGATTGTTATATATAGTGTTCCCACCTGATTTATTATAGTAATAATATAGTAATAATTATAAATAAATTTATAAATAAAAATTAATAAATTTAAATTAGAATTTAATAAGTGACTTATTATTTTTCTTCATTAGATTAGTAATAGTAAAAAAAAAGAAAAGAAAAACAAAAACAAAAAGGCCCAACCCACAAAGCCCAGCTCATAACTAAACCCTAAGAGCCTAATTATAAGTTAGGTTTAGCCGCCTAACTTTAGTCATCGTTCATTAGCTCCCTCTTTGAAAAAAATCCTTTGCGGCAGAGCTTCCCTTCTAGGAGTTTAGCAACCACGGAGATCAGGTAATCCTAATCCCCAGGACAATAACTTTGAATATTCGTTTTCCTTGTAGGTTTCTTATGTTGGAATTATATTTGATATATACATAATACTTCATACCTTTCGTTTTGCAAGATAAAAATATATACATATGTTTATTGTTTTGTCTTTTGTGAATCACCATCCCGTACGTGTATACCTCTGCGTGAATGAGAATGGGTAATTAATTGAATGGAGTTGTGTCTTGTTGTGAATCATCTCCCTGTATGCCTGTGCGAAGTTCCTGCGTGAATGAGAAGAGGTGAAATAATGAATTTTGAGGTGGGGCCGTGTGGCAATTGGAATGATTGAATGAGATTCATTAATTGAATTAAAGAATTGATGAATGCAGTTTATGCATTTATGCGTCTCTGTTCCTGCGTTTTTTTTTGTACATACAATTGCATGGGTGACATGAATCGAACTCTGGTTACAAACTAAATGATCATTAGATACCTATAAAAGACGAACAAGACAGTATCATCGGAGTGTGATGCTTAGGGAGTAGTAGCTGCTCCTATTTATGTCGTTGAAATTCTTAGATATTCCTAAGAGTGTTATATATTAAAAATTAAATTAAATAAGACTCATCTGTTCATAAAACAAGATAAAGCAGTGGAGTCCCTTACTTTATTTTCATTTGTTTATATATATATATATATATATATATATATATATATAGAGGTTTAAATTATAGTCCTAGAACCCTATAGTTCAGTTTGAGAAAACTCACGAGCTCTCATAAAGAGTTATAACTCTTGAGTTTGTGAAATTAAGATCAACCCTTTCTTGTAGGAGTAAAAAATTTTATTATTATTGTTACAGATATCTGAATACACCTAATAAAAATAATTTAGGAATTTTATGAGTCTAAACTACTTATAATAAATTAGCAAGTGGGAGGATAGCTTTGGGATGGTACCTCCCAAAGTGATGAACACACCCTTAGGCTTTATGCCTCTGATATGTTATTTGATGTGAACCGATTATATCCATTCTTCCCAAAGTGGTGCCTGGCAGGATATCCGGGGCACTAGTAGCAACTTTAGGAAGAGGTGTGCACATTAGGAAGAATATGAATTATGGCCAATTTGATGATGATTTGTGACTGGCAGGTTTCCAGGTCACAGGGTAGACTGACAGGATATCCGGGTCTACCATGATTCTTTTCCCACTAAATAGACTGACAGGATTTCCAGGTCTAAACAAAATTTAAAATGATAATGATTAAAGTTTGATGCAAATATCAGATGATATATATATATATATTTGCTTTGATTAACAAATTTGTGCCAGACACCTTATGATTATACAAATATACGATATTTTATCTTGTAAATATTTTATTTTAATTTTATAATTGTTTTATTTTATTTCAATTGATTTAAAATTATTTATTTATTTACTTAATTATTTTAGTTTATGTTATATTATCTGTTCTTAATTAGGATTACCAGCATTTGCTGATGTGTGTATTCTTGGGTTGCGATGATCCTTCGGGGGAACAGAATTTCAGTGAACAGGTTTCAAAGATTGGGGCTAGCAGTGAGAAGTGAGGATGACGGACAATAAACTTTAATTATTTACTTTCTTTTATTTTCTTTTATTTATTTTTATTTTTTTTGAACATTCGGATTAAGTTTAGATTTATTTCATAAAATAAGAAGCCTTGCACTTGTCCCATACAAGTGCGACGGTGACACCTTCCCGAAGTGGTTTATTTTGGATTTTATTATTATTTATGAAAACTATCGACATTTTATGTTATTTTAATTCTAGAAATTCAGGGGCGTTACAAGCCATAACCTCATATGCTGTGCATACTGGAAAAGGCCTTAAGTTTATTAAAAATGATAAGGAAAGGATTAGAGTAAGGTGCAAGTCAGATTGTGATTGGAAAGCGTACTGTGCAAAGTTAAAGGGAGAAGAAACATGGCAATTAAGGATGATCAATGACAAGCATACATGCAATAAGGGGGTGAATAATAAATTGTTAAAATCTAAATGGCTGAGCAGGAATATTCAAAAAATTGTGAAAGAAAATCCCAAGTATAAATTAAATGATATTGTTGAAAGATCTAAGAGAAAGTGGAATGTAAATGTCTCCAAGGTAGTGGCTTCTAAAGCAAAGAAAGAAGCATTGAATCACCTTCACGGGTCCTTCCAAGAACAATTTCGACGATTGTACGACTATTGTCATGAGCTAAAAAGGTCTAATCCTCACTCTACAGTGTTGTTAAAAGTAGATAGGCCACCTGACTATGATGCAGAGATTGATGCTTTGTTGCCATCTAGAAACATGCTCCCCAAATTTGAAAGGTTATATACATGCTTTGAGGCTTGTAAGAAGAGTTTCTTCACTTGCAGACCAATTATTGGATTGGATGGATGTTTTCTTAAGGGGCCATATAAATGCCAACTATTGGCCGCGGTCGGGAGAGATCCTAATGAGCAAATGCTCCCTATTGCTATTGCTGTTGTAGAGGCAGAGACCAAAGATTCTTGGTCTTGGTTTCTATCTAATTTGATTGAAGACCTCAGTGGGACAAATAAATGCAAGTCCTACACCTTTATTACAGACCAACGAAAGGTAAATTTCATTCTATCTACTTTTTAAACTTTGTATTTAACATATAGTATTTAAATATAATATTGTAATGATTTTATAGGGTCTATTACCTACTTTTGATGAGCTCTTACCTGGAGTAGATCATCGATTTTGTGTTCGGCACCTATACAACAACTTTAGAAAGCGATTTCCAGGAATAAATCTAAAAGATAAGATGTGGAAGGCAGCCAAAGCTACCTACCTGCAGGCGTGGGAAAGAGCAATGAAAGATATTCAAAAAATTAATGATGATGCATATAAGTATCTCATCAAAATTCCTCCCAGATTTTGGAGTAAGTCTCGATTTTCCTTTGAACCAAAGTGTGATGTATTAGTAAATAATATGAGTGAAGCTTTCAATAGTGTCATTCTTGATGCAAGAGAAAAACCAATTGTGTCAATGTTAGAGCATCTTAGGATTTATTTCATGAATAGGTGGGCTGCTAATAGAACTAAAATGAATAGCTTTCAAGGTTCAATTCTTCCAAATATTAAAAAGAGATTTGAAAGAGAGGCTAAAGATAGTGGTAGATAACCACCTTCTTGGGTTGGAGATGAAAAGTTTGAGGTTTATGATGGACATGAGAGATTTACACTTGATCTAAATGTTAAAGAATGTAGTTGTAGAAAGTGGTCATTAACTGGCATCCCTTGTGCTCATAGCATAAGTTGCCTATATTGGTGGTCAAAGAACCCAGAAGATTATATATCCACTTATTATAGGAAAGAGGCTTATCAAGCATGTTATGAACCTATCATTTTTCCTACAAATGGCGCCAACTTATGGACAACAACATAATATCCAGATGTACTTCCACCAACATATAGAAAGACTATTGGTAGACCACGAATACCAAGAAAAAAGGATCCAAATGAAGAAAGGAAAGGAAAATCTAAGATGAGTAGAACTGGTTTTGCAGCAAAATGTTCAAGTTGTGACACCATCGGCCACAACAAAAGAAGTTGTAGGGATTCAAGCAACACTAGAAGTCATGATGTTCAAACAAATGCAAGAAACACTCAGCCTAGTGCCTTGAGTTTCACAATGAACACACAAACAAGTGTGCAGCCAAATGAGGTAAAATCTTTCACTTCAATTTTATAAGCTTTGGTTGGTTATAAACTTCCCTTTAGTAGTAAGATAAATTTTGATGCAGGGAACATCAACTCATGAAGCTTGACTTGTTTGGAAATGCAGATGAGACAGGTACAATTTTTGTAATTTTGTATTACATGCTTTAATATGTACAAATCATAATATGACTTGGCCAAATGCTTTAATGTAGGAGACTTTAAGTCAGCCTTCTATACAAAATCTTGGAAAAATGTGTCTTGGCGTACTCCTAGTTCCCATCTCATACAAAGACCAAATGTGAAAAGACAAATGACAATGGTAAGCAATACTCAAGCAACAACACCAAGCCAAAACTGATGCAACATCAAGTCAACTAATTGGAAAAAATGTGTCTTGGATTTATTTTACACTTACACTTTAGTCATCTTTTTCATGGCAATTGCTTTTGATATTTCAATTTCCTCTCTGATCTTCTTATATTTTAGACCATAGAATGTCCCACAAGTTAAATTTTGGTACTTTGATTTTTCTCTTGAAAACATGTAATGCAACCAGAATCTATATGGGAAACTTGCAGACACTTTAAACATGCAATGACCTATTAAATACTTCAGTCAATGGAACTTTCTCTTCATTGTTAACAAACATTTCACAATATAAACAAGAGACCAACATATATGGTTCAACAAAATTACTTAGCAAAATGCTCTTAATACAATTATCTCCAAAACCAGCGCAAAGAACACAAGATAATTCAATCGTTTTACAAAGAATCCCACAACACATGCGTGCTCAATTAACTCACTGAAAGATGTGTAATAGAATATGAGAATACAAAAATGATATTATTTTTCTTTTTTGGATAAAGATAATTGCCTAATACTCCTATCAAATAGGTGGTAAAATTTAAAATATAATTAAGAAATTGTTTCTATACATTGGTAAAAATGTACTCCCCGGTTCCCACAGCAGGAAACCACCTTACTACCATGATCCAGGTAATTTGACGAAATCATATGAAAGAGCAGCAGCCAACAAAGCTCATGCAATAATTATACTGCTAACAAAAGCATATAGGTAATTGTTGATCTGCTTAAAATGCAAATTGATTAGATGCGAGAGGCAAGATCAGCTAAAAGCATCTTAAGAGTCTCGTAGGTCATAAACAGATACCTAGCTATGCCAGGAACAACCGATAAGATGCGAGACCACAACATTAGGCTTAGCAAACATGCATAAAGGAATTTCACCATTAAAGGCATATTGTGAAGATACTTCTTTCTTCCATTAATAATTGCTTCAATTACAAATGACCCAAGTATGCCATCAGTATACATTAGAAAATGATTACACACATAGAGAATGTCAGGGGATCCAAAACCCAATTGAAAAAATCATAGACCACAAAGAGGGATAGCTAAAATCTAATCAAAGGATTAGCCCAGACAGCTTATGAGAAAATTATCATATACCATCGGCAAAAAAAAAAAGATTCAACCAAAAAAATTATCACCAATAGCAAAAATTATAGCATTTCCTACACAGACCCAACAAAAATTTCAAAGATTTGGCGCAATGGGAAAAAATCTCACCTTAATCTCCAGCCTTAACTCTGTTGACGATGCTGTCTTCCGCAACTGTTATCCCAGAGATGTTCTTCATATCTTCCCGTCCATCGATTTCTTCATCCATAAAAAAAGGGGATTATCAGAATAAAAAATTTATCATAGTCAGGAATTATTAGCAACTTTCTTCACCTTTGATGAACAATCTGGGTGATGGGTGACGTCTTCCACCTCGGAGACGGAGTTCACAAAGAAAGCTTGAAAACCATCGACTAGCTTTAGATCTTGTGTATTGCCAAAGTGGACGGAAGTTGCAGCTGTTTGCAGGTAAATGAGGAATAGAAGTGGAGGTGAAGTCGTTGGGTTCGAATAGGCATGTGTGTGGTTGAGGTGGAGAAGATGCTTGATTGCTTAGATTTTTTTTTTTTAACCAGATTTATTTTTATTTTAAAATATAAGCATATTAAATTAAAGAATTAATATGTAAGCATGATTTGTCAGCATTAAAATGTACAGTCATCCCTTAAAATTGTTATGTCAGCATTTTCTGTTAAACTAACCTAACGGTGTTAACATTAAAGGACTAAATGTACACTTTACAAACTTAAGGGACTAAAAGTATACTTGAAGCAAACATAAAGGACTAAAAATATACTTTAGCCTAGGTAGATTAATAATCAAACGATATATCCTTATGGAATAAGCAAACACTATATTCAAGAAAATATAATAAACCATACAATTAGTAACATAAAAAAAACAAAATTAATCATATGATGAGGAGATGGATTAAGAACTACAAATTATAATTGTTCATAAAATTCGCAAAAGTCTAATCATAGAGATTATATTATCCAAACGGAAATCAATGTAATACCCTAAAATTTGACTTTGGGTAAATATCATAAATTGGTAGAATATACCTATTGAAAATAGGTGAATATGAGGTCTCAAACACCTTGTATTGAATTTAATGTATTATTAGGACAATTTCTCCTAAGAGTAAATAATGTGTGAAAAGGTCCCTAAAACATTAGATAATTTGCAAATAGGTCCCTGAAATATTTATGGGTTATAAAATACCCTGAGAAAATTATGATAAAATCCTTAGAGACAATTAAATATTTATTAAAAATTAGAAAGTATGTTGTCTCTAATTTAGGTAATTTATTAAATTATTACATTGGAAAAATTAAAGGAGAAAAATCAAAAAGTATTGGGGACCATATCGGACCCCATGATTTTTAATATTATGTATGATGCATAAAATACCAATGTCAGCAAAATAGTTGTGAGATAATAATTATTACTAATTAAGAAAATTGTCAACAATTAGTAAGTGATTAATTAGATAATTTATGACTAATTGTTTAGACATAAGATAAAGAGAAAAAGGTGGAAATTGATTAAAATAAATATATGTATAGGTTTAACCGAAAATTATGAAGAAAAATAAACAAAAAATGAATTGGGAATTAAGAACAAATATCTAAGATATTTTGTAATTAAATAATATTATAATTGTGAAAAGCAAACATGATAAATGACCACGAATAGAAATAAAATTCTACCTAGACAACTAGGAACTAGGTTTCTAGAATCAGAGTATATTATAAACAAGTGAATTTTTATCTCGAAGTAGGATGTGTTTGAAGTCATTTCTGTAACCGATGAAGTGATCAGGAGATAAGGCTAAGAAGATATTTTGTGAAATTAGAATAGATAGTAAAAATGAGAACCGATGGAAAATAATTCATAAACTGGAATCCGAGGATAAGTTGGTAAAAACCAAAGTATATTATTAATCAGTGGATTTTTATCCAGAAGTTGACGCTGTCCAACGTTATTTCCGTAACCGACAGTGGTTGCCCGAAAATATTCGGCAGGCAACGGAATGTCTTTAATGAGACCAAAAATTTAGATAACCCAAGTATCTTGAAAGAGAAAGAAAAGATCTTTAGGACCTTGCTCCCAGAATTTTGAGATTTCCCAAGATTACACGATTAGGACACCGAACAGGGAACTTTATCAGATAAAGGCACATAAAGCAAGAGATGATGTAGTGCATGACATCATTTTGTTGACTTTGAAGGAAAAATGCTAGGTGTAAGGCCAGGATCGTGCTACCTTAAAGAAGTGCGATCCAACGGTCAGAAACTAACCAGACGAAGTTCAAAAGAACTACCAAAATGCCATCCACTTTTTCTATAAATAGCCTTCACCTTTCTCTTCATTCTTCACAAATCCTAGAGCTTTCTAGAGAGAGATTTTAGAGAGAAGGAGGAGTCTGTGGAAATAGCAAAGTGCCGGGTAAGTTCTTCAGTCCCTTGTCTTTAGTCTTCAGTTCTTTTGGTAGTTATAGTAGGAATGTTAGATAGATCTTTAGTTTTTCAAGTATGATCTAGATATCATGCTTTAGGGACAAATATGATATTTATTTCATAAATATGTTGGAAGAAGAGATATGTTAAAATCTTGGAGAAATAGAGTTAAAGTAGCGAAGCTCTGGCAAAATTCCACTGATTGGTAAGGGTAGGGGCAAAATGGTAATTTGTACCTAAAATGCCTGTTTTAATATCAAATATTGATAAATGTGATATTATCATTATAGGATATCAGTAATCTTGTTCTGCTGTCATTTCGCTGTTGTTCCGCTGTTTTCCGTCAAAAGTATAGTTTTCCGCCAACGTACTAAACGCTCGTCAACGAAGGTACGTTCGCGTACTGTAACACTAACTCTGATGTTTATGATATATATGTATGTGGTATGTGTGTTGTATGTATAGAATGTATATACTGTGGAGTGCATATAAAGGTTAGAGGGTAACTGTAATGCTGGGAGCGATATGTCTGTATGCTGGGAGCGAAATGGTTGCATGCTGGGAGCGAAATGGTTGCATGCTGAGAGCGATACATATGCATTGGTTGTGATAGATCGTTTGTATATGCTGTTGATGTTATGGTATATGTCGTCCATATATTGTGTATGTAAACATGAAGTTAACCGTTACCTGGGGTCCATATGCATTGGACCTTAGCTCTTAACATAGCGTCAGGATCAGGAGAATTAAGGACAGAGGAGAAGGGAAAGCAGCATGCTTAGAGATCCGGCAGAAGATTTCTTTTTGGATGTAATTCCTTTTTGATAACACTCGATATAATGTACCGTTATTGTAATTAGCCAGACTTATGGCTTTTTAAATCTAAATATATCAGTTACTCAGTCACTCCGATGCTCTACTCTGATGAAAATTTTTTTTTACTCCTTTTGAAAAATTGGGATGTTACAATCAATGTCTTGAAAATATAAATTAAATACCAAAACTTGGAATTCATAGAAAACAAGAAAAGATTAAACTAAAGAACAATTCCCAATTAAAGAACAGAGAATTTAAGCTACAAGATCCATCCTTAAGAGGAGGATTAATAAACCACACATGGTGATGGAAGAAGAAAGTAGTTGTGGTGTGTGGTCATGCTTGGAATGAAGCCTTAGGATCAATGGCTTGTTTGAAGGAGAAAAATGATAATCAAGATAATATAGTTTAAATGATTGCTCGAATATTTTCTTTTGCATGCATTTGAATTTGAACTTTGAATGAAGGATGATGAGATGGAGTGATATCTTGGAAAAGATAATGGTAAGATGGTGATTTAGCTCTTGATAATTGGAGAGATGATGACACCTGTGCTTTTCTCTAAGTATATTTAAGGAAAAGAATTGAATTGAATTCACAAGGCATAAAAACATATAATTTTTTGAATTTAATCCCTTTTTGAATTTAATCAATTCTCTCCTTTATTATGATACGTGACATCATGAGAATTGAGATTGATAATATCTTTTCGATTTTATAATGAATTATCTCTAATTAATTCTCATGATGACATGTGGCAACTTGTGGTTGAAAGCTTGGGTTGACTTGGTCTTTATTCTCCTTAGATGGTGCCATATGATAACTTGTAAGAAAAGAAACCATGGAAAATCATGGTTGTTAGAAACTCGTTTTATCACTGCGATTTTACGTTTTTACGATTTTTTTTCATTAAAACGATTTTACTAATTTTACAAACGTTTTTAAATTTTTACGATTTTTGTATGATTTTGTTACGTTACGATTTTACGTTTTACGATTTTTTATCCCTCTTTTGATTTTGCGTAAAAACTCGATTTTAACAACCTTGTGGAAAATGACCCTCACGCCTTTCATTAATTGTAATTGGCTATGTTTTTGCTCTTCATGGGTCATGAAAGACATACATTTGAGCTTAAGTTGTGCTTATAGGACACATTTAAGGAACTTAAGTAATAAGTTAACACATATGGATCTTAATTATGTTGTAATTGGCCCAAAAACAATATTAAGGCCTTGTTTCCTATGGATCCTTTTGCCTATACGAATTTTCACATTCTTTTTTATGGTTGATTGTCTTGTTTACTTTAATTTGTTAATTTCTCTACAATAAATACAACCAAAAAATACCTTCGTCCAAAACAATTTAGGTTTGGTAGAAAGGGCTAGTCCCTCATAATATAATGAACATAGGTTTAAATCCCTACTTTGAAAATGAGCTCATATTTATATTTAGTGCCCAACAATATTTCAAACATGATTGCCTCCAATTGAAGGATATCTGTTTTTAGAAAAAATAACCTTTTTTTTTTTTTTTTGCAATCATGTAATGAAAAGTGGTGACTGATATGATTTTTGTAATTAGTTATTAAAATAAACAAGTAAACTCACCGTTTTGAAATAGAGCAGGGTTGAAATTCTAAGCGTTTCATTACATAGCAAGTCATATTGATGGATTCGGGGTCAAATTGGTAGGATAGAAAGGATTGATGTTTCTAGCGAAAAAGATAGAAGTGGGAAGAAGAAGTGCTCGTGGAAAAATGTTTTCAAAATTATAGACAAATGGCTTCTGAATAATGCCGATCGGCCAGAACACATGAGGGGAAATCTGTGCACGGTGGCTACCATGATCTCAACCATAACTTTTCAAGTTACACTTTCCAAGAAGCGTCATCCAACAAGGTATAAGATCCAGCGATCTAATCTCAACTTCACTTCCAATTCCAACCTTGACATCTTCATCTAAACATGACGATCTCTTTTTGTTCGTCTTTGTGTGTTGACCTCATGGTTGTAAATAGAGTTCCTCTCAAACATAGATTTGTGATGTGGATGATATCTCTGGACATGAATGTGGCCGTGATGTAGTCTACAAAAGGAAATATGAATGAGAAAGAACATGTGTTGTGTGTTGGAATAGAGGACCTGTATTCGTTCTGATAGAAAACCTTAGGAATAAAATGCTAACCATCATCCTAAAAGTTTGACTTAATAGCATATGTCCATTCCAATTTTTTATATTCCAAATTGCACATAGGTTCACCAATCCCCTACAGCTTTGTGGTTTATCAATGCTAACTCTGATACCAAACTTTACAAACCAGATGCTAACAATTGTGGTAAGAGTTTAAGCTAATAGCCATTACCCACCCTAATTCCTTTTAAATAGATCAGACACGAGGCCACCTTTCAATTTGAGTGAGATTCAAACTCGTACTGGCTTTGATACCAAACCTTAATCTCCTATGAGTACTTTCTGGTTTACTAATGTTGGCTTTGATACCAAATCTTAAGAACTAAGTTCTAACCATTGTGTCAAAAGTTTAAGCTAATAACAGAAGCCTACCTAAATTTCTTTCAAGCTAGATCTGACATGAGTCTACCTTTAGATGTTACTCGTGCTGAGTCCAATAATAAACCTTAGGAACAAAATGATAATCATGATGTGAAAGTTTAAACCTATAGCAAAGGCTCACCTTAATTCCCCTTAAGCTAGATCAGACACAGGTTTACTTTAGATAGAAGTGTTATTAGGACCCATGCTGGCTTTGATAGCCAACCTTAGGAATGAAGCACTAACCATTACGTAAAAAGCTTTAGCTACTGGTAGAAGCTTTAGTGACGATATATATGGTGTGCTATTTCTCAAATAGAAGAGGAGTCTGGCAATTGCAAGCTTTGGGTAGAAGGAAATGTAAAATTGGATTTCTCAAATGGAAAGAATAGCTTGGCAATTGCAAGCTTATGGGCAGAAAAAATAAAATTGGTTCACGATTCTGGGATTTATGTTGGAAGCCTCCATTCTAACGTTTGAAGAAGAGCAAGTAATTACCTATACGGTAGGATTCTTGACCACCAACCTATTCGCAAATTACAGAGTTAACCAGAAAGTGTTCCCTTTTACCATCCTTAGGAATGAAACGGTAGCCATTGTGCCAAAAGTTTTAACTAGTATCAGAGAACCACTCTCAATTCCAACCAATATTTTTAGGATACCATCCTCAATCATTTCCAGTTTTGAATGTTAATTCATCTCATTTCAGGGCATAATGAGGCAGTGGATTGGATATCTCTCAACTCCAATTTGGCAAGTGGTTTCTTCATTCTAGTTCATAATCTTCAGGACTCAATCTGCGACCACAAGGTATTCCTTATTTTGCTGTATGATTGAGTATATAACACTGTAGTTTTCTTTTTATGACTTTCTGATTATGAACTACGTTAAGTATACAAGAAGGTATCTTTCAAAGAAACAAATGATGAAAGCCTAGTCTTGTATGGATCTTTGTACAAGCTATGAAGTATATCCAACATTTTGAATGTGACAATGAGGCTTGAGGTATCTATATCTGGTAACGAATACGCATACCGAATAGCTTTGCAGGACCATTCTTTACTTGTGGAATGATAGTACTTAGAAGATCTTAAGCAATTCATTAAATAAAATATGAATGAATTAAAAAAATAAAACAATATCAATATTCTTATGATGATATTATTAATTATTAAATATTTATTCTTGTTGGAAGAGGAGAACCTTTGCGCTCTAAATCTTTATAAGGATTCTACCTTTGATCAAATAAAAAAATATATTTATTCTTTAATTTTCAGTTAATATAAATAAAATTCTGAAGCGAAACTAAGGTGCCCTTCTAGTTGTTTTTGTTAGAGTTGAAGGCTGTAAGGCCCATAATTTGACGCCAACTTGTTTCATTATCAAAACTATATTTCTAATGAAAAACATGGTTACGGGAATATAATAGACCTGTCTAGGCCCTACAAAACTCAATAATAGAGACCTATATTGCGTAGATTTTTGTTTGGAGTTCATCCATAAATGAGCATTATCTCGACTTTTCACTTAATAATTCATTGTTTGGGAATTATTAATTCGATTTAAATTTCTTTTACGACCAAATCTTTGTTGGGAACCGTCTTATAGGAGGCTGCTGATTGATAACCACTCCGACTAGCACAAAATTATATGCGGCGTATCACACCTTCACTACAAAAATAATATCTTGATCTTAAATATACGATAAAGTTTGTAGTGTAAATTGTACTATAAACTTTGTTCTATATTTAAGACCGGAGGTATATTATATTATAATTCTGAGGATAATTATGGAAAATGACTTTTATGTATTTATATTACTATTAATATCATAATTTTTATTTTATAAATATTTTATTTTAAATATTAAATTTATTAAAAAAATATAACGAATTTTTAATCTTTCTAACATGATTACCAATGGAATTTGTCATGGAAATTACCCACGAAAGGAAAGCGTCCAAGTTATGCAAGTGCACGTGAGGGCAACTCAACTCATAGTTGGGAGCAAGAAAAAAGAGAGAAGCATGGGGGTTGTCATTGGGGGTGGAAACAAGCCAGGTCAGACTAGACTTCACCCTTAACAGGTCAGGTCTGTTCTGTGACATACTAGTCTGAGCCTGGCCTATGGACTATTACCGGCTTATTTTTTGGCCTGGGCCTGGCCCGTATGTAAGTCTGGCCTGGGCCTGTGGCCTATTAAGGCCTTTTTTTTTTAATTTAATTAAGCTAACAGGCCATAGGCCGAAAACAAACCTACTTTAAACAGGCTAAAAACAAGTCAAAATTACGTAAATTAATACTAATAATATAAATAACAGGCCACAGGCCGAAAACAAGCCTACTTTAAACAGGTCAAAGTTACATAAATTAATACTAATAACACAAACAAGACGGCCTGACAGGCCTAAAAGGCCTCTTATCAGGCCTGGGCCTGGCTTGTTAAGAGAAAACATGCCTCATAATAGGCCTTGGCATGGCCTTTTAGCCTGACAGGCCATACTTGACCAGGCTTTTAGCAGGCTAGGCCATAAGCCCCTGGTCTTTTTCCACCCCTAGTTGTCATAACCCTGAGGAATGAGGATGAGATTTGGCTTAGTTCTGTTGCATGAAACTGCTCCGTTTTGGCGCAGTTTTGGTGTAGTTTCATGCACCCATATCCCTTTTCTCTCTCTTTTTTTTTTTTTTTAAAAAAATTTCAAGCACTACCGGATAGTAAAAAGATAATTCAAGATACTGAATGACATTAAAAAATTTTTTCATGATCTTGAAAAATTATTTTAGGATCATGAAAAATATTTCATGGTACTAAAAAAAATATTTAAGGGTATTGAATGATATTAAAAGGATACTTCAGGATACTGAAAAAATAATTCATGATCTTGAAAAAAATTATTTTAGAATCTTAAAAAAATATTTTAGGATCGTGAAAAGATATTTCAGTGTACTGATTGATAAATGATACTTCAATATACTAACTGGTATTAAAAAAAAAAAATTCACGATCTTAAAAAATTATCTTAGTATCTTGAAAAAATATCCTAAAACATATTTTTAGTAGCAATCAATATCTGAATTATTTTTTTAAGACCCAAAAATAATTTTTTTAAGATCATGAATTATTTGTTCAGTATCCTGAAATATTCTTTTAGTACTAATCAGTACTCTCAAATAATTTTTTAAGAACATAAAGAATTTTTTTTAGCACTGTTCAGTTTCCTAAATTATTTTTTTACCGCTCACAGTGCCTGAATTCTTTTTAAAAAAAGAAAAGAAAAGAAAAGGTATCTGGGTACATGAAATTGCGCCAAAACAACACAGTTTCATGCAGCGATCTGTAGTGGACCTAAGCCAAATCCAAAAAGATGCTGCTACCTAATATATGACTAAATCTTGCTTTCTTTGTTGGAAAAAAGAGCACTGTTCCTTTCTTCCATCACAATCTTGCCTTCTTTTCTTTTCTCAGGCTGAACTTCAACACAATATGTCCCTCAATCTCCTCATTGGGGGTCCTCAACCCCTCCTCTTTTTCTATCTATCTCATCATTGCGTTTTGACCAGGGACTTTAGGTTGGATTTTAACTGTTTTCTTTCTCCAGAGACAGACCTGAGAGTGGAGTGAGAATGGACATAAAGAGACCAAGCCGCGAATTGAACCAACTGGGACCTTAAATTTTGGATGAGGAAGAGAGAGAGAGAGAGAGAGGCGATCGCGGAGGAGGGAAGGAGATGGGCACCACCACCATTGATGATTTTCCATCGTCTTCGGTCTTCTCTTCACCACCATCAGAGCTTTCGATCGGCTTCTCTCTCTTAGATCTGTTCACTATCAATCAATATTTCCATAGTCTCATGTCCAACGTCATCACCACCATCACTGTTGGTCTCCACCTGTTCTTTGACTTCATGCAAAGCATCATCATCATTGTCATTCTTTACCCTCCTTCCTCTAGTTTCCAGTTTTTGGTGAACTGAACAGGAGGAGAAAAACAGAGTTTCAAGCTCGATTTGTAGTGGCCTTTACCTTTGATTTTGAACTTTCTCTGCTCTGTTCGACTTTCACTTCATCACCTTCTCGTCAAGTCTTCGTTCATCACTCACCATCGCTGTTGGACCTCCATCCTTCCTCCACCTCCATCTAGCCCCAGAGAGTGAGAACGGAGAGCTTGAAAACCATTGTCCCTTCCTCTCTCAAATACCATCACCTCATCCTTCTTCAACCACCATTGTTGCAAAGCTTGAGCATAAAAGACACAGAGTAGAGCCGTTGACTCACCATCGCTGTGCAAGTTTTTCGTCAACCTTCTTCTCTGCTTTCATTCCACCACCATCAGTATCCCCTTTCTCTTTCTTCTTCTAGAGCACCGACATCTACTAACCATCGAAGCACCATCGCCACTGTTTGGCCTTTCTCACTTTTTTTTTTTTTAATTTTTTTCTCCACCGCGAGCTGGGATGAAACTTTGATGAGTTATTATCGGTAATTTTACTCCACTTTTATAATCACATAATTACTTTTACGCTTAAAAAAGTTATTAGTATTGGGTACACTTTTAGAAAAACCACATGTGTATTTCTACACATTCACCCAATTTTTTTTTTTAAACCAACGTATAGACAACCAATAAAAGCTAATTAGAGACAGTAAAATTTAAAGGGTGTGTTTCAACATTGAATTCATTACTGCAGGAAGACCCAAGAATGTTGCAAAAATACTTGGCTATTATTCATCCCACATGTTCATCTGGAATTGTGGACTTTAGGGGCAGTTTTATGATGTGTTTTAATTACTCCATTAAGGGCTTACGTATCCCTTAATGCCAAATGCCAATGTGCAATTGGTTTGCCAATTAATCAAGATGGATTTGTGCATTAACCATCAAGCTTTATCACATCTTCTTGGCCCTAGTTATTTTTGAAAATGATGTCCCCAATATATGTCTTTTACTACCCTTTATCAAGTTGAAAATAATTGCACAAGTTCGATAATATTTGATTAGGCATTTTTCCTTTACTAGGTATGTGTAATTTTAGCATAAATAGCCTTAATTATTATGCATTTAATCCCCTTAAATATCTATTTAATTTTGTTGTCATCTACCTCTTATCTTTAGGCTAAATTATAGCCCTATTTGGTAGTTATAAGGATTTGACCTTAATCTCAATTAACTCAAATCCATTAATCCAAGACTTGCTGTTAATTAATAACAATTTGACAAATTGTCTCTTATTCCCTTTTTATGTCTCATATGGTTTGGTAACAACCATCATTTTATGTGATTTTTTTAGCACAATAATAACCCCTAAATGGTCTCATTAATTAACCATTAGTTAATTAATTCCGAAGTGAAATTTGGATAAGAATATAATCAATAGATTATAATTCTTTGAGATACATATTAAACTTTGTATTTTTCTAATCATTTACCAAAATTACAAGGTTTATGATAATTGAGAAAATTAGGGTATTACAAGGAGAGTCTACTTCTATAAGAATATGATCGTTACCAAATGGTAGGAAAGACTCTTTAATGCTCGTTTGTACTTGCTTCACTTCTTGTGCTTATGTAGGAATAGATATCGAAGGATTGGAAACATCCACTTTTGAAGTGACATTTGTCTCTTGAGCTTGGACTTCTTTTTCTTCGATTTTCCCATCATCATTGGAGGTACATGACTATGGAGCTCCTTCTTCTGCTTTGGTCATTATCTATAGCACATGGTCAACAAATGCCTTGATGAATTTTTGAATGTCCTCCATTTCCTCAGAGAGTCCAAGAGCCTCCTTGAGCATGAATAATTTTTTTATGCCGGACCTTTAGTTGGTCATACCTTCTTTTTAGGGTAAGGGTTTGAGCATCCATATATGGCAAGGTGAGGAAGGTATCAAGTATGGAAGGTTGAGGAGTAGATGATTGAGGTGGATGTTTGTGGCAAGTTGGACTGGGTTGGAATGAAAGAGGAGGTTTATGAAGTGGTGGATGACATGGTTGGAATGAAGGAGGGGGATGGTAAGTAGAGGGTTAATGATATTGTTGAAATGGAGGTTGGTGGTGTGGTTCACGTAATGGTCTTTGTGGTGGATAGATAGGTTCAAGGTATGGTGTGGTTCATAGGGTGGTTCACATGTGGAGTGATCGAGCGTACTTTTGTCGTTAAAGTGATCAATTAAACTAGGTCCTAATTAATTATGCAGTTTAAGGTCAACCTAGGTCATTCTCCCAAGGAGCAAGCTGTGGGTTTTCTTTAGGACTAATTTTCAAGTGATAAAAGATGCAATAGAATGTAAATGGACCTAAACTAGAATGCAAAATACTACTACCTATATGCAATTAACTAACTAAATGTAATAATGCAATTGACTCTTAAACCTATATAAGAATGAGACTAATCTATATGAGTTGAATGCAATTTTTGGGGGGTTTTCTTATGAGAAAATAATTAAAATCTAATAAAAAGATTGATTAAATGCAAATAAAATAATAAAGGTCTAGTTCAGTTATGATGACGAAGGGGACAACTTAGGAATTGCATGGAGTTAACTTTCTTAACCTAAATCAATTAATTAGACCCAAGGGAGATTAATAAATTTAATTACCCAATTGAACATGGGAAACCCTCTAGTTCATTAACACATATTTCACTAGAAAACTCATAATGAAATAAGCGGTGGCTAATTAAACCCATTAAAAACTAAACACAAAATAATTTTGGAAATCTTGTTTACAATTATCTAATTGAACAACCAGATAATTCATCAACCCAATTAAATAATTAAGATGATAAACCAAATTAACAATTAAATTAACAACGAAAACTCAATTACTAATTTAATTGACAATTTAAAGGTTGCAAACAAGAATCTAACATTAAGCATAAAACCTTAAATTCTCAGTCTAATCCAGAAGAAATAAGTTTACAATCTAAAACTAGATTGTTCTCAATTAACACAACTCGGAATCATTTAAAACTAAATTATTTCAAGTCTTGAATTAAAAAGATAAAAAGAACAAAACTCCCTTGTGGTCTTCATGTGTAAGCCCTAGGCCTTAGCCTCCTCCATGCTCCTCCCAAATTACCTCCCAAGAGAACTTAAGCTTCCATGGATATCCTCCTTTCTCCAAAGGCCAAACACGTCACTATCATGATGAATTTGCCAATGAGATCAGCAATCTGTGCGTCAAGGAGAATGAAGGGAAGTAATTAATTCGATTGTGGGGTCCCTGCGTGAATTGGAATGGAAAGGGAGAATAATTGATTAATTCAATTGCCTTTGCCTTCAACTTTTCCGTCTTTCTTGCGGTGTGATGATCTTGCGGCTTCGTCTGGTGTTTCTTCAGCGTCTGCGGCTTTGTGGCGTGATTATTCTCTCCGTCTGATGGTCTCCTTGTGCTAGGTTAATTAAAGAGGAGGAAGAGAGGGCTTTTAGGGTATTAACTTGAGCCCAATAAAATTCAAGTAGTCCCCTAAAATTTCACCATTGGATTTCTTTTAGCTATCCTGAAAAATCCTGCACCATAGGATCTTATGAAATCACTATCTATCATATATCAAGAGATATTATTTAATCAAAATATTAATAATTTAATAATCTAAGCTCAATATCTTATAATTAATTCATATTTATATTATTTCCTAAAATAGGCTAACAATCTAAATATTATCTAATAATTCCAAATTAGCCTAAAATAATCCCCAAAATAAATGAAATAAGGTGGGATAAAAATATGAAAATTGGGATTTATCAACTCCCCCACACTTATCATTTGCACTCCCGGGCAAAACAAATTAAGACCAAGGGAGGATAAAATAAAAGCAAAACTAAAACTAAACTAAACTAAACCAAAACTTCAAAAAAAAAATGAATGTTCCAATCACAAGTAATAAGAAAACAAAAGCATTTCAACACTTATCATATCCAAGTGATATTTTCATAAATCAAGGAAACAAACATCATGGCAATTTACTTGACAAAGGGGAACCTAAGCTAAAAATCCCTCACCAAGGATAATGTGTATGTCACTCTTCTCTCTCAAAAGTGTATAGGTTTATGTTTACACTCAAATCCATCCCTACCTAGTACTCTTTCCATAGGCTTGACAAGAATCTAAGTTCTCCACCACTAATAAAGCAAGTGCATGCATAAATCCAAAGGACTTTTATTAGGTTGTAGTGGGGCTAATGTTAAGAAAGAAAGGGCAAGTGTTTGGAAAAACAAAGTTAAATATCTTAAAAGATGAAGAGAATGATAAATAGAGAATGTGGGATGCAAGAAACCAAACTAAATCTAAATCGAGTCATCATTCTTTTGCTCTTTTTTCTTCCTTTCTTTTTTTTTTCTTTCATATTTTTTTCTTTTTCAATTTCTTTTTTTTCTTTTTTTTTTGTTTTCTTTTATTTTCTTTTTTTTTTGTTTTTTTGTTTTTTTTTTTTGAGGTAACCTACCATATTTTTCACAACGACCCAGTTCCTACTTTTATGCATGTTCTTCCATTCACAACAAATATAATGCAATTCTCTTCAACTCTCAAGACATTCAAAAGGGTGGATTTTTTTTATTGACTATGGGTGTAGACAAACTAGAAGGAATATAGGCTCAAGGGGCTAAACGAATGACATATGTATGAAAAGGGTAGGCTTTTTGGCTTATCTGGCTAGAATGAAAATGAATGCCTTTATCATTTTTATAAATACACATGCAGAAAATGTGGCCTCAAATAAGATTCAAATCAAGTTCTAGATCAAGTACAGAGATAGGGGTACACACAGAAAAAGTATATTAGGCTCAAAATCTCACTAGGTGTATATGATCATTAGCCTAAATTCACCAAAGTCAAATTCATTGCCACTTAGTTCACTAACTCAAAACATGATCAATCACTTTTCAAATAAAAATGCATCATACTAAAGTTACTTAAAACTTGAAATTTTCACATTCAACACAGTTGATCCCTCCCCCACACTTAAACATTGCACTGTCCTCAATGCAAAACGGTCATAGTATATCACAAAGACAAGTAATACGTGGCGCTACTCAACTCAGTAATATGACAATGAGTAATATGACCAAGCAAAATAAAAGAGTGAAGGAAGAAATACAACCGGGGTCTACGTGGTGTTACGTAGTGTAGCAGCCTCCACTGTCTGAGTGGAGAATCCATCAAAGAACGGCTTCAAGCGGTGTCCATTGACAGTGAAACATTTTCCATTTGGTTCTCTTTTGATCTTCACAGCTCCATAAGGGAAGACATCAATGACAATAAAAGGTCCCTCCCATCTCGAGCGGAGCTTTCCAGGCATGAGTTTCAATCGGGAAACATATAGTAGAACTTTTTGGCCCACTTGAAATTCTCTCTTCATAATGAGTTTGTCATGGATTGCTTTAGTTCTTTCCTTATAAATTCTAGCATTCTCATAAGCTTCTCTTCTTAACTCTTCAAGCTCTTGCAATTGCAACTTCCTTTCAATACCAGCACTAGTAAGATCGAGGTTGCACCTTTTAATTGCCCAGTATGCCTTGTGCTCTACCTCCACTGGCAAATGACATGCCTTGCCATAGACAATCCTATATGGAGACATACCAATTGGACTTTTATATGCTGTGCGATACACCCAAAGTGCATCATCGAGCCTTTTACTCCAATCCTTTCGGTTAGGTTGCACTGTCTTCTCTAAAATGAGCTTGATTTCTCTATTGGAGAGTTCTGCCTGACCATTTGTTTGAGGGTGGTATGGGGTGGCCACCTTATGCATCACCCCATATTTACTTAATAGGCTCTGAAAACTCCGATTGCAAAAATGAGTTCCTTGATCGCTAATGATGGCTCTAGGAATGCCAAACCTGCAAAGAATGTGAGATCGAACAAAGGAAACCACTACAGAAGAGTCGTTAGTACGAGTGGGGATTGCTTCAACCCACTTTGACACATAATCCACAGCCAACAAGATATATAGGTAACCAAATGAAGTGGGAAAAGGTCCCATGAAATCAATACCCCAAACATCAAAGACTTCACAGAATAATAAGGGTTGTTGGGGCATCTCATGCTTCCTAGAAATATTACCCACAAACTGACACCTGGAGCACTTCTTACAAAATTCATGGGCATCACGAAATAGACTAGGCCAAAACAATCCACTTTCTAAAACTTTCCTAGCAGTACGTTTGGCACTAAAATGTCCCCCACATGCAAGAGTATGACAAAAAGTTAAGACAGACTCAAATTCAACATCAGGAATGCATCGCCTAATAATTTGATCACTACAAATATGCCACAAGTAAGGATCATCCCATATGTAGAATCTAACATCTCTCTTAAACTTATTCAATTGATGTTTATTCATGTCAATCGGCAGAACAGATGCAACTAAATAATTAGCAATATCAGCATACCAAGGGGTAGAAACAACAACCTCACAAAGCCTTTGATCAGGAAAGTCATCTAAGGGTGAAGATGTTACCGCAGGTGTTTCAATCCTACTCAAATGATCAGCTACCATATTCTTTGCACCACTCTTGTCACGAATCTCCACATCAAACTCTTGTATAAGAAGTACCCACCTAATGAGGCGGGGTTTGGAGTCCGGTTTCTTAAACAAGTATTTGATAGCTGAGTGATCTGTAAAGACAATCACCTTTGTGTGAAGGATATAGGATCGAAATTTCTCTAGCCCAAAGACGATTGCAAATAGCTCTTTCTCTGTGGTAGTGTAGTTAGCTTGAGCAGCATCTAAAGTTCTAGATGCATAGGCTATGATATGTTGTTTCTTCTCTACTCTTTGGGCAAGAACGACACCTAATACATAGTCAGAAGCATCACACAAGAGCTCAAATGGAAGGCTCCAATTAGGTGGCTGAATGATGGGGGGTGTAGTGAGTTTCTCCTTCAACTCGTCCCATGCATACCTGCAAGCATCATCAAAAACAAAACCCACATCTTTCTGCAATAAACGAGACAATGGCAATGCTGTCTTACTAAAATCCTGGATAAATCTTCTGTAAAATCCAGCATGCCCAAGAAAAGAACGTACATCTTTCACACATGAAGGATATGGAAGAGAGGAAATAATATCAACTTTAGCTTTATCAACCTCAATACCCTCATGTGAAACAACATGGCCCAAAACAATTCCTTTCTTAACCATAAAATGACATTTTTCAAAATTCAACACAAGATTATATTGAATGCATCTTTCCAAAACCTTATCTAAACTAGTTAAGCATGCATCAAAAGAATCACCATAAATAGTGAAATCATCCATGAAAACTTCCATGCAATGCTCAAGAAAATCAGAGAATATGGAAACCATGCAACGCTGAAAAGTGCCTGGTGCATTACATAAACCGAATGGCATGCGTCTATATGCAAAGGTTCCAAATGGACATGTGAATGTAGTCTTATCTTGGTCCTCAGGTGCAATAGAAATTTGGAAATATCCAGAAAAACCATCCAAAAAGCAATAATGTGATCTATTGGCCAGTCTTTCTAACATTTGATCTATGAAGGGGAGGGGGTAGTGATCCTTTCTAGTTACCGAGTTCAGTTTTCTATAATCAATACATACTCTCCAACTGTTTTGAACTCTAGTTGGAACTAGCTCACCTTCATCATTGCGAACAACAGTAATACCAGTTTTTTTAGGTACTACCTGAACTGGACTTACCCAACGACTATCAGAAATAGGGTAGATTATACCTGCAGACAGAAGTTTAGAAACCTCTTTCTTTACCACATCAAGGATTAATGGATTGAGTCGTCTTTGTGGCTGTCGTACAGATTTGGCACCATCTTCTAGTAGGATTCGGTGCATGCACACATTTGGGTTGATTCCAGGGATATCAGCAAGAGTCCACCCAATAGCTTTTATCCGTTGCCTGAGTACTTCTAGGAGGCGGGTCTCCTCATTAGCAGCTATGTCGCTAGCTATAATCACAGGAAGTGTCTCGTCTTTCCCCAAATAGGCATACTTCAATGACTCAGGAAGTGCCTTTAACTCTAAGGATGGGGCTTGTTCAATTGAAGGTATGAGCGGCTTCATTTCAGCATCTGTCAAACTGGAAACCTGCATAACAGACTCACATACAGAAGAGCAAACTTTCCCACTTTGGGAAGCATCAGTAGAAACTGTAAGAGTAGAAGAATCACTAGTGCTACTATTAGGCACAGAAGCATTATGTTTAGAGTATCTCATATTCTTAATAGCATCAGTGAAAATATCAATATCAGCAACATCAAAGTCAGCACATGTGTCACAATTACCAATTTTAGCACATGAACAAGAGATACTATCATCTAAACCAGCAATATCACATGATCTACTAAGCATGCTCTCTTCAAGATCTTTAACAGAATCATCCATAATAGCATCAACAACATTAACATCTATTTCTGCATAATCATCAGGGGGATGTCTCATGGATTCAAGTACATTGAATCTAATAGTTTCACCAGCAAATTCTAGAGTAAGGCTACCAGCATGGACATCTATCATAGCTTTAGCAGTTTTAAGGAAAGGCCTACCTAAAATTAGAGATGAGTGTCCTTTCTGTCTAAACCGACCATCATCCATATCAAGAACATAAAAGTTTGCAGGGAATATGAAATCTTTTACCTTAACTAAGATGTCCTCTAGGACGCCTTCTGGGACTGTGCAACGTCTATCAGCAAGGGATGCAACAAGATTTGTGGGCTTAAGCTCTACACCATTGAGTTGATCAAAGACTGATTTTGGCATAACATTGATAGCTGCTCCCAAATCTGCTAAGGCATCTGAGAATTCAATGTCACCAATAGTGCAAGGTATGAGAAAGCTACCAGGATCCTTACACTTCACTGGCATTGGCATTTGATAAAGAGAAGAGACAACTGCCCCTAAGTCAACCTTGCCTTCGTGCTTAAACTTTCTCTTTGTAGTACACAATTCCTTCAAGAATTTTGCATATTTAGGTACTTGTGTGACTAAGTCAACTAGTGGAACATTGATCACCACCTTCTTGAATATATCATAGATTTCATTAGACACCTCAATTTCCTTCTTTCTCTTTTCAGCTTTAGCAACCACAGTAGGAAAAGGGAGGGCTTGTGTTACCACTTGCTTTACTTTATCATCCTTCTCTTGTTTTTCTGTGGGCACCACTTGTGTTTCTGATAAGGTGGGTTGATCCTGTGATGTGGAAGTAGAAGGATAGTCATCAGCAACTTCCTTGTCTTTGATGGTAACAGGATCTGCAGAGGTGATTATCTTTCCACGTCGGAGAGATATAGCATTAACTCCACTTATATTAGGATTCTGCTGAGTTCCAGCATTTGGATTGGTCACTACTTGAGATGGAAGCCTTCCTGAACCTTGACTTTGTTCATTACTCCGCATATTAGATAATTGACCAATATGAGTTTGAAGGCTTTGAATTTGTTGTTGTTGCTGTTGCTGTTGTTGCTGTTGTTGTATTAGGATCTTCATCATGGAATCCACCTTGCTTTCTAATCTTGAACTTTCATCTTGGATTGGTATTGATTGTCTAACTTGTTGAAACATTTTGTTACTAGAATTTCCACTTTGATTAAACTGTGCTTGTTGAGGTTGGCCATTTCCATATCGAAGATTTGGATGGTCACGCCATCCAGGATTATATGTATTGGAGTAAGGATCATATTTTTGGCCACCTTGAGTCATAGGTTTAGAAGGATATATTGCATTGCAAGATTCAGCTCCATCATTCAGGTAAGGGCAAGAGTCAGTAGCATGAGTGGCTAGAGAGCAAATAGAACATAGTGGCCCTATTAGAGCAGAAGAGTTGGGCTGTGAAGTAAAAGTAGTAGATGGTCCCATAGGATTGACCATATTAGAAGAATTTTGCATATTGAACATAGTCATTTTTTCCACAGCAGATGCAAGCCTATCAATTTTGCTCTCCAGGCGAGACTCAGAGAATAATCCTACCTCATTAACTTTTACTTGTTGTCTAGAGCCAAATTGTTGGCTATTCTCGGCTTTCCTTTCAGTCAATTCCCAAGCATCTTCAATAGTCAAGTGAAGAAGAGAACCACCAGCAGCTGAGTCTAACAAATCTCTTTCTAGAGGTAAGAGCCCTTCATGGAAGTATTGGATCAATAGTGTGTCCGGGATTTGATGATGGGGACAGCTGGAACACAATGTTTTAAAACGCTCCAAATATTCATATAAGGATTCCCCAACCATTTGTCGACATCCACTTATGTCTTTCCTAATAGATGAAGTACGAGAGGCTGGGAAATACCTTTCTAAGAATAGTTTCTTCAGTTGATTCCATGAAGTGATGAATCCAGGAGGTAATCGAAGCAACCAGTTTTTAGCAGATCCTTCCAAAGAGAATGGGAAGGCACGCATCTTAATTTGATCTTCAGTCACATCAACTGGTTTCATAGCAGTGCAGACCATGTGAAACATCTTCAAATGGTTGTATGCTTCCTCCCCTGAAACACCATTAAATTTTGGAAGTAAGTGTATCAATCCAGGTTTCAACTCAAAATTCACATTAATATCAGGATAATTTATGCACCAATTTTGAAAATGCAAATCAGGAGAAACCAATTCTTTAATGGTCATAGCAGGATCGACATTATGAGCATTTGCATTTGCATTTGCGTTTACATTCTCATTAGTATTAACAACAATATTATTACCATCCATATTGACAGTAGAATCAGAGGATTCAAAAATAGGATTAACAAAGGAACTATTGCCTATAAGAGTACTAGCTCTAGTTCTTCTTTGTTGATGAAATGTCCTCTCAATCTCAGGATCTAAGGCTAACAGTCTTTCCGAAGAGGACCGAGTCATGCAATAAATAACTACCTACGAAGTCACCTGAAAACTCAAACCTAAAGTCTAACCGTTGCTCCCCGGCAACGGCGCCAAAATTGATCGAGCGTACTTTTGTCGTTAAAGTGATCAATTAAACTAGGTCCTAATTAATTATGCAGTTTAAGGTCAACCTAGGTCATTCTCCCAAGGAGCAAGCTGTGGGTTTTCTTTAGGACTAATTTTCAAGTGATAAAAGATGCAATAGAATGTAAATGGACCTAAACTAGAATGCAAAATACTACTACCTATATGCAATTAACTAACTAAATGTAATAATGCAATTGACTCTTAAACCTATATAAGAATGAGACTAATCTATATGAGTTGAATGCAATTTTTGGGGGGTTTTCTTATGAGAAAATAATTAAAATCTAATAAAAAGATTGATTAAATGCAAATAAAATAATAAAGGTCTAGTTCAGTTATGATGACGAAGGGGACAACTTAGGAATTGCATGGAGTTAACTTTCTTAACCTAAATCAATTAATTAGACCCAAGGGAGATTAATAAATTTAATTACCCAATTGAACATGGGAAACCCTCTAGTTCATTAACACATATTTCACTAGAAAACTCATAATGAAATAAGCGGTGGCTAATTAAACCCATTAAAAACTAAACACAAAATAATTTTGGAAATCTTGTTTACAATTATCTAATTGAACAACCAGATAATTCATCAACCCAATTAAATAATTAAGATGATAAACCAAATTAACAATTAAATTAACAACGAAAACTCAATTACTAATTTAATTGACAATTTAAAGGTTGCAAACAAGAATCTAACATTAAGCATAAAACCTTAAATTCTCAGTCTAATCCAGAAGAAATAAGTTTACAATCTAAAACTAGATTGTTCTCAATTAACACAACTCGGAATCATTTAAAACTAAATTATTTCAAGTCTTGAATTAAAAAGATAAAAAGAACAAAACTCCCTTGTGGTCTTCATGTGTAAGCCCTAGGCCTTAGCCTCCTCCATGCTCCTCCCAAATTACCTCCCAAGAGAACTTAAGCTTCCATGGATATCCTCCTTTCTCCAAAGGCCAAACACGTCACTATCATGATGAATTTGCCAATGAGATCAGCAATCTGTGCGTCAAGGAGAATGAAGGGAAGTAATTAATTCGATTGTGGGGTCCCTGCGTGAATTGGAATGGAAAGGGAGAATAATTGATTAATTCAATTGCCTTTGCCTTCAACTTTTCCGTCTTTCTTGCGGTGTGATGATCTTGCGGCTTCGTCTGGTGTTTCTTCAGCGTCTGCGGCTTTGTGGCGTGATTATTCTCTCCGTCTGATGGTCTCCTTGTGCTAGGTTAATTAAAGAGGAGGAAGAGAGGGCTTTTAGGGTATTAACTTGAGCCCAATAAAATTCAAGTAGTCCCCTAAAATTTCACCATTGGATTTCTTTTAGCTATCCTGAAAAATCCTGCACCATAGGATCTTATGAAATCACTATCTATCATATATCAAGAGATATTATTTAATCAAAATATTAATAATTTAATAATCTAAGCTCAATATCTTATAATTAATTCATATTTATATTATTTCCTAAAATAGGCTAACAATCTAAATATTATCTAATAATTCCAAATTAGCCTAAAATAATCCCCAAAATAAATGAAATAAGGTGGGATAAAAATATGAAAATTGGGATTTATCATGGAGTTATATGGTGGTGGATAAGGTTCATGGTATGATCTATAGGGTGGGTGTGGTGAGTGATTAAGTTGGAATGAAGGTTGGTGTTAAGGTTCATGGTATGGATGGTAGGGTAGACCATGACATTTTTGATTAATTGGACTTTCATCTTGAATTCCTGATTTGACTTTAAGAAATCGCAATGTTTTTTTGAATTGAATTGATGCCTTAAGAGATAGACTCTTTCTTTCCATTTGGATCTCTTATAAAAGAGTGAGATTGAAAGAGTGAATATTGATTACCATTAAACCAAGCCATGAAAATTTAATACAATAAATTTCCAATGAATTACAAGATGACTTTCTAACTATAAACTATACAAGCTAAGAAAAGGAATCTAAGAAAATACAAATGCAAATGCAAAAGAAAAAGAAGTTTCAAAATGAAAAAAGATGAAAGAATGCTATGAATTAACTTGGAGACATAGTGAATTCAAACAAATAGGCTCAAAATCATATCAAATTTAATGCAAACACACCACACAGAAGCTACTAAGTCAAGACAATGCAAAAATGCAATGAATGCTATGCAAACTACCTAAATGCAAAAATAAATAAATAAATAAGAAATATTAAACTATATGCAAAGAAAAATTAAAAATGCAAAACTAACAAACTTCACATGAGAAACCCCTTGTCAAAAGTGAAGTTGACAATTAGATTACCTAGGGAGCCAATTACTTAGAGTTACTTAGGGGCTTGGATCCATGGGCCCTGTGTGCCTTATGTCCCAAGTTTGGTGCCGCCACTCCTAGGTTAAGATCCTTGATTATAGTCAATTAGTAAGGATCTCTCTTGGTTTTAGGTTGGTTAGGATCTGATGCGGATTCTAATACGGATTGCCCTTTGTTGGGCTGTACCATAAGTTGGCCTCATTATCGGGTCCGTAGCAGTTGCCCCTCAACTCGGTAGTCTAGGTCTCTGGGCTGCCGGGATGTACTGGTTAACTAACCCGGATCTTACTTCCGAGTCGTTCAACTTTTGTCTGAGTTTCAGTGAACTTTGGATTTATTCATATTCTGAATGTGGCTTGCCCTTAGATGTAGAGTCTGAGTTAATTCACTCTGAGCTCTATTCCTGTTCATGATGATTTGGATTTGTTGTGATTCTATCATCTAGGATTCCGGATTCACGTGTTATAGCGCCGGGTTCCCCCAAATCTAGATTATCGTGAGCGGGAGCCGGCTCAATTTGCTTGTCCTACATGTTCTATTTGATCTCGTATTTGTTTATCTCGGATTATGACGTATGCTTAATGAGCCAGGATATAATTTGAGGGGTCGTATATGTTTGAGTGATTTTTTCATTTCCTCTTATATCATCATAACAAATTGACAGCTAGCCACTCTCAATTGTCAGAAAGTTGAAACTGCCACACTTAGCCATCTGCGGTATTCGTATGCATTAAATACATACACTGTGCGCATTAAATGCCCACATCTTTTCTTCCGTGTCATCATTTCTTTTTTGAGTGAATTGTCTCTTTTGCCCTTGACTCTTCGAATTCATATCTTCAGCGGTTACCCTATATATACACCTTCTTTCCCCCTAACTTCTCTATTTGAACTTTTTCTCTTCGTTGCTTGCTCTATGAGAAAACCCTCCTTCCTCCCAAATTCCCTTTATTCGTCAGGTTCCTTGGCTTGTCTTTCCATTTCCACCCACCTTTTCAAGGATAGATATTTCCGCCATTCTTTTACCTTTGCTTTCGTTTTTTGTACGTTTTGTAGTTCTTCTATTAGTTTCTAGGATTGTGGGTAGATTGTGATAAGAGTTTCTGAGAAGTTATCAACTTTTGGGTTCGTTTCTTGAACACAAACCTTTGTTCTTATTTTCTGCTACTTTCTTTCTAGTTTCCTGCAACCTTTATAATGGTTGCACACCTGTAGTCTCCAACATATAATCGTCTTGTTGCCCTTTTCTTTCCTTTTACCAAGCATATAGTAGTGGTCTCCATTTGTCACTTGATATAGATAGCCCTTTACCATCTTTGAGTCTGGGTAGAATTACTCCGAAGGAAAAGGAAGAACTACGTTGAATAGTGCCTGCTAGATCCCGATTTTGGTTGTGGGGTATTCCCCTTACTAACGAAGAGAAGCAACAAGGGGCAATGCGTATCATTTCCATAAATCAATTTTATGCTTTACAAAATAAAATTTATGTCACATATTTATAGTAATGCAAAATAAGTTAGTGTATGTAACTTTTCCAAAAATCAATACGCAAAATAATTTAAAATTAGTTAAACTAAACACACACCCCCATTTGTTTCGATATCAAACTATATTTGTAATGAAAGACAAGGAATATAATAGGTATAAACCCTACAAAACTTAATAATAGAGACCTATGTGTGTAGCCTGGATTTTTCATTAGAGTTCACCCTTTACGAGCAATAATTATCCTGACTTTTCACTTAATAATAGAGACCTATTTGTGTGACCTGGATTTTTCGTTAGAGTTCACCCTTTACGAGCAATAATTATCTTGAATTTTCACTTAATAATAGAGACCTATGCGTGTCGCCTGGATTTTTCATTAGAGTTCACCCTTTACGAGCAATAATTATCTTGAATTTTCACTTAATAATAGAGACCTATGTGTGTCGCCTGGATTTTTCATTAGAGTTCACCCTTTACGAGCAATAATTATCTTGACTTTTCACTTAATAATTCATTCTTTGAGAATTATTGTTGATTTAAATCCAATTTCTTCGACAACCAAATCTTTAAATTTTCTACCGCTAAATCTTTGTTGGGACCGTATATCGTGTGGAAGGGAGTCCCACAATCATACAGGGTTCAGCAATCTTTTCAAGCATGTGATTGTGTCTGGCAATAATTGTATTCCATCGCATTTTTTTCATGTTGAATTGTCAATGGTAAATGAAATAGGTAAAAGGAGAAATTACAAATAGGATTTTAGAATTAAATTATTTAAAATAAAAAACCTTGAATTTATTAAACTATTCTTATAAAATTCAATATTTTTTTAATAAAAAAATGTGTGTCATGATCTGAAATTAACCGCTCAACTTGAAAGCGATACTTATAATTTCTTTTGCGTGACCTAGCAATATAAAATTGACTAATACATTTAAAAGCGATCCATTTACAAATTTTTTTTGTGTGACTCATAAATTTTATTTTAAAAACATTTGATAATATGGTACTAGTCTCGATCCATATATATTTTTAATCTATTTTATATCTCATATTTATAATTTTTGTTAAAGTTTCTCAAAATTAAAGTTTTTTATATAAGAATAGTCCTCATCAAACGTATAGAATAATCGAAGTATAATATTTCCAAGTCAAAAGTTGATTGCTGCATTTTGGAGTGACCCTCATAGTCATAGGAGCCAATGTCTTAAGTGGTGTCAAATTTTATATGATTGTGGTGTACGTCATCGTTGAGTCATGTATATGACGTAGAACTAGCTAGCTAGAAGCTAGTATTATCATCAACTCAGCCTGAAACAACTTGTATTGCACATTAGTCACACAACGTCATAAGTCACAACCATATCAATTGCCCACAAGAATTCATAGAGAACCCGACAAAACGTGAACTATTTAGGATACATCATAACAAGGGCCCGGGTGTTTTTGGCTCCCGTGAGTGAGTGAAAAAATAAAAAGTAAACTAATGTCAATATTCTTTGGTTTAATTTTGGGACCCACTCACTTTTATGTGAGTAAGATAGATAAAATATTTCTACCTTAAAAAAGAAAAATATTAAACCCATATTCTTTAAAGGAAAATCCCTAAAACATATGTTATCAAAATCCAAGCAGGATTCAAATTTCAATACCTAGTTGTTTAGTTGTTGGGATTTTAAAATGTTATGAAAAAAGATCACTATCCCTCACTTGTTTTTTTTTTCCTTTAAAATATTCCTTAACAGCCGGTTACCGGAGCTCAATCAATCTTGGGGACAACTAAAGCTCTAGGTTGCTCCAATTGAATATTTACTATATTTATTTTATTATTTACTATTATATTCTCTTAACTTTACTTTACTTTTTTATGAAAATTATTTACTTTATTTACTTCGCTATTTATTGCTCTTTTTCAAACATAGTTAGCAATAGGAGCATGCTCCATGAATTTATTCAAGTAGTAAATAGGAAAATCAAAGTAATAAATAGTGAAGTAAATGTAGTAAATAGTTAACAACATAAGCCTTCTCCATGCATTTATTGTATTTGGTTTGAGGAAAGGGAGTGGGAGGGAAGAGAGTGGAAAGTAGGGAATTGACTAAATTGTCATTAATGAAGGAAATATTCTTTTTTGTTGAGAGTATATTTTAGGAATATTAAAAAATTTCCATGAACTTTTTGGTAAAGAAGGGGCAAAAGATCTCTCCCTCCCCCTTCTTCAAACCAACTATAGGAGTTCTTAATGTACTTTTCGAATTTTCAAAATAGGAGCAGTAAATAGCAAAATAAATGTAGTAAATATTTAAGCGTGGGGTGTTTAGGGGCATTTTAAAAAACAAAAGTGACGTAAGTGATGTCTTTTCCACAACATTTCAAAATTTCATAGACTAATTTGGAGTTATTGAAATTTAATACCCAAATTTATCTTTTAAAATTTTGAAAGTCTTTTTTTTTTGGAATTTTCCCTTTTTAAATGATATTAATTATTTAATATTTATTCTTTAATATAACTTTGAGTTAATATAATTAAAATTTTAAAGTGAATTAAGATGCCCTTTCGTTGTTTATGGAGTTATATGTTAGTGCATGTTAACTTTTCCAAAAAATCAATTTTATGCTTTACGAAATAAAATTTATGTCACATATTTATAAAGGAAAATGACTGAAATTTTTTTTTGAAATTGTAAAATTCTAAATAAGATATTTTTTTTAAAAAAAAATTAATTGTGAATTAATTATCAAGTTTCGTTATTTTCTTAATAACTCTTAGTAACAAACCTGATTCTATCTTTTTCTCTATTTATAATAACACAAAATAAGTTAGTGTATGGTAAATTTTCCAAAAATCAATTTTATGCTTTACGAAGTAAAATTTATGTCACATATTTATAAGAGAAAATGACAGAAAAAGAATTTTAAAATTGTAAAATTCTAAATAAGATATTTTTTTAAAAAAATGATTTGTGAATTAGTTATCAAGTTTCGTTATTTCCTTACTAATTTTTAATAACAAACCTGATTTGAGATTTTATAATTGTTTAAAAAAAATCTATCTTTTTCTCTATTTATAATAACACACAAAATAAGTTAGTGTATGGTAACTTTTCCAAAAATCAATTAACGCAAAATAATTTAAAATAAGTTAAACTAAACACACACCCATTTGTTTCGATATCAAACTATATTTCTGATGAAAGACAAGGTAAGGGGAGTATAATAGAGACCTATATAAGCCCCACAAAATTTAATAATAGAGGCCTAAATGTGTTTCCTGGATTTTTCATTGGAGATCGCCCTTACGAGCATATTTATCTCGACTTTTCACTTAGTAATTCATTCTTTGAGAATTAGTATTAATTTAATTCCAATTTCTTCTACAACCAAATCTTTAAACTTTCTACCGCTAAATCTTTGTTGGGACTGTCTTTCGTGTGGGAAGGATAATCACCCGACCTAGCATACCTGTGTCGTTTAGTGATTACTTATTTTAGATTAAAAAGACGGGTTAACAGTATTATTGTCTCTAAGATTGGATCAAATTTTAGTTTCCATATAATTTTAAATCAGAATTGTTATTTTAAAACTTTTAATAGTTTTATGAGGACTGAATTTGAGTTTAATGACATTAATTTCAATCAAAGTTAGGCAGAGGAACCCATATTTTATAATAAGTTTTGATTTTAATCTCTATATGTTTAATGAGTTTTGGTTTTTATTCCTATACTCAACGACATTAGACATAACATGGTAGGTTTTTAGGTTTGGCCGACACCCTCTCCCTCTTCTCTCTGCATATTGCACTCCCATTTTCAACACCTCTCGCCGGCGGCTTGTGTTTCCATCATAAGTCACCGATGAGCCTTATTTTCATGTCACAAACGAGTCAGAGTTGTAGTTTGGAGTCCAGATCTTTCATCTGTGGTTTTCTCACTTTAAATTTTGTCAGTTGTGGCCTTCTCTCGTCTTTGTGGTGAGTCCTTTCATCTCCTTCTCCAGATTTGATCTGTGGAGGTAAGATTTATCTATTTTTTGTTTCTTTTTTTTTAATGGTATTGGGTTTTGTAGTGGTGTCCTTGTCTCATGAAATAAATACATCCGTAAGATCTGCGTTCAAATCCTCTTGGTTGGATGGTTGTTTGAACGTTATTAGATCCGATTATCTCTTGGTAGCTTGGATCTGCGTTCTTGGGGGAAAATTTAAAGAGGTGTTATTAGGTGTGTGGTCAAAGTCACCAGATCTACTTGATCGGAGGAACAAAAGTTTTCTTCAGGACATCATGGGTCTTCTTCCTTCTGAGGTTGGGATTTCTAGATTCTTTATCCTAAGATGGGATACCTGTATAGCTGCTCTAATTGCAACTAATGTTCATAAGGAGGTGTGCCCTTTAGGATAAGTTTTACAACCAACACTTTCTTTATTATCACTTCTAAGCTTGGATTTCGAGAAGGCCACTATTGTTCATGATTCTTCTTCTACTCTTAAATCTTTAATATATGCTTGATTGTTTTTGTATTTAGTTTATTTTGTTAGTATTTGATTTGGCTTTGTTTGTATTTGTTTTCAAATATTGTATCAGTTTGTAGTGTGTCCTTTGAACCAAAAAAAAAAACGGCATTAAAGTTAATGCTACCACATAAGTAATCATAAGGACTTTGTTCCACATAAGTAATCATGTCATCTTTATTGTGATCTTTTGGTGTTATTTATAGGATCGAGTGGGAAGAAATTTTCTTAAAAAATATTATAACCATTTTCTTTAATTTCTTCTCCTTCTCTTATTTGATTATTGACGAGGGAAATAAGGATAATTTAGAAAAATTAATAAATACAAATAGATCTTACATTTAATCTTATATTAAAGAGCGAATGAATAATTATCTTGCAGGCCTGTTAAAAATGGAAGACGTCCTTACAAGCGTGCACCCTCTTGCTCAGGAAACCTACATAGTGTTGAGGTAGACGTTGCCACGTTAACATTCCACATAAGTAATTTTTGCTCAGAATTCCACATAAGTAATCATGTCATCTTTATTATGATCCTTTGGTGTTATTTATAGAATCGAGTGAGAAGAATTTTTTTATCCTATTTATAAGTTATATCATTAATTTTTTTATTTAAATATATAAGTTTACTCTCCATCTATGATTATATCTACTTTGTTATTATATTATATGATATAATATGTATTAAATAAGAATAAAGTTAAACAATTAATGAATTTCAAGTCTAACGGGTTAAAGAAGTTTATTGTTTTTTTAATATATGTAAAACATGATGAAGTAATTTATAAAAAAGAGGGCAGGAATAATAAAAAGTTGGCACGGCACCTGGAGCATATATCCAAATCAATGGAGGGTCCAGCAATGGGTCCTGCTGCAACAAGTTGCATGAATGTCCAGCATATCTAAACTTTTTGAACCAGCGTCTGTTAGAGACAACGAGAGCTGATCAGACCGTTAAATTTTTGCCCAAACACAGAATAAATCGCCACTTGATCCCATCCAGTAGTTGATAGATCACATCGTTAAGAAACATACTACTGGGAAGAATATTCCGTTAAGGGCCCAAGGCAGCCATTATAAATTGGAATCCACAACTTGCATCACGCATTATCTAAATCAACCACACAAATGTTCTTAGTTTCTTCACTTGGAGCACAATTATTGAAGCAAATGAGTCATTCTTGTAGGCACGAGACGGAGCTGATGAACATAGAGACTGCTCATCATCATGAAGAAGATAAAATGAGAGTTCTCTATGAAGCTTCATATAATGGCTGTGTTTCAACCTTGAATTCATTGCTTCAGGAAGACCCCGGGTTGTTGTACAAAATTAGCTCACAAACTATCTTCATAGAAACTCCCTTGCACATATCAGCTTCCCATGGCCACCTCGAGTTCACAAAAACCCTCCTTTCTCACGAGCCAGAACTTGCCGTTGAGATAAACTCTTCAAAAAGCACACCTCTCCACTTAGCTTCTGCAGAAGGCCACATCAACATTGTGAAGCAGCTGTTGGAGGCTCGTGAGGAGGTGTGCTGGGTTCGTGACCAAGAAGGCAGAATTCCCTTGCACTATGCAGTTATAAGAGGCAGAAAAGACGTTGTGTTGGAGCTTATTAGAAAAAAACCAGAGTCTTTGAAGATCCCTGATGACATGGGGAAAACTATTTTCCACTTGTATGTGACGTACAACCAGTTGGAGATCTTGAAAGATTTGGTGAAACTGGATACTCATAGCACCCACGAGCTCCTAATTGAGGGAGACTCGGATGGCAATAACACCATTCTCCATTTGGCTAACATGTTAAAACAAGTTGAGGTATATTTTTCACTCAGTTGGATATAACATACCATTGAAGTAGTATATATTCTTTTTCTGATTCTGTTATATATATATATATATATATATATATATATATATATATAAACAAGCATAAGAAATAATTGTATTCGTATTGAATTTTAGTGATTCAGGTATGTGCTAGGTTCATTTTTTATATCAAAATGATTTTAGTTGAATTTTAGTGCTTTATGTATGTGATAGGTTGGTCTTGCTATCAAAATGATTTAAGCCAATTTGATAACCTACCTCTAATTTATGCCCAACTAATCATGTGGGACTCGTAATATATTGTAATATTCCTTCTGCTCTTTTTTTTCTCAACATTTTCATTCATTTTTTTGTGCCCACATATTCATTTTTTAGTCCTACTGCTAGAATGACTCTTGATTCTATATTGAATTTCACTGATTAGGCGTTTAGGCATGTATTATATTTATCTTTCTATCAAAATGACTTAATTCAATATGATAGGACTTACCTCAATTTTATATATCTTTGATTCAATGTCTAACTAATCCACGTGAGACTCGTAGTATATCCTAATAATGAATATATTTATCCACCTGCTGATTGTTTAGACTGTGAGGTACCTCATTTCAATTCCAAGAATAAGGTCAGAAGCATCGAGCTTGAAGAACGACATGTGTTATACTGCCGCTGACATTGTCGAGCGAATTCCACGGGACTCCAGAAGCCTCGAAATACAAGCAATACTAATGCAGCAGTGTGGCATCAATTTTGAGAATTCTGGGAAAGTTGCTGCAGCTAGAGAAGAAGGAGGACGAGGAGGACTAGGGGACAAACCATCATATTTGAATTTCTTGAGAAAGTTGTTTCATGGTGATGGTGACTGGGTACCACAAATGAGAGCAAATCTAAGTCTGGTGCCTACTATAGTCGCAACCATTACATTTCAAGCTGCAGTTAATCCTCCAGGAGGAGTCATTCAACAAAATATATTAAACTCAGGTTATAACGAGAGCGTCACTTCCAGTACTGATTATGATATATGGCTACATGAAGGACCGCTCGGTTGCTTGCCGTTCCACGGTGAACATGATGATCTATGTCCCGGGGAGGCCATAGTTGCTCATAAGTGGCCAAAAAGTTTCAGCAGATTCATGATTTTCAATACCATATCTTTTGTTGAGGCTCTAATACTTGCCTTCTTGCTTCTCAGTGGAATCCCTCTCAAAAGTAGATCCATGATGTGGGTGCTCAATTTAGGCATGCTTTCAAATCTCTCACTCCTATTAAATGCCTATTTTGCGAGCTTCCATCTTATCACTCCAAGTCAAGGTTTCATATATAGCGGCTTCTAACCCGTCATCACTTGGACTTTTAATGCTTTCTGTGTGGTTGTGGCTGCCTTCATTGTGGTGATGCGGCTGGTGGGACCACATAAGAAACGCAACACCAGTCGATAAGCTAGCAGGGATGGTAAAGCTCTCAATCAATTACCGTATGTTAGGGTTTATATTTTTTTACCAACTTTTCAGGATTGATTAGTATTATGTTACTGTTAATTTTCTTGGTGTGTGAACTTAAATATTTAATTAATGAATGGCGTGTGGTTTATTATGTTTTCAGTACTGACATTCCCACCTTCAGCCGTCTCATCCTTGTTTGTATTTTATGCTTCAGATTTTCGATCTCGTCCTTCTTGCTTGCTCGGGGAGAGTGTGTTTTTTTTGTCCGATGTATTTATTGTTCTTGTACTTCTCACTTCTAAGTCTCACTCATTCCTTCACAGGAAACAAGGTTAAAATCCCAAAGTTATTACATTTTTTCTTAATTGTTTTAAGTTTTTCATAATTGTTTATTTGAAATTAATAATGTTTTTGTTTTTTTTTTAATTGTCATGAAATACGTTAAAAGTACCTTATAAATATAAACAGTAGAAGAACGACTAATATATGAAAATCCTTTTTATTTCCTTTTCAAAACCATGGAAATACACCTCTTGCTAATATGTTTGACTCGCCGACCAAAGTTGAATGGAAAGACAACTCGCGATCACCCATTGTGAATATGATGCTTATATTCTTTTTTTTTTTTTTGTCGATATTAATTCGAAACTCTATAACTATAAATATCCATATACCTTGAACAGTGGAAGTGTTGGACACCATTCAAACTGGATTTCTTGGGGGCTATCTGGGTCATTCCTCTAATTACAACTTAGCTTTATTATTTGGCTACTGAAGAAAAAAAAATTAAAAAAATGAAAGAAAGAAAAATCAAGCCTCAAGATATTACGATGTCATAGTGCCTAATAGGAAAACAGTGAAAACAAAAAGAAAAGGGCAAAGAACAAGGTTAAAGCCTATCTGGCCATTCTCAAGTCATGTGCTTCACCTTTTACCAAAAATGCAAACACTTGGTGTGTTTGGTTTGAGGGGAGGGGAGACTAAAGTTAGAGGTTAATATTAGCCTCTCCTCTCATTCCTTCCCTTCAAACCAAACACACCTTAGGCCCCTAATGTTTGTGTTAGAGACTAATCTCTTTTAAGACATAGTCTACTGTTGTGTTAGTTCTTTAAGGGCTTTTTTCCCATAGTGCCCCTTTTTAGGAAACTAATTACCAAAATGCCCCTACTTTGAAACTATTTCCCATTATGCCCTTCTCTGGAAACATATTCCCAATCTACCCCCTTTTAGTCAACTAAACTAGGGGTTTAGTCGACTAAATTTTGAGGGTTCAAATTTTTTGAATCCCCTCGAAATTTAGTCGACTAAACCACTTGGTTTAGTCAACTAAATTTCGACGGTGAGGGTTTTTAAACACCCCAAACGCCGCTAATCGACTAGATCTCCCCCCCAAACCCCTCCCCCATCTCTTTTTCGCCAAAATCTCTCTGAATCCGTTGGTGGGTTGCGAAAAGAACTTCAATCAACTTGCATTTGCATCAATTTCGGTATGTTTTCGTCCCATTTTCGGAATTCCACCGTCGACATTGTGTTATTGCAAACCCCATTTGTGTTTTACTGTTTTGTGCTTAGATTTGACGGTTTTATTGTGTATATATGATTGATTTGAGTTTTTCATTGATATGTATGGAGGAAAACGATGAATGTATATATTTATGGTAATTTTTTTGCGTTTATGCGAATTTTTTTATTTTTGGACGAATTTATCTTCGTTTTTCATCAAGAATTGGTAGTTTTGTTGTATATGTATGATTGATTTGAGTTTTTCATTGATATTTATGGAGGAAAACGATGAATGTACATGTTTATGATAATTTTTTTGCGTTTATGTGAATTTTTTTATTTTTGGACGAATTTATCTTTGTTTTTCATCAAGAATTGGTGGTTTTGTTGTGTATGTATGATTGATTTGAGTTTTTCATTGATATTTATAGAGGAAAACGATGAATGTACATGTTTATGATAATTTTTTTGTATTTATGCAATTTTTTTTGTGTTTATGAGTATTTCTTGTTTATGTTGAAAGTGTTTGTTAGTGAAAATGATGAATGTAAATGTGAAATTGAGAATGATGAATGTTTCTTGTTTCCTGATTGATTGTAACCTCCCTTTGTAGGTCTTTGTTCTCATCATGCGTCGTAGACAAGCTCCTGCTGACATCGGCAATGTGCGTGGGAGACGGATCAAGCACCGAGCATCGCGCGGGGCATCCTCCTCTAGGCAACAACATGCACCGGAACTTGAGCCTGAGCCCGTTGTTGACCTCCCGTTTGGATATTTGTTTGAAAATAATGAAGCAGAGCATGAACGATTCATAAGGGATTTTGCTTCCAGACCCATCATTAAGCCGAAGTCATTAGACATGACATTCTTTGCACGTGAGGGCCTTGACATTGTGCCGTTGTTGGGAACTTCGCATTTAGTAGGGCTGGCGGAGATGAGTTGTCCCTATTCAGAGGTTATGGTGAGAGCTTTCTACCATAACATGATCTACATTCATGGTGATCTACAATCTCGTGTCTGTGGGGTTGACATTCTGGTGACGGCTGACATGTGGACGGATCTTCTTGGATTTGATTTTGATGCTGGTGATAGATACCAGTTTGATGGGGACACTAATTTTGTCATGGAGGGATATGTTCGAGACGAGGCTGTGTATGCGTTCAGGAGGCCAGGAGGGCATAGACCTATAGTGACTGTGGGACAAATGACTGTTAGTTCTCGGATCCTCTTCTACATCATCACCCACATATTGTTTCCTCAGGCCTACAATCATTCACGAGTGTTGGAGGGTGACATCCCCATTATGTGGTCCATCCGAAATGGCATTGAGGTTAATTGGAGACATTATATCTGTTGGCATATGTATAAGGCAAGACATAAAGGTGCACTCCCATGCGCCTACTTGGTTCAGAAGATTTTGGAGAAATTTGGTGTTCCTATGGACGATGAGGTGATGGTGAAACAGGAAGCATGGAATGCCATCTTTGGACAGCGCCTCCTAGAGCAGTGCAAGATCACCAAGGGTGCAGATGGTGGGTGGCACTACATTGGTGAAAAGGATGTTGATGCTGCTGCTGGCCAGGGTCCACCCTTTGTACCTGATGTTGGTCAGGGTCCACCTATTGTTCTTCCTGAGGTCAATGATGATGACGGCGACGATGTTCATCCTGAGCCGGAGGGTGGATTCTCCCTTAGTGATATCATGCAGGCCATCCAACACCAGGGCAGGATGCAGAAAAAGAGGTGGAAGATAGAGAATGAAAGGTGGAGGTGGATGCAGGCTCGGATGAAGTGGGTAGAGGAGACGCTTGGTCAGATGCAGCTTGGAGGGGCACCGAATGCTGCCAAGGGTGATGATGTGGCTGATGAGCATGTGGAGGATGATGGGAATCCAGAGCATGCAGATTAGATTTATGGTGTTCATGTTTTATGTACTTTCATTGACTTTATGTTTTATGTTCGGACATTGAAACTTTATGATTTTTTGTTTAGTGCCTTCAATTTGTGATTTTCATTACACATTTGATCCGCTAATGTCCCAAAATGAGTCAATAATACCATACAACATATCAATCAACTGAATGGTCCAAATTTCGAAGCCATTAACAACACAACTCATAGTACCCTAAATACAAAACATTTTACATAGACTTCAAATTTGCCTATTCCTCGTTGGACATGTGCGCATATTATGACCAACTTGGTGGCAATTCCTACATCTTTGCTGACTGCTTGAGGGCTGAGACTCCACCCAATCCATCTCATTTTGTATCCTTGTAGACTTTGGTCTTCCCTTTGTATGGGCCAAAGTTGCATTTGGGATAACTGTTGGGCCCTCTCCATGTTGAATTAACAATTCATTGCCTATAGGATACCAGTGTGCTACATATACCTAACTAATGTATGGGATAGTGAATACCGGATCAACGTAATCATAATGGTTCAAATTCTCCATCTTGCATACTGCTAATACGTGGCTGCAGGGATATCTTCTTGCTGTGAACTTCCCACATTGACATTTGCGATTTATCAAGTCAACCCTCATTATGTCACCGGCAACATGTGTAGATTGATTATATGCGTCCTCAACCTCATATAACTGTAAATCTCTATCATGAAGCCGCACACGGTATGTAACTGTCATCTGGTCCATCCTTTATAACTCTTCTTCAACCTTTTTTGACACTATCCTACCTGTAGCGATATTTTTGTTAATCTCAACACGCCTGGTGACAAAATATTCGACTAGTCTACTACAGGTCATCTTCATCAAAGCCGTTATCGGCAGATTACGTGCACCCCTAAGGATCTTGTTCACACACTCGGCTAGGTTAGTCGTCATGTGACCAAACCTCCGTCCGTCTTCATCGTAGGACCTACACCATTTCTCTTTTGAAAGCCGGTCAAACCAAGACACAACCTGTGGGTTACAATCAATAAATTCCTGAAACTTCCGGTCAAACTGGATCTTTGAACTCATGTACCCTGCATAACATGTTAAAGCAAACTCATAACAAAGGGTGCATTACAAACATGTTCAAGTATGTGAAGGCAGTAACCAAAGTGTATACTTTCATACCTAAGTTCATAACTGTTTTCTTTAGTTGCACATCCTTGAATCTGGTATTAAAGTTGCTCGCGACATGACGTAGGCAATACACATGATAGGCATACGGAGGCTGCCAATTGCGGTGATCTTTAACAGCTTTTATGATACTGGCGTGACGATCAGATATCAAACAAATGCCCGTCCTCTGCGTCACATGATCACGTAAGAGACAAAGAAACCACCACCAGTCATCATACTTCTCACCAGGAGGAACAACAGCAAAAGCAATTGGTAAGACCTTCCTATCCCCATCCTGTGAAGTCGCAATCAAGAGAGTACCTTTGTATTTTCCATACAAGTGGGTGCCATCAATTTGTAGTATGGGCTTACAATATTTGAAGGCTTCAACTGTCTGGTTAAATGTCCAAAAAACTCTACGAAAGACGCGTAAGTTGACATAAAACCGACGATGGTCGGAACATTCATCTGTATCAAGCCTGAAAACAGAGCCCACGTTAACCTGCGTCATGTATGTCAACCAATTGGGCAAGAATGCATATGATTCCTCCCAATCACCAAATAACTTCACAATGGCCTTCATTTTCGCCTTCCAAGCCTTCTTGTATGTTATATTATATCCATACATACGCTGCATCCTCTCTTGTATCAGCGCTAGCTTTAAAGCTGGATCTTCTCTTAACATACCTTGTTAAAGCATAACAAACTTTAGAATATAATGTCAATAAACAAACAGAAGTAGAAAGCAACAAAAATATGAAACATACTGATAATGCCTGCACATATGACATTTGAATCCAGTTGTCCATGATCCCGGGTAAGACTCTGGTTCAGGCAGGTGTGATCGCTAACCCACTTACGAACCACCCAACAATTTCCATTCTTGCCTGTCATTGCCCTCATATACCAGGGACAACTGTCAGCATGATTTCGACACTTCATCACAAACCTCCGTTCATCACTTTTTTAAACTTTGGCTGAACAATGAGTCTTCATGCAATACAATTTCACGGCATGATGCATCTCAGACTTAGAAGGAAACTGCTGATACACATATAATGGATCGCCTAACTGCCATCCACCTTGCCTGTCATCATCACCATACAACATCTCTAATTCATCGTCACAGTCAACCGCACTAATTTGAGAATAGTGCAGGCTTTCGGTCCAAAATGGCTCACTATCAGGTCCAACATCTGTCAATATGAATTTTCTGTCAGAACCAGTAAATAAACAATACAAAAACAACCACAAATTCAAGTCTACTAAATTACCACTACTAATTAGGTCAATACGAAGTGGTGGCATTGTTGCAGTCCTTGGGTTTACTAGGTTCGGGCAAGAATCAAAATCACCCTCTACATCGGTATCTGAGCTGTCACCTAGTGGAATAAACTTCTCAAATTTGTCCTCCTCATCGCTGTGCATACTCTCATCTTCCTCATCTTCCATCAATGTTACCTGACTCAACACTTGTGAAGGTGCAGATACACCAACATGTCTATCTTCTTCACCAAAATACTGTGGGGATCTTGGATGCATAGGTATAGATGATGATTCGCCAGATTCAATTTCAACATATATCTCAATAAAATTTTGTACTCTTCGATTAGCAAATGCATCTATGACACAATCTACATCTTCATCATCACATACATTGGTACTAATGTAGTATACATTATCCTTACTCACTATAGTCTCCACTTTGGCAATTAACCGATGAATGCATTGGCTGCCATGTAGTCCCAATTTTTGGTAAATTCTTTCTTTCAGCTCGTTGTATGTAGTATCCCGTTTGATTTTCATCATTTTTATTTCCCCTTCAAACTAAACACCTTCGGGACCATCAAAATACCTCCCACTGTGGTAGATTATAGTCATGTAAGTGTTCGAACTTGAACTCATTTTTTACACCAGAATTTTAGCTGCAAAATGGAGGGTTTTAGCTGACCAAATAAAAAAATTTATGAAAAACGAAGTGATATTCTTCAAAAAAATAAAAACCACTCAACCGATGTAAATCTTTTCACTTTCACATGTATATTCATCATTTTCCTCCATAAATAGGAATGAAATACTCAAATCAAGCAAAGACACACAACAAAACAACCCAATCAAAGCACAAAATGCAAAAACGCAAATGGGGGTTCGCATAAACACATAAATGACGACGGAAATCTTAAATGGAGATGAAAACATACTGATATCGACACAAATTCCACTAGATTGAAGTTCTCTTCGCAACCCACCAACGGATTCAGAGAGATTTTGGCGAAAAAGAGATGGGGGAGGGGTTTGGGGGGGAGATCTAGTCAATTAGCGGCGTTTGGGGTGTTTAAAAACCCTCACCGTCGAAATTTAGTCGACTAAACCAAGTGGTTTAGTCGACTAAATTTCGAGGGGATTCAAAAAATTTGAACCCTCGAAATTTAGTCGACTAAACCCTTGGTTTAGTCGACTAAAGGGGGGTAGATTGGGAATATGTTTCCAGAGGAGGGCATAATGGGAAATAGTTTCAAAGTAGGGGCATTTTGGTAAATAGTTTCCTAAAAAGGGGCACTATGGGAAAAAAGCCGTTCTTTAAGAGCATTGAATACCTAAAAGTGTTCTTTAAAAGCCGTTCTAGAAATTTCAAATCATAACAATGTTACCTTGATTGTTATTCATGTTAACTTTGATTGTTAGTCAACTAAACATGTTAAGCTAACAGGTTCAAGTGTTATACATGTTATTTGTTATTTGTTTTACGGTAACATAAAAATTTGTCCCAAAATTTTTAACTAAGGAATGTTTGGTATCCAAAAGTTTTTTGTATTCATCAATGTTACTCTATAAGTTTTTAAATTGTAATAATATTGCCTTAGTCAATATTATCTAAGCTTAGTTTGCCTATTAGTTGACAAAATATGATGATATTATGACATATCCACGTGTCACCTACCTCATTTTTATATAGGTCAATTTTTAAATAAGGATTAAAAAAAAAATGCATTCGGCATGAAGGATTGGAGAAAATTGACGAGGTGGAAGCATGGTAGTAGGGATTGAGGGCAGCATTGTTCTGGAAAATTCTCTAAAAAAACAAAGAGAATTTTTAAGTATGCATGGGAGTCAACTTTCCATCTGCAAACAAAGAGATTTCTTCTAACAATTAAAACTCCGAATAATTTAAGTTCGCAAACATCTCATAATCTCATAAGTGTTTCTTTATATATTCCTTGTACAAGTCAATCTTATAAATGGATTGACCAAAAAAAAAAAATCTTATAAATGGTGGAAACATAAAGTAAATCCAACAAACTTCCAACTTCTAAATAAGAAATGGTAAAAATCCTTTCAACAAAATAAATTAATTAAGAACTCTTTTCCAGTAAACATTGAATATCCGTCAAAACTAAAGTATACTTCATATAACAAAATGACAAATATCAAAAACTATACTTTTATACATGTGATTTATTTAAAATATAAATATAAGTAGTTCAAAAGTAGGAAGTTGATTTACAATCAAACTGAGACGCTATTTACTTACTAATTGAGCTGAGCTATCGTATATATAACTTTTTAAACATTCCTTAGATTTCTTTTCTTGAAATGTCCTAATGCACAAAAGAAAATTTTATAACTACTGCCAATTCAAGACCATACTCAACTTAATATAAAATTATAATTATCCCTAACCTCAAAGCATACTTTAATGAATCAAGGCATTAACCCTCTTCTTTTACAACGTCTTGTATCAACAGTAAATAGGTAAGAAAAAGGGGGGCTTTCACACTCCAACATAAGCTTCATTGGTACCCCATAGATGCAGCGGACTAGAAGTGGAAGGAGAGACAAGATTAGCTGCTACCCACACACACAAGATGGCGTCGACAAGAAGAGTAACGAGAGAGACAACAACTTGAAATCTTGAGCAGAGAAGGAAGGCAATTGCAACCCTCCCTAACGCTTGTGCACACACCAGCAACAGCTTGAAAGTCTGAGGAGAATGACGGAAGGGAAGCAATGGACGGCAAGGGTTCAAATTTTTCAGGCTCTAGAGACTTCTTACTCGTTGGAAATTGTCTCTGTTTTTTTTCCGTTTCTATTTTTTACTTATATGTACTGAAGGGCAATTCGGTAATTTTGGGTGCTAACACATAAAATGAATATTTTGGTAGCACTTCCAGAATACTACAAACTCTAATGACTTGTCTGTTTGGTTTAGGGGGGAGAAGGGAGGTGGGAATTTTTTTTTTCCTCATGTTTACTAAATTAAATAACTCATGAAAATTTTTTAATATTCTAAAACTACATTCTCAATAAAAATTATATTATTTTCATTAATGACAATTTAGTCAATATATATCCTTTCTGGAGCTCTTCCCTTCCCATCTCCTCTCCTCCAACGCCTCTAAGCCACTAGCTTCCATTTGCTGTCAAACTATAAATAGTCCAAATATCAAGAGTTATCTATCATCATCAATTCATCATCTTATGTTTTTTTTTTTGTTCTTTTTAATTGGGCCTTTACAGTTTATTTACATATCACATTTCAACTACTGCAATTGTCTGGCCGCTCACAAGTGAATATGTTTTTTTAGGTAATTCTGAATCTAATGATAAACTGTTATATCAACTATAATGTTTCGACCGATCTAGCAGAATGTGGCGCTGGATTCCTTTAAGAGATCTAGGGTTCGAACTGCAGTAAAATCACTCGTAATCCACCTTGTATGGAGTTACCACTGTTGGGAGAGTTGTCCTTGCTACTGCAGAACCCGGAGTGATTGCACACTTTCCACTATTTTGATATATTAAAAAAAAAACTATAATGTTTCATGTGTTAACAAACCCATCTGGTGGCCTCATTAAAAAAGGTTTGTCTGAAGATACTTGCATGACTACATCAAAGGTTCAGTCTTGAAGAAAAAATCTCATCTTTTCACTACCCAGCTTTGATCACGCTTGGAGCATCTTGTATGACCTAAGCTGGATAGCTTGAGCTAATTGTGCTGTTAGCTAACTCATTTTTCTCTTACTCATCTAATCAACTTAAATTGTACTACCGGAGACCGAATACTTGCATTCCTTAATTTAATCAAATTAGTTAAAAAAAAGTCATACATTAAAATTAGATGGGTATATTATGAAACATGTTAGAAGTGATTATAACAAGGATAGGAGGAAGCATAAATTTTCTAAATGGAAAAATAATTTGAAACAGCATAGGCGATAGTGGACAGATAGTAATTATGCAAGGAAAAGGGAGAGAATATCAAAATGGATGGAGTACTACTAGTGTTGAAGATAGATTAGCCTAAATTTTTGCTTATTAGCTAATTGCAAGTGAGATGACATGGACATATAAGTGTCAACAACAGATAATGACATTCGAGAATTCGTTTAATGCCCCCAAACAATGGCGGAACTGAGTGTTAGTTGCCTGCTGGGCCTTGGCTTCAACTGACCTTCTTTTATATTATGTATTTATATGTATATATTATATAATATTTTTATTTTGACCCTAGCTAATCTCTTATCTTCTTTATAGTTATACTCTTTTTTTTTTATTAGGACAATGTTTGATTCATTACTTATTGGGTTGTGAGAGAAAAGTAAAATTCTTATTTGAGTTACCTATTGAAAATGTTAGTATTATCTTATATCTTATTTTGACTTTTTTTTTTTTAAAAAAAAAAGAACCGTGGTCTATTAACAAAAAGAATGATAATAATAATTGAAGGGGCCCGTGATCATTTATCTTGCACGTGGAAGGGGGGTATTAAATCAAATACACCCAACCTTCCGTTATCATTTTCTTTGTGCGTATGAGAAGGTCCAATGGCGTCAAAAATTTTTCACTTCTAGGATCTGGCATTGTTCATTTTCATGTTAAGGAATAAATAGGTACTCAAAATTACTTCTTTTCACCTCACTCTTAAAAGATTATCTACATATTTTTCTCTTTATAACGAGGATAACATTGTGTTGATTAGTGAAAATTTTAGGGTTATGATTTTGGGAGAGTCTTAAGTTTTAATAATAGATTACTATATATATGTAGAGAATGATTAATGACTAATTTTAATCAGTTTGGATTTATTATATGGTTGTCTTATAATTTTATAATGAATTTATCTTTTAAAAAATATATTATAATAGGTTATGTGCTTAACTGAACTTGAACTAGATCTGTAGGATTTTTTTAAATATTTTTTGGGATACATATTGTATTTCTTTTATTTTCCCCAATCATTTTGTTTTGAGGCAGGTAGAATGCACATTTAAGTGTTAGTTTTGTGGATTGGATAGTAGTGTAAGAATTCATGTTTAGTGACAAGATGCTAATTAACACTGACACTTATTTATTTGTATTTTCAATGTTATCTGATTTTATTTAGCAAATAGTTTCATATGTTTATTTTTTGGTTTGGACTAAAAATATTTTCTGGTTTCCTCAATGGCCCCAAATATATAGTTCTACCCAGAAAATTTAACGTAGAAGATTTGGTATATCTCGACTTTCATTGGTCCCATTGAGCAAAGCTTTTGTAAGCCTATCTATATAAGTAGCGTATAAACGAACCATGAAGCCATGCACGCAAGAGAAATGAGAACTTCAAGTGATAGTGACAAAATGAGATATCTTTATTACAATGCATCACTTGTACAGATAAGGAGTTGCTTCAAGTGTTTTTCTTTTTTAGACTGCAAATGTTTTTCACCTTTCCAACAAGTGCACAAAATGGTTTTGATTCAATTGCTTCAAGTTTTTGACAAAGCATGCTTGATTCGTGATGTAGAAGCAAGAATTCCGCTACATTTTGTAGCTACGGGAGGACGAAGAATAGAGGTTATGAGAGAGTTGACCGAAGCGAAGCCTGAATGTCTGAGTTAATATATTTTCCATGGAAGCATGTTGTCATAAAAATAAAAAAAGATCATCTCTGTGAGATGTGCGTTCCAATGATTATATTTTATTGCTTTTGTAAATCATGCCAGTTTATACAATGCAAAAAGCACTTTTTCTACGATCAACTTGTATGTTGTAGAAAGACTTGGATAGCCACTGACATTTACTAAGTGCTAATTCAATACATTACACATTTAATATGGATTATTGAAATACAAACAGCACCTTTGTGAAATATGCGATCTGATGCGTCTCCCGATGATTATATTCATTTCTTTTGCAAAAGCATGACAATTATATCTTCTTTTTTGTTGTTATCTAGACTGTGAGTTATCTCATTTCAATTCCAAAGATAAGATCAGAAGCATCAAACTTAAAGAACGACGTGGGTTATACTGCCCCCGATATAGTTGATCGAATTCCCAAGAACTCCAAGAGCCATGAAATACAAGTTATATTGATGGAGTCTGAAACCAAATGTGGAGGGAGAGAAAGCATTGGTATTGCTAGCGAAGAAGAAGAAAAAGAAGATGAAGTGGTGATTGTGGTCGAGAAACGTTTCAAAAAGTATAGACAAATGGCTTATCTTGAAGTATTAAAGTCAAACTTCTATAATTTTTGTTTTAATCATTTGAAATTCACGCAAGTAACTAAGTTATTTTTAATTTTTTTGCAAAATTATAACTGGGGTTGCAGGCGCTAGCCATTTATATACTTGGATGAATCGGAGAAGTTGCCACAAAGGACAAACTTCACAAGTCACTAATTAATTAATACTCGACCTATATATAATATTATATATATAGATGGGAATGCACCGAGGAAATCAGCCGGCTGACTTTCTGGCAAAATGCATTACATTTATTGACTTTCATTTGTCCCATTGTCTAAAGCTTTCGTAAGTCTATCTATATGAGTAGCATATAAACGAATCATTATGCCATGTACTCAAGAGAAATGAAACTACTCGGAATGATAACTTCAAGTGATAGTAACAAAATGAGAGATCTTTACGAGGCATCGCTCAGAGGGGATGTATCCATTTTGAACTCATTAGTGCAGAAAAACCCATTAATTCTTTTCAAGATATCAAGAAGTGACTTCATTGAAACTCCATTACACATATCAGCGTTGCTAGGTCATGTTGAATTCACAAAGGCCCTTCTCATGCACAACCCCAAACTTGCCACTGAGATGGACTCTTGTCGAAGCACAGCCCTCCATTTGGCTTCTGCAGAGGGCCACGTCCACATTGTTAAGGAGTTGCTTCAAGTCTTTGACGAAGCATGCTTGGTTCGTGATGAAGAAGGAAGAATTCCTCTACACTATGCAGCCATGAGAGGACAAATCGAGGTTGTGGGAGAGTTGGTAAAAGCGAAGCCAGAATCTTTGAGTTATCGTGTCAATGGAGAAACTGTTTTTCACTTGTGTGTAAAGTATAACCATTTGGAGACCCTCCAAGCTTTAGTGGAATTGGAGCTCGAGCTTACCAGCGATCTTATCAACTTCACAAGCTTTGATAACGCCGGCAACACTATTCTTCACTTAGCTATAATGTTTAAGCGACCTGAGGTACATATTACTAATGCTTATTTCACGGGTCAGTGACTTCTAGCTAGCGCCTGCTGGCCTCGCGCGGCAGGGGTTTCTTGGCATGGATCTGTTTGTTTTATTCACTAATTTTTTTAAATAATTTTTCTAATCGCTTTGGTCGATTAGAATATGTAAATTTTACCTTTCAGTGTTTATTACTTACTCCATTCTGCCCTTTTTATAAAAAGCCCAAAATTTGAATTGTCTTGCATCTTGTTGATGAGCCACAAAGCTACCATGTATTAAGGCACAAATTGAGCTTGAAATTGATCAAATATAATTAAAAAGCTTAAGGATAATAAGCTAAAAACATGGATTTGATGTCAGGCATACCCTCACAAGTATTCTTGTGTGTTTTGCAGGTTTTATCCATAAAAAGAAACTATTTTGAGACTACGCGGAAGGACAAAAAGCGAAGCCACAAAGAGGAACTAAAAGTGGCGCCCAGGGCGCCACTCCAGTGCAAAAGTGGCGCCCGGGGTGCCACATCTCGGCCCAACCAGTAAGTTGGCGCCCAGGGCACCAACTCACTGTTTCCCCCATAAAAATGGCGCCCAGGGCGCTAGAATTGTGAAAATCAGAATTTTTAATTTTTGGAAAGTTTTCAGGACCCGAAAAAGGAAGGAAAATCAAGGATTTTGGAGATTTGGAAACCCAATTGGATCAGAAAACATAAAAGAGGCAACCCTAGCAAGAAAAGAAAGAACTTTTGGCACAAGAAAGAGCTCTACGGCATTGGAGAAAGGAGATTGAAGCAATTGTGGAGATCAACCTTCCCCAACCTCTGAAGAACCATTCTCTCTTCATCTTTTCTTCTTTGTTTTATTAATCTAGAAATGCTTGGCTAATTTCCTTTTTGTAGTTAGGGCTAGGATGAACCCTATGCAACTTTGAGTATTTGGTTGAATTCTTGTATGAATATTGATTTCTTTGATTGAATGAATTTCCTTTGCTTAATGCTTTCTTGAAGATTGATCACCTTTAAGATTGACCATAGGTTGATGTATGACAATAGAGATGTTGGTACATCTAACTAAAACTTGTTAATTCATCATAAAATTGCATGACATAGACATAGGCTTACGAATTTATGCGATCGTAGGATTCTGGTTCATGATCTGATCTTTCTAGACAATACTAAGACATTAGGTTATTTTTAAAGATAAAATAGACTAAGGTAGCATCAAGACATTGAGACTTAGTTTAACCTTAGAGAATCGATCGTCAATTTGGGAATCATAATCAATTGGATCTTTAATTCAAATACTTGAAAGAGCATAGGGGGATTCTAGGTTCTAGTTACGTTTTTCTCACTGATTATCTTCTCTAAACATTCTCTTGCAAATCTTGATTTTGAATTCTTTTCTTTCCTCAATTCTTGAAATTTTTGTTTAACTACAACTCATCCTTTGTTACTCAAAACTATCCAACTAAAGTGACAATAGCGAATTAGTGATTGAATAATTATTCCTTGTGGGACGATACTTTTTCACTACTTTATTACTTGTAACGACCGGTGCACTTGCCGAAGTCACCCCTATCACTTGTCACAGGAGCCCTGACAGGTGTTGTCGGAGCATTTTATGAATTTTTTATTTTATTTTACACCTCATTAATTATATATATTACATTAAGTAAAAGGTTGATGATATATATATATTTCCTCTAGTTCTCCCTCGTACTTGCCTCCTAATAAATAAGGGCACATTTTGAAAAAAAAAAAATTGTTTCAAACATACTTATTGCTTTAAACTAATTTTAACCACTTTTTTAAATTTTGTAATTGAGTTATCAGCCTTTTATATTTTATAAAAGAGAGAAGAGAGAGTACTAGTTATTGTATCAACTATATTTCTGATTTTTTATATCCCATATCAATCCTACCTAGCAAAGCAAAACACTGACTTGTTTTTCTTTTCTGTTTTTTTCTCGGTTAATTTAGACCGTGAGGTACCTTCTTTTAATCCCAAAAATAAGAAAAGCTGCAAAATTGGAACAGAGTGAGATCTGTCTAACAGACAACATGGAAAACTCCAAAAGCTTTCAGTCACAAGTCAGTTTACTGAAATATTGCCCTAGAAGTAATGAAAAGATCCCAAGAGAAAATCACCCACCACCACCATCGGCGATATTTACTTCTCCAAAGAAGTGTGATTGGCTAGAAGAGATGAGAGGGAACTTAAGTCTAGTAGCTACAGTTATCTCAACCATCTCATTTCAAGCTTTAATCAACCCTCCAGGAGGTTTCATTATCTAAGGTATAGCTTCAGAGGATAAACCCCTTGGAATGCCTAACATTTAATGATAATAGTACAGCTTGTCCTGGAGATGCAGTATCAGCTATTGCTTACCCTTATTATTTTCATCATTATCTCAAGTACAATACTATTGCTTTTGTTTCATCTCTCAGTGTTGTTCTCTTGCTTGTTAGTGGAGTTCCTCTCAAGCATAAAGCTGTTATTTGGATGTTATCCATTGGTATGTGTATTACTCTTACGTTTTTAACACTCACCTACTTTAATGGACTCCAACTGGTGACTCCAAATGGAGAGCTTTTTGACTCTGCCTATGATATATCTAAGGTTTCACTTTGGACTTGGATTGGATTTCTTGGGTTGATTGCGCTGTTCATCACTTTTCGATTTCTGTTTTGGATATGGAAGAACTGGATGAAGTCAGATATTACCTTTTACTTGAATGGAATTGTTCACGAAGATGTATAACTATTATATTGTGTTTTGTTCTTCAAGTAGTTGAATGCAATAGGATTGATTTGAATGCTTTATTACTTCTCTGGGATACTTTGTTAGTGTCATTTAAATTTAAATTAGTTATACAATATTGCTCCTCTGCCAAAAAAGAAAACAAAATATTAGATATAAAACCTGACAGTGGTATAATTTGTTATACAAGGTGTTGACAGCTATAACTAATTAACCGACTATCAGTTATTGGAGACAATTATGTTCAAGTCACTGTTGAATATTAAATAAACCACTATTGATTTTATATCTAATAATAAGCAAAGAATAAGGCGTTTTTCGCTAGGCTAGGATCATAATAAATATAAGTTGATTATTACCTTGTATTACAAGCTTACAAGTGAAGGATTTGTTATAAAATCATAAACTGTGCCAAAAATACCTCGCTAAGAATATATTAAATAATAGGTCAAATAACATTGCTAGCTTATGCTTTAATATATGAATACTGTGTTGAAGTGATATTTTAGTTAATCAGGTAATTTAATATTCAAAGTTCGCTTCCCTTGCAGAGGTTTAACATTATGCATTGTATTAATTAGCCAAATGCAGAGAAATCGGCCCATAAGGGGAAAAAGGCCATTGATCTATTGTATGGTTTTGAGCCATCAAACAATATTAAATTACCTAAATTTCATTTTAAAAAAAAAAGAAATCTATCCAATATACAAAAATCTGTATTAAACATAATTCAAGTCTCTCTGTATTTATTTAAGCTATTAGCTGAATTATATTTGTCAGTTTTGGCCATTACAACTTTCAAGCAACATATATTTATTTTATATAACTACATTATATCTTAATAAGTAGGCTGTAATTTTTATAATTTGTATTTAATTTTCAGCATCCTTGAAGTTCAGGAAATTTTGTATAGTATTTAAATGTGTATGATAAAAATGAAACTTGATCACTTTCAATCTGTTTTACCTTTTCTACCAATTTACTTCTTAAAAAAAACAAAGGTTGAAATGGTCAGAATCGACCAAAAGAAATACAGCCCCAGGTATATCTCTGGATTGAATTAATTAATTGAGTAGTGGCAAAAAATAATAATAATAATAATTAATTAATTGAGTGATGTGAATATTATTAGTGTAATGATAAAACTGATGTCAGGTCAAAATTTAGAAAACATAGCATTGCCATTGAAGTTTTAATTATTTATTGTTCGGATAATGAGATATCACTTTGACAACTTGAGTTGCCGACGGTGTTTTCACACAATTCCACAGAACTAGAAATTATTTAAGTGGATTCATTCGCCATGTCAGATATATTAAAAAATTGCAACATCCCATTTACGGTTTAGTCTATTAGCCAAATACATTTCCGTCTTTCACCAAATTATAACAACTCAGTGAAAACATTTTTTAAATACAGTTAAATTACCAAAATTCTAATTAGAGTCACTAAACTTAAATTTAGATAAAGTTATATGTTATAATTATGGATTTAGAATTTGGGTCAAATTATTTCCATAATTTTGAGTTATTAGAAAAGAAAAATTGAAAATATAACCTTTTCTTTTTTGATAAAGGAGTAAAAATACACATGTGTTTTACTTTCAAGTGCCCAGCACCATATGCTTTTTTTGGGAGCAAAAATACACACGTGGTTACCATTTGGAAGCAAAAGTCACATCCTACCGTTATATTACTATTGACTTCATAGTAACATAATGGTGGGATGTGGCTTTTACTCCAAAATGGTAACCACGTGTGTATTTGTATTCCAAAAAAAAGTATATGGTGGTAGGCGCTCCCAAGGATAAAGCACATGTGTATTTTTGCTCCTCTACCCTTTTTTTTAAAAAAAAAATTAAGAAAACAAGGCAAAAAAAAACAGAGAGAGAAGCTAAGCAAAGCCACTACTTTATCTCACATATGTTTTTGTTTTGAAAACTAAAAAAGTCAAAAAAGTTTGAAAATGTACTTTCTATGTGATGAAAAAAATGTACTTTATACACCCTTCAAAATGTTAAATATGTTTTTTAAAATAATGATTCAAACAGTTTCTTAAAGATTTTACGTTTCCAAAACATGTGATGAAAAATTATTCTACGGAATTGTTCCAAGAGCATAAAAGTATATAATAAAATCAAACAAGCCCATAATATATCCTTCCTGTCTACTTTTGTGTGGTTGAGTTTTCATTGACGAGAGAGGAGTCCGGTTGTGGACTTTCCTTATTATCTTATCTAATTATGTTCATAATTTTGGAAAATGGATGTTGGTGTTAAATAGAGTAGAACATTATATTTAATTAGTTTTATATAGATTACTCTGATTAAGTATAATTGTAAAAAACTGAGAAATATCAAACATGTTTAGCATTATATCAAGTCTTTTTTATGGTCTTAAAGATTATAATAAATCAAAGTTGAATATTGCCCTGTATTTCTAGCTTATAAGCGAAGGATTTGATACAAAACCCTAAATAGTACTAAAAAACCTCGCCAATAATTTAAAAAACGATATGTCAAATAACAATATGAATACTGGTGTGGTGTAAATAATATTTTAGTTAATCGGGTAATTTAATGTTCAGAGTTTGCTTCCCGAGCAGACCGCAGACGTTTAATATTATGCATTGTATTAATTAGTCAAATGCAGAGAAATCTGGCCCATAAGAAAAAGGGCTATTGTATTGTATGATTGAGCCATCAAACAACACTAAATTACTTAAATTTCATTAAAAAAAACTATGGAATCTATCCGATATCCGTAGATCTGTATACTATTAATCATAAGTCAACTCTCTCGGTATATAATTAATAAGCTATTGGATGAATTATATTTGTCAGTTTAGTTAATTACAAGCAACATGCATCGATCATATAACTAAGTTATATATTAAAAATTTGGCTGTCATTTTGATAAGTTGTGTTTAATTTTTATCCACCTTAAAGTTCAAGAAATTTCGTATAGTAAAGTGTATGATATAAGCTAAATTTTACCACTTTCAACATGTTTTCCCTCTTCTACCAATTTTTTTTAAAAAAATAAAAAAGGTTGAATCGGCAAGAATCAACCAAAAGAAATACACAGCCCCAGTTATATCTCTGGATTGAATTAATTAATTGGGTGATGAGAATAGTATAAGGGTAATGATGAAATTGACAGGTCCAAATTTAGAAAACAACAAATTCAAATAGCATTGCCAATAAGGTATTAATTTTTTAGTATGATAATGAGATGTGACGTTGAAAATTTGAGTTGTGGACGATGCTTTCACACAATTCCACAGAACCGGAAAATATTTAAGAGGATTCATTCGCCTTATCAGATATATTAAAAAATCGCAACATCCTATTTACAGTTCAATTTATTAGCTAAATACATTTCCATCTTTCACCAAATAATTAAGAACCCGGTGAATACATTCTTTAAAATAAGATGACGAAATATAAATATAGTAATGGCATAACATAACCCTTTTCGTTGAGCTATTGCATCTATTAATTTAATTTTCATTACCCTGTAGACTATTATATATTCAACAGCACACCTAATTGGAATAATACAATCAACAATTAGAACATTGACCAATCCTACGCAACATATACTTTGACATATCCTTTCAAAATGATGTTTATATATCAAAAAGCATACCTAATCCTTTGGCATTCACGCAAGAGAAGACTATAATCAAAATGGGAACTTCTCGAGGTGAAGAGGAGAGCTTGAGCCTTCTTTACGAAGCATCACGCAACGGGTCGGTAACAACTTTTAACTCACTTTTGACACAAGAACCATTAATCCTCCACAAGATCTCACAAAGGGGCTTCTCTGAAACTCCTTTACACATATCATCTTTGCTTGGCCACCTTCAATTTTCGAAGGTACTTCTTATATACAAACCCAAACTGGCCATTGAGGTTGACGCTTCCAGAAACACACCTCTTCACTTGGCTTCTGCAGAAGGTCACATCGACATCGTGAAGGAACTGCTTAAGGTTAATAACAAGCCATGCTTGTTTCCTAATGAAGAGGGCAAGATTCCTTTGCACTATGCAGTTATGAGAGGGAGAACAGAGGTTGCCAGAGAGTTGGTTAAAGCGAAGCCGGAGTCTTTGAGCTTTCTTGATAATGGGTACACAGTTTTTCACTTGTGTGTGATATACAATCATTTGGAAACTCTCAAAAGTTTGGTGGAATTGGAACTTGCCATTTCTGGAAAGCTTCTTTTCTCCACAAGTTCTGATGCAATAGGCAACACCATTTTCCATTTAGCAGTCTCGTCCAAGCAAGTTGAGGTATCATTGACATTCTTCCTTTTATATCTTGATATGTGTGTGTATTTTCTTTTTACATGAACTGTTTACATCATGAGCCCGATGTAAAAGCCAGTTGAAATATTAGATTTGATCTTAAATATATGACATCAATCCACTTTATCCTTATATTTATAATTTTCTTTTAAACTATCCTTATTGATTGCATAATAATTTAAGAGAATTTACATAAAGGGATAATTTCAATGCAAATGATTTAAGAAGGTAAACCAACACACATTTTCAACCAATAACTAATTTGATTAATTTCCTTAATCTATCCATATTTGTTAATTAGTTCTTCTATTAAGGATAGGAGGTGGTAATATGAAATTTTGAACTAAGAAATTGATTATAATTTTCATTTTTTTAATATATTCCCTCCAGCTAGTTTGCTTATTTTGCCCCAATAATTTTCATTTTCAATGCAAATTGCTTAATTAGTGGCAAAGCCATTAGCCGACTGGTCAGACGGATGATGACGTCGATGAAGGAAAGATCAAAGAAATTTCGGGTTAATTAGCCAGAAGGAAATGGGGGCCCACCCCAATTATAATACTAGCTACAACAATAATTCTTTATTAGGTTGCAGATAATTTGATTTAAGCTCAAGTTTGAAATATTTAAATAGAAGGAAAAGATGAAAACGATCGAAATGCGAAGCTTCGGCTTATCTTGTGAAAAGTTGAAGGGTTTGGGTTTTGATCTTTTATTTTTGTGCTTTTCATTTTTCTTTTTCAACCGAAATATTTTTTCTTGCTGTATTTATTTCATTTTATTTACTTTGTGACAAAGTATGAACAGAGATATATCTATTGAATGTGCTTGGTCTTCTAATTTTTTTTAGTCTTGAGATGAAAGCAAAATTACTGTACAAGGAAAATAAACCACCTCGATCCAGCTGAGTTAGTGAATGATTTTATTGGGCAAAATAAGCAAACTAGCTAGAGGTAAATTATAAACATTAAAATTATTTTTAAAATATTTGGGTCACCCAAAAATCATTCATTATGACACCTCCACTAATATACTAACATGCGTGTTTATTATTTCAGACTATAAGGTACCTCTTATCAATCCCAAAAGCAACAGAATTGGCAAGCTTGACGAATGACATGGGTCTCACTGCCTATGACATCCTGAAACGTAGTCCAAGAGATTTGAAAACCCTAGAAATACAAGTCATGCTGATGGAATATTCTGGCATCAGAACTGAAAAAAACGGAATATTCCAAACTCATTCACACTCACCATCACCACAAATTGCAAGACCTCAAATTCGAAGGAAGAAGAAGAGAAACTGTTTGATAAGGATTTTGAAATGGATTGGAGGTTGGTTCAGACACAAGGGTGACTGGGTAGAAGAAATGAGAGGAAATTTGAGTTTAGTGTCTACTGTTATAGCCACCATAACGTTTCAATCATTAATAAACCCACCTGGTGGCTCCATCCAACAAGGCTTATCTCAAGGCTCACCCAACGAAGCCCTAAACTGCACTATGCTTTATAACGAGTCTTATTGTCCTGGTGAAGCAGTCTCATCTTTTCGTCTCCAAGGTCAATTTTTATGGTATGTAATATTTAATACCATCTCTTTCATTTCATCGCTTAGTGTCACCCTATTGCTTGTAAGTGGAGTTCCTATGAAGAACAAAGCTTTGATATGGCTTCTATCGATTGGCATGTGTGTTACTCTTACAACACTAGCCCTTGCCTACTTCATTGCCCTTCTAATGGTGATGCCAGACCATCTTAGGAAAAATGAAGCAGTTTTGATTACCATTGGATGGTCAATATTGACTTGGACGGGATTGCTTGGGCTGATTATGGTGTTAATCACATTGCGCCTTATAATTTGGATCGTGAAGAAGTTTGTCAGAGCTATCAGAAAGTTGTTCACATGTGGAATTAGAGAAAGATGATACTGATTGTCTGGTCGCTCAGAAGTGACATGGTATATTAAGGTTATGTTTCTCTTCGTGTAATATTATTATTTGTTTTGAGTTTGTATTTTGTAAGACGTGTTTGTGTAGAACTCATGTTTAAGAACGTTGCCATCAAAATATGAAAGAAAGGAAAATTGATAACACTCATATCTATGCAAACCACCGGAAGCAGTATTGCACATAAGATAATTTGTTTCATAATAATGAATTTAAAATAAATAGGAACTTGGTTCAAGTATTAGGATGATTGGCTAAAGATACTCCTTCTAATCCTAGGAGTTAGACACATGGTATCAATATAAGACATCAATCTACTTTATTTTTTAAATTTATAATTGTTTCCCCAAAGTCTATCTATTGATTGTATATATTAAAGGAGTTTTCATCAAAGTGGACCAAATGTCGATGATTAAAAATGGTGGTATTTTAAGGAAACAAATACACATTTAATTTGTTACAAATAACTAAACTAATATCAATAAGTTACTTATCTAACTACTATATTAAAAACTGGATGGAGTAAATGAGAGAAAATGTTGATCTAGTGATCAAATATTATGTTAACCTTTGAAGCTTTAATTAACACATATGGAGGCTTCATACAACAAGGCGGATGCATCTCTATTATTATGGGCTTAATCATGCATATTTTAAGGGGTTTTGTTGTTTATTTTGGTCTTAAATGCATGCATGCATTAGGGTTAAAATGTGATTAGTAGTGATTTGTATGAAATTAGAGTTGAAGAGGTAAAATAATGGTAATAAATCTTGCTTCTAGAACTCATAGGAGTAGAGTGATTATCAGCACTGGGATGTTACGAAGAGCCCACCGAAAAAACATAAATTAATAAAAGAAAGCGACTGTGATTTTCTGATCCGCCATAATTAATTTCACAAGTTAATAAATTGTGTCAATACCCATACCTGGCTTGATATTTTACGTGGTTTGATACTTATCCTTCCTTTGTTGTACAGTAGTTTCAATAGTAGTTACATATAGGAGTAGGAGTTTTTTTTTTTTTTTTGGCATAAGGGAGATATTTGCTGTTGCAATATACACAAGAATTTTCAATATTTAAAATGTGTATATGTGTATGTATGTGTATATAAGGTTAAATACTATTCTAACCATGAAAGTTTATTCAGAGAAACACTGGTCACTTTGGATTTTTTTTTTTTTTTGTCTTATTTTTGTCCTAACAATTTAAAAACATAGCAATCTTACCCATCTGTTGATCTTGACCATTGAATTATTGCTCTTCTTTGTAAACTTCCAAGGGCAAAATTGCTCCTTAAAAAAATTTTCAAGGCATATTTGCTCCTATAAAAAACTTTCAAAGTACATTTGCTCCATTTTTTAAATTCTAAGGCAAAAATAAAACAAAAAAAACTTCCGGATAACCAATGCTTATTAAGGTAAACTTTCATAGTAAAATTGGTATTTAAAACACCCCCCCATCACACACACACTTAAAAACAAGTTAGAGACCAATGAAACTCTTTTGAGAGGAGGGAAGAGACTACGAGAGGACAATAAAATTATTTTACCCATATTTTAAAATTCTAAAGTGGATCAGTACCTTAATTAGAGATTTGTTAAATTTACCAATCTAATTTTTTTAAAAAAAAAATCTATTTCATGGCCCGTTATACGGGATTTTCCCGGTTATCTTTAGTTCAAAAATTTGAAAAATATATTTTTTGACTATTTACTTTATTTTTTATGACAACTATTTAATTTGTTTACCTCGCTATTTATTGCTCTTTTTTTTCAAAAATAGTCAGCAATAGAAGCATTCCCCATGAATTTATTCAAGTAGTAAGTAGGAAAGTTCTAGTAACAAATAGTGAAGTAAATGTACTAAGTAGTCATCAACATACGCCTTCTCCATGAATTTATTCAAGTGTAGGAGTTCTTAATGTATTTTGCGAATTTTTTAAACAGGAGCAGTAAATATCGAAAAGCAGAAAGTAATATATAGCGAAATAAATGTAGTGAATATTTATGTGTGGGGTGTTTAGGGGCCATTTTAAAAAAACTAAAAGTGAGGGAACTGATGTCTTTTCCACAACTTCACAAATTCCATGGAAAAATTTGGAATTTTTGAAATTCAATGCACTAATTTATCTTTTTAAATTTTGAAAGTATTTTTTTTTTTGGAATTTCCCCTTTTTGAATGATATTAATTATTTATTATTTACTCTATAACATGAAACAATCACCATTTAATTAATTGAATTAACCTAATATTAGATAGGTAATTCACTTAATACAACTTCAAAATTCACGAAAATTTTTAAAAAAATTTTATCAAAGTATGAACTATGAGTCCTAACGTGGCAATATACAATTACTTAGCATAACCAAAAGAGACATAAGCACTACTTTTAACGGAATAGTCTAAGCTTCTGAGGCCTCCCCTGATGGATCCGGATGTGAGCTATCACCTGGAAAAAATTTGATAACCATCAGTCCAACTTATTATGAATCTTAACATGTTCTAATGAGATGCCAAGTGAAACAATTTATATAACCAAATATTAAAATATATCTCAAAAATATTGATATCACGAAACATTATAAAATATCACAATTCTCTTTGAATTCAATTCCCTCCCAATCAATCCAACCGAACCGCCTTATTTCCCCTACTAGATTCATGGGCTAAGTTACACCCATGTTACTGGTTACTCGAAAGCTCACTAATCAAGTGATGAGGACCAACCAAAATTCTCAAAGCACCTGCCTCAAACGATGGATCTTTTCCCCACTTTACCCTAGTGAGGCGTCGTAAACCCATCACTCTGCTGGGCAAGTCCCATCACTCTGGTAGAATAATCAAAAGCCAACCATTATACATCGATGGAGGCATCATCACGTGGTGTAAATAACTTTTTCATCTTCTCCTAACTTTTCCCATCCCAAATTTTCTCATAATAACTTTATAGGGGAATTTCCAGAATATTCATAATAGCCATATCAACATATATCAGTTCTCAATTCAATTGAATGCATGTATTTCAACTCATAAAAATTCCACATGGCAAACTTTATTTAAAACATGCATAATTAGTTCAAAAAAATGCTCATAAGCAACATATTAATCACATAATAGGTGAAAAGTGGTTACCTCTCACCCAAGCTAATTACTATTGCACTGCTCTTAAACCAAGAGCTCAATACACGCCATAAATCAATCTATCACAATCAATTTACTATCCGTCAACAACTTTATATATACAAATTTTTTATAATAATTTTGAATCATATTATTTATCCTAGCTTTTCCCAAAATGTAGTATTAATCATATATAGGATTTAAAACCCTAAGTTCGATAAATACAACCGCACACAATACTCTTTATATGTAGCAATTAACATTAGTATTCAATAAATAATCTAGCTTCAATATATTATTTATTTATTCCCTTTGATTAAATCATTAATTAATAATCCCCTTTTAATTTATTTATTAATTGATAATATAATCTCCCTTTATTTATTATTATTTCTCCACCATTATTTTAAACTCTCAAGAGTTATCTTATTCCTTTAAATTAATAGTTTAATGGCTGATCAAAGTTAATAATTACCAACATCATATGAGAATATAATTTCATATTTTTATTTAACGTTTCTCATAGTTACTCTTAAAATCTAGATAAATACTGACTCTACATAATCTATGCTTCACACAATTTTAGTTAAGCATATTTATAAAATGCATTTTGCAAATTAATTTCCTAACAATCAAAAATCACAAGGCCTCAAGAGTTTAAACATTACATATCACTCTTAATTTTATGTACATATGTACACTTTCTAATTTATCTCCTTACCATAATTTACCATGATCCCAAAAAATGTGTACAAACATATCCCAACAAAACCAACGAAACCTTATATGTATTTATGTAAGGTAATGAATTTTTTGAGTTTCTAAATCATTTTATGAGTGTTTATATTAAATCTAGTCAAGTATTTAACTTTTGAAAAATTACTATATATGCATGTATAAACAGATTTATTCATTTATTTACTTGTGTCCCACCCTCACAACAGCCCCATATATTTACACACAATATGCCTTACGCAAGAAGAAAGGAAAAAAAAAAAAAGTAACTTCTTTTTACCAAGAGCAATGATTTGTTCATAAAGCATGGTTTCTTATTCTTTCTCTTAGAATATAAGAGAATAATTGATTGGTTAAGAGAATTAGTTAGGATTAGAGAATTAGTTACAGAATTAGTTACAACCCAAGACTATATAATGAGATATAGTGTAAGGGTTAAGAGCATTTTTGCTCCTCCTCTTGTTAATAATACAACATTCCTTTTCATCTTCTCTCTCCATATTATGATTATTATCCTCTCTAATTATATTTCTTTACACTTTCCTTCCTCCTAACTTCTTGACCCAGCGACATTAATCCTACAGCTAACAGCTAACATATATATATATATATATATATCCATTTCCATGTGCAGCTAACATGTAAGGAAAACATGACAGCAACCCGAACCCATATAAAAAAAAAAAAAGAACTTTATTGTATCTATATTTCAAGCTTGTCTTCTTATTTTATTTTTGTCTTGTAGCAACTTACATATTTATGTTCAGCGACTCCTTAAACCCATAAGTTTCATCCACGGGTTGTACAGAAAACATGGCATAACAGCAACCGAAAATAAAACAACCTATACTCATACTATATTATCAAAGAACCCGATGACAGCAAGCATGTTGACAGAAACCATACATACATATTTAGACTCACACACACACCTAGATGACAGCAAACTAACGCTCAAGCTCAGATGCAAACAGCCCTCACGTCCAGCGTTTTTGTTTTCTTTCCTTTTCCTTCACTGAGTCCACACAAGACAGCCACTAAAGAATATATACCTACCGTGATCTATTCGTGCATGAGGCAACAGAAAACAATGACAGCAAGTTCACTAATCCAAGTCCATACACAAACCGAAACTAACAACCCTCCCCCTGTTTTAAGTTCAGTTTTGGTTTGTTTTGGTTTAGATTCATTTTAGATCCTTTTAGCTTCTTCCTAGACGAGACTGAAATGCTGAAACCTTGAGAAAGTTGGGTCTTAAGACTTACCTCAAGAGTAAACCGAAATAATCAGCAACGAGGAGGTTCCTCAGCTCTGTTTTATCGCCACAAAACAGAGAACAAGATGAGTCTTCAGCCTCCTCTCTCACTCTCAGTCCCACTCTCGGTCTCTCCCTCTCTTCCTTTCCTCAGTCTCTACGTTTTACTTTCTTTTTCTTCTGTTAGCTTTCTCTCTCTCTCTCTCTCTCTCTCTGGCCGAAAGCTGTATGAAAACGTGGATCTGAGGTGGATGATCATTTAAATAAAGCCTCCACGTCCAGATAATGCTCAACGGTTCAAGAGCTTGCCCAACGGTCATCAATCACGGAGCTCGAGAGGTATGGGGTAATCTGCTGAAGCATGGCGTTCTGAACATTGCTTCTGTAAGATTAGCGGCGCTGAATCCTGCTCTGGCTTTTCCGTAATCATTGTTGATTTGATTTTATTTTTTTCTGGGTTGCGTGATCTGCTTCTTGTATCCGAAAGACATGCTGAATCATAATTTTAGATTGATCTTTTGCTGTTAAGGCATGGACTTCTTCTTTGTTTTGGACGGGTTGGTGAGCTATTGGATCCATGGGCTGAAGCGATAAACGAGACTACTTCTTGTTCTCGACTGGTCTGGATGGAGGGAAGATGATCATTATTGGATGTTTCTTCACGTGGGTGAGATGAATATGGGCTGAAATGGTTTAATGTATTGGGCTGAATTAACAAATATTGGATCACGTTGGGCTTTTCCTGAAATGTTACGTATTGGGTCTGTTTGTTATTTGCTGATCCATTTATCCATCTCCTTCATTTTAAAACAATATCTTTTATTTGCAATTTGCTTAAATTGCAATTATTGATTTGTCTAAAAATTAAATTCCTACTTTCCTAGGCCATAAAATATTTGTCCTATAATATTTAGGCCTCAAAATATCACTTATCATTTTTCCTTGAATTTATTCTTTTCCTGAAATAAATTAAGGAAAAATATAGGCCTAAATTCCCAATAATTATTCTCATAATTATTTTAGCTCAAATTTCACAATTTAAATTTCCATAATATTCCAATATTCAAGTCCCAGAAAATTGGAATGTTACATAACATATACCTTTCAGTTAATATAAATAAAATTCTTTTTTTTTATACACAATATAAATAAAATTCTAAAGTGAATTAAGATGGCCTTTTGGTTGTTTTTGGAGTTGTACGTTAGTGTATGGTAACTTTTCCAAAAATCTATTTTATGGTTTACGAAATAAAATTTATGTCACATATTTATGATAACACAAAATAAGTTAGTGTATGTAACTTTTCCAAAAATCAAGTAACGTAAAATAATTTAAAATAAGTTAAATTAAACACACACCCATTTGTTTCGATATCAAACTAAATTTCTAATGAAAGACTAGGTCGGGGGAATATAATAGAGACCTACATGTGTAGCTTGGATTTTTCATTAGAGTTCAACCTTGCGAGCAATATTTATCTCGACTTTTCCCTATGCAATATATTCTTTCTTTGAGAATAATAATTAATTTAATTCCAATTTCTTCTGCAACCAAATCTTTAAACTTTCTACCGCTAAATCTTTGTTGGGATCACCCTTCGTGTGGAAAAGGAATCGTTTCATAATCACCCGACCTAGCATACCCATGTAGTTTAGTGATTACTTGTTTTAGATTAAAAAGACGTGTTAACAATATTATTGTATTTACAGTTTGATCACATTTTAGTTTTTATCCCTATAATTTTAAATAAGAATTTTTAGTTTATAACTTTTTATTGTTTTATAAGGACTGAATTTGAGTTTAATGGCATTAATTTCAGTTGAGTGGATACTTTTTTTAATAAGTTTTGGTTTTGATCCATATACATTTAATGAGTTTTGATGTTGTTCTTATACTCAATGCTGCTAAAAGTTAATGTTATTAAATTTAGACGAAGTCTTTATGAAGCCATTAAGAGTAACCATCTCATGATGTAAAATTATATGAACTAAAATTAAAATTCCATCCTTATGAAACCATGGTGAACACCCATGATTTAAAATCCTAATCCGTTTTATTTCCCATATTTATAATTTTTTCCCCAAAAGTTTTTCAATGCATCGGATATATATTTCCATATAAGAATAATAAGAATAATCCTTATCAAAGGTGACATTTTAAAATAATGAAAGTATAATATTTCCAAGTCAAAAGTTGATTGCAGAATTTGGGAGTGGCCCTCACATGAGTCAGTGCCTCAAGTCTTGTCAATTTTTATATGATAGTGGTGTACGTCATCGTTTAGTCATGTATATGACGTAGAACTAGCTATCGAGAAGGCAGCAGCTAGTATTATCATAAACAGTATTTTTTTTTTTTTGCTCAAATCATAAACTCGGTCTGGCGTGGCACATTATCCACACAACCATATCAATCTTAACACAAGAAATTATAGCGAAGCCCACAAAATGTGAACTGTTTAGGCCGCATTTCCTACAAAAAAAGATTTGAGGAAGAAAAATAACTTCAAAAAGAGAAAGGAATGAGAGAGAAGACTTTGAGATATGAGGGAAGACAATTTGAAGGAAGATGATTTATTCGGTAGGAAGAAAATGAAGGGATAGTAGTTAGTAAAAAATCATGATTTACCTATTTTATTCTTAAAAGTAATTAACTCAAAATAAAAAGGGAAAATCATGTTTTTGCTAAAATATATTCCAAAAAAAAAAAATCATCTTATCAAATTCGAATTTGTCTAAAATATTGTCCTACCAAGTTCGAATTTTGTCTAAAACAATTTCCTGGCAAGTTCGAATTTCACTAAAATATTCTCTCACTAAGTTCAAACTTATCGCATAAGTTCGAATTTATCTCATAAGTTTAAACTTATGGCATAGATTTGAATTTAATCATATTTTCTTGCATTATAGGAAAACTATTTTGTGAGAGGTAAACATATCTAAAAGTGTCACTATTCATGTGTAAACTTGAGATATCACCAATTTTAATGGGATTTTATTTTCCCATGTATAAAAAAAGATTGGTGGGCCCAACATGGGCTCAGGAACTTAAGTTTTGGAAAGAATTAATTCAAAAAGCATATCAAACAAAGGAACTTGTAAATATTCCTTTCCCTTCGAATCTGGTATCAAACGGGAGCTTAGGATGCAACATATCAAGCTAAAGCTCTAGACTGGCAACCACTTGTTGCTCAATCGCCAACAAAATTCTCACAATTGAATATTTACTATATTTATTTTGCTATTTATTATTTTGATTTTACTATTTATTACCTTAATAAAATCTCATGCAAAGCTGTTTGAAATATGAAAGTTCTAAACCAAGTTACAAATTTTACAAATCTCTAAATAAGTCATTAATCGATCAAAAATTTTAAAATGCGAGTAAAATAATGTTATGGCCCCCTCTAGAGGTTAATGTTACTAAACTTTGATGGAGTCCTTATTGAGCCATAAGGAATAAAAACCCCATATATAAACCAAAATTAAAATTCCACCACGCTGATCACCAATGGTGCTAAAAGTTAATGCTAATGGTGGAGTAATTTTATATTATTGTAGGCTAAAATGCCGTGGAGTCACCATCGAACTGGGTTCAGCGATCTTTGCAGGCACGATTTTGTCTGGCAATAATTGTACTCCATCGCATTTTTTTCCACGTTCACTTGTCAAAGGTAAATCTTATAAGTAAAAGGATAAATTACAAATAGGATTTTATAATTAAATTAATTAAAATAAAAACCTTAAATTTCTGAAATTATTCTTAGAAAATTAAGTCTTTTTTAATTTTAAAAAAATGTGTGTCATGTCATAACGCCCCTTGAAATTAACTGTTCACAACTTGAAAGGTATACTTATAATTTTTTTTGGTGACCTAGAAATATAAAATTGACTAATAAATTCAAAAGCGACCCATTTATAAATTTCTTTTGTGTGACCTGTAAAATTTATTTTTTAAAAAAAAACTTGATGATATGATATAATAGCCTCGATTCTTAATATAATAATTTGTTAAATATTGAATTTGATCATAAATATAAAGACCTAATCTGACTTATCTCTAATATTTATAATTTTGTTTTTCAAAATTTTTTCAATATGAGAATAACTCCCACAATTGAATATTTACTATATTTCTTTTGCTATTTATTATTTTAGTTTCACTATTTATTTTTTTGAGAAAATCCCATCTAAAACTATTTGAAATATGAAATTTCTTAATTAGGTTAACAAATTCAGCAAGTCTTTAAATAAGTCATGAACCGACGATTTAAAATTTTAAAGTGTGAGTAAAATAATTTTATTGCCCTCTCCTATAAAATTTTTTTCATATATCAAAAAGCATACCTAATCCGTTGGCATTCACGCAAGAGAAGACTATACTCAAAATGGGAACTTTCTCATGGTGATGAGGAGAGATTGAGCCTCCTTTACGAAGCATCACGCAACGGGTCGGCAACAACTTTGAATTCACTTTTGAAACAAGAACCATTAATCCTCCACAATATCTCACAAAGTGGCTTCTCTGAAACTCCTTTACACATATCATCTTTACTCGTGGCGTTGGAGAAAGGGAGGCCATGTTTAAATGAGGCGGCAGGGGGAAGCGTGTCTGGAAAAAGCTTCAACCAATCACAAAGTGCCACGGGCTTCTTTTACTCTCAGCCAGACGCATTTACTCTCACTAACACGTATGAGAAAGCTGAGTCACGATTGACCTCGTAGCTGCAGAATACCCATCTCTCTGAAACTTGTTTCTATTTTATCTTGAAAAAATATTTTAGGATACTAACTGATACAAAAAAGATATTTCAGAATACTGACTAATACTAAAAAAATACTACATGATCTTAAAACAATATTTTAGAATACCGACAGATACTAAAAAAAAAAAATGCTTTATTAGGTGATGTGGCTTTTTTTTAGTAGTTAAATATGGAATGGACGACCAAGATTTAGGGTTAATGAGGGAGAATGTTTGCCTTTCAAGTGTACGAGTCATGCAAGTAATAAAGTGATAAGTAGAGTATCGATCCCACGAGGATTAGTATAACAAATTAGTCAAACAATGAACTTAGTGAATTCAATAAAGTTTAGCTAGAACAAAGCTTTGATGAGGAATGAGAATATTTAAAGACTACTTCTAAAACTAAAAATTGATCAAAGTAATTGATTTTTGGATTTTAAGGATTTAATAAAGCCTAGGATTCTTCTTCCCTTTTTTACATTTCATAATACTGAATTAATTTCCTCTCTATTGGTGTTTCAATACACATATGTGTTAGTCTAAGGTTCAAAAGCACTTAACAAACTCTCTCAAGTAAATATCAAGTTTCTTTTCTCATTAAAATGCACAATCTCTTACTACAATTAATGAGAATCAATATTTAAACAACAACCTTAATGTGACAATGCAAGATTAGTAAATATATCTCTATTTTACATGATTTCAATCAAGTTCTACACCTAGATTAGCTTTCTCAAGTCAAACCCAAGTAAATAAATCATCTAAATGGAGGTCAATCACTTAGAAGCATTAAGCCTAGGTTGAAATCAACACACACACACACACACACACACATATATATATATATATATCTACTAAAAGAGAGGAATATACAAGTATTAATCCATACAAATGGTCAAAAGAATCATAGAATAAAAGGTTTAATTACTCATATCGAAATACAAAAGAGAATCTAATCATATCTACAGAACTTATGGCCTCAATCCAGACAGTAGTATTGAGATTCAGAGGCATGAAAAATGATAAGAAAATGGAACTAGACAAACCAAGAACAAGAAAACTGAACCCAGAATTACTTGAAATAAGACCAAGGAATAAGAATCAACAATCTCCTCTTCTCTCTGGTTCAATACGTCTCTGCTGCCTTTCTCCAATTCGTCTATCTGCATAGCTGCTGCTCTGAATTATTGTTCTCTTGTTCTCAGCCAGCTGTGTTTGCTCTCTTCTCAAAATACCGTCACATGTCTGCTTCTTTTTTTTTTTTTTCAATTCTCGTTCAGCTCTTTGTTAGTGTAATTCAGTTAGCTTTCAGATTAGTTAGTCACGTGTCTGTATTAGTATTATTCTGTTATTAGAATTGCACATGTCCAGATATGATTGATCAGGTGGTTACATTGAAACTGTTCAGTTTGAGTCTGCGCATTGATCTGTAATCATCAGCTGCTATATAAGGCAACTAATATCAACTTTCCACACGAAGGATGGTCCCAACAAAGATTTAGCGTAGAAAGTTTAAAGATTTGGTTGCTGAAGAAATTGGAATTAAATTAATACTAACTCTCGAAGAATGAGTTATTAAGGCTTTGTTTGAGAGTTTGGAGGAGATATAAAGAAAAGAGATGCAGGGAATTTGGAGGGGAGGAGAAAGAAAGGAAATAGAAGATATTTCCTCCCTTGTTTGAGAGTTAAAAAAAAGTAAGAGAGAAAGATGAAGGATTAATGAGTTATTTTTATCATTTTTTCATTTTCTTTAAAAATTAATATAATTATCATACTTTCCAAATAAATTTAAATTTAAATTTTCTAAAAAAAATTATTTATGTAATTTTTATATTAAAAAAATATTTTCTCTCTCTAAAAATATTTTCCCATAAAAAAGTATTTTCCCCAACAAAAGTATTTTCTCTCTAAAATGTATTTTCCCTAAAAAAATATTTTTCCATAAAAAAGTATTTTCTCTATCTAAAAAGTATTTTACCCTCTGAAAAGTAGTTTCTCTCTCTAAAAAATATTTTCCCCTAAAAAAATATTTCTCTCTCTAAGAATATATTTTCGTGGCATTCCAACAATAAAAAAGAAAAAAGAAATTAGAAATAACGAGAATATTTTGTTTAAACGAGTGTAAAAAAAATAATTAATATATTCTCCTTCTTAAAATCCCCATATTGAAGAAACTTTATTTTTTTGAAGAATGAGGATTTTGGGGGATTTGTAAAAATCCTTAATTTCCTCCCCTCTTATTTTTAAAACTCCCAAATAAAAGAAGAGAATACCAAAACCCATAATTTCTTTTCATTTCCCTCCACAATGCTAACTCCCAAACAAATCTTAACTAAAAATGTCGAGATAACTGTTGCTCGTATGGGTGAACTCTTATGAAAAATCCAGGCTACAGATGTAGGTCTCTATTATTAAGTTTTGTAGGGCTTATGTAGGTCTCTATTATATTCCCCGACCTTGTCCTTCATCAGAAATATAGTTTAATATCGAAATAAATGAGTGTGTGTTTAGTTTAGCTTATTTTCAATTATTTTGCGTTAATTGATTTTTGGAAAATTAAGTTACCATACACTAATTTATTTTGTGTTATTATAAATAGGAAAAAAATAGAAAATGAATTTTGAAATTGTAAAATCTCAAATCAGGTTTATTATCAAGAGTTGATTAGAGAATTACAAAACTTAATGAATAATTTACAACTTTTTTTTTTGAAATACCTTATTTAGAATTTTGCAATTTCAAAATAATTTTTCTATCATTGTCCCTTATAAATCTGACATAAATTTTATTACGTAAAGCATAAAATTGATTTTTGGAAAAGTTACCATATACTAACATGCATGGGTTAAAGGTGCAAAAATGTGCATGTGTTTAATTCCAATGAACACCCAACGCGAAGTTTTTTTTTAAATACAAAAGTGATTATGTAGTTACAAATTAGATGCAAAAATATCATTTGACTGCTAAATTTGACTTTTTTTTGTTGACTAAACTATGATGTGGCTTTCAAATGTGCAAAAATACACATATAGTTTGACCAAAAAAGCACTCAACACCAAGTATTTTTGTAATTTAACAATTTTGTTTCCATTAAAGGAAAATTATTATTTCTTTAGAAATAAATCTTGGGAAGCCAAATTTTTTATTTTGATTTATTATTTTGGGAAGGAAGATTTATTCAATGAGTAAAAATGGTAAAATTTTTAGTTCCATAATTTATTTTTTATTTTTAAATCCTTATTAAATTTTCTAATTAATAATTAATAAATGAGTATCTATGCATTTGAAATTTGATATTATAAATCATATATTTACTTAAAAATAATTTTAATTTTCAAAAAATAAATAAATAAAGAATAATTCATTTATTCTATCAAAACAAATAATCCATTTACTTTAAAAAAGTCTCAACTTTATAACTATAAATTTATAGCATTCCTTGATTTACTTTCATTCATCATATAAATAGAAATAACTCATTCAGAGATTCAAACATTTATATTGCATAGCATATTTCTTAATGCAATAAAAATTAAATAATATTGTTCGGTTTTAATTGAAAAATTATTTAATTTATGGTTTAATTCATTAGATCAAAAAAATTAAAATTATTTTTAAGTAAATATATTATTTATAATATCATATTTCAAATTCATAAATACTCATTTTGTAACGACCCACCATCATGGAGAACCTAGTCCACGACTTGGTGTCCCCAGGGCCTAACCCCTTGTAGGCGTGGCGTCCGCCCCCACTGGGGTAGATATTATTCCCTCCTCTAGAGAATTTGTCCCTTGAGAATTAAATTCCCAAGAGCGCTTCCCGAAGAGCTCGAACCTTGGACCTGAGGCATAAGTTCAAAGTCTAAGAGCTCCTTGGTATCCATTACACCAATAGTGTAATAGATATCTGCCCTAGTGGGGGCCGGACGCCATCTGTGCAGTGGGTTAGGCCTTGGGAATGCCAAGTCATGGATTGGATTTTTCACGGTGATGGGTCGTTACACATTGTCCCAATGAAGCTTCGTCACTGCACATGAGCTAAGTGGAAGAAGAGTACCTTTTTTTTTTTCCCTTCCATCTTTTTACCTTAAAATGACGTAGTTTTGGGTGTAAAAACAAAGTAAGAAGAGTACCTTTTTTTCTAAAAGAAAAAAACATTGATCACTTTAAATATTTTTCAGTAGAAGGCAAAAAGATATATTTTTCAATAGAGTCTAAATTAATTTTTAGCACATCTAGCAACCTAAAATAACTTTTCTAAAATACCCTTTTAATCATTTGTGATGAAACTACCTCATGGAAACCAACACTCTTTTAACATGTGCAATCAATAAAGATAATTTAGAGAAGATAACAAAAAAATTGAGAGAAAAACTTATAAATTTCAAATAAAAAGATTGAGGTTTTACATTTAGAATTTCAAACCAACCATTAAACTAATCCCTACGCTTAGAACTAGGAGTATAATGACGGAATTCTTACATTGTCATATCCCAGCAGCACGTGTTTGGGACAAAACAAATTCAAAATTTTAATAAAGACCCAAATATCCTTGATAATTTATAGGGAATTACATGACTAGCAAGTTCATATATTTATATTTTGGATGAGTTTGTTTAGTGCTTTGTTTTTTCACAGATATGTGTTAGTGCTCATCCAAAAGACGTAATTTTATAGTGCATGGTGCTTAATTCATTTTGACACTTCAATAACACTGCTTCATTGATACTCCATGGTACTCTTATTTCCAGCCTCTCATTTCTTATCAACTGAATATGATGAGATAAATGATTGTATATATAACTATAAATCATTAAAACATGGTTGACTCAGTCAATATATGGGCCCAACAGGAACGTGGCTCCGTTCTGTCACTGGACTTTTCACACAATCACATTAATATTTTTTAAGAAAAAAAAGTGTGTCAATATGCCGACAGTTTTGGTGCAAAATCATCCGCAAAAGATTTGGTTTTTTATAGTGCATAGTTGCATCATGCGATCTACGTAGCAGACCTTACATGATGAGATGAGATTTTGTTGTTGTTGTTGACGGTTTTGCATCCAAAGGTCCCCCTCATTTCTAATTTTAACGAAATAATGGAGGAACCTTCTTTTTACGTTGTCCAAACCGGTTTCCAACAAAACGCACGTCAATTCGTGAGCTTAAGACAATTATTTAAAGCTGACAATATTGTTTCTGATCAACATTAATGTGCTTCATCTAATTATTTGTTATATTAAAGCAATCATATAAGTTTACAAAAGGGTCTATTGTAAGGGACTAATCCCTCCCAATGTAGTAAAGCAAAGTTTGAACCCCTGTCAAAGGAGGGTTGTCTACATTTAGAGTCTGATAATACAATTTAAGAGGGTGATTTCGGAAACCAACACACATTAATTTTCTTAATCTATTTATATTTATTAATTAGGTCTTTTACTAAGGATAAGAGGTAGTAATATGTAATTTCGAACTAAAAAATTGATTATAATTTTCATTTTTTAATATATTTCCTCCAGCCAGTTTGCTTATTTTCCCCCAATAGTTGAACTATCGGCAAAGCCATTAGCCGACTGGTCAGATGGATGATGGCGTCGAATCGATGAAGGAAAGATCAAAGAAATTTCGGGTTAATTAGCCAGAAGGAAATGGGTACCCACCCCAATTATATCTCTGTTGTATGTGCTTTGTCTTCTAATTTTTTTCTAGTCTTGAGATGAAAGCAAAATTACTGTACAAGGAAAATAAGCCACCCCGATCCAGCTGAGTTAGTGAATGAGTTTATTGGGCAAAGTAAGCAAACTAGAGGTAGAGGTAAATTATAAACATGAAAAATTATTTTTAAAATATTTGGGTCACCCAAAAATCATTCATTATGACACCTCCACTAATATACTAACATGCGTGTTTATTATTTCAGACTATAAAGTACCTCTTATCAATCCCAGAAGCAATAGAATTGGCAAGTTTGAAGAATGACATGGGTCTCACTGCCTACGACATCCTGAAACGTAGTCCAAGAGATTTCAAAACCCTAGAAATACAAGTCACGCTGATGGAATATACTGGAATGAGAACTGAAAATAACGGAATATTCCAAACTCATTCACACTCACCATCACCACAAGTTGCGAGACCTCCAATTCGAAGGAAGAAGAAGAAGAGAAACTGTTTGATAAGGATTTTGAAATGGATTGGAGGTTGGTTCAGACACAGAAGTGACTGGGTAGAAGAAATGAGAGGAAATTTGAGTTTAGTGTCTACCGTTATAGCCTCCATAACATTTCAATCATTAATAAACCCACCTGGTGGCTCCATCCAACAAGGCTTATCTCAAGTCTCACCCCTAGAATGCGCTATGTTTGATAACAATGAGTTTTATCCTGGTGAAGCAGTCTCATCTGTTTACCAACGTGCATTTTTGGGATTAGGTTTCTCTCATCATCTTTCTCTCATCATCCCTCATAATCTTTAAATTACATTCATCCAATCAATACAATACTATTTTAACTTTTCTTTCATTTTTCTAATCAATGGCCCAGATGAAACCAATAAAAAAAAGGAGAAAAAGATAAGGAGAGAATCCCCTTTCGCATTTTTGCGGTATGTAATTTGTAATACCATATCTTTCATGTCCTCGCTTAGTGTCACCCTATTGCTTTTTAGTGGAGTTCCGACAAAGAACAAAGCTTTGATATGGCTTCTATCCATAGGCATGCGTGTTACTCTCACAACCCTAGCCCTTGCCTACTTATCTGCCCTTGCAATGTTGATGCCATACCATTTTTGGAATAATAAAGCGTTTTATATCACCTTGATAGCGGCATTCTCATCCTGGTGTGGATTGCTTGTGCTGATTATGGTGTTAATCACATCGCGCCTTATAATTTGGATGGTGAAGAAATTTGTCAGAGCTATCAGAAAGTTGGTCACATGTGGAATTAGAGAAAGTTGATGCTGATTGTCTGGTCGCTCACAAGTGGCATGGATTTCTTTTGGTGTGATTATCGATGTTATATTAGGGTTATGTTTTTCTTCGTGTAATATTATTTTTGTTTTGAGTTTGTACTTTGTAATAAAATTGTTTTTAGATAATTAAATTATTGTTATATCTATGTACTAATTAAAGTTTTCTCTCTAATTGTAAGACGTGTTTGAGTAGAACTCGTGTTTAAGAACGTTGGCATCAAAACAGGAAAGAAAGGAAAATCGATAACACTCATCCATGCCAACCACAGGAAACAGTTTTGCATATAAGACAATTTGTTCATGATAATGAATTTGAAATTAGGATGATTGGTTCAAGATACTCCTTTTAATCCTATATATAAGAGTTAGACATGGGGTTTATTTGATCCTAAATATAAGACATCAATCTACTTTTGTATTCTAAATTTATAGTTGTTTCTCAAAAGTTTTTATTGATTGCATATATTAAAGAGCTTTCCATCAATGGTGGACCAAATGCCAATGATTAAAAATGGTGATATTTTAGGAAAATCAATACACATTTCATTTGTTACAAATAACTAAATTAATATTCACAATTTATTTATCTAACTTTTATATTAAGAATTTGATGTACTATATGAGAGAAAATGAGTCTAGTAATCAACGTCTATTAAGTTAACCATTCAAGCTTTAATTAACACATATGGAGGCTTCATACAAGGTTGACTTATCTCTATTATTATGCGCTTAATCATGCATATTTTAAGGGTTTTTGTAGTTTATTTGGGCCTTAAATGCATCCATTAGGGTTAAAATGTGATTAGTAGTGATTGTATGAAATTAGAGTTGAAGAGGTAAAATAATGGTAATAAATCTTGCTATTACTATTAATTAATACAATTTCGGGACTATATGATGTTACATAACCGAAGAATTTACACTCAAGGACTTTAATTTCCGAAATAACTGTGAAGTACCAAAATTACAAATAGATAAGGACTCGAATTTCTGAAATTACAACGAAGGACCAACACGAAAATACTCCGTTTTTGCAACTGAAACTTGGGGCAATGGGAGATTCAATGTTTTTATTCCCATTCCAGAAAGAGGCCGACACTTCCTCCATTATTCTCACCATCACCCATTGATTATTCAACTCACCTTAGCTTTCATCCATTCCTTCTCCCAATATCATCGTCATTTTGTTTGTCAAAACAAAAGACAAAATTTTGCTGTGCTTTGAGAATCCGGTAAGATCATCTATATTCAATAATGCAAATTATATCATTCAAAAAAACTTTTTTGAGTAAAAACAATCACCCCAACAACAATATTTTAAGAAATTTAATTTTCTCGTAAATTGTACTTTAATTTTTTTAAAAGTAGAAACTTATTTTACTCAACTTTGCCCTACGCATGTAGCTGGCACCACATAACTTTTCTCTCTCTCACACAAGTTAAGCTCACCGGTTCATTTTACAGAGAGAAAAAAACGGTGGCCTTTAGAGAAGAGGATGTCAGTGAGCCTTAGTAGTAGAGAAGAGAAGCCCGGTCCTATTTATACTTTCTTAATAAGAATATTTTTAAAAAAAGCATGTCATAATTTATTATAATAAGTTTCCTTTATGATAATTAACTAATTTAATTAACTTCCTTAATCTAATCGGATGACCTAAATAGGTCTATATTAAGGATTATATGAGTAATTAATTAAGAAAAAATGAAACCTATAAGAACTTGTCTTTTAGTAATATGTCCTCCTTATGAATGAGTGGCCGGTGTCACATGGTATCAGCAATACTTTTATAATCAAGGAAAACAAACAGGGGAGAGAGCAAGAGATATATGGAGTCAAATCGAAAATCATATTTAATTTGGTAAACAAGAAAACTGTTCTATCCTTCTTACGGTATATGATTTATTGGAGATTATTTATGAGAAATATGCAATATTTTGTAAGAAAACTCCCGATGACTTGTATAGCAAGTACAACAGAAACGGGATGGTTAATTAGGGTTTTTTCATTAGGGAAAATGTTATTAATTAATCTTTTTTTGTGAAAATTTATTAATTAATCTAGATTGCTAATATAATCTTCCACCAGCCTCGCACAGAGTGGCATGGACCTGGCTATTGACAAGAGCCTACTTACGATATAAAAATTATTAGGGAATGATAAATTAAATAAATGGATTGGTAACGCAATACTTAGATATAGTATTTTTATAATTGTTTACCTTTAATATACCATATCCTATTAATTTTTAACAGACATAAAAATATTTTTATCTACAAAATCATTTTCTTATATTTATATTTTCCTTTTATTTTAATTTACGCTGCGTGGTCCCTATAAAAGATTGGGATGTGATTATGTGAACTTGTTCCAAATGCATATATATTGAGGTCAAATACATTTGTCTCCATCTCTCGATTGGGATGGAAATGGAACCTTCGGCGACGATACGAAAGTTTTAAAATGTTAATTGAGGATCCTAATTATGTACTGATATTTAAGGGGCATAGAAGTCAATTACCCAAAATGACCATTTTGACATGCAAACTAGAAAACTTGAAACATAAGTTGAAAATTTTCTAACTTTAGTAGAAATCATTTTCATTTTAGATTAATTTAGTCGCATAAGTTGAAAATGCATTCTAAAAAGCTAATTAACATGTAAAACCCAATAACTTTCAATTAATTATTGTCTTCATATCCAATAAAAAAAAATCCAGGAGTTGGTGATTGGGAGCACTTTAGATGTACAAACGCATATCCTTAGTACTTCTTATATTTTCAATTTAAGGGCATGTTTCAAATTGCCTACAAAGGGAAAATTAGCATGAATATATTTATTCAATGCTAAAGATCAAATAAAAAAAGGCACCTGGAGTTAGTTGATAATAAGAGTGGCCTGGGTGGAGTTCGGGTTTGAAGTTAATTAAATTAAAAAATGTTGGCGGCATGTTGATTTAGACATATGTAAATATAGAAATCTCATTGTATTATAATAATTAAAGTATCTGATCGAGTGGCCTTTTTCGTCTTAAACCTTGAGGTCCACAATAAAAAATAAATCAAAGATTGCATATAGGCAAACCTAGGATCGTTCTCTCTTCTCGAAGAGCCTTTTATTGAATCCTAAGTAATTTAAATGACATACAAATGCAATAAAAACAAGGGGAAAATTGGTTTTGCATTTTTAAATTAATAAACTAAAATAAGAATGCAATTTAATTAAATGCTAAACTATTATTTTTGGTATTTTTTTATAAAATGGAATGGATGAATGGAATGGTTTTGAAGTGAAAATATGAATGATGAATTCTCTTGGAAATAGAATAGTGGCTATCATAATTCAATTAGATGTAGGAGTAAATTTTCACTAATTCTTGATTAAAAACCTCAGGCAAACACTTGAGTATAGCGTTCTTAATTAATGATTACTCCTACTAATGTAGCTAATAATCACCTCTTAAGGTACTATTGAAGTATAGTTAGCGTACAATTAAAATTGAACTAATGCAACTTGCTTCCTTTTAATATGAATACGATAACAAGTCATTCAATTAATCCAATTCAATTATACTATCTAACATCTAACAACGGAGCTTCCTTGGGATAAGGGGAGGCCATGGCCCCCTCAAAAATTTGGCAGTGAAGAAAATGGCGAGGAGGGTGGCTGATTCTGTGAAGGAGAACAGAAGATTTAATTAGGAGGCATTTTTGAGAATGAAGAAGCGTGTGTGGATGTGAATTTTCAGGTAGTTATGGAGAGAGAGAGAGTTATATATATATATATATAGAGAGAGAGAGAGAGAGAGAGATGGTGAGATGAGAAAGGAGGCAGAAGGTGGCGATGGTTGTGGGGGTGGACTTTGGAAAGATGGAAACTGGAAAGGTTAATGGGATGGGGTGATCGAATCAGGGACCAACTTTCTCTTGCTTAGTTTACTAAAATGGCCTTCTTTTGACTATTTTCATTTACCACTTTGCCCCTAGTACCTACCTGCTCTTCCCCGTGCCTGCATAGAAAACTTTCACTTCAAATCCCTGTAATTTCGTGGGTCTCTTTTTAGGGGCCAAATCCCTGCCTGCCCCCAAAAAAAAAAAATTTCGAGCTCCGTTCTGAACACACACGTAGAAAATATAATAAAATTGAATCAATAAAATATATATATATATATATATATATATAAATCTAATAAGTCACAAAAATTCAATCCAATCATATATATTTAATCACAAAATTATCCAAATAGGTAAATTAAGTTTTAACAATTTAAACCAAAATTCATAAAACTTAGAAATTTAAATATAATAAGAGAAAACAGATTCAACAAAAATAAACTCCCTGAATAAGCTTTAGAAATCAAGCCACTGTCCATCTCCAAGAGGCAAAAATGAGCTCAGCTACACATTGAATTCAGTGCACCCCCAAACTTGAAATTGCAGCAGCAACTCATCGGTACAGACAGCCACCACAATGTAGAACCTCACTGGAAATTAGCTAGGAAGAAGGTGGTGAACGAAGGAGGTTGATGGTGGTTGCTGGTGTGAGTGATGGAGGCCGACGGTGAAGAATGGCAACGGTGGTGGTCGGAGGTTGCTCAGCTCACGTCTCTGGTTCAGTCTCCGTCTTTTTTCCAGATCTGTGTTCGCAAGTGTGGCTGATGGGTATATGGTGGTGGAAGAAGGCGAAGCTCGCCGGCGGACTGGGTAGTGGGTGATTGCCGCCGGCGAGAGGAAGGAAGGAAGAAGGTTTCGCGGCGCTGTCTCTCTGTAACTCGTCTCCCCGTCTCAATCTCCCCTCTGTTCCTTTTTTTTCTTTCTTTAATAATTCTCCAGCCGCCTCCGTTCTCCCTTTTTTATTCTTTTCTTTATTCTTCTTTTATTCAATTCTCCTTCAGCTCCAGCGCAAAATAGGTCTGACAAGTCTCTGGTCAAAACGCAAGTTTTGACCAGGGACTTAAATGAAAAGAAGTAAAAGTTCTGACCAGGGACTAAAGTGAGAACTTTTGAAACAAATTTGGGGTACAAATCTAATGTCAGAAAAATATGGGTTTTTTTTGTAATTTTTCATGGTTCCTTTTCTTCTTTGATTTGCAATTTTCAGGAATCATGGGGCACTTTTCTGTAATTTTTCCCAATCATCAAAAATATTAATTTTGACTCAAATGATATTTTTTCCAAATTCTTCAATTTCTTCCAAAACAACTATAATGCAAGATTAAAAATTATGTAGCATCAAAAGTCCAAGAAATCATTTGTATAAATAATTAACAAATTATGACTATTTTACCCCTAATTTCACTTAATTCAATACAAATGTCCTTAACTCAAATTAATGCATGATCATACAATAATGTCTCAAAAAAATGCATTAAGAACCCCAATTTAATCATGAAAATCATATAAAAATATTGTTCGATCAATATCTGAAGCTAGCGTTGAATATAAATAGACACTAGAAATAGATTAAAGTGCGTACTCTTGAAATATGAAAACTAGACACAAAATGAAGTTCTTCATGTACTAGCAATTTTATTATAACATGCAACAACACTGAAGGATTATGATTAATACACATAAATTTTATTTTGGTATTATCATAGCAAATGCGTTTTCTAGGATTTAAACTTATTTTCTATTTCTTGTAAAGGTGAAATCACTTACCATCTCAATACAACTTGTTGAGGATTAATACATATAAATTTAGCACTAATACATACTTAGTGTAAGAAAGATAGCAACTAAAACCAAAACTAATAATGGAGCAAAAAGAGTCACTAAAAGAGAAATAATCCTTAAAAGCACTGAAAAAAGTCTGCCACATCCATTCTCTCTCGCCCATAAACTTCTTGACTTCTTCAGTGCCCAGACGTAAAAGCGTAGTGAGATTAACACTACTATTATCCGAATCAAATTAATCCAAACTCTATACAATTTTACATCCGTCATGGTCGATATTATTCCCTTTTTCCAAAGATAGTTTGGGATTATAATATGCGTGGCATTTACGAATGCAGCTGCAAGCACTGTGAGAGTGATACACATGCCCATCGATAGCATCCATATCACAGCTTTATTCTTGAGAGGAAATATTCCACTTACGAGCAAGAGGGTAACACCAAGAGATGACATAAAAGAGATCGTAACGTAAAATAAATACCACTCAAAATGAGGATGAAAATTAGAGTATGAAGCCACAGCTTGTCCGGGACAATAATACGTGTCTTTATCATGAAGGGGGGTGCAGTCGAGGGCTTGATTTGATGATGAGGTGGTATTTTCTTCAGATGGTAATGATAAGCCTAGCTGAATAAAGCTACCAGGTGGATTAATCAATGCTTGAAAGGTTATAGTTGCTATAACTGTAGACACTGGACTCTAGGGACCTGCACTTTTGCCAATGTGGGCAAGTGCAAACACAAAATATATGTAATTTAAAAGAAAATAATAACAATGTGTATGTGTATAGATAGTGCAGTGGTTAACACTCCAGCCCTAAGCCCTAAGGTCTTGTGTTGGAATCCGCCTGCTAACCCTTTATTTTTTTCCCATTTCCTTTCCTTTCTCGCGCCGTCTCTCCCATTTCCTTTCCTTTCTGGCTCGCTCTTCCATCTGTCATTTTTTCCGCCATTTCCTTCGTCGCGTCAAGACGTCAAGATCTCGTGCTCCCACTGCCGTCGATCTTGTCCTGTCAAAGCGGAGATTTCAGGTCAGTTTTATCTTCTCCTTCTCGTCTTATTTCGCTATCGATTTGTCTCTGTGTTTTGATTTCCTTTCACCGTTGAATGCGTCGATCTATGACTCTATTTTGGAGCTTCTAGTTGATATGTGTTTTGATTTCCAATTTCAGCTTCTAGTTTGATCTGTGTCTGTGTTTTGATTGCCAATTTCAGCGATACGTGTCTCTGTATTTGATTCCCAATTTCAGCTTCTTCTTCCCAATATCTTATTACCTTAAAACTTGAAGCTCTCGATATATTTGATTTTGGATTTATTATAGCACAAGAGGCGGCTATTCTGTTAAGGAGACTTTTTTTTTGGTCGAATTCTGTTAAGGAGACTTGAGAGATTCTAATTGTCAAAAGAGGCGGCTATTTTTTACGGATGATGATTTCAGAGATTTAAATTGGGCAAAGAGGGCGGCCATTTTTGAAAAACGCCCAGAAAAAGACATATTCAAATTAAGTGAGTCAAACAAATGCATTCAATTCTAATTGACATGGGCCTTCTGATTTGATTTTTTAAAATAGTCTTCTTCAGGATTAGTATTCTTAGTCAATACAGATCCTTTTGCCATATTTGATGAGTTTAGTAACTAAAATACGTCCCATCGATTTTACAGCCCAATTGCATTCAATGTTTTATTAATAGGGTATAACGCCCTTCACCTCATCAGAACAAACTGCAAGTACTGCTTGAACAATACTCTGCTTGGCTCTGTTACTGACAACAATTTGATCAGCAGTATAGGTAAGTCCGTTCTCTTCTGCAACCATAGATCTAGCTTGAATGATTCAAAAATTATTGGATGGTTTGGTCTGTTGGTTATGTGATTTTTGTTTATGATGAATTGAAGCTGAAGCTAGCATTTTGGTTTGCTTCCTTTTTTGCTTTCTTATAGGTTGCAACATGTTATTTAATCTTGTCAAACTTTTTTTCTTTTAGAAAATGCATTAATTTAAAACTTTCCTTAAAAAAAAAATTTTCGGGGGCGCTGCCCCCGAACTTCTGAACCCTTAAACCCTTACACTAATTGTGCACTCATAAACTCCAAATCCTAGCTCTACCACTGCTAGACTCAGATTCCTCCTCATCTCTTCAAGCCATTCATCCCCATGCCTCAACCAATCTCTAAAACTTTTCTTACAAAAATTTTCTTCCCTTTTGACCATTGTCACCATGTGATGTATTTCACATATTGTGAAGTCTTTTGGACTTGGTTCTTGGAGGATATCGTGGGCTGTGAGGCCTATCTTGTTCTTAGAGTTTGCTATTCCTCTTATTTCTGGAATTGACATGAGATAGCTCACCACCTAAATAACAAAATGATAAAGTATTTGAACAAATATCATTTTTCTATATGGTGTTCGTAAATAATCCTCAACTTATTAACATAACAACTAATTAATTATTTCACGTTAATATATACTCCCTCCACTCCTGTATATATATCACATTTCACAAGGTGTCTTTGGTCCATTTTATTAATCATCTTATGGGTCCGTTGAATCATAATTCCTTTCCCGTTAAGCACTGTATTAATTGGAAATTAAACTGTGATATAGGAGTAGTATAGTCAGGGATTGGGAATGGAAAATTAATATCGTAGTGGGGTTTACTACAATTAATAAGGATAATATTGAAAACTAATTCAATTTTATGATAACTTCAATACTTTAACTAGCCTTTAACTAATTTTTTAGTACGTGTAGATTACTCATGCATATAAATTAGAAAAAACATAACGTTTATCACGATGGGAGAAAAGGATAATAAAAGAATATTGTACCTCAACTCGCTTGAACTTGGAAGCTAAATGGAGAATGGTGTCCCCAGCCCGATCAGGACGCAGAAAGATGTAAGGACTAGGCTCCCCTGCCGCAATATTAGCCGCAGCATAGTCCAATTTAACCAAAGTTTCGAGAGTCTGTAAATGGTTGTATATGACACACAAATGAAAAACAGTTCTTTCTTCTCCATCTCCAAGACTTACAGAATCGGGCCTTGCTAAGATCAACTCTTGCACAACCTCAGTTCGTCCTCTCATAGCTGCATAGTGCAGAGGAATTCTTTTTTCTTTATCATGTTTCAAGCATAGGTCATCATTGACGTCATTATTCAATGACAGTAGCTTCCGCACGATCTGCAAGTTACCCTCTGCAGAAGTCAAGTGAAGGGATGTTCTTCCAGAAGAATCCGCACTAACGGTGAGTTTGTGATTGTGATTGAGAAGAAACTCTATGACGAGAACATGACCTAGCGTGCTGATGTGCGTAAAATTTTGCCAAGGATTTTTTGTGTCTGGTTGTGTTGTTTCATTTAGCTGTGTTGTAGCGCCTGGTTGTGTTGTTAACCATTGCAGCAAAGCCTGTTCATCCCCAAGAACAACTGCCGGAAAGAGATCACTAAGATCACTCATTTGGACACTCATTTCGTCGTCCCTTATGTTGATGAGTTCTATCTCTCGCGTTACATAATGCTTCACAATATGGTACCCTTTATATATAGATGGCTAGTTATAATCTTGCTCACTATCATGCACTGCCTTTCTACTAATACTCCTTCGTCCTTACTAGAAGACCCATTTACCTAATTCAGTAATTTGATTAGATCAAGGAAATTAGTTAATATGATATATATTTTCTAAAACATCATATTTATCTTTTTTAATTTCCTCATTCCCTCTCCTCCTTAATTATTATTGAGGGATAAATTAAGAAAATATTGATAAATATAAAAAAATAGATCTTACATTTAGTACAAAAATCAACTCTCTTAAAAGGTCCTATATTAAGGACATAAGGGATACTCCGACTCAAAGTAAGACATATGTATTACTTTTGGTATTGAAACTACCTAGAAACTTTTTAATTATGTGCAAAAAGGATAATTTTTAAAAAATTATAAATTTAGGAGATAAAATAGTATGACATTTTACATTTAAGTCTACATATTTGTAATAAGCATTTTTGAAAATGCTGCCTTTTGAAAATAATGTAAGATCTCATTCTATTTTGTCTCACTCTATTTCGTGTTATCTCCTAAAGTCATTTAAGATTTCAAATAATAATTATACATCTAAGCCTAGTTGTAATACCCCAATTTTCATAATACATGTAAATATCATATTTTGATAAATAACACTTATTATAATAGGTGAATTCGTGGTCTCAAAACTAGTGAAATAATTATATTATTTTCTAAAGGTAATTTCTTATGAAATTAGAGTAAATGAAGAGCTAAAATCCCTAAGTGAATTTATGGGTCATAAAATACCCTAAGAATGTTATGATAAATCCTAAGAGGCAACTAAATATTTATTAAAAAAAGAGCATGTTGTCTCTAAAGTTTTAATTGATTTATTATTATTTTTAGGAATTACACCATTTTAACAACTTAAAATCATCAAAGGATGATAGAATTAATTAGAGGAAAGTAGTGGCAATTATTGAGCAATTGAAATTGCAATAATTGAGGTACTTTATTAATTTTTGAAATTAGTTAATGATTAAGTTTTTAAGGTCATAAATTAAGGGTCAAATGATATTTAAAAGATAAGATTAGCATACAAGGAGTTGCTAATTAGCAAAAGTGAATTAGAAACCTTGTCAATTTTGGTAGTTAAAGCCCAGTAACTCCTAAAGCATGGTGTTAGGACTTAAATTCCTAAATTATCATTAAGGGGCGAAAATTCCTATTTAATGATGAACTGAATAAACTATACAAATAAAAGGGAATCAATGGGAGTTTTTCCTCCCTAGATTATGTGAGAACATTAAAAACATAAGTTGAATGATTATATTAGGGGTGGGAGACGAATTTTGCAAGAAATAAGAAAGAAAAAGTAATTTTAATAAGTCAATGAAAGTGGTGTGAAGAAGAAGCTTTGCAAAATTTGGGCACCAATTAAAGGAATAAATTATTTAGTATTGAGGAAGCTAAAGCAAGTGTGTGTGTGTTGTGTGTGGGGCGAAATTTTTGAAAGAAAAAGGGGAAAATGATAAGCCAAGAAGGTTAGCTCATGAATAAGGAAATGGTCAATTGTGTAAGGAGGAAGATTGGAAAGACTTAAGGAGCAAGAAGTTTAACTTGGGGACCAAGTTGCTACTTAATTAAGTGAAAATAAATGAGAATTCATAGAAATTAAATCATAACTTGAAAGATTGGAACTAAGTGTTTAAGATAAATACATATTTGAAATCAGTGAAATATGAGCTTCATCTTGGCTATTCCCAAAGATATTTTCGGTAACTTTTAAGATTCATACCTAAGTGTTTGGGAAATTAAAAAAATCACCATAAATCTAGTCATAAAATTAGGATTACAAAAGTGAAATTGGATTTTGAATTAAACACCAACTTAGACCCAACTAAATTAGCATTTGAGAGTAATTAAGGTAACTTGGGGAGGAAGCAAGGGAACTTGTTGAAGAAGGAAGGAGGAGGATGGTTTTGGTGAGGTGGAGGGCTAGGATTTATGCCTCCTCTCCAAGCAAAACTCAATGGACAAGATCAAGTAGGAATTTCTTGGTGACTACTCCTTCTTTTGGCTATAAATAGAAGCCTTTAGCAACACAAATTCCTCACCCAAACTCAAGGCAAAGGCCGAAAAACATAGTGAAGAGGGAGAGAGTGAGGAGCTTCAGGAATTAGAAGGCAAGTGTTCTTCAAGAGGTAAGAGAGTTTTTAGTTTTAATTTAAGTTCATAGTTTATGAGATAGAAATGCTAGAAATGTTGTTTTGATCATCAATCTTCCAAATCCAGTTTTATTTTCATGTTTTTATGGTTTCCATTGCATTCATTTCGGAAAATTGATGAAGAAGAAGTTATATCAAAATTTTTGGAAGATTAGGATCAAAATAGCGAAGCTCTGGCGAAGTTTCCTCAAACAGTGATTTCTGAAGTCAGGGGTAAAAACGCCAGTATTTTATGATGAATATGATGTTCTAAAATTCTGAGAAAATTCATGGTGAAAGTAGACGTCTAGGGCTTTCTAAATCTATAAAGAGTATGTCATTTAAAGCTCTGTGCAAAAAGATAAAAATCTTAGAAGTTAAGTTACAGTTTCTGGGCGAAAATCTGGGCAGCGTTTTGAAAAAATGGAAACTGGGAGAATTCCGTGAAATCTGGGTAAATACCAGTATTTTTCCTAAAAAGTATACTTCTCAAGGATTCCGGAACATTTTACGGATCCTCATTTCGATTTCTATAGAATTAGTTATGATTTTTCAAAGTTATCGAAAAATCTGCCCAGAAAATGCTGCACCACGTTTTTGAAGAAATGTAAGGGCAAAATTGTAATAATAAAGCCATCAAGGGTGGAATGGTAAATAGAGGTGGAAATATCTCTTAGAATGTTATTCTAAGTGATATGGTGATATGTTAGGATATCCGGGAAGTCTAAAGTCGGAATCAAAGGTCGGATGTTTGACGACTATGCGGTAAAAGGTACGGACGCGTACTGTAACCTTAACTCTTGTGCTTATGGTATGGTTATATATGATAGTTGCATTCACATGTTGAAACTCCGTTTTGAAAGTTGCTCATGATATGTTTGAATTTGTATACGGGTTATAGTCTTGATAACTTCGTTGAGTTTTCCTAGCGCTGAGGACACGTGGATTCGTGGCACTGGTTATGTGCAGACTATGAGTAACATACATATTGCAGTGGCTGTGTTATGTTACTTGCTGATATGATTATGAAAGTTATAAATGTGAATTTATTATTGTGATACCTGTCATATACTGTTTACATAAGCATGGGGTTAACCGTTACCTGAGGTCCAATGGACATTGGACCTCAGTCTTAATGAACAGTACATGAAAGAAACCAGGATAGAGAAGGTACCGGCAGATAGAGCCGTAAAGAGATAGCGGTCAAAGGCAAAGGTCGGTAGTGGTAGAAGTTATAAGAACTTAGCTTCTGGCTCGAATTTAACAAAGTTACTTTGAACAGTTTGGTGTCTAAGGTTGGGTTAATCTATCCGGGAAGCCAATCAGTCGCCGTATAAGTCGGTGAGGCCCCCATGATAGACCCCTACCTGGCCAATCTGTTTGATTAACTGATGTTAGGTTCTAAGCCATAGGTTTAGTTAAGACTGGGTTTAATAGAGAAATGTATTTAAATCTATGTATAATGTATCACATGAATAATCCTTCGGGATATTTAATATATCAGCTTATGTCGGGCATCATCGTATGTCTGGGCATTTTTATATCAGATACTCATTGTCCGGATCTTAGCGCACGCTATCAATTTCCGCAGTATCTCAAACTCTGTTGTTTTTCTTAAAACTAAATGTCGAGCGACATGATTTTTGAACCTGGAATTTGGGATGTTACACTAGTGTTTTTACTGTACATGATAAATCTTGCATTTAAATATCTAATTATCATCTAAATGATAAGTCTGCATATTATTTATATTTTATAGTGAAAATACTAGCTTCGATGTATAATTATTATTTTAAATTTTAAATGATTTTTCAACATTTTCACACAGTTGGCATGTGGGGATACTAAAAATTATTTTTTTAAAAAAAATATATTCAAATTTTTCTCACAAAAAAAAGATCATGAATTTTTTCCCTCAAATAATGTCATGTGAAATTATTTTAAAGAAAATTCATGAAAAAATTGAAGGAAAAAAAAACATTTATTTTTTGTTCAATAATTTTCAATAGGAAAAAAGTATTTTCTCACGGATATTCTAAGATAAATTCTTCTCTCAGATTTTTTTATGAATGAAGCAACTTTTATCCTACAATCTATTTCTCTCGCACTTTGGATGGTGAGAAACTCTCACAGTTTTTTCTGAGTTTCTCATGAATTTTGGTAATGAGAAAACTCTGCTTTGCTGTTAATAGTAGAGGAATTTATTGTGAAATTTCGACAAATAAAAAAGTTGCTAACACAAAGATGAAAGCAGATATAATAGAAAGAATGTAAAGACGTATATAAGAAAGTAAGAATGTCCTGTCAATTATCAAGCGGTGGGAAAAAAATATTCTTAACAACAAATTAAATGGGACAAGATGAGATCGGAGAGGCTTTTCTAGTTTTCTTGTCTTCATTACCTCTCATTTGTTATAATCAGTCAACATTTCTACGTACTTTTCAACTTTTTGTCCAAAAAGAAAAAGCCATTTATACTTTTCAGCAGAGGGTCGGTTTCTAATTAAAATGTCGATATACGTAACTAATTCATTGGTTAGAAATTCAACTATATATGTTAAATGATTGTCTTCTTTCATGCAGTGGAGGAAATTGAAAGCTGAGAATTCTAGCTGGCATAAAGAGTCCATTTATGATTTTGATATCAATGTCAAGACAATCGTTTCAGTTGAAAGTTCAACTATGGCGTACCCCTCACTTGTTATTCATTAATTAACTCTATATACTACTTGCACGTAATAGCGAAACATGCAGGAATTCTAACTTAACTGACAAAAAGAGTCATTTTCTGATTCTGATATAAATCGCACAAATCAATAATCGTTAGAGCTTAAGACGATAATTTTAAGTTGAAAGTGCAACAATGGTGAGCTACGCTCTCGGTATGTTCATTCCTACCTCTCATTTGTTATCTAAATAGAAGAATATTCTAAGTTAACTGGCAAGTTTCGGATTTTGATACATCGAACAATCAATTCGTTATCTTAAGACGATTTTAAGTTGAAAGTTCAACGAAAGTGAGCTACCTGGCTGATTTCGTCCCTCTCATTTCCCACTTTTTATGGTTAATTAATTCGTTAGATGAAAGAAATCATTTAAATTCAAAGATAAATAATGGTAAACGTTTATTGATAATAATACTACATATATAATGATCTTCATCCCGACCCTTTTACTTCTTATAGCTACATAACAAATATGGCGTCGACAAGAAGAGTAACGAGAGAGACAACAACTTGAAATCTTGAGCAGAGAAGGAAGGCAATGGCAACCTCCCTAATTTTTCAGGTTCTAGGGACTTCTTCCTCGGTGGAAATTGTCTCTGTTTTTTTTCCGTTTTTATTTTTCACTTACGTGTACTGAAGGGCAATTCGGTAATTTTGGAAGTTAACACATAAAATAAATATTTTGATAGCACTTCTAGAATTCGAACTAAAAGCGCAAAGAACATAGAAGGACCCCAACACCACTAAGCCACTAGCTTCTTTTCTTACCAAACTACAATAAATAGTTTAAATAACATTACTTATTATTGTTATTGTTATTGTTATTTATATTATTATTATATTTTGTTTATTTTTTTTGTTTTGGTTTTTTCTGCTCTTTTTAATTGGGGCTTTACATTTTATTTACATATCACGTCTCAACTTCTGCAATTGCCTGGCATTTTTAATTAGTGATTGTGTTTGTTTATTATATAATGTGTGTTGTTTAGATCTTAATGACGGAAACATTTATTTGTTAAATTAAAATTAAAATTTTTGTTCTTTACTTATTATATTTTAAAAAATATATAAAAAATAGTTAAAATTTAAAAAAATAATTTCCTATCCTACAGGGTTGGCTCTGGCCTATATGCTCAAGGGTTGAGTCTTAGAAAACATATGTTTGTCTTATCATGAGCGTAAGAAGGTGGTTTTTTTAGCCCTATTCTTTTAAGGGCCAGGTCTAATTTCCAACTCAGAGGATATCGTGAAAGTCCAACTAAGCCCTATAGCCACAAAATGTACCGAAATTGGCTCAACACTACATGCATGGCGTTAACAGGTCCGCATGTTCTACTCATCGCGTTTATGAGCAGGTTTGCTTATCTCCCTAATTTTTGGATAAGGGACTATTTTTTCTTTTTATTTATGATTTACTTGAATTAAATTATATGTTGAATCCTAAAATATTTTTGGCACCAGTATTTCAAATTAATTAATTTATTAAAATATTTTTTCAGTAGCTCTAGTATCTTGAAATATTTTTCCAATAGAAACTAATATTTGAAATAAAATTTAGCAACCAATAGCTGAAAATTTTTTCAACACCTAGTATCTTAAGGTAATTAAATTTTATTGGATGGATTATTTATTCCATTTTTTTAATATGTGTGTGTGTGGGGGGGGGGGGGGGGGGGGGGGGATGAGCATTCCTACTCATCCAAAGGATTAGCGGGGGAAGTGGATTCCACGTTAATCCAAGAACTTCAAATATTGGGCATGAGAGTCTGGCAATAATTGTATTCCATCGCATTTTTTTCACGTTGAATGGTCAAAGGTAAATGAAATAAGTAAAAGGAGAAATTACAAATAGGATTGTATAATTAAATTAATTAAAATAAAAAACCTTGAATATCTGAAATTATTATTTGAAAATTCAGCCATTTTTAATTAAAAAAAATGTGTGTGTCATGATCATAATGCCCATTGAAATTAACTGTTGAACTTGAAAGAGACACTTATAATTTTTTTTTTTTGGTGTGACCTGGCAATAAAAAATTGACTAATAAATTTAAAAAGCTTTTTTTTTTGTGACCTGTAAATTTTTTTTTTTAAAAAAAATGCGATGATATGCTACTAGTCAGCTTTGATTCTTAATATAATATTCCCTCTTATTTTTATTATAAGGCACCAACTACCAATTCTCACAAATCAATAAAGTCAGTTAAAAGCATTAAAGTTGTCATAAAATTTAAGTAATTTTCAATATTACCCCTACTAACAACCCTAAACTCAAATATACCACTCTCTCACACTATCCTTATTAAATATGGGCAAACATGAATAAATGAATTAATTACACCTTGAAAACTTGCAAGTACCTTATAAAGAAAGACTAAAAATACTTGTTAGTTGGTGCCTTATAATAAAGACCAAAGGAGTAGTTAGTTAAATGTTGAATTTATCATAATTATAAGATCCTAATATGTTTTATTTTCTATATTTATAGTTTTTTTGTCAACAATTTTGATTGGATATGTTAAAGATTTCTATATATAATGTTGGAGTGACCCTCATATGAGTCAGAGCCTATTTGGCAAACTTACAAACCTAGGTTTTGGAAACAAAATCTAGATTTTGTACCAAGTTGTAACACCTCTAATTTCTAGAGTTAAAATAACATAAAATCTTGATGGTTTTCATAAATAATAACTAAAAATCCAAAAAAATAATCAACTTCAGGAAGTATCACTGCCGCATTTGTGTGGGACAAGTGCAAGGCTACGAACTACATTAAATAAATCTAAACCTAATCAGAAAGTTTTACTCGAAATATAAAATAAAAAAAGTAAATAACTAGAGTTCATGGAACGTCTTCGTCACTTCTCACTGCTAGCTCTAACCTTTGGCACCTGTTTCACTGAAACTCTGCTCCCCCGAAGAATCATTGCAGCCCAAGAATACAAACATCAGCAACAGTTAGTAATCCTAATTAAATAAAAATAATATAAAATAAAATACTTAAGTAAATAAATAAACAAGTAAATTTAAAATAAATTGAAATAGAATAAACAATTATAAAATTAAAATAAAATAATTACAAAATAAAACAAAATAAAAAAACATCATATATATGTATAAATAAAAGGTGTCTTTGTTTATAAAATTTTCTAGTGGGAAGAGAACCATGGTAGACCCGGATATCCTGCCAGTCTACCCTGTGACCCGGAAACCTACCAGTCACAAATCATCAAATTTGGCCATAAATTATTTTCTTCCTAGTGTGCACACCTCTTCCCCAAGTTGCTACTAGTGTCTCAGATATCCTGCCAGGCACCACTTTAGGAAAAACGGATATATCGATTCACATTAAATAATTTTTTGAAGGCATAAAGCCTTAAAAGTTTATGTTCATCACTTTAGGATGTACCATCCCAAAGCTATCCTACCACTGCTTATTTATTTTAAATGCTCTTAAAGAAAATAAAAGTAAAATAAAACAAAATAGCATCGGATAAGAGCTTGATCTATGTCCAAAAGTATTATAATATTAAAATATATCAATATATATGTGTGGAGGAAATAATATATAAAAAAAAAATCAAAGGCGTGTCTGTTTCTTCAAATCCATATTCATACCTATGTATGAATATATTAATCAAGGAGCAGGAGGCTAATGTTTTGAAAACATTAAAAGATGCGGGTAAGAGCATGGACCCCATGAAAGAGGGAACCCTAAAGTAAAAGACAACTATCCTGATTCAATATCACAAAGACCCTCTGCGCAAGATTTCACGCCGAAAACCTCATACAATATTAAATGAACAAACATGGAGAAACGTTTATACATGCATGTGAGATAGCAAATAATTCCTCTATGTATCAGCCAAAGCAAAACCGATGGAGTGCATATATATCAATGAAAAAGTCAATCCTCATTAAATGATTCCTCTTTCCACATTTTCATTCAACACACACACACATATTTCAATGCAATCATTTAATCTTTCTTTTTGCATCAAATGAATTTTCCTACCGGAGGCATCCGAATAAACAAATAAATAAAGATCAATTGCTTGCTTCATTTATTCAAGCACGTCGTACCATCTGGAACTAGGATTAGAATTATAATTAACGTATTTAGGATTAGGATTACAATCAATCAATTCCAATCAAGCTACCAATAATTAATTCTTATTGCTCTAGGGATTAGGATTACCTGGTCTCCGTGTTTGCTAAACTCCTAGAAGAGAAATTTTGCCATACAGAATTTACAGAGAGAAAAATAGTGAGTGATGGATAAGATTAAGCGGCTAAACCTAAACTTATAATTAGTCTTTAGGGTTTAGTTATGGGCTAGACTTTGTTTATTGGGCTCTTTAACTATTGCTAATTAATGAATAATAATAACAAATCATTTATTAATTTTAATATTAATATCTATATTATTATTATTATCATCATCATTATTATTATTATTCTTAACAATAATAATAATAATATGGGGTATTACACAAGTGTTCCAAACATCCATCTTTTTTTCAAAAGCTATTCTACATCAAAATCTAGGTTTTATCATTAGCTTACCAAACATCCTTATTTTTTCCAGAAGCTATTCTGCAGCAAAACCTAGGTTTTGAATCCCAAAACCTAGCTTTTGTGAAAAGCTATTTCTTTTAGCTTTTTCTCTCTCCTCTATCATCATCAGTATTTTTTCAATACTAGTCAATATCCTTAAGATATTTTTTAATATCTTTCAGCACCCTAAATATTTTTTCAAGATTAGTCATTATCTTGAAATATTTTTTCAATATCATAAAATAAATTTTCAAGATCATGAAATATTTTTTTAGTATCCTTAAATATATTTTTGGTGCCTGTCAGTACCCTGAAATATTTTTTTAAGATTATTCATTACCTTGAAATATGTTTTTAATGTCTTAAAATACACTTTTAAGATCATGAAGTATTTTTTTTTTCAGTACAAATCAGTATCCTAAAATATTTCATGATCTTAAAAAATTATTTTACGATATTAAAAAGATATTTTTAGGGTAATGAATGATCTTGAAAAAATATTTCAAGGTACAACGGGTATTAAAAAGGTACTTAATACTAACTGGTACCGAAAAAATATTTCTCATGGTCTTAAATATTTATTTTAGGGTTTTGAAAAAATATTTGGTACTGATAATCTTGAAAAAATATTTTATGGTACTAATAGGACTAAAAAGATACTGAAAAAATACTTTTGATCTTAAAAAAAATTTATGATATTGAAAAAATATTTTTGGGTAATGACTAATCTTGTAAAAATATTTCAGAGTATTGAAATGTACTAAAAAATATTTTAAAGATACTGACTGATACTGAAAAAATAATGATGATGGTAGTGGAGAGAGAAAAAGAAAAAAAGTAGTTTTTCACAAAACCTAGGTTTTGGGGTCCAAAATCTAGGTTTTGATATAGAATAGCTTTTAGAAAAAATATGAGTGTTTGGTAAGTTTATGACAAAATCTAGATTTTGATGCAAAATAACTTTTAGAAAAAATATGGGTGTTTGACAAACTTTTGGCAAAATTTAGGTTTTAATGCATAATAGTTTCTGGACAATTTTGGGGTGTTTAACAAATTTTTGTCAAAACTTAGGTTTTGAAGTTATCCAAACACTATTATTTTTCTCCAAAAATTATTTTTTGAAAATCATTTTTACTTCGTAAATCTCGAAAGCTATTTTTCAAAACCTATTCTCTAAAAGCTATTTTTACCTCGTAAATCCCCAAAGTTATACTCAAGTCATGTCAATTTTTGAGTGTAGTGTGTCGTTTCATCATCAACTCAGTGTGAAACGACTGGCATGGCCCCGGATCCAGATTTCCTCATAAGCTCATCCCTCAGTATCCCTCAGTATCTTTCCATCTCAACCGTTCATTTTCCTTACTTTTAATCTTAGCCATTCATTTCACCTCGACCTCGCGAGGTCGAGGTGAAATGAATGGCTCAGATTAACTTTTAGTGAGATGAATGGCTGGGATGATGGATACTGAGGGATACTAAGGGATGTGCTTCTGAGAAAATCCAGATCCGCATGGCCCCTTAGTCACACAACCATATCAATCGCACGCAAGAAATGTAGCGAACCCGGCAAAACGTGAACTATTTAGGATCATCATAACCAGCCAAAGCTCCAGACTGCTGACCACTTGCTGCTTGTGAACCATTGAAAACTTACTATATCTATCTTCCTATTTATTATGTTAGTTTAACTAATTACTCCCTCTGATCCTTATTATAAGGCACCAACTACTTTTTCTTACAAACCAAAGAATGGAAATTCACTCATTAATTAGGTCCAAAATTAATCCTCCACAAGATCTCACAAAGGGGCTTCTCTGAAACTCCTTTACACATCATCTTTGCTTGGCCACCTTCAATTTTCGAAGGTACTTCTTACATACAAACCCAAACTGGCCATTGAGGTTGACGCTTCCCGAAACACACCTCTTCACTTGGCTTCTGCAGAAGGTCACATCGACATCGTGAAGGAACTGCTTAAGGTTAATAACAAGCCATGCTTGTTTCTTAATGAAGAGGGCAAGATTCCTTTTCACTATGCAGCTATGAGAGGGAGGACAGAGGTTGCCAGAGAGTTGGTTAAAGCGAAGCCGGAGTGTTTTAGCTTTCTTGATAATGGGTACACAGTTTTTCACTTGTGTGTGATATACAATCATTTGGAAACTCTCAAAGGTTTGGTGGAATTGGAGGTTGCCATTTCTGGGGAGCTTCTTTTCTCCACAAGATCTAATGCAATGGGCAACACCATTTTCCATTTAGCAGTCTCGTCCAAGCAAGTTGAGGTATCATTGATTTTCTTCCTTTTACATCTTGATATGTGTGTATTTTCTTTTTACATGAACTGGTTATATCATAGAATGGGATTTGATCTCTAACAATCCACTTTATCCTCATATTTATGATTGTTTTCAAAAATTCTTCTTATTAATTGCACAATATATTAAAAGGATTTGCATAATAGTTTTAATACAAATGATTTAAGGGGTAGTTTCGGAAAATTAACACACATTTTCAACCAATAACTAATTAGATTAATTTTCTTACTCTATACATATTTGTTAATTAGATCTTCTAGGAGGTATTAATATGAAATTTCGAACTAAAATTCCTTTGACTATAATTTTCATTTTTTAATATATTCCCTCCAGCTAGTTTGCTTATTTTCTCCCAATAGTTTAATTAGTGGCAAAGCCATTAGCTGACTGGATGATGGCGTCGATGAAGAAAAGATCAAAGAAATTTCGGGTTAATTAGCCAGAATGAAATCGGGGCCCACCCCAATTATAATACTCGCTGCTTCAACTTATCTTGTGATCGGTTGACGGGTTTGGATTTTAATTTGACTATTCTTTTCTTTTTGTGGTTTTCCCTTTTTTCAACAGAAATATTTTTTCTGGCTGTCTTTCTTTCATTTTATTTTCGTTGTAGCAAAGTATGAAGAGAGATATATCTGTTGTATGTGCTTTGTCTTCCAATTTTTTTTCTAGTCTTGAGATGAAAGCAAAATTACCGTACAAGTTAAATAAGCCACCTCGATCCAGCTGAGTTAGTGAATGAGATTATTGGGAAAAATAAGCAAACTAGATGTAGAGGTAAATTATAAACATGAAAAATTATTTTTGAAATATTTGGGTCACCTAAAAATCATTCATTATGACACCTCCACTAATATACTAACATGCATGTTTATTATTTCAGACCATAAGGTACCTCTTATCAATCCCAAAAGCAATAGAATTGGCAAGCTTGAAGAATGATATGGGTCTCACTGCCTACGACATCCTGAAACGTAGTTCAAGAGATTTCAAAACCCTAGAAATACAAGTCATGATGATGGAATATTCTGGAATCAGAACTGAAAATAACGGAATAATCCAAACTCATTCACACTCACCATCACCACAGGTTGCAAGGCCTCAAATTCGAAGGAAGAAGAAGAGATGTTGTTTGATAAGGATTTTGAAATGGATTGGAGGTTGGTTCAAACACAGAGGTGAGTGGATAGAAGAAATGAGAGGAAATTTGAGTTTAGTGTCTACCGTTATAGCCACCATAACATTTCAATCTTTAATAAACCCACCTGGTGGCTTCATCCAACAAGGCTTATCTGGCTCACCCGATCCACCCCTAGACTGCACTATACTTTATGACAACGAGTATCATTGTCCTGGTGAAGCAGTCTCATCTTTTCGTCTCCAACATGCATTTTTGCGGTATGTAATTTGTAATACCATATCTTTCATGTCATCGCTTAGTGTCACCCTATTGCTTGTAAGTGGAGTTTCTATGAAGAACAAAGCTTTGATATGGCTTCTATCCATAGGCATGTGTGTTTCTCTCACAAACCTAGCCCTTGCCTACTTAATTGCCCTTCTAATGGCGATGCCAGACTATCTTCGGAAAAAGGAAGCGGTTTTGATTACCATTGGATGGTCAATATTGATTTGGACGGGATTGCTTGGGCTGATTATGATATTAATCACATTGCGTCTTATAATTTGGATCGTGAAGAAGTTTGTTAGAGCTATCAGAAGGTTGGTCACATGTGGAATTAGAGAAAGCTGATGCTGATTGCCTGGTCACTCACAAGTAGCATGGATTTCTATTAGTATGATTATCCATGTTATATATTAGGGTGATGTTTCTCTTCGTGTAATATTATTATCTGTTTTGAGCTTGTACTTTGTAATAAAATTAATGTTAGATAATTAAATTATTGTTATATCTATCTAGTAATTAGAGTTTTCTCTCAAAGTAAGACGTGTTTGTGTAGAACTCGTGTTTAAGAACGTTGGCATCAAAACAGGAAAGAAAGGGAAATTGATAACGCTCATAAGTAATATCCATGCCATCCACCGGAAGCAGTGTTGCATATAAGAGAAATTTTGTAAGGATAGGAAATCATTTGCAATTAATTTCTTCCTGGATAAATGACATTGTAGTTTTGAACTAATGAAAGTATCTTGGGGTATGGTTAGAAAATCTCCCGTGACAAAGAAATTCTTGTAATGGAGATCCAAATAGAGAGATTTAGGGATATATATATATATATATATATATATATATGTATGTATGTATGTATGTATGTATGTATGTATGTATGTATGTATGTGTGTGTGTGTGTGTGTACACACATATATATATATACATATATATGCATATTCTCTGTAGTAGGAAGACCCAGAAATCTGAATGTTATGCCGGGAAGGATCTCTCTGATATAAAACAGTTTGTGTGAATTGCTGTAAGGAACCGAAGAATCTCCTACATTACGCATTAATTGAAATGTTTCGTTTATGCCAAATACTGGTAATATTTATCATGTATAACAATCAATTATTTACTCAGTCAAACAAGGCAGAGAGAATCTCTCTCAAACAGTTTGTATATGCTTCTTATTTGTCTCAAAATGAAATATTTTTTCAACTTTATCAATATGTAAGAGCATAAAGAATTATTACATCAACTAATCAAGTATCTTACATTTGGGGCCATCAATTCCTTTTAGAAAGAGCCATATACAAGACATGGGAGGGAATATCTTTCTAAGTGTTTTTTTAATGGATTTTGAATGTCTTTCATTATGCTGACGCTGTAACTAAAATGGATATTTCCTTCAATGCATATATTTCTTGTTTTTTTTTTTTTAAAAAAATAAAAGTTTATACAAGTTGGGTCTCGGATCATACCTCTGAGTTTATAGATAACACTTACAAAAATACTTACCGAATATCCTGGTCCTCTTATCGGTAGAATTTGAATAAATAACTTAAAATTATGGGCTAAACATTTTACCAATTACAATCTATCTTAGTCGGAGGTCAGATTCCCTGTATATATTATTCATAATTGTCAGACTGGCCTAATAATTAAAATCTGGGCTATCAAGTATGAGTCTAAATTTTGAAACCTGAAATTGTTCATATTCAAACTTGGGCTTATTTTTAAGCACTTCAATTCAAGCCCAACTTAATATTAGCAATACTTTGTATGTTGTGTGTGTGTGTGTAAATTTATTAGGTGTTTTTTTTTTTTTTTGAAATATGGAACTAAGGGTTCGAACGGTTGGATAACCTAGCGTCATACTACTGCACTACACTAGCGCACTTGGTTTTATTAGGTGTTTTTAATTGGGGAGTATACGAGTTACATGGTATCCGACACAGGTGATCACAACTCTCGTAAGTAGATAAGGTTTACCACGTCACTCGCAGGTTAGGACAAGACGTCCCCTTCCTGACAAGCCACCAACAAAAAATTCCGTTTTCCCGAAATGCAAGTAAATTATTAATCAATTTAGAATTTCAAAATGTAAGTAAAATAATTTTATTTTCCTCTCCTAATCTCCTCTCTCTTATCAAAAAAGTTTCACTGATCTCTAGGTTTTTTTTTCCCCAGTAAGTATGTGAGTGTATATCAACTATATATATATAAATTCTGGAAACAAATCATAATTTATTTTATTATATATAAAAAAAACGTAGCATATCTAATCCCTTGACATTTACACAAGAGAAGACTATAATCTAAATTGGGTTTAAATAGCAAATCTGCTCCGAAAGTACATATCCAAAAGTAATATTGTTTTGGAAGTTTTTTTTTCCCGCTCAATGTTTGCCCCGGAAATCTAAAAAAGTAGCAATGTTGCCCTTTTTTCGTTAAAAAATTAACGGTCAACATCAATTTTTTAATGGTCAACATTAGTTTTTTAATGAAAAATGACAACATTGCTTCATTTTTAGACTTCTGGGACAAAATTGAACTTGAAAAATCTTTTAGGGTAACATTGCTCTTCGACGTATACTTTCGAGGTAGATTTGCTATTTAATCCATCTAAATGGGAACTTCTCATGGTGAAGAGGAGAGAATGAACCTTCTTTACGAAGCATCACGCAATGGGTCAGTAACAACTTTGAACTCATTTTTGAAACAAGAACCATTAATCCTCCACAAGATCTCGCAAAGTGGCTTCTCTGAAACTCCTTTACGCATATCATCTTTGCTTGGCCCCCTAGAATTTTCGAAAGCACTTCTTTAATTGAACCATATTTTTATATGATATTTCATAATTAAATTGGGATTATTAATGTATTTTATGAGACATTATTACATGATTAAGCACTAATTTGAGTTAAAGACATTTGTATTGAATTAAGTGTAATTAGGGGTAAAATAATCATAATTTACTAATTATTCATATAAATGATTTCTTGAACTTTTGATGCTATATTATGTTTAATTTTGCATTGTAATAATTTTAGAAGGAAATTGAAGAATTTTGAAAAATGTCATTTGGGTCAAAATTAATATTTTAGATACCATGAAAAATGACAGAAAAGAACCCTGGAATTCCTGGAAATTACAGATTAAGGAAGAAAAGGCCCAGGAGAAAATTACAGAAAATATCCCAAAATTTTCAGAAATCACAGTTAAACCCCACAGTTATTCTCAAACATTACACTTAAGTCCCCCTCCAGAACTTTTGAAAGTTCACATTTTAGTCCCTGGTCAAAACTTGCGTTTTGACCAGGGCCTAGGTCAGACGCAAGAAAAGGAGAGCTGGGGATAATGGGATATTAAAAGCCATAGACCCGAGACGCATGAGGAGAGTCGGATATTACGAGCGAGGCAGCGCCGCGAGAGCTGGGAGCTCTCGACCTTGACGCACGATCACCTTCCTCCACCTCCGTCTCCGGCGGCCTCCACAGTCACCTCCATCGTCGCCGGCGACCTCCACAACGTAACCACCACCCTCGTTAGCTTCAGCACTGCCGGAGACGAGACACAGGGAGCTTAAGCTCCCCTGTTCCACACTCTTCCCACCTTCACCGTCGGCCTCCCCTGTTCCAGACTCACCATCGCCGGAAACCACCTTCACCGTTGGCCATCTCCAGTCAGTCACCACCGCGTTCTCACACTCCTCCACGTCCAATTTGATTTTCATGGCAACTGGTTTTTTTTTTTTTTTTTTTTTTTAACTGTTCTTTTCTTATGGTGGTTGAAATTGAAGCTATGTGAGGTTAATTGATTTGCTTCTTGGCAGAGGAGATTTGTAGCTGAGTTAGCAGGGCTTAATTTTGTTCAATTTATTTTCTCTAATTATATTTGGATTTCCTAGTTTTAGAAATATTGGTTTGTATTGTTAAGATTGAGTTTACCCGTTTGGATAACTTTGTGGATTAAACTTATATAATTGGATTGAATTATTGTTGCCAGGGACAGAACTTGGAAAAAATATTTGGGAGCCAAACAATGACGGGGGAATTTTTTTTTTAAGGAAATTTTTAAATGCATTAAAAAATAAAAGAATATAAATAAGAAATGAAAAGAATATTAAATGTATAAGAAAAGAAAAAAATATTTAGATTTGTAATAAAAATATTTTAACAATTCTAATGTATAAGATAACATACATGTCTCTAGTATGAATGTCATATCAATTACAAAATGAGAAGATATCATGAAATCTCAGAAAATTGTTTGTTATGTAACACATTAAATATCAAGGGAGAGTAGGAGAAAAATAGGTGTGTTCCAAGTAGAGATGATGGAGGGATTAGCAATGATTCATTGTACGCGAAAGGAATTGAAAAATAGGCATGATATCCCGGCAAAGAAGGTGGAGTTAAAAATGATTTCATTTGTATGTATCCGAAAAAGAAAATGATTTATTGCTAATCTTCCAAGAAACATGCTGCGTATGCCTAAAGTGAGCAAGAGGGAATGAAAAGAAAGAGGGGAAAATGTAAAAAATAAAAATTAGGGGGTGAAAAATAAATTTTATATCATATTAAAATAAAACTGATGAAAATAGAGAACAATAACAAGAGAATATAGAAATAGAGAGAGAGAGAGAGTAAGGAGAGATTCTATTTCAGTGTAATCAAAATGTTTACAGAAGGCCTCTATTTATAGAAGGAAAATGGGCCTTTAGTGTAATTTCCACTTTGGGTCATTTGATGCAATATTCCCATAATTACATAACTGTACACTCACGGGAATGCATTCCCGTGAGTTGTATAATTTTGTGCGTGGGTCCCACTAAATAGTAAACTACTATGCAATGGTACTATGCGTAGGTCTCATGTCATCTTGTAATATTTGGAGCCCGGGAGTTAATGGATATCCACATAATCAGTATATTCATAACACTCCCCCTTGGATGTCCATTTATGAATGTGTCTCGTTAAAAACTTTAACTAGGAAAAACCCAGTGGGATAAAAACCTAGCCAAAGAAAATAAAAATACATCATTCATTGATACACTATCCAGTGCTGCCTCATTAAAAACCTTTCTAGGAAAACCCAGTGGGACAAAACCTAGATAAGGGAAAAAGAGTACAGCGTGTATCGACTCCCCTTATTGACAACATCAGTATTACTCCCCCTGATAACATCAGTTGAGATCTTTGAGTCTTCGAAGACCAATACCATAGACAAGCTTCTCAAAGATTGCTTCTGGAAGTGACTTGGTAAATAAATCTGCCAGATTTTCCCTTGAACTGATTTGCTGGATATCTATTTCACCATTCTGTTGAAGATCACGAGTAAAGAAAAATTTTGGTGAAATATGCTTCGTTGTATCTCCCTTGATGTATCCTTCTTTAAGTTGGGCAATACATGCAGTATTATCCTCATATAGAACTGTTGGAACCATTTTACCAGAAGATAAATGACAAGTAGTTCGTATATGATGAATTACTGACCTCAACCACACACATTCTCGACTTGTTTCATGCATTGCTAGGATTTCTACATTATTAGATGAAGTGGCTAATATAGTTTGTTTCATAGATTGCCATGAAATTGTTGTACCTCTACATGTAAATACATAGCCTGTTTGTGATTTTCCGTCATGTGGATCAGACATAAATCCAGCATCTGAATAACCAATCAGTTCATGTTTAGATACATTTGAATAATATAACCTCATATCCATAGTACCTCTGAGATAACGAAAAATACGCTTTACACCATTCCAATGCCTCTGTGTTGGTGCAAAACTATATCTTGCTAATAAATTAACAGCAAATGTTATATCAGGTCTTGTGTGATTAGCAAGATACATTAGTGCCCTAATAGCACTAAGATATGATACTTCTGAACTAAGTAATTGTTCTACACCTTTTTTGTTAATTACTTGGGGTTGGAATGGATCTTTTTCTTTTATCAAAGATCTTACAACCATTGGAGTACAAAATGGATGTGACTTATCCATATAAAATCGTTTCAAAACCTTTTTTGTATAAGTTTCTTGATGTACAAAGATCCCGTCCTTCAGGTACTCAATTTGTAATCCAAGACAAAATTTTGTCCTACCTAAATCTTTCATTTCAAATTCTTTCTTCAAACAATGAATTGCTTTTGTAATCTCTTCAGGAGTTCCAATAATGTTAATATCATCAACATAAACAACAATTATAGCAAAATTCATTTCTCGATCTTTTTATAAAAATGCATGGGCATATCGGGTCATTTTTATACCCTTCTTTCAACAAATATTCTTTAAGGCAATTATACCACATGCGCCCTGATTGTTTCAAGCCATACAGGGACTTATTTAATTTGATCGAGTATTGTTCTCGTGAATTTGAATTAAATGCTTCAGGCATCTTGAGTCCTTCAGGAACTTTCATATAGATATTACTATCAAATGAACCATATAAATAGGCAGTCACAACATCCATTAGATGCAAATCAAGCCCTTCATTTGCTGCTAGGCTAATTAAATAACGAAAAGTAGTTGCATCAACTACTGGTGAATATGTTTCTTCAAAATCTATACTAGGTCTTTGTGTAAAGCCTTGGGCTACAAGGCGTGCTTTATACCTTGTAATTTCACCCTTTTCATTTCTTTTCCGTACAAAAACCCATTTATATCCAACTGGCTTTACATCTTTAGGTGTATGGACTATAGGTCCAAATACTTTTCGTTTTGTCAATGATTTTAATTCTGCATTAATGGCATCTTTCCATAGGAGCCAATCTTTTCGTTGTTGGCACTCTCTAATGGATTTTGCCTCATGATCCTCTTCTTCATTCATCACATCATATGCCATATGATTAGCAAAAATGTTGTCAATGTTGACTTCATTACGGTTCCATTTGATATTATTTATGATATAATTTATTGAGATCTCATTATTTTCATACATTTCAGGTACCTGGATCTCTTCTGGGGCCTCAATATTCTCCTCTGGAGATAATTTCTCTTCATGAAGTGGCTCATCCAGAGCTACGCTTTTTTCTTGATTATCCTCGACTTAACCATCTATAATCTTAGCTCCTTTTTTTTCGAGGATTTTTATCTTTGGAACCGATAGGCCTACCATGCTTAAGGCGTGCTTTTGATTCATTTGTAATCGGTTGTCCTACAGGGACATCAATTCGAATAGGAGTATTAGCAGCTGGAATATGTGACTTTGTCACTTTCTTTGGGTCAGTGAATGCTTCTGGCATTCGATTAGCTAAATTCTGTAAATGAATTATCTTTTGAACATCTAGTTCACATTGTTTTGTACGAGGATCAAAATGAGCCAATGATAATTCATTCCAGTTAATCTCTTTATTCAGCTGCTTATTTTCTCCCCCTAATGTTGGGTAGACTGATTCATCAAAATGACAATCTTCAAATCGTGCAGTAAATAAATCTCCTGTAGATGGTTCTAAATATTTTATAATTGAAGGAGATTTATACCCAACATAAATTCCCATTCTTCTTTGGGACCCATTTTAGTACGTTGTGAAGGTGCTATAGGCATATATACTGTACATCCAAAGGTCCGAATATGAGAAATATTAGGTTCTTCACCAAAAACCATTTGTAAGGGGGAAACTTTTAAATAACTAGTTGGCCTGATGCAAATTAACATTGCTGCATGCAAAATGGCATGGCCCCAAGCAGAAATTGGTAAATTAGATTTCAAAAGTAAAGGTCTTGCAATAAGTTGCAATCGTTTTACCAATGATTCTGCAAGTCCATTTTGCGTATGAACATGTGCTACAGGATGTTCAACATCAATTCCAAGGGATATACAATATTCATTAAAAGTCAGTGAAGTAAATTCACCAGCATTATCAAGACGTATTTTCTTGATAGGATAATCCGGGTAATGTGCTCTTAATCTTGTCAATTGAGCAAGTAATCTCACAAACGCCAGGTTTCGAGAAGATAATAAGCACACATGCGACCATTTAGTTGATGCATCAATTAAAACCATATAATACCTAAATGGTCCGCATGGTGGGTGTATTGGCCCACAAATATCTCCCTGTATCCGTTCTAGAAATGTGAGACTCACTTTCTACTTTGCTTGGTGATGGCCGAATAATTAATTTTCCCTTGGAACATGCATCACATGAGAAATCATGGGATTTTGGTATTTGTTTCTGTTTCAAGTTATGTCCACATGAATTCTCTATTATACGTCGCATCATAATTGACCCGGGATGACCTAACCGGTCATGCCAAACAATAAATATGTCTTTATCAACATGCTTCTGGTTTTCCATAACATTTATTTCAATTGTACTAATACTTGAATAATACAAACCAGAAGATAACATAGGTAATTTCTCCAGAACATATTTTTCACCATATCTAACAGTAGCAATTTGTAGATATTCTTTATTCTCCTCATTTATAGTCTCAATATGATATCCATTTCGACGGATATCTTTAAAACTCAACAAATTTCTATGAGATTTAGAGGAATACAAAGCATCATTAATAACAAATTTCGTACCATTGGATAATATTATTATTGCTCTTCCAGAGCCTTCAATCAATCTTGTATTACCCACTATGGTATTGATGCTTGTACTACAATTTGTTAGATGTGAAAAATATTTCTTATCTTTAAGAATTGTATGTGTCGTTGCACTATCAATGAGACATATATCTTCATTCTTGTGTGCAATATTTGAAATGTCCATGAGCTTCATTAAAAGAAAAAAAATGTATTAAAACATATTTAATATAGAAGATACATTAAAAACATATTTATTATACATAATTGGCAACAAGTCAGAATGAAACAAAATAATTATTACAATTTCTGCAAAACTTATTTAATCATAAAAATCTTCCACCTCCAAGTGAGACATAACATCATCATTTGCCTCATTGACATCATTATCTTTATGAGCCTTATCATCACATTCCACATTATTAACACTCTTTTTTATAGAGGCTTGGTAAAGTTTCGCTAAATGTTCTGGCGTACGACAATTACGTACCCAGTGTCCCTTCATACCACACCGATAACATTTATGTTCAACAACTTTTGAAGGACCTTCTTTATCATTCTTTTGTCCTTCATTGTTCATCTTTTTCTGGTGGGTATAAGGACTATAATAACCTCTTCCACCATGATAAGGACCATGATTATTTCTGCCTCCACGATTTCCACGTCCTCGTCCACGACCACGGCCACGACCACGACCACGACCACGACCGCGACCATGGCCACGACCATGATCATTCCGTACACTCACATTCGCTTCAGGAAATGGAGAAGATCCAATGGGACGATTTTCATGATTTTTCAATAATAACTCGTTATTTTGCTCGGCTACTAGTAAACATGAGATTAACTCAGAATATTTTTTAAAACCTTTCTCTCGATATTGCTGTTGTAAAAGCAAATTCGAAGCATGAAAGGTAGAAAAAGTTTTCTCTAATAAGTCCTCATCAGTTATTTTTTCACCACATAATTTTAACTGAGAACTTATTTTGAAAACAGTTGAGTTATACTCACTTACAGTTTTAAAATCTTGTAACTTAAGATGAATCCATTCATAACGAGCTCTAGGCAAAATCACCGTTTTCTGATGATCATACCTATCTTTCAAACTAGTCCACAATTCAAATGGATCTTTCACCGTTAAATATTCAGTTTTCAAACTTTCATGAATGTGGTGTCGGAGAAAAATCATAGCTTTAGCCTTTACTTGAGGGGACGCATCATTTCCTGGCAATATAGCCTTTCCAAAGTCCTTTGCTTGAAGATGGATTTCAGCATCTAAAACCCATGATAGATAATTCTTCCCGGTGATGTCAAGAGCATTAAATTCAAGATTTGAAAGGCTGGAAGACATGATTCAAACTAAAAATAATAATAATAATTAGAATCATATTATAAAATCTTATTATAAATTAAAACATAATTTAAAGAACGGTAAATAAACATGCTAAGAAAATAAAAATAAGATGAGATAGGAATGGGAGTAAATTCACAACGAGACCTATCTCATCCGAAGGTAAGAAAGATGATGCATATATTATATAATATATAGACAATAGTAAAGAATTAAGATAAACAAATGGAGCCCTATTAGTGCCACCACCATAAAAGGTAAATAAATGCATAAATAAATGTTAGTAACATAAATTTAAATGTTAGTGGCATAATGTAAATATTAATAAAGTCAGTATGGAGCTTAATATCGCCACCATGAAATAAACAAAGCAGTAAGTAATGGAGCTTAGTATCGCCACCATGAATTAAATAAATAAAGCAGTAAGTAAAGAATTAGAATTAAATTACAAATGGAGCTTAATGTTGCCACCATGAAATTAATAAATAGGGAGTGAGAAGAATATATAAACATAAATAAATTATTGTAAATAGTAAAATATAAATTTACCGTGAATAGTAAAGTTACTATTCACAGTAAATAGTGAATAAAATAAAATTACTGAAATATTAAATCTAGACTTCCATAAAGGAGTCAAAATGAATAGAAATATAAAATTACTGAAAAAGGTAAAATTAACATGAATAGTAAAAATTACTATTTACTGTGAATAGTAAATAGTAAATAATCTCAAATCTTAACCATGGAACCCGATGTTCAAAATAATCGGTAAAAGTAGAACTTTAATTCCATATCATGGTTAAGATTATCCCAGATAGATAAAATAAACAAATAATAAAGGAGATGGTAATAAAATCTTACCTTAGTAGAGTCTTCGTGCTGATAACGTAAAATAAAACTGATGAAAATAGAGAACAATAACAAGAGAATATAGAAATAGAGAGAGAGAGAGTAAGGAGAGATTCTATTTCAGTGTAATCAAAATGTTTAAAGAAGACATCTATTTATAGAAGGAAAATGAGCCTTTAGTGTAATTTCCACTTTGGGTCATTTGATGCAATATACCCATAATTACATAACTGTACACTCACGGGAATGCATTCCCGTGAGTTGTATAATTTTGTGCGTGGGTCCCACCAAATAGTAAATTACTATGCAATGGTACTATGCGTGGGTCCCATGTCATCTTGTAATATTTGGAGCCCGGGAGTCAATGGACATCCACATAATCAGTATATTCATAACACATATTAATTTTTTTGGATTTTTTTTAGGGGGCCATGGCCCCCCTTGTACCTACCAAGATCCGTCCTTGATTGTTGCTTGTTGGATATATATATATATATATATATATATATATATATATATATATATATATATATATTCCTTTATTGATCCAATAATATTGTGCTTTCTACGTGATGGGGCAAAAATTTCAAAGCCTAAAACTCCGTAAATTTATGGGCTGTATCAAGTAATAAAGAGTGAGTAAAGTATCGTTCCCACGAGTACTTAGTATCCACAACTTTGGTCAGGCATTGATTTTACACTTTCATTTAAGTTGAGCAAACTAAAGAGAATTTAATTAAATGAAAAGAAATTAAAATAAACTAACTACCACAAATGTCAAACAAGCAATCCAGAGTGACTAATCCCTTATTACTTCCATAAACCTTGATTTCACTAATTTAATTACTCTTAATATCAATTTTGTTAATCTCGAGTACAAATAGCTATAAGTGTCTTCTGGTCCATTTACAACCCTCTTTTAAGTATAAAATGTTATGTCTAACATGATTACTCAAGAGGCAAATTAATTTGGACACACTCTTCAATAATTATATGGGACCATTAGGTATATGTCTATCCTCATTGCAAATTAAATCATAATTTAATCCCATATTGCTTAATCTCATAGCTTAATCAAAATTCCCTTCATCAAGGTAAATCATAATTCTCAAATTCATATTTAATGATGGCCAATCACTAAATAAATAAAAAATTAAACAAGATTAAGCAACCAAAATTAATACTAATTATAACTAACCATGAAAACAAAGTTTAATTTATTAATAGGTTCATAAGTCCTCTAGGTTGCAAAAGAAAATTACATGCCTAAAATAAACTCCATAAAAGAAATAAAATCCAGAACAGCAGCAAATATGAATTCAGAGTTTGGATTCATGGTATAGAAAAATAAATATCCAGATTCAGGAGGAAGATCACGAGATAGATGACTATTCAACTGAAGCTACCAAATCGCGCCTCCATAGTTCTCGTCTTCTAGCGTCTTTGCTTCTCCCAAATGCCGCGTCTCCGCTCTCTGCGTCTCTCCTCCTGCTGCCGTTCGTGCCTTTTCTGTTTGTTTTCTCTTCGCGTGTTCCTCTCTTTTTTTCGTCCAGCGCCTCCCGTTCTTTAATTAATTGCCTTAGAACATCCTTCCCTTTTCAATTTGATGGGCCCACGCTCAATTTCCATTCAATTCTCAATTCACATTCGGCCCAGTTGCTATTAATCCATTTCAATCCATGACTCCACGCCTCCTGGTGCAAGAGAGATCATAATAATAAATAATAATAATGATAAATCTTTTTTTCTTTCTTATTTGATTTTTTTTATTTATTTTCTAAACTTAAAAACATTTATTTTAAATTAAAATCCCACAAATGATGCACCACTTTGATTTGATCTTATAATCTTAAGAAAATTTCTTCAATTTAGTATTGTATGACTTCTTAATTATATCAAAATATACCTCAAATTTATTAAAATTAGGAAGTCATCACTACGTATTATTGTTAGATAGTATAAATAAATTGGATTAATTAAGTGTCGTGTTATCGCATTCATTTTAAGAGGAAACAAGTTGCGTTAATCTAATCCTAATTGCACACTAACTGTACTTCAATAGTGCCTTAAGAGGTGATTATTAGCTACAGTAGTAGGAGTGATCACTAATTAAGAATACTAGACTCAAGCGTTTGCTTGGGGATTTTCATCAAGACTTAGTGAAAATTTACTCCTACATCTAATTGAATTATAATAGCTACCACTCTATTTCCAAGAGCATTCATCCATTATACATTTTCAAACTACATTCCATTTTATTAAAAAAAAAAAACCAAAAACAACAGTTTAGGATTTAATTTAATTGCATTCTTTTTTTAGTTTATTAATATGAAAATCCAAAGCCTATTTACCCTTTGTTTTAATTACATTTGCATGTCATTTAGATTACTTAGGAATCAATAAAAGACTCATCGAGAAGAAAGAATGATCACAAATTTACTTATACGCAATCCTAGTTATTTTGTTGATTGTGGACTCCAAAGTTAAAAATAAAAAGCCCTCATCATTCTTACATACGCTTGTCGAAACACATCACTTCACTTGGCTTCTTGAGAAGGTCAAATCGACATCGTGAAGAAACTGCTTAAGGTTAATAACAAGCCATGCTTGTGTCCTAATGAAGTGGGCAAGATTCCTTTGCACTATGCAGTTATGAGAGGGAGAACAGAGGTTGCCTGAGAGTTAATTATCTAACTTTTATATTAAAAATTGGATGGAGCATATGAGAGAAAATGTGAGTCTAGTGATTAACTATTATGTTAGCCTTTCAAGCGTTAATTAACACATGTGGAGGCTTCATACAGCAGGTTGATTTATCTCTATTATTATGGGCTTAATCATGGCTATTTTAAGGGGTTTTGTAGTTTATTTGGGCCTTAAATGCATCCATCAGGGTTAAAATGCGATTAGTAGTGATTGTATGAAATTAGAGTTGAAGAGGTAAAATAATGGTAATAAATCTTGCTATTACTATTAATTAATACAATTTCGGGAATAACTGAAGAAATTAGACTCAAGGACTTTAATTTCCGAATAACTGTCAAGTACCAAAATTATACACCAGAGAAAGACTCGAATTTCTGAAATTACAACGAAGGACCAAGACGAAAATACTCCATTATTCGCACCATCACCCATTGATTATTCATCTCACCTTGGCTTTCATCCATTCCTTCTCCCATCATCATCGTCATTTTGTTTGTCTAAAAAAAAAAATTTTGCTGTGCTTTGAGAATCCGGTAAGATAATCCATATTCAATAATGCAAATTTTACCGTTTAAATAAAAGTGTTTTGAGTAAGAAAAAGTCACCCTAAGTAAAATATTTTTAAGATATTTAATTTTCTCGTGAATAGTACTTAAAATTTTTAAGAAGTAGAAGTTTATTTTACCCTAAATTAGAGCTTCACCCTTGCCCAACACGTACAGCTGACACCACATAACTTTTCTCTCTCTTTCACAAGTCCAGCTCCCCAGTTCATTTTACCCAAAAAAAAAAAAAACGGCGGGCTTTAGAGAAGAGGATGGTAGGGAGCCTCTGGGGCTATTAATACCTAGGCTATTTTTGGAAAAACATGTCATATTTATTCTAGGGTTGCTTTATTATAATTAGCTTCCTTAATGAACTTCCTTAATCTAAACATGTTACATAAAAATAGGTCCTATATTAAGAATAATATGAGTAATTAATTAAGAAAAAATGAACGCCGTAAGAACTTGTCTTTTAGTTAATTATATGTCCTCCTTATTCTGAATGAGTGGCCAGTAGTGATATGAATGTTTAATCACATGGTATCGGCAATACTTTTACAATTAAGGAAAACAAACAGGGAGAGAGCAAGAGATATGTGGAGAGAAATCGAAAATCATATTTAATTTGATAAACAAGAAAACTATTCTATCCTTCTTACGGTCTATGATTTATTGGAAATTATTTATGAGAAATATGCAATATTTTGTAAGAAAACTCCTCATGATGTATACTTGTATATATAGATTGCTAATATAATCTTCCACGAGCCTCGCAGAGTGGCATGGGCCTGGCTATCGACAAGAGCCTACTTACGATATAAAAATTATTATGGAATGATAAATTAAATAAATGGATCGGGAACGCAATACTTAGATATAATATTTTTTATAATTTTTTTATCTTTAACATACCATATCTTATTAATTTTTAACTGAAATAAATATATTTTTATCTACATTTTTTTTACATTTATATTTTCATTTTATTTTAATTTACGCTACGTGGTCTCTATAAAAGATTGGGATGTGAGCTTGTCCCAAATGCATATATATTGAGGTCAACAACATTTGTCTCCATCTCTCGATTTGGATGGAAATGGAACCTTCGGAAGATACCTAAGTTTTAAACGTTAATTGAGACATTTGTAAATATATAAATCTCATTGTATTATAAGAATTGAAGTATCTGAAGCTACTGTTGAATATAAATAGACACTAGAAATAGGTTAAATTGCGTGCTCTTGAAATATGAAAATTGGACACAAAATGAAGCTCTTCATGTACTAGCAATTTTGTTATCACATGCAACAACAACGCAGGAATATGATTAAAACACAAATATTTTTTGGTATTATCATAATAAATGCGCTTCCAAGGCTTTAAACTTGTTTTCTTCTCTTTATGAAGTTGAGATGTCTTATTATTTCAATTAACAACTTACGAAAGAAAGTTAGCAAGTAAATACACACCTAATGATGGAGCAAAAAGACTCGCTAAAAAAGAAATAATCCATAAAAGCACTGATAAAAATCTGCCACATCCATTCCCTCTCCTCCAGAAACTTTTTATTGACTTGAACGCCCAGAGGTAAAAGCGTAGATAGATTAACAATAGTATTGCCACCATCAAATAACCCCAAAACCCCATCAATTTTTCATCCTCTAAGGTTGATAATAATCTGGCTTTCCAAAGATGATCTGGGATTATAATATGCCGGGCATTAACGAATGCAGCTGCAAGCGATGTGAGAGTGATGCACATGCCCATCGATAGCCCCCATATCATAGTTTTACTCTTGAGAGGAAATATTCCACTTACGAGCAAGAGGGTAACACTAAGTGATGAAATAAAACAGATCGTAACGTAATATAAATACCTCTCAAAATGAGGATGAAAATTAGAGTATGAAGCCATAGCTTGTCCGGGACAATACATGCGATTATCATGAAGGATGGCGCAGTTGAGATCATATGATGATGAAGTGACAGTATTGCGGGCTTGATTTGATGATGAGGTGGTATTTTCTTCAGATGGTAATGGTAAGCCTTGTTGAATAAAGCTACCAGGTGGATTGATCAAGGCTTGAAAGCTTATAGTTGTTATAACAGTAGACACTAGACTCAGATTCCCCCTCATCTCTTCAAGCCATTCATCCCCATGCCTAAACCAATCTCTAACACTTTTCTTCCAACAATTTCCTTCCCTTTTGACCATTGTCAACATGTGATGTATTTCACATATTTTGAAGTCTTTTGGACTTGGTTTTTGGAGGATATGGTGGGCTGTGAGGCCTTTGTTGTTCTTAAAGTTTACTATTCCTCTTATTTCTGGAATTGATAGGAGATAGCTCACCACCTAAACAACAAATATAATGATAAAGTATTTGAACAAATATGACTTTTAAATATCATTTTTCTATATGGTGTTCGTAAATAATCCTCAACTTATTAATATAACAACTAATTAATTGTTTCACGTTAATATATACTCCCTCCACTCCTGTATATATATCAAACACACTTTATAAGGTGTCTTTGGTCCATTTTATTAATCATCTTATGGGTCTGTTGAATCATAATTATTTTCCCATTATGCACTGTATTAATTGGAAATTAATCTGTGACATATAGGAGTAGTATAGTCAGGGATTGGGAATGGAAAATTAAGATGGTAGTGGGGTTTAGTACAATTAATAAGGATAATATTAAAAACTAATTCAATTTTATGATAATTTTAATACTTTAACTAGCCTTTAACTAATTTTTTAGTACTTGTATATTACTCATGCATATAAATTAGAAAAAACATAACGTTTATCGCAATGGGAGAAAAGGACGATAAAAGAATGTTGTACCTCAACTCGCTTGAACTTGGAAGCTAAATGGAGAACGGTGTCCCCAGCCCGATCAGGACGCAGAAAGATGTAAGGACGGGGCTCGCCTGCCGCAATATTGGCCGCGGCATAGTCCAATTTAACCAAAGTTTCGAGAGTCTGTAAATGGTTGTATATGACACACAAATGAAAAACAGTTCTTTCTTCTCCGTCACCAAGACTTACAGAATCTGGCCTTGCTAAGATCTACTCTTGCACAACCTCGGTTCGTCCTCTCATGGCTGCATAGTGCAGAGGAATTCTTTTTTCTTTGTCATGTTTCAAGCATAGGTCATCCTTATCATTATTCAATGACAGTAGCTTCCGCACGATCTGCAAGTTACCCTCTGCAGAAGTCAAGTGAAGAGCTGTCCTTCCAGAAGAATCCGCGCTAACGGTGAGATTGGGATTATGATTGAGAAGAAACTCAGTGAAGGGAACATGACCTAGCAGTGCTGATGTGCGTAAAATGTTGCCAAGGGCTGTTTCTGCGTATGGTTGTGTGGTTTCATCTGGTTGTGTTGTTGGGTCGGGTTGTGTTGTTTCATCGGGCTGTGTTGATGGGTCTCGCTGTGTTGTTTCATCTGGCTGTATTGTTGCGTCTGGTTGTGCTGTTTCATCTGGCTGTGTTGTTAAGCCTGGTTGTGTTGCTAACCATTGCAGCAAAGCTTGTACATTCCCGACATCTTCAGCTGCCTGATAGAGAAATTGCAGCAAAGGTTGTTCATCCCCATGAACAGCGTTCCGAAAGAGAACACTGATATCATTTATTTGGGCACTCATTTGGACACTTATTTGGTGGCTCATCTCGTCGTCCCTTACGTGGATGAGTTCTATCTCTCGCTTTACATAATGCTTCACGGTATGGTACCCTTTATATATAGATGGCTATATGATGGAGTAATTTTACATTATTGTAAATTAGTGCTATGGACTCACAATGCTATTGGGTTCAGAAATCTTTGCAAGCATGATTGTGTCTGCCAACAATTGTATTCCATCGCATTATGTAAAAGGAGAAATTACAAATAGGATTTCATAATTAAATTAATTAAAATAAAAAAATTATTCTAGGAAAATTCAGCCTTTTTAATAAAAAAATGTGTGTCATGATCATAATACCCCCTTGAAATTAACTGTTCAACTTAAAAGTGATACTTATATTTTTTTTTTTCTGACCAAGCAATATAAAATTGACTATTAAATTTAAAAGCGACCCTTTTATAACTTTTTGCGTGTGTCCTGTACTATAAAAAAAAATGATGATATGATACTATCCAACCTCAATTCTTAATATAATAGTTAGTTAAATGTTGAATTTAGTCATAATTATAAAATCCTAATCCGTTTTATTTTTCATATTTATAATTTTTTTCTCAAAAGTTTTTCAATTCATTGGATATGTTAAAGGTTTCTATATAAGAATAATCCTTATCAAAGGTGACATTTTAAAATAATGAAAGTATAATATTTCCAAGTCAAAAGTTGATTGCAGAATTTGGGAGTGACCCTCATATATGAGTCAGTGCCTCAACTCGTGTCAATTTTTATATGATAGTGGTGTACGTCATCGTTTAGTCATGTCTATGAAGTAGAACTAGCTATCTAGCTAGAAGCTAGTATTATCATAAACTCAGTCTTTTTTTTGCTCAAATCATAAACTCAGTCTGGCATGGCACATTATTCACACAACCATATCTTTTTTTTTTTTTTTTTGATATGAAAGGAGGCAAAGCCTTATATTAGATTAAAAGAAGAGGGGTACACAAACCCATACAATCTTGAAGCACTAGGACCCTAAGAAAATTAGTACACACATCATAATAGTGAGAAGCCAATAAAGCTTCCTTTGCAAGAGTGTCAGCAACAACATTTTGACTACGATGAATATAATTAAAAGTGACCTCCCAGTCCCTTGACAGAAATTCACGGATCTGCAACATGATCAGACTTTCAGTGTTAGTCGGCATCTCCTGTAAGGTCTCAATAAGCATTTTAGAGTCAGATTCTATAATAAACTTAGTGAGACTTAAATTCCATCCAAGTTGTAGCCCCTTTAAAAATGCCCATTCCTCAGCTTCCTTTGGATCGCATATGCCAATCTGAGATGAGAATCCCGCTATCCATGAGCCCTTAGAATCTCTTATAACTCCTCCCGTTCCTGCATGCAGCCCAGTTGCAGGTACTGCACCATTCACATTGATCTTAATCCAGTTTTCCGGGGGGGTTTTCCAACTATTCCAGTCCGTATCTGCAGAGTCAGAAGATTTATGCATATAAAGAGCGCATGAGAGTATGATAGCAGCAATCGGGTATATAGGCCTGTGAAAATCCTCCTGAAAGATCATTTGATTTCTCCATGACCAAAACTTCCAAGTACTCACTCCAAAATCTTAACACAAGAAATTATAGCGAAGCCCACGAAACGTGAACTGTTTAGGCCCCATTTGGTACAACAAAGATTTGAGAAAGGAAAAGAATTTAGAAAAGAGAAAGGAAGGAGAGAGAAGATTTTGAGGCATGGAGGAAGATGGTTTGAAGAAAGATGATTTGTTTGGTAGGAAGAAAATGAAGGGGTGATAGTTGGTAAAGAATTATGATATACCTAGTTTACCCTCAAAAGTAATTAACTCAAAATTAAAAGGAAAAATCATATTTTTGCTAAAATATATTCCAAAAAAACGTATCATCTTATTAAATTCGAATTTGTCTAAAATATTCTCCAGCCAAGTTTGAATTTTGTCTAAAACAATTTCTTGCCAAGTTCGAATTTGACTAAAATATTCTCTCATCAAGTTCAAACTTGTTGCATAAGTTTGAATTTATCTCACAAGTTTGAACTTATCACATAAATTTGAATTTAATCATATTTTCTTGCATTATATAGGAAAAAATATTTTATGAGAGGTAAATAATATATCTAAAAGTGTCACTGTTCACATGTAAACTTGAGATATCACCAATTTTCGTGGGATCTTATCTTCCCACATATAAGGGAAGATTTGTGAGCCTGTCATGGGCTCAGGAAGTTGAGTTCTGGAAAGAGTTCACACAAAAAAGGTATCAAACAAGGGAACTTGTAAATTTTTCTTTCCCTTCCTGTAGAATCCGTGTACCAAACGGGACTTCAGGATACATCATGACAAGCCAAAGCAGCTCCAAACTGGCCACCACTTTCTGCTCGCCAACAAAATTCCCACAATTGAATATTTACTATATTTATTTTGCTATTTATTATTTTGATTTTACTATTTATTACCTTAATAAAATCTCATATAAAGCTGTTTGAAATATGAAAGTTGTAAATCAGGTTACAAATTTTACAAATCTTTAAATAAGTCATTAATCGATTTAAAATTTTAAAATGTGAGTAAAATAATTTTATTGCCCTCTCTGGAGGTTAATGTTACTAAGCTTTCATGGAGTCCTTATTGAGCCATAAGGAATAAAAACCCCATAATTTAAAATTATATGAACCAAAATTAAAATTCCACCACAGTGATCACCAATGGCGCTCAAAGTTAATGCTAATGATGGAGTAATGTTATATTATTGTAGGTTAGTGCTGTGGAGTCACAATCATAGTGGGTTCAGCGATCTTAGCAAGCATGATTGGGTCTGGCAATAATTGTACTCCATCGCATTTTTTTTCCACGTTGAGTTGTCAAAGGTAAATGAAATAAGTAAAAGGATAAATTACAAATGGGATTTTATAATTAAATTTCTGAAATTATTCTTAGAAAATTAAGTCTTTTTTAATTAAAAAAAAAAGTGTGTCATGATCATAATGCCCCTTGAAATTAACTGTCCACAACTTGAAAGTTATACTTCTAATTTTTTTTTTTCGTGACCTAGCAATATAAAATTGACTAATAAATTTAAAAGCGACCCATTTATAAATTTCTTTTGTGTGACCTGTAAAATTTATTTTAAAAAACTTGATGATATGATACTAGCCTGGATTCTTAATATAATAATTTGTTAAATGTTGAATTTGATCATAAATATAAGGACCTAATCCGATTTATCTCTAATATTTATAATTTTGTTTTTCAATTGATTGAATTGTTAAAGGTTTCAATATGAGAATAACTCCCACAATTGAATATTTACTATATTTCTTTTGCTATTTATTATTTTAGTTTCACTATTTATTTTCTTGAGAAAATCCCATATAAAACTATTTGAAATATCAAAGTTCTTAATCAGGTTAACAAATTCAACAAGTCTTTAAATAATTCATGAACCAATTTAAAATTTTAAAGTGAGTAAAATAGTTTTATTGCCCTCTGTTAACTCTTAGAAATTGATTTCCAGCACATTTTTTGTTTCTTTTTACCTATTTGTAGGTTCAAAATATGCCTAGGGAAATAGTGTATAGAAGAAAATGTGCATATCAAAGTATCAAGCAAAATTTAAACAAATTCTTGTTATTTTTGTAGAGTTTGAGATTCAATTGAGAATTGAGAATTCCTCCCTCTTTTGTAGAAGAATGGAGACAAGATTTGAAGATCTAGAGAACCAAGAAACAAGGAAAGAAATGAAAGCAATGAAGCAATACAAGGTTTGAAGGACTTGTACAACTGGCTTCAGCAAGTTGACAAACTTGCTGTGGCAAGTTGAGGAAATTAGCTCTCTGGCTTAGCTTGCCGCAACATGTTGACAAACTTGCTGTGGCTAGTCGAGAAAAAGTGTAGCTACATGTTTTAACTTCAGAAATAGAAAAACCCTATTTAACCTAAGGGAAGGTTCGAAAAACACATTCTCCACACTTAGGAACATTGGAGCAACCATAGGAAGAGCTTGGAAGAAAGATTTGGAGCATTTTGGAGGCTTGGGTACTCATCTCAAAAGAGATTTTGTGATTTTTCACCTTGGTTTTTCTTCTTTTCTCCTCTTTTCCTCTTGGTTCTTTGATGTATTCAGTAGCTATATTTAGACTCTCTTTGTATTTGGATATGAATAACTAAATCTTTTATTCTAGGGTTCTTTTGACCATTTGTATGGATTAATACTTAGATATTCCTCTCTTTTGGTAGATAAATTTATATATGTGTTGATTTCAACTTAGGGTTAATGCTTCTAAGTGATTAGCCTTCATTTAGTTGATTTATTCACTTGGGTTTGTCTTGAGAAAATTAATCTAGGTATGGAACTTGATTGAAATCATGCTTGTCTTGTGTTGGTTATGATTAGTTTTGATGATGTCTTATATAGATGCCATTAGTAAGAGCAAAAAGTTTATAGCACATATATTGACTAATTGCTACATTTAATGTAGATTTGTTTATATGAAGAAAGAACAAGAGAAGAAAGAAAGAAAAACTTGCCAAATGGAATGATAAAATTATCATATAAGTTTTTAGATTGATTCTTGAAGTCTCCACGATTAAATGAAAGTTGGAACAGCTCAATTCAGAGTTAAAACATGCATATATCAGGTTCTGGACGAGCAAAATCGAGTTAGATACTCAAAAGTCAAGTTTACTGCATTACTGAAAGTGATTTGCCTCTAGATTATGAGAAAACTCGAGTTTAGGACACAAAACTCGAGTTCCTAAACTCGAGTTTGGAACTCAAAACTCGAGTTGGTCACTTAATGACTCGAGTTTGTAGTGTCTTTAGCAACTCTGGCGTCTCTGGATCAGCCAAACTCGAGTTAGCAAATATAAATTCGAGTTTGGAACTCCTAAACTCGAGTTAGTCACTTAATGACTCGAGTTTAGCAAGCTTTCAGCAACTCTGTCCAACTCTGTTTCACGTTCAGCACAAGCGACCTCTGGTAATTCGATGATATTTTCCAAACAAGAGATCGGATTAAGGTGAAATCAATTTTGTATGAAACTAGACATTCAATGCGTCATCTTGACAAAGTTTCATCCCCAAAGAAGGTTAGATGAGAGAGATATGAATTTTTGAAGTTGATCCATCTGTTACCGTCATACAGCTGACCAAGGTTCGGTAATTTGAGCATAACTCACCATCTATACATCGGAATGAGCTGAAATCGGTGACATATAAAAGTAGACTCACATATCTTTCCAGAAACATAAAGATCAGGGAAAACAAAGATCAAATGAGTGAGGTATGAATCTTTGAAGTTGACAGTCAATTCAGGATGCTGGAAAAACGCTAGCCAAAGAACAACCTTCGTTCATCGGATTATAACTGCCAGATTACAATGAGTTTAGAGTTGATTATTCTTGCATTGGAAAGAAGACTTAAAGAGTCTTATGGAGATAGGTACTGGATTCCAGGAATTGATCTTTATCAAGTCAGAAGCAAAGAACTTGTGAGAAGGATATTTGACCAAGCCATGGAAAATAAAACTCGAGTTTGAGTTAGTAAACTCCAGTTTGTGGCAGGCAGAGAGCACTCAGAATTTTTACATCAAGACAAACTCGAGTCTAGGTATGTAAACTCGAGTTTAGACCAAACAGAAGGTATTCAGAAACTTCAGTATTTTCACAAGACTTGTAAACTCCAGTTTGCATTTGAAAACTCCAGTTAAGAGTTTCGTGGACTTAAGCTTATTTTCTCTCTAAAAGTCCTAAACTCGAGTCTGTCACTTAATGACTTGAGTTTGGCCTTACGTTCAAATATGCTCCAAAACTCAAATCGCGACATTCCTCTCTGGAAGACCTAAACTCGAGTTTGGATTTCTAAACTCCAATTTAGCCCACTGCAAACTCCAGTTTAGTTTTCCAAACTCCAGTTTGCGTCGCTGAAGTATAAGAATCAGATTGCGCCAATTTGTGAAATCTTCATGGGTTAATCTTAAAATGTTATATCATATGTTGTTATTGATTCTGACATTGTTTAATGAGTTTTTCAAGAAAGTTTCAGATGAATTTAGCAAAGATTAAGATGAAATCAAATCTGGATCAAAAACAATTAATGAAGAACCAAGAACAAGCCTGGATTTTCTCCTCTATCCCAATAGACCAGCTCAGACCGTTATAAATCGTTTAGATCACTCTCCAACGGTCAAATAAAATTTATGGAATGACAAGAACATTGGAAGATCATCTATAACGACTATATCCAAGATTCTAGCCAAGGATTGAAGAAATAGAGAAAAATATGGAACGGTCATATTCCAGATTTGCAGCTGAACTTTGAAGAATCAAAGAGAAGAAAATGCAACGACTAGTTCCTCTAATTAACCCATAAATACGTGAAGACTTGAAGACTCCACAGATAAGAAAAACACAGAGACACAAGCTTACATCTTCAACATGTTAATACTTTGATTTTCATATCATTTACTCTCTGTTCTCAATGCCTACATAACTTATCATTGAGAGTGAAATGATTTGTATTATGCTTCAGTGTTTATTCATTCACTTCTGAGACAGAAGATTCATTGTGAATCCATTTATCTGAGAGATACTCAAGATTGGGTGACCTTGAGTGGGAAACACTTTGTTGTGATTACAACTTGTAAGGGGAGTGAATTCGAGTGAGGGATTACTTTGAGTACAGAGTGTGTAATCAAGCAAGTGAATTGATTACAGTTTGTAAGGGGGAGTGAATCCTAATGAGAGGGTTACTTCAAGTACAGAACGTGTAATCAAGTTCAAAGCAAATAGTGGATTGAAAATCTCAAGTGAAGCTTGAGGACTGGACATAGGTCAAAGATTGGACTGAACCAGAATAAATCACAGTTTGCATACTCTCTTCCCTTATCTTTTACATTTCCAGTACATGCTCATCTTTGAATATCTAATTGTTAATTTATAAGTTTTGAAATTTTTTTTTAAAAGTTCCTAAAGTTTTATCAAACACCCAATTCATCCTCCCTCTTGGGTGATAGCCAGGTCCAACATCTTGAAGTTTAGTTGATAAATGGATGGTTTGTTTGTAAAATAGAGATATATTTAAGAATCCTGCATTGTCAAATTAAGGTTGTTGTTTAAATATTTATTTTCATTAATTACAGCAAGAGATTGTGCATTTTAATGAGAAGAGAAACTTGATTTTGACTTGAGAGAGCTTGTCAAGTGTTTTTGAACTAACACATATATACTAATAGAGAGGAAATTAATCAAGTATTATAAAATGCAAAAGGGGAAGAAGAATCCTATGCTTTATTAAATCCTTGAAATCTAAAAATTAATTACCTCTTTATCAATTTTTAGTTTTAGAAATAGTCTTTAAAAATTCTCATTCCACGTCAAAACTTTGTTCTAGCTTTTGATTGAATTCACTAACCCTCTTCCTTAACCAATTTGTTATATAAATCCTCATGAGAACGATACTTTACTTATCGCTTTATTATTTGCATGAATCATACAGCGATGTGAACAAGTTTTTAGCCCTCTCTTAATCTCCTCTCTCCTATAAAAAAACAAAAAGTTTCATTGATCTCTCGCCCTTTTTCTTTCAATATATGCGAGTGTATATCAACACTAATATGTATATGTGTGTGTATACATACACACACATATATATGTTGTAGAAAATCATTCAAATTGGAATTTTCATAAGGGAAAGAATCTGTGTAATCAATATGCATAATCTGTAAACATATAAAACTTCTACACAAGAAGGAAAAACAATAAAAATGAACTCACAAGACTGCCGAATATGGTTATGAACTATGCAGAAATCCGGGCCCAACTTTCGTTTTTTCTTTAAGACAATTTTGCTTCCTCAATACGGATGCCAAAGGTTTCTGAGCAATTGTCTTTTAGGATAGAGCGGATTATTCGTCTCCAGAAAGATGGCTCTGTCTGTCCGAAGCCCAAGCGAATCCAACGAGTCTGCTTTCGGAACACACAAAATGTATATGCAGTATATAGAAAAAGTGTATGCAGAAAAACATTATTCTATTCTGTGACTAGGGCGCCCTATTTATAGACTTTGAAAAAGCACGATCAGATGGACTTGTCCCTTGTTGGTGAAATGACACGACCGTGGCGAACTAACGCGACTGATGGTGGCGAACCAGTATGCCTTCTTATTCATAACCCATGGGATTTAGACATAAATTCCAACAATCCCCCACATGGATAAGAAGTTAGTCCATCATGACCAAATGCAAATGATCTTGTATGCAAAGTGCGATTCCTCTACGAGAAACAATTGCATTGAGAAAGGTAGGGGTTGCCTTCGAACCTTCTCTAGTAAAAACCTATCGGATATACTGGTCAATCAGTGGACGTGCTGCCTTAAACTGTCGACATTTTAGTGTATACCAAGATAATAGGAGTCACACAGTTGTTCCTCTAGCATCGTTGGTTCTCATGCTGTGTCCATTTTGGCCCTGGACACCGCCTGGTTCTGCGAGTGTTCTAGAGAATCGGCCGTTTTAAATTCTCATAGAAGCGGCCCACACTTCAAACTCATATAGGTGATTCCTTGTGATGTAAATCAACATACATCATTTGAACACATCAGATTAAGAAACCATTAAAAGCTTAAAAGCTTACCCTTATATATATATGCACTGTCTTGTTTAGGAATGAGTATGAGTTTAAAACTCCACAGTGTTAACAGTCGATCATCACTTAGTTGTCTCTTTGAACCTAATTCGTGGGATCTCCACTCTTCTAGGTAGAGTTACCGCAATAATCAACAATGGATCGGCCTTAAACCCATTCCTTTGGACAAATTTCTAACTAACTCCCTAAGAATCACTTTAGTCAATGGATCCATTATATTCTCTTTTGATTTTACATAATCAATTGAGACGATTCCATTCGAGAGTAGTTGTCTAACGGTATCATGTCTACGACGTATATGTTAAGACTTGCTGTTGTACATGACATTTTTGGCCCTATCAATAGCTGCTTAACTATCACAATGTATACACACTGCTAGTACCGACTTCGGCCAACTAGGAATGTCTTCAAGAAAATTACAAAGCCACTCGGCTTCCTTACCAGCTTTATCTAATGCAATGAATTCTGCTTCCATATTTGATCTTGCAATGCAAGTTTGTTTGGATGACTTCCAAGACACAACACCACCACCAAGGGTGAATACATATCCACTTGTGGATCTTGTGTCATTAGAGCTGGTGATCCAATTTGCATCACAATACCTTTCTAGCATTGCAGAGTACTTCTCATAATGCAAAGCAAATTTTTGCGTCTGCTTTAAGTAACCCAAAACCCTTATCATAGCTCTCCAAGGAAGCTCATTTGGATTACTTATAAAGTGACTCAACATGCTTACTGCGTAAGCAATATCAGGTCTGGTGCAGTTCATAGCATACATGAGACTGCCTAGCACTCAAGCATACTCCTTTTTTGTTTTCCAGCTTCGCCAGTATTTCTCAATAATCGAAGACTAGAATCTATAGGGTTTGACATACGAGCTATGTTTAAACTCTTGAATTTCTCAAGAATTTTAGCAATATAGTGTGCTTGTGACAACACCAACCCATTCAGTTCTGCTAATGCGATTAACATTCAAATGTATGTAATTCTTGTAACAGGTGAATAAGTGTCAAAGTAGTCTAGGCCTTCACGTTATCTATAGCCCTTTATTACTAGCCTAACTTATCAATAGTATCATCTGCTTTCATCTTCTTTTTGAAGACCTACTTAGTTCCTAGATGTTTATTATCAAGAGGAAGGTCAATCAATTCCTAAGTGTGGTTTGACATAATGGATTCAATTTCACTATTGATAGCCTCTTCCTAGAAAGGTGCTTCAGGAGAACCCATAGCCTCTCCAAGTGTTCGAGGCTCATTTACCAACAGATAAGTCAGAAAATTAGGCTCAAAGGATGTTGAAGTCCTTCGCCTAGTACTCCGTCTCGGTTCCTCCTCTCTAAGATTATCAATGTTCACTATATCCTGATATATCACTATGTTGTTATTATCATTATTTTTATTGTACGGAAATACGTTTTCAAAGAACGTAACATTCCTTGACTCAATAACTGTATTCACTTGGATATCTGATACATCGGACTTATAAACCAAAAAACGATATGCACTACTATTGAGTGCATAGCCAATAAACACACAGTCTACTGTTTTAGGTCCAATTCTCAACCTTTTAAGTTTAGGAATTGCAACATTTGCCAATCACCCCCACACTTTCAAATATTTCAAGGAATGTTTCTTTCCTTTATATATTTCGCATGGTATGCTTTGTGTCATTTTGTGGGGTACTTTTTAATAAAATTATCCATTAAAATGGCTTTCCCCCACAAATTCTGTGGTAACTCGGATATAATCAACATCATTCCACATTTCTTTCAATGTTTAATCTTTTCACTAATATGCAATATTCAACCATAATGATGCTATAAAATTTTACATAATTTGGTAGTCATGCATACCCTTACTAGAAATATTTAGCATCTTTGGGTGTCTAAATAAAACTACCAACATTTATATTCAATGATTATAATAACAAATAATCAACCTTTAGGTTGATCACAAGTCACAACCCAAACATGACATCACAGTATCAAAGTTATAGGTAATCACAGTAAATTTTTTTTTGGAATTAAAATAATTCATAAAGAATTAACCACTTTGGTGACTAACAAATTCACCATACTAAATTCCAAAATTTAAATATTTAACTTCATACAATTGCTATTCACAATATTTTAAAAGCATAAAATCATAGCCACAAAATCATCCATAATTATAAAATTAAGGATATAATCACATTTCTACCAATACATGAAATCAGCTCTATTTATCATATCAATTGGCCAGGTAAGTGCAGAACTAGTGGGAGTCTCTCCGTGCTATTGCAACGGTGACTAATTAAATAACCACTAAATCAAGGCTTAGCTTTTGAACCACTTTCCTGGACACCAACTGTATGAATTAATGTTATCGGATTCTACTACCAATAATCCACATTAAATTAAAATTTTTCATGATTCATGCATGCTTATACCAAGAAAATAATAATACTATGAAAAACTAAAGCACATTTATCTCTACACTAGATAAATGATTAAATTCTCATATCAGTGTCATATGCTTGTCACACAAAATATTTCATAATTCACAAAATTTGCTTTCAATAGCAAATAACAAATTAATTAAATTTTCATTTAATTAATCATAGCACATGACAATTTCATAATTTTTATTTATTGATCATGGTAACAAACCCTTCCTGATAAATTAAAATAGTGGCTAAGATATTCACAAATATCATCAGATTTATTAAAACAAGATATTGTTTCAATTTCAAACTATTATCACATTAAATACAACAAATCCCCACTTTTATTTAGCCATATTAATTCAAAAAGATTCACTAGATTTTAGGAGATTATAAGTTATCAAACAAATTAATATCTCCATTGATAATAAAGCATTAAATGGGGATAAATTCCCCTTCCATCCTAAAATTTAGGACTCTTAACAAAGCTCATCATTTTACTGTTAAATATATTCAATTTCTGTAACTAGAAACCAAATAATAAAATAACAGGCATGATGATGATCTCAATATCATATCAAAATTTTATCTCCTTATGATAACTAATGTAATTCAAAATATTAATTAATAAAGTCAATAAAATCTCTGGATGAAACTAAGGCATAAAATATACATTATCTTCACTTTATTAATTTAATATTCATCCTCATTAAAATAAAAAGAGATAGTAGGAGATTAATTATCCAATCAATCAAAACTAATATATTTATTAACTAAATGTAATCAAACTTTCAATGAAAATAAATTCAACTCGCAAGTAAATAAAAAATAACATATTGGCTTTTATGGATACATCCATATTGAAAATTCGAAAGCTCAAAAAGTTGAAAGCTATAACTGACCAAAGAGGCGCCTATTGCCTAGTGGATAATGCCTCTCTATCAAAATAGAGTTTCAGCAGTTCGAATCATACAAGGCGTGTTACTTTCAATATTTTTTTTTTAAAAAAAAAAAATTATTCATTGCACCTCACTTAAAGGGGAGGGCCGCCGTTTTCGTTAAAAGGTACGTCATTTACAGCAAGGACCAAACGACACATCGCTTGATTCTTCTTCAACCTCGAGCCGGGTTTATATGATCCGGATGGATCTACAGCCGGGTCCATCAGACCCGAAACTTCATCCCTCCATAGCGTTCTTGGTTTCTATCTCTATCTCTTTGTTTTTTTTTTTTAAGTTCTACGCAATGAAACCTATTTGAGGCAAGAAAAACACTTTTTCCCCCCATGACCCAACACAAATCTCAAAACATGTTCATGTTCGTTTCAGAGTGTTGGTGTATCCAGAATGATTTTTGCACCGTAATAGGGTTTACCTTCTTCATTTTATCTTGGCTTTTATACGATGCGTACAATAGCCATCACTCTTTCTTTATCCAATTGTTTCAAGAAACCAAACCAGAAACAAAAGAATGAACTGATGGAATGTGTTGGGTACCAAAATTCTATAAAAGGAAGAGAAAATACCCAATCCGAATCCTTCAAATTAAACCTCGATGCTAACACATGAAAATATATAAAAAGGAGTACTAGAACCAAAACTTATTTTATTTTCCACAGAACTGGTTCATAATTTTTCTTACTGTGCTAATGTCCCAAAAAATTTAATGTCCATATGAGAAACAAATCCATATATATGCCGTAAAATAAAGTATATAGGTTATATGTATATGCCGTAAACGAGTTACACAGTAGATAATCAACTATGAACAAAGTTATCTACTTCCCATACTCAAATTTTATACTGCATATATTTATAAAAAAGTGCAGGGAACAAACCACGGAGGCATATTGTAATACCGGGATAGTCATTATCTGGAAAATTATATTATAGAAATAAAATGTCCATTAATAAAGATTTTTGTCTCAACATATTATAAGGATAGTTTTATTCAAAGGAATAAATTAAGAAAAAATTAAAGGAAATTTATTGTTGGAAATGTGAAAAATACCATTTAAGGCCATAAAACATTCCGAGGAAAGTATGGAAAATTCAAAGAAACATGAAATAATTATGGAAAAATTTAGAAAACACATTATCCATAATTTAGACAATTTAATAAAATATTTCCTATGAAAATAAAAAGAAGAAAAACTAAAAAGTATTCTAGAATGGAAATTGATTCCATAATTTTCAATATTTTACTTAAAGGGTGAATTAACAATGTTAACAAAATTGTTGTGAGGAAATAATTAATTTTAATTGAGAAAATTATTAGGAATTATTAAAGAAGTAATTAAGTAATTTTTGGAAATTTTACAAGGTCTAAATCCATGAGATTGATTAGGAACTAATAGGAAATTTTGGGAGAAATGAATATAAGATAAATAGGATATTAAGATTAATGGAAAAATTATAATTATATATATATAAATGTGTGTGGCCGAAAATTAGGCCAAAAAGAAAAAAAAATAATAGAAAATGGAAGGATAAATATGAAAGAAGATCTTAAAATAAAATAATAATAAAATTAAAACATGTGTTAAATAGATAATAATATAATAATCAGAGGAAAAATGAACAGGATAAATGACCACTGATAGAAAGTAATTCCGTTGTGAGATTCTGGGAATGAGTTAGGAAAAACCAGAATATATGATTGGTCAGTGGATTTTTATCCAGAAGTTAGTACCGACCGAAGTTATTTCTGAAATCGGTCACGAATACCGAGGATTTTCAGCAGATAACGGAATGTCCTTACTGGGAGTATAAGGGAAGAAGAACCCAGTATTCTTAAAGAGGAGGAAAAGATCTTCAGAGTGTTGTTCTCGGAATTTTAAGGTGTTACGGAATTTCGTGAACAGGACACCGAATCGGAGATTTATCAGATAAAGTGAGAGGATGATGCAGCAAGGGTGACATCACTTTTGGAAGGGGGAGGACAGCCAAGACACATGGAAGGCCAAGATTAAACCACCTAGCAAAAGTGCGATCCTACAGTCAGAATTCAACCAGACAAAGTTCAAGAAAATTACTAAAATGCCATTATGGTTTCCTATAAATAGCTCTCATTTCTCTCATTTCTCTCTACACCATTCTCTCTTGCCATTTTCGAAAATTTGGAGAAAAAGGAAGAAGGAGGAGTCCGGAGAAAAATCCCAGCGAAGCTCTGAGTAAGTCTTCGGTCCCTAGTCTTTAGTTCGGTAATTCTTTTGGTAGTTATAATAGGAATGCTAGAATAGTCTTTAATCTTCATATTTTAAGAATAAATATGATATTTATTTTAGAAATATGATAGAGGAAAGGCTATAGCAAAAATTTTGAGAAATTAAAGTCAAAACAGCGAAGCTCTGGCGAAATTCCGCCGAACAGTCAAACCAGGGGCAAAATGGTAATTTGTACCTAAAATGCCCGTTTTGGTTCTAAATACTCATATTAGTGGTATTAACCTTATAGGATACTCGGGACACCGAACCGCTGTTTCCGCTATCACCGCCGTTGAGCCGCTGTCAAACGTGCTGTAATTTGACAGAAGTGTCGAAAATCGTCAACGGAGGTACGGACGCGTATTGTAACCTTAACACTTATGCTGCTTATATACCTATATGTGATAGACATGCTTAAATACTGAAAGTTTGTTTAGAGTTGTCAGTTATATTTACAGCTTGATACAGATTATAGTCTTGATAATGTCGTTGGGTTTGCCTAGTGCTGAGGACACGATGGGCCGTCGTGGCACTAGATATGTGCAACCATTATGTGGGGCTTTACATACTGCTTTGTGCTTATGTTCTGCCAATATGTGATCATGCATCTGCTTTGTGCTTATGTAGTGATATACTGCTGTTATGTGAATATGTTCATGCTATTATCAATATACTGTTATATTTGAGCATAAGGTTAATCGTTACCTGAGATCCAATTGGAAATTGGATCTCAGCTGTAGCTTCAGGATCAGGAGTGCAAAGGGGATGACAATAGAGGCAGGTGTCCGGTGTAGGAGGGCGGAAGAAGTTTATCAGTTTATCTTTGTATATTCTGTTTAACACTATCTTCTTTTGGGATGATTGTATAAGAAAAAAAATTACACTATGGTTATGCATTCAGATACTCAGTTTATGAAAATGCTCAAACTCTGATTACCGTGTTGGTTTTTTTTTTTTAAAAAAAAAAATCCGCTATTTTAAGGGGGATGTTACACATATGGCTATGAACAACAACATGTATATATTTTACACATACTACACACAGTATATGACAGTCAAAATTATGCACTAGAATTCGTAACTTTTTCATATCCCAAAATCAAGAAATGTTGTGTCTGTTGATCAATTCTTGGTTTTTCATTTAACACAGATTCAATATATTCTAACAAGTAACAACAGATGAAATTAGTTTTATAAGACATATCATTGGAAAATAATTTTATCTGATTTCAATTCCAAAAGCATAAACTAATATATATACAAAATTGTCTTAAGATTGTTGTAAAAAATCATTCAAATTGGAATTTTCATAAGGGAAAGAATCTGTGTAATCAATATGCATAATCTGTAAACATATAAAACTTCTACACAAGAAGGAAAAACAATAAAAATGAACTCACAAGATTGCCGAATATGGTTATGAACTATGCAGAAATCCGGGCCCAACTTTCGTTGTGTCCTTAAGACAATTATGCTCCCTCAATACGGATGCCAAAGGTTTCTGAGCAATTGTCTCCTAGGATAGAGCGGATTATTCGTCTCCAGAAAGATGGCTCTGTCTGTCCGAAGCCCAAGCGAATCCAACGAGTCTGCTTTCGGAACGCACAGGATGTATATGCAGTATATAGAAAAAGTGTATGCAGAAAAATATTATTCTATTCTATGACTAGGGCGCCCTATTTATAGACTTTGAAAAAGCACGATCAGATGAACTTGTCCCTTGTTGGTGAAACGACACGACCGTGGCGAACTAACGCGACCGATGGTGGCGAACCAGTATGCCTTCTTATTCATAACCCATGGGATTTAAACATAAATTCCAACAATATATATAACAAAAATGGTGCATATATATATATATATATGTGTGTGTGTGTGTGTGTGTATCAAAAAGCATACCTAATCCGTTGGCATTCACGCAAGAGAAGACTATACTCAAAATGGGAACTTCTCATGGTGATGAGGAGAGATTGGACCTTCTTTACGAAGCATCACGCAACGTACGGGTCGGTAACAACTTTGAACTCACTTTTGAAACAAGAACCATTAATCCTCCACAAGATCTCACAAAATGGCTTCTCTGAAACTCCTTTGCACATATCATCTTTGCTTGGCCACCGTGAATTTTCGAAGGCACTTCTTACATACAAACCCAATCTGGCCATTGAGGTTGACGCTTGCCGAAACACACCTCTTCACTTGGCTTCTGCAGAAGGTCACATTGACATTGTGAAGGAAATGCTTAAGATTAACAAACCATGCTTGTTTCTTAATGAAGAGGGCAAGATTCCTTTGCACTATGCAGCTATGAGAGGGAGAACAGAGGTCTCCAGAGAATTGGTTAAAGCGAAGCTGGACTCTTTGAGCTTTCTTGATGATGGGTACACAGTTTTTCACTTGTGTGTGATATACAATCATTTGGAAACTCCCAAAGGTTTGGAGGAATTGGAACTTGCCATTTCTGGGGAGCTTCTTCTCTCCACAAGATCTGATGCAACGGGCAACACAATTTTCCATTTAGCAGTCTCGTCCAAGCAAGTTGAGATATCATTGATTTTCTTCCTTTTATATCTTGATATGTGCGTATTTTCTTTTTACATGAACTGGTTATATCATAGGATTGGATTTGATCTTTAACAATCCGCTTTATCCTTATATTTATAATTTTTTAAAATTCTTCTCATTAATTGCACAATATATTAAGAGGATTTGCTTAAAGCAATAGTTTTAAAACAAGGACGAATAATGGTCTTAAGAAACAGAAAAAATTACAAAAAATTTTAGAATTCTAATATAAAAAAAGTCTCGTTGTTAATATGACATTTTTAGTTGTTAAAATGACATTTCTTGTTATTAAAATTTCTATAATTACTATCGGACTTGTAACTACAGTGTAATTCTCCCTTAAAACAAATGATTTAAGGGGGTAATTTCAGAAAATCAATGCACATTTAATTTTCAACTACTAACTAATTTCATTAATTTTCTTACTCTATCCATATTTGTTAATTAGATCTTCTAGGCTGTATCAATATGAAATTTCGAACTAAAAAGTTTATTACAATTTTTTTTTAATATATTTCCTCCAGATAGTTTGCTTATTTTCCCCAATAGTTCAATTCAGATGGATGATGGCGTCGATGAAGGAAAGATCAAAGAAATTTCGGGTTAATTAGCCAGAAGGAAATGGGGGCCACCCGAATTTATAATACTCGCTGCTTCGACTTATCTTGTGAACTGTTGACGGGTTTGGAATTTGACTATTCTTTTCTTTTTGTGCTTTTCCCTATTTCAACAGAAATATTTTTTCTTGCTGTCTTTCTTTCATTTTATTTTCGTTGTAGCAAAGTATGAACAGAGATAAATCTGTTGTATGTGCTTTGTCTTCTAATTTTTTTTTAGTCTTGAGATGAAAGCAAAATTACTGTACAAGGAAAATAAGCCACCTCGATCCAACTGAGTTAGTGAATGAGTTTATTGGGCATAATATGCAAACTAAAGGTAAATTATAAACATTAAAATTATTTTTAAAATATTTGGATCACCCAAAAATCATTCATGATTCCTCCACTAATATACTAACATGCATGTTTATTATTTCTAACTATAAGGTACCTCTTATCAATCCCAAAAGCAAAAGAATTGGCAAGCTTGAACAATGACATGGGTTTCACTGCCTACGACATCCTGAAAGTAGTCCAAGAGATTTCAAAACCCTAGAAATGCAAATCATGCTGATGGAATATTCTGTAATCCGAACTGAAAATGACAGAATATTCCAAACTCATTCACACTCACCATCACCACAAGTTGCAAGACCTCTAATTCGAAGGAAGAAGAAAAGAAACTGTTTGATAGGGATTTTGAAATGGATTGGAGGTTGGTTCAGACACAGAGGTAACTGGGTAGATCAAGAAACGAGAGGAAATTTGAGTTTAGTGTCTACTGTTATAGCCACCATAACATTTCAATCATTAATAAACCCACTTGGTGGCTCCATCCAACCAGGCTTATCTGGCTCACCCAAGGCACCCCTAAACTGCACTCTGCTTTATGACGTGTCTCATTGTCCTGGTGAAGCCGTCTCATCGTTTACTATCCAAGATGAATTTTTGTGTTATGTAATTTGTAATACCATACCTTTCATGTCATCGCTTATAGTGTCACCCTATTTCTTGTTAGTGGAGTTCCTATAAAGAGCAAAGCTTTGATGTGGCTTCTATCCATAGGCATGTGTGCATGGTGGAACTATATAGTCTTCCCTTATCTTATGTATTTATATATATGTATTATATGATATTTTATTTTGGCCAATAATTTGGCCCCAGCTATATATTATATAATTACACTCTTTTTTTATTAGGACAATATTTGATTCATTATTCATTAGGCTACAAGAGGAAAACAAAATTCTTGTTTAAAATACCTACAAAAAAAGGTTAATATCATTTTATATCTTATTTTGATTAAAAAAAAATATATATCTTGAAATATTTTGCTAGTAGAAACTAATATCTGAAATAAAATTTAGCAACCAATAGCTGAAAAAATTTTCAACACCTAGTATCTTAAGATAATTAAATTTTATTGGACTGATTATCTATTTCAATTATATATATATATATATATATATGGGGATGAGCATTCCTACTCGTCCAAAGGATTGTGTCTGGCAATAATTGTATTCCATTGCATTTTTTTCACGTTGGATTGTCAAAGGTAAATGAAATAAGTAAAAGGAGAAATTACAAATAGGATCTTATATTAAATTAATTAAAGTAAAAAACCTTGAATATCTAAAATTATTCTTTGAAAATTCAGCCTTTTTTAATTAAAAAAAATGTGTGTCATGATCATAATGCCCCTTGAAATCAACTGTTGAACTTCAAAGCAACACTTATAATTTTTTTTTTTTTTTTTTGTGACCTAGCAATATAAAATTGACTAATAAATTTAAAAAGCTTTTTTGTGTGACCCGTAAATTTTATTTTAAAAAAACGCGATGATATGCTACTAGTCAGCTTTAATTCTTAATATAATAGTTAGTTAAATGTTGAATTTAATCCTAATATATTTTATTTTCTATATTTATATATTTTTTTTCCAACAGTTTTGATTGGATATGTTAAAAGTTTCTATATACTATAAGTTGGAGTGACCCTCATCATATGAGTCAATGCCTCAAGTCGTGTCAAGTTTTGAGTGTATTGTACGTCATCGTTTTATCATCAACAAAGTGTGAAACGACTGGCATGGCCCATTAGTCACACAAGTCACAACCATATCAATCGCACGCAAGAAATGTAGCGAACCCGACAAAACGTGAACTATTTTGGATGATCATAACAAACCGAAGCTTTAGAGGAATTCAAGTTGCATGTTTTTCCATACATGATTGTTAGGTATTTTTCTCTTTAATTAGAAGGATGAAGCTATATATAAAATAAAATAAAAATTTAAAAAAATATCGTCATCTCTCTAATTAGAGGAAAAAACACCTAACAAGCATATAAAAACAAGCATGTAATGTGCACCCAACTCCAGACTACCGACCACTCTCACGAACCATTGAATATTTACTATATTTAATTTGCTATTTATTATTTGGTTTAACTAATTATTATCTTAAGAAAATCTCATATAAAACTGTTTGAAATATAAAAGTTTTAAATCAGGTTTTTAAATTCAAAAAGTCTTTAAATAAATTATTAATCAATTTAGAATTTCAAAATGTAAGTAAAATAATTTTATTTTCCTCTCTTATCAAAAAAGTTTCACTGATATCTAGGTTTTTTTTCCCAATAAGTATGTGAGTGTATATCATATAATATATATTCTGGAAACAAATCATAATTTATTTTATTATATATCAAAAAACGTAACATACCTAATCCCTTGGCATTCACGCAAGAGAAGACTATAATCTAAATTGGGGTTAATTAGCAAAATCGTTCTAGAAGTACACGTCCGAGAGCAATGTTGCTTTAGAAGTTTTTTTAGGCTCAATGTTGCCTCGAAAATATAAAGAAGTAGCAATGTTGTCATTTTCCGTTAAAAAATTAATGGTCAATGTCAATTTTTTAATGGTTAACATTAGTTTTTTAATGGAAAAGTGCAACATTGCTACGTTTTTAGATTCCGGGACAAAATTGAACTTGAAAAAACTTCTAGGGCAACATTGCTCCTTGATGTATACTTTTGGGGCAGTTTTGCTTCTTAACCCATCTAAATGGGAACTTCTCATGGTGAAGAGGAGAGATTGAACCTTCTTTACGAAGCATCACACGCAATGGGTCGGTAACAACTTTGAACTCACTTTTGAAACAAGAACCATTAATCCTCCACAAGATCTCGCAAAGTGGCTTCTCTGAAACTCCTTTACGCATATCATCTTCGCTTGGCCACCTAGAATTTTGGAAGGCACTTCTTACATACAAACCTGAACTGGCCATTGAGGTTGACGCTTGCCGAAACACACCTCTTCACTTGACTTCTGCAGAAGGTCAAATCGACATCGTGAAGGAACTGCTTAGGGTTAATAACAAGCCATGCTTGTTTCCTAATGAAGAGGGCAAGATTCCTTTGCACTATGAAGTTATGAGAGGGAGAACAGAGGTTGCCTGATGTTATGGTTATTTTGCCAATGGTTTTTATATACTGCAAGATCAATGAAAAGCAGCTAACACTGTTGTACTGAAATGGTATTAATCAAATAGTCTCATATACGGTTCACCCGTCACAGTCATTACAGAAGGAATGCAGAAAAGTTGCAGAAAAAGAGAGATATGGTCAGAGAAGAATAACAGAGAGAGGGGACCACGAGAAAGGAGAAATTCCACACACATTCCACACCCACGTCATTTGTCCATATCCCATTTATACTTTCACTCCTCCAATTCTCTTAGTTTCCACGTTTTCCGTTTAAGCCTTTTGCTTCTTCTAATGGGCCTCTCAATGCTCTCGGCCTCTATGCCTCTCGGATCTTCCTCTGCGTGGCCTAGCCTATTGCCTGTCATTACATTACCCTCCCCATCAATTAGGACCTTGTCCTCAAGGTCTAAGTGAGGATACAGCGAACGCAATTCGGTCACATTTTCCCAAGTGTTTTCAGACAAGCCATCCCAATTCACAAAAACTTGTTGAACCCAATTATCTCCATCCTGTACAATCCGAGAATCCAGAATGGTTACAGGAGTCATTAAGGGACCTTCAGGAATCGATTGTAGAGGCAATGGAATAGTAGGGACAGGAGGATTGGATCCTTCAAAACGCTTCAATAATGACAATGGAAAACAGGATGAATGCGAGCATGAGAAGGTAACTCCAAACGGTATGCCACGCGACCAATTCACTCTGTGATGGAAAAAGGGCCAAAATACCGCAAAGCCAGTTTTTGATACTTACGGAGTGCCATCGAGTGTTGTCGGTATGGTTGCAACTTGACCCAAACCAGATCACCAACTTCGAATTCAACCATAGAACGAGAGCGGTCTGCATATTTCTTCATATGACCTTGCGCCCGTTGAATGTTCAACTTCAAAGTCTGTAGAACGTCATCTCTTTGGCAAAGCTGCTTGTGGACATCGAAAGGAGTATCATCCACCGAGGTGTGATGCAGTAAGGGCGGTGGATCTCGACCATAGACAACCTTAAACGGAACCATGCCAATGGTGGTCTGGAAGGACGTATTATACCAGTATTCTGCCCAAGGAAGAAATGACAACCATTGCCTTGGATGCTCAAACACAAAGCAACGCAAATACTGTTCAAGGCATTTATTTAAAGCCTCAGTCTGTCCGTCGGATTGCGGATAGTATGCCGAAGTAAAACACAATTGAGCACCTTGCAATTTCATTAAATGGCGCCAAAAGGCACTCATGAAAGCCTTATCTCGATCAGACACAATGGTCTGTGGAATGCCATGTAACTTGACCACATTCTGCACAAAGGCTTCAGCGACTCTCTGACTATTGTAATGTGCTGGCAATGGAATAAAGTGTCCGTATTTAGACAAGCGATCCACCACGACCAAAATAACCGAGTTGCCTTGGACCGTTGGTAAACCAGTGATGAAGTCCATCGAAATATCCTCCCAAACTCGAGCTGGAATGGGTAATGGCTCGAGTAAACCAGCTGGATGCAAATTGGAGACCTTAGCTTGCTGACATACGGTACACCGTCGAACAAACTTTCTAATATCACTGCGCATGTGGGGCCAATAGAACAGATGAGCTAAGCGATGAAAAGTGCGCAAAAACCCGGCATGACCGCCCATTTTGGATGAATGAAACTCCGTCAGGATTTGATGAATTAATTCAGCATCATCATGGGGAATGACCAGTCGCTATTTCCAGTAAATATCACCGTATTTGAGCTGATAATTGCCTTGGGAGCCCGATACTGTTAAGTTCTGTTTTAAATTCTGAATGGTTGGAGAGGATCGAACTTGCTCATACACCTTGTCCATGAATGAAGTATGTAGAGAGGACTGAGACATGTGGAAAACGCGTGACAACGCATCGGTAGCTTGGTTTTGACGTCCAGGCTTATATTTGATATTAAAACGATAGCCAAGGAGCTTAGGTAAGCATTCCTCCTGTTCGGGTGTTTGGATAATCTGTTCTCCAAGGTGCTTAAGGCTGGCATGGTCGGTCCTGATAATGAAATAATGGCCAAACAAATAGTGTCTAAATTTAGAAACAGCTTCCGTGATGGCAAATAACTCCCGTGCATAAACGGACTGTGCTTGCATTCGTGGTGATAGCTTCCTTGAGAAAAAAGCAATGGGATGGTTGTCTTGACTGAGCACTGCACCTATTCCCACACCGGATGCGTCAGTCTCTAAAACAAAAGGCTTCGTAAAATCCGGCAGGCTCAATACTAGAGCTTGCATGACGGCTAACTTCAGGGCATCAAACGCTTGCTGTGATTCTGGAGTCCAGTTAAATGCGTCTTTGGCAAGCAAATTCGTTAAAGGTCCAGCGATTTAGGCATAATGCTTAATAAACCTGCGGTAATATCCACTAAGTCCCAAAAATCCTTTCAATTGTGTCACTGAACGTGGTCGAGGCCAATTTTTAATTGCCTCAATTTTGGTATCATCCATCTCAACTCCTCGTGCAGATATGATATGACCCAGATAATCAACTCGCTTTTGACCGAACGTGCACTTTGATCTTTTTGCGAACAAGTGATGCTGCCTCAGCACCTCTAGGATGGTTTGTACATGTTCCAGATGTGCGCTCCACATATTACTGTACACAAGGATATCATCAAAAAATATCAAAACAAATTTTCGAAGGTAAGGCCGAAATACTGTGTTCATTAGTTCTTGGAAGGTTGCCGGAGCATTGGTGAGTCCGAATGGCATGACAAGCCATTCATATAATCCATGGTGAGTTCGAAAAGCCATCTTCTCACGATCAGTCTCCTTCATAAGAATCTGATGATAGCCTGAGCGAAGATCCAGCTTAGAATAAAAAATAGAGCCGGTCAATTCATCCAGGAGCTCGTCCACTGTGGGCATGGGAAATGTGTCCTTAACTGTGATCGCATTGAGTCCTCGATAGTCGACACAGAACCTCCACGTTCCATCCTTCTTCTTAACCAAAATAACAGGGGCGGAAAATGGGCTATTACTCGATTGAATCAGGCCATCTGCTAAAAGCTCCTCAACAATCCGTTCTATCTCAGTCTTTTGGCTCATAGGGTAATGATAGGGTCGGATCTTGACTGGTGCAGAACCAGGTGTTAATTCGATTCGGTGCTCATGACCCCTGGCTGGTGGTAACTCATGAGGTATTGCAAAAACAGAGTCATATTGATCTAAAAGTTGAAGCAAATCTGCAGGTATGGGGTTGCTCACGTCAGATGCCGTTGACGAGGATGTCACCTCTTCCAGAATGAACAATTCCGATAGTGCCTCAGTCTGTTGGATCCTAGCAAGATGATGATACTGAGCTTGGGATTTGGCATTGCCGCGAAAACCCTTGAGCGTCACCCATTGTCCATCGGCGAGGAACTTAATAGTAGACATGCTGTGGTCAGCGACGTGGGCCCCCAATGTCTCTAGCCACCCTGCTCCAATGACCATGTCCACCGCGGCTATCAGTAACACGAACAATGTCAAGTATATCGTGTACCCACAGATCTGTATTGGGACGTTAGTAACCACCTGGTTAGTGCGCATGACTTGCCCAATCCCACCAAGTATACGGACCTCCTGTGTGTATTCAATCATGAGGTTCAGATGCTGGACAATTCGCGGGTGAATGAAGTTATCCGAACTACCTCCATCTAAAAGAATCTGAATCTCCTTTCCTTGTATTGTACCCGTAAATCTAATGGTGGCTTCCCCATGAGTTCCCTTGGCTGCCGGTAGAGATAAGTGATGTAGGGTGCCATCTATGGGAATGTCCTCCAATTCTGTATCCCCAGGATCCTCGGTTTTGTCGTCACCAATCATCATCATCAACTGCTTCTTGGTGCAACGATGTGTCGGTGAAAATTTTTCATCACACGTGTAACATAATCCCTTCTCCCGTCGGATTTGCATTTCTGCCGGTGTTATTCTCTTAAGTGGCCATCGTGGTGTCGGTAACAGGGGTGGTAGATTGGTCTTGCCTCCGCCGCTCATCGTAGGTGAGGTGCTTCCTGGACCAGAGGGATTTGTAGTGGGAACTTTCCCTGTCGATACAGAGCTTCTAATATTACTGAGCCCATGAGCTTTGGCATTCTTACCCCATTCCGCGGCCTTTGCAAACAACTTGGCCAATGTCATGGCTTGTAATACGGATCCTGGTTTTTGCACTAAGACGTCTCGGCGTAATTCTGGTTTCAAGCCTCCTAGGTAACAGTCAAGTATCACTGCATCAGGTAATTCAGAGGTGCGGTTGGCTAGCGCCATGAACTGGCTGTTGTATGTTTCTAGTTTGTCCTCTTGCATGAGCTTGAACAGCTGGGACCTTGCGCAATCAAATTGCGAGGGACCATATTGTTCTTCCACTGCCTTAACAAAGTCTGTCCACAAAGGAATACGGTTGGTTTTCTCCATCATCTGGTACCATGGAAGTACATCGCCATCCAGGTGAACCGAGGCAATAACTAGCCGTTGGGCGTCTGGAACATCGAAATACTTAAAGTACTGTTCGGCCTTGAAAATCCATTGCAGCGCGTCAGTTCCGTCAAATCGTGGGAAGTCCAGTTTCACCGTCCGTTGATTGTGGTACAGATATGAACCTACTTGCATGTTAGACATTTCCGGTAGTGGAGGGTCCGTCTTTGGTCCGGAACTCGTACCTGAACTCTCCGTCCGTCGATCCAGGTTATCCAACTTTATCATCATGGCTTCCATTAGGTTCTCGAGCTTAGTGAACCGACCTTTGGCTTCATCCACAAATTCTGACGTTCGTTTTTGCTCCGTCTGAAGGTCTTTGAGTCTCGTGTTTTCCGCCATGAAGTCTCTCAATGAGAGCACCAAAAATGTTATGGTTATTTTGCCAATGGTTTTTATATACTGCAAGATCAATGAAAAGCAGCTAACACTGTTGTACTGAAATGGTATTAATCGAATAGTCTCATATACGGTTCACCCGTCACAGTCATTACAAAAGGAAATGCAGAAAAGTTGCAGAAAAAGAGAGATATGGTCAGAGAAGAATAACAGAGAGAGGGGACCACGAGAAAGGAGAAATTCCACACACATTCCACACCCACGTCATTTGTCCATATCCCATTTATACTTTCACTCCTCCAATTCTCTTAGTTTCCACGTTTTCCGTTTAAGCCTTTTGCTTCTTCTAATGGGCCTCTCAATGCTCTCGGCCTCTATGCCTCTCGGATCTTCCTCTGTGTGGCCCAGCCTATTGCCTGTCATTACACCTGAGAGTTAGTTATCTAACTTTTATATTAAAAATTGGATGGAGCATATGAGAGAAAATGTGAGTCTGTTGATTAACTATTATGTTAACCTTTCAAGCTTTAATTAACACATATGGAGGCTTCATACAACAAGGTTGATGTATCTCTATTATTATGGGCTTAACCATGCATATTTTAAGGGGTTTTGTAGTTTATTTGGGCCTTAAATGCATCCATCAGGGTTAAAATGTGATTAGTAGTGATTGTATGAAATTAGAGTTGAAGAGGTAACAGAATGGTGATAAATGTTGCTCTTACTATTAATTAATACAATTTTGGGAATATATGATGTTACATAACTGAAGAAATTAGACTCAAGGACTTTAATTTCCGAATAACTGTTGTAATAACCCATAAATTTTTGGAATTTAAAATAATCATATTAATAAGATTAATTAAATAATTAATGACTTCTTAGGAATAATGGAAAAATATATATATAATAAGAATAAAAGATAATAAGTTGGTTTTTATTTCATATCCATATTCAAAGTTGTATGCTACGACAGTAAAAGGGAAGTTGAGAACTATTAGAGTTTTCTTTAAGCTAAAGGGCCAATTTCATTTTGTTTTAGCAATATGAAATTACTGGAATGCCCAAATTAATCATGTAGCCTAAAATAGTTTTCATGGGTTTTTGGTCTTTTACCAAACAAGCCCTTAGCTCTCAATTAGATATTCCTATACACCTTGCTGTTTTGTTTTTGTTTTTTTGTTTTCTTTCCTGCCATGAATGGAGATCAAGGAAGCTTCAAGAAACTTTGAGAAATTGAACAACTCATGGCCATTATTTCGACATTCTCATCTGCTCTCCATGTCTATCGTTTGTGTGCAAGACCATCATCTTTATCAACCATTTTTCTCCTTCCTCCTTTGCTCAGCATTATCGGACTTTCCCTCTGTTTTTCCCCTCCTTCCCAGCCAACATATCTGCAACAGAAAAAGGGAGGGAAACTTTTAGGACTAATCGGCTGTCTCCTTCTCCTTTCTGGGTATTGATATTCCTTGCTTTTGTTGCTGTTAGGTGCTCTGAGGATTCTCTTATTTCTTTGCTCTATGGCGTTGCTATGAGAGAGTGGGGACAATACAGATTGCTTCTTCTCTTCTTTCCCTTGCTTGTGCGATTATTGTATATGGAGGTGTGGAGAGTGGGGACAATACAGATTGCTTCTTCGCTTCTTTCCCTTGCTTGTGCGATTATTGTATATGGAGGAGAAGGAGTAAATAATTTGAAAACTAATAAGTTGGAGAAAGAGGCATAGCATAAGCTTTATAGGTGAGTGGATATCAGTCTCATTCTAATTTTATAAATGATATTTTTAATGCCTTTCATATTTCTAAATTTATTTACCAAATTTCTTAAGCATAAATTCATCAAAGTTAGTTTGACCAAATTAGATCATTTGCTTCTTGTTTTAAAAGGAAGTTAATTTTATCCAATAGCCGATTTTCATTTTATTGAACTTATAATCTAGTGAGGTATTTGATTATTATGATTCATGCATGGAGATGGAAAAAGAAATTATACTTAGATAATGTAAGTTCTGTGCATGCTTAGAAATGGATTTTGAGATGTTACTTCAAAACTTTCATGCAGGGATTCTTTGTTATGAATTATTCTTTACTAGTTTCATTATGAGAAGTTATCTCTTATTTTTAAATAGCAAGTTGATCCCACACATGCTTGAAAATGTTTTTGGGAGGACTGAATACAGAGCGCTACTTACTAACAGTAGTACTGTTAGTCCTTAGTGCACCACGGTTAACTTTGAACTCGCTTGATATTTGTAGGATTTGTTATCATGCGTATTATTCGTAGGTCTTGTACTTGCGCTTGTTTCGTGACTTCGAGCCGTGTTTGGTTACTTACCCTCGTAGACTTTGTGTCTACGCTTATTTTCATAGCCTCATGCTATGCTTGTTTATGTGGCCTCTAGCCACGCTTGGTTACTTTCCCTCATGGGTTGTGCGTCAATGCTTGTTATCCGTTCTGTTGAAGTTCTACAAAAAGATGAGATTTGAGATTTATTGTTTTTAAATTGGTTTTGAACAAATTGTTTTATTACCTAGTTGTTATTTGTTCCTTTAATGATCTTCTATACCGCTTTAGTTATGCTTTTAATAATCCTTTTTTTGTAAATTCGTTTATGGTTATGATTTCGTACTTGGAAGTTAAAATTAATTGTTATCTGTTTATTATATCTTTATCATATCAAGTTATTTCTTTACGTATTTTAGTTAACTTCATTACCTTCTATACGTTAATAGGACGTTATTCACAGGAAGATTTATTCTTGGCTTCAAATAACATAGCTGATCCTATGCATCTTGTGATCAGTGAGAACATCACTACTAAGTTAAAGCCTGCAGATTAATGGTGAACAACAAAGTCTAGTTAATGTCCACGTAAACCTTCGCTTTTACAACTTAGATGCTCCACGTAAGCTATAGGCATAGGCAGGATCCTTACCCTATTCTTGTTTTGTATGTTTGTTGTTATCCAGCGGAGCTCCAATTTGAAAAGATACTTGTAAGTATTGTTAGAACAATCATATAAAAAGAAAATCTATGTCTAAGGACTAATCTATATTCCAAAGGGTACGTGAGCCTAGTGAGCCTAGTGGTCGGTGCAAGATATTTTAAATGTCATTGGCTAAAGGAATGTGAGTCTTCTCATATTCCAAGCCGGTCACCTCTTAATTTTAAGGGCGTGACAACTATCAAGTACCAAAATTACACAATAGAGAAAGACTTGAATTTCTGAAATTACAACGAAGGACCAAGACGAAAATACTCCATTGTTCTCACCATCACCCATTGATTATTCATCTCACCTTGGCTTTCATCCATTCCTTCTCCCATCATCATCGTCATTTTGTTTGTCTAAAAAAAAACGAACTTTTGCCGTGCTTTGAGAATCCGGTAAGATAATCCATATTCAATAATGCAAATTTTACCATTTAAATAAAAGTGTTTTGAGTAAGAAAAAATCACCCCAACTAAAATATTTTTAAGATATTTAATTTTCTCGAGAATTGTACTTTAATTTTTTAAGAAGTAGAAGCTTATTAGGAAAATCCATCTTGGGGCCCTTGTAAGAGAAAAAAAATTCAAAAAAGGCCCCAAGATTCTAAAAATACCAGAAAAGGCTTTGGTATAAATTCATTAGAACTTTAGTTGTTAACGGTGCTGATATAATTGTTAATGGGGCTGATATAATTGTTAACGTTTAATGAATTTATATCAAAAAAGGCTATGTGACTTTTTTTGATATTTTCATAATCTTGGGACATTTTTTTAAAAAAAATTTCTTACAAGGCCCCAAGATGAATTTTCCCAAGCTTATTTCACCCTAACTCAGAGCTTCACCCTTGCCCAACACGTACAGCTGACACCACATAACTTTTCTCTCACTTTCACAAGTTAAGCTCCCCAGTTCATTTTAACCAAAAAAAAAAAAAAAAAACGGTGGGCTTTAGAGAAGAGGATGGCAGGGAGCCTCTGGGGCTATTTATACCTAGGCTATTTTTGGAAAAACATGACATATTTATTTTAGGGTTCCTTTATTATAATTAACTAACTTAATTGACTTCTTTAATTTAATGAAGTTACATAAAAATAGGTCCTATATTGAGGATAATATGAGTAATTAATTAAGAAAAAATGAACGCTATAAGAACTTGTACTTCTTTTAGTTATGTGTCCTCCTTATTATGAATGAGCGGCCAGTGATATGAATGTTTAGTCACATGGTATCGGCAATACTTTTACAATTAAGGAAAACAAACAGGGGAGAGAGCAAGAGATATACGGAGAGAAATCGAAATTCATATTTAATTTGATAAACAAGAAAACTATTCTATCCTTCTTACGGTCTATGATTTATTGGAAATTATTTATGAGAAATATGCAATATTTTGTAAGAAAACTCCTCATGATGTATACTTGTATAGATTGCTAATATAATCTTTCACGAGCCTCGCACAGAGTGGCATGGACCCGGCTATTGACAAGAGCCTACTTACGATATAAAAATTATTAGGGAATATGATAAATTAAATAAATGGATTGAGAACGCAATACTTAGATATAGTATTTTTTATAATTTTTTATCTTTAATATACCATATCTTATTAATTTTTAACTGATATTTTATCTACAATTATTTTTTTACATTTATAATTTCATTTTATTTTAATTTACGCTACGTGGTGTCAATAAAAGATTGGGATGTGAACTTGTCCCAAATGCATATATATATTGAGGTCAACTACATCTGTCTCCATCTCTCGATTGGGATGGAAATGGAACCTTCACCGAAGATACCAAAGTTTTAAACGTTAATTGAGATATTTGTAAATATATAAATCTCATTGTATTATAATAATTAAAGTATCTGAAGCTAGCGTTGAATAGAAATAGACACTAGAAATAGATTAAAGTGCGTGCTCTTGAAATATGAAAACTGGACACAAAATGAAGTTCTTCATGTACTAGCAATTTTATTATCACATGCAACAACAACGCAGGATTATGATTAATACAGATAAATTTTTTTTTGGTATCATCACAAGACAAATGCACTTCCCACGATTTAAACTTGTTTTCTCCTCTTTATGGAGGTGAGATCATTTACTATCTCAACCAACAATTTATTGAGGATTAATACACATAAATTTAGCACTAATACATACGTAATGTAAGAAATAAAGCAACTAAAACCACAATTACTAATGGAACAAAATAAAGCACTGAAATAGAAATAATCCTTAAAAGCACTGATAAAAATCTGCCACATCCTTTCTTTCTCGCCCATAAACTTGACTTCTTCTGTGCCCAGAGGGAAAAGCGTAGTGAGATTAACACTGCTATTATCAGAATCAAATAATCCCAAAACCTATACACTCTTACATCCTTGAAGAACGATATTAATCTGTGTTTCCAAAGATGATCTGGGATTATAATACGCTTGGCATTAACGAATGCAGCTGCAAGCGATGTGAGAGTGATGCACATGCCCATCGATAGCATCCATATCACAGCTCTATTCTTGAGAGGAAATATTCCACTTACGAGAATGAGGGTAACACTAAGTGATGAAATAAAACAGAGCGTAACGTAAAATAAATACTTCTCAAAATAAGGTTGAAAATTAGAGTATGAAGCCATAGCTTGTCCGGGACAATACGTGCCATTATCATGAAGGATGGTGCAGTTGAGAGCATATGATGATGAAGTGACAGTATCGAGGGCTTGATTTGATGATGAGGTGGTATTTTCTTTAGATGGTAATGATGATAAGCCTTGTTGAATAAAGCTACCAGGTGGATTGATCAATGCTTGAAAGGTTATAGTTGCTATAACAGTAGACACTAGACTCAGATTCCCCCTCATCTCTTCAAACCATTCATCCCCTTGCTGCAACCAATCTCTAAAACTTTTCTTCCAAAACTTTTCTTCCCTTTTGACCATTGTCAACATGTGATGTATTTCACATATTTTGAAGTCTTTTGGATTTCGTTCTTGGAGGATGTCGTGGGCTGTGAGGCCTATGTTGTTCTTAAAGTTTACTATTCCTCTTATTTCTGGAATTGACAGGAGATAGCTCACCACCTAAATAACAAACATAATTATAAAGTATTTGAACAAATATGACTTTTAAATATCATTTTTCTATATGGTGTTGGTAAATAATCCTCAACTTATTAATATAACAACTAATTAATTGTTTCACTTTAATATATACTCCCTCCACTCCTGTATATATATCAAACACACTTTACAAGGTGTCTTTGGTCCATTTTATTAATCATCGTATGGGTCTGTTGAATCATAATTCTTTTCCCACTATGCACTGTATTAATTGGACATTAAACTGTGACATAGGAGTGGTATAGTCAGGGATTGGGAATGGAAAATTAATATGGTAGTGGGGTTTAGTACAATTAATAAGGATAATATTAAAAACTAATTTAATTTTATGATAACTTTAATACTTTAACTAGCCTTTAACTAGTTTTTTAGTACCTGTAAATTACTCATGCATATAAATTAGAAAAAACATAACGTTTATCACAATGGGAGAAAAGGATGATAAAAGAATGTTGTACCTCAACTCGCTTGAACTTGGAAGCTAAATGGAGAACGGTGTCCCCAGCTCGATCAGGACGCAGAAAGATGTAAGGGCGAGGCTCCCCTGCCGCAATATTGGCCGCGGCATAGTCCAATTTAACCAAAGTTTCGAGAGTCTGTAAATGGTTGTATATGACACACAAATGAAAAACAGTTCTTTCTTCTCCATCACCAAGACTTACAGAATCTGGGCTTGCTAAGATCAATTCTTGCACAACCTCGGTTTGTCCTCTCATAGCTGCATAGTGCAGAGGAATTCTTTCTTCTTTATCACGAACCAAGCATAGTTCATTATGCAATAACAGTAGCCTCCGCACGATCAGCAAGTTACCCTCTGCAGAAGTCAAGTGAAGGGATGTTCTTCCTGAAGAATCCGCACTAACGGCTAGTTTGTGATTGTGATTGAGAAGAAACTCTGTGAGGAGAACATGACCTAGCATTGCTGATGTGCATAAAATGTTGCCAAGGATTGTTTCTGTGTCTGTTTGTGTTGTTTCATTTAGCTGTGTTGTTGCGTCCGGCTGTGTTGTTAACCATTGCAGCAAAGCTTGTTCATCCCCAAGAACAGCTGCCCGAAAGAGAACACTGAGATCACTAATTTGGACACTCATTTGATCACTCATTTCGTCGTCCCTTGTGTTGTTGAGTTCTATCTCTCGCGTTACATAATGCTTCACTATATGGTACCCTTTATATATAGATGGCTAGTTTTCATCTTGCTCACTATCATGCCTTTCTACTAATACTCCTTCGTCCTTACTAGAAGACCCATTTACCTAATTCAATAATTTGATTAGATTAGTAAAGTTAGTTAATATAATATGTATTTTTTGATCTAAGACATCCTATTCATCTTTTTTAACTTCCTTATTCCCTCTCCTCCTTAATTATTGTTAAGAAAGTATTAATAGGAGTAAATTAAGAAAAAAAATAATAAATATAAAAAATCAATTTTATATTTAGAACAAAAATCAACTCTATAAAAAGTCCTATATTAAGGACACGAGGGAGGGAGTACTACCAAACAGAGTAAGACATATGTATTACTTTTGGTATTGAAACTACCTAGAAACGTTTTAATTATATATGCAAAAACGATAATTTTTAAAAAATTATAAATTTAGGAGATAAAATAGAGTAACAATTTTACATTTAAGTCTACATATTTGTAACAAGCATTTTTGAAAATACTGCCTTTTGAAAATAATGTAAGATCTCGTTCTATTTTATTTCGTGTTATCTCCTAAAGTCATTTAAGATTTCAAAAAATAATTATACATCTAAGCTAGTATTTTTAATATACATGATAAATCTTGCATTTAAATATCTAATTATCATCTAAATGATAAGTCTGCATATTATTTATATTTTATAGTGAAAATACTAGCTTAGATGTATAATTATTATTTTAAATTTTAAATGATTTTTTAACATTCTCAGATTGTTGGCATGTGGGGATACCAAAAATTATTTTTTTAAAAAAAATATATTCAAAATTTTCTCACAAAAAAAAATTCATGAATTTTTTCCCTCAAATAATTTCATGTGAAATTATTTTAAATAAAATTCAAGAAAAAATTGAAAAAAAAAATACAAGTATTTTTTGTTCAATAATTTTCAATAGGAAACAAATTTTTCTCCCGGGTGTTCTAAGATAAATTCTTCTCTCAGATTTTTTTCATTAATAAAGCAACTTTTATCCTACAATATATTTCTCTCGCATTTTGGATTGTGAGAAGCTCTCACAGTTTTTTATGAGTTTCTCATGAATTTTTGGTAATGTGAAAAGTCTGCCTTTCTGGTAACAGTAGAGGAATTTATTGTGAAATTTCGACAAATAAAAAAGTTGAGGCGGTGGGAAGCAGATTCGATGTAATTTTTTGATTACTTTTTTTAATATAATGGAAAGAATGTCCTGTCAATTATCAAGCGGTGGGAAGAATATTCTTAACAACAAGTTAAATGGGACAAGATGAGATTGGAGAGGCTTTTCTTGTCTTCATTACCTCTCATTGGTTATAATCAGTCAACATTTCTACGTACTTTTCAACTTTTTGTCCAAAAAGGAAATTGAAAGCTCAGTATTCTGGCTGGCATGAAGAGTCCAATTCTGATTTTGATATCAATGTCAAGACAATCGTTTCAGTTGAAAGTTCAACTATGGCGTACCCCTCACTTGTTATTTATTAATTAACTCTATATACTACTTGCACGTAATAGCGAAACATGCAGGAATTCTAACTTAACTGACAAAAAAAGATACTGATATAAATCGCACAAATCATTAATCATTAGAGCTTAAGACGATATCTTAAAATTAAATGGGACAAGTCTAGGGGCAGAATCAGGAATTATAATTATGATGGGCCAAAATTGCAGAATTTAACCCAAATTTTCATGAAACTATATTTTAGTCTCAAAATAATTTATTTATTTAATCCCTCCACATAACTTTACATTAAGTGACTAAAGTGAAATCATAAAAGTTTTGTAGGTTGAAAGGTAATTTCTTAAAAATTTAGGTTGAATTCTGTAATTATAGGGGGGCGGGGGCCACCCCTAACCCCTAAATCCACCCTCACAAGATGAGATCGGGGAGGCTCTTCTTGTCTTCATTACCTCTCATTGGTTATAATCAGTCAACATTTCTACCTACTTTTCAACTTTTTGTCCAAAAAGGAAATTGAAAGCTAAGTATTCTAGCTGGCATGAAGAGTCCAATTCTGATTTTGATATCAATGTCAAGACAATCGTTTCAGTTGAAAGTTCAACTATGGCGTACCCCTCACTTGTTATTTATTAATTAACTCTATATACTACTTGCACGTAATAGCGAAACATGCAGGAATTCTAACTTAACTGACAAAAAGAGTCATTTTCTGATTCTGATATAAATCTCACAAATCAATAATCATTAGAGCTTGAGACCATATTTTTAAGTTGAAAGTTCAACAATGGTGAGCTACGCTCTCTGTATCTTCTTTCCTACCTCTCATTTGTTATCTAAATAGAAGAATATTCCAAGTTAAGTGGCAAGTTTCGGATTTCAAACCGCAAAAGAAGACACATGCAAAATGCTCTTTTCCAAGTAGCAATTTCATCTGAATAGTGTTGGCCAAAAGAAAAAACTCATTTGAATACATGCAACAGCACTACAGAAATTTGTGTATGAATAAGTAACGATGATACTGATAACATAAAAACAAAGTACAAAGTTTGCTTCTTTGCCGAAGAACGTATAGAACTCATTAATAGACAGATGATCATACACATCAACAACATCTTGATTAAGGTAGGTGCAGTTGAGAGAATCATTGAATGACGGCATAGTGTGACATTTATCAGAAAACAAGTGTTGTAAATATTGCGTATGGATGTATCAAAGAAAGAGTCTTTCCAATTGTATAGAATATGTTAAATGAAGAGATGTGTTTTGAGAAATTATGTTCTTATAAATTAAGAAATTTGTATTGGTTTATGAATCAACATGGTTTATGAATTTAACATATGATTATGACTCTCTAATTGAAGAGGTGTAGTATTCAAAAGACACTTTTTAAAGGCATTGATTCATTATCTACAAATACCTCAATTGTGGCACCACTTGTAAGAGAGCACTAGGAAATATTGATACTCTCTTACTGAGTTACTTTATCTTCCGTCAGTTCTTTTGCTTTAATTTCATCAAGAAGGGTCTGTTTAATTATGGTGAGTATCATTTCTTTTTGACCGGTGATTGTGAAATAACTCTATAAGATAGTGTTTTCGGACATGACTCAAATCATCTACTTCTTTCTTCCAAATTAGTCGTAATATACAACAATCTATAAAGCTAGTTCTCGCTGATCTTTGGAGCTCATCAGCTATGTTATGGATTACAAAGGAAAACGAGTGATTATTTAGGAGGTTGTTCCAAGCTAATTGAATCATAGGGTTTATTTGATCATCGAACTGCAAAATCAATTGAAAGGGGAAAGAGAACTGTTATCGTGCATGTGCTAAACCCATCAAATTAAATCAAATCATACCATTCCACTTGGTTGGGTTTTGTTCCAACAGAAGAGACTTTGGCCTTAAGGATTGGGTTTGCGGAATTTAATCAACTTGATCTGATAGAATATATAATATCAAGTTATGATCGGGCATGGAAGTGGATGGTTGTGTATGGAATAGGTTGGAGTTGTTTATGATGACTGGAATTCAGCCCAGCAATCACAAAGGGTGGTGGCGTTTTCGTCAATTTCTCACATGGAATGGAAGATATTGCTAAGTACGGGAATGTCGACCATGATATTGATCAGGCATTGATAGCTTTGAAAAAGGATGCTTCATGATAAGCAAATAGCCCAGATGCGGCTACGTCTAGCTACTATGAGAAAGATAAATATGTTGGTCTGATGATAATGGAGAATATAATGGAGGGAGTGAGAATTGGGTCTTGTATCTAATGAAAGCATATTAAATAAGTTTATGATCAAGGAGAGCCATGATTATTACTATCATGGACAATACTCAATTTTCGCTTCATCCAGACTCATTTTAATCTCTATGGTAAAAAGATTTTGAGGACATGGTGATCCTTGCAAACATAGGCAAGAGGCAGAAAAGAAGACGTGCTTTAATGGATGTGGTGTAACTGTAGGAAGAAGAGTTATAGATGTGGTACAACTGTACGGAAAGAGAGTCACCATTTTCAAGTCCGTTTGTTATTAAGAGAACCACTCTTCCCAAGTATGCGTCCAATTTAATACTGATTAGAATATTGGTGGGCATATATTAAAAATTTTAATTATACGATTATAGCTTTCAATATTTGATGTGCCGATTTTTCAGAATGGATGTGTCTATAGAAATCAATACGTTATCTAATTATTTTATGCTAATTATTGATTACTTGCACGGTAACTTTACTTCCATTAAAAGTTTGATTATCTTTAGTTAATAAATACAAGCTAAAATATACTTTTAGTCCTTTATATTTGTTTCAAGCAATCTTTTAGCCCCTTAAGTTTGTAAATTACACTTTTAGTCTTTAAATGCTAACATTGTTAGTCTTTTTTAACGGAAAATGTTAACTCATCAAATTAAAATGATGAGTGTGTAATTAAACGCTAACATTTTAATCCTAGATGGCATACTAGTTGGAAAAAAATCTTCTAAATTAACATAGGAAAACCTAGTCACCCAATTTTCTAAAGGTGATGGGGTTTCTCCAAAGTTTGGGGACCAAATACATCATGGGCAATAGAGATCGAAGTGTACAAAGACAAGAACGAAAAAGCTAGGTACCTCAACCATGCATGAAAGAGAAAAGCAAGAAGTCTATCGTTGAACTCTGAAGTTGCCGGAGATTGGGCGGCTAGGGTTTCTTTTCTTTTTTTCAATTTAGTAGTTGATTTTTTTTTTCTTTTTCTCCCAATTAGAATTAAAATGTTAGCCTTTAATTGTACAGCAATCGTTTAATTTTGACAAGTGACTAACGGTGTTAAGAAACTAAGAAACTAAAAGGTTGCTTGAAGCAAACATGCATAAAGGGCTAAAAGTATACTTTAGCCATAAATATAATATATAGTTTTGATTGATGATGTAATTAATAGATCTCCTATTATTTTAATGAGGATTTGATGAATATTAAATTAATTAAATGAAGATAGTGTATATTTTATGCCCTTGGTTTCATTGGGAGATCTTATTGTTTTTACTAGTTAATATTTTGAATTAAATTACTAATCATACGGAGATGAAACTTTGATGATAATGAGATCTTTGAAAAACTTTAATTTAATCAATTAGAATGAAAATGGAATTTATTCCCGTTTAAAGCTTTATTGTCAATAGAGATATTAATTTGTTTGATAATATCTAATCTCCTATAATCTCTTCTAAAATCTTGTGAACCTTTTTAAATTAATATGGCTGAATAAAAATGAGGATTTGTTGTGTTTAATGTGATAATACTTAGAAATTAAAATAGCTTTTTTAAAAAATAAATCTGGTGATATATTTGTGAATATCATAGCCACTATTTAATTTAACAGAAGGATATGTTACCATGATTAATGAATAGAAAGAATCAATATGTGTGCTTTATTTTGATATACCATATCAGTTAGTTTATACTTTGAAAATCATAGATTTTTTAATGTTACAAATTATGTTTATATTTTGGTGATTTTTATAATCTGATCATTTGAAATTTTCAAAGAGAATTTGTGGCATTGGTTTCACATGTTTAAATAAGTGTTAATGTTATTAAATATTGGTATTTCAAATAATTAAATATTTAGAAATTTATATGGAAAATTTTGTGTGCGCACAGAATATTAATATATAAGATATATGCATTATTTAGAAAAAATAAAATGAATTAAGTTGGTCAACTTTATCATTTCCTGTAAAAAGAAAATTTTGTTATGTGGAATAAATGACAATATTTGAGACATTCTCATTTAATTAGAATGGAAGATTAAATCGGTATATCATTTTGTTGTAATAGACAGCCTCTTGATTTGTAACATCCCATTTTAAAACACCGGAAAATTTTTTTAAAAAAACATGTCAAATTGTGATCAGAGTCGAGCATTTCGAGTAACTGAATATTTAAAAGTACATAACCATAGTGTAATTATCCAGATACAGACAACTACTGTTTACAAAAAGTAATGTCAGTATATTTACAAAAATATAAACTTCTTCGCTCCTTCTACGAAGACTGTCTACCCCTCTCATCCACCCTGACACCTCCTGAACCTGTAGCTACAGCTGAGATCCAATTCCCGATTGGATCTCAGGTAACGGTTAACCTTATGCTCAAATAAACAGTATATGGTAACAGATATTCATAATAACACAACAGCATATCAATACCAAATTACACAAAACAAATATCACAACAAGTTTGCACATATCCAGTGCCACGACGGCCCATCGTGTCCTCAGCGCTAGGAAAACCCCAACAGGTTATCAAGACTATAACCCGTGAAAAGCTGTATGTACAACTGCCCTCTCTCGGCAGAGTCTCAATAAATGACATATCTTTCACATATATGAATATAAGCAGCATAAGTGTTAAGGTTACTGTACGCGTCCGTACCTCCGTTGATGATTTTGGTTACTCCGGTAGTGTTTTGACGGCGGTTTGACAGCAGAAACAGCGATTCGTGATTCTGGGTATCCTATAAGCATAACATCACCAGTATGAATATCTAAGACCATAACAGGCATTTTAGGTACAAATTACCATTTTGCCCCTAGTTAGCCTTTTTGGCGGAATTTCGCCAAAGCTTCGCTATTCCGACTTTTTACTTCCAAAATTTTTGCTATAATCTTTTCTATAACATTTTTCTAAGATAATTATCATATTTAATCTAAAAAAATGATATCTAAATTATCTTGAAAAATTAAGACTATCCTAACACTTTTACTATAACTACTGAAAAAACTACCGAACTAAAGACTAGGGACCGAAGACTTACTCAGAGCTTCGCTGCGAAATTCCCCGGACTCCTCCTCCTTCTTCCTCTCTCAAATTTTCGAAATGCTCAAGAGAGCTTGGTGTGAAAATGGTGAAGAATGGAGAGGTATTTATAGAAAAACCCGATGGCATTTTCGTAATTTCGTTGAACTTTGTCTGGTCGAATTCTGACCGTTGGATCGCACTTTTCTGAGGTGGCTTTATCTTGGCCCTACACCTCAAAACCGTCCTCTCCCTCTTGCTAGAAGACAAATTTGATGATCTCATCCTAGCTGCATCATCCTCTTGCTTTATCTGATAAATTCCCGGTTCGGTGTCTGGTTCGCGTAATTCCGTAAAATCTTAAAATTCTGAAAACAGTATGCTGAATGTCCTTTCATCCTCTTTAAGAATACTGGACTCTCCTTCCCTTATACTTCCAGTAAGGGCATTCCGTTATCTGCCGAAAATCCTCGGTTTTCGTGTCCGATCTCAGAAATAATTTTGGCCGGTACTAGCTTCTGGATAAAAATCCACTGACCAATAATATGCTTTGGTTTTTCTTGACCCATAACCATATTCTCACAACGGGAATATTTCCTATCCGTTCTCATTTATCCTGTTCATTTTTCCTCTGATTATTATATTATTTTCTTTTTAACACATGTTTAATCTTATATTATTATTATATCTAAAAAATCTTCTCATCCTTATCCCTCCTATTTTTTTTTTCGGCCAGCCCTCTTTTTCTTTTCTTTTTTTATTTTCCAACATATATTATATTTATCTTATATTTATCTCTCACAAAATTCCCTTATTGGTCCAAAATGAATTTAGGCTTATAAAATCCCAAAAATTACTTAATAAATCCCTTAATACTTTCTAATAATTTTCTTAATTAAAACTTATCATTTTCTCATAAATATTTTATTGACATCAATAATCTAAGTTTTATGCAATTTATTATCAATTTTAGTATCTATTTTGATTTCTAGAACACTTTTTAAATTTTCCTTCTTTTGTTTTCATAGGAAATATTTTATTAAATTGTCTAAATTAAGGATAATATGGTTTCTAAATTTTTATAATTATTCCATGCCTTTTAGAATTTATTACCCTATTTTTAGGATGTTTTATGACCCTAAAATGCCTCTTTTTGGCACTTAATTTTCTTAATATTTCCCTTTGAACATAAATCAATTATTTAAATTAGAGACAACATATTCTCCAATCTTTAATAAATATTTAATTGTCTCTAAGGATTTTTAGGGTATTACATGATTAGGTAGTTTTATAAAGTGTAAATCTTTATAAATATATTATGTGAGATTCTAATTTAATTAGAATTTTATTGATTATAAATATTTGAAAGAGTGTGGGTATCTAAGATATGGGGTACCTTAAAAATTATTATTTTGGTAGAAGAAAATATTTTAAAAATTATAAAATTGCCATGCATTATGATTAATTATATTAAATGAAGGCTTTGTTATTTTCTACTAAAAGCAAATTTTGTGAATTATCAAATATTTTGTGTGACTTGAAACAAGCATATGACAGTGATATAAAATTTTAATCATTTATCTGGTGTAGAGATAAATGTGCTTTAATTTTAATAGTATTATTAATTTCTCTTGGAATTAGCATGCACAATATCATGAAATATTTAATGTGGATGACTTGCATGGTCAAAAATATCATGTTATGTGCTTGAAGGCATGAGAGAATTAAATGTAATTTGGGTTTAAAGATCATAAAAAAGAATAGTGATGATAAATGAAAAAATGTTTATGAATATTGGTTTTGAAAACCATTATGTGAATAGTCATTATGATACTACTTGAGATGATTCTAATACTCAATTAATGTATGCACATGTTGAGAATTTATAGCACTGATAGATGTTAATCTCATGACATAGCAAATAATATGTGGAGATTGAATATATGCAAACTCTCATGAAAAGAAAGAAATAGTTAAGGGATAATACCATAAATAATATTCGCATCAGGTAGTGGATTCCCGTTGTATTGATGTATGCACACAGATGTTAACTAAGATCCAATCTATGTGTGAAAATCCACCGGTTATCATTGACAGTTAATGGTAACAAAATTAAAGTATTACATAAGTCAAAATTGATTACTCTGGAAATGGATGGAATGCTGAGAATGTTGAAAACCTCTTATAAAATTTTTGACAAGAAACCAACACTTAACGCCGATGATCTGTAATTGTCAAATGGCAATAGCTATTAAAAAAATTATACAAATAAAAAATTGTTTGAGATATAATGTGATAAGCTAGTTTAAGAATTATGGTGGAGTTATCTCAATCGATTTGGTGAGGTCAATAATAGACCTATCAGCCATTAACAAAACTCTGCAAGATGAAATAAAGTAGCCAAAGGGAATGGAACTAAAGCCAACTCATAATTGACAACAATGACAATCCAACCTTTGGATTGGTGATCCCATAAAGAAGGTTCAATGGGTAAGAACAAGTCGTTCGTTAGTTTTGACTAGCATGAAAAATATCAATCATCCCTTCCTATGACAATGGAAATGTGCTAGAATGTATTTATATATATATATATATATATATATATATATATATATATATATATATATATATATATATATTTATATTTAGGTTGAGCAAAGCTCTTAATAATTTCATAGTCTTATAGGATGATGTGCTCAATGTAGATACGCTTACATAAATCACCTTTACGAATGTGAAGTGTGGTCACTCTTATGAGCTCATGGCGAAATCTCTAAAGCATTCATTATGCACCAGGCACACGCAAGGCCGTCCTAACGTGCAATGTAATACCTGGATAATCATTTGTCTGGAATATTATATTAAGATAAATAGAATGGCTATTTGTGATAAATAAAAATATGGTCTCAAAGTGTGAGATAATTAGTTCCAAGGAAAATATTAAGGGAATAAAGCAAATTAAGTGCCAAAAAGGCTTAAAAATGCATTTTAGGGTCATAAAACATTCTAAAAAGAATTATGAAAAATTATAGAGGGCATGAGAATAATTATTAAAAATTAGAAAGAATATTGTCCTTAATTTAGACAATTTATTAAATTGTTTCCTTTGAAAATGAAAAGAAGAAAAATTAAAAAGTATTCTGTAACCAAAATTAACTAAACGATTTTTAATATTATGCATGGTACATAAATTACCAATGTCAGTAAAATAGTTGTGAGATAATAATTATTACTAATTAAGAAAATTGTCAAAAGTTAGTAAATGATTAATTAGATAATTAATGGCTAATTGTTTAGACATAAATAAAGAGAGAGAGAAGGTGGAGATATTTGTGAGTTGTGAGTATGTGTGAGTTGTGAGTGTGTGTGTGTGTGTGCCTAAGTGTTGTGCATGTGTGTGTGTAGAAAAAAAAAAGTCAAGAGGTGTGAGAGGAGATAAGGATGAAGTTGATCTTTGTAATATAAAATAGTATAAATTTAAGCATGTGTTAAATAGATAATGATATAATAATAAGGAATAAACAGATAATGGAAATAAGAACCGATAGAAAATAATTCCGTTGTGAGAATCTGGGGATGAGTTAGGAAAAACCAGAATATATTATTGGTCAGTGGATTTTTATCCAAAAGTTGGTGCCGGCCGAAGTTATTTCTGTAACCGGTCACGAATACCGAGGATTTTCGGCAGATAACAGAATGTCCTTACTGAGAGAATAAGGGTAGAAGAACCCAGTATTCTTGAAGAGGAAGAAAAGACCTTCAGAGTGTTGTTCTCGGAATTTTAAGATTTTACAAAATTTCGCGATCGGAACACCGAACAGGGACTTTATCGGTAGAAAACTTCTTGAGAAAGGTGGTGACATCACCTTGGTGACTAAGGATGACATTATCCTTGAGAGGTGTAAGGCCAAGATCTTGCCACCTCCAAGAAGTGTGATCCGACGGTCAGAAACTGAGCAGACAAAGTTCAAAGGAATTACCAAATTGCCATTGCCTTTTTCTATAAATAGCCCCTTCATTTCTCTTCATTCTTCACCAATCCTAGAGAGAAGTTAGAAGGAGAAGCTCTAGAGAAGGAGTAAGAAGTTCATAGCAAAGCTTTGGGTAAGTTCTTCGGTCCCTAGTCTTTAGTTTTAGTGTCTCTTTCGGTAGTTGTAGTAGAACTGCTAGATTGATCTTTAATCTTCCAAGTATGTTTAGAAATCATGTTCTAGGGGTAATTAAGGTATTAATTTCGAAAACCATCATAGAGTTAGAGATATGTGGAAATTCTGGAAGATTAGAGTCAAGAAAGCGAAGTACTGGCGAAATTCCGCCGATTAGGGGATCAGGGGCAAAATGGTAATTTGTACCTAAAATGCCTGTTATGATATCAAATATTGATAAATGTGATATTATCATTATAGGATATCAGTAATCTTGTTCCGTTGTCGTTCCGCTGTTTTCCGTCAAAAGTACAGTATATTGTCAACATATTAAACCCTCGTCAACGAAGGTACGTCCGCGTACTGTAACACTAACTCTAATGTTTATGGTATACATATATGTGGTATGTGTGTCGTATGTACAAAGTGTTTATATTGTGGAATGCATGTAAAGGTTATCTGTATTGCTGGGAGTGATATGTCTGTATGCTGGGAGCGATATGTCCATAAGCTGGGAGCGATATGTCTGTATGCTGGGAGTGATATGGTTGCATGCTGGGAGCGATACATATGCATTGATTATGTTAGGTTGTCTGTATATGATGTTGATATTGTGGTATTTGTCGTTCGTATATTGTGTATATAAACATGAGGTTAACCGTTACCTGGGGTCCGTATGCATGGGACCTCAGCTCTTAACATAGCTTCAAGATCGGGAGGTCCGAGGATCGAGGAGAAGCGCAAGCAGGCTGCCTAGAAGACTCGGCTGAAGACTTCCTTTTGATGTTCCGGCAGAAGCCTTCCTATTATTGCTTTTCTTCACTTTTAAACCACGCGGTTTCTATACCGCTATTGTATCCAACTAGACTTATGGCATTTTGAAATACAAGTATCAGTTACTCTTCCGCTCAAATGTCTTACTCTGATGATTTAAAATGATTTTTGATTGAAAAAAAATTATTATTCCGCTTTTAAAAATTGGGATGTTACACGCAAAACCATCTTTAACAATGGGAATGTGAGGGTATAATCTGATCATTAATGCCTCTAATACACACCAAGATTTGTTAGTTCATAGAAGCATGCTTCACTAACATCTCTGTGTATTAAATGCTATTAGTCTAGGTCTGGTTCATAATTCTAAGGACTACCAAATACAATGGTTATATCCATGGGTGTAACTTAACTAATGGTGTTTTCTTTAATACATGTAGAGGATTGTTGTAAATATTGCATATGGGTGTGTCAAAGAAAGAGTCTTTTCAATTTTATAGAATATGTTTAGATGAAGACATACGTTTTGAGAAGTCATATTCTTATAAATTAAGAGATTTATATTGGTTCATGAATTTAACAGATGATTATGACTCTCTAATTGAAGATGTGTAGTGCTCAAGAGACACCTTTTAAAGGCATTGATTCATTATCTACAAATATCTCAATTGTGGCACCATTTGTAAGAGAGAACTAGAAAATATTAGTACTTTCTTGCTGAGTCACTTTATCTTCCATCAATTCTGTCGCCTTGATTTAATTAAGAAGGGTTTGTTTAATCTTAGAGAGTACCATTTCTTCTTTACTGGTGGTTGCCAAATAACTCTATAAGACAGTGTTCTCAGACATTACTCAAATCATCTACTTCTTTCTTCCAAATTACTCGCAATTTACAACAATTAACCAAAACATATATACATGTTGAAATACAAACTAGAAAGTTTGAAAAATAAGTTGAAATCCTAGAGGTTGAAAGCTTTATAACTATAGTTGAAACCATTTTTTATTAATTCATTCATATATAAGTTCAAAATTTTCGTTAAAAAGCTACGATGTTGACCATTAAAGTTGAGTAAGAATATTTTTGAATAGGTTAATACATTCTTTGGTCCTCAAGTTTATGCTCATTTTGGTTTTGGTCCATCGATCAAATCAATTGGGTCTTCTATTAAGAACCAGAGAGCTAGATAACTAATTTAGAAAAGTTGAGAAAATATCCTTGATAAAATATAGTGAATTACATGACTAGCAAGTTCATATATTTATATTTGGATGAGTTTGTTTGGTGCTTTGTTTTTGCCTAGATATGAGTGTTCATCCAAAAAAAACATAATTTTATAGTGCATGGTACTTAATTCAAGTTGAAACTTCAATAACACTGCTCCATTGATACTCTATGGTACTCTTATTTCAAGTCTTATTAATTGAATAAGAGATAAATGATTGTATATATAACTATAAATAATTAAAACATGGTTGACTCAGTCGATATATGGGCCCAATAGAAACGTGACTCCGTTCTATCACTAAACTTTTTCATATTTTTTTTTTAAAAAAAATTGTATCAATATGCCGACAGTTTTGATACAAAACTGTTTTGATAGAGCAATAGTTTCGTGAGATTTATGTAGCCATTTTCATCTAATAAGATAAGATTTTGTTATCCTTGTTATATGTATGTCTGACGGCTTTGTATCAAAAGGTACCCCTCATGTCTACTTTTAACAAAATAATGAAGGAATCTTTTTTAACGTTGTCCAAACCGGTTTCCAACAAAATGTACATCAATTTGTTAGCTTAAGACAATTATTTAAAGCTGACAGCTCAACGGTTAATTCTCTACCTCTTATTTCATACCCTTCCTTTCCTACCCAGCTTTCCATAGCACGTGATTTGTTTCTAATCAATACTAATGTGCTTTATCTAATTATTTGTCATATTAAAGCAATCATACAAGTTTATAAAAGGGTCTATTAAAATGGGCTAATCTCTCACAACGTGATTGTAACTAATTAATCTAAAATATTTCTCATCTATTCATGTACAATCGATGTGTGTATATACAAGAGAGGAGAGCCTCACTCTTAATGGCTCTTTATGATAATATCACTTAATTATAGGTGTCCCTGATTTATGGGGATCATAATTGATAACGTATATTTTATAATATTTCCTAACACTCCCCTTAAGTTGGAGCATATATATTGATCATGCCTAACTTGTTAAAAATATACTCAACCCGTGTCCTATTTAAGGCTTTCATTAAAAGATATGCTAAATGGTTGTTTGATCACATGTGCCCTATAGATATAACATTTTCTTTGATCTTGTCACGAATAAAATGACAAACGCTTTCTATATGCTTTGTACATTCATGGAACACAAAGTTTAATGCTATATAGAAGGTTGCTTTATTGTCACACCATAGTTCCGCAGGTAATGTTGTGGCGATGCCAATTTCTTTCATGAGTTGAAATACCCACACAATTTCTTATACAAATTGGGACATGGCTCTGTGTTTCACTTCTACACTTGAATTTGACACAACACCTTGCTTCTTGCTTCTCCAAGATATCAAGTTTCCATCAACGAACACATAATAACCTGTAGTGGACCGTCTTGAAGCTTTAGATCCTACATAATCTACATCACAAAAATACTCGAATTTAATGTGTCCATAACCTATATAGAGAATGCCACAACCTGGGGAACCTTTCAAATAATGCAAGATATGCTCTAAGGCTTCCCATTATGCCATTGTTAGAGATACCATGAATTGGCTGAGTGCATTGACCGAGAAGGTTATATCATGATGAGTTATTGTCAGATAATTTAGCTTTTCAATTAGTCTTCTATATCTCTCAGGAAATGCAAATGGCTTCAATTTCTTTCAATCAATCTTCTTCTTCAAGTCATTAGGAAGTTCATCAAACATGCTATCATTAATATCCAGAAATGGAATCGAAATCATGGGAATTCTACTTGGTCTGGCGCCAAGTTTTCCAATGCCCTTTAATAGGTCAAGAACATAGTTCCTCTAAGTTAGCAGGATGCCCTTCTTACTTCTCAAAACTTCAATACCAAGAAATTACTTCAATGGACCCAAGTCTTTGGTCTAGAAGTAGGAGTTAAGGAAGATCTTAAGTTTGGAGATCCCAGAGATGTTACTCTCAATAATCATAATATCATCAATATATACTACTAAAAGGATCATGCCGACATCGGACTACTGGTAGACCACAAAATGATCACACTTACTTTGGTTTAAACCAAACTTCTTGACCTCACCACAAAATCTATCAAACCAGACACAAGGAATTTGCTTTAAACCATACAATGACTTTCGAAGATAGCATACTTTCCAATGCTCCCCCTAAGCAACAAACCCAGGTGGTTGCTCCATATACACTTCCTCAAGAATATCATCATTCAAAAATGCATTCTTAACATCCAATTGATGCAAATCCCAATGATAGGTGACAAACATAGAGTTAAGGAGATGAACGGAAGTAAGCTTAGCCACATGAGAGAAGGTCTCGAAATAATCAATGCCATAAGTTTAAGCATACAATTTAGCAACAAGCTGAGCTTTTAACCAATTTAAGGAACCATCAGCCTTAGTCTTAACAACAAACACCCATTTGCAACTAATAGCCTTCTTCCCAGAAGGTATATCAACAAGAGTCTAGGTACCAGCTATCTCAAGGGCAACCAATTCTTCTTCCATCGTTACACGCCCACTAGGGTGAGTCAAAGCTTGGTGAAGGGCGGTACGAGTAGAGATGGACTCAAGAGTGGTCACAAGAGAATAGGAAACAAGGGACAATCATTAGTAGGACACAAATGAGGAGATAGGATAGGTACAATCAGCATATCGCTTTGGAGGACAAGGAGGACGAGTACCTTTGCGGAGGGCTATAAGCTGGCACTACAAAAAAACACCGGATTAGACACGGAAATTACCCACGGAAAAATTTCATGGGAAATTACCCACGGAATTCCGTGCAGGCTCAGGGACTAGAGAGGCATGAATAGAATCCATCAGCCAAGTAGTTACTGGTGAAGGCAAATTATTGGTAACATTAGCATCATCGAGAGGATCAAGGTCCGGAACAGTAGCTTAGACTGGTGAGAGAGGGATACGATAAACAAGAAGATCATCAAGTTCGTCAAGGACAGATAGAGACTCAGATAAGGTCAAGGACTTAGAGAAAAAAGAAGACTTATGAAAGGTCATATCAATTGACACAAGATGACGACAGAGGTTAGGAGAGTAACACCAATTGCCTTTTTGAACACGAGAATAACCAAGAAAGACACACTTCAAGGACTTATAGTCAAGTTTACTAACACCCAAACCGATATCTCAAACAAAGTAAACACAGCCAAAAATTTTGGGAACAACTTAGTAGTAGAAAACACAACGGAATATGGAACAATACCACTAAGGACAGCTGGAGGCATGCAATTAATAAGAAAACACGTAGTAGACAAGGCATTAGCCCAAACTGATTTAGGAACACAAGAGTGAAACATGAGAGCACAGGCAGTTTATAAAAGATAATAATTCTTTCTTTCAGCAACACCATTTTGGGCAAGTGTATCAACACATGAGATTGGTGAAGTATGCCATGACTATGCATATAATCAGTGAAAGGAGTAGAAAAATATTCCTTTGCATTATCACTTCAAAGAATTTTTACAAGAGTATTAAGCTGTGTTTGAATTTTAGCACAGAAATGAAGAAAATGAATAAACTATTCAAACTGTTATTTTATTAAGTAAAGCCAAGTGGTTCGAGAAGAATAATCAACAAAAGTGACAAAATATCAATAACCATTTTGAGACAAAACTGAACAAGGACCCCAGAACATCAAAATAACCTAACTCAAAGGGGGATGCAGCCCGTTTATTGACTCTAAACACGATTGTGTTTAGCAAATTAGCACGACTCACAATCCAAAGAAGACACAGACGAAAAATGAGGGTACAACCCTTTTAGGGAAGAAATGGACGCATGACTGAAACGACAATAGACTTAAGAAGGAGAGGACCCACAGAACAAGCAACAGAATGCGGCACTTGATCATCAAGGATGTAATGTCCACCAAATTCATAACCTCTACCAATAATCCACTTCATCAAAAGATCCTGAATTAAACAATGGTTAAGGTATAAAGAGATAAAATAGTTCAAATGAAGAATTAGTTTACTGGGAGACAAAAGATTAAATGTAAGATCAGAAACATTAAGAATGGAAGAGAGGGAAATGGATGTAGTCGATAAAACAATTCCTGATCCAAGGACTCGGACTAGGGAACAAGAAGTGAGAAGATAAGCTAAAACAAGAAGTCACTGATGAAAACTCCCTTCCACATGCCATCACCATGAAGCTGCTAGCGGAGTGCATGAGAACCACATACTATCATGGAGGCGTCGGACTGCCACCTTACTTCCAGTGTCCACCGACTGGAGGGTGGAGATTCCAGTGGGGTAGCGCATGTTCCAAGAATCCGTCGAGGACAGAACATGAACACTCTCTCTCTCTCTCTCTCTCTCTCTCTCTCTCTCTCTCTCTCTCTCTCTCACGCACGCACGCACGATAGAACAAAGCATCGGATGCTTTAACTAGTGCAAAAAACCAAAAATTCAAATGGAGAAATTCAAACTGAGACAAGACCCACACATCTTTGATACCATGTAACTAATTAATCTAAAATATTTCTCATCTATTCATGTACAAGAGAGGAGAGCCTCACTCTTAATGGCTCTTTATAATAATATCACTGATTTATAGGTATCCCTAATTTATGAGGATCATGATTGATAACATATATTTCCTAATAATGGTAAAGCAAAGTTTGAACCCTACTAGAAGAGATGTGTCTACATATATTGTACGATAATACTTTAAATAAGTTTGTCTCTATTAGGAGGACACCAATGCCTATAATAAGAAGAAAAACCAATCATTCAAGTTGAAAGTTCAAAATGTATAGATTGGCGCTAAATATAATACCTCAATCAATCAACTTAAATTTCTAAATTTACAAAAAATTTCTTAAACTATTCCGATTGACTAACGCCTCTAGTTCTCTAAAGTGTGTCTATTAAGTCTTTTAGAACTGGAGGTAGCATGTTATATTTATTTAACTTCTATAATCTCTTTAAAAAAAGTTAATCAGGTTTATATTTAGGATTGGAGGTAATATGTTATATTCTCCTTAATAAGCTAATTAATGGAAGATTTTGCACGACTCAGAGTTTTGGGAGAATTATATATGGTAGGTAGTAAAATTTTGAAGGATAGGAAATATTTTCCAACTAATTTCTTCCTGGATAAATGACATTGTTGTTTTGAACTAATGGAGTATATTGGGGTTAGAAAATCTATTGTGACGAAGAAATTCTTGTAATGGAGATCCAAACAGAGAAATTTAGGGATATATATGCATATTCTCGGTAGTAGGAAGACCCAGAAATCTGAATATGTTATGCCGGGAGGGATCTCTCTGATTGAAAACACTTTGTGTGAATTGCTGTAAGGAACCAAAGAATCTCCTGCATTACTTGTTGCGGTGGCCAGACCTTTCCTTCAAGCATTAATTGAAATGTTTCTTTTATGCCAAGTACTGGTAATGTTTATCATGTTTAACAATCAATTATTTACTCAGCCAAACAAGGAGACTCTCTCTCTCTCAAACAGTTTGAATATGCCTCTTATTTCCTCCTTTCCTTACTATAAGTCATGTCGAGCCATCTCGGATGAAGTAATAAGAAGTGACTGACTTATTAACTTTTTATCAAAATGAAATTATTTTTTTTACTTTATCAACATGTAAGAGCATAAAGAATCATTACATTAATTAATGACCTGCCAAGTAACTTATGTCTGGCACCATCAATTCCTTTTAGAAAGCACCATATACAAGACATGGGAGGGAATATATATCTTTCTAAGTGTTTTTTTAATGGATTTTGAATGTCATGATGCTGATGTTGTAACTAAAATGGATGTTTTGCGTGCGCGCACACACATATTTTTTACAATAAAATTTTATGTTAGGTCTCAGGGCATACCTTTAAATTCGAAGAGCACTTACAAAAATCTTTACAGAACGTTTCCCAATTAAATCTTCACACCGGTGGGATTTAAACCCCTAACTTTAAAGTTATAAGTTAACCCTTTTCCCAACAAGATCAAATTACTTTTTCTTTATATGAAGTTTATATATATATATATATATATATATATATATATATATATAGACACGAGAGATCAACTTACTTTTTGTTGTTTTGATTCAATGCGTATACTCTATTTCAGTTGGAGGTTCAGATCTTTGTTTATATTCTTCATAATTGTCAGACTGGCCTAAGAATTAGAATTTGGGCTATCAAGGATAAGTCTGAATTTTAAAACCTCAAATTGTTCATATTTGGACTTGGGCTTATTTTTAAGCACTTCAATTCAAGCCCAACTTGTTTTTAATTGGGGAGTATAAGAGTTACATTGTATCCGACACACATGATCACAGCTCTCGTCACTGGATAAGGGTTTCCACGTCACTCGCAGGTTCGGACAAAACATCCCCCTCCCGACAAGCCACCAACAAAAAATTCCGTTTTCCCGAAACAAAGCAAGTTAGGCCAGCATCAAAAACTGACACGTGTTCGTTTATCTCGACCTTTTCAGCCAGCTCCACCGCGAGATTCCCATCGACGGTGGCCTCCGTTTCCGGTTACCGGTCTCCCTTTCTCCCTCACACCGTACAACCAGCGAATCGAATCCTTAGCAATATTCTCTCTCTCAATGAGTTCGAATAAATCCCAAATTGGCCTTGTCTTGTTTTGTAGTCGCTCAGTGTACATGCTTATCTGATGTCCGTGGATGGTTTTAATTTTCCGGTGAGGTTGGGTTCTCCGTTGCCGGTGGCGAGGATGAGCGGTTTCCCGGTATGATACGGTTGTAATTCCCTGTTTGTTTCCTCAGAAATGTTAGATCTATTCATCGGGTCTCATGTTCGATCAAAAACCTGGTTCCACAAGAGGAAAAAACTGGCTTCATTTGGTTGATTCCTTCTGATGTTTTCTTCGAATTTGTACGCATGTTATTGGATTGCGAATTGCACAGCTCGTACAATTAGATTTCTTTTTTTAATTTTTCCTTCTTTATTTCCTTGTCCCTTCGTTGGGGTCTTGAGCTTGTAGAGTGAGTGTTTAAGATGGCGTGGTTTGAAAGAAATTAAACTATCTTCTGATTCTGGTTATTTCTGGCATTTTGGTGCACTTTTTGAGTGTTAAAAGTGGCAAAAATGAGCATGAGTGAGAGCGATGCCGAGGAAGAATCGGTACAAGAAGTTCAAGTCCCGGCTGATATTGATTGGCATATGCTTGATAAATCGAAGTTTTTCTTCCTCGGTGCTGCCCTTTTCTCAGGGGTTTCAGGTACTCTGTACCCTATTGTTGTATTGAAAACCAGGCAGCAAGTGGCTCAATCGCAAGTTTCTTGTATCCAAACTGCTATTTCACTTATTAGGCATGAGGGTTATCGAGCATTGTACAGAGGTTTTGGTACTTCCTTGATGGGTACAATTCCAGCTCGAGCACTATATATGGCTGCCTTGGAGATTACCAAGAGTAATGTAGGTTCTGTCACAGTTACGTTAGGGCTTGCAGAACCAACTGCAGCTACTATAGCCAATGCAGCTGCAGGTTTGAGTGCTGCCATGGCAGCTCAACTCGTGTGGACCCCTATTGATGTTGTGAGCCAGAGGTTGATGGTTCAAAATCGCTGTAATTCAAATAATCCTAAGGCATCAGCACATCTATATGTCAATGGGATTGATGCATTCAGGAAAATTCTGATCACAGATGGTCCCAGAGGTTTGTATAGAGGATTTGGGATATCGATTTTGACATATGCACCCTCAAATGCAGTTTGGTGGGCTTCATACTCTATCGCGCAAAGGCTAATTTGGAATGGAGTTGGGTACTACTGGGGCAAGAGAGATGATAAGAGCAGTGATTCCGTGGCTGATGTATTAAGGCCAGATGCGAAAACTGTAATGGCAGTTCAAGGAGTCAGTGCAGCAATGGCTGGTGGAATGTCTGCTTTAATTACAATGCCACTAGACACGATCAAGACAAGACTTCAGGTCTTGGATGGTGATGAGAATGGTCGACGAGGACCAACAGTTATGCAGACTGTGAGGAAGTTGCTTAAGGAAGGTGGTTGGATGGCCTGTTATAGAGGGTTGGGACCTCGATGGGCTTCTATGTCAATGTCTGCAACGACAATGATCACCACATACGAGTTTTTAAAACGGCTCTCAACAAAGAATCAAGAAGTTCTGACAAGATAGAAGATTTACATCAAGAGAAAACAGAGAGGAAAGAGTTTTTCCCCCTCTTCTGTGCCTAACTCTCTTTTTTCTCTCCACCTATCTCATCTTTTCCACTTTGTTTGCTTTTTCACCTTTACCTAGCCAACATGACTGCTTGCTCAATGTAGCTTATTGCTGGTACCTTTATATAAATCGTGGAAATAAATATTTTCTTCAAATATACCTGTGTTTTTTTTTTCCGAGCATCGGTTGAAGCTATGCAAATGCTCGGCTGTGGTGTCTAAGATGGACTGTGTCAACTGTCAAGTCATAGATGACTACTGATGTCCAAAACTGATCATGCAACTCGAGGGAAGTTATATCTTTGTTCAATTTCTACCTTCTGATTACTTTTTTCTTGGTCCGTTAGTAATTTCGTATGGAAAACCAAGCCGCTTGATCGAGTAGTATTGCGACTCTGGAGTTTTGGCCATAAATCTAGGGATGGGCAGCATACCCTAAGCCCTGCAGGTGTTCAGAAAATTTGCACGCCTGGGTTGGATCTATGGATAGGCAAGGGTCTGATAGTATGATAACTATCCTGCTTTACCAGCTAAAATCTAGACTGAGTAATGTATATTTATTTATTTAGGTAATGCATTAGCACATTTTGCTCTCATATACAACTAGTCAGTATGATCTTTAAAATCCAAATGGACCTCTATGTTTTGCAAACTTGGCAGTAGTAGACCTTTTATCCGCAATATTGATTTCATACTCTAGTTCATGCAGGCAGGACTTCTCCACTTCCTTCTTCATTTCTCTCTTTGACAAATATGCTTCTATCAAAAATGGGTCTCCAAGTCTGCTACTACAAGGGTCTACGCTCTAAATTTTGAGGTAGATGGTAGCTGTTTGCAAATGGCTTGAAGCACATGAGTGTCTGTTGATTGTTCTCCTTATATTTTATACTTACATTTATCAAATGATATTTCATGAATGGAAAAAGAATTTATCAAAATTTCTTCCTAACGGTTTTGAATTACACTTATTGTCATGACTCATGATATGTATTATTCAGTTAATTATATTATATTGTGGTGGCCCTGTCATATCTGATTTGCTTGTCCTTTTTACACTTATGGATTGCTGAACAGATTAGTATGTTCTAATTTATAAATTTAGTTGAGTTTTAACTCTTAACTCAGCGTAGCATTCGTCATGTAAATTCTGGAGCAGGTGTTGTATACACTGAGAATTTTTTATCAGTTTTCATATAATGCTGAAATATATTTATTTGTCTTTTGATACTCTGGTTTGTGAACATTACAGGGCCCTTTCTCTAAATTGCTTCGAATAATGTAATCACATAACTATGTTGAGGATTATGTACGAGAAACTCTAGGATACATTAGGTATGCCTTGTATAATGAAGGGAGAAAGTAAGGGCATTACGTAGAAATTTTTTTCCTTTTTTTCATGTAAAGTTTGTTATGTATTTAATATTATTATCATTTCGAAATTGTATTTTCATTCGTTTGTCTGTTAATATTCCATATATCAAATATAATTATATAGGTCCAATCTATGCACAATTGAGTTTTTACTCTCTCACACACAAATAAAACTTCTTATTCACGCAGATTATTATGCTCCACTAGTAGTTTTTTTTTTTTTTTTTTGTTAGACAGATTATTATTATACTAGTTGATTGTTGTGCATAATATGGTGGCTAAAAAATTTCCTATTGTGACTTTTATATTGATTTTCTTTTTTGTGATAAAATACTTAGAAGATATAAATAATGCAGAGTTATGTATTACAAGTAATTATGTATTCTTTGTTTTGTACTCCCCCTTTATATAAAATTCACTTAAAAAGAAGTATTGGCAATTCCTCAACATGATGAGGGTTTTACCGTTTTAAACCTTGGATTGATAAGTTGCATCCGTAGTGAGGTCAACAACACCATATCTTAATTATATGTTGCAGTCGGTGCGCATAAGGTTTCTACCAAGTGGTTATGGGAGAGTGAGTATTGGCACAATAATAAGGTTATTGTCATGCAAACCCTCAAGATTATGAGTTATACAAAAATAACACGACATATTAATCATACAAAAATAAATTTCACTATTGTTTATCAACCTTCTTTTTTTTTTTTATATATAAATTTTAGGAAAGGGGTTGGGTTCACGCACAATCCAAAGGCAGGGCGAAATCTCCTTTCTTCCTAAGTGATACCAATGTTGGGCAGGGCGAGCCGTCTATTACCCTCAGGCGTTTACCTAGGCACCCAGGAGATAGGATGTCTCCCCCTTAACCAACTTCAAGATCGAGCCCTCTCCTTTTGATGAGAGTGTCCAACCCCTTTGTCAGTTGAGTTTAAGAACGAGGGTTATCAACCTTCTATTTGAGGCGATGGTTGGTTAGTAAATGTAAGTTCGTTTTGATTGGGAATAAGACTTCGGCCCATCATGTTATAACAAACTACTACCTTTTGACGTATCCCAAAAAAAGAAAAAAACTACTCCCTTTTGCAAAATTTAACCTTATTTTTTAAATTTGAATAAATAACCCAGACTAGCGCAATGTGCAAGCAAGAAGCTGGGTATTTTATTAATATGTTGTGTGAAAAATTACTTAGATTTAAAACAATATTTTGTAGTATGGAATACATTATGATCCATATATCTGCACGTGCACGTGCGTGGAGGTGATGATATAGCTATAGCAATTTGAACTTCCATATCTCAATATGTATATAAAACACTAAAAATGCTCTATATAAAAAAATCGTAATTAATTTATTGGAATCTCTATACTTTCTACTGATATACACCTTAAATTTGCACATATTTATATTTATAGTTATGGTATTATATTCATTCCTTTTAAAGATATAACGGAATATTCAAAATATCAAATATCAATTTGCTGTTAGTGCTCTAATTTATATAGCTAAGACAACTTACCCCCGCAAGGCCACAAATATAGAATAGAGAATGAGCCTGTAACATAACGCGAAGCTGGTAGTCTCAATTCGAGTTAACTTAAAGGAAACGAAAACGCAAAATAATTGAATTGAACATAAATACTTCTGGCTTTGAATTATTTTTAAAACTTCTGACTTGTCTGAATGACCAAGATGGACCTAAACCGTCACAGGAAAATTCCTAGTCTGGAAGAGAAAATTATAAAAAAATAAATAGAGAGAGAGAGAGAGAGAGAGAGGAAACTGCACGGGTAAATATGAACCTATCCATGGACTGCATATGAAACCAAGGAAATATAAGCACTGCTTTGCAATGAGAGAACCTAACTATCAGCACCGAGCTCTCTTGTTACTGCATGATGGGCATTTGTATTGCTTGATATGCTCTGCCCTTGCAGAAGTAATCTTCACACATTTGCCATGGAACCACTTATCGCAGATGTCACAGCAAATCCAGAACTCATCAGTAGCGTTACTCTCGCCGCATGCCCCACAAGGGATATCCCCATGATCATCCTCTTCATCTTCTTCCTCTGGAACTTCATCCTCATCTTTCGGATGCTGCAACTTCAATTGTCTACCCTGACCTTCTGAAACTCTCTGCTCCAGAAGCCAATAAATATGAGAAAACAAACTAACTCAGAAGTGTATAAACTCTTTACACTATGCCCACAAGCAATCATCAGTACCAACAAGTTTTCCATCCATTTAAACAAGCACCTTGACATGCAGTCAAATAAGAGAATAACCACTAACCATAGCAATTCTTACCCAAGCCATATATAGTTTCAAATTTCAGTACATGTATAAAGCAAATTTATCACAAATTTCATAATATTTGCACGAAATTAAACATATCTATTGGTAGACTGAAAACCCCAGACCCAAAATTAACTCATTGACCTTGGTGCATAATTATAAATAAGGCCTCCATTTAAAAACAGACAGCACCCAAGACCAGCCAGGATTCTTTCGCAACAAAAGGACACAATTATTAAACTACTAATAAAAAAGTTTTACTTCTGATGTGCAACCATAAGAAAATTATGTTTACCATCTTAGAACCAGACTTAGATTTGTTGCTGCCTTGATTTGAAGGCTTCTCCTTCCCTTCTTTCTTCACTGTACCAGTAACAACTTCAAAAATTGTTGGCAGTTCATTGATCATATTGAAAAGTCGTTTCCTGCATTGAGAACCCAATGTTGATGGGTAAACAAAAAACTTATATATCATACAAGCATTTTTAGCTAACAAAAAAATTATAAGGCGACCAAAGGAAATTTGAATCATGGTTGCTAGATCGAGACAAATGTAATAGGAATGTTAATATTAATTATTAAGGATAAGAAAGTCCAAATTATCTCCCTGCTCAAATTAACACTCATAATATATGAAAATGTTACACATATTATTCTACGGATAATCATATATCAAGGATTAACACGTTTGCTCTCCAAGGTAAGACCTAAACCAAGAGATCTCATTTAATGTGTCCTTATTCTTTCTCTACCTCTCTTCATAGGTCTAAAAGACCATCTACTCACCCCTTCTTCTTAGGGTCTCCACTAGCCTTCTTTGGACATGACCAAATCATCTTAAATGATTTTCTACCGTTTTTGCTGAAATGTCCCCCCCCCCCCCCAAAAAAAAAAAAAAAAGAGGCAAACCACTTCAGCAAAAACAACAAGGGCAAACCATCACCATGTTTGCAAGCATGCGAATCAATTGAGACAGGAAACCAGCTCTTATGTAGGGAGGGAAAATGTCAATAAGCATAAATAAAATGTCATCATAAATCAGGCAGCCAGGATCTAAGAACCCAAAGTACTATCCTGCTTCTAAGTTTCAGTAGCCAACTCATTACAAGTCCCCAAAAAAACAAAAACCATACAAGTTAATACGAGATGAATGATGTTATGCAGTTATGCCTAATACAATAATACCTGTCAGCTCTATCAAACCCAAATCTGGCTCCAAAATAAAAGGCCACGGAAAGTAACCATGTATCACTGTGGACTGCGACTAAAGATAACCAGTCTTTTTCTTGCATGCCATCCCTGGCAAAATTAATTCCCAGAACAGGTTCAGGAAGCTCTGGAGGAACTTCTTCAGCAGGTAGGTTCACTTCCCACTGCTCACTAGGAAGCCCATACAAGCACAAATTCTCCTTCTCTAAAAAAATAACATAATCATAACCAAAAAGAACAGAAAAGGTACAGATAAAGGAGGTATGAGCAAGGCTGACCTACTTCTGATTATAAAATACAGTGCGTGACTAATCTATCAATGCAAGCAATACAGTAAGAAACGAAGGGCATAAATACATTATTCACTAACTGCTGCACTTAAGAAGGAGAGAATTTAAACTGGAGAGAGTGCAAAACAGGATTCAAATTTCAAATGATATCATGAATGAAAAAATGAAATGTCTTAAATTCTTAAAGAAAGCATTAGAGAGTATTGCACCAACTAGCAACTTAAATAATTTACAAATTGGAGATGCAAAACATTAGCACACAATTACTTTACCACCACAAACAATTCAGTACACATCAGCAACTTTGTGAAGAATTTTGCAGAAAAGGAATATATGAATGGAGAATTAAGGACATTCCTACTAACCAGGGTCACATTGGTTGTAAAAATCTTCAACCTCTGCAACAGCATAACCAACAAAGAAATAATCAGCAAGAAAGTTTTTGCAAGTCATATCAAAGAAAAGATTAAATGACAAAATAATCAATAAATTATATTAAAACAAATATAGACGGGATAATACTGTTTGGTCCGCCCACACTCAGCACAGAACAGAAGAAGACCAATATCTGTCACCTATGATTCATCCAGTTTCATCCAATAACCATCAAAATTCATACCCATCAAAATAATACTGTTTTCCCTGAGTTTGCAAGTCAAATAATATTGTTTTCCCTTTCCCTTATCCTTATCCTATTTCATCCAGTAACCATCAAAATGAAAATTCATACCCAAGTTCTGAAAATATTTTAAGGGAAAGAAATCAAGATTTCTGAATCAAGTACTTTTAAAACAGAATTAAGCACAGAATTCAAAACTCCCCACAAGCAACATTCTGCAACTTCCTTACAGCAAGGACCCAATTTCCTAATCAACCAATAATTGCTATCAACAACCAGTTAAATAGTACCTATCTCAAATTCAAATTGAGCTTTTCACTGGTTATAATCAATGCTGCACCTAAACATATCAAACAAGAGGGAACGTATTGCTTTGCTATTTCGTCAGCTATCACATAGCAATGTTAAAGATACAATTAAAAAGATAAGTTTATCTTGAAGAACTAGAAGGTAAAAATAAACCACGAAATAGTTCCTCCAGCGATATATTGGATAATAGATAAAAGCTGAGTTATTAAAAGTTTAAACAACTACCGTTGTTATCAGAAAAAACACTGGTGGGTGGAAGAATTTCTGCTTCTCTTCAATAAACAAGTGAAGGTACATAAAAATCTTATCAACAACCAGATTCAACAATCACTCATGAGTAACATGGATAACACTCTCATGCACTCACTCTAATTAACCCATTAAGAAATCAAAAACTAACGGAATGAATGAATAAATATATAAACCCTACTAGTTGGAAAATAATGTGAATAGTTTTGAGCCTAAACATAACAAAACGCCGAATTATAACCTCCACCATCCCGTTTTGTTCACGGGCACCCTCGCGGGGGACAAATATCAATGACTCAAAATAGACGAAATAGAAAACGAGAACAGAGAATCAAAAATACGAGAAGTATGTACCCGATGTGAGGGCTTTAATCATTGCAGCTCTTCGGCCCTTGAAATCCCTGAAAACCTCTTCAACTGTGCGAGGATTACAATTTGCTCTTGGGTCCATTACCTCGACTGACTTAAGAAGATAAATCAGAAACAATGACAACCTCTAAAGAGAACCCAGGTAGTCTAGCGAGAAGAGCTTGAACGGAATTTCTGGTCACAGGGTGATGGCTTTCGCCCGGAGAGAAATTCAGAGAAAGGAGACAAGAACGCTGTGTAGAGGGGGTGAATGTGATGGTGGGGAATTTGAAGGAAAGTATAATTGACTTGGGGTTTGATATTAGGTTTTCTGCTTTATGTTTATATATTAAATTAAATGGGATGAATATCATGTTATAAAAAATAGAAATATTTTACGAAAAAATATGGTACAGAAATAAATTTTATTTTATTTTTTGAAAAAATACAAAATGATATATTTAATATTATCAAGTCTCAAAATTTTAAATTTTTTTAAGGAATGGATAAATTATTATAAGTCAGGTCACAAAAGAATAAATGATTATAAGCTATTCGATTTTTATATCATATTAAATAAAATAAATTGATTTTAATTTTATATAATTTTATAGAGCCTAGAAAAATCTAAATCAAACTTTAAGATAAAAAAGATAATTATAGGATGATATAAATATATCTTATTGAGATACTGTGAATATAGAAATAATAAATCTAATAAATAAATATTTATGTTTAATTTAATATATTTCATAGGATAAGTGAGTGTTTTTCATATTTTGTATGAATATCATGTAATTAACTAACTGGCATAATTGAAGTTATAAAATATGGAAACGTGCATTTTTCATATTTTGTAAATTCTATTAAGGAATGAATAAATGATTATAAGTCTTTGTCCCCCAAAAAAAATAATTGATTGTAAGTGATTTTATTGTTTTTATGAATATCAATGCAAAAATAGAAAACAAAGATATTGGTTTTAGTTTTATATACTATATACAGTGTTGATTAGTTTTTTATAATTTATACATTTATCGTATTATATTTAAAAATCAATATATATATGTGTGTGTGTATTTTCTGTTCCTATAATATCTTTATATTTAATTCAAATCCTTTTGCATCCATAATCCTTTTCAAAAAAAAATTAACATTTTTATATGAAAACATAATATATGTCTGTAACTTTATGCATGATAGGCACAACAGACGAACTTCATCTATTAAAAAACTCGAACTTCATTCTGACTTAGAAAGATTGTAGTACCACGAAAGGTATGTCTCTGAATCTTAGTTAGTTTTACTCTTGAAGATAATCCAACCCTGTGTAAATCCTAAAGATGTCACAAATATTACAGTTGGGTAAAGTAGATGTAAGAGTTGGATTAGAAGCATAATTATAATATATAATGCAAGGAATGCTTCCATTAGCAGATTTCCAAGAGGTATTGAAAAAGAGCCTTAAAATATCAGAATTACTTGTTTCCAAGAGGTATGTCTCAGAATGGGGTGTGCACATTTTATACCCATCTTTTATCTGCCCATCCCTCTATTAGAGGGATCAACATATTTTTTTAAATTTTTTTATATATTGTATTTATTTATATTTAAATTATATGATGTTTTCTGAAATATTATTTTCACACAGTATATCAAATTAATTAGTTTCCATGATACTGGTGTTACAGATAAATATTACTAAATGCAGGACTGTAAACGAATTAATTTGAAATACTAGGTGAAAAAAATATTTTAGAAAGTAGCATATAATTTAAATATAAATAAATACAATATATAAAAAAATTATGTTCATCTCTCCAATAGAGGGATGGACACATAACAAACACATAAGAGATGGGCCTGGAATCTGGACTATAAGGAATATGTGTAGGATGAAGCGAAAGGGCACCAAACGAAACTGTCTGGATAATTTGCATATGAAATAAGAATTCTTGTCGAAGGCAATAAAAATCTCGAGTGTCGAAGATAAAATATAAAATTTTAAATTTAGTAATGTATGTACCTATGTTAATTAATTTCTCAATGATAATTAAAATATATTATTAGAATGCTTTTCTAAATATATTATATAGTTACCCTCCACACCATAAGTCTATATAAAGACAACACGTTATGAGAATTTTTTTTTTTTTTTTGGTCATTGTTTATGCAAATTGAATTCATTTACAAGCTTAGCTTGGAACTCTGTTTATATCTATGTAAAAAAAAAATTAATTACACTTTTTATGTAAATTCACTTGTGAAACGCTTATAAATTTTCTTTGTTATGGACAATTTTTTTATGAAGCTCGCTATGAGCACTTTTTATTTTGTTATTTGTTAATGGCTAAAATTAGGATTTGTAAGTTTTCATCTAGATACTTGTTATTTTGTTATTATTAGTTGTTAAAATAGGTAAAAGTACGGAAAAAACATTAATTAATTAATTAATTATCAAAATGTCACAGAGGTAAAAGTATTAACTCATTTGCCCCCTTGTAATCAATTACATGTCTTATGTAATCGATTACAGGGGGCATATCTCTTTTTTTTCATCTTTTGCACTATGTAATCGATTACGTCACTGTTTAGTAATCGATTACACAAAATTTACACTGTGTAATCGATTACACCAGTATGGTGTAATCGATTACACCAGCTGCAAAAGCACAATGAAAAAAAGATTTTGAATTGGTGCATGACGAAACTAATTTCCAACTTCTTTTTACCTACAAATGCGACTTAGGAAAGGTCTTTTTGCCAACAATTAACCGTCTACGCTATGCCTAGTCCATCAATGTCCCTATATCCGTTTTTCGTCCTAAGACATATCATTTGCAAAATTCATCACCTCAAATCATATAAACTGAAAGCATAAACATTCATAACTAAAGTAAATGTCATAGTCAGTACAATTTCACAAAGTCTAAAAAAAAAATTACAAGATCCAAATACAAACATCATGTCCGACAAAAAAAAAACATAGCTATCTAATCTGCATCCTCCTCCTCCTCATAGGAGACATCAGGCACCTGGTCCTCCTCTCTGGCTCCCTCATAGTGTTGTCCGTCCTGTAACTGCCGAAGTCCGACCTCCAGCCCGTGTATCCGGCTCTACATCCACCGCCACCACTCGTTCTCCTTCTCAACGTGGCTCCTCCACCGCTGTCTCTGTCGAAGGTCCATCTGCCTCATCTGTAGCATGACGTCACGGAGTTGGAATCCACCATCCGGCTCAACCATCTCCTCATCCTCATCATCGTCATCGTTGGCATAGGGACCTTAGGATGAACCACGGGGGCAGCAGGTGATGCATCGTCCTCGTCAGTGACAGTGCATACCCAGACATCCTGATCATTCTGAACGATCGTGCACTGCTCCAGTAGGCGCCTCCCGAAGACAGTGTTCCAATGCTACTAGTCCACCATCTCAAACGTCTGCATCGGCACACCGAAGTGGAGCAATATACGGTGGACTAGGTAGGTGAATGGGAGGGCGGCGTTCTCCTTCTGCTTGACCTTGTACATCATCCAACAAACATAATATCTCCAGTTCACAGGCCTGGCATGAAGGATGGCCCACATGATCGAGATGTCAACCTCCAACACCCTAGAGTGATTATAGGCCCGGGGCAATAGGATATGGGTCAGCACGTAGAAAAGGATCCGTGTATCCACAGTTAGCTAGCCTACAGTGAAAAGGGCTCTCTGACCCAAAGGCCTCCTGATATCATTGACGGCGGCGGCTCAGTTGTATCCAGGCAGGTTGACATTGGTATCCCCATCGTACAAAGTGGTGCCCGCCCCATCAAAATCATATCCCAACATGTGGGCCCATATCAGAGCAGTCATCTTTATATCAATGCCGCAAACGCGCGACTTTAGCACTCCATTGATGTAACTGAGGTTATGGTAGAAGGCTCTAACCATATCCTCTGAGTAGGGACTGACGAACTCCGCCAAGCCACATATATGCGAACCCTCCACCAGTGGGACTATATCAAATCCCTCCTTTGCAAAAAACTGCATGTCCAGTGACTTGGGCTTAATCACGAGTCTGCCCTCAAAGTGCTAGACGAAGGATCTGTGGGATGCTGCATTATTGCCCAGGAGAATTCCGTATCAGAGATCTGCCGGCTATGCCTGAGAGCCGGATGTCTCACCCACTATCCGTGCCTTCGAACGTCTCTCGGCCTGAGGGTCAACTCGTCTGCGTGGAGGCATGATGACAACAAATACCTATAAATATACAATATAAACCATCAACAAACATGAAACAAACACAATTACTGGCATAATCACAATGCATGATCAATATCGGTCAACAGAGACAATGAAATTGAAAGAAAAATACATAATCAACAATCAAACTCCACGTAATCAATAATCTTCAACATCCATACACACAATAACATGTAATTTGTGCTTCAATCCCACTGTTTACATCAATTTCACATGCAAACATACACACATTATTTCCGAAACGCACAAAAACATCAATTTAATCTATTCCTTGTTCAAAAACAACAAACAATTCAAATCAATGATCAAAACACTACATACCCAAAGAAAACAAAACCTAATCAATTACATGAACCATATCTTCAAAAAAATGGAGAAAATAGAGACAAATTTGCAATGGGTACGAAAAACCTACCGAAATCAACGCAAATGAGAGCAAATCTTTGATTTTTCCTGAACCCACGGCTTGAATCCGCAGCTTTCTGGCTAAAAATCGCAATGGAGGAGAGTGGGGGAGCCCTGATCAGTTAGAGGAATGAGAAATGAGGGAAAATGAGGTGTTTGGCGTTTTTAAAACTGATTTCGCGATATATAATCGATTACGGCCCGTGCCGTAATCGATTACATAGCGTGGTAACTGCCACATTTGCCTTTTGGTTTTATGTAATCGATTACGCTACTCATCGTAATCGATTACACAGTGTAAATTTTGTGTAATCGATTACTAAACGGTGACGTAATCGATTACATAGTGTAAAAGATGAAAAAAAAAAAAAAGAGATCTGCCCCCTGTAATTGATTACATAAGGTATGTAATCGATTACAGGGGGTAGATGGGTTAATACTTTTGCCTCAGTGGCATTTTGGTAATTAATTAATTAATTAAAATTTTTTCTGTACTTTTGCTGTTAAAATACATATCTACATTGTAGACTCACCTATGAACTTGACCCAAGTTTTGACCAATTTTTTATATGTAATTTAAATGAGCATGTTTTTTTGGTATTTGATAGTATAATATTGCTCATAACTTGAGAAAATATGGCTTTTTACAATATTTAAAGATAAATTGATTTTAATATTTTTGTTACTTACATGGATATTTTAAAAAAGTTTTACATATATCAAGTAGAGGTCGACCCCTTCGAGAAATCTGATAAAATTGGAATAATATAATACGAGGTAGATTAGTATGGCCTTTGTGTAAGGATGACATGCATGAGTAGAGACCTTGATAACTAAGATATAAGAAAATACATGTATAAAAAAAAGATATAAATTAGTCCCAATTGAGGTTAACAATGCTTAAATTTGATTCAATAATAAATAAGGATATAAGAAGAGAAATACAAGTCACTCAAATCCTTTGACAAATTCATAAAATATGTTACTTACTTTGGTTCTTAATATCAAACATATTTGAGGAGTTGATATTTATCCTAATTATAAGACAAGGCTTTCATGCTTGTCAATTTTTTCTTAATTTATCCCTATTAATGCTCTCTTAACAACAATCAAAGAGAGGAGGAAATGAGAGAATTAAAAAAAGTAGCTGGGTGTTTTAAAAAGGAAAACACTAATGTCCTTATATCAATTTCGTCAAATTCTCTAATCATATCTAACTGTGTGTCCTATTTTTGAATTATTATCGTTTTAACTATAAACTCATTAAAAAAAATAGAACATGGTCATGTGTGATTCAAGATCTTGATATAATAAATATAAGAAATTTGATGTAGTTAAATCCTTTTAAGAAATACTTGTCATATTAATATATTTAACCAACTTTCTTAATATAATCAAATTAAGTAACTATGTCTTATGTTAAGAATAAAATGAGGAAGTACAAGCGATTCAAATGAGCCAGCAAAAGCCTTGTATCATGCTTTTGAGTTTTGACATCAGCCTCCTCATACTTATTAGCTTTAATCCGGATTTTCTTAAAACACATGCATTCAAACATATCCTATTTTTAACCATGAGGTTTAAAATAGTTGGTTCCTTAAGTATCTAGTTAGGGGATTGATACATGGTGATGTGTATGGAGAAGGCCTCATGGCGAGCATTAAAGTCTCTTTGAAAAGTCTACGGTACGAAAGAATTAGTCACTGCTACCAGTGGTGGTTACCCTGGGCCTACCAACCAAAAGCAAAAAAACATATCCTGTTTTTATTATGATCTAATTGCAACACACACGCCTACATGTTTATATATAATACATCCTTGATCTACTTAACTTTTATGTTATAGACCTAAAAATCTCTCCTTAAACACGCTAGTAGTAGAAATGAGCCAAGGATGACTTCCCAAGGGATTAAAGCAGTGATCTTTTTCCAACTGAAAGAGGATGAAACAAGAATAACTGCTTTAACTTCCCTTTTTCAAATCCTGCCACATAAAGACAGATAACCTATGCTTATTCTCATCACCACCATTCATATCAACTGAGCAACTTTGCTTATTGCTTCCAATGTGAGGATGATATCTTCCACACAGCCTCGAATTCGATTCATGTTGCTGCTGGAAGATGCTGTTGCTGTTAGAAGCACTCGTCACATCTGAACCGTCTCTGCAATTTTCTAACCCAAGAAATTCAGATTCTGGTGAAGTAACAGTCGGATTATTCAATGCTGGAGGTAGTTCTGATGATGATGATTGTTGGAGCTTTTTGGTGTTGAGAAAGCGTCCACCAGAACCTCTAGCTCTCTTCAGTGCATGTAGGTGGCGAGATTTGTGAAGATATGGCTGCAGAATTTTACAATCTCAGTGTGCTCAAAAAGGAGAAGTGATGGATGTTGAAGGAGGAACAACAAGGAAGGGAAGGAAATGAAATGAAAAATGCACTTACTTTCCGTGTTTTGTTGAGCTTGTTCTGTGATTCGAGTTTTGATCGATACTGTCTTCGCCTCAGAATTGCATGATATTGTTTTGCATTCACAAATATGGGTTCTTCAGTGAAGTCGAGTGGAAGTGGAACTCGAAGTGGAGGAGCCATTCCCATTAGTTGAGAATGATGAATCTGGTGAGATACATACATATATATATACATAAATGGGATGTGTTTCAGACAAAGGAAACTCATTCAGGCACTATTGCTGCTTTTATGCCTTTAATTCAGGTTTCATGGCTTTATAGAAATTTGGGAAAATTAATTATTTGGTCCTTATAGTTTGACCGAGTTTACAACTCAGTCCTCATAGTTTGACTCATCGTGACTTAGTCCTTATGGTTTCATAATTTTTAAAAAGCATTTGACTCACTCCTAACTCATCCATGTGGTGATGTTGAGGTGTCAAAATTTGTTTATTTGGAAGCCTTCTCAACCACATATCAAGAAAAACGTGGCTTCCAAACAAACAAATGAAATTATGACACCTCAGCATCACCACGACAAGTTATGAGTGAGTCAGATGCTTTTCTAAAAATTATGAAAGTATAGGACTGAGTCACCACGAGTTAAACTATAATGATTGGGTTGCAAACTCGATCAAACTATAAGAACTAAATAATTAGTGTTTCCTAGAAATTTTCAGCACATTACTCAACTTTACAAACAGAATATAGCAGAAGGAGAATCTGAAGTGTAAAAGCCTGAAATGAACGACCCTATTACAGATAGATTAGCCCAATTACTTTCTTCATAAACTATCCATTTGGTATCACAGAAGGAAAGAGGGATTCCCTCCTTAGTTTTTCCCTTTTTTTAAAAAAAAAAAAATTATTGTTTTAGGGTCAAAGACAGGGAACAATATCCCCACCAAGATGAATTATTTTACTAAATAAGTAAAGCAGAAACTAAAATGCTTATTATTAAATGAAAGATACTTTATAGGCCTTACTTTATAAAGAATTGAGAATCTGTAAGGCTGGACAATATAGCATAATAACATTTTCAACTATATATTATACTGCTGCTCACAAATCACCAGAAACTAGAAGACATAAATATACTAATAAAAGAAAATACTAACTTACTCTAATATCTTAACATGCAGCAGTTAGAAGACGACCAAAACGTGAGTTGGGATTATGGGATGCAATATGTACCTGAACAAAACACTAACACAAGCTTGTATTTACTTACAATTGATTTGTTATGATCCAGAAGTGAAGAAGGAAAGGCAAAATCCTGCCTTCCTACAGGCGATCTGACGAGATCTCTGAAGAACTTTCCATCAGAAGGACCTATTATAGGAAAGCAAGGCAAACATCAATCAATATGAATTGTGAAGTAACAAACCCACGCAATTGAAAATGTTTGTCTCATACTGAATAATCCATCTCAGATCCTTTTAAGAAAAGCATGATATACTATACATGTCATTATTGTTATAGAGTTGATGCTAAGTAAGAAGATATTATGAGTCAATTTAGAATGTTATTGTATATTTGCGTTACTTCATTTCTTTTCTGTTGGTATCCATGGTTCTTCTGGAGCTTCACCATAGAAATATTGTACAGCAATACCAGAAAACCAGCTGGTAATCATATGATATTCTAATTTCTAAAGTTACAGATACTGAACAGAACTTCATTCCAAATAGTGATACCTGAGTTAGCCAAAACACCTTTAGGATTGGATTGATCAGTTGGTTGGTTAGAAGATAAGTAACGTTCTTGAAATGGAAAACTAAACAGCTTAGTATTAAGACATTGTTGTGGAAGAACTCCCATTTTTAAGCTCAAGCTTTGGGATATAGGTGATTCTTCTTGTCCATGAAATCCAGATAAAGTTTTCCATGATGAGCATCCAAGAGAATCAGGAGATGTTGAATGAGTAGAACATAGGCCAAAATCTATCTTACATGGACACTTCATTATGCTCCACTATGGCTCAACCGTTAACTGTTAAAAATACAGTTTCACTGAACTCAAACATAAAATGAGGTAGATAACATGGATTTGGCTACATCTTTCTCAATCATCAGAAACCATGAGTCTGAGACTGAGTAGTATACCTAGAAAACTGTCGTTGCAGTAACTATTAGAAAAACTAACTGACTGAACTTGAGTCTGCACTAATCTGAAAATACAAAACCAGAGATAAGCATGAAAAAAGCCTTATACAGGCACAAAATAGTTCACGCGTGCATGTGTCTGAAACCATGTTCATGATGAGCTTGTCAAGACTTCAAATAGAGTATGAAAAGAATTTCGGATTATCACTGATTGATATATATATATCTATCTATACACACACACACACACACACACACACACACATATATATATAAACTCTTGAATCAGCATATCCTATAGTAATCATGAGTCATTAATCATGACATCTGAATAGCCTTAGAGAAAGAAAACCAAAGACTTAAGCCAGTTCAATGTTATATTGGTCTGCTAGACTGAGAAACAGTTTTAGCTTGATAAATCATATGTTTCGTTGAGGTGTTCCTAGTATTCCTCCATCTAATTAACAATCAACTATGAAACTGAAGATAACAAGGGAGAAATGTTTCATCAGATACAGTTAACTAATCAAAAACCCCCAAAACTCCTGTTTTTTAACCATTCATCCTGGACCTTCCTGCCATGAACTGTCTCACTGGTGACCCAAAATTACAAAGGAAGGCCAATAATAATACTGAGAACCAGGAATTGATCTCTTACCCAATACATAAAGTAATAGGAATACAGAGAATCATGCATATGAATCGTTCAAGGGCGAAAATCCTTAAAATGGAAACTACAAATAAGAAAAAGGAAAACAAAACACCGAAGCAATAAGTTAAAGAAAAGAATTTCCCACCTTCAATGCTTTGAAATCATAAAATCCCACCCACCAAAAAAGGAAAATCTTCTCAAAACTGGAAGACACCCACAATATTCAAGCAAGAAGAAACGAAAATAATGGCTCAGAATATCAATTTTTCGCCTGCCATGATCAAATAAACTTCAAACTTTCCAACCCAGAAGAAGATCATCCCCAACATCTTGAGCTTCATAAAACATAAAACAATACATGTCATCTTCCTCGAGAGCATAAAACAAAACTCACCATCTGGATGTATCCAAAACGACACAGCTTCTTCTCTTTTTTGTCTTGGCCTGTGACAGTATTGGGGGGACGTCTCCTAAAACGATGGATTCATCAGCATTAATACAAGTGTGCAGCTCTCACAAGTCATAACCCCACATCCACTATCTCATTATTTCTCAGTTTTTAATTTGCAGTTTCTCAAGAGGAAATACGTGTGATAAAAAAGTCTCTCTTTTGAAAAAAGAAAAGAAGAAATTTCACTTTTTCTCGGTTGTTTTCTTTGTCCTCTTTACTTTTTTGGGGGTGCTTTAAAATTTATATTTTGGCTCCTTAATAAAAGATTCTGGAGATGCTGAGTTTTGCATATGATTCAAATTCTGATTTCTGATCGATGACTTTTGCAAGATAAGTTAATGATTTTTCTATGTGATTACAAGTATTGTCATAGCTAGTTTAAGTAAGTGGTAAGAATTATATTTACATGAGAATTAAAAAGCATGAAAGAAAATTATAATTTCAACTTAATAGATTTGATTCAGCGAAAGATACTCTTTTTTTTTTTTTTGCTCGAAAAAGATACTCCTATTTTACTGCAGGAAAAAAAAATTTAATATCTTTTTTTAAGATTTATTTTTTTATAATAAAAAAATTTATATATAAACTTCTATAATTTATTATTTAAATTGAAGAAATATTACAGATATAATAAATTGCATTGGTTTTTCTTACCTTGAATATATTGCATTTATTTATACTATATACTATCAAATTAAATATAGTACTATATCAAATAAATCCTCTAATGTTTGATCTTAATTGTAGCAATAGTGAATATACCGTTTGTACATAACTATACATGTCCTCGAATATTTAAATTTTAACTTTGTTTTCATTATTTGATCTTATCATGAAGAGTCAATCAATGTTTGATTAAACCTAGAAAGTAAAGATTTTAACTCTATCCTTAGCCTCGCATTATTATTTATTTACTACCTCACTCTCAAGATACATTGAATCTTTTTCTTTTTTAAATTTTTATAGACAAGGGAATAAGAAAACTAGTACATGAACCAATCAAGAGTAAAACTACATTGAATCTCTTTTATTGACTCCATTGCTGTCTATTATTATTTTATTAAATACTGAAAACATGTTTTAAAATAAGACTTATGTTTAATTAATTAAAAAGCCTACAAATTAGAATTGTATTTATGGGGATTGTCACACACAAAATTAATATGGGTTCAGTGTAAGCTTCCATTTTACAGCTCTTTTAAAAATTATGTGTTTGTTTAGGTGAATGTTGAGATAAGTGATTTTTATTTCAAATAAAATTTGTAAATTAAAATTGGGGTAAAATTGTATTAACGTAACCAAATTTATATTTAGATAGGCTTTTCTAGAGAAAAAAGTCAGTTCCACAGAAATTTGTTTAAATGATATATTAAAATACCACTTTTAGAAATGTTCCGATATGAAAAAAAAAAAAAGTCAATTTCAAAAAGGTTTATATTTAAAGAAAAAAATAAAAAATCAAGAAAATTTATTTCAACTTCAACTTAACTTTATATATTGGGGCATAATGGTTTTTCCCACAAAAAAATAATAAAAAAAAAATAAAAATCAACTCAGTATAACACAAAGTGATGCCAAATAAAAACTATGTGGATTTGGCAATATGCTGAATATATTATTTATGGAAAAACCCACATAACCAAACACAATTAAAATGTTACAATAAGTCCTAATTTAGATCATATCAACAATGAGACAAGTTTGGCATCTTCATGAAGAAAATAAATTAGAGGGCCCCATTCAGAGTTTGGATTTAACAATGCTTATCACTATCATTTGTCCTGTTTTTATATATAAAACAAGAGTTTTGGTAATGATTATCGTCGAGTATTGTGAGGTTTTTTTCCTTAACTTTAACATTTACAATAATATACCGTTTGTGGATTATTTTTATTAATGAAGTGTCAAGTGTGATACTAATACGTCATAAACAATAAATCCTTTTAATATATATTATAAAAATAATTAGTGAAATAAAATGTTAATTAATAGTAATGACTTATCTATATAATTTTACAAATAAAAAAAATCAATTTTGAAGGATGAAAGGGCTGGCTATGTATAACTAAATTTTAAGTAATTATAGGGCAATTGTCGCTTTCTCTTTCAAATCAAACTACGTTGGATTATTAACCTCGCACATCACTCGACTAATATGTCAATGGTTGATTTTAAACGAAACACAAACACCTACCTAAGACTAAGTATTATTTTTTAATAACACAAATCCGGCTGTTTTGTTTACATAATTAATTACTCTCACCGATTTTGAATACAAGAGCTAGTTAACTTTTTTTTACGAGAGATTAATGAAGCTATATAAACTACCTAATTATAGCATATGTGATATATTATTATATTATATATTGATTTATAAGTAAACAAAATGATTTTGGAGAAAAACGATAAATAAAAATATTTTAATGTAATTTAATTAAATTCCTTAGTTTCTTTTTTAAAAACGTCAATAGGCCCTCTTGATAAGATACGTTGAGGGGAAGGTGATATGAGAATTTAAATTGAGATAATTAAAGCTGAATGAGAAAATAAGTTGAAAAAGTTGTGAGAAACTCTAAGATAACAAGTATACAAGAATCTCACATGCCCCTTAAAACAGCTTAGGAGAATTTCTTAAACCAATTTACTTTCCGAAAATTTGATGATTCTATTGATGAGGCAATATATAAATTTATAATAACTTAGAGAGAAAGATTCTAAACCAAAATTCAAATACAAAATCCAAATATGAAATTTAAATGGCTAATAATCCTAAATTCTAACAACTAAATCTATAAATCTATCTAGTGGGATATTCCGCTCATTTTCTAATTTTTGAAAGATAATATTAAAAACAGACTCAATTAAGTAAAAATAATAATAATAATTGACATTATTCTTTTTCTAAGAAGCTTTTTCCTTGATTAAATCAATCAATAGTGAGGATCGCCGTCACCTCCTCATATTAAAAAAGGAAGGTAGTATTAACATTTTTGTGTAAAGACAACTTTGTAGTGTTGTTCAATTTGGATCAATGTTCCAATGAAACAAGAAGTGCTGAGTCAGATATCAACCACTAATCTCAATTTTCTCACATTCCACAGTACAGACAGTGGTGAGTTTTTGAAGAAAATCCAAATCCAAATCTATTTCTCCACCTTTTTTCGGGTAATACGAGGCCAATCCCAAATTATTTGTATATTCACATCAAAATTTCACTTGAGGATGATATTTAAAAAAATAATAACAACAGGGATAAATATTGAAATTTAACAAAACAGGATAGTCCCTTAAAAAATGTCAGGGAACCAAAATTCAAATATCCACCACATCTCAAACACTTTCCAAATAGAATAAAAAAAAACACTTTCCAAAAGGTGGCTACTCCTTACATATTCCTCTCAATGGTGAATTATTCTCTACAATGTTTATGTGAAATGGATCATTTGAATTTCACTTCAAGTCAAAGAAAAAGAAATAAGATAAAAGTCTACGTCTAATATGTGGGTCTGACTTCTCCGTTTCTCATCATCTCACTTGAAATGACTACAAGAATCTGATCCTGTATTTATGCTTCTCTCTACAATAAATTTGATTTACTCATTTTTTCTAAGCAGAGTCCACTTAACTCTCATGACCTTTTTTTTCTTATATTCAGCACAAACGTTTGACCAAAAAAAGAAGCTAAGCAGAAACAAGTGTCATCACAAAAACATGAAGCAAGGCAAAGGAATAAATGAATGCCATAAATTAAACTTTGGGAAGAAATACAATCAAGCAAAAAAATTGCATAAAAATTAAGGGTAGAAAAGAGTCAAACAAACTGAAGCTACAAGACAGAAACTGAAACTTGTGTATTGATTAATTAAAGGTCATAAAGTTATATATCCCTAAAAAAGTCCTGGATGTACAAGACCTATGTATATAAGATTCCCTTAGACAGCAGACATCTTTTTCTTCAGAACTCTTTCAAGCCATCCACAGAAATTAGTCTTCAGGAATGAAGCAAGACTAGCAGAGAACTATATCAACCAAGTCCCTAATAATCGCGTCCCCTATACTGCGTTTCCTGTAAGATATCAAATAATTATAATTTTATGAGAGATTGATTATTGTAATATTTACTACTCTTTTCATCTATCTCCCTACATTTCCAAGAAGAGGTGTGATTTATAACAATACAGCAAACATCTATGATGTCTTCTAACCACAATGAAGAACAAGGTGCAAGGGATTTTTTAAATTGATATAAAAGAAAAGAAAGGTGGAATTAATCTGATTCATATAAAAAAGATACTACTCCCCAGAAAAGATTCAAATCAAACAACTGGAGGGTAAAATATGAGTGCTTACAGGTATGTATCCTGGTGGCATGTACATGACTTGCCTGGGATGACCAACAAACTGCCCATACTGTAGTTAAATAAATACTGTTTATTATTTGTTGTAAGCAACTTGAGGCCAAAAAAATGGAGAAAAACCAAACTAACATCTTACATGTCCATTTGGATGAAAATATGTTAATGGCATTTGTGCTACCTGTGGATTATACATTGCCTGTTGTGGCCCTGTAAATGTGGGTCCCATCTGCAAAACATATGAAAACTCATCATTGTTGTAAACATAATTAAAGCAGAGAAGATAATAAACATTTTTTATAAAATATGTCTAAAACTATACACATTATATAAACCCCCAATGTTTGACTCTTGTAAACCAAAGGTTAAACTGCCAAACATATTCCTTGGAGTTGACAAAATATCCTAGTATAACAACGAAACCTACGCCAGCCTCAGATGAATAGCAGGTAAAAACCATATCCTCTAATTAGGGTAAAACAATAAAAAACCTTGACAGAACACACTTTCTCCTTCACTGGACATACAAGCGTATCTAACCATGGAATACTTACCCCAACACCAATGGACATGGTTGGCATATGTGGCATACTAGTTACATTAGGTGGGTAGTAGAATGAAGCATCAGACACTGGGGAGGGAGGTCTAATAGGTGTTTGAGATGGAACGAAAATCCTTGCATTTGGGTTGAGCTTGAATTCCTGAACATCAAGAGGAAAACAAGATTGGGAAAGCTCAGTTGCATATGAATGTAACTTAAAAAGCCAGAAACAGTGAGTGAACAAGCCAATCTTGAACTTTTATACCTTTGCATAGGGATTCAGAGTTGATCTTTCAGAAGATAATGAACCAACTGAAGAACTTGGTGAGAGGCCCTGACCAGAAGATACCGTCAAACCTCCCACACACTCAGAAGCAGATGAAGCAGAGCTACCCGGTCTTCCATGGGAGTTCTCAGACTTTGTATCTGCATTCACTTTGCCTGAAGCTGAACTATCAACTATATCTCCAGGTGACCCTGCCTTTTCTTGAGTACTTGATAAAACATGAGACGAAGGGGCACCAGAGGAGGCATTTAATTCCCCTTTATCAGAGCCATCTTTCTTCAAGTTGAGCAATGACTGTGAATCTGCAATAAGAGTTGCATGATCAGAGTAATAAATATACAACTGAAAAATCAACCATCAACCACTATGACAAAGTTTCAAGCATAGGAAACTTCAGCTATGCAGAAAGACGTCAAGTGCTACTACATATTTATTTTGTCATGCACATTAATTAAAGCCATAATGCTTTTAATCAAATCAATTTTCAGGGATTCAAAAGAGAAACTTCACAAACCCTCAGATTTTGACGGTTGATCATCCTCAGCCTGCTGGGTCAATTAAACAAAACAAAAGAAAATCGGGATTTAGTCATATCCACAATAGCTATATTGTCTTAAATACTTATGTTATGCATAAATCAGAAGTTAATAACATAGGAACTTCAACTCACTACCTGATTTTCTTCCTTGCTACTATTATTTGCTCCATATTGAACAATGATTGAATCCTGAACCCTGTAAGTTTGGTCGATTTGAAATTTAATTACAAAGTCAGTACCGAAGTTTTATTCCCTAAAAGCCATCACAATATCATTGCAGAGCAAACAAGTAACCATAGATAAAAGAAGAAAATGTAGGCAAGAACCTTTCTCCATCCAAAGATGTGTTACTGTTGGTAGGGAGTTCAGATGTTAATTGTTTAGCAGGATCATACGAACTAGAGTGGCTTACATCCATGCCAATATTTGACTGAGATGAATAAGGGAGATCCTACACGCCCATATAAACAAGATATTATATCGAAATTAAGCAAATAATAACAAGTAGTGGGTCCAGTGTCTAACACATAACTCAAGCATAGGAGGCAGAATAACTCAAAAAATCAAGAAAAAAAAAGAAAAAGCAGTCACATGGCTGCCCTACTCGATTTACACTGAGTATTGTTCATTAATTGTTTGTGAATAGCACACGATGCTCATGTGTGAGAAGTGGAGGCAGAGGCAGCAATAACAGGAAATTTTGATACCAATATTTTTCCGACACTCAATTTATAACTCTTTTAGCACAATGGCTTTGTGCAATCAGAGTAACCAACCCCTTAGATATTAAAACTGTACTGACTTTAAAAGCACAGACCCTGAATACAATGACAGTACTATTAAGGATGAAAGTAGAAACACCATATGAACATCAAATAACAAAACACAAGATCTATGGATAAATATCATTCATGAAAAGGAGGTATCATGGTATTATTCAATTGCATTCCAAGCAAAATAACAGCAAGCTAGTATCCTCCGAAGGGACACAGTGGAGACTTGTTAAAATCTAACATACTAATTAAATATCCGATTGATAAAATACCATAATGGAGGAATCTTGTGATAATCGAGCTCCTTCATTGCCTTCTCCACTGGCTAAATCACTGGATTTTTTTATGACTGAAGCATATGTACCACCAAATGTATCAGAATTCCGGGAATCTATTAGTACATCCTCTTTTTCATCATGTCCACTGTCATCAGCCCCTTTTCCTCTGTAGACTGACGAGAATCTGGTCTCTTCATCAATATCAAAGTCTTCATGTAGGTGTATACCTCTTTCCTGTGGAAAAATTGATAGACATACACATATATAAGGAATTCAAAATATTACCTCAATAAGATACAGTTTGAAACAGGGAAAGAAAAATAAAGACAAGGAAAGCTTTCAAGCCACACTAACCTCTGCTGAATGAAGATCTCGGGCTTCCTCGCCCTCAATTTCTTTTGCTATTCTTAAAGCTTGTTTTTCCAACTCCCTCGTATGAGGCCCTTTTTCAAGCTTTGTTGTATATAATTCCTCATTGAATGTGCTCTTTACACCGAACAATGTTTCATTTGTCTCAAATTGATCCCATCCTCTTTAAAAATACCCAAAAAAATAATAATATTGTCAAACAAAACCCAGGACCTGTAGGAAAAATGCAATATGGAAAACGAAACTGATAAAACACCAGGATATGGATAATTTATCTACTAGGATGCTCCCTGCTTTCTACTATAATTATATGTAGAGAGGCACATCCTTCATTGTATTTTTTCCTCTAGCAATTATGTTCCATCACAACCATAGCAATCAGTAATATGACAGGATTATCAGTGTATTTTTCCTTTTTTACATATCACACACCGCTTCCAGCTAGAATGTACGACATGGAACTCACTACTCAAATATATTATTCAATGATAAAAAATCCAGCTAGAGTGTAATGCTAAGCTAGAATAGCAACACGTTTCTGAAAAAAAAGAATAATAAGGCAAAGACTCACAGACAAACAAACCCCAATACCCTAGAGCAGATAGAGTCTATCCCTCACAATACTCACTGTCTGCTTGCTTAAACCCCTTCCTAATCCTCCATTTAGGATATATACTTCCCACCATGCCGCCCCCGCCCCCCTCTTTCCTCCTCCTACAACCTGTAGCCCATACATCCATTATACTCTTGGCCCATCAGTTTGACATGAGCATTCAACATGCATTGGACACTAACATGACTCCTCAATTGAGGCATCGATGCTTCACAGAGGAGAAGGAAGCCATCAGTCTATGCTTTACAAATCATTCCAACATCACCACTTATACATGGACTAGGGTTTTAAAGAAGTCTCCCATTATGAAATCAGACTACACAAATCACATGCTATAGTTTCTCAGCCAACTTTAAATACTTAGGTGGGCCAATAACCAAGTTTCAAAAGTAGACATAATTCTTTTGTTCATAAAAGTAAATTATACGTTGAGGGAAGAAAGAGAAATGCTGGGTTACCAACCTATTCCAAGGGCCATCAAATATATTTTCCAGTTCAGGACATTGTGAATCATCTCCATCAGGTACCCAGGGTAATAATTCTCTCTCCATATCGACATGATGAGATTGAGATATTGCTGAATCAACCATAATCTCCTGATGCATTTCATGGTGAGCCTCACCACAAAGATCATCCCGAGTAACACCAACATCCTACCATAGTTGGAAAAGTCCATCAATCTCAAATTCTCAATAAGAAACAGTTTGGCAATATTTTCACAGCAACTGCATCCAAAACTAGATTCATTTTTTTAACAATTAATTACCACAAAATTCCTGCATAAAGGCTAATAGGATTGCAGACTTTAAAATGAACACACAAATTTTCCCAGTAAAGGACCTAGTTTATAGTCATTAAATATTGACTACCTTTGCCATGATTTGTACAAGATCTTTTCCAGATATAATTAATGTCTTTGAAGGAGCTTGGCTTGCAAATTCTACACCAGACCTCTTCCCTCGAATAGAATTGTCCTTCATCAAGCGAGCCATCTTCAAAATGATTCCTAAGGAAGACAAATAATGATGATGACAGGAGTTAACAATGAAAATTTTTTCTATAGCTCATAAAAACTAAATGAAAAAAGTAAACAGACACTTGTTAACTATTCAGCTATTCCACTTTAATGTCATCAAAATCAACAAGAGTCAGTATAAAGTACCAAAATCTTTGTCAGCACTTGTTGCATGGAAAATTCCAGAGTATATGGATCCACCTTTCACATGGACCTCCACCTGTTGCCCTATGAGGCAAGTTGCCACATACAATAATCGATCACGTAAAGGACTCTCATGATTATCACCTTTAGTGCCAGTCACTGCACAAGTAAATACAAATATAAGCAAAGTAAACTTAATTGAACAAATAAAACATTAAGGTAAGAAGTTCACCTGTACTTGCTAATCTGCTCGCATTTGATTTTCCAGACTGATTCTTGTTCTCTGGCCTAAATGCTCCTTCTCTTTCAGATTTTCGGCGGCCATATCCATTAAAAGATTTGGGCTGCCCAACTTGTTGCAAATTCATGTTTATTATCAGCCAATCGAACCTAGAATAGCTATAAAGTCAATCTACCATGGTACATTCTTGCAAATATGGCAATACAGGACAGACATAATTTCTAACTAGGGTTAATCTCTCTCGGACAGTTTGATTTTAGATCAAAGGAATATATTAGAACCAACGAAATTAATTAAGCAAGCAAAGCAGCAATATGTCAAGTGAAATAAGCAGTGACAATCCACTCAAGCAGCGAGAAGAAAAGGAAAATTCATAAATTTGAAAAGAAAAAACAATTATAAATCTCATAAAAGACCACTCAGTAACCCGATTTGTAGCTATCATTCATAGCCAAGCATAACCGTGAGTACGCCACCATGGGATTAAGAGTCAACCTTGGAAAACAAAATATCATCTTTGGACCTTTTCATTTGTCCCCACCAAGTCAGAACCAAAGAGGAGAGCAGGAATAATCGAATAGTAACACACACGACGAAGAATTCAAGCAAGCAAGAAAAATGACAAGCAACGTATGGCATGAGAAGGAAACAAGTTCTGAAGTCTGAACAATTTGGCTACCTCTTTGAGCTTGATCACACCCCAATTCTTTGATTCCGCTTCCAAGTTCAAGAGATAAGCTGAAACAGAACTCTTTCTTCTAGGGATTGGAATGATTGGGAGTTGCTACAAGTTGAAGATAGAGTAGCCCAAGAAGACGAACAAAACACAAATCACAGAACCGGAGGAGTTCGAGAGAAACGAGTTCCGTTCTGATGTGATCGAGAGGGAGAATGAAAGAGGCTTATTATTAGACTTTAATTTGAAGGGAAAAGCAAAACGAAAGCTTTGAAGCAGAAGCCCCAAAATGAAATTTACGACCATTTGGTGGGTCCGAGTGAACTCAGGAGTTTCATCTTGGTGAATCGGTGGCCTTTTTATTTTTTAGTTTATTTTTCCATCATTGCATGCATGTGCCGTCTTAAATCAATAATTTACTCATATTTATAAAAATAAAGATAGAAAAATATCATTTACATCATAAAAACTTCAAAATGTCTACAAAATTAGTAAAAATATCAGTTTGTTAATTTAATAGATATTTTGAGATTTTTGTCATTCAAATTGTATATTTTGTCATTTTCCCTTTTATAAAAGGTGTTTAATTTTTTATAAAATTTAAACATATTTTTCTTATAAAGATATAAATATCTCGATTGATTCAAGAATTGATAGAGCGCTGAAGGTATCCCAGGCCTAAAGTTGATAAATTAAAATAATGATGGATTTAACCGATGATAATATCTTTAGATTAATGGCAAAAGTCAAATATTAAATGTTTTTAAAAATAAAATTTTATTAGATTAATTTATTTACATAATTAAACCTAGCTTAAGCAAGTAGTTTGTATCGTGTGAAATTGAAATACGCAGGGCATAAAAAGCAAAGGATCCCATTCTCTATCCATATTCTCTATCTATATCTATATCTAACGATCCTAAAAATGTCAAATTAAAATTAGTCAAAGTGGTGTTATTATAAGTTAAGAATAATAACATGAATATTCTTTTTTATTATTAGTTTAAAAATATGGTTTATTCAATTAGGTTTAATATATCATGGGTAAAATGCCTTGATCAAATTACACAATGAGCCGTGTACGAATGAAGAAAAGTAATTATTTTCTTTTAAGAATAATAATTCATCATCAAATTAAAGTATAAATTTACGTAATCTAATATAACATGACATGATAATATATTGACCCAAATTAAGATCACAATTCATAGGAAAGAGATTCCACTTAATATAGAACAGCGAGCATATTAATTAAATGTTGACAGAAATTAAAAAATAGTGTATATCGCTTTAAAAATAAAGTCCTACTCTTTCTATATTATTAATATTAATTAATCTTTTAAAGATACGTGAAACTAATTCTACGTCACTTGTAGAAGCCAAGTTTTAATATATCCAAAGATCAGTTGATATGAAAAAATAAGCTCAGAAGGCAATGAGAATATATAAAATAAAAAATAGACAAAAATCTTACCTCCTATCTAAATCAGCTCAAGAGAATCTCATAAACCAATTTACTCTCTGGAAATTTTGATAATTTACTCTCAAAAAATTCAATGATTTTATCAATTATACACTATACTTATTTATAATTATAAAAAAGAATACTCTAATCCAAAATTTAAATACTAAATCCAAAATATGATATTCAGATAACTCATAATATTATATTCTAACAACTAAATCTATCTAGTGGAATATTCCATGCTATATTCTAGCAACTTAATCTATTTAGTGAGATATTCCATTTATTTCCTGATTTCCTAAAGCTAATAATAAAAACAGACTTAATTAATTAAATAACCAACCATTAATAATTAAATGATAGCAAGGACCAATCAGTTACTTTACGAGAAATTAAATTAAACAATAATGAAAAAATCTTATCCAATCATACATTATTTGTCAAAATAATTACTGTATATGTTATTATTAAATATAGAACGTCGAGCATATTAATAAATTGTTGGCAGAAAAAAAGATGTATATCGCTTTAAAAAATAAAGTCCTTCTTGTGCTATATTATTTATTAATTATTAATACTAATCTTTTAAAGATACGTGACACTAATTCTACGTCACGTCACTTGCAGAAGCCAAGTTTATCGAAGAACAAGCAAAGCCGGGGCCACGTAAAAGGGTATACATAAGAAATAAAGACAAACAATCACAATGTAATTCACGTCATAACATCCTAAAAGAACTGTAATAAAAGTCTAAGTTACCTTATGAGAAATTAAATTAAATAGTAATTACAAAATCTTATTTACTCACTTTGTAGTAAGCTGATGTGAAGGTAATGAAAATGTAAATCCAGATAATAGAAAGTTGAGAAGACGATGAGGATATTTCAGGTAAAGAGTAGCTAAGAAATCTCGGCTCTCTAAAACAATAGAGAAGAACTCCCTAAATCAATTTACTCTCTGAAGGTCTTATGGTTGAGGTAGTATATGCCTATTTATAGTAATTTATAAAGAGAAAGATTTTAATCCCAAAATTCAAATATTAAATTTGAAATATGAAATTCAGATAATTCATAATCATATATTCTAACAACTAAATCTATCTAATATAATAGGATATTTTCTTAAAGATAATAATAAAAACAGATTCAATTAAATAATAATAACAATAGACTTAATTAATTAAAAAATAATTAAATAACCAGAAAATAGTTTTTACCATTATTCTTCTTCTCTTAGTGACTAAGACGCTTTTATTTTTCATGAATAAATCAACCTATCGGATCAAGATCGCTATATATAACTTTATGGGAAATTAAATTAAATAATAATGACAGTGTTGGTACTCACTTTTTATTTGTTTGCTTCTCAATCTGATGAGGTACGGATTTGATCAATAAGCTGATGTAAAGAATAAATCTGAGATAAACACTAATCAAGAATGTCAGCTCCTCCACTCTCCTCTAAAGAGACTAAGAAGAACCTCAGAAACCAATTTACTCTCTGAAAGTTCGATATTCTTATTGATGAGGCACTATGTCTATTTATAATATTTTATAAAGAGAAAAAAATTAATCCAAAATTTAAATAATAAATTCAAAATATGAAATTCAGATAATTTATAATCCTAGATTCTAGCAACTAAATTTATCTAATGAGATATTATACTTATTTCTTGATTTTCTTAAGATAATAATAAAAACAAACTCAATTAGATAATAATAAGAATAGACTCAATTAATTAGAACAAAATTTAAATAACCAGAAAATAATAAGTAATATGAAATTTAAATAATAAATCCAAAATATGAAATTCAGATAATTTATAATCCTAGATTCTAACAACTAAATCTATCTAATGAGATATTATACTTATTTCTTGATTTTCTTAAGATAATAATAAAAACAAACTCAATTAGATAATCATAAGAATAGACTCAATTAATTAAAAAATAGTTAAATAACCAGAAAATAATAATTAATATTATTCTTCTCTAATAAGCTTTATTTTTCTTGAATAAATCAACCCATCGGATCAAGATCGCTATAACTTAATGAGAAATTAAATTAAATAATAATAAGAAAGAATATCACACTTTAGCTATTCCTACTATTCGACATTTCCCAGAGGAGTCAATCAGGAAGATTCAAGACTGCACTACCTTCCAACTCCATTCTCTATCCTCTGAATCAATCGCTAATGGATATAACTTTTGAAAAGCTTTCGTTGGAACTTCCCCTTTCTCCTGTCCCTTAGCCGTAGTGGTTATCCTCAGATCTGAATACCCCTGGGAAGACGCATTCACAAGACTCAAATTTAAGACCTCGTGTTAAACAGAAGCTCTACGTTGATTTTGTTTGCCAACTGCAAAGACATGAACCTTCTAATCCACCAATATCCAACTCCTTCCTGCATGTTCTCTTCATCTCATTTGTTTCATTAGGCTTCTGATTTCAGATGCTTCAGTCCATGAACCATTTCTCGCATGAATATGTGCTAGTGTTATATAAGGTACTGCATTATTTGGTTCCATCTTTATGAGCTGATCTGTAGCCTCCCTTCCAAGCTCTACTTCTCCATGAATTTTGCAGGAATTCAGAGTGGAACTCCAAATCATATGATTTGGTTCATAAGGCATTTCATCCACTAAAGCCTTTGCCTTCCTTAAATTCCCATTTCTTGCATAAAGATCCATCAAAAAAGCATAGTGATCTAGAATAGGAGATAGCCCGTAATTTTTTCTTATTTGGTTGAAGTACTCAACCCCTTTGTCAAGCAAAGCTGCATGATTGCAAGCTGCTGGCACAGCAATAAAGCAAACATGAACAAGAATAAATCCTTTTTCGGTCAATAGATTATCAAAAAGCACTAAAGCATCTGAACTTCTCTCACATTGAGCATAACCCATGATCATGGAAGTTCAAAGAAAAGTGTTTTCTTCAGAAGTCTGATCCAACACACAATGAGCCTCATCGATGTCACTGCCCTTTGAATACATGTCAATCAAAGCACTGGCCACAAACGAATTGCTTTCAGAACCCATTTTAATAATCAGTGAGTGCAATTGTCTTCCTTGATGGAGTACTGTAAGGCTGCCACAAACATTCAAAATGCTGCTTAAAATATGATCAGAAGGAGTTAAATTCTTTTTCCTCATTTCTGCAAAAAGTTCTAGTGCATCCTCGTTATATTGGTTTTGAGAATACCCACTGATGATTGAAGCATACACAATAGTATCCTTCACACGATTCACAAAATAATAATACAGCATCATTAACTTGTCCCCATTTTGCATAAAAATCAATTAGATAGCTTATCACATAACTGCTAGTATCAAATCCTTGTCTCATAACATGAGCATGGAGACTTGTACACTGTTTTGGGGCTTCCTTTTGCTCTACACATGCACTTATAACACTTGTATAGGTAAAACAATTTGGCTTAACTTGGGTATTTAGCACCTCTCTAAATAACAACAGGGCATCTCTTCCTTTCCTGTTTATTGAGAACCCAGTAATAAGTGAAGTCCACGACACTTGATCATGTAATTTCATGCCACTAAATACTTTGTTTGCATCCTCAATAGCATTGCATTTTGCATAGAAATCAACAAGTTCACTACAAATAAACAAATTATCTTCATATCCAGAAGAATCATATAAGCATGGATTTTTCTTCCCAATTTCGAATTTTGGGTTTTTGCACAAGAGCTAAGTGCATTACAAAGAACAACCTTCTTAGGTTTTGCTCCAAACTCATTTGCTTGGCTTGCCAACTCTAGTATTTCATTGGGACTTGACACTTTTCACATGCTTACTTGTTCGGTCAAGAAGTCTCTGCATCAACCCACCAGCAAAATTAACTTTTCAAATATGAATCACATGTAATTTCGTTAAATAAATTTTGTGAAGAGGTTATTTTAAATCTATTATAGAATAAAAACAAGTTTCTCATTCTTCCAACACTTCAAAACCAATTATAAAAGCATTTGAGCTTGACATGAATAAACACACACACACACAGATTTCTAAATTCCCGTATTTGTAATATCCAGGCATCTAAATAGGGTTTCCAGACATTCAGGAAACCAATTATCCTTGTCCACCGAGCATCTATTTCAAAATTTAGCAATGAAAAATCAACCCAGCAGATTCTCAATACTATGTGGATTGCTTACCCAGGTCACCCTTTTCATGAAACTTGACAGGTATGGGGGCCAGAAAATTGAAACGTGGCAAACAGCTTTCTATCTCGGTTGATTTTTCAGTGATATAGCCAGAAACTTCAAGAAGAATATCGGCAAGATTCTAGTAGAAATGGGCATAAGCCATATTAACAAAGTAACTTTGTTAGAAATGGAAGACTGAAAAGCAATTGCATCAGTATACCTCTTAGGACAGCGAACAACGACGATGAAAATGGCTTTGAATCCTTTGATAATGAACACGGCACAAGCCGCGACAAGTTGAACGAATCATGGAGGCCAAAATGTGGTGCGTAACCACCGTTTTTATCTCTTTGGATAACCACCAAAATTACGTGACCAAACGCTGTCGAAGAATGGCAATGGGGGACAATCCATCTTTCTTGTTTTTCACTTACCTGTGTTTGCCCAAAAGAAACCATTATCAAACACTACGATATATGAATATATCCCTGAAACACCCGATAATAGAGTAGTTGGAGATTATGTAAGAAACCATTATGTGCATTGAACGAGTGATGCGAACAAGAATTGATCAGTTGAAAAGGAAAAATGACAGAAAAATCGGAGATAAGTAAAGGCCATGTTTGGGATGGCATCACATGCTGAAAAAAGCGTGAAAACCTGATTGTATGTTTGGCACAGTTTCAACTTCTGACAGGCTTTTGGTTATGACGGTGCTTCTTGATTAAAGCTAATTGATTAAAGCTAATGAGTGATTCTTTAGTGTCTTTTTTAAAAGCTCTTCTTCTTCTTCTTGATTGAAACCAATTTTTTTAATAGTAATTTTACTATTTTATTTAAAAAATTTATATGTATTTTAAATTTTTTATCTCAAATTATGATATTATATATATATATAAAATATGATTCATACACTTTTTAGTCATTTTCCATCTGAACTATTTTTTTGAAAAACTATGTCAAACAAGTGTCTGTCAGACAAAAAAAAAGAAGTCATTTCTGCCACCGCTATCTCAAACACATACCACATCAGGAAAAGTCTAACAAAAAAACGTCTATCAGGAAAAATCTAGCAGAAAAAAAACCTACTTATACCACTACTATCCCAAACAGATCCAAAATATCCCACGCAAATAAAAGAGGTAATTTAAAGTTTACAAATGCAAGGGCCTAAGCCCAAAGACTAAAGGGAAAATTCCTATGGAGGCCCAAATAAGCAAAAAAACCTCAAAAAATGCCCAAACAAAACTATGTGATCAAAAAAGGCCCTAGGGCCCTAATGGGTATTAACTTCAAACATTAAATAACAATTTTACCCCTATATTAAGAAAATAAAAAAGAAATCTGATTATTAACAAAGTCACAATCGTTTGCGCGCCTAAAACGAAACACACGAGCAACATGGGAGAACGAAATGCAGAGAACGCAAAGAACACCATTTTCCTGAAGCTTAATGTCATTTGCTGCTGCGTTGATGTATTTTCTGTGGAGTTGAACATATATATTCCCAATCATTCACTGCTGCGTTGATGTATTTGCTGTTGGAGAAGGATTTTTTCAGTCAGAATGTTGGGGGGCTGAAAGGTTGGAGCTTGACCAAAGTTACATTATCATCGAGTACAAAATAGGTAAGAAACACTAAGGATTTGATCAAGATATCATTATCACCATTCTAGTTAATGTTTACTCACTGGAGGGTAGGGTAGATGCTCTGTTTTTTGCCTTAAAAACATAGGGAAATGTGTGTTTTTTAGTGGGATGATGCTGCATTTGCTTAAAAAATGCTGAAAATGGGATAGTTGTTAACACATACTGTTTTTATTGTTAACACCTACTGTTTTTGTTGTTAATTTCACTGATATTGTTGAAAATACAACTTAAATGTTAAAAGATTATAGGTTGCTCTAGTTTTGGGCATGGAAACAAAGGGAGGTTGTTAAAGTTGTTAATACTATATTTATGTTGTTAATACCTACAATTTAAGTTGTTAATGTGAATGTTAAAGTTGTTAATACTATCTTTATGTTGCAGATCATAATTAAAGATGGCCTCTACTTCAAGGAAGAACCTATTATGTTTCTTCCACGTGGGGGGTAACTTTGTATACGGGGGAGGACAAGAAAGCAATTATATTGGTGGAAAAGTAAGAACAAGATGCATCAAGGAAGGGATAACATATGAGGAGTTGCAAAGAATCATAGCGTCTTTAATTGGGAAAGAAAATACGGAAATTTGCGTGAAGTTCAAACTTAGCATGGATACGTCTACATTTGTTGATCTTGTAGATGATGAAGAGGTAGAACATTTAATAAGGTATAATGAAGAATATTGTCATGTGTACGTTGAAGAAAATGGGGATAATGACAATACACCACAACAAACGAATGTTCAAATGGGAGAGCAAAAAGTGTAAGTCTTGTTGTGTTAAGAAATGTAATTTGTTCGTATATAAAGTGTTAGTACTTGGTTCTCATTACTTGCACTAATAGTTGTTGTTTGTTGTAGGACTGATACTGATTTTGGAGGTGCAGCTGGGTTATCTTTGTCTCCCCCTCAAATGTTCACCCAAACTGAAGAGTTGCTATCATTACCTTGTTGTTCGCAAAGTGTTCCATTAACAAGGCCTGAAATGAATCATTCTAAATGGAAGGATTTGATAATGGGAGAAGGAAAATTTTTTGCAAATGCTGTGACCCTCCGCGAAACGTTGTACAAATTCAGCATCGCACGCAAGTTTTCGTACAAATTTGTGAAGAACAAGCCAAAGAAGGTAATAGTCAAGTGCAAGGTTGATGGATGTCCCTGGTACATGGGTGCTTATTCAGCAGGAGAACGTCAACATACTGAGTTCCTAATCATAAGAACATATAGAAGTCAACACATACATCAAGCACAAGATAGCCTTATTATATCTCATCCACCCAAGAGTAGGTTGACATCATCGATTGTAATTGATGGTCTGAGAGGTAACATCAACAAGACGGCTCATGAAATTCGAATTGACCTGTATAGTGAGTATGGTGTAAGACTGAACTATCGCCAAGCTTATAGGGCAAAAGAAAGAGCGGTGAGGGAATTGCACGGACGGGTGGAGGACTCTTACAAGGTTATTCCTTGGATGTGTGGTAGACTCATAGAGAGTGATCCCGACACAGTTGCCAAATGGGAAGGCTCACCTCATAACAGATTTGAGAGGTTATTTATTGCATATGGTTGCTCCATAAAGGGTTTTGTACATGGTTGTCGGCCAATACTGTATATAGATGGATGCCATCTTAGTGGCCCTTATAAGGGAACAATGTTGTCCGCTTGTGCGTATGATGCAAACAATGAAATGTTTCCCTTAGCATATAGCATTGTTAGCGGTGAGACCTATGATAATTGGGCTTGGTTTCTAAATAATGTAAAGGAGATTATAGTGTCATTAGAGATAACAATTGTGTCCGATAGGAATAATGCAATTATTGGTGCTGTAAGAGATATATTTGGCACTGAGAAACATGCATTTTGTTATAGGCATGTGAAGGAAAACTATAGTGCAGAGTTCATCAAAATCACTAGAGGGGTGGCACGTACCTCTGGGAATAGCAAGGAAACTGCATTGCACCTACTCGATGGACTTGCATACACAAGGTTGGTTGAACACTTCACAATTGCGATGGGAAATTTGAGATTGTTCAATACACAATTAGCACAATGGGTTGAGACTCATGGGGACGTTGATCGATGGGCTCTAAGCAAGTTTCCGTTCAAAAGGTGGGACAACATAACCACTAATATTGCTGAATCATTCAATGCATGGATGGTGAAAGAGTAGAAGCACACCGTGTCAATGTTAATACATGAGCATAGGGAGAAGTTGGCCGCGAAGTTGCTTGCAAGCAAAATGGCATTGGTGAATTGGAAAAATAGTGTAGGACCTAACATTGAAAAGAAATTGATGCTACATATGACCTTTGCTGAAAATTTGCATGCCACATATTGTTGACACAATTGTATCCAAGTCTCATTTATGTACACATATTCATACTGATATTACTAATGCAAATGATGTTGAAAAATATATGCAGCTGGATTTTGTTGTTAGTAAGTGTTGATATTATTCTTACCAATGGCTGATATTGTTGTAAGTGCCTACTGATATTGTTGTAAGCGCCTACTGATAATGTTGTTAGGGCCTACTGATATTGTTGTAATTATTTACTGATACTGTTGTAAGGGCCTACTGATAATGTTGTTAGGGCCTACTGATATTGTTGCAAGGGCCTACTGATATTGTTGTAAGCGCCTACTGATAATGTTGTTAGGGCCTACTGATATTGTTGTAATTACCTACTGATATTGTTGTAAGCACCTACTGATATTGTTGTAAGCGCCTACTGATAATGTTGTTAAAGCCTACTGATACTGTTGTAATTACCTACTGATATTGTTGTAATTACCTACTGATATTGTTGTAAGTGCATACTGATAATGTTGTAATTACCTACTAATATTGTTGTAATTACCTACTGATAATGTTGTAAGCGCCTACTGATATTGTTGTAAGAGCCTACTGATATTGTTGTAAGCGCCTACTGATATTGTTGTAAGGGCCTACTGATATTGTTGTTAGGGCCTACTGATATTGTTGTAATTACCTACTGATATTGTTGTAAGCGCATACTGATAATGTTGTAATTACCTACTGATATTGTTGTAATTACATACGGATATTGTTGTAAGCGCCTACTGATAATGTTGTAATTACCTACTGATATTGTTGTAAGCGACTACTGATATTGGTGTTAGTGTCTACTGATATCGTTGTTACTGTCTACTGTTATTGTTGTAAACGGACCTTGTTATTGTTGTTAATGGACCCTGTTATTGTTGTTAATGGACCCTATTACTGTTGTTAATGGACCCTATTATTGGTGTAAATGACCCTTGTTATTGTTGTTAATGGCCCCTGTTATTACGTGAAGAAAAATAACAACATAAGCAACAATCTCAGATATCTGCAGAAAAATTAGCTCTTGTCGTTGAACAAAAACTGTGAAGTTACCATCAGTAGGCAGTTTACACAAGAGCAAATGGTGAAGGTCATATTATTATAAATACAAAGCAGTCATAACTACAAATTTGTCATCATCTACACTGTTTTCTAACAAGTATTCCTCCTAATGTGTCTTCTTTCGCTTGTGGTAGTCGTCAATCAAAGACAACACTTTTTGCTGATGGTTATTGCGAGGATGTGTGACCAGCCACCACAAGACGCCCACCTTTAATTCCGGAATATCGTCGTCACTAAATAATGGCATTGTGTAGCCATCACCACCTTGCTCTGAACCATCCCATGTCTATAACCATGAAAGCACGTGAACCCAACAAGAGTCCCTAAAATAAAATAGACAGATTGTAGTCAGATCAGCCATGAAACTTCTAATGTTGGATGTAGGAAAAAAACACATAATAAAACATACGTGTCCTTTTGGACATGGACTTTAGCCCATGTAACATCCTTAGAGATTTTGTCCTCATCCTCTAACAACTGTGGCTTCACTGCCCGGATGATATCCATGAAGTATTTGCGCTGAAAATGAATGTTAATACAGTTATAAATGCTTACAATTTAACCAACAAGTAAACTACTTAAACAGACTTTCAATTTCAAGTTATCTTACCACTTCTCTTGCCATCAATTCCTTTGGATCACGGGCTGATTTTTTCTTTGCCTTTTTCTTTGTTGGTAATTTCCCAGGATGTGAGAGTTGATGTTGTGTCCGATAATATGTAATGTTGTCAACCATGGAGTCAAGGGCGTAGAATACCATCGTTGTTGTATCAAGTACACAGCAAAACTAGTGATTTAGAAAAAGAGTCGGGCCAAATAGGAAACGGTAGTCGCCAATGTTGTACCCTACATGTTCAGGAAAGATTTGAGACATATTGGCCTCGACTGTCCATCTGGGTGGCACTCTAATCATTTTATCCATAAAGTCGGATGTGAAAATATGTCTCTCGACTACACCACCATCCTCTAATTGATCGGCAACTAATGTCTTTACCACCATAGTCATCAGCTATATATAAGAGAATTAAACCAATGAACATAGGGAGGTCATGTATATGGAACTATTTGTATAACTAGAACATTTTGTTGAAAAATATGGAAGCATGAAATAATGAATAATATGCCATGAAACCACATCAATTGTTGTTGTTTGACCTTGTTATTGAAAAAAAGTGACAATTGACTGAAAGAAGTGTATAGGGAATAATTAATATACTGATATACTCATCCGGATCTGAATATAATTGCACTATAAAGTAAGTTATATATTTAGGATTATGGTGGTAATAACTTGTAATAATAAGTAGAAAAGGAAAGAAAAAGTAGTTAAAATTTTAGACATTCTTTGATGTGTTTTATAAGCTGGACTGGACTATCCAATAGTAAGGGGAGTATCTTTCTTATTCTAAAGTCTCCCCACTCTCAGATTTCTACCAAATCACACAGGGTCGTTCTCAATTAATAATAGTAAATTGTTGGGAACTACCGACAGGGCAAACAGAAAATGCAAGAAATCAATTATATACTTTGATAAGTAAACGTGACATACCCGATCGCCTATCCAAGCTTGTGGTCTTACACATTCCTTGTGAGAAAGTAGCCATGCATGTCAACAAATTTCCTAAAAGACAACATATGAAAATAATCAAAATATGCATTTTATGTAATGACAAGTAAATGCATGTGAAATAGTAAATGCAACTTACTCAAAAGCCTCTTCTTTACTCGGTCTCCTTGTGCACAACTCAAACAAAATATCCTTGGCATCGTATGTCCGTTTTCCCTTGGACTTTCGGTTTATATCAATCCAAGGGGATTTTAAAATGCCACTAGGTGTGATGACCCTTTGAGATCTCAAATCACCACCTATTCCTTTACCTTCTTCTTCCTCATCCGCCCTCATTTGATCCGGAACACCAGTATCTTCGACTTGCTCCCCGGCCAAGTCTACATCTATAATAGGGTGTTTCTCTTCATGTTCAGGGAGACCGTCAATATCTACAATCTTTTCACCTCCAGCTCCATCCTTTATGTCGTCTCCCTCCTCATTGTTGTGTCCGTCGTCGTCGTCGTCAGACCCAATAGAAGACGATGGCTGGTTGTTGGTTGGGTCATCCTTATGCTCCCCATCTTTAGACAAGCTATCTTGAAGCGCAAGCATTTCTTGTTGCAAGTTGGAAAGTAGCTGCACATATGTCCTACGCACAACCTGCAAAAACATATATCACTTATGGCACCATATATCACAGCATCAACTTTTGTAATGAAACAATCGAAACAATGTGAAACAACATGTGACTAAAGATAGATTTTTTGTCACACATTACCGGGTGCGTAAGCATTGTATCAGGGTCAAATGAGGATGACGAACCAACTGCTGCCTGAGGATGTGGCTTATGAGGCTTGGTGCGATGGAGGAGGCCTTTTTTACTTCTTTTCTCACCGATCACTCTCTTCTTTACCTTTTCATCAGTCCAAAATACCATGGCCGACTCTTGTTGGGGTGTTACAACGTCATCTAGTGGGAAATGTTGGAAACAAAAGAGCTGAGCAAAAGAAACCAGGGAAAACCATTGTTATCAACAGTTATATAGTATTGAGTCTAGTTCACATGCAAATATAATGAAAGACAACTTACCATGAGGAAGTATAGGCAGCCGCCTACAGTCTTGCTACGTTTTGTCTTGGACTTTTGGGCATCCTTCTTGAACTCATAAATCTCTTCGCAGAGTTCTTGAAGGATAAAGGAGGACCAATCAAATTCCGCAACTGCATCCTTAGTGGTCGTCACCAACTTCAAAAGATGATCATTGACAGAAATGGATGCACTGGGCGCCAATAAGGTACCCAAGCTAAATAATACGAATAAAACCTCAAAATCTTCAACTAATGGACCAACCAACAGCTGTCCAATATTTTTGCACTTGACCTTCTTGTAAACGCTTCTGTAGTCATTAAGAATGGTGTTATTGTCGTCCACATTAACTTTTATGGACTGCCCCCCACAAGAAGACCCAACAATTGATGGACGTGTTCAACCCCTATGGCTCGGGTCTCCCCCCTAATAGACACTTGCTTTGTGAGGGGATCAAAACACCAAATATACTTAGCACATAATAATCAGGGAATCTGGCGGCAACTAATATTGATTAAGCTATCAAACTCGATCGCCCTTAGCCTTTCCATCGCCTCAGGTCTTCCCTTCAATATGCTGCAAACTTGGCTGAATGTGTTAGGTGCACATCTAGTCAAGAAGGGCACCATATACTTCTTCACTTGCACCGGGGCTCTAAGTTGTTGAGCCCTCTTTGTGTATTTGGCCTTTTCCTGTGCACTTAGGCTTTTCTAAGCTTTTCTCATCTATACACTCAATCCTTTAAAGTTAGCCTTGCCCTCGGATTGGTCGAAGAATTCTTCTGTGAATAGGTTGTATCCGGAGAATCTGGGATTCCTTTTTGAAGATTTCTTCATGTTGTTGCTTGTTATATTACAGTCAATTGCATCTCGTGTACCTACAACAATTGTAAATGAAGTTCAGAATGCAAGTGTTGGAGTCTACAATTAACTTCATCTCCAATACAATACAAGTGATTCTCACAACCATAATCCGCAAGATTAGTTCAAGCCAACCGAAAAAGAGAACCGCAAGATTAAACTATTTCACTGTTCTGTTCTTTTAAAGATAAAACAAACATACAAGGAGTTCTTTTTCCATGTAAAACAAACATACAAGAGGTGGGAAGCAATCATTCAATATTATTCACTTTCGACACTTTTTTCAAAACGAAAAAACTAACTAATAAAGAGTGGAGATAGTAGGAAAACCAATCATGTAGCTACCTTTTCTTAAACTACCAGAAAAAGAAGTTGAGAAGACGCATAAGTAGTAAGAGTGTGTTGAAAAGTGAAGAAAATTTATTGAACTAAATCAGCCCAAACTGAACCAACAGTGAAATGATACTTTTTAATTGTAGAATTGGTATTCTGATCTTAAAATAACATAAAAGGCCAATCAAATTAATTTAGTAATAGAAAATAATTATCTAAGCAATTGTAAATAAACACCCAAAATAAAATATATCATCCATTTTTTACAGAACCAACTAAATCAATGATTTGGTATCACTTTTAGTTCAAAACTGAATCAAACCCAGAAACACACAATGAGATTTGGTTCAGTGATCACTTTCAGTTATCACTTTCCTTGCAATCATAGAATAAGAATGACTTTAAATAGAACATACATATAAAATAAAAATTAAACTGTTCAAGCTAATTATATCACATACATTCAATACTTCCTTTGTCCATATAAATTAAAACATACCGTGTTTGTATGCTCATTTCAAGTTTGAAAAATGGTCTAGTGGATCTAAGTTTGATTAGTGGTATATCTTAAGAAGAACTAAAATAGAACATGTTTGTATGCTCATTTCTCTTATAACTTTATACCTCCGTAAATAAATTAAATATCCCAAAAGAGAGAGGGAGGGGGTGGAAATACGAAGTTGCCTTTAAAAAGAGAAATTTAAATGGCGAATTTTTTGTCTAAACAATATGTTCAATACCTATTAAAAGAATATTACAGTAGTAATAGAGTCAGCCTTCACAATTGACACGTGTGAATATCCAAACTGCTGGTCACTTATCTATATTGATTGCTTATCTATATTGATTTGCCAGCCAAATTGCTGGTCACTTAGATATAGACACAAAGGAGAGTAGTATCTGCGGGAGTCATAGAAAGTGCAAAAATAGGTTATATCCCCAAACCTTCAGTTAGGTAAATTTTCAGTTGCATTCAACTCTTGAATTATGAAGAATGCAAGCTGAAACCATCGAACATACCTTTCATGTGTATAATCTTCTTCCAAATTCCTTTAAGGTTAAAATGTCATGACATACATATTCCTGAGAGATAAGCAATATCAGCCTATTGAGAAGTAACCATGTTATATTTTGACAGCCCATCCAAATAATTGATAGACAAGCAATTTCAAAATAAGGCACATGCTTTCAAATTTGATTGCATGAAAGAAAAGTTTCACACCATGAAGAACCCAGTTTTTTGAGAAGCTATTAGTCCAAGAGTGTATCCTGCATAGCTAAAAGTTAAAAAACTTCGAGAAAAGCAAATTCTACTTATTTTGGACAGTTCATGTTTATTGATAAAAAAAACTTAAAAAATATGAATAATTAATTTCAATTGGATGCCGGACATCACATTGCAATACGCATGGAAGGCCTTAGAGTGTAACACGCCCAGAAGAGTAATGTCACAAGACAATATGTTCCATAATCTTGAGGATTCACCATCAATTTTAATCGTTAATGTTCATTCTAACTAAGGTTCGTCATCAATTCAAAATGTAAATGTTTTTTTCTGACTTCAGGAGAAAGAACAACGAAAGGAAAATGACAATTTCTCCAAACATCTTATGTATGAGTGAAATATAGAACATTAAAGAAAAATATTAGCAACAATGAAAATTATCAAGAAATAGATCTCATTTATACCATAGTCAAATCACACCACATTGGTTGAGTATTCGATGCGTCAAAGACTGTCATCTAAAATAGCAATGTTATCCCTTAGCAAGTTAGGTGGGGATGACCCAAGCATAGGCATGGAGTGGTTCAGATTCCTTGGTGTAGTAAACTAGAGGCAACAAGGCATGAAAAAATCAAAAAAAGGAGAACATGATGTGCCAGAAACGAGATCTTATCCTGTCAAAAACCACCGTGTCAGTAAAGACAATGAAGTGCTCCATAAACAATGGAGAAAGAGTTTCTAGAAAAAGTTGGCACATGACAATAGAGGAACTCACAGATCTTGATATCCTAGTGGCAATTTTAGGATTACTCAAAAATCAATGAGAAACCCGAGGTATTACTCCATACCCTGAGATGACAGCCCCAATTTTTAAGTAGGATCAGTCTATTAATCCACTTGATTTGTCATTACCCCAAATTAAACATAGAACCCCTTACCCCTACTTGTTACATACAGATCACAACCTTAACGAACAGTGGGTTCTCAAACAAGATATGCACACACATTTCCATTTGTCCTGAAGCTCATCATCAGTGGCCACCTGTTCACTTTCCACAACTCAGACTCAATCCTCTCACTGCCATTAATTAAATTAACCCCTCCCAACACAAAAAGGTTGAAGCTCCATGTAATATCCAGTCCTTAATGGATAATTTGCAGTTCAAGAAATTATCAAATGAGTGATATGATGCAATACATCCAATAGTAGAAGAAAAGCAGGGTTATAATATTTACTTGCAAAAGATTCCCATCCAGAAGCCAACTATATGAACTCTACCACACACCAAAAAAAATATTTCAAACATCAATCACAGAAAAGCAATTCAAGAAACATTTACTAATTTGAAGAATAGCATTTCAAGACGCATTGATAATGCAAGAAAAATGTTGCGTGAAAGTAAACTAAATGCAAAATGTACAGAACCTTAGCGAGGTAGGTGGAGAAAACTCTAGCATTAACATGAGATATATACAAAAGCTTTGTTGTGAATACAAGATCTGTAGAACTTGATGTACAAATGTATTAAATGTGGAACTAGAGAGGGAACAGGTTAAGGATGGACAAGCGGAAAAGAAAAGCTAATTCTAGTATAGACATAGTTGATGGGAATGGATGCAAGAAGTTATGAACTACACCTAATCCATATAATAATTATATTGAATATCATAACTTTTGGCACATGGATCTGAGGGTATCCTTCACACATCTCCCACTCTGACACTTAGGCTCTCATTCAATATACCAAATTACTCATTTGCTGTAGTGAAACAAAACAAGGTAAGACATATAGGTCCGTAAGTGTTATTTTTCCCAAAGAATAAAAGAAAAAATCACAGTTGCTGACAACTACCATCCCAAAGTATACTGGAAGCAAAAAAGATAGGGGTTCTGCATAATTCTATATAAATACCTTACAATTAACTCCTGCTAATGCCTTTATTTCAAGACTAGACTCATCAAAGTCAAAATGCATAGATGAGCTACTACATAAAATGAGCAGTAAAGTACTACATGATGTCTTAGAATATGGCCAAATAATATCTTCTTCTTTTCTTAAAATGAGAACCAAAGATACCGTTAGTTAGAACTTAGATGGGTGGTATGAAGTGCAGTATATTGTTTCAAAAGGTTCAACAGTCCAAAATCATATCAAGTAAAGGAGAATATTCAAATGAAGACCATGACAATCACCAACTAAGTTGTATCCACACAAGTCAACTAAATGCAACACCAAAAGGGGGAAAACAATGAACTAGAAAAAAGTCCAGAATCAGCAAATTACAAATTTCTTATTTTACGGGCTATTTTCAAATTTCTTCTCCCACTAATAAATTACGCAATACAAATGGAAGGAAAAACGAGTAACTCCAACCAAAACTAAAATACACATTCTCACTAAGACAATTAAAGAATAAGGCAGAAATGAAAAGGAATTCGCAAAGCCAGGTTGCATAAAACCAGAGATATCGTTAGAAGCAGGGATACCGTTGTCTTTGGTCGGAGGCCAAGAAAAGGTCAAAGAAAACGTGAACTTCCCCCAAGCAACAAAATACTACATTTCATACCACCATTCTAAGTTAAAACTAACGGCCACTATAACAAAGTTCATAAAACCAAAAAAATAGGGAACATAGTGAGAGTCAACGACTTAACATCAAAGGGACGGAAAAAACCCTAATCCCTAAAAATGTTAGTACCTTCAGACGATTGCAATAGGCAAACCGGCAACGGGGATAATGAACTATCTGCTTCAGAGTGTCGACAGTGGCTGATGATGACAAGCTCGACAATGGCTGATGAGGACGGAATGACGGTGCTTGACGGGAAGAGAGTGAGAGCGAGAGTGCGAGTGAGAGTAAGAGCGAGAGTGCGAGTGAGAGCGAGAGCGAGAGCTAGAGTGTGAGTGAGAGCGACGTCCGAGGAGGATTTGAGCAACAAAGATCAAAAAATGAGGGAAAGTGACGGGAGTGAGTGAAAGGAGGGAGAGGAGGATGAAACCTGTCACTGGGTTTTTTGTCATTTCACATAAAAAAATCCGCCATGAATTTATTTCTTGGGCCCTATTTAATATTTTTCTGCTTAATTGGGCCTTAGGAGGCATTTTCCCAAGACTAAAACAAGCGAGGGTAATGGCAGTACTCTAGGGCTAGTATAAACTTTTTCCCATCTTGGTTCACAAGCTAATTACTCTGCCTATATAAGAATCTTTTTTTATCCTTGAATGTAGGATTCTTTTTGAGTTTGTTTCAATAATAAATATATTTTCTCCTATTTTGCCATCAATTAATTAATATTATACTCCATACATTCTTTTTCATCATTTTTTTATTATTACTCTCTCTTACACATTTATAAGCGCATTTTTAGGGAAAAAAATTAAATTTATTATATAATTATTACATTTAACTACTTTTAACTATTTTTTAGAATATTACAATTCGATTGAAAAGCTTCAATATATGGGGACATAGGAAGTAATAATTAAATTAGAATTTAGACTTGTGATTTCAAACTTAAGAAATGAGATTGTGATTAGGATTAGGAATGAGAATAAAAACTGAGTTTAAACCATTAATTGCTTTGGCAAACACTGAAACTGCAGTTTTAGAATTCTCTTTCACAAACAGAGTTGAAACTCATCCCACATTTTTAGTTAGTGAAAATTATTCACCTATTTTCCCAACTCTATATTCAAGTTTCACTTTATCAGCTAAAAATATTTCACTCCTCCGACAGCTAGTATTGATACCCTGCCACAAGTGAAACGGCTTTGATAGCTATGAGCCTTAGATGGTCCTTTTTTATTTTAAAAAAAGGGGTAAATAAGCAAAAAAAAAACACATGCGCTTTCCTTCTGGAAGCATCTAATATCATATATTTTTTTAGGAGTAAAAATACATGTGTAGGTATCATTTTGGAGCAAAAGTCACATCTCACCGTTATATTATTGTTCACCTTAACATAACAGTAGGATATAACTTTTGCTCCAAAATGATAATCGCGCGTGTATTTTTGCTTGAAAAAAAAAACATATGATGCTAGGAGTTTCCAAGAATAAAACACATGTGTATTTTTGTTTCTTTACCCTTAAAAAAACATAAGTGAATAATATTTATGAAAAGGGTTAAGGTGTAAAAATACACATGAGCTTTTTCCTCAGGAGCGTCAAGCACCATGTGTTTTTTTTTGGAGCAACAATACACATGTGATTACCATTTTAAAGCAAAAGTCATATCTCATCATTAAATTACTGTTCACCGTCGTTATGTTACTATTCACTTCATCTCTTTCTTTTTCATCATGGTGAACAGTAACATAACGGTGAGATGTGACTTTTACTCTAAAATGGTAACCACGTGCATATTTTTTCTCAAAAAAAAAAACACGTGGTTGTGGATATTTATAGAAAAAAAACTCATGTTTAACCGTTATAAAAATGACCACGGACCACGTCTTAATTTTTCCCGGTGGTGTCAGAAATATGTGACATGTGACGTGGGACATGTAATTATTCTTCCAGCACAAGATGCTCCTCCGTTGAGGTAGTAGTACTAAGATTTGGCAGCTTGCGAGAAATGACGACGAATTGTGTCAGGTGACGACAAATTGGTTCATGGTCGCGTGTATCATTTGTACGCCAAAACAAGAGTTCTATTTGGATGTCTGCAGGAGATTCTTGATCTGTAATCTATTGTTGCTTCTCTAAATTATCTAAACAACGTTTAAATTTAATTGAATCTATGATATCTTGGTTTAGCAAAATACTTCATAGCCATTAAATTACTAACACCTTTTAATAATTGTTTTATATTGTTGTCTACTATCCGATTTGAGATTCGTGGCTATCTCTTCCATCTTCCCCTCCTCTTCCAATAGCTTTTAATAATGTGTGGATGTGAAATTTATTTTTCAAATCATTTAAGTTTAAAATTTATAAGGGTAGTTGTGAATTTGTTATAATGAATTTAATAATTTCAAAAGGATAATTATGAATGTCATTATAAATTTGTCATCTTATAATTGTGAATGTATTATAATGAAGTTGATAGGATCCGATTTACGGGAAGGATAAAACAATAGGGTAGTTCATTTGACAAATGTTTTTCCCCCTTGCTTACAGCAAATTCATCAACTACTACGCTATTAAAAGTAACATCTTTATTATAACAAATTTATAACCACAATATTAACAAATTTACAATGATGTTCACAACTATTCTCATGAAATTTACAACTTTCTTAAATGATTTAGAAACTAAATTTAATATATACATTCTACTACATTATCACAAGGTATTAGTAGCTCAATGGCTATAAAATCTCTTGGTAAATTGAGAGGTGTTACTACCTTAGTTATCTTGAGAATATAATGCTAATTAAGAAAGTTGTGAATTTTTGAATTTTCTATTGTGAAATTACCAATTTTTCTTCTGCATACGCATGAGGCATACGTGCCTGTATGGATTAGCTTATGAAGAATAGTTTTTATGATTTACAATGTAAATATCTTAAAAGAATTTTGTCTTAACTTGTAAAAAAAAAAAAAAAAAACTCCTAAAACCCAAACACTCTTGTAGCTGTCAACTCATATTCCTGCTGCTTCTTCTGCATATATGTGGGTATACATAATTCTGTTTTGCCCTCTTTATGTTGCCAATTTTTCTTCTTTTTTTGTTTTGGTAGAACATTTTTTATTTTTCTTTATTGCACAAAATAAGCAATACAGACAGAATTTTCAGAATCTGGATACTGCTGGCTTCACTTTTGAAATCAAGCTAATTTTGCACTTGCCACAAGTGGGTGATCACGTTACATGTATAATGTATTCACTGAACTTGCAGTGTACAACAATCCCTCTTTGTGCTTGGAATTTGGAAATAAATATTTTGTTGAAGAGGATCTCTAACATAACCTTTTAATATAGCAGCTCACACAACACAGCACATGATAACTTGAGAGTCCTTTTGAGCTTTTGGAGAAGTAGAAAATCGCATAATTGTTTCAATCACAATTGCAACTTAATTTTCTCAGACCATTTAAAGATATCTGAATACACCTGATCACCTCCCAGATCTTCGCCAGAGGCCCCGGCAGCCACCCTTACAACATCCTCAATCAATGCAAAATTTCCCATGATGTCAACGTGAGAACCACTCTGCGTGCCCCGGCCTTCAAGGAGGTTGGCCGGAGGAGAATGTTCATATTCCCTAATGAAAGTACGGATTCCATGAGGATTGAATCTGGTTTTGCCACGCCAACCTTTAGCACACATGAAACCTGCACTAAGAGCAGGCACTGTTTCATCTCCTTCAACTGTATACACTCCATCTTTCAGACAGCTATCCTCATCATTGCCTTCCGCTGAAGTGTCGATTTCAAAAGGAATGTAACACTCAGCATAGGAAGATAACTTGTAAACATAAGCTCTTTCAGTTGGTATGCCAACTCCATATAAAGAGAAGATTTCCATTTCAGGAGCATTTGGTAATCTGCAAATAATTTAGCTTGAGGCATCAGAACAGGAACAAGGTATGAATGTAATGATTAATGAATACAAACCGTGCATCCAAATGGAATCTATTGCTTTATGCCTCTCAAATGCATAATGAGTTATTTTGTTGTGGGAAAAATAGATGTAGAGATAGGTTGCCGCAAGACTACCAATTAGGAGGTAAAGGCATGCCAAGGATCTAGAGGAGCAACAAGAGGCCAAGCTCCAAGAACTACTTCTAATATAATATATCTTTAAAGGAGGATTCTCAGGATTCTCAACTAATCCCTATGTGTGAAGTTACCTCCCCAGCGAGAACTGATCATTAAGATAATCAGTTTGAGGCCCTTGCACAGAGAAGTTCACCCAGTTCCATTCAACCAGGTAAGTTAATCCACATTAACTACACAGTATCTTGTAACAGAACAGATGCAGAGGATTTCTGATAATTGTGGACAGAAAACAACCATGGTGAAGGAATTTGAAGCCTAACAAATCAACTTGAGCATATATCTAGACCTTGCATTCAGATTAACAGTACAAAAAAATGGTTGTGAAAACATTTCTTTCACATATCAACAGAGAAGATGCTCTTAAGAGAATGCCAATTAGTATGTAACGCAAAAGAAATGAGCAAGAACCTTATTAATCACTGTTTAATAGATGGTTATACGTAGTAATAAGTTCACTATTATAAGTAATTATGAGCATATCATGAGCATGTGATAGAAGGAGCTATAGGAGCACTCCAACCGGTGAACCAGATTCAATAGTGTGTAACAACGATAACTTCAAGAAACAGGAAAATAAAGAGTAAGGAAGCAAAATTACTCACTTTGTCTCCAAGGGGTTTGACCAGTATTTATAGTGCTCGTATTTTGGATCATCCAAATTGTCAGCAATTCCATAAGAGAAATGAGCACTGCCACGGGCCATCATTTTTGGAGCAACAAAATTAAGAAGATCAACAATAGAGCCTGCAGTATAAACTTTATACTCAGCAACAGCTCTGACTCCCTCAACTCCCATGTCATGGTATTCAGTCCATACATCACGACAAGTGTTATTTGCAACATTTGGACCCTTAATGGCATCCTGTAAAATAATTTTAACCCAATAGTCAACAATATTCAAGATAGATTGAACAGATTCAAGACAACTGGTGCACAAAGCAGTACGCATACAAGACTCTGCTTAAACTTAATTTCTACGGACAAGAAGATCATCCTTTGGTTTATTTGGAAGAGAACATTATGAAGAATCGACAGAGAAATTTGGGTTAATCTGATTGGTTGTGCCAAGGAAGGAGGATAAAAGGTAACTACCAATAATCCTCCTTTTTAGGTGTAATCAAACACAAAATTTAGTTGTCTAGAAAAGGAAAAAGTGCAAGGGTTTTATGGGCAAGGGTAGTTACATTGTCTGAGAAAGAACAACAAAAGGTAACTACCATTAGTCCCCCTTTTTAGGTGTAATCAAACACAAAATTTTAGTTATATCCAGAAAAAGGCCAGTGCAGGGGCTTTCTGAGCAAGGGCAGTTACATGGTGAAACAAAAGCAGTGAAGGAACTTTTTTGTGCTAAAAATTGGAAGATAACTGCTAAATAGAGTCTAAAATATTAACAGAGCTCAGAAAACCTTTTGTGCTTAGAGATTACAAAATTTACTCAGCAACGTCTGGCCAGACAAAGACAAAGCTTTTTAGGTATTTAGTATTTACAATTAGGTAGGAACTTTGTATAAAGAACCAGTCATATGATGCTAAGTTGGAAGAAATATCCAAATGATATGCTTATAGAGAAACTTCATATCAAACAGAAACAATACTAAAGGTTCCTATAATATAGCACATGGCTCACCCGAAAGTCAGTTCTCTCTAACTCAGAAGAAGGTGCTTCTGCCACCTCCTTGCCAAATGATATGATCCGCCCATAGTTGGCAGGTTTTGATTGAGAAGTTGCTGAGTTATTAGTGTTTTGGCTTGTCGACTGAGTATCATTATGTTTTTGCTTTCTCTTGCTCGGGAGATAGCCTTCCTCTGGTGACCAGTCAAGTCCACCCCATATGGTATCTCCACCTCTTGGTATCATTGACATTGTTGAATCCCAAGTGCGGGTCATCTTCATTACATGTTGCAAGGTTTGAAAGCGAAACAGATCATTATCTAAGAAACCGGGTGCAATTGCCCTGAATAGTAATAGAAGAAAGAACACATACTTGTTCAGTACATGAATAGTAGACAGGCACAAAAAAGCATATCATTGAGGGAAAAAATAATTCAAGAAAATTGTGAATCACCCTGAAAAACTAAAACTTGAATGAACCTCCCAAGCAATACAATATAATATCACAATAAAATCGTTTTTCTAAGTGAGTTCCCTTGAACTACATCTTTTAACTAATACTCCCTCCGATCCTTGATACAAGATCTAGTTTGTAGTTCAATTTCTTGATTGTTAAGTTGATATACCTGGCAACAGCAATATCCCTGGCTTCAGCGGAGAAAAGTCCAGCCACGGACTTTGGAACACCCAAAAATGGTCCACCAATGTTCACCACTGCCTTTATATGTTTGGCACACCAATCTGGTCCACCTCCCCCACCCATTGGAGCAGGTGCTTCAACCCAATTCATAAAATGAAGAAAGTAAAGCACACCCATGGAATGTGGGATGACAACAGCCTTGTTGCCTCCATTAGTAGCAACGATAAGTTCTATGTTGCTTTTTATCCGACTTAGTGTTTGATCACGCACCTGACCAATTAAATTTTTAAGGTTAAGAATTGCCTGTAGTCATAAAAAAATCAATCTAACGTTCTCTGCTAAGCAATTTATTTTTGTACTTTCTACAATAACCAAGGTTATCAAACTTGGACCGGACTGGCTAGTCAGCCTGGAAACCAGTGACCCAGCCATGAAATAGGTCCTGGTAGGTCCCTAAACCAGACTTCTGTGCAACCCAAGCAACCCACTGATCCTTGATCCATTGCCTCAACTTTAGATGCCGGTCCGGGTTAGACAACCCTGACAAGAGCAATCTTGCCCCTCCAGTTTCATTATTACAAGAATTTACTACCTGTAGTCTCTCAATAAGAACGACCTCCCTTCTAATTTTTTGAAATAAATAGAAATTAAAGCCAATTTTTTAACTATATCTTTTGAACTCCCCAGTAATTATCATTGCCACTCTAATGTAGCTTATTTCTATGATTTAATAACTAGAGGAACAACATTGCCCTGATAGAAATTGAAGGAAAATAATTCATGGCCAATGAACTTTTAAGGAAGGAATAACTCCAGTTAGATATATGTTAAGAATTACCTCAGTGTTCTGAAACGATATTCTCCAATCATATGCTGCCATGTACATGTTTTTTTCTTCATAACCAATTTGAGCCAAGTTAGATATTAGGACAGCCCAAACAAAATATCCCGGAGCAAAGTAATCAGCAGCTACAAGTCCAGAGACAGGCCTGATTCTAATGCCAGGTGGATCTAATCCTGTCTCATTGTCGAGTGACATGTGCTCTGCCCAGCATGAAGGTCTGCGTAACACCAAAAAATAACAAGACGTGAAAAACGATAATCCATTCTAGTATGAAAAGTGAGCTCAAAGATTACAAGTTAAACAGCAAAAAAAAACCCCACAGAAAAAGGCAGTGGCATCGGAAAGGAACCAGCACGAGAATAAATGAATATGTAGTAAGAATGATTTTTGAACAATCTTAATGAAAAAACATCTGAACTAATCCAAGCCTCCGAGATAGACTCAAATGAAGTTAAAAATTTTGTCTTTCATAACGAATGCTTTTGTCTCGTACTTTTAAGTCTCAGCCGGCAACTTGGTACATATGATGTTTAAAGAAAGCAGCTTCCGTGCACGAAAACATATCTAGATCAGAATCAAGAGTTTTTCAGGAAAATAATGCTATGCTATTACGTTATTTATTAGGAAAACTTTCTGAAAGCGAACTCCTTCAAACATCTCAGGCAATCTTCAGCCTCAACTAACATGATCATAACTGGGAAGTTTCTCCTAAGATCAATGTCTCAATAACGACTTTACCAATATTGGTAACTGGTTAACGAACCCACTAATCGGAAATTGAAGAGAAAGACTTATCGACACATGGCTTGCCCACAAGTATCATCAGACTTTGATATGGTTTCACAAATAGACTAGCAGCATCAACTTAAAAAACATCGAAAACCAGTGGATATTAGTTCCCGGTAAGAAGAGACAATCTCTTCCCTTATTCCCATCCTGCTACAAGCAAAAAGGTATAGGAACACCAAATTAGTATATTACCAAACATTAAGAACAAAGTCTTCACACCTTTTGTAGACTTCTCCAAATGTACCACCCCACAATCGTTTCCGGAACAAGCCCTCAGCACACTGGTGACCCTCCCAAAGTTCTAGGCCGCCAGTAACAATCCCCGGCACGAAAACCACCGGATGCTTCACCGTCAGCCCTTCTTTCTTCAGCTTCAGACCAGGTGGGTCCGGCAACGGTCCAGTTATCGCCTCCGTCACAAACTGAGGAAACGAAGCTGGCATAGCTTTGTACAGAAACAACAATAACCACCATACAGAACAAATGCAACCAATAAACCAACAACAACTATCCACACAAGACCATTTGCTCTTCTTCTCCGCCTTATTGCTCTGCTTCACCACTACCTTCTTTTTATCATCTTCTTGTTCGTTGGTCGTTTCGCTCTGAATCTTCGACTCTGTACTCGAAGTCTTATCGGCTTCTCCGCCTTTTCTCCGTCGAATTAGAGACATTCTGGGTAATAACAATTGATGACTTAATTCCACTTTTCCACGCACAAGATAATCGGATTTCACGTTCTCTCTTTTTCAGAAGTTCGTACAAATTTGGGTAGAGCAAGTCTATCTCCTCCTTGAGCTAATATTAAGAATCGAATTGCTTGCCTGAGAAGCTGAGGAAAACGGTTTTCCTTTTCTGAAGAGTAAAATTTACATAACGGTTATGTGATTAGTAGTGAAAGAATCCTAAAACGCCAGAGGAGAACAGGAAGATGATGATGAAGCTATCGTTTTTTTTTGTTTGGTTGGCGTTTTTCTTTTCCAACTAGATTTTCCCGGGAATCTGACAAAAACTTATCACGATGTTGAGGAAGAGTGACTATTGGCGGGGGCCTTGGTGGGGGTCCCACCTCTGTGAATTATTGTAGATTGGCTGCGTTCAAATAGCGTGTCCCACCCTTTGTCCAAAAAAAAAAAAGCGTGTCCCACCCTTTGTCCAAAAATAAAATAGCGGGTCCCACGCAACATAAATATGCATTAAAAATAAAGATCTCAGAACGTGGCAGGGTCGGATTGGATTTTATTCACACTGACGCGAGTCGATGCGGGCTTGTTATTTTTGTGGAATTACAATAAAAACCTTCTAGGTTAGGGGCCATGGCCCTATTGTAAGGTCGGTTGGGTTTGTAACTGCACGCGCTCCTCCTTCGACTCGATGCTATCTAATCAATAAATAATATTATTTTTATCTTAAATATAAAATTTAATTAACTTTTTAAAATAAACTAAAAAATTAAATAAAATATATATAGTTATCTTTTTTTTTTGTAAGTTAATTTACATGATTTATAAAATATATGTAATCTAATATTACACAACATATACTATGATGATGAAGTAATTTATTTAACTTTTTTAATCACCATAAAAAAAAGTCACATGAGTTAAGTTTTATATTTAGAACTCGAAATAATAGTTAACTCATTATTTTTTTCATAAAAAAAAACTCATTAATTTTGCATTAAATTAAGAATTTTGTCAACATTATTCATATTAAATTATATGGTTAAGGTCTAAAGATATACACACGGTTTACTTTAAAATGTATCAAATACCAAGTGTTTGTTCTTTAAAAGTAGAGTAAAAATACCCATTGACCTTTAGTTTGACTTTTTCTTTTGTATTGAAATTGATGACGTGGACGATGAAGAGACAAGTGCAACTCCACCATCTGATTTTGACTGGGGGAAATTTGCAAAAATAATCGCCAAAAAAAAAATTTATCAAAATAGGCCACTGTTTAAACATTTTGCCAAACTAGCCCATTTTGTAGCGCCACTTATAACCACGTGGCACCACTTTAACAATTTTTTTTTTAGTTTTTAATTATTATAATTATATATTTTTATATTTAAACTTCCCAGTGAACAAAAAATTTGGAATATAAATTGCTCCCACAATTTTAAGATCAGTAATTTATTAATTTAATTGAAAACCAAATAAATAAATAATATTTAAAATATAATTTACTAATAATAAATTTAAGTTAATAATTACATAATTTGAAAAATATTAGTTTATTAATTAGTAATTCTTAATTAATTAATTATTTAGTCACAGGACCAAAAATTACTGCATAATTATATATTTTTTAATGAAACTTATTTTTTTAGTATTATAATTATAACATTTTCATTATAATGATATTTTTGGTAATAAATGAAAGAATTATGATTTTTTCATTTATTACAAAAATTATAATTAATTAATTTCTGCAGAATTATATATTTTTTAATGAAACATATTTTCTTTAGTTTCAGAATTATAAAATTTTAATTATAATAATATTTTTTGTAATAAATCAAAGAATTATAATTAATTAATCAATAACTTACCGATCCTAAAATTGTGGGAGCAGTTTATATTCTGAATTTTTTGTTCACTGGGAGGTTATTTTGTGACTTTTTAGGTTCACGGAGGAATTTTTTTTCATTTATTTTGTGATTTTTTTCTTCAAAATTGTTTAAATGACGTAGTTTTATTTTCACTGGAAAATATAATATATATTAAATATAATAATATATAATTATAATAATTAAAAATTAAATACTTGGATATGATTTGTGCAGTTACAGGAGATAAACTTTTATCCAGTGAAAATAAAACTACGTCGTTTATACCATTTTGAAGAAAAAAATCAAAAAATAAATGAAAACAAATTCCCCCATGAACCTAAAAAGTCAGAAAATAACTTCCCAATAAACAAAAAATTTGAAATATAAACTGCTCCCACAATTTTAGGAACGGTAAGTTATTGATTAATTAATTATAATTCTTTGATTTATTACAAAAAATATTATTATAATTAAAATTTTATAATTCTGAAACTAAAGAAAATATGTTTCAATAAAAAAATATATAATTCTGCAGAAATTAATTAATTATAATTTTTGTAATAAATGAAAAAAATCATAATTCTTTCATTTATTACAAAAAAATATCATTATAATGAAAATTTTATAATAATAATACTAAAAAAATAAGTTTCATTAAAAAATATATAATTCTGCAGTAATTTTTGATCCTGTGACTGAATAATTAATTAATTAAGAATTACTAATTAATAAACTAATATTTTTCAAATTATGTAATTATTAACTTAAATTTATTATTAGTAAATTATATTTTAAATATTATTCATTTATTTAGTTTTCAATTAAATTAATAAATTACCGATTCTAAAATTATGGAAGCAGTTTATATTCCAAATTTTTTGTTCACTTGGGAAGTTTAAATATAATAATATATAATTATAATAATATTTTTTGTTGGATTATTTTTACAAATTTCCCTTTGACTGGGATATGCCGGCGGTGAACCAGAAGTTTCAAAAGTGCAATATGCTTCAAAATAATGACATGTACAAAAGTGCAGCTCCACCATTTGATTTCGATATAGATATGACGACGGTGCAACCGGAAGTTTCACCCTATTGTTGGCGACTCAAGTGATTTGTAGAAGCCGATTGACCAAACTCTCCATTGGCCATTTCTCTACGATAATAGACAGAAGCAACCTTCCCTTGCGACAATGACGGGTCGCCGTGAGACCCATCTCGCGAAGAAGACGAGTCCGATATGTTTAGACACCGATGACGGTTCAAATATCCAAACATCGTACTTGCACATGGCTATTAGGAATTTGGGTACAGGGAAGGGTTGGTCTGAACCATAATTGGGAGACTAGTTGGGATTGGAGCCATTGTCGTTGTCGTTGTCGTCGACGTCGTCATCGGAGTTGGAAGTGGAGCAGGAGCAAGAGGACGAAACTATACAGTCATCAGGCTCGTAGAAGTGCTCTTCTTCGTCTGCTTCATCCTTGATTTTGCTCGTTGTTTATTGGGCATTCCCATTTCCATGAAAATTATTAGAAATCAATTGGGTCAAACATGGATTTCTCACGGTGATATAATTCCTCTGAAACAATATTGCTAAGCTCAATTTTTAGAGAACGTAGATGGAAAACTGAGGGGATCAAACAAAGAAGGGCATGCATCTAGGGCGAGGTTTTGGATTAGATATTAGTTCCAATGAGAGCAAGGGATGAGGGACTAGAATGAAGCCCTATGCTAGGGGAATTGTATTTTTGGATTAGATATCAGATCCAATGAGAGTAACCAGTGACAGATCTTAGGATACATATTTAGGGAACTAAATATATACTCATTAACTAATTAAATGAAAAAATTATTTGAGGGGCTAAATGTATAAATTTTTTGGATAAATGTGTATATTTTTGGGTCAAATATATAAAAAAACTCTAACTTACATTAAATATTTAAGACAGATTTTTTTTTAGGGGGGCGGGGGATGGCCACCACTAGTCCCCAAGAAGCTCCATCACTAAGAGCAACGGATGAGTGACTAGAACGGAGGTTGACAGCACTATTGGAGCTCTTCGGTTCTATCTCGACTTTGTCTAGCTTGGTATCTCTCCCTCCAGCAATGGTCATATTTTTTATTATTATTATTTAAAAACTAAGGCAAAAAGATAAATTCACCCGAATTTGTATATTTTTTATTGCTACACATGACTTCTTAGCCATTTAACAAATTCAGTGTGCTTGTAGGGATTTTGTAAATTTAAGTGGTATTTAAATGAAAATTTTCCCTTCTTTTATCAAATAAATTATTCTTACAATAAACTTTTTATACGTCAATAATTTTGAAGAACAAATAGTAAATGTTATACGTATAGACTGAGAAAAACGTAGTATTCCGTTCAACTTCATGAACCATGAGATAGCTTCCACGCTATCTGGCCATTCCATTTCATGATCGCTACATCCTTAAACTTTTGTCGATGGAGGAGAGTGACAAAATATAAATTTTAAATACAAAGAGTAAATCATATGACTTTATAGTATTTCAAATTTTTAAATTAATTTTTATATAAATTAATATTAAAATCTATTTTCCAAATTGCTAAAAAAAATTCTTCTATCTTTCTCTAATAAAACATTATCGATAGGAAATTCAAAATTCTTAGACGTGAGAGTATATATTAATTTTTTCACACTCCCGTTTTATTTATTTTTAAACAGATTTTCTACTTACTATAAATGTTCATTAAGTATCATACATTTATTTAAAATATTTGTGCTATATGGTGGCAAAATTTCATAGGTCATTTTTCTTTCTTAATGCCCTTGCAAATTGAAATTAAAAGGAACAAAACTTTTTTTTTTTTTTTTTTACATGGGAAAACTAAAAACTATCTCTTATGCATTATTCGCATCAAACAATCATTAAGAGCCTTTCTAGCCAGAGGGTCCACTATTGTATTGCTCTCTCTTACTATATACTACAAGTTCACCTTCCAACTACGACTCATAATTCCATTGTTAAAGAGTCACCACTTTCTAGATGCAAACGAAAGTCCTCCATAACCATTCCTTGTGTATCTTTAATAATCCCTCCCCAATCAGCTTTTTGATGTATATGAGAAAAGGCACCATAATCCACTTCAATTTCAATCACCGACTCTAGAATAAGTCAGTTGGTCCTTGGTTCACACCCAGATCAAGGCTATAGAGTTTCTGAAAAGCATTAGTTTTGCTTCTCAAAAAACCTTGGTTTAGACCAATGTTGATCCTCTGAGTGTACCCAGTAGCAGAACCAAAGAATATTTTTAGCCCGGGCTAAAAAATAAATATGTTGAACTATTTATTAAATAATATTGTATAACATTAAAAATACAAATAAATAATAACCAACAATTATAAATTAAAATAAAATATAAGATGATAACATTTTCAGTAGGCATCTCAAACAATAATTTTACTTTCCTCTTACAGGTCAATGAGTAATGAACCAAACATTATTCTAAAGATATCACAAACACAATCATAATAATAATATGTATAGTGAAATTTAATAAAATTAACACTTAAATATGCATTCCACTTACCTCAAAAACAAAATAATTGGAGAAAATAAAATAAATATAATATGAACTCCAAAAAATATTTTTTAAAAACATAAAGATCTGATTAAATTTCAACTAAGCAAATAACCTATTATAATCTATGTTTTAAAAGATAAATTCATTATAAAATCATAAGAAAACCAAATAATAAATCCAAACTAATTAAAATTAGCCATTAATAATCTTTTACATATATATAGTCATCTATTATAAAAACTCAAAACTCTCTTTAAATCATAATCCTAAAATTTTCACCAATTAATACAATATTACCCTCTCATTAGAAAGAATAAAATACTTAGTTAGGGTCAAATTATTCGCCAAAATAAAATATTATATGATTATATATATAAATACATAAGATAAGAGAAGACCTTAGGCCCAGCTGGGCTCCGCCACTACAGTGTACCCATTCATTTCTATTTCACTAAAGCAACTGGCAAATAATAACAAACAGGTTTTTTCCAGGCCTAATATTTTGCCACGAATTTTGTTGTATCCAATCGTTAGTGGTTCTCCCAAAAGAACTACTCCCTCTAGTCCTAATTATAAGACATATTTAATTGATTTTGAGGAGATTAAAAAGGGGAGTTAAATTAGTTAATTTCACTCATTTTCTTAAAATGCCCTTATATAAATTTTCAATGAAATTAACATACCTCCCCAACCTACAATCTTCCTTTCTATGCTTTATAATTAAAATGATGGTCTTGCTATATATACATATGTGTTGTGTGTATATGCACACACACATGTATGTATGTATGTGTATGCGCGCGCGCACCCATAGATACACACAAATATAAACCCCCACATCCCCCCAACACACACACATATACATAAATACACAAATACACACACACATATACATAAATACACAAATACACACACATATAAGTGTATGAGTATGTACACACACATATATATATTTATATAATGCGTGTGTATGTTTATATGTGTGTGTCTATGCATACACACACACACATATACATATATATATTGGTAAATTAACGTTAACTCATTGATAAAAAAAATTAAAATCCAACAATTTAAGAATTTTATTGACTGAAAAATTCTATGCACCTAAATTGATATACTTACCAAAAACTAAACACACTTAAGGGGCGTTTTAGGAAGAAATTGACAAAAATTTAAATTTTCTCTTATAATTAAGACCAAAACCAACTTTCAAATATTATCTTATAATTAAGACCGAAGGAAGTATTACGGTGTTTTGGATGAAAGATCAACACCCAAAATTTCATGATAGCTCCACAATCTAACAAAAAAAAAAAAAAAAAAAAACCTTAATTAGACGCAACAGTTTGACGTATAAAAGAAATTATGCCGCCATAGAGTTTCTTAGAAGGAACAAGAAAGTGAAATAATTTTATAAAATTTCTTAGAATCTTGTGACCTGGCATACAACGTTGGAATTATAAAATTAGCGTACAATAATTATCATCAAAGTAACTGTAAGAGGAATAGGAGAGTAAGCTGTCAGGCTTTGTTCATTGTTTTTTTTTTTTTTTTTTTTGTGAGTTACTGTTTCGGCTTATATATGCCCCAAGCCGTTTTCAATTATTCGGTTACCTGTCAGCTGGTATATTGGACTTTCTATAAGATACTGTTTTTATTTCTCTCCAACCTTTTCAAATTTCATAATTTACCCTTGTTTTCAACTGATACGGGTTGAACACTCTTAATTATAGAGTTAGTCAAGGTGTTAGAGTAGACATTTTAGCACTTGGGTGCCTCAAGTAAAGACGGCTTGCCTTGCCCAAAATTAATATCAACTAAAAAGAATGAAAATTCCACAATATCCTTAAAACATAGGTGAATCCAATCATTTTCTTAAAATTTATGTATATAAAAAAAAATTCATAATTTGAAATTCAACTTACATCCTCTTTTGAATGCCTTTTTTTTCCCATTTATTCAAATTTAAAAATGCATCTAACATTTGTTGAAGTCATCTCTCTCCACAGTCTTTGGAGCAAATTTTCTACTCATCACCAATCTATGCCGTTATATTTATTTTGGATGGTTCATATTTAATTTGTATATTTTAAGTAAATTTTTATTTTTTAAAAAACACAAATTAAAATTTTTAATATTCACGTGGAATATAATGTGAATGAGGTAGTATGGGGTAAACATTGAAATACATGCAAAAAAGGATATATAAAAGTAATGTGTTACGTGTCGGGTAAAAAAAAAAAAAAGATGCATGTCACGTAATATGGAAGTAAGTGGATACAAACCCACTTCGCATCATGTAGTGGGGTCAGGAATTGTAATTAGGAGTGGTGAAAATTACAGAATAAAACTTAAATGATTATGAAATTGTATTTCAACCCCATGAATATTTTTTTAATCCCTCCACGTAACTTTAAATAAAGGGACTAAAGTGAAAATCATGAAATTTTTATAAGACTAAAAGATAATTTCCTAAAAATTTGAGTTTGGTTCTGTAATTTAGGGGGTGGGGCCCCCAGACCCCCCTAATTCGAGCACTGTCACATAGGTGGAGTTTGTATTTTTAGAGTGCGTTTCGTTTGAGGGGAGGCCAGAGACTAATCTTTTGGATTAATATTAGCCTAGAAGATTAATCTCCTCTCCCCTCCCCTCATATCAAACATACCATTAAGGATGATCTTATGGTTGAGAATGTGATCTTAAGGATTTTGAAAGAATATTATATACCTACAATATGTAATCAATTGGATCATCCTAAGATTAAGGGACTATAATTTATATATCTTACGTAAATGACTGGCTTCCTATAAGCATTTGGGAGATTGATTTATCGTAGAAGAGCCTCCAACACGAAGAAGAAATTGGTTTTAACAATTGCTGATAATCATAAGTTTCATACTTTTTGCATTTAACGTACATTAACCCATCAAATGTTTAACCACTATGTTCTTCATCGTCAATGGAAGGGTTAAATGGTCAGTTATATATTGTTGTATCAAGGGTTAAATCAATGGAAGGCATCAAGATTTTAATTCTTGATACAGATAAAAAAATCCACCACTAAGACAACCAATGTGGTTTATACTGAGATTTTTCAAAGTATCGTGTAAGACTCAATTTTTGGTTCCAAGATTCTTTAGATGATATTTTTAGTAAACAACCGATGTGTTAATAAACTATATTTTCTTACCACCTATTTTACAAAAACAATTACAAAGTTGGAGCAAGTGTCTTTACCTCTAAAGCCTATGAAGAACATTGTATCATTGGAGAGGGATTGGGCAGAGGAAGAGGAAGAAGCAAAGGAGCAAGCAAGGGCCATATCGCCTATTCACTTATTAAAAAATGTTGATTCGTATCATACATTTATTTAAAATATTTGCGTTATATCGCGGCATAAATTCATAGGTCATTGGCCGAAAAAAAAAAAAAACACTTCATAGTCATTCACTGGCCCAAAGAAAATCTTCATTGGCCATGTTTCTTTTTTTAATGCCCTCGCAAATTGGAATTAAAAGACCCCTCGTCTTTTGAGTTCAACTAGCGTGAGAGTTGGTCTTTTTCACCTTTAAGGAGGGGGTTCGATCCCTGCGTTGGTCAAGGCGCTGGGGGAGGCATCCTAGGGGTCTAGGAAGCAGTGGTAACGCTGGTAGAGGTGGAGGCATGTGTACTCTCTAGCTAGTATTCACTGTGGACTGGGCTCCAAGCGCTCTGCCTGTGGACTGTGAGTGAGTTCGACCCCTTTCCTAAAATTTTGTTATTAAAAAAAAAAATTGGAATTAAAAGGGAGAAAACTTACCCCTTACCTTATCTTTGGGTTCAACTAGTAAAGAGGTCGGACACTCTTACCAAAGAGAGGGGGTTCGATTCTGAAGTTGGTCAAAGCGTCGGGGAGGCATCTTAGCTCTTAGGTGCTTAGGCAAACATCTGAGAGTAATAGATAGCTCGCCCTGTTTAATATTAGTATCACCTAAGAGGAGATTTCGCCTTGCCCTTAGATTATGGGTGAACTCAACTTATTTTCTAAAATTTATTTATCAAAAAAAGGGAAAAAACTTGGACGCAAGAGTTTGGCGTATAAAAGAAATTATGCCGCTACATAATCTTTTCATTATTGATGAGAAGGAACAAGAAAGGGTACTAATTTTATTAATTTTTTTATAATCATGCGACCTGGCATACAATGTTGGAATTATAAAATTGTCACAATAATTATTGCCTATAAAGAAAAACCAGGCCATCCTCGTTTTTTTAAATAGACCAAGGAATATGGAACCAGAAAATATGCATATGCTGAGTACTAAAAAATACTCTCTCGTTCTGTATACAATTTTTATTGATGACAAACAATAATTCCCATATCTTGGAAAATAATAATGATTGAAGGATATTGTGACATTATAAAAAAGAATTAGTGTAATTTTTCACGTCTTTTGTCGTTCTCCAATTTTTAATTTCAACATTAAATAATTATGACAAGAAAAAAAATAGAATAAAATATCCCAAGCATATAAAATATATTAAGAATTGTTAATTATTTAGGAGTGTCAAAGTGAGTGTTGTTAAAACATAGTTTCTACGTAGAAACGGTAAGGGTGAGCAAAAACGTAAAATCGCAAAACGTAAACGAAACGTAAGAGTTTACTATATACTAAAAAAACATAAAATCTAACATATATAAAATCAAAACACATCAATACATTAAAGTCATCACAAATTTGAGTCCAAACACTCAAGAAAATAATTAAGTTTTAAATTCAGTCATCATAATATAATACATATTAAAATGATTAATTTGGATTAATAGCTCAAGTTATAAAAATTTCAGTTTAGTCCCTCTATAAAACTTTCTAAAAATTTCAGTTAGGTCCCTATATTAGTTAAACACTGCGTTTTGACTAGGGCAGACCTTTCTCCATTCAATACCTCCCAGCAAATTCCAATCATACAGAGATACAATCAGAACAGAAAGTCAGAAACCGAAGGAGTTCAATCATACGACGAAGAAGAAGCGGCCGATGGAGAAGAAAAGAAGCAGCGCGCCTATACCTATCGTCGATCAAGAAGAAGAGGAACACGAGGGCAAGGCAAAGCGTTTCAGGAGATCGAAATCAGTTGAATATGTGAATTGGGTTCAGGTTTTTTCAATTTCGCCTAAATCCGCCAGCTTTTTCCTTTTTTTTAAAAAAACCTAACCGAGTTAACTCGGTAAACTCGCCAAGTTTACCGAGTTAACTCGGCGTTCCACCTGTTTCGACCCCAAACCCGTCCAAACCTCCGTTCTGACTCGTTTTCCGGCGAAAAAACGTAGAAACGGACGTTTCTACGTTCCAGAACGCCGTTTTCACAACACTAGTCAAAGTTGATTTAACCTCAATTAATTAAAATAACTGAAGGGTCCCAAGATTTTTTATCTCAATTTTGTTTTCGGATCACTAAAATTATATGCTTTACAAAAAACTAAAGTGAATAAAAATGTAACCTCCCTTCACATAACAATCAACAAAGATACTTAATATATATATATATATATATATATATATATATATATATATATATATATAAAGAAAAATTAAATTGAAATCTTATATTTAAAACTAAATTCATCGCTAGTCCAGTTCTTATGTAAGGTTATACTTATTACTCCTCAACTTCTTAATATAAGATATAGTTAGCTTTTTAGAAGAAATTAAAAAAATTTAAAAATTATTTTAAAGTATTGATATTTTTGTTTTTTATGCTAAATTACTTTATTTGATTTATGAACTAATATATAATCAAAATGTGCACGACATATACGATAATTAAATTATTTATTTAGTTTCCTTAATCTCTGAAAAAAAATTCAATTATATTTTATATTAAATACAAGAAAAGTAATTACAAGTAGCATATCTGCTCTATTATGTTTTATTTTATTTTCTACCTCATTTAATTTTATTTACTTGGAAAAATCAAGCAACTACTAGATGTCATAATTGACTAAATGTGTATGGTACTGTAAAGGCTCCCCAGTCCCCACCGCTGCCCTTAACTAACCAGATAGGTCTTGTATAAATTCCTCACCTAAAATTAAAATTAGAATATATGGTGTTAAATATAAAATTCAATTAATTTTTTTTATAGAGATTAATGTAGTTAATTAAATTAATTTAAAACATTTATATTTTTTTCTAAATTAATTTTTCTGACTTATAAACTGATATATAATTTAATCATATACAAATATGATATAATTCAATAACTTATTTAACTTCCTTAATTTTTTTAAATAAATTATATTTTATATTTAGGACTAGAGATAGTAATAAATAAGGCTAATAGCCCAGCCAAAAAGAAATAAATTAATGGGTGATATTTCCTTAGAAGAAAAATATAGTAATTAGAATACTCCACTTAATTAGAGTAGGAAAGCCACTCAGATTGGCTTGTTGATTAGTAGTGCAGAAATTTGGGGCGTACCCTAATTAAGACAAGGATTTGCTCTACTTGGCGTGTACGCCTAGTATAAACATACCTTTTAAGAAATATATTAATCATTAGTTTTCTCATGATAATAATGTCTCTAATTTTTGTTAGAATATTAACCAAAGGATGATTTTTCAACTTACAGGTCAGTTGTTACCATTCTATCTATTTTCATTTCACCATAACTTATTTGGATAGTTCCAATTTCAGTACTCATCACTTTTAAAGAGTACCGAAATCACTCTTTTGTTTTCTTAAGAACCAATCCACTGGCGTGTATATGCAAAGGCGGAGCTAGGATTTGTGAATGAGGGGGCGAGATTATAGAGTAAAGTGTATAGGATTTTTTTTTTTTTTGTGTCATGCTTTTCATGTAGCCTTTCTGAGCTGTTTTCTTGTCTAGATTCAAGATCCTAAGTATGAAGAAAACTAAGTATTATAGTATCAAACTACTAATAATCATTCATTATAAAAGGAAAAAAGATTGTTTCACGGTAGCGGTAAGAGATCCACGCAAAGAAGTCAATAATAAAACCATTAGATGGCAGACACTCTAAAATCCCGTTAAAATTGAATTAGCAGCTCATCATCCTCTAGAGATGATAAGTAAAATACTAAAATGCCAATTTATAACTGGAGCCAGATGTAAACACCACAATATGTGAAGTGGATTAATCAGATAATAAAATAGATTATTATCATAAGATTTACAAAGGCGAAAAACAGAGAAAAGACAGAAGATGAGTGTAATGCATAAGGCATATTAGTCCCAAGTCCATAAATACTATCTAAAGTTTATGTGCTGGCTTATTTTCCTTGTCACAAAATTTAATTGAAGCAAACGCTAAATCCAACCCAACTGAAATTTTCATTATTTTCTTTTTCATATATATAAATTTTTTAAAAATTTTAAGGGGCGGGGGCTACCCCTAGCCCCCTCTAGCTCCGCCCCTGCGTGTATGGAATGCTAATCCTCTTGTTGCCGAGCCACTTACCTCATCTCTAGCATTTTATAGGAAGGGACAAGAAATTATCATGCACACTACTTCATTTTTAACTAACTTGCACCAAACTTCTCTAGCCTTACTACAATTCTGGATAATATGCAAAGCAAAGTCCATATAGTTAAAGCTTAAGGGACAAACCCTTCGGCTTAAACTGTTCCCTTCATTTCTGACAATATACTTGATATTCAATTATTTTACCCCATGAAAAAAAGCTTCTAATTCATCAGGAAATCAACAGAAGCCTAATAAAAGGGGAGAAAAATAATGAGAGAGCAAGACAGAAAGAGTTTGATTTTGATGAAGCAAATTTGGGATGAAATAGAAGCTCCATATAAAACAGAGTTGGTGGTGAAGGAAGAAGGGATTTTAAGTGATGTTGATTGTCATGAAAAGATCCTTCAATTCATCAATATCATGACATGTGTTGGTATGAGAATCATAGTCAAGCTTGAGTTTCTTCAACTGAATAAGTGGTGGTTGTTCATCGACATCTCGAGGCCTCTTCTCATTCTTCTTCGCCATTTTCATTTGGGGACAGAATTTCTGACATTCTGAGACATATAATGGACACACCCCACATTCTTTGATACCAACTACCTCGTTTATGTTACCAACCTCGTACCCAAAACGAGGCTCAACACTGAATTCAAAGCAAAGCTTTATGTCAGTGACTAACTCTTCATTTCCTCTTCTGTCAATCGCCTTCAATATCTCACCAGAACCAAACTCATTATTCCATATGTACACATGATCAGAATTCATAATTGGAAGAAACAGATTATTGTACGGTAAATTTGCCACATTTAAACCTCCCAAGTAGCACGCACAGTTCAGTGCAACATAGCATGGTTTCTCTGAGTGAAACTGAAGAACCACGCAGAGAGAAAAACCCAACAAGTCTGAATCTTGAAGGACTTCAATAACGACCGAGCCTTTATCTGTTCGATATCTGAACCACTCAGGTACTACACTTCCATGAAAGCAAATCAAACTACGAGCACCTCTAGTCCCTCTGTCTTGTTGAAATCTGCAGGCAGCTCCATTGATTACAGAATAGGCATCTTCAATGATACTATGAACTGATTGTTCATTCAGTTTCACACAATTCATAAATGAGAAGTATTTTTCATTCTTGTTCAGTGGTCTAAAAGTTGAAACTGTCTCTAATGACATGCAGTTATAGGCATCTAAGGTTGCAATGGATGGTGGAAGTTTTGGTAAAGAACGAAGCCTCCTGCAATTAGATAGGAAGAGACATTCCAATCTTAGAAGATGTTCTGTGTTGTTGGGAAGTTCAGTTATGTGAATACAGTCTGTCAAATATACCACAGTTAGAGACAGCATGCCACCAAATAACATATATAGCATCAAATTATCAAGCACTTCAAAATTAGGAAGCCTGAGCATTGTCAATGTTCTCAGGCATGATAATTGTTTTGGAATTTTCTTCAGTCTTAAGCCATACAGATCCAGCACTTCCAGATTAGTAGAACGCCCTACAGACGAGTGCAAATTTTCTATTCCTGTGTCACATAGATTCAACTCCTTTATTTTTTCTGATGACACTGAAAATTCCTTGAGGCTTATGCATTCTTCCACCCGGATGTATTCTAGAGATTTTAAATGAAACTCAGTTTTCAGACTCTTGAGTCTCTTGCACCTGCTTAAGTCCAATTCAACAAGCGAGTGGAGAGACAAAATAGAAGAATGAACGTAATGCAAACTTTTACAATCAACAAGAGATACTCCTTTAAGGTTTAAGGATTTAGAGAAATTTGGCAACTCCTTCAATTGTTTGCATCCACTAAGGTTTATCTCTTTCAAGTTCACAAGATCCTATAACAATAGAGATAGAAAAATAAAATGAGAACGACCAAGTTTCAAGTATGTGAAAAGAAGGAGCACAAGTAATTATGTTCATATGTACCTGAACTCCATCCCAAAGCTTTTGAACATGGCTATTAGGCAGGTGAAGCTCAACCAGATTTTGAGGACAAAAAGTTGGTGGCAGAGATTCAAGTGGGTATCCATACCACTCTAGATACTTTATTTTGTTTGGGAAAAACTCAAGATCTTTTGGTAAATATACATGACTTGAGCAATGGTTTAAAACAGAATAAAATTTGAGAAACCGCAGATTAGACATCCTTTTGAGAGTTTTGGCCTTCAATTGTATATCTTTGATTTGAGACACATCTAACATTATGCCTTCAAGTTTATTAGTCCCCTGAAAGAAAAACCAAGAATGATAGTAAGTAAAACAGATAATAGATGCATGTTCTTTATAAAGGTGTAATTTTATGCCAGGATGCAAACATGTTTCTCTTAATTACCTTATTATTAGCTAAAACATCATAGATTTCTTCACAATCCCATAATCGACTCTGTCTTCCAGGTTCATTGATAGATTCTTCACGAACAATTTCCCACCCCATTTCTTGTATCAGATCATGCATTTCTATAGGCATGTGATCATCTGCCTTTATGAGAGCCTTGTCACAAAGTGTTCTTATGCCAATAGTGCCATAGAAGTTGTAGCTGTCCAATAGGGCGATCACACGTTCTTTCAACATTCCCTTCAAAAAGCATGCAATCTCTAGAAATATGTTCTTCTCTTCATGATTTAGTCCATCATAACTCAATCTTAACACCTTTTGAACATCTTCATGGGGAATCTTTACAAGTTTTCTTAATGCACTATTCCATTCAACTTCACTTTTGCCACGGAGATATGAACCCAAAACTTTTAAAGCCAACGGAATTCCTTTTGTATAAACAACAACCCTTTTTGTTAGTTTTTCATATCCCATTCTAGGCAGGCTCGTGTTGAAGGCATTCAAGCTGAAAAGTTCAAGGGATTGGTGGAAATCCAATTCCTTAACCTTATATATTACATCAACTCCTTTGCTAAGCACATGCTTGTCCCTAGTTGTGATGAGAATTTTACTTCCTGGCCCAAAGCAAAAAGGTTCTCCAACCAAATATTCTAATTGCTCCAAAGTACTGATATCATCAAGAACAACAAAAACTTTTATACCACTAAGTCTAGATAGAACAAAAGTTGTTAAAGGATCAATACCGGGACCTTCTTCCTTCAGTAAACAGGAGATAAATTTATAACGTAATTTAGCAAGACCATTTTCGGACTTTTCTCTAACAGTTTCCAAGAAGCAAGAGCCTTCATAATGGGAAGAGTATTTGGCAAATATAGTTTTGGCAATGGTTGATTTGCCAATGCCCCCCATGCCCCAAATTCCAATGGTTTTAAAATCTCTTAACAAAAATTCAATCTCTACGCACTTGTCATCAATCCCTACAAGTCCTTTTAAATCAGCAGGTGGGTATTTGTGACTCAACTTTTGCAATATGTCTTGGACAGTCTTTTGAATCAGTTCAGATTCGTTCCTACCAAACAGAAAATGAAAGAAAAAACGGAAAAGAAAATTTAAACAAAAAAAAAGGTTTACATAAGAAAAAAAATAGTAAATAGAGGATAAATTAGAGTGTATATATCAGGAACAAACAAAAAATATATTTATCAGAAAATGATCAAGATGTTTTAATTACCTGATCCATCACCTTATTCATTGCAAATGCCATCATTTGGGAATAGAAGAAAATTAATGAATTTATTACCTGAAAGTGTGAGAGTCGTACCCAGCTAAGTTTGCAGCTTCATTAAGAGCATGCTTCCATATTTGCATCTTCTGTTGGTTGACCTTGGGGTCTCTCTCATATTTCTCAAACGCTTGCCCGTAAAGGCCAATGTAATTTCTTACATGAGATGGCTCAACGTTATAAAAGATAGGAACAACAATCTGTTCTTGAACCTTTTTGCAATGAAGTATGTGGGTGAGTTCATCCAAGCACCATCTTGAAGAAGCATACTTTTCTGAGAATACCACCACAGATACATAGGAATCCTCGATTGCTTGCTTGAGTGCAGCTGTGATCTCATCTCCTTTGGGAAGTTCGTAGTCTATGTATGTTGTTATTTGTTTTCTGCAGAAAGCTTCATAAAGATGGCTCGTGAAGTTGGCACGAGTGTCTTCACCCCTAAAGCTGATAAAAACATCATATTTCTTGAGGTAAAATTTAGCTGAGGATGAAGAAGCATCAGGGGCCATGTCCTAGTGAGCTGGACGAGAACACTTGTATATTGAAAAAGTTTAGTAGAAAAGCAGATATGGATGGGTAGAAGGAAGATAAGGAGCTTCATATTTATAGCACACACACAGAAGTGGAAGAAACAGCGCATGCAATTCCTTTTGATACATTTTGTAAATTCCATGATGAAGGGAATCAATTCTTTATTGACTAGTGCCACTTTATGATTCTTATCAGGAAGTGAGGTTATAATAGATTGAATAAAATAAATGAAGTCTTAATATAAGATGAATGAAGCAGCTTTTCTATAGCTATCAAACAAATAGACGGTATAATAACAAAATACTCAAACTCCTTTTGTTGTCCCTCGCTCTGTTCTCTAGTTCGTGCAAAGGTAAGGTTGAGCCTCGCCTGCTTCAAACTTTTGGCATATTACAACAGCTCAAAATAAGTTTATTCTCTGTTAGTGCGTATTCCACAAGATCTCTAAGCATTAACAATCAATTTAAGCCTTGAGTGTTCAAATCCAACTTGATTCCACTCATTCAATTTTAAATCTAAACTTTTAAATATTTAAAAGGCAAAAGTCAGCCGCAAGTTTTGAACTTGGTTTGTTATGAAGTTTCAATTAAAAGAAAACGACAGAGATATACTTTATAATAAATAATATGGGAATCTCTTAAGATAGTTCTTTTTACAATTAATTTCTCTCAAAGAACAAGTATGATACACGGTAAACCAAAAAAGTTAAGAGATAACTTCCTCCATTTATTAATATAAGACATATTTAAAGAGTTGATCTTGATCCTGAATATAAGACAAAATTTTCATATTTGTCAATTTGTTTTCTTAATTTATCCCTATATATGCTCCCTTAATAATAAATAAGGAGAAGAAGGAATGATGGAATTAAGAAATGTGACTAGGGTATTCTAGAAAATACATGTTATATTAACTAACTTAACCAATTTCCTGTAATATAATCAAATTAGATTAATACGTCTTATAAGTACCGGAGGAGCAACAATTTACAATTAACATTAAACATGTTTGCTCATGAGGAATTTGTACAAAACACAAGAACCACTCTTACCCATATAGAGGTCCTTGTTTGCGCATAAGCAGATCCTACTTTCCCTTAAGGAGGTCCTGGATCACTTGTGAGGAAATCCAGCGTTGCTGAAAGGCAAGAACTGGCTTGCCTGGTAACGGTCAGCATTGCCTATGAGCAAGTGTTAGATTGATTAACTGTCATACTTAGTAAACTGGAGATAAATTACTTAGAGTTTCTGTGTGTGTGTGTCAGGAACACAACAAATATTTGTCATAAATTGATCAAGATGTTTACTCTCTACATTACTTGATCCATCACGTAAATAATAGCTAATGCCATCATTTGTAAATGTAAGAAAACAAATGAATTTATTACCTGAATGTGTGAGAGTCATCGCCAGCTAAGTTTGCAGCTTCATTGAGAGCATGCTTCCAGATTTGCAACTTGTGCTGGTTGACCTTGAGACAACTCTCAAATTTCTCAAAGGCTTGCTCGTAAAATGCAATGTGATTGCGTACATGAGATGACTTTAACTTTATACAAGACAGGAATAACGATCTGCCCATGAACCTTTTGCAATGAAGTATATGGTTGAGTTCATCCAAGCACTATCATGAAGAAACATAATTTTCAGAGAATACCACCACACATACAAATGCATCCTCGATTGCTCGCAGAAGTGCAAGCGAGACCTCATGTCTCTTGGGGATTTGGCAGTCCAAGTAGGTTCTGATGTGTATTCTGAAAAAAGAAAAAGAAAAAGAAGAAAGCATTGTAGAGATGGCTGGTGAAGTTGCAGCGAGTATCCTTACCCATAAAGTTGATAAAAATGATAAAAACTTTATACTTCTCAGAGAGGGATTGAGCAGAGAAAGAGGATGAAGCAGCATCAAGGAGAGAACTGTATGTGTTGTATTGAGAAGTTTGAAAAACAGAGCTGGAACTGTACAAAGGAGCATTAGAAGCTGCAAAGTAAGTGAAAGACGAATTACATTCACACTCTCTGAGGTCTTCGAAGTTTCCAAAGTGATCAACAATCAAAGTGAAAGAGGGAGCCCACAAAGTTTAACTTCAAGAATTTGATTTGGGAGTCTCTCAGCCACCAAAAAGAATGACTCGGAAGTTAAAAAAAGATGGGTCACACAGTCCCAACTTGTGGCTAAGTAGCTAACCTTATCGCTTTTTCGAATTTGTGGCTTGATAGTGAAAGGATTCGCTTCCCTCTCCCAAACCACGAGTTCGAATTGGCAGTCTCTCTTTCTCACTCACACATAAACCTAACCCTATCGTCTCCCTCTCAAAAGGTATATGGTCCTGTTTTATTATACAGATCACTGGAAAATTTAAAAAAAAAAAAATTAGATCGAAAAATTGTGCTAACGAGATGCTTGTGGGTGCGACCACTCCCATTGTTTCTCGATCTGTTGTTCTTTCTTGTAGATTTTGGTTCCAATCAGGTCCGATAGACTTCAAATTACTCGGCCTCAACAAACACTCTCAGTCTATCAGGAATCCGTCATCCAATTTTGCAAGCATCAGATGGAACAGAAAGGTCAATAGTAACCGATCTACGATGGAAAAATTCACGACACGCGCATTAGCTGAACCATTAAAGAACGCTGATGAGCTCATTGATTCCGTCGAGACTTTTATCTTCGACTGTGACGGTACAAAACACAATGAATTTTGGATTGATGCAATCTTTCTTTCTCTTCACACATTTCTTTTTAACTTAATTTGCAGGAGTTATCTGGAAGGGCGATAAATTAATAGATGGAGTCCCAGAAACTCTTGATATGCTTCGCTCAAAGGTTTGTTCCTGCTTACTGTTTGTGGACAGTTACTTGCATTTTTAAATTGTAAGCGTTTCATATTCTTTGATCATTTGATTTCTCCCTCGTCTTAGTCACTGTTGCGTCAGCTTATGATAGCATCAAAAATTTTGAAATCTGGGAATTTACAACTGTTGATAAACTTCTGTAGGGCAAAAGATTAGTTTTCGTTACTAACAACTCTACCAAGTCAAGGAAACAATACGGGAAGAAGTTTGAGACTCTTGGCCTGAATGTTAGCGAGGCATGTTCACAGTTTTCGCTCTTCATTTTCTTGATTGGCACGAAGATCGATAATTATAACCTTTAATTCCTGAATCGTTTCAGGAGGAAATTTTTGCATCATCTTTTGCAGCTGCTGCATATTTGAAATCCATTGATTTCCCGAAAGATAAAAAGGTTACAAATCATTCGCAATCCTAACTATTCTTTGGGCCGATGTATGTTGGTGAATGCAAAGGACTGATCATTGAGTTTTATTTAGGTTTATGTCATTGGAGAAGATGGCATCTTGAAGGAGCTTGAGCTTGCCGGTTATCAGTACCTTGGTGGGCCAGTATGTTCTCAGTTCTGCTACACAAATACTTTGTTTCTTTTTATGCTCTCAAATTTGGGTGATCACTCGGTTCGGTTCTGCTTTACATGCAAAAAACTTACTTATATTTGTTGTTACTATTGCTATAACTATTGAAAATCAAATCTAACTGATGTGCACAGCATATTACAGTACCGTCTGATGCATGGGTAGAGGAGTTTCCAATGGAGTTTACTTAAGGTTTAAGAATTGGAGATTACTTTACAATCTAATAAAATGTGAGTGCATAAAAAAATTAAGGAAAAACAAGCTAATGCAACATGTAGGTGATGCTTTAACTTCAAAAAAAATGCTTTAATTTCATCTACAATTTAATGGCAATGCCAAATGTCTAAAATCTCATTCCTCAACAGTTAAGGATAGTAAGTGCAAATCTGTTGTAGTCTAGTTATGTGTATTCAGAATATGTTGAGGGATTCACATTTCATTAGGATGTTGATAGTTATGTCATTTGTGATACATAAATTAGATATGGAGTCGTTATACATTATACTCTCTCATCCTTTACTTGTGTTGTTCTTTTAGGAAGTTGGAGCCAAGAAAATAGATCATAGTAAATAAATCAGGTCATATTACAATTAAGGACAATATGTGCAAAACTATTGTAGTCCAAATGCGTGTATTCAGAATATGTTGAGGGATTCACATTTCATTAGGATGTTGATAGTTATGTCAGTTGTGATACATAAATTAAATATGGAGTCGTTATATATACTCTTTTATCCTTTACATGTGTTGTTCCTTTAGGAAGATGGAGCCAAAAAAATAGATCATAGTAAATAAATTAGGTCATATTACAATATGCGAACAATATGTGCAAATCTGTTGTAGTCCAGATGCGTATATTCAGAATATGTTGAAGGATTCATATTTCATTAGGATGTTGATAATTATGTCATTTGTGATACATAAATTAAATATGGAGTCGTTGTACATTATACTCTCTCATCCTTTTCATGTGTTGTTTCTTTAGGAAGATGGAGCCAAAAAGATAGAGTTGAAGCCAGGATTTTTGATGGAGCAAGATAAGGATGTAAGATCCTAAGGTCTTCAAACTTTATTAGCCATCAAAAGTTGTTATTGGTATTTCTGTATGCATTATCTTACCTTGTTTCTAAGTAATGTGCCTTCTTTTTTGTTTTGTCCTCATCTAAGAAGTGTCTTCATTATTAGGTTGGAGCTGTTGTTGTTGGATTTGATCGCTACTTCAACTATCATAAAATCCAGTAAGATATCAAATACTAACACAGGCATATAAGACAAGTTCATTTTTACACTCGAGTTACAGACATAACTACCACTTTCTGATTGAAGAAAAAAGTCGTCATGGTTGGCATTGGTATACTTTTATAATTCCATTCCATAGAAAGGACTCTAGGATAGGCTTTTCCTTATAACAGGGAGGCATTTTTGTTTCTGTACTTTTATGTATGTGCAAGAACCTTTGTCTGTGATTGTGTTAGTTTTTAACAATACATGATGCAAGGCATTAGTGACTGTGTTAGTTTCTTATTTTACTTGTTGCTAGTAGTTAGAAGCAACAATCAATAATCACCTTACAATGTTTGGTTGGAGCTTTTTTGAGAGGAGGGGAGAATGTTTGGTTTGAAAAATTGGAGAAAGTACCTATTTGGTCAAAAATTCAAAATTCTTATTGACCACCAGCATATGAAGCATATATTGGAGCAAAAGCAAGTGGCCCTGGCATTCAAGTGGATTAACAAGTTGACGCTTCAGTTATGAGATTGTGTATAGAGAAGGCAGAGATAATCCTGTTGCAGATGCTCTTTCAAGGAAAGAGCTTTTGAAGATAATTTCAATGCTTGAAATTGTTCCCGAGAGTCACCAAGGATTACTAAAAAGACTTTGGAAGAAGTTGGTGAGCAAAGATGAAGCTTTGTGAAGAGTTTTTGTAGCAGTTTCATTGTGATTCAGTAGGAGGACATTCAGGTTGCTCCCACTTTCAAGATGTTGGCAGCCATTTTTTATTGGAAATGAATGGCCATGGATGTTGGTATGTATCTGTGAAGATGTGTTATTTGTCTAAGGTACAAAAATGAGACAGTAGTTGCACGTGGAATGCTTCAATGATACTGGTGGTAGTGGATAAAGTTGACAAAGGCAGCTCATCTTATTGCTTTGTATGATCCTTTTAAAGTTATTCATGTGGCACAAGCTTCTGTGGATAATGTCATCAAGCTCCGACGCTTTCCTCTGTCAAAAAGTAACAAACAGAGACCCTATCTTATATGGCAAGTTATGGAGGGCCCATTTTAAGGCACAAAAAGTTAAGTTTTTGTATTCCTCGGCCTACAATCCTCATAAGGGACGCCTGAAGTGCTATCTAAGATGTATGAGTGGAATACAACCTAAGGAGTGGAGTAAATAGTTGTTATTTGTATAATCATTCACCGTATCTATTAGGGATAGTGATAATGCAGTGGTAGAGTTTAAGGGATAGAGATGCTATAAGGCAGTTGCTGAAGTATCATTGGGAGAGAACAAAATGCAACAGGTGGCGAATTAAAAAGAACTAACAGAAGCTTTTACAAAGGGGGGATGTGGTTTATCTGAAGTTGCACCCATCCAGAGGAAATACTATCAATTGTAAATCACTGCTAGAGTTAGCAGCCAAGTATTATGGATCTTATAAGGTCTGAAAGGTGCGGAAAGTTTCTTATTAACTGGAGTTGACTGCTGAATCATGTATCTTTGCTTAACGTGTGTGTCTGATTTGCCTCAAAAGTGGAAGATTATGGCTACTTCTTTATGGAACCAGAAGCTATGTCAGGAAGGAAGGTTGTGAGAAAAGAAGATAAACCCCTGATATAGATGCTTATTCAATGGGAGCACTCTAATCCAGATGATACTCCTTTAGAATCACTAGAAGCGACACGTGAGCGGTTCCTTGATTTTAAAACTACTCTTTTTAGATACAAAGAAAAGCCAAAGCTTGAGGTAAAAGAGCTAGGAAATCTTCCCTGATCAAAATGAGGAAGCTACAAAGCTATGAGCAACTTCATTGATACATGTGAAATCATCCATCCCACTGTTAGAGAAAAATGCATGACATTTTTTTTGGCGCCCGGGGGGGGGGGGTGTTTGTAGTTTGGACAAGATATTTGTGATGATGTTTTTCTTATATGAACCTCAGTGGTCATTGTGTTTATCAATAGAGTGTTATATATCGAGCATGTATGCAATAGTGTTATTTAATAGATATTTTTATTTCCTTCATAATGAAAGGTATTTTTCATCATGATGAAAGGTATGGAACGCTTTGCATACGTGAAAATCCAGGATGCCTTTTCATTGCAACAAATCGAGATGCTGTTACTCATCTTACAGATGCTCAAGAATGGGCAGGTTAAACCTTCTTTCCTTCTCTTAGTGTGTTTGCAAATCTTAATTATACAACATTTTGGATTTTCCTTCCAATAAAATCAAGCTAGATTCATGTTGTCCTGACAACGAAATAACTTATTTTGAGGTGGCCAATAGACTACATGATAGAGAAAGTTTCAAAAATTCAATTACATGGAAAATTTGTTATGTTTCATCTTGAAAGTCATCTCGTTTAGCAGTACTTTAAGTTTCAGATTATAGGCATCAATAAAACTTTCTTATCAATAGATATGATATTTTCCCCATAAGCTAATAATCTATGCAATGCTCTTCTTATTGATTTCAGGTGGGGGATCTATGGTTGGTGCTATTAGGGGATCTACTCAACGCGAGCCATTAGTGGTTGGAAAGCCCTCAACCTTCATGATGGATTACTTAGCTAACAAGTAACCTTTTATATTTTATTGAATGAAAGAACTTGACATTCTGCTCAACAAGCCTCCGTTGAATTTGGTGTGATATTTGCAAATGACAGGTTTGGGATTGAGAAGTCACAGATTTGCATGGTTGGGGACAGATTAGACACTGATATATTATTTGGACAAAATGGAGGCTGCAAAACTCTTCTTGTGTTGTCAGGGGTAACCTCATTGGCCATGCTTCAAAATCCCAACAACACCATACAACCTGGCTTCTACACCAACCAAATTTCAGATTTTCTTTCCTTGAAAGCTGCACCTGTATGATTGCTTTATTATGTTTTAATTAGTTACTTCTCTTGATTTCTTGTTATTATTTTAAAATAAGAACATGATAATTATTTTGTGTATTCAAAAATCATTTTTATTTATTTTTATCTCCTTGAAGAAGCCATAATTTAGTACCTTAGTATCTCCTTAGTTAACGACTCCATGTTCTATTCTGAACCAAATGATAATAATAAGTCATTCATTTGAGAAAAAATAGAAGTATCCTAGTAGTTGATGCTAATATTTGGACTCTCATAAATCCTCCAGTTGAGGTGAGGTGGTGTCACCAAACTGCATGCTCGCCTCCAAAAATGTTAAAAAATAGTCTAAAGCTCCTCAATGGTTTGGTACCATGATTCAAATTCATTTTTAATTTTTAATAGCATGGTGATCTGTGAACTTTTGGATTGATCGTGATGGGTATCGAATGAAAATACGCAGAACTTGACAGAATCTGAAGGCCAAGTCTACAATTGACTTGTTTCCATACTTAAGATACTTGTAAAATCATACAAATATGGTACTTAGAATTATCAATAAAACTAACCGATTAGATAAGATAATGTCCTAAAGCATGCTAGTAACTAGCAAATATGCATTACTCTTTTCATATAATTGAAAATGCTCTTTATAACCAGCAAAAGCCATATTTAATTTCCAATTTCTCCTCATGCTTCTCCTTTCCCATATCTGAGACTTCACCTGTAAGAATATGATCCTTAAACAAAGTGAGGGGGTGACAGAAGAAGAAGAAAAACAAAAACAAAAAAAGAAATACTCTCAATTATAATGATAACCAGCTAATCAATCCACTGAAATTATTGAATATTCTGAATCATAAACTGTAGACAAAATGATACGTTCTTGAACATTCTCAGCTATACTAGGTTGGCCATAACTCAAAAAGTTGAAACCATACTATATTTCCCCGCATATTTTATTATCACCAGCTTTACCCTTGTTCATATATAAAACGTGAAGACCAAGTTTTGCTTTGGTAGCATCCAATTGTACTCATCCTTTGTGCTACTGATCGAAGTTGCATAACAAGATTAAGTTAAATGAGGGCAAAAATTTTAGCTCAAACGAATTCTAATTCACTTGGAAAAGACAACTTGTTCATATAAAAGAGGGGTGCAATTTCACATACATTGAAAAGAATATGCATAAAGGTATTCTTTTGAAAAATTTTAGGAAAGAGAGAGAACTTTTAGGGAAACGACAAAACCTTACTAGTAGATACATTTAAGCTGAGCTGCAAGGGGTCCTTTTCTTTCATCTTGCTTATAAATTTGAGTTGCAAGGGGTGACAGATGAAGTTATCACAAGATTTCTTGGATTTAGCATTAGCCCTGGGGAGTGAGTTGAGAGACACCAGAATTGTTGAGTTTCTTTGTGGGAGGGACAAGATCTTCCACACAGATATCTGCAACCCTTTTCCTTTTCCTCTCTATCTCCATTCGTTCAACAAATTTTCTCACATTCAGAGGCATACACTGGCCACACGCCACATCCTTTGATCATTACCTTGCTAGAATCAATACTAGGACCTACAGAATCTATCATAGTGAATTTAAAGCAAAGATTTCTGTTAGCGAACAACTGTTGATTTCCTTTTCTAATTTTATGCATCATCCTTCCATCTTTGTAGGCATTATTCCATATATAAACATGATCATATTTCGTGTCTAAAATATTCACGGTTTGATATGAACAAGCCACCTCAAAATCTTCCAAGTAGCATTTGCATCCCAATCCAACAGTAAAACCAATTTCGGATGTAAAACCAATCACAATGCAATAGAAGAAATCCACCAAGTCTGAAATTTGAGGGAGTTCAACTACAACGGAGCTTTGTGCTGCCTTGAATTTGAACCACTTTGGTACTTTGCTTCCAGAGACTATAATCGAAGAATAGTTATTCATGTGGTTCTTATTTTCTTGCGATTCATGATAAATTACACAAGAGGCCACCTCCATGATATTGTGAAGTGATTGTTCATTCAGTTGCACACAATTCATGAATGAGAAGTATTTCAAGCCACCACTTAATGGTCTCCAAGTTGGCACAATTTCCAACAACTCACAATAATTGACTATTAGGGTTGAAATGGATGGTGGTAGTTCTGGTAAAGAGAAGAGCCTTGTACAATTTTGCAGGATAAGAGATTCCAATCTTAAAAGATGTTTAGTATTATTGGAGAGTCCAATTATGTTACAACAACCGCTCAATTGTACTTGTCTTAAAGACAACATGCCATTAAATAAGACATGTAGCTTCAAATCATCAATGAATTCACAGTTGAAAAGCTTAAGAATCGTCAAACTTGTCAAGCAAGATAATTGGTTTGGAAGGCCCACAAATCTTGAACCCCTAAGATAGAGTTTGTCCAATTTAATTGAACGACCAACAGACGAGTGCAAGATTTCAATTCCTGTTTGATCTAACTTCAACAATCTCAGTTTATCTGATGACAGTGAGAACTCCTTAAGATTATAGCAACAATCCACATCAATATTTTGCAGAGATTTCAAATGGATCTCACTTTGCAGACTCCTCAGTTTATGACACGAAAATAAATCCAACTCAACAATTGAGTGGAGAGACAAAATTGAGGGATGAACATAACACAAACTTCCGCAATAACTAAGTTGTACTACTTTGAGATTTAAACATTTAGAGAGATCTGGTAGCTCCTGTAGCTGTGCAGAACCACTAAGGTCTATCTCTTGTAAGCTCACAAAATCCTATAACAACATATATAACTACTAAGGTTCAAATGATATCATCAATAAGTTCATATGAATGAAAAAAAAATGAAACACAAATAAGTTCATACATACCTGCACACCATTCCAAAGCTTTTGAAGATGGCTATTGGGCATAGAGAGCTTGACAAGTTTTTTAGCACAAAAAGTGGACGGTAGAGATTTATATGGGAATCCATACCACTCTAGATACCTCACTTTATTAGGAAGAAATTTGAGACCTTTGGGAAGGTGCACATGACTTGAGCCAAGGTTAAGGTTGCAACGAGAATGAAATTTGAGAAACCTTATATTTTGCATCTTCTTGAAAACATCAGCTTCCAAATGTATATCTCTGATTTCATAAACGTCCAACTTTATGCCTTCAACTTTTCTTGATCCCTTAAAAAAACAATAGTAAATAAATCATGTCATATTACATTTATATTACTTATAAAGTTATGTATGGAATAAAAAAATGGATTTCTTACCACATTATTATCCAAAACATCATAGATTTCCGTAGAATCCCATAATCGGCTACGTCTTTCAGGTTCATCAATAGATTCTTCACGAATTATTTGTAAACCCATCTCTTGTATTAAATCATGCATTTTTATATCCCAACCCTTATCAACATTTACAAGAGCCCTGTCATGAAGTATTCTTATGCCAATAGCTCCATGGAAGCCAAAGCTATCTAACAAGTTGATTACAAATTTTGTCAACTCTCCCTTCAAAAAGCAAGCAATGTCTAGAAATATTTTCTTCTCTTCATGATTCAATCCGTCATAACTCAATCTTAACACCTTTTGAATATCTTCATGGGGACTCTTCTCAAGTTTTCTTAAAGCACTCTCCCATTCGACTTCACTTCTATCACGAAGATATGATCCTAGAACTTTTAAAGCCAATGGAACTCCTTTTGCATAAACAACCGCCCTTTCTATTAGCCCTTTGTATCCCATTATGGGCCTGTCAGTGTTGAAGGCATTTAAGTTGAAAAGTTTATAGGAGTGATCCAACTCTAATTCCTTAACCTTATATATTTCATCAACTCCTTTGCTTAGCACATGCTTATCCCTTGTAGTGATGAGAATTTTACTTCCTTGACCAAAGCAATGAGGTTCTCCAACCAAATATTCTAATTGATCCATCGTACTGACATCATCAAGAACAACAAAAACTTTCATACGACTAAGTCTAGACCCAAGAAGAGTGGTTGGAGTATCCAAACAGAGATTTTCCTTTAGTACACCAGAGAGAAATTTATGGCGCAATTCGTCAAGTCCATTTTTAGACTTTTCCCTTACATTTTCCAAGAAGCACGAACCTAAGCAAGAACCTTCATAACGGGAAGAATATTTGAAAAATATAGTTTTGGCAATGGTTGATTTGCCGATGCCGCCCATGCCCCATATTCCAATGGTTATGGTTTCAGCACGTCTCAACAATGATTCAATCTCTGCACAATTGTCATCAATACCTACAAGTCCTTTTAATTGAGCGAGTGGATACATGTGATTCAATTTGTGCAATATATCTTTGACAATCTTTTGAATCAATTCAGATTCATCCCTGACATACATGAAAAAAAGGGGAAAACATAATTAAGCAAAATAAAACAAAAGTCGATTTATGAAAGAGAGAAGATAAATGATAAATAAATAGATGATAAATTGAATAGAGTATATATTTATACACACACGTACAAAAGGAAGACAAAAATATTTATCATAAATTGACTAGAATGTCTTAATTATTTGGTCCATCATACAAATCACAGACAAACTCTTCATTTGTGAATAGAAGAAAATTAATGAATTTATTACCTGAATGTGTGAGAGTCATAACCAGCTAAGCTTGCAGCTTTATGAAGAGCTCGCTTCCACATTTGTATCTTATGTTCCGCAAACTTGAGGTCTCCCTCGTATCTCTCAAATGCTTGCCTGTAATTCCCAGTCTGATTGCGTACATGAGATGGCTCAACTTTATAGAAGACAGGAACAACAATCTGTCCTTGAACCCCTTTGCAAAGGACTATATGGGTGAGCTCATCCAAACACCATCTTGAAGAAGCATAATTTTCAGAGAAGACCACCACAGATATATATGAATCCTCGATAGCTTGCAGGAGTGATTGTGAGATGTCATCTCCTTTGGGGAGTTGGTAGTCTATGTAGGTTATGATGTGTTTTCCGCAGAAAGCGTCATAAAGATGGCTAATGAAGTTGGAGCGAGTGTCCTCACCCCTAAAGCTGATGAATACATCATACTTCTTGGGGAGAGATTGAGCAGATGAAGAGGATGAAGCATCAACAAGCGCCATAATTTTGAGATCACTGTGTTGTACTATTGAGAAGTTTGAAAATGAATGAGAGAAGGAGTATCAGAAGCTGCAGATATAAGTGAAAGAAGAAAAAGCCCACGCGGTTATGTATTGAGAGGCTTCGCAATTTCCTCGAATGATGGAATGGATTCTTTTGGTAAAGTCTGAAACTTTATGACTTTAAAGTCAAAAAGTGAGGTTAATGAGTGTAAGTGTCGAGGCCAATGTGTACGGGATGTAATTTCCAGGAAGAAGAGGATTGATACTTGATAGTCAAAAAATCAGGTTATGTTTTCTAATCTAAGACGTTAAACTTGGATTAGGTGTACAAATGTACTTCAAGTTAATTAAATTGAAAATAGAAAAATGATTGAGTCCAGTTATGTTCACACTGCGAGGGCGTCGAAGTTTCCAAATTGATCAGCAGTCAAAAAGAGAGGGGGGAGCCCACACGATTTAACTTTATTATTTCTCACTTGGGAGTCTTTTCTCGTGCACCCAAAAAAAAAAAAGAAAAGAAAGAAAGAAAGAAAGAAAATCGAAGTCAAGTTGGAAGGACAAGAAAAAAAAAAGAAAAGAAAAATTGCTCATAAATTCTATATGTGAAATTACTTTTTTTTCTCTCTATTAATTAAAAAAAGGAAAAGAGAAACGGTAATATATGATTAGGTGCATGTACTTGACAATCAACAAAAATTGTTTTAGTTAACATAAATGAGTTTATTAATGACCTCTCCACTTTATAACTTATCAAAATGGTAAGTTATACATTTATATTTTGACAAATAGGCACATAAATTTTGACAAATGTACATACATATTTTAACAAGTTATTTATTAATAAATGTATGTGTTTATTTTAATAAGTTATATATTAACAAGTGTATATACCTATTTTAATAATTGTACGTGCCTATTTTAATTTAATAAGTTATATATTAGCAAGAGTATATCAGTTTGTTCAATTAAGAAGCTAGGTCGAGATTTCCATTTTCCTCCCGTCTAATTCCCCCATCCTACAACAATAAATCCAAACTATAGAAAGAATTTCTTAGATAATGCATTATCCCGTCATGTATATTAGATAAGCCTTACTTGAAATTTTTGTAATTTTTTAACAATACTCATTTTTTATATATTTTTTCAACACTCATTTTTTATATTACATATGTCATAATATAATTAACAATTTTAATTTTAGTACTGTGTGAACTAATACAATTCAAAATGTATTTTTGGTATTTAATTTTTATTCTTATTAAGCGATAGATAATTAATTTTGTTTATTTTTTTTTGGATATATTTTGTGACTTTACTAAATTTTTTATTAAATTGGATTATGACCCCCCCCCCCAAAATTGCTTAATGATATGATTAAATTTTCTATATGTTCTATCATAACTAGTACTTTAATCTGTAATGTTTTTATTTTATTATTAATATCGTTTTTCCTTATTATTAAAAACTATTAAATTGGATTACATGTTACTTATATTTCAATCATTATATATTTATATAATATTATTTTAATTTAATTATTACGTCACTAACCCAATCAATAAGCTTTTGAACCATAGCCCGTTGATCTTTCTGTCTCGACATCCGATCGAGCTTTCAATACATTGCTATTGTATGGGGATCAAGTCATTCTTCATATTATCAACCGATTATGAATTATATATATTTATATAATATTATTTTAATTTAATTATTACATCAGGACCCAATCAATCTAACTGTTTGAACCATATCCCGTTGATCTTTCCGGCTCGACATCCGGTCGAGCTTTTAAAACATTGCTACTATATGAAGATCAAGTCAATCTTCATATTATCGACTAATAATATATGAATTATATATTTTGATCATTATATATTTTTATAATTTTATTTTAATTTAATTATTACGTCACTAGCCCAATCGATCTGACCGTTGGAGCTTGAGCTTTTAAAACATTGCTACTATATGAAGATCAAGTCAATCTTCATATTATCAACTGATAATATATGAATTATATATTTTAATCATTATATATTTTTATAATATTATTTTAATTTAATTGTTACGTCACTAGCCCAATCGATCTGACCGTTTTAACCATAACCCGTTGATCTTTCCGGCTTAATATCTAGTCAAGCTTTTAAAACATTGCTATTATATATGAGGATCAAGTTAATCTTCATATTATCAACTAATAATATATGAATTATCCATGAAACTAATCAAGTACACAAGAGGTTGACTCGAGTCAAAGTATTGTTTTAGAACTATGAACTGCTTTCCCTCTCAATTGACTCGAGCCTGATTATTTGTCTCGAGTCTAGAGGTTGACTCGAACCATGATTATTTGCCTCAAGTTATGTTTATCCTGTGTTTAAATTATGAAGCCATTGTTCTTGTTAACTCAAGCCTAAGCCAAAACTCGAGCCATGTATTTTGTTGCCTCGAGACAATGTGAAGAAAACGTTCTCCATGCTTTTTAAACGATGAATTGACTCAAGCCAATATTCATTAGACTCGAGTCAATATGTCTTTGTTTTTTAAATCTCATTCACTACATTCTTAAATCACTAAGCATAATTTTAGATTCTCCATTTCATCTATTATTGTTGTTCTTTAATGCATTTAATTAGTTTATTGATGAGTTTCAGATGATTATCATATGGATTAACATTGATTTTGAATAAAGCAATCTGACATGTCAAGAGCATTTAACGCACTTATCTAAACCAACAGACACGCCTCTTTGAATATTCGAAAGATGTCTTGGGAAAGATTACTTCATCCTTATTGCTCTCCGACAGTCATAAAGGGCAGGAACAAAAGAACTAAAAGAATATTTATGACAACGATTACTAAGACCTTTCGTACTTCACCTTCAACAATCTACTGAAGAGTCACAATAGACTTATTTCAAGCTTCAACGGTAATAAATGCCAACAACTATAAATACTTGAAGCATTGAATTTGACAACTACTAAAACACTATGCAATCAGTTAGTCAACTACATTTACTGTTTCATTAACTAAGCTAATATCTTCTATATTTTCATTGTAAGTCAGTGTTCATATTTTTATCTACTATGAGAGAGAGTTAATCACTTATCAAATTTTTTGTTAAGTCTTAAGGTTGTGAAACCTTTAGTGTGAGTGTAGATTTACGGCTAATTAGGGAGAGCAAGTCCTACTGAAAGGATCATCTAAGTACCAAGCTTGTAATTGTATGTTATTGAGTTTAGTGAAAAATCCCAAGTTGCTAGGGAATGGACGTAGGTCGTGAAATTATACCGAACTGGTATAATCTCTTGTGTCTTTTTCTCTATCTATTTATCTCTTCCTAAGGTGTTTGAGCGAAAAAGTTTTTATAATCACCTATTCATCCCCTAGGTAATATTCCACCTTCATTAATCAGCAATCAATCCAAATAAAATAAGAACTAAGAATTAAATAAGGATTCACAGAGTTAAAAATGAAATTTACCGAAGGAATGTAACAAATGACTCAAAATATAGGGTTTAATCTTTCTCCTTTTGTTGCATAAATATTTTTTTAACCACGTTCATATAAAAGTAAATGTGCCCCACTAGTATTTTCTCTCTATTCTCTTTAATGAGACCCGATTCTCTTTAATGAGACCCACTAAGTTTTATATGAATGTGGGAGAAAAAGAAAAATTTTACTGCAAAAGTATAAACATTAAATCCCAAAATATATGCGAACTATGAAAAACTATATTTCTAAAGCAGTCAAATTTAAAATAATAATCGTGTTGCTTAAAATACCATATTCTTGAATCAATACAAAATAATAAGAACCGCAGGAAGAAATTAAAAAGAAATCAAGGATTGTCAAACATACAACAACTACATAGCTTTTATGTCATTAGATGGGGCTAGTGAAGTTGACTATATGGATCAAACGACGCTATTGAGCTTGATCAAAAGCTAAATCTTAAGATAAATTGTTAACATAATGTGTTAGAAATATTTGTTATATATATATATATATATATATATATATATATATAATCTAGTTCTCGTCAAATTTATTTCAAAGCAAGATTTTAAAAAATAATGCATTTTTAAAAGGTCAATAAAAAGGTAGGATACATTCTCAGTTATTTTGATAATCACTGCATTAAGAAGTTATATATAAAGGAACAATGACGTGACACACTTACACTTCTAATGCAAACAATTTGGGGGAGGGTTACAGAAACAAAGAGGAAGAGATAGCGTGAAACAGAAACATATGAAGACCAAAAGGAGAAAACAGGAAACAGGAGGATATATAGATCAGTAGTTGAACCATATCAGATTATATTTCATTATCATCCATCTCCAAAATACACAAGGGGTTGAGATTTCCTTCAATTATTTCATCTACATATACAAGAGCAAGAAGAAAAAAATAAAAATTAATTTAGTAAATAATCAAAAACATTTCAAACCAAATGATAAAAGTGTAATATTTTCCCTTATTTGAGTGAGAAGCGCATATATAGCTTCCAATCACTCTTCAATTTACAAGTTTTCTTTCTTCTTCTTCCTCCACCATTCTCTTCTGCTTAAATCCATTTTCTTCAAACATGGATGATGCAGAAGAGAATGGGTTCTGTGTTACTTTTGATGATTTCTGTGATCTTACCAATAATATTAATAACAATAATAATGGAGGAAGTATCAGAAGAAGCATGATCAGAAAGAGAAGATATGGTGACAGCAATAATTGTAATGATAATGATAATATGAACAATAGCCAAGTAGAATAAAATGAAGATATAATATTTGGTTTGAAACATTTCAAACATTTCGCTATCACATATGATATACATCGATATTTTCACATAATTCAAAGTGTTCCTCCTTACAAATAGCAAAATTAAAATCAATATTCAATTCTCCTCATGCCTCTCTTTTCCCTTATTTGAGAATTCCACCTGTAAAAAGTTGAACCCTAAACAAAGTGACATTAAAAAAAAAGAAAGAAAGAAAAAGTAAGGAGGATACATTCTCAGATATTTGTGATAATCACTGCATTAAGAAGTTATATATGAAGGAACAATGACGTGACTCACTCGCACTTCTTCGAATGCAAACAATTTGGGGGAGGGTTACAGAAACAAAGAGGAAGAGATAGCGTGAAACAGAAACATATGAAGAGACCAACATGGGTTAAGACCAGCGGAAGAGACTCATCAAGTTCGAATTCCATTTCAGAGAAATGCCTACATTCAGTGCTTACCAGTGCTTTAAATAGGATTGAGGTGAAAAAGGAAACATATAAAGACTAAAAGGAAGGGATATGAAGAATTTGAGGGGATAAGAGGAAAACAGAAAACGAGGGATAGAAAGTAGCTGAACGATATCAAACTATATTTCATTATCACCCAACTCCAAAATACACAAGGACGACACACACTAAAAGAGAGAGGTTGAGATTTCCTTCAATTCTTTCATCCACACAACACATTCATATATAGTCGCTATGATACCAAGAGAGAATAAGAAAATTGTGGAACAATGCATAGGAACAAGAAGGAATAATTAAAATGAATTTAGTAAATAATAAAAAAAAAGTCTTAAACCTAATTTTGAAATTGTAATTTTCAATCAAACAAAAAATTAAAAAAGAACAGTAATTTTGAATCAAACAAATAATAAAATGAGGAATATTAAATTAAATGTATAAAAAAACCAAGGAATATTAAATTAAACAATTTCCCTTTCATATGAAATATGAAAAAATAGTATGATGACGGATTTCAAAATTAGACATCTTTGAATAAATCTGATCGAATAATCAAAGAATAAAATAGGAACAAGAAGAAAAAAAATAAAAATGGATATAAATAAATAATAAAAAACATTTCAAACCAAACTATAAAAGTGTAATTTCCAATCAAACAAATAATTAAAAAGGAAAAAAAATAGAAACATTAAATTTTAAATTTAGTCAACAACCAAACAATGGGTTGTATACATAACACATTCAAAATATTTGTGAGCTATAAATTAAAAAAGAAATCAAGGATTTTCAACCGTGATAAAAAATTTTAATATCAAAAATCAAAAAGTTTAGATCGAAATCAAATTTATTTTCAAATTACGGGTCTTTAAAATCTTATATTACCAAGTTAAAATTCAAATTTACTGAATAAATTTAATATGCAACTCATAATTTATGTCTGATATCAAAAAAGTTATTTCCAAACCATTCAAATTAAAAAAAAAATAGATAGTGAATTTTAAAATTTCAGGTTATTAAATCAGTAGAATAAAATAAGAATAAACTGTAAATCAGTAATTTTGAATAAAACAAACAAGAAAAAAGAGCATGAAGAAATAATTATATTCATAATATTTGTTTAGATTGTGAACATAATATATTCAAAATATTTGTGACTTGTGAGCAACAACAAAAATTTATTTACAAACCAATCAAATTTAAAATAAAAATAGTGTAATTTAAAATTTCAGATTCTAAATAAGTAAATAAAGAACCAGAAGAACTACATGAAGAAAGTAAAAACAAAATCCCCAAGATAGAGTTGATTTAGTGGTGTAAGACCTCATTCGATCCCTTTTGGTCTTGAACACACTTGTGTAGGAAGGAGCAGTCATAAACCCCGAATTGGATACTGAATGATTATATAAAAAAGGTAAAAAGAGCTAAAAAGAGTTGACACAGATGGTAAGGGATTCAGAATTAGTCCCTTGGGACGTGAGTTCGATCCCCTCTACCGTTGCTGGGACTCCTTTGGTAGGTGATCTCATAAGTCCTCAGTAAGTACCCATAGAGCCCGGGGCCGTGCCCGGGCCTTGGTGGGGGACTGGTGTCAAACCCCTCCAAAACTTTTTAGTAACAATATATATATATATATATATATATATATATATATATATATAAGGTAAAAAAATCTGTTTTTAAAAAAATCAATTTTATTCCAAAACTATATTCAAATTCGAAATATGATACTAGATATATCTTCAAATTGCCAAATTTTTTAATTATTAGTTCCCTATGTGTTTTAATTAGAGTCGAAAAATCGGGCTAGTTCGATAGTTTAGGCCCTGGCCCTTCAAGGGCCGGGCCTAAAAATTTAAAGAAATAAACGAAATGGGCCGGCTCTGGGGGCCACAGGCAGCCCATTAGGCCTTACATAATTTTTTTTTTTTTTAATTGAAGTTGAAGTTGGGTTTGAGCGCTTCCAATACATGATATTTTTACTCAAAATAGAGTTTACTGTGATTAGTGAAGCATAATCAAATATCTTCGTCAAATTTATTTCAAAGCCATATTTTAAAAAATAATACATTTTAAAAAGGTCAATAAAATTAATTTCCAAATCAATAAAATTTAAAATAATAACCGTGTATTTTAAAATTTCAAAGTCAATGCGTTAACATAATACATTTGAAATGTGTTGATATCAAAATTTTGTTCAAAATCAAATGAAATTTATTTCAAAACCAGACTTAAAATAGTAAGATAAAAGATAGATGTTCAAATTGCCGAATTTTTAATCATCAATCAACCGAAATAAAAAAAGAACGACTAAGAATTAAATAAGGGATACTTAAGATAGAGTTCAAATTTACTGAATTAATTTAACAAATAACTAAAATATATGTAAGCTATAAGAAAATTTATTTCCAAACATGTGAAATTTAAAACAATAACATGTTGTATTTTAAAATTTGAGATTATTCAATCAATATAATAAAATAAGAATAAACATCAAAACATTAATTTTGAATCAAACAAATAATAAGACAATCAATATCAAATTCAAAAAATTCAATTCAAATAAAAAAAAATAGTAACCAGATAATAAAACAGGAGAATTAAGAAATAATAAAAATTAAACTAGTAAATAAACAAAAATAATTATAAGAAAAGAACAAAGAGAAATATTAAACTCATAATACTTGAATATTTGTGACCTATTAAAACCAGTCAAAATTTAAAATAATAATCATAAAATTTACTATTCTTGAATCAATAAAAAATAAGAAGCACGGGAAGAAATCAAGGATTGTCAATGATTATATCTCAAATATTTGTCAATATAAAAACTTTAAAAAAAAAGTTCAAAACATGATTTAAAATATTAAATTAATATATTTTCAAATGGCGGATTTTTAAATTTCATATTATTAGTTTATAATTGAAATTTACTGGGTAAATTTAATAAGTAACTCAGAATATATTAAAGCTGTGAAAAACAAATTTCCAAACAAATCAAATTTAAAATAATAACCATTCTGTTTAAATCGAATAATCAAACTATAAACACAGGAACAAGAAGAAATAATTAAAATTAATTTAGTATACAATCAGAACTTGAAACCGAACTTTAAGATTGTAATTTTCAACTAACCAAATTATTAAATTCACCAAGAGGTCGCTACTTCCATTACCGGTAGAGGAGGAGTAAACAAACAATTTGAAACCGAACTTTAAGATTGTAATTTTCAACTAAACAAATTATTAAATTCAAAATATTTGTCAGGAATGTAAAACCTAACATATTCAAAATAGTAGGCATTAGAGATCTATTGTTTTTACTAAACTTCAAAACGGTAAATTCGAATCAAACAAATAATGAACATGGAATATTAAATTCAAAAAATTCAATTTGAAATCACACAATCAAACAGATGGTAAAACAAGAAGGAATATTTGTTGTTTACTTGAACCTGATAAATTCCATGCCACAGGTTCACACCAAGCAGAGAAATAAACTGATTCTCTTTATTGATTGAAATGAGAAAAATACAACAACCGTTCACAACACACCTGTACAGCTATATATATATATATATATATATATATATATATATATATATATATATATATATATAAGACTAAAAATACCTATTAACTAACTGTCCACGTAAGCTCAGTCATACCACAACAGAAATAACAGAAAATACAAATATTATATGTTCTAACACTCCCCCTCAAGTTTGGAGTGCAAATATGTTGACAGACCCTAACTTGCCCAATAGTTTACCCTGCACATCTCCAGACACTGATTTTGTTAATAAATCAGCCTCTTGCTCATGTAACTGCACATGCTTCAGGTCTATCACTCTCTCTAGCCATTTGTCACGAACAAAGTGACAATCCACTTCAATGTGTTTGGTCCGCTCATGGAACACTGGATTTGCAGTGATATGTATGGCTGCAATGCTATCACAGTAAATAGGTACTGGTCTGGTTTGTGAAATCCTCAGGTCCCGAAGTAAGCTTCGTGCCCACACTATCTTGGATGTAGCCATACTCAGAGCTCTATACTCAGCTTAAGCAGACAATTTAGATACAGTGGTTTGCTTCTTCTTTTTTTTCCACATCAGAAGAGAACCTGCAAACTTCAATAGGTATCCAGAAACAGATCTTCTTGTAATTCCACATGAAGCCCAATCTGCATCACAAAAACACTCCAAATCAGGACTTCCATCAGAACTTAACCTAATACCTAGCCCAGCTGTCCCCTTTAAATATCTAAGCACATTTTTGGCTGCTGCCATATGTGCCTTTGTTGGTTTCTGCATGAACTGACTTAAAGTCTGCATACAAAAGCAAATATTAGGCCGGGTCATGGTTAAATAAAACCAAACGACGATAGCGTTCCGGATTAGTACACAAAAACTGAACACTATCCTTCCCTTCTTGAAATGGCATTAACTTTAAGTTTTGTGCCATTGGGATAGTTAGTGGTTTGCATCCACTCATTCCTGTTTCAGATAATAAATCCAAGACAAATTTTCATTGAGATAATACTATACCCGTTTCAGATTTAGATACTTCTATGCCAAGAAAATATTTCATATATCCTAAGTCCTTTATCTTAAAGTTATCATGTAACAGATCTTTAGCATAGCTAATACCTTCCTCAGAACTACTGGTAATAAGCAAATCATCAACATACAGTAAAACATACACAATATCATCTTTCCATTCCATAACAAACAATGAATAATTACTTTTACTTTGTATAAAACCACCCTTAACAAGGGCTTGGGATAACTTTTGGTTCCATTGCTAGGAGGCTTGCTTAAGTCCATAAAGGGACTTCTTCAGTTTACAAACTACATGCTCCCCCTTACCTTCGAACCCTTGAGGCAATCTCATATAAACCTCCTCTTGGAGGTCACCCTGCAAGAAAGCATTATGTACATCCATATGATAAACACTCCATGAATGCATTGCTGCCAATTTCAATACAATCCTAACCGTAAGCATTTTCACAACAGGTGAGAAGGTTTCATGATAATCTATTCCTTCCCTTTAACTATACCCTTTTGCCACCAATCTAGCCTTATACTTATCAATATTACCATTAAAATCATATTTAACCTTATATACCCACTTACACCCAATTGGTCTTTTTCCTTTGGGCAGTCAGACAAGCTCTCATGTTTGGTTGTCTTCCAAGGCTTGCATTTCAGCCCTCATAGCCTTTACCCATTCAGGATTGTCTACAGCTTGCTTGCAGGTCTCAGGCTCCGGCACTGTATCAGTGGAAGTCAAAAAGGCTAAATGATTAGCAAAAATAGAATCATAGGACATATACTGACTCATAGGATATGCACATTTTGTTACATGTGCTGAATCTGAAAGCATAATTGAGCACACATAATCACTAAACCATATAGGTGGTTTCCTATCTCTTGTAGGTCGGAAATTATCTAAGGTATCAGGACAATCAGGTGTCTGATTAGACTCATGTTGACCTCATACTTGACTGTCCTGCCCCTTTAATTCAGTATACTTATCCTGATTTATGTTAGGTTGTGTGGGGGAGTTTTCTGGCTCAAACCAGAACATTTCCTTCAAGGTCTGATCAATTCCTTGCTGCTGATATGAAAAATTGCTTATGAATGGAAAAACTTGTTCTGAAAAACTGACATGATGACTAACAAATAATGAGTCAGATTTCAAGTTTAATAATAAATATCCATTTTGATTTTCAGGATAACCTAAAAACATACAAGGTATAGCACGTGGTTGTAACTTATCATGAACCTTTAGGTCTGTGGCATAAGCAAGAGAACCAAATATTTTCATATGATACAAATCTGGTTTCCTTGCATAAACCCTTTCAAATGGAGTTTGATAATCAAGAATCTTAAAAGGTAACTGATTTATTAAGTATGTTGCTGCTCTGACACACTCCCAATACTTAGTTGGAACATTGGATTGTAACATTAGACTCCTAGTAACTCACATGATAGTTCTATGCTTGCGCTCTACAACCCCATTTTGCTGAGGAGTATAAGGACATGTGGTTTCATGTACTACACCCCTTGTTTGAACAAATGTTTTAAATGTGTTGCTCAAAAATTCACTTCCATTATCACTCCTAATTCTTCTAACTTTGTTATTAAATTGAGTCATGGCATACACAACAAAATTACGAATGTAAGTAAATGATTCAGATTTGTGTCTCATCAAGAACACCCATGTTGCCCTTGAGTAATCATCTACTATATTAAGGAAATAGGTGTATCCTTGATGAGTAGCAGTTCTATATGGTCCCGATATATATCCAAATGCAACAACTCAAAACAATAAGTAGTTTTAATGCAAGAAGAAAAGGGAAATTTAGTTTGCTTAGATTGAACACATATATCACATCTATGATTTGTCAAATCATCCTCGTTGATTGCAAAACTCAAGTGTCTCAATACAGAGAAGGGGGCATGCCCTAACCTCTTTTGCCACAAATTTACATCATCACATTTCAACGAATTATCATGTTTCTGTGTATTGTGAGTGTGTGCAGCATTTATTACATGTGAATATTTGGGAACTCTAAGAATGTACAATCCATCTACCATACTACCGGCCAGCCTCGTCTTTCCATGTCGAAGGTCCTGTACAGTGCAGTGATCAGGAAAGAAACAAGCCATGCACTCTAGTTCCTTAGTAATTTTAGAAACAACTATAAGGTTAAATTTTAAATGTGAGGAATACAATACTCCATTTAATGTGATGTATGGTGCAATGGTGACTGATCCTATATGTGTAACAGGTATACGTTGTCCATCAGGAATTTTAATAGATTTAATTGGTCCATTATATCTAGTATAGTTATCTAACAGAGACACATCACTCACTAAATGTGTGGTAACCCCTGAATCTAAAATCCAGTATGAATAAGCACAATTTCCAGAATGAGATATAGCCAAACCTGTACCACTCAATGCATGCACATTAGACTCAGCATCCTTCTGCAGCATTACAAGAAGCCTTTCGTATTACTCCTTGGAGAAGGAAGGTCCCACTGTGCTGGTGGTGTTGATTTGCATATCTGCACCACTAGTGAACTCAATCCCCAGTTGACCTAATTCCTTTGACTGCTTCGGTTTGGCCCCTTTGAAATTGGGTGGATAGCCCACTAATTGAAAACACTGCTCACGGAGATGTCCCTTCTTGTGGCAGTATGTGCATTCGATGGATGAGTCTCCACGGCCTTTGCCTCTGCCATAACCGCGACCTTTGGAAGCCATTTCAATCCCTTTAATTGGATGCCCACGATCAGACAATGAACGCTGAGTCTCAACTTAGATGATCATGGCATACGTTTCATTCACACAAGGGAGTGGATTCATAAGAAGGATTTGGCCTCGAGCCTGATTATAGGTCTCATTCAATCCCATCAAAAATTGCATGAGCTTCTGTTCTTGTGCCAAATCAATATAGGCTTTCGATGCATTACAGGTACAAGAAGGGAGAGTAGTCAAGGCAACTTGCTCTTCCCAAAGAGCTTTCAACTTCGAGAAATATAAAGAGACAGAAGAAGAACCTTGATGGTGTAGACCAATTTCACGATGGAGACCAAAAACTCGAGCCCCATTCCTCTTATTGAATCTCTCCTTCAGATCAGTCCACACTTGATCAGCGGTCTGGAAATATATGACTCCATTGGCAAGCTCTTTAGAGATGGAGTTGAGAAGCCAAGATAAAACAACCGCATTGCACTGTTCCCATTGGGGCTGCAACTCAGAATCTTGATCTTCCTTTCTGCAAGTGTTGTCGACAAAGCCTAGCCTATTTTTGCCGAGAAGAGCGATTCTCATTCCTCGACTCCACATTGCCTAATTTTCAGAGCCCGTAAGCGTGTGTTGAATGATGGAAACTCCTTGAGTATCGGATGGGTGTAGGTGTAATGGATGGGAAAATGGAATGGATCCAGGGGTAGTTTTCGCGGAAGCGTCTTTCTCAGCCATGGTGGAAAATAGGCTGTAAATGCGTGGCAAGATCACTTATCTGTGACTCTCGAGATCGGAACGAGAAGGAAAATTCCATATTGTAGTGGAGTGTCCTTCTACTACCCTGATATTCATGTCTCAGGTCAAGCGGTGTTCCAGTTCTTTGAATGAATCTTGGAAAATCACCGTATCGGGTTCTTTGCTCCGCGGATCAGATCTCTGTGCGTCTTTTGAAGGGAGTAGCCACAGTCTTGGCCCAGTTCTTGTCAAATGGGTCGTAAGTCAAGAAAAGGTAAATGAATCCAGGGAGTATTTTGCTGCCTCTGATACCATGTTGTTTACTTGAACCTTGATCTGGTGTAGATCACAAGTTGGGTTGGACTTGGCCTGGGGTGAAATCCTGGGGTCCTACGTACCACAGTGTGGATCAAAGTCCACGTAGTTCGAGAGTATACGGCAGGCTAATGATAGCCAGAGGGGGTGGTGTGTGTGCTCTGTGTGAATAGAAAAGCTAGGGTTTCAGAAGTGTGTACCTTGTAAGGGGTTTACCCTATTTATAAGCGTACCTGGGCCCTATCTTAATCAGTTAGATTTGTCCTTTATTTTAGGGATATTAAGATATGCTTTTTTGAATAATCTCCTCCTTTCATAGGCAGTTACCATCATGATAGATATTCTTGATAAAACCACTCCTATTTTCAAGGAAGCGGTTATGAGCATAACTGAAGCCATTTTGACTGGGCTCTTTGGTTATTGGGCTGGGCCCATTTATGAGATATCCGTAACAGTTGCCCCCCAGCCCGGTTGTTCAGGCCTCCGAGCAGCCGGGATGTATTCGTCAGGTTACGTCCTGTGTTCTAGTTCATTTCGCCATCCTAAAGTTTTTGATTTCTAGTTCTTTCTTTTTCCGAGGTCGGACATTTTTGGTCCCCGGGCTACCCCATCTGTCATTAATTTGCATTCCGGTTTATTTGGGTGGGACGCGGGTGCCCCCTAGCCCTGTTAACGTGGGTCGCATTCGTTTGCTATCCCGAGAGAACATTAATGTTCTATAATTTTGATTCTAGGCCGAACTCCTCCCATGCCTTCTCGAACTTTCCTTCTTTATTGGTGTCGGATAGTATTAATATTTCTACCTGGTCTTACTCCCCGTTTACAGGTACTTTGTCCAGTTTTTCGTGGATCGGGACTTGTTGCCCCCAAGTTTGAGATTGCATGGGGAGTTAGGTCAGACGACCGGGGTGTATTCATGTGGTCGGCCACGTGAGCATTTCAAGCCGGGATCATTGTCCGCCTCATGTGTTGATTCAACGTTCGTCTTATCTCGAGGCCACGAGTGTCATCATTGCCTCCTGCTGATTTGATGTTTACTAGCCGGCCTCTGAGTGGAGCAACTGCCCCACTATCTTGGTTTTCGTGTTTGCTTAACATCAGCATTAAATGCGCACGCCTTTTAACGTCCACGTCACTATTCGTGTATGGGCCCTTTGGGTTCTGGCTTCTGCTTTGTTCTTGAACTTCTCTGAACTTCTGGTCTATTCAATCCTTTTTCCCTGTCTCTGGGTTCCGGTTTCCTATTTAAATTCTATCTTCTCGGGATGAGCCATCAAGGTTCTCCTCCGCCTTTGAATCCAAATGCTTTTTCCCCGGAAGAGGCCAAGCTTATTCAGCGCATGCCTCCCCGGACAGCTTGGTGGCTGTACGGGAAACCTCTGACCGAAGAACAAAAGAGGGAAAACGTTCTCCGTAGTTATGGCGGAGAAGGTGGTAGTCAACCAGGACGGTCTGGTCGGGTTAGGGGAAGGGCTCGAGGTCGGTCTGAGTCTGTAGAGCCCGAAAGTCTAGGCCGGGGGAGTGCTGGCACTAGGGTTTTTTCTTTAGAGCCGCCCTTGGGAAAGAGTAGGAGGGAAAATCCTCCTCTACCCGTTTCTTCCTTTCCTCAACGAGCGGAGCCCCTCATCTCCCTTGCCCGGCCTATCGGCCTGTGCGAGAAATGTTCCTGGCTGATATCTGAAGCCACGATGGTTGGCCTGTCATGGGAAGCTGAGGAAATAGCTTCACGATGACGGCATATCCAACCGCGGGTTGTTGAAGCCGTTTCTACCCGTCTCGCTTTACTACCTTCAGGTATCATCTTCCTCATTTCTAATTTATTTTTGTTTTGCCTTTTCTAGGTAGTATGTCAACTTCTCCCCGTCCTATCGAGGATTCCGGATCCGTGGAGTCAGCGGCCGCCTGTATTCCACGTCATCTTGCTGAAAAGTATGACTGGGTTGCGACCAGGGTGCTATCCAGGCTCTCGAAAGCCACGACCAATCAGATCGCCGAGCTTCCATTAGGGGACCGGAATCATTGTTCTTTATCTCTTCCCGGCCCTTCTGAACCGGTGTGCATTACCCGGGAAGGGAATGAGCGTTCTTTTTTCTTCTTCTACCTAGATTTCGTTAAGAAACTCGGCCTTCATTTTTCGTTTACCATGTTTCAAGTAGATCTTTTAAACATTCTTCAGCTGGCCCCTACTCAGCTTCACCCTAACTCCTGGGTTTCATTATTGCGTTCGAGCGGCTTTGCCGATTTTTAAGTCGTACCCCCACCACCGGAACATTTTTTTATTTTTTTAATATCCAAAGGGCTCGTCAACCCCGGGGAGCCCGAAGAAAAGAGGGGTTGGGTTTCTTTCCGGGGGAAACCGGACAAGAAGCTTTTCCATGTGGCAACTGACACCTGGAAAGGCTTCAAGGTTTCTTTTTTCAAAGTTAGTGCCGAACCCGGTCATAAACCGTGGTTTCTTCAGGGTGTCGATTCCAGCTTGGTGGAGCTGCTGTTTCCTCTGTATTGGTCTAAAACTCACTATGACCAAGACCAGAACATTTTTGCATCCTCCGATGATAGCTTAGAGCCAGCCGAGGTTGAGACTGTGATAGCTCTGGTCAACTATGTGGTCGAGAGGGATGTCATTGATTCCCGGATTTTTATTCGACAGTCGGTGGAGGAATTGTACCCACCGAGTATGATTTCTGTTGGTAGTTTATTGTTCTTTGGATTTTTTTATGCCTCGTCCTTTCTGATGTTCGTTATGTTTTTTGTAATGCCTAAAATGGGGAAGGCTTCTTTTCAAGAACTGGCCGAGAAGCTCCGAGCTAAGGCCAAAAAGAAAGGGGAGTCCTCTTCCCAAAAGAAGGCTGTGGTTGCTCCTTCACCTGCAAAAACTACTTCTGAGAAGAGGGCTGCGCCCTCTCCGGCCAATACGGAGCTCATTCCGCGTAAGCGATCGAAGTCGGTGGCAACGTCATCGATATCGGTCGAAGAAGAGAGTCCGGCCTTTGTCCCGGACGCCGGTGCTGCCACAAGCGTCCCTCCTCCTTCACTTCCTGGCAAGTCTCGCCTTCACTCGCGGGGTGAGGTATGGACTGATGGGGTCTCGGAGGAGCTTAAATACGCGGTGAAGCCCCCCAGCAAGTATTTCAGTGGTGAGGCCTTTGCCGACTCCGAAGCTCGGTTCTTTATTTTATGACTTGGCCAAAGTCAAGATATATTGCGCAGAATCTGCTGGATATTCAACCGACGTTTTAACAAACGGGCCACGTTTATTAATGGTCGGGCATTCTAAACAACAGATGATTTTCAAAAATCATCTAAGTACTTTATCTTATAAAGTACCTTACCAAGATGGTAGCCAACTGCCACATGTTCGGGCCCTAATATCCTTTTTGAATAGAAGCCTAAACATTTCGACCTGATCAGGATCTTTTATGGCAATCTCACACCACCCCAGGGGACAATTCCGATGCATCGTAACGTTTATAAGATTTGTTGACAAATCTTATCATGACCGGGATCGCGAAACCCAAGTCTTTGTTTAATTATCTTGCCTTTGTCACGGCCTATCTTTGCATTGATTTCACAAGTAATAACTTGGTTGGCCCATGAATTGAACCACCTTTTTTATTGATTGAAATAATCGGGATTACAAAGAATTTAAAGTAAACGGAAAATACTGCCAAAAGCAAAACAATGCTTAGTAAAAAACGGTTCTCGGTCACCACCGACATTCGTTAAAACTGAAAAGCGGTTCTCAGTCACCACTGACATCCGTTGTGCGCTTATTCCGAGTGTATCCCAGTCTTTAGCTGTAGTAAGTCCTTAGTTTGTCCGCGTTCCATGTTCGTTTAATGGGCGTGCCATCTAATGCCTCAAGGACATAGGTCCCAGGCCCTATTTTGTCTGAAATACGGTAAGGACCCTCCCAGTTTGCTGCAAGTTTTCCGTCCCGGGCATTCTTATTTCCGATATCCGCTTTGCATAATACCAAGTCACCTTTATCGAATGCTCGTGGTCTAACTTTGCAGTTATACTTAGCCGCCACCAGCTGCTTCGTTGCCAGATCTCGGCAGTGTGCCGTCGTTCTGACTTCATCGATGAGGTCTAGCTCGACTGCAAACTGTTTGCTGTTAGCGTGTTCTCCCTCCTCCATGACTTTGGCTTTCCTCCATGATGTTTGCCCAATTTCAACCGGGATTATGGCCTCGCATCCATATGTCATTCGGAAGGGTGTTTCCTGGGTCGAGGTTTGGACACTAGTTCGGTATCCCCAGAGTGCCGGGTATAGTTCCTCGACCCAGTTACTTTTTGCATTGGTCATCCTTTTTTTGAGCCCGTCAATAATGATTTTGTTGGCTGTCTCGGTTTGCCAATTAGATTGCGGATGCTCTACCGAGGCGAAATGGTGCTTGATTTCGAGCTCGGACATCAACCTCTGGAAGCCTTGGTCAACGAATTGAGTACCGTTGTCAGTTATGATCTCGGCAGGAATCTCGAACCTTACAACAATATTTCTTTCGAAGAATTTTTGTATTCGAGCGGCCGAGATGGTTGACAGTGGTTCGGCCTCGATCCACTTAGTGAAATAATCCACCGCCACCACAAGCCATTTCAGTTGCCATGCGGCCGGTTTGAACGGTCCAAGGAGGTTCATACCCCATTTAAAGAATGGCCACGGAGCCGTGATGGTCTTCAACTCGGTCGAAGGTGGCCAGAGGATCCGAGCATGTTTTTGGCAGCTTTCGCATGTCCGTACATGCTCTCTGGAATCCGTGACCATTGTCGGCCAGTAATATCCAGCCCTTAGGGCTTTCCGGGCTAACGCCTTTGCCCCCATGTGTTGTCCGTTTATTCCTTCGTGTATCTCTGATAGCACATACTCGGCCTCTGGCTGGTTTAAACATCTCATCATTGGGGATTGGAGGCCTTTTCGGTACAGTTGGTCATCGACCACCGTGTACATTAACGCGGTTCGTGCTACCTGCCTTGCTTCCCCGGGATCGTCTGGGCTAACTCCCTTTTCCAAGTAATTTAAGATAGGCTTTCACCAGTCTTCTGCTGCTGCGATGACCATGATACACGTGGGCTCCTTCAGACTTTGTTGTATTACAATCCGATTATTTCCCGGGTTCCTTGTGCTTGCTAATTTGGAGAGGATATCTGCCCTCACATTTTCTCCCCTGGGGATGTGGGTGACTACGACCTCATCGAAGTCAGCCATTGCCTCTCTGACTTTCCCCAGATACTTGATTAGCAAGGGTCCCTTAGCCGTGTATGAACCGTTGATTTGGGCCGCGACTAGTTGAGAGTCGGCAGAGAGATGAACCTGCCTGGCCCCATTATCTTTTGCCTGTGATAGCCCGGCCAATACAGCCTCATACTCGGCCTGATTATTGGACGTTCTAAAGTGCAATTGCAGGGAGTGTTCCATGACGACTCCTTCCGGGCTTTCGATTATGATTCCGGCTCCACTTCCTTTGGCGTTTGACGAGCCGTCTACAAATACTTTCCAAATGTTAAGGTTGGCTTTCGGGACTACCTCTGTTGGTACCAGTTTTGCAATGAAGTCAGCTAAAGCCTGGGATTTAATAGCATGCCGAGCTTCATATACTATGTCGAATTCGGACAGTTCGATAGCCCAACTGGTCATTCTTCCTGCCAAGTCAGGCTTATGGAGTATTTGGCGTATCGGCTGACTGGTTCGCACAATTATTTTATGCCCCTGGAAGTAGGGACGTAATCTCCTAGCGGCAGTGAGGAGCGCAAAGGCCACCTTTTCCAGCCTTTGATATCTTAGCCCAGAACTTTGCAAAGCTCGGCTTGTAAAGTAAATCGGTTTATGTTCTGTCGATTCTTCTCTCACCAGGGCGGCGCTTACTGCTTCTGGGGCCATGGATAGATATAATATCAAATCTTCCCCGGGCTCGGGTTTCGACAACACAAGTGGTGACAACAGGCATTTTTTGATCTTGTCAAACGCGGCTTCACACTCTGAGTTTCATTCTCCATGTTGTGCTTCCTTCTTCAATAACTTGAACAAAGGAAGAGCATTTTCTGCCGATTTCGGTAAGAACCTTGTCAGCGCGGCCAGTCTGCCAGTCAACTGTTGTACCTCTTTTTTGTTTTTTGGGGCTGCCATATTGAGGACGGCCTGACATTTATCCGGATTGGCCTCAATGCCCCTATTTGTCAACAGGAATCCGAGAAACTTACCCGCTGGTACTCCGAATGCACATTTAGCTGGGTTAAGTCGGATTCTTTGATCCCAGAGCTTATCAAATGTTTCTTGCAAATCCTGGATGTGGTCGGATCGCTTAACTGACTTAACGATCATATTGTCGATGTAAACTTCGACGTTCCTACCGAGCTGTGCCTCAAACACTTGATTCATCATCTTCTGGTAAGTAGCTCCTGCGTTCTTCAGCCCGAAAGGCATGACATTATAGCAATAATTAGCTTTTTCCGTGATAAAAGCTTTTTTTTCCTGGTCTTCGGGATGCATAGCTATTTGGTTATAGCCGGAATACACATCCATGAATGAGAACAGCTGGAATCCCGAGGAATTGTCCACCAGTTGGTCAATATTTGGCATGGGGTAAGCATCCTTGGGGCATGCTTTGTTGAGATCGGTGTAGTCGGTGCACACCCTCCATTTGCCATTGGGTTTCTTGACCATTACCACATTAGATAACCATGTGGTATACTGGATTTCCCTGATGAATCCCGCATCCAGCAGTTCTCTTACATGCTCGGCTAGGGCTTTCTGTCGGTCTGATGCAATCTTTCTTTTCTTCTGCGAGACCGGCGTATATCGTGGATTGATGGTCAATTTGTGACAACAGAACGCCGGGTCGACGCTTGGTAACTCCGAAGGTTTCCATGCGAACACGTCCTTGTTCATCCATAACAGTTTTTTGAGCTCGATTTTTTCTTGCTCGGCAAGCGAACTCCCAATCTTCGTTATTTGTCCGGACTCCTCTCCTAGTTAGTAGTCTGTGAGCTCTCCATCAGGCTCTGTTTTCATCAACTTTGCTTCTTCTCTTACATCCAGCTCTACCACGTTGACCGAACTCGGCGCAATTGGCGCTGAATTTTGAATTCCTTTCTGCTGCGAGATGGATGTTCCAGGTTCATTGTTTTTAACCGTCGAGAAGTAGCATTGCCAGGATTCCTTCTGATCACCTTTGATGGTGACGACTTTATTCTTCCGACTTACCATTTTCAGCTTCTGATGCTTAGTTGATATGAGCATGTCCCAACTATGAATAGTTGGTCTGCCTAAGATTATATTGTAGGACGAAGGGAAATCCGCTACAATAAACTTGACTCGCTCAATCTTAAAGGCTTCTTTAGAGCCCAAGGTCATTTTTAGCTCTATACACCCTTTGGGACTTGTATCCTCTCTGTTGAACCCGATTAAGGTTGTCCTGCACGGCTTTAGATTTTCTGGGTCGAGGTCCATGCGCTTAAAGGCGTCCCACAGGATGATATCCACTGCACTGCCAGGATCGATGAATATCTTCTTTACGCGGCATTTTCCCAGGAGGCCGGTTATGACCAGTCCGTCTTGATGACCCGGGATTACGTCCCTCAGATCTTCCTGAGTAAAGAACAACTTAGGAGGCTCTTCTGTTTGCGATGGTTCCAGCTTGAAGGTCGGTCGTCCCCTGATGGTAAAGACTTCCCGAAGTTATTTCTTCCGCTGATTGGCGGTATCGCCGCCACCTCCGTAACCTCCACTAATGACATTGCAGTCAAACTCTGCTTCCGGGAACTCGTCCTCATTGTCATGCTTTCTCTGGCCTTCGTCCAGCTTTCTCCTCTGGGAGACCGGGCTTGTACTCCGATCCGTCTGCTTGCGCTTGGCTTTTTGCCCTTGTGTTTTGATAATGTACTGACGTAATTTTCCATCTCGGATAAACTTCTCAACCGCATCTCTAAGGTCCCAGCACTCATCCGTTGTGTGCCCGGGTCCATTGTAGAATTCGCAAAATCGTGTGTGGTCCAACTTACCCTTGTTATAAAGTGGTCGTGGTCGCTCCACCTTCCTCATCTCGGTCAAGGCTACCTCTCTCCATAGTTGCGAACGAGGGACATTTAGTGGAGTATATCTCTCATACTTCCCCTCATGCCTTTGTCCTCGTGTTTTTTGGTCCGAGTTCCTGGGTCGGTCTCTTGCTGCCTGGTCCTTCCCTTTCGGGGGTGGGCTTTTCTGTCTCTCGTTTCCCGACGCGTTGGCTATCTGCATCTGCTCGATGTCCAGATACTTTTTGGCTCGTCTATGGAATTCTTCCAGCGTCTTGATCTTGCCAGATATGACCGATCTCCCCATTCTGGATTCGCTATCTAAGCCTGAGATAAGCAAGTGTACGTGGACGCTTTCCGTTAATCCCTGGATTTGCAATGCGGCAGCCTTGAAACGATCCAAATACTTCTGAAGGGTTTCACGGGTTGCTGCTTGATTCTATCCAGCGTGTAGACCGACCTGGGCTGCTTTTTGCTTGTCGCGAAATTCAGCAGGAACTTCTCGCTCAGGTCGTTGAAGTCGGTAATGGACTTGGGAGATAGAGTCCAGAACCAAATTTGAGCGGCTCCTCGTAATGTTGAGGTGAACAGCCTGGAAATGATCGACCCCTTGAATCCTCGGACCAGCATCTCATTAGCCTGCCGTATACTCTCGAACTACGTGGACTTTGATCCACACTGTGGTACGTAGGACCCCGAGATTTTACCCCAGGCCAAGTCCAACCCAACTTGTGATCTACACCAGATCATTGGCGCCGTCCGTGGGGACTGTAAAGTCCTATTCCCGTGACCCGTGATGGCTAATACCAGAAGCAAAAGCCACCCGCATGCACATGAGCAAGGTCGGGAACAAAATTTTAGCGAGACCCAACAGCAGGACGTTCAAGGCGTTAATCAGGAACAAATTGAGGAGCCCCCAGACTCGAACCTCCCATCTCAAGATGGACGAGTAGGCCAAACGCTGGAAAATACTGACCACACTGGTTCCTCAATATGTCCGACCTCCCTAGGTACAACGGAAGTCAGGATCCCCACAGACGGCGCCAATGATCTGGTGTAGATCACAAGTTGGGTTGGACTTGGCCTGGGGTGAAATCCCGGGGTCCTACGTACCACAGTGTGGATCAAAGTCCACGTAGTTCGAGAGTATACGGCAGGCTAATGATAGCCAGAGGGGGTGGTGTGTGTGCTCTGTGTGAATAGAAAAGCTAGGGTTTCAGAAGTGTGTACCTTGTAAGGGGTTTACCCTATTTATAAGCGTACCTGGGCCCTATCTTAATCAGTTAGATTTGTCCTTTATTTTAGGGATATTAAGATATGCTTTTTTGAATAATCTCCTCCTTTCATAGGCAGTTACCATCATGATAGATATTCTTGATAAAACCACTCCTATTTTCAAGGAAGCGGTTATGAGCATAACTGAAGCCATTTTGACTGGGCTATTTGGTTATTGGGTTGGACCCATTTATGAGATATCCGTAAAAAACCTGATAAATTCCATGCCACAGGTTCACACCAAGTAGAGAAATAAATTGATTCTCTTTATTGATTGAAATGAGAAAAATACAACAACCGTTCACAACACACCTGTACAACTATATATATACATACAAGACTAAAAATACCTATTAACTAACTGTCCACGTAAGCTCAGTCATACCACAACAGAAATAACAGAAAATACAAATATTATATGTTCTAACAATATTAAGTACAAAAAATTCACTTTCAAATCAAATGGATTGTCCACACCCCACATATTTGAACAAACATTTTTTTAAGAAATTAAAAAAGTATTTCAAAACCAAAGTGAAAGTAATAGGATCAAAAATTTTCAAATTGCGATGTCTAAATCAAAAGAATAAACTTTAAAACAATAATTTTGAAATCAACTATCAACAAATTTAGTTCAAAAAATTCCCTTAAAAAAAATCTCTTATAAATCAAGTATCTGAAATCTAGAATTGTGCAAATGTATTTGAAAAAAAAAACCAAAATAGTTAAAAACCAGAATTAAAATAAAACGATCAAAAATTACCAAATTGCGAATTTTTAAAAATTCAGATAACAGGAAAAAAGTTTATTCTAAAATTCCAGATCATTCAATCAAAGAATAAAATAAGAATAAGAATGATTTTTACAACATTAATTTTTAGTCAAAAAACAAGAAAAATTAAGTTTCAAAAATCCAATTTCAAATCAAACATAAAAAAATCCACTTTCAAATCAAAAGGATTCCACATAATGTATTTGGGGGGGGGGGGTGTGGGGTTCAAAACCAGACTTAAAATGACAAGATCAAAACTTTTCAAATTGCCAATTTTAAAATTTTCATATAACAAAAAAAAGTTTACTATTTTAAAATTCCAGATCTTATAAGAATAAGCTATAAAATAGTAATTTTGAATCAAATAATCAAACAAATAATAAACAACAAGGAGTATTAAGTTCAAAAAATTCACTTTCAAATAACTTTCGAAAAAAAAAACACTTTCAAATCAAAATATCTGAAATCAAGGATTGTCAACATATTAAAAATAGTAAAATTATAAAAAAGAAAAAGAAAAACAGGTTCAAAATCATATTTAAAATTTTCAAATTGCGAATTAAAAATTTCAGATAACAAAATCAAAGTTTATTTTGAATAAAAAGAGAATAAGAATAAACTTGAAAACCGTAATTTTGAATCAAATAAATGGTAAAACAACAAGGAATATTAATTTTAAAAAATTCACTGTCAAACTAAATATCTGAAATTAAGGATTGTCCATATAATACTTCCTCCGGTCCTAATTATAAGACATATTTAATCGATTTTGGGGAGATTAAAGAGGTGAATTAAATTAGTTAATTTTATTCATTTTCCTAAAATGTCATTATATAAATTTTCAATGACATTAACATACCTCTTCAATCTAGAATCTTCTTTTCCATACTTTTTAATTGAAATGATAGTCTTACTATATATACATATGTGTATGTATGCACACGCACATAAATCTACAACCCCCAAAAAAACACACATACACCCCTCACAGATACACAAACATATCTACATGCAAATACAAACCCCTGCATCTACCCCCAACACACACATATACATAAATACACACAAATATATGTGTGTATATACATATAAGTGTGTGAGTATGTACACATATAGACACACACATATTTATATAATGCATGTGTATGTCTATGTGTGTCTATGTATATATGTGTGTTTATACACACACATATATTAACGTCAACTCGTCGATAAACAAATTAAAATCCAACAATTTAAGAGTTTTATTGATTGAAAAATTTTATACATCTAAATTCATATACTTACCAAAAACCCAACACATTTGAGAGAATAAAATAGGGGTGTTTTAGTAATCCTATAATTAGGACCAAAACCAACTCTCAAATGTTGTCCTATAATTAGGGTCAGAAAGAGTAATATATTTGAACAATTTAAAAAAAAAAATAGTTCAAAACCATATTTAATGATAAGATAAAAAAAATTCAAAATTGCGAATTTTAAAATCAAGGTTAATTTTCAAATTCCATATTATTCAAACAACAGAATTATATCAGAATAAGAATAAACTTTAAAACAGTAAATTTTGAATAAAAAAATAATAAAACAGGGAATATTAAATTCAAAAAGTTCACTTCCAAAAATATTCACTTTGAAATCAAATATAAAAAAATTTAGTTCAAAAAATTCGCTTTCAAAAAATTCTCTTCTAAATCAAATATCCCAAATCTAGAATTGTCCAAATGTATATGTATTTGAAAGAAAAAAAAAATAAAAAAAACATACTTCAAAATCATATTTAAAATAATAAGATTTAAAATTTTGAAATTGCGAATTTAAAAATATCAGATAACAAAAAAAAATATTTTTTAAAAAATAAGGATAGGAATAAATTTTAAAACTGTAATTTTGAATCAAACAATGAAAGCAAATGGTAAAACAACAAGAAATATTAACTTCAAAAAATTCACTTTCAAATCAAAAGGATTGTCCACATAATTTATTTGACCAAAAAAAAAAGTTGAAAACCAGATTTAAATTCATAAGATAACAAAATTTCAAATTGAGAATTTTAAAAATTTCAGATGTAAAGTAATAAGATCAAATATTTTCAAATTGAGAATTTTAAAATTAAAGTTAATTTTCAAAATTCCAGATTATTCAATCAACAGAATTAAATCAGAATTAGAATAACACAACTGTAAATTCTGAATCGAACAAATAATAAAACAAGGAATATTAAGTTCAAAAAGTTAACTTCCAAAAAAATTCACTTTGAAATCAACTATAAAAAAATTTAGTTCAAAAAATTCGCTTTCAAAAAAATTCTCTTCTAAATCAAGTATTTGAAATCCAGGATTGTCCAAATGTATTTGCAAAAAAATAAAACAAAATAGTTCAAAGCCAGGATTATAATAAAACGATCAAAAATTTCCAAATTGCGAATTTTTAAAAATTAAGATAACAGAAAAAAGTTTATTTTAAAATTCCAGATTATTCAATCAAAGAATAAAATAAAAATAAGAATGATTTTTAGTCAAAACAACAAGGAAAATTAAGTTTCAAAAATCCAATTTCAAATCAAACATCCAAAAATTCACTTTCAAATCAAAAGGATTGTCCACATGATGTATTTGAAAAAAAAAAAAAAAAAGTAAAAAATTAGTTCAAAACCAGACTTAAAATAACAAGATTAAAAATTTTCAAACTGCCAATTTTAAAAATTTCAGATAACAAAAACAAAGTTTATTATTTTAAAATTTCCAAATCTTAAAAGAATAAGAATAAAATTTAAAATAGTAATTTTGAATCAAATAATCAAACAAACAATAAACAAGGAGTATTAAGTTCAAAAAATACACTTTCAAATTTAATATACAAAAGTTTAGTTCAAGAAATTCACTTTCTAAAAAGATGCGATTTCAAATCAAAATATCTGAAATCAAGGATTGTCAAAATCATATTTAAAATAATAAGATTTAAACTTTTCAAATTGCGAATTTTAAAAATTTCAGATAACAAAATCAAAGTTTATTTTGAATAGAATAAGAATAAGAATAAACTTTAAAACAGTAACTTTGAATGAAATAAATGGTAAAACAACAAGGAATTAAGTTCAAAAAATTCACTCTCAAACCAAATATCCGAAATTAAGGATTGTCCATATAATAATATATTTGAACAATTTTTTTAAAAAAAAAATAGTTCAAAACCATATTTAATGTAATAAGATAACAAAATTTCGAATTGCGAATTTTAAAATCAGGGTTAATTTTCAAATTCCAGATTATTCAAACAACAGAATTAATAAGAATAAGAAATACTTTAAAACAGTAAATTTTGAATCAAACAAATAATAAAATAAGGAATATTAAGTTCAAAAAGTTCACTTTGGAATCCAAATATCAAAAAATTTAGTTCAAAAAATTCTCTTCTAAATCAAATATCAGAAATCTAGGATTGTCCAAAATGTATTTGAGAAAAAAAAAAGTTCAAAATCATATTTAAAATAATAAGATTTAAAATTTTCAAATTTCGAATTTAAAAAATATCAGATAACAAAAACAAAGTTTATTTTGAATAAAATAAGAATAAACTTTAAAACAGTAATTTTGAATCAAACAATCAAATCAAATGATAAAACAAGAAGAAATATTAACTTCAAATAATTCACTTTCTACTCAAAAGGGATTAAATTAATAAAAAAAATTCAAAAACAAAGTTTATTTTCAAATTTGAGATTACTCAATCAACAGAATAAAATAAGAAAAATAATTAACTTTAAAAAAGTAATTTTTAATTAAATATCAGACAATCAAACAAATACTAAAAAAAGATGGAATATTAAGTTCAAAAACTTCACTTTCAAATCGAAATGATTGTCCACAAATTTAGTTCAATAAAATGATGTAAAAAAAAAGTTTAAAACCAGATGTAAAATAATGATATCAAAATTTTTCAAATTGCGAATTTTAAAAATTTTAGATAACAAAAACAAAGTTTATTTTCAAATTCCAGATTATTCAATCAAAAGAATAAAATAAGAATAAGAAAAAACTTTAAAATATTAAATTTTGAATCAACTAAATAATAAAACAAGGAATATTAAGTTCAAAAAGTTCACTTCCAAAAAAATTCACTTTTGAAATCAAATATAAGAAAATTTAGTTTAAAAAATTCGCTTTCAAAAATATTCTTCTTCTAAATCAAGTATCTGAAATCAAGGATTGTCTTCCGAGCAACAAAAAAAAAAAAAATCTAGGATTTTTAGATAACAAAAACAAAGTTTATTTTCAAATTCCAGATTATTCAATCAAAAGAATAAAATAAGAATAAGAAAAAACTTTAAAATATTAAATTTTGAATCAACTAAATAATAAAACAAGGAATATTAAGTTCAAAAAGTTCACTTCCAAAAAAATTCACTTTTGAAATCAAATATAAGAAAATTTAGTTTAAAAAATTCGCTTTCAAAAATATTCTTCTTCTAAATCAAGTATCTGAAATCAAGGATTGTCTTCCGAGCAACAAAAAAAAAAAAATCTAGGATTGTCCAAATGTATTTGAAAGCAAAAAAAAAAAAAAAAAAACAAAACAAAATAGTTCAAAACCAGAATTAAAGTAAAACGATAAAAAATTTCTAAAGCGCGAATTTGTAATATTCCAGATTATTCAATCAAAGAATAAAATAAAAATAAGAATGATTTTTCGAACATTAATTTTTAGTCAAAACAACAAGGAAAATTAAGTTTCAAAAATCCAATTTCAAATCAAACGTCAAAAAATTCACTTTCAAATCAAAAGGATTGTCCACATAATGTGTTCGAAAAAAAAAATAAAAAAATTAGTTCAAAACCAAGACTTAAAATAACAAGATCAAAAATTTTCAAACTGCCAATTTTAAAAATTTCAGATAAAAAAACAATGTTTATTATTTTAAAATTCCAGATCTTATAAGAATTTTAAAATAGTAATTTTGAATCAAATAATCAAACAAACAATTTTCTACAAGGAGTATTAAGTTCAAAAAATTCACTTTCAAATTTAATATAAAAAATTTACTTCAAGAAATTCACTTTCTAAAAGAAAAAAAAAACACTTTCAAATCAAAATATCTGAAATCAAGGATTGTCAACATTTATATTTGAACAAAAGTTTTTTTAAAAAAAAAAAGGTTCAAAATCATATTTAAAATTTTAAAATTGTGAATTTTAAAAATTTCAGATAACAAAATCAAAGTTTATTTTGAATAAAAAGAGAATAAGAATAAACTTGAAAACAGTAATTTTGAATCAAATCAATGGTAAAACAAAAAGGAATATTAATTTCAAAAAATTCACTGAATCAAATAAACGGTAAAACAACAAGGAATATTAATTTCAAAAAATTCACTGTCAAACTAAATATCTGAAATTAAGGATTGTCCATATAATAATATATTTAAACAATTTTTTAAAAAAAAAAATAGTTCAAAACCAGATTTAATGAAATAAGATAAAAAAAAAATTCAAATTTCGAATTTTAAAAACAAGGTTAATTTTCAAATTCAATATTATTCAAACAGAATAAAATCAGAATAAGAATAACATTTAAAACAGTAAATTTTGAATCAAACAAAGAATATTAAGTTCAAAAAGTTCACTTCCAAAAAAATTCACTTTGAAATCAAATATAAAAAAATTTAGTTCAAAAAATTCGCTATCAAAAAAATTCTCTTCTAAATCAAATATATCAAATCTAGAATTGTCCAAATGTATAAGTATTTGAAAGAAAAAATAAAAAAAAAATAATTCAAAATCATTTTTAAAATAATAAGATTTAAAATTTTGAAATTACGAATTTAAAAAATATCAGATAACAAAAAAAAACTTTATTTTTAACAAAATAAGGATAGGAATAAATTTTAAAACTGTAATTTTGAATCAAACAATGAAAGCAAATGATAAAACAACAAGAAATATTAACTTCAAAAAATTTACTTTCAAATCCAAAAGGATTGTCCAAATAATTTATTTGACCAAAAAAAAAGAGTTCAAAACCAGATTTAAATTAATAAGATAACAAAATTTCAAATTGCGAATTTTAAAAATTTCGGATAACAAAAACAACTTTAATTTTCAAATTCGAGATTATTCAATCAACAAAATAAAATAAGAAAAATAATAAACTTTAAAACAGTAAATTTTAATCAAACATCAAAACAAATACTAAAGCAACAAGGAATATTAAGTTCAAAAACTTCACTTTCAAATAAAACATAAAAAAGTTTAGTTCAAAAAATTCACTGGAAAAAAATAACTTTCAAATCGAAATGATTGTGCACAAATTTTGAACAATAAAATGATTGAACAAAAATAATAGTTTAGCACCAGATTTAATGATATCAAAAGTGTTCAAATTGCGAATTTTAAAAATTTCAGATAAGAAAAATAAAAGTAATTTTCAAATTTGAGATTATTCAACCAACAAAATAAAATAAGAAAAATAATAAAATTTAAAACAGTAATTTTTAAAACAACAAGAATATTAAGTTCAAAAACTTCACTTTAAAAAATAAAAAAAAACTTTCAAATCGCAATGATTGTCCACAAATTTAGTTCAATAAAATGATTGAACAAAAAAAAAGTGTTCAAAACCAGATTTAAAATAATGATATCAAAAATTTTCAAATTGCGAATTTTAAAAATTTTCGATAACAAAAACAAAGTTTATTTTAAAAGTTCAGATCATTCAATCAAAAGAATATAATAAGAATAAGAAAAAAAATTAAAACAGTAAATTTTAAATAAACTAAATAAAATATTAAAACACGAAATATTTAATAGTATAAATAAATTTAAGTATAGATAGACATCCAAATTCAATCAATAATCAATGAATAATTAAAAAGAACCCGGGATTTGAAATTTCAGATTTTTCAATCAAGATAATAATAAAATCAGAAGTAGGAATAGTTAATTATCAAACAATGGAACTATACTCAGGGAAGAGGCTATTGGCCGGAAGACATTAAACTAGTTATTTGAACAAAACAGCCAGGTAACATAACAGACTAGTTTCAACCGAATTTTTAAACAGAAGAGTTAAAGAGCATACCGTGGAGGACTCTCTTTCAGCATCACTGACTAACTGGTTGGTTGCTTCAGCCTTTGTCCCATGACAGGTTCAGAAAGAAAATAGAAGGGGGGAAAAGGCACAACATTTGTTTACAACTTCAACACATAAAAAAATGGCACAAACTTCTTTCCTAAAAAGGGAACCGAATCAAAATAAACAACCTCAAAAAAAAATTAGATACTATGAAAGCATCAAATTTCTACAAACTTTATCCCCTGATAGCAAACCAAAAAAAATACAGTCTAAGCACAACAAATTTGTACACGTATCAATTTTGTAACAATCACACTTCAGAAAATATCAAACACAGAGCTAAACAAATGTTGATCACAAACAAACACCAACTTGACATGCCCTTGAAAGCAAAAAAAAAAAAAAAAAAAGACACAATAATACAGTCTAAAAATGGCACAAAAAATGTGTACAAATTCAAAACAGATCAATCTTGTAACAATCACACCCCAGAAAATACCAAACACAAATCAATATCGCCAAACAAATGTTAATCACAATAAACAAACACAAAATTAAGACAATAATATCACAAGGAAACCCAAAGAAGGCCTAAACCTTCAAACGGAAAGTGAGCAAGCAAAAAAAATCAGAAGAGAAAGGAAAAATCACAACAACGAGAGAGAAGTCTGAACCTTCAAACAAAAAGTGAGCAAGCAAAAGAAAAATCACAAAACCTGAAGAAACAGGTTAATACCAAATAAATTAGCTCTACCTACTCTCGCCTTCATATGGAGAGTAATCAACACCTTCTTTCCTAACACAGTTGAACATTAAAGATGCGAAAGTTCCCTAATATGTATTAAGGAATTTTCCCTGCTTATGAAAATTCCTTAATACATATTAAGGAAACTTCCGTATGATTTCCCCTGCTTATGTAAACTATGAGAAATTTAGGCCCTAGCAACCTGGGAAAGCAGAGAACAAAGAGAATAAGGCAGAACCCCAACAAACCCTTAAGCAGAACAGATCAAATTGGGTAGCAATCACACCACAGAAAATATCAAACACAAATGAACAAAGCCAAAAAAATGTTAATTACAATAAACAAACACAAAATTCTGACAATAATATCACAAGGAAACCCAAAATAGGCCTTCAAACAGAAAGTGAGCAAAGAAAAAAAAATCACAACAACGAGAGAAAGAAGTCTGAACCTTCAAACAAAATATCAAACACAGAAGATATCAAACACAGAGCGAAACAAATGTTGATCACAATAAACAAACAGAATTTTGCCATCCCCTTGATAGCAAACAAATCACAAATATACAGTCTAAAAATGGCACAAAAAATGTGTACACATTCAAAAGAGATCAATCTCGTAACAATCACACCCCAGAAAATATCAAACACGAATGAAATGAATACAGCCAAACAAATGTTGATCACAAGGAAGCCCAAAATAGGCCTGAACCTTCAAACAGACAACAAGCTAGCAAAAAACAAATCACAAAAACCAAGGAATGAAGTCTGAACCTTCGAACAAAAAATGAGCAAGTAAAAGAGAAATCACAACCACCAAAGATGGAAACAGAAACCTGAAGAACAGATTAATCACAAATACATTAGCTCTACCTCCTCTCGCCTTCATGGGGAGAGTAATCAATGCCTTCTTTCCTGATGCAGCTGAAAATTCCTTAATACACATTATGGAATCTTCTGTATGATTTCCCCTGTTTATATAAACTACGAGAAATTTAGACCCTAGCAACCTAGGAATGCAGAGAATAAGGCAGAACCCCAACAAACCCATAAGCAGAACATATCAAATTGGGTAACAATCACACCACAGAAAATATCAAACATAAATGACAAAGCCAGACAAATGTTGATTACAACAAATAAACACAAAATTTTGACAATGATAACATAAGGAAACCCAAAATAAGCCTAAACCTTCAAACGGAAAGTGAGCTAGCAGAAGAAAAATCACAACCAGAGAAAAGAAACCTAAACGTTCAAATGGAAAGTGAGCAAGCAGAAGATAAATCACAGCTACCAGAGAAAGAAACCCAAATCTTCAAACGAAAAGTGAGCAAGCAAGGAAAAGAAGAGCCAGCAGAAGAAAAATCACAACCAGAGAAAAAAACAAAACCTAAATGTTCAAACGGAAAGGGAGCAAGCAGGAGAAAAATCACAACAACCAGAGAAAGAAACCCAAATCTTCAAACGAAAAGTGAGCAAGCAAAGGAAAAATCAATCACAGTAACCAGAGAAAGAAATAGAAACCTGAAGAAACAAGACGCGAAAGATCCGCAATATATATTAAGGAATTTTTGCAATTTTCGTGCGAAACTTCCTTAATACATATTAAAGAAACTTTCGTATGATTTCTCCTGTTTAAGGAAACTCAGCAAAGCAAGTAGCAAGCAAGGATATCGGGTTCTTGGGAAGGAGAGCAGCAGGTCGCTAGCAGAGGGAGCAAAATGTAGAGAGCAAGGCGCTCAGGGTTCTTCCATTAAATATTTCTCTAAGTGGCCGATTGCCTCACTGACTGTTGATGCCTTTTTTCTTAAAAAAAACATTAAAAGAAATTATGAGGCCGACCTTCAATCTTCAAATTCAAATCCGAGGAGCGTCTTGTGGTTTAAACCTCTGTAGAGATCCCAAGAAGTGCCGCCTAGATAAATATTTTTTTAAAAAAAAAAGAATAAATAATAGACTGGTATCACTTAAACTACTGCTATATGCCTATATCGCATAATAGAGTTTTTTGCTCGAAACATCACATAATCATGGCCATGGTTGAATGTTTGCAAAATATAGCTTTGGCGATGGTTGATTTGCCTATGCGCCCCATGCCCTATATTCCAATGGTTTTAGCATCTCTCAATAATAGTTCAATTTCTGCACAGTTGGCTTCGTCAATACCTACGAGTCCTTTTAATTCAGCCCGTGGGTACTTATAATTCAATTTCTGCAATATGGCTTTGACAATCTTTTGAATCAATTCAGATTTATCCCTAACATATGAAAAATAAGTGGAAATGCATAGTCAAGCAAAAAAGTGATTTATGGAAGACGAAAGATAAATGAAAGAAAATAGAGGATAAATTGAATAGAGTGTATGTGCATATAAGTGCGCACATCATGATCATACACAAAAAAAAACATTTATCAGAAATTGAATTAGAATATCTTAATTATTGGGTCCATCATACAAATCACAGCCAAATCCATCATTTGTGAATAAAAGAAATTAAAATTAATGAATTTATTAATTAAACGCCAGTCTGATTGCATACACATGAGATCGCTCAACTTTATAGAACACTGGAACAACAATCTATCCTGTACAAAGCAGTATCAGAAGTCACATATATATAAAAGTGGACGACGAAGCAGCCCACGCGGTAAGTTACGTAATTTCGCTGAAGTTCGAATGGAATCCATTTTTTTCCAAAAGTCGGCTATAAAACTCGTTCGTCGCAATTTCCCTGAAGATCGTTGGTACTATAAAAATGATCAGGGAGCTCACGCGGTTTAATATTATACACACACACATAATCAAGAAGGATCGTGTACTCATGGCGAGAGAGAGAAAGAGCTAGAGAGACGAAGGGGAAAATTATAGTTAGAGAATGCAAATAGGATTAAGTTAATGAATGTTTTGTGGCCATCGGATCATACCAGTCGACACATGATTATATCTAGCAACACTCTTCTCTCTCTGCTTTGCACAAGAATTAGTGATTCAACAAACATGTTCCAGAACATGTATGTTCTCCTAAACATAAGTAAAGCTCCACCATGATCTAATATATATATGAAACAACAAGGACAGAAACTAGTCATTCCCAATCTCTTACCCAATGAGGCGTGTCTGTTATGATCCACCACGTTCATTGCAACGAATAGGAAAAATCCCCCCCCCCCTCCCCGGTTTTTCTTTTGGGGGGGTGGGGGGGGGGGCGACTAAGCAAAACTGACTTCACTTCAAAGGTCATTATCAAGTTTTATCAGAAAATTACAAGGATGTTGGATTAGAACCTCAAGTTAAGCCTATTTGTCTGAAGGCCAGCTACTCCATTAGCTGCTCGAGACTCATTAATGTGTGGATAGCTGAGGGTTTTGTAAAGCAAAATGCAAATGAAGATCACTTAATAATACTTGAGGAAGTAGCTGAAGAAGAAAATATAAGTGAACTAATGATTCGAAGAAACTTGGTTAAAGTTGTAGTAGTATATACTCACATGCATGTGGGTTTCTTTGGAGTATGAAACTTAAAATGTTGTGGAATATTTGCAAACTTAGAATGTATTGGGTTTCTTTCATTCTCATTCACTCAAACTTATAACGCAATCCCTCAACTATAATTCATTATAATCAAGTGTGACTCGGTCTTTAAACTTTTGATTAACCTGTAAACCTTATCTTTCCACTTTTTTATATTATCATCCATAAAGTCATCTATGTGATAGAATTACCTAAATTACTTTTTTTATTTAATTTTAAAAATGTGTTACTGGCATAAAAAATGCATTGAATTGAAGTAGACCAATCTTATTTATTTAATTTTCATGGTTTACTCAAATTTAAACGATACGTATATTAAAGTAGGTGCATGCCTGTGATGAAAACTCTAAAGTTTAATATTGAAGGCCTCACTTCAATATTTAAGTATAAATTAAAATATAGTTAATTTTCAAATATTCGGTGCTACTAAAAAAATATTTTAAGATACTCGTGTTATAGGAAAAATATTTCTAAATACGAAACTAGAAATTCATTAATTTGGGATACCAAGTGCCAAAAATATTTTTAGGTGTAGTATACAATTTAATTCAAATAAATAGGAATACATAAAAATAAAAATAAAAAAGATCTCCACCCTAAAATTGGGAGGATGAGCATGCCTTGCTCATAGATGCGATGAACAAGGCATGCGGACCCACGGTAAGGCCTGACAAGAACAATATGGGCCTTTGGGGTCCGACCCATTGATATCATGATGCCCTCTCTAAATCCAACTATTGCTCCCATTATTTGCCCCTCACAACTTTGCATGGGGAAAATTCTACTGGACTGAATTATATTTGTCCCATATGTCCTCTTGATTCGCTTCGTAGGCCGATGCTACTATAAATTCACCGTGAGAAGTGAGAGTCCATGCACATGTGTCGGTGCCAGCACATTAAAAAAGTTTAATGTTATATTATAGGGAAAATTAAAATAAAGAATCTAAATAAAATAATATTTAATTAGAAAGACCATAAAAATTGTAATTATTAAGAAGGAGCGAATAAGCTCAAAAGTACTAAATTACCCTTTAACTTTCCCAACGTAGAAAACAAAGAGCAAAGCGCCTTCTTCTGTCTTCCCGTGAATATCAAGGTAAGATCATTTGGGAATCCAGTATTAGAAATTAAAAATGATAGTATTTGGTAAAAGTGTATGTATAGTAATGAAATTCAAGAATAATTTTATTCTGATTAACTTCTTGTTTTCACAGGATTACCAAAAATCGTTGTTTTTAACTTCTAATATTAGATTTCCAAATGGACCCATCTTGATATTCAGGGAAGGACGGAAGAAGGTACTTTGTTCTTTGTTTTTTTGCGTTAGAGAAGCAAAAGGATAATTTAGTACTTTTAAGCTTTTTCGGTCCTCCTTGATAATTATAATTTTTATGGTCCTTCTAATTAAATATTATTTTATTTTGGTCATTTATTTTAATTTTCCCTATATTATATCTTAATTTCAAATTTTAAATTATTTTTACGAATTCTTTCACTGGTATTCCTCTTCTTTTGACTTAAATATTTTTCTTGTTTTTTTTATCACATCAACTAACCATATTTTCCAATAAGAAAGACGTATACACATGGAACAAGTTCACTTTTATACTTTTAAAAGAAAGTGATTATAATAAATATTATCATGCTGTCTATTTTTCACTCTTAAATATGACAACCTTTTATGATCATAGACAAGACCATCCTTGAAAAAGGGAATTAATTAGGAAAAATTAAATGATTTGTTTGATTATTTCTTCCCAAACCGAACGAATTACTAATCATTTATAAATGTTGGATCATTAGTTAATGTAATTTCGTTTCTTGTTGAATCATGAGGAGAAATGATTGAAGCTCCCAAATAAAGTGCCATCATCATTCTTTTGCTCTCACATCAATGTCCATTCACAACATGCTAGATGTCCCCCCTCCAAATATATAAATATATAATGTAAAGGGAAAAGTAATACGCAAGTGACTATAATTTTACTTCATTTTTATTTTATTCTAATCTTTTTATAATTTCCTCATTTATAAGCATTGATCCATATGCTCATAATTGGTTAATTTATAAAAGAAATGATGTTAATATAGTTGATGAAGTGGCTTTCACTTAAATATACCTGGCTTGTAATTACATATTTTGTGGTAGCTTACAGGCAGTTTAATCAACATTCAAATCGATCAATCCTAATGAACAAGCTATGAGCATAAGACATAATTCTTGTGATTGAGAAAACTATAAAGGCAAAGTAATAAAATAAACTACAGAAACCAAATTAGAAATTAAGCACTGAAACTATTTCTCCATTTTTTAATATAAGATATATTTGTTTAATTTAGATATATTAATAAAGTTAAATAAATCATTTCATTGTAACATATGTAAGTCTGTACGTGACATGATTTGTCTATGTATAACATTATATTACATATCAGTTATAAATTAGACAATTTAATCTGAAAATAATGATAAATATGAGAGACAAAATTTAAAAATATTTTTTATTTAGGATCAAGATCTATTATCAAACTATAGGACTCAAAGAATATTTTTTTCCCAAATAAAATCGTCGAAAGCTACACAAAGCACTCTCACACCTTTCGCTCCCTTTTTGCTTTGATGCATGTGGCTTCTATGGTCCACTGCTATCATTATCCGTCAATTTATTCATCCTTACCCTAATTAATTTATCATCATTATTAATCAATAATCTCTCGCCTACGCAAGCTTAATTGGTCAATTACTTAAATTTATTATATGCTTCTTCAGTTTGATCGCCTGGCCTATAATCGTTGCCTAGCTTTATTTGATCACTAATTAAGCCCACCAAACAGATAAAACTAAGACATGCATGTTTGAGTTTTTCTCCCTCCAACTAGCCATAATTCTGATGCCTAACTTTTCTGTTTTTTGGGGAAAAAATAAAAAGTAAAGACAAAGATATGAAAAACTTTTTAAGAGCTTACTATAAAAATTTTATAATTTTTTGTAACAATAATGATAATGATTGGTAAATAACATAATTTGTAAAAATACGTAGACAGATAGTTTTCTTATTATTAATTATTTATTTATTATACTATTTTAAGGTTTTCTACTTTTCTATTCTCTGTTTTTTTTTTTTTTTTTTGCAATTCTGACAAGGAACAAGTGCCTTAGAGTTACAGATAAGTTTCAAATTGGAAAAAAAAGAAGGTAACACCTTTTGATATTAATATATTCACGGCCAAACAATAGCATTATAACTTCAAACTTTGAGATGCATCTGACTTGTATCTTAGGATGTAAGAATTCTCATGAGATATTTAATTATGGAATCAAGCAATGCGTAGCTTGGTATGAAAACAATATTTTTATTAAAAAAACAAAGAAAGAAGGCGTTTTTCAACATGAAAAAAAGAAATAAAAGGCTGTTTTTCACTTTATTCCTCCCTTCTTCTTGACAAGAACCTAAAGTGCCTTAATTTGGCCGGGCCCTAATCTAACCCTTGAAGGCAGGCACATATTTTAATGCACGTAAGTAGATGGCTTTGTTTTTGTCAAAGGAAAAAATTATAATAGTATAAACAATTCAGAGTGGTTGCACACTTGTCACGATTAATATCAAAAAAAGAAAAAGGTACAAAGAACTATAAGGGTTAACTGAAAAAAAACACCATTTAAACTTCAACATCATATTGGCAATAATAGTAATAGGATTAATAAGAACAGTAAAGCAATTGACAACTTATTTTTTTTAGGAAACCACCTATTTAGTATTTTGAAGTTCAAGTACTATTTTTTTAGAATTTTCCCTATAAATAATCGTTAAAATGTCTTTGGCAAGACTATTTCTATCTAAGGCTTGACATGGATTGAGTGTATGTTTGTTTTAGCTTTTAAGAAATGTTTTTATGGTATTTGAAGTAAGTAAAACCTAACGGACGTTTAATGATATTTAACAGTCTTGATGAATCTTCACTATTTTAAATTGTTTATTAGTATATTTGCTAATTTCAAAACTTATTTGTGCCAAATACTTCTTGGGAGAAACTCTATTGGTAAAATTGCACCTTAATCCTAAATTTAAATGAATTTTAAAACAACTTTTAAATTTTATAGGATATTTGTATATCTTTTGAAAATACAAAAAGAATCACACAATTTCAATTAGATTGTACAAAAGTTGGAATATTATACTTTAGAAAAAGTAAATATATCTTTGTTTAATTAAATATGGTAGAGGCAAAGTTTGGCATAGGATTAAGAGGGATTATGGTTCTTTTAGGAAAGAGTTAGGTGTTGGCTTTTTGGTTAGCAAGATTGGATCATAACTTACTTTGCAATATGTGACAAAATCACAGAATTTGAGGCCTTACGGTGCAACTCAGATCCAGAGTACAGAACTTTTCATCTTTTTGGCCTTCTCTTCATCTCGATCATTAAATTAAGATCATTGTTAATATTTTTTAAAAAGAAAGATTAACTCCTAAGTAATCACTACTTTCGGTTTTGTATGAGTTTACATGAATTCACTACAAAACATGCCAATCTAATTACGTTTAAGCTTTAATTGGTACATGAATGTCTCCAACATTTTTCTAATTATTGCAATTATTTAGTATGAAAAATAAATGATATTTGTTGACAGTTCTCAAAATATTGAGGTCCCTCATAAGCTTACTTCAAATAAAAATAGTGAGAATTATACTTTAACCACTTATTTAAAAGATGAAAGCCCCTAACGTTTTTACCTTAACTTTAGTTTATTTAATATTTTTTTATTCTCTATAAATATTTTATTTTTCACAATTTAAAGCTTGGAATTTGAATACTCTTTTCTTTTCTTTTTCGTTTCCCCCCCTTTTTGATGCACATGATAGGAACAAAAGACCTCCCCAAAAAACCAAAGGTATAACTGAGAGTATAATTTATTAAATTTCATCTATACTCTTAACCTTTTAAAAAGATGGATGTCTCCTGAACAATTTTTGGAAACACTTCAATTGAAACTCTTTATTTGTAAAGAAAAAAACTACTTTATTCAACTTTTGCTTTGAATCGTTTGTAATTTACTCACTAAGTCATTTTACAAAGTTCACCTTGCTTGTTTCTTAATACATGATTAGAAGATTTAATTAAGTGTTGTTTTTTACTCACACACTTTGTAATTTTAATCGGTTGAGCTAGCTCTAAATGCATTAATTTATACAACATTTTGACTTGGTAAAACATTTTAGAATATTTATAGATTTTTAATCACATAGTAATTAGAATAATTTAGAGTGAGAAATTTGACGAAATTCATGAGGGACTTTTTTCCCATCAATGTTCTCAATTCTTATCTGCTCTTTTATCTTTATCTTTTCTACTTCCATCAATCTTCTTTACCTTTTGTATCAGGGGGGAAAAAAAAAATCAATCTTCTTTATCTTTTGGGAAAATTGCTTATAAAATCCCATTATAAATTTTATAACTCCACCCTAAATTCAGTTATAAGGTATTTTTCACTGTCTTTACATTCAAGAAAAAATCTACTCAATGATCTCATCCATTCTAATTCCAAAGGTACTCTAGAATAGGATATGAATTTGATGTTCCAATCCATTTTCAGCTATAGCCACTCTTTATATAAAACTGCTATACCATTAATACCCTATTTACCTTACCTTATTCTATCAACTTTAATGGTATGATTATATATATATATATATAATTGATCACTTTTAAAAAAATATTACTAACATATACAAACAAGAAAATAATATAATATTTAATATTTCGATTTTTTTTTCCAAGTTTAGCCTTTTTTATATAGAAATATCATTTCTGTCTTAAGTCCAAATTACGCCGTTTTAGCTCTTTTTTAAATGAAGAGATGAAATGAAAATAAGAAAAAAAACAAAACAAAACAAAAACAGAGCCAAAATGTCGTAGTTTTGGCTTAAGGCAGAAAAAAATTTTTGTCTTAAAGGCAGAAATGATATTTTCTTTTTATATTACTGATCTTTGCTAAATATGAGGTAATTAACTTTAATATACTCCTGAAAAGTTGTTAATTATATTTTTTAGGTCGCCTGTTTTCCTTATCTCTTAACTTAAAGTCAAACCTTTCAAATTTCAAGCGCTCAAGCATGAAAAAATCTGGATTCGTATTATATATGAAACCTAAATTGTGTTAATAAAAATATAGTTGACCACTTGACGTGCGTTGTGGTGGAAATACCACATAACTCTTAATCAAGTCATCGATCGTATATAAAAGTAAGAAATTACACATTAAAAAATACTTCACATTATGTAGCTAGCTTCAATTAAAAGTTACCAGTATTTCATATAGTCCGCGATGCTGCTCTCAGAATAACCAAAATATAGATATTATTCTATGTTTTACACCGTACATCCAAAATATTTTAAACGTGGATTTAATATTTTAAAATATCATTGCATTTGATATTGATTAGTTTTAAAATAAAATCTGATATACTAAAATAGTTCCAATCATGTATAATTTAGTATTTTGGACAAATGTCTTCATCTTATCTTGTCTACAGACATTTCGCCAGGAAAAGTTTTCTAAGTCTTTCTTCATACGTTTAATTTTTGTAATACAAGTTAAATAAACCAAAATATCATTTTATAGGAGATTGATTAATTTTAAAATAAAACAAATGTACGCATTTATAAGATCCCAACAATTGGGTTATTATTATAACCAAACTATGGCGTTATAATAATAGGCACTTGGCTTATTATATGATCACGTCAGAGTTTACTAATAATTACACAGGAATACGCATATGGAGATTCGAAAGACCTCGATATTAATCAATGAAATTTGACAAATATTACTGTTTTTTTTTTTTTTTTACCTTTTCAAATACTTTAATATATTTTAGACAATAAAGCACAATGCTTGCCATAATTTCCTCTATCCTCCTATGTCTTCTGTATTGATATTTCTCTCCTGAAAATAACTAAAGAAAAATTGAAAACAAAATAGATGGATGTTAATCAATAAAAAGAGAATAGCGTGAATATCAGTTTTTATCATTATATAGTTTCATTGATTTTGATATAAGTTTAACAATTTATCTCTATATTTTTAATGAGTTATAGTTTTGGTCCATATATGTTTAAACTCAAACCAAAACTTTGTGAAACTATAAGGATTAGAACCAATAACTTCAAATTTTAAGAAGTAAAATCAAAATTAAATTAAATAGTAAGGATAAACAATTATATATATTACCTTTGACCCTAAAAACATGACCCAGTTTGTTATACAAATTATTCGATAAATTACATTTTATATTTTATATTTAGGATTGTGGTTGATCGATATCTCTTTGTTTGCAATATGAAACTTGGATTCAATATTTTTTTAAAAATGTTACGAAGAATTCAACTTAAATTAAGTGAAAAATAAAGGTGAAGAAAAAGAAGGGGCAGGGGGGCAAATAACTGGGTAGGTGAGTACATAATTGTACGTACCAGAAATAATGAAAGTTATAGATACTGTGTGACATGAAAAGGATCTGAGGCTACAACAAGAAGACGAACATCACCCAGTCACCATGTGCTTTTTTCGGGTTTAGCTCAGTTGAAAATAAATAGAGACAATTTGTTTTGGCTCCACACGTGACCGACACACACTTATTTTATTTTAACGGCTACTTATTAGCACCTAATGTTTGGCAAAAAAATGATAATAATGAAGGGAAATTACAATAAAATCCCAAAAGGTGAATTTAATTAATCAAAAAGTTCTAAAGACAATTAAGGTATTGTTATTTCTTATATTTAAATTTTTCATTACATATTTCTTACTTGTTATTCGAACTTCTTTGTAATTATGTTTCATCCTTTGACCCTTGTAATTCCCCAAAAACAATTAACACCATATGTAATATCTCATTTCCAATTCTGACAATAAATGTAGGAGCTAATGTAGATATTAGTTATCGTTATAATTTATAAAATTTTATTCTACTTTTCTTATATTTATAATATTTTTCTAAATTATCCTCGTTAAATTCACATATTAAAAGATTTTTTTTTTTGTGATAGGAATAATTTTCAATGCAAATAATTAAAAACGATGATGAAGGAAGATCAATATATATGTTTTACAGATAATTAATTTAAGTAATTTATAAAGTCTCTATAAATTACTAGTTATCTAACTCATACATATATGATAAGATGGAATAGCAATAACAATAAAAAATTTATTCTAGAAAAGGGAATAATTGTGATACCAATTCAAAAAAAAAAAAATCAAGTATTGACTATTGAGTGTTTTAATTAGTTTGAAATTAAATTAACTAGCATTACAACCAAAAAAAAAACAAAAGAAAAATTTGTTGCAAATAAAATTCACAGTGTATTTTACAATTTCATAAATTCGTTGCCAAGAATTTGTAAGGTTTTTGTGTTAGAATCCATCATAAAACAAAAAATAACAAAATATTATTATTATTATTTTGTGATAAAATATTGTACCCATCACAAATTTCGAACTATTTTCAGTTTCATTGTAAAATTTATATCTTAATCTAAAATGTTAAGTATCAAACCGTGAAATTCAAGACAAATCCATATTGTTCTTTTTTATGTTTTTACAATATCTAGTATAGTTGTGATAAAATTAAAAATATCAAGTTCATTGAAGAGTAGCTCTCTCATAGCTGCAATATTTTGATCCTCACTCTTTTTTTTGACTCTTCTAAGATTGTTGCTGCAATAGGTTACCAAATTGGCTCTACATTTTATATCCTTAAACCCCATCAACATCATTACATGGAAGAAAATCTTTTTCAATGATCTCTTCATCCACTCAAATTTTAGTGGCACATTGGAAAAAATTGTGTGGTCACTACATGTATATAACATTGATAATCATGTTCCCACTCCCTATCTTACATGACATCAACTTTAGCTGTATGATTTTTTTATAATTGATCTTCTTCTGAAAAAAATACAGGGTGAGAGTAGCTCCCTCACATAATAATTTTTTTTCCCCTAATCATGAAGTTGGAAATATCGATCCTATTCAGGAAAAAAGTGATTCATTTTCAAATCCATCCTATTACCGCTAGCATGTCCATTCCTCACTTATAATTATAAACAATCAAAGTCAATATATTTCTAGATTTGTTCGTAATTGTTTAGGTGTCTGTTTTGGACACACAAACTCACGATTAACAAGTGGAAAAATTAATTTCAGTGTTTATATATGTTGGTGTAGTTACAACAAATAAAGTGTTTGATCTAAGTCGCGTTTAAATATATTATCCTCAAAGCAGTCATTCCATCATTATTACAAAATATTGATACTATTATCCTAAAACGTCTTTTTTAAAAAAAAGGAAAGTAAAAAATAAAACATGTTATTTTTGACTTTTTTAAGTACATTGAGGACACCAAAAATAACATTTTTAGCTTCCTTAAGTATACTGAGGATGCCAAAAATGTTATTTTTGGCTTCTTTAACTATATTGAGGACGCCAAAATCAGTATTAATTTTTTTGATGTCCTCGGTATATTTAAGGAAGCCAAAAATAACATTTTTAGCGTCCTTAAGTAAGCTAAGGACGCCAAAAAAAAAATCTGGTGCTAAAACATTTTTTGAATTTTTTAAATCGCGCCAAAATATTAATTTTGGCTTCCTTAAATATACTGATGGCGCCAAAAATATTATTTTTAGCTTCCTTAACTATACTGAAGACGTCAAAACTGTACGTGTGTATGTGTGGTTATTACTAATTCTCCTCTAGCTGTTTGACTCTTCTAAGAGCTCCAAAGGACACAATCACACACAAAAATGGCAATCGGATGCATGGAGGTGCTTCTTTGTCAAAGCTAAGGACCTTCCTAAGACTGATCTCTTTGGTTTGTTCCAACTTCCGTTTCTCTTTTCATCATCTTCCTCACTTGTAACTTGAGAGTTTCTACATTATTCCCCAATTTTTGAGTTATTCGTTGTTTCATCGATTTCATAAAGGGTTTAGAGATATTCAAATTCTTTAGTTTCTAGAAAGTTTGAAGATTAGTTTTGTTATGTTATTTGAGTTTTTACTTCAATGAGAATGGCTCCATTCTTCATTCCTCCGTGTTCTGCATTCATCAGATTAATTTACATATTTCCCCTTTTACTTGTTATTTTATATCACAGATCCACAACACAGGTAAGGTTCTTCCATTTTGAATGGACGACTTTATATGGGAAATTTGCCAAATTTCCGATAGTCTGTGGTTGGATGTGTGAGCCTCTTTTTTTTTTTTTTTAACTCATTTATTAGTCCAGACTCAGAGAGTGTGATATATATACTTATATTCTTTTAATCCCAAACAATGTGAGACTTTGTTTCATTTGACACACTCACTTCCAACGCTATAACTCCAACAACCAACTGTCACCATTAGTAATCAAGAAAAAAAAAAGCTATTAAGAGAGGTGGGAGAGAGATTAAAAAAATAAATGTGAGCATACAAAATAGCTTCTAAAAAAAATATGAGTGTTTGATAAACTTATAAGAAAACTTAAGTTTTGATACAAAATAACTTCTAGAAAAAAGATAAGTGTTTGACAAATTTGTGATAATATCTAGATTTTATTTCCAAAATTTAAGTTTTGTTTTCCTCTAAACAGGCCCCTAGTCCCAAACTGTATGAGACTTTGTTTCGTTTGACACACGTCCAATGCTATAACTCCAACAACCTACTCTCACCATTAGTAATCAAGAAAAAAAATGTTATAAAGAGAAGCGGGAGAGAGATTAAAAAAAAAGTTGAGAAAATTTTAGGAAACTGTGTGCTGATATAGATAGGGGAAAGGAGGGAGAGAGAGAGAGAGGAAAAATACAAAAAGATTAAAGACAGGAAGGTAGTACGATACAAGTGGAGAAAAAGGAAGGAACACACGCTTGAGCAAAGAAAGTGAAGTGAAGGAATGTACTGTACTCCATTAGAAGTAGCAAGGGAAGCAAAAAAAGCAAGTGAGAGTCTTTAAATTCTGTTGTCATGTGAATGCCTTTTGCTTCACTCTTTGTGGAGAGTGGCCGTGGGTGAGTAGTGTAGCCCTATCATAGGGTGGCGCTGGCGGCTCTCCTGCGCAACCACCTACCTTTGCTGCCTTACCCCACTTCTTAAACCATTATTTGACAGTTCCAAACATGCACTCAATTAATTTGAATAGATTAAAAATTAAAATAAACTAATTTTTGAGTAAATGTAACATGATGTTCCTAAATAATTGTATATTGTATATCATTTTATAAATTAGATAAATTAGTTTGAGAAAAATGATACACACACACATATATATATATATAGGGTTAAGGTACAAAAATACACATGAGCTTTTTCCCTATGAGCAAAAATATACATATGTTTTTTTGAGGAGCTAAAATACACATGTGATTATCATTTTGGTGCAAAAGTCATATCCTACCGTTAAATCACTGTTCTCTACCGTTAAGTTACTGTTCACCTCATCTTTTTCTCTTTCATTACGGTAAACAATGACTTAACAGTAGAATTATATTTTTCTTTTGTAGAAAAAAATGTTTCATATTACATGTTTTGAATATGCAATACCTGTTTTACTCTTGGAGTAATTTATTATCACCCCTTGCCTTGATATAAGGATCAGTAAGATTGAATTTGATTTTAACTATAAGACTTCAATCTTTTCTTTTATACAAAATTTATAATTTTTTAAAAGTATTCTTATTGATTGCATATATTAAGAAGTTTCTATTTAAGAGTAGTTATATTTTTTTAATATTATTATTTATTATTCGATTTTGGATTTGTGATTATTCCTTTCAACACAAGTGTCTAATTTAATATTCGAATTCGAGACCTAAAAGGGTCTAGTAGGGCCTTACACCTCTATGTTGGTTAGTTATGAGTGATGAAAGATGGTATTTTAAGAAAATAAACATATATTTATTATAAACAATTAACATAATTAACTTACTTAATCTACTCAAATTAATCAACTAACTCTTATACTAAATACTAGAGGTAGTATTTTTTTTAGGGAAAATCACGCTAAGGTTTCAACTTGAGTAAATGTAACATGATATCCCTCAATAATTTAAGATTATATATCATTTTATAAATTAGATAAATTATTTTGATAAGAATGATATATATGAGATAAAAAAATAAGATCTTATATTCAAAACTAAATCTAAACCCTTTCATATTACATGTTTTTAACGTGCAATACCTGTTTTGCTCTTGGAGTAATTTATTATCACCCCTTGCCTTAATATAAGGCTTTAATCTACTTTGTTTACCAAATTTATAATTTTTTTTTCTAAAGTATTCTTATTGTCCCTTGCTTTAAGAAGTTTCTATTTAAGAATAATCATATAATTTTTTAATATTATTATTTGGTATTTGATTTAGAATTCATAACTATCCCTTTCAACACAAGTATCATTTTTTGAGACTTGAATTCAAGACCCAGAAAGGTTTAGTGAGGCCTTATACCTCTATATCAACTCTATGTTGGTCAGTTATAAGTGATGAGAGATAGTATTTTAAAAAAACAAACATATAGTTATTATAAATAACTACCTTACTTAATTTACTCAAATTAGTCAACTAATTCTTACATTAAATAGTATATGTAGTATTTTTTTAGGGAAAATCACACCAAGGGCTCAACCGAGTAAAATAAAATCTGAAAAGTTTCATGACTTATCAATAGTGTCATTTTCACTTGTCATTAACAAGTTAAAATTATACCCAAAAAAAAAACAAGTTAAAAGACTTTTTAGATATTACAATATATTTTTTTTTAGTTAAGACCTTGATTTTCTCTATTTATATTATTATAATGTTTTGGGGCCATTATATGAGGAACGCATTTAGTAAAATATGTCATGTTTTTACATATTTATTTTATTTTTTAATAGGGCTTGTTTGTACGACTTATATTTTTTTTTTTAAAAAAAATAGAGAATGGGTTTACAAAATTTTAATTAATTTTTCTTTATTTTTTATTAAAAAAATTTGTGACTCTACTTCTCCATCTTTTTTTAAATTCAACTTCAAAACCTCCCCTCACCTCTAATCCCTCTCACCAAACAGACCCTAAGATTCAAATAATTACACATTCCGGTGCTTCAATTGCAGATAAAGTATTTAAGTTTCAAATGGAACTCACAATTTCCAACTGAGATTCCTATTTCTAACTATTTGATTAAATATTTGTAATTCGTTGTTTTTTTTAAAAGCATCACTAACTTGAAGCTAATCCCTTTTAAGACTCAGAATGCAAAAGTTTTCTACTCTTCCAACAATTCACTCTACAATGAACAAGGGAAGATTACTTCTACAGTTTATTCAAAGAGTGATAAAAGAGGTTTGTTTTTTTTAAAAAAAAAAAAGTGGTACAAATGGGGTGGGGTATGAATAGATGTCAAGAGTCCAAACTTTTGTAATGTATTTGAAAGAGAGAGTAAAAAACCAAAAAAAGAAAAAAAGAAAAAAGACAACAAGGATGGAGGTAGGACATGGCCCCATATGCATACTTAACTACGTGGGATCTATGTATCATATAAAAGTTGATAAATAAATCATTTTAATAAATGTCATATTTTATGTTGATTTTGATATTATTTTCTCTTATGAAGTGCATGAACATAAAAAACAATTTAATTTTCAAACCTTGCCCATGATATTTTATATGGCCAAAGAAAACCAGTAAAAATTGAGAAAAGAGAAAGTGGTCCTACATAAATGAATTCGGATTCTTTACAACCATCTCAAGACCTATTTGAAGAGTAATATAAAAAGAATAACTCAGAAAGTGATAGAAAAAACAGAAATAATGAGCATTATAAAAGGATGTGGGCCTATTAATGAAGGTATTTGCATATTGAGTATGAAAACAGAGCAACATTATTTGTAAATAATGCAATTCTCTATAAATTTTGTTATTGGTATTAACAGGTGAGACCAAAGTGGACTAGTGAATTAGTGTTGAAATTGCTCCAAAATTTTCCATAACCCATCAAATCAGAACAAACAAACAAGGCTATCACTTATTTACTCTACCAATTCAAACATTTCTTTTAAAAAAATAGTTGTTAGCATGTATCCAATATCCTATAGTATTTTCTAGGAACGTCTATTGCCGTAAAATAAATAAATATATATATATTTTTGTATAATTTTATATTTAACAATTTAGATAATTTAGGATATTGAATACACCTAAAAAATACTTTAAGGCGTTGGATATATAAAAATAAAGTTTATAGTATTAGACGCACCTGAGAAAAATATTTAAAAGCGTTTGGTGCACTAGAAAAATACTTGAAGTCTTGGGTGTATCACAAAATACTTTAAAGCATATGATACATCTGGAAAAATACTTCGTAAATGTACCTCAATCACAATTGTTGATATAAAATAGTATCATTGTATATAAGATAGTTTTCTCTTTAAATTTTATATTAATATTTAACATTTTTATTAATGAATTTTAATTTTCATTATAATATTTTAACTTACATACTATAGGAGTGATAAATTTATCTAATGAAAATATAACAAAATATGTCATTTTAATCTTAGTAGGTTGACAATTCATCTATAAAATTCAAATTTTATTTTGTTTTTATGAAAAATATTGGTGGTTATTTTGTTTACGTGGCACTTTCGCCTATGTAAGTATTTCTTTGTTCCCAAATATATGAGTTGATTGAGTAGTTTGCTTTGATACTAAACATAAGAACTTAACTTATTTTATTTCCCAAATTCATAATTTTTTTCCAAATCATATCTAATGATTGCACTTCTTAAAGGAGCTTTTTATAAAAATGTTAGTTGCTAAAACAAATGATACAAAAACATATTTTAGGAAAACCAATACATATTTCTTACTAATAATGAAATTAACTATTTTTTTAATCTCTCTAAATTTACTATCTATCTTCTAGATAGGAGGGGTGTTTCTTTTTTTTTTTTTTTTCAGGTTTCAATTAAATACATGAATGAACTTGGTTGATTCAATACATAAACCAATTGTTGTCAAATTTATGAGTTGACTCTTCGAGTTTAACATTTTTACGTTTATAGCTTACCAAATCGAGTTAAGTCATTGGTAAATTTGTGACCATTAAAAATTTAGTTAAACTCACAAATTTATATATTGAATTTACTGTTTTTATGTTTTTAATTTATAAAATCTGTTAACTCACTCTTAAACTCTTGTAAACATTTTTTATTTGATGATGGTCATCGGTTTTATGTTCGAGTTTCATAGAAATTTATTTGTTAAATATGATAAATTTTAAATGTTGATGGATTTAATTTTAATTATTTAGATTTAAAATAATATAAATCAAATTGTTGTCATTTTTGTATATCCGAATTATTTATTATATGCTATGAATAAATATTTAATAATGAATATAAACTCTTACAAATTTATAATACGAATTCAATATGAGTTTACATGGCTTAACCTAAATCATTCAATTGATATGAATCCTTTTTAATGAGAAAACCAGTAGTTAAATACCTGATCCTATATTAATGGATTTGGATTCTGTGCGGACCAGTGCATGACCTATAAAAAGATAAAGATGAATCAGCCACGGGGACTATCAGATTTCTTTTCTTTTCTTTTTCTTTTTTCTTCTTCATTTTCTCAAGTTCATGACATAATCAAATTTTGCACGGTAGATGCATTCTTTTTGAAGTGTCACGCTTCTATGCCATCATCCCAGCCAGCCTGCACACTATAAATGGAACTCAGTAGGCTGGAAATGGCAGAGAACGCAAAATCTCTCAATAGGGCTTATTAGCCATTTGAGTATTGAGAGGAGTGAGAAGAGAGAGACTTCAAAACTGCTCCGGCTAAAAGAAAGAGAAAAAAAATTGATTTTTCTTACGGCGTCTCGATCCGAAATCCCTCACAAATCTCGCCTTGAAACTTGCTACTACATCTTTTATTCCCCAAGTCTTAACGTTCATCTTCCGTCCCTCCCTTTGTTCCTCTCTCCCTCTCTGCTCCGTTAAAAAGTTCTGACATTGCTGCTTTATGCTTCAGTTTCTATAACTCCTTTGATTATATTAGTCTTTCTCTGTTTCTCTCTTTGTTTTGCTGGGTTCAACTTCAATGGCATAGTGCTTTGTTTCAGAGCAGTAATGGAGCTTTCTCCATTCGATCAAGTTGATCCAGATCTTCAATTTTTTTGATTCTGCTAAATTGCTTACCTTTTTTGATTAAGAGCTTGGGTTCGTGTTCACCCATTAATCATCATTTTAGTGTATCTGAAGGGTGGCTTCAAAAAATCTTTTTCAAGAAAGGAGATCAGAAATGTTGACCTGCATTGCGTGTTCCAAGCAGCTTAATGACAAGAGATCTCTTCCCCAACAAGATGAGCAAGAAGAAGCTGTTGATACACCCAGTACCAAGCAGGCCATTAAGGCCCTCAGCGCACAGGTAAGAATTCTCTAAATCCTCCGAAAATTACAACTCTGGAATCATGTAATTCTTGAAACACTATAAATAGCTATTCAGAGCTGTTGTTTTCTGTTCCATTCTCTAGTTCTTGAAAATTTCAATTTAGTGCTGAGCTGAACCCAATTTGTGTCTTTTTGGGTGATTTTTATGCAAATTTGATATTTAGATCAAGGACATGGCAGTGAAGGCTTCTGGGGCATACAAAAATTGCAAGCCATGTTCAGGATCTTCAAATGGTAACAGGAACCAGAACTATGCTGATTCTGATATGGCTTCAGAATCGGCTAGATTTCACTGGGCATACAAGAGGACTGGGAGCTCCAACTCAACGCCAAGGTTTTGGGGAAAAGAGATGGAGGCAAGACTGAAAGGGCTCTCTAGTGGTGAAGGAACTCCGGCGTCGGTGAGTGGCCGGACTGAATCGGTGGTGTTCATGGAGGAGGATGAGCCCAAGGAATGGGTTGCTCAAGTAGAGCCTGGTGTGCTCATCACTTTTGTTTCATTGCCTCAAGGTGGCAATGATCTGAAACGAATTCGGTTCAGGTATTTTCTCTTGTTTGTTGTTGCCTTATACTTCAAATTACACTTTATACCATGAACAATCTATCCATATGACTTCCTAATTGTCATTAACATGTCCTGATGATTGAGGAATCATATGAGAAAAAAAGATCTTGATGTCTTCCCTGATAGCAAAATTTTACTAGAATTGATAGAATGATTCAATACTTCAACCTATTTGGAAATTTAGGGCTGGCTTGGCAAGTTTTCACCCACAAAGAGAAAAGACCAGTTTGGTTATTGGCACCAAAAGTTTACCATTTCAAAGCAGAGCTTATTAGGAGCAGACTTGAAACTTTGACAAATTACCAAAATCAGTCACTGAGATCCCATCTGAGGAGATGTTGGGTTAAAATAATGACTGATATGTTGGTAATTAATTTTAAATACTAAATTTATGGTAGTGACTAGTGATACTTTTTGAGGGACCGATATTTACTTAACATCTATATTTGCTCATGTTTTGATGTTCTGCATGTCCAGTATTTTTTTGGATAATCCTTTAGTTGTTCAGTGCTTTTTCTGGATTCTGTGAACAAGTATTTGAACAACTGACTAATCCAGATTGAGGCCTTTGCATGTCCAATATCTGTGTCTGTATTGTTTTTATTGGCTGATCACATGCCTTGTGATGCCTTAGAGGCGAACTAACTTTTAATAAGTAGTGAAACTTTGTCTTTTTTGGGTACTTTAAACTTTCTCTTGTTGATCTTGCGATTGAAGACAAGTTTGTTCGAGATTGATGATCACATGCTTTTAAAGGCTGTTCAGATTCTGCTCTAGCAGAAGCTTGTCTTGTTTGCATAGTAACTTCTTTGGTGTGGCTTTAGAGCTTTGTTCAAGTATCAGTAAGTCATTCTAGAATTATTGAAGTAGAAATGGGAAAAAGCAAAAAGCTTTGTTATCTTCTAGCCTCCGCAGTGATTTAACCTGACTCTTTTTCTGCCCACGAAAAGAAAAAGTAAAAAAGAAAAGAGAAGGAAGAATGACAAGGAAAAAGTAAAGGAAGCTATGCAAAAGGAAAAGAGAGAGAGACATAGGCCTGCTTGGTTTTGTACCACAATTGCACTCATTGCATGAAATAATTGAAATGGGGATGATAACTTAATACAAGAACTGTTTAATGACATAATGATGTTTAACTAACATCCTTAATCTACTCAAATTAGTTAATTATATCTTACATTAAGGATCAAAGGAGTAACTTTTATTGAGTATTGTTCAACTATTGACCTGTGGCAGTTGGCTTCAAGATGATTAATGAGGCTTGAAAGTTTTATACAAAGAAATACTTAATCTCAGTTGATTTTCCTTTTTTTTTTTTTTTTTGGGAAGGCTTGTCAGTGATGGTTTTACTAATTTTCATTTTATAAATTTAATCTAATCAGCCGGGAAATGTTTAATAAATGGCAAGCTCAAAGGTGGTGGGCTGAGAATTATGACAAGGTCTTGGAGTTGTACAATGTTCAGAGGTTCAATGAACAAGTAGGTCCCCTACCAACCCCGCCGAGATCTGAAGATGAGGTGAGCACTCACAATTCTGTATTTTGATGAATGAGTAAACAAAGACCTTACGGCATTTAGTTTCATGCAAAGCTTGAAGCCATTTCTAATGTCCTAGAATTGGCTTGAATGATAATGTATACATTGTAATTAAAGAACCTCCATTTGTTTTTTTCAGAGCTCGAAGATTGAATCTGTTAGGGACAGCCCTGTCACACCTCCTCTGAGCAAAGAACGTCCACTGCATCATCTTCTTCACCGTCAAATGGGAATGGGATACTCCTCATCAGATTCGCTGGATCATCTTCACCACACAATGCAACAACGACCGTGCTATGAAACAAGTGGCTTAGCTTCAACGCCTAAACTTTCTGGCATCAGTGGGGTGAAGACTGAAACATCATCCTTAGATGGTACTGTGAGGACTAGTTCATCAAGAGAGGGAGATCAGTCGGGCGAGCTTTCACTCAGCAATGCCAGTGATATGGAGACTGAATGGGTTGAACAGGATGAACCAGGAGTATACATCACCATCAGAGCCCTACCAGGAGGAGCCAGAGAACTCAGGCGTGTCCGGTTCAGGTATGCAAATCCATTACCCAGTCGGTTATACATTTTTCACCACTTTCATTGTTCTTTCCATGCATGTAACTTAGGAAGCATTTGATACAAGTAATTTGACAATTACTGAATTACTTTGTAATGATCATAATTCATAAGTTCAAAAGGAGAGCCCATCCCAAAAGATTCGCTCCTTTACTTATAAACCACTCCACATTTGTGAGACTCGTAACATACTTATGTTTGGTAGAACAACTGAGAATCATCATAGCAATGATCACAGCAATATTCTGAAAAGTAATCAGCATCAAGCATAATCATGATAATCAAAATCTGATATAGCTTTCAATGTTATTTTGATGCAGCCGAGAAAAGTTCGGGGAAATGCAAGCGACGATGTGGTGGGAGGAGAACCGGGCGAGGATACAAGAGCAATATTTGTGATCATACAAAGAGTTTCATCAGAGGCTAGCTAACAGGATGAGAAGTACAGCAAGAAAGCAGAATATATATAGATGTTGGGGGATGGATAGAGGCGTTTTGTGTATTCTTAGGTCCTGTTACTTTTTTCTTTTTATTTATTCTTCAGTTGATAAAAACATGAGCGAGTGACTTAGTCTGTAACTCTGGAATCTGTGTCTTTCACTGTGGCTGTGACAAGATGATAGTGATAGTGGGGGAAAATAACTTGCAGCACAGTGAAATTTAGTCAAATAGTGGAACTTGGGTGGGCATGGCTAAATTAAGTGCTTTTCTTCATTGTTTATCAACTTTAATCTCTGTTTATCATAGTATTATTGGACCCCATAACATGATGTTTTGAGAAGGATTTGACTCAAACAAGTCATTCATTTATAGAGAAGCCGAGCACAAGAAGGTGTGAACAGTTTCCAAAAGAAAGATGATGAAAGAAGAGAGAGAAGGTGTTCACAAGTCTCCAACGCTCACCTTTTAATCTCATGGAACTTTTATAGAGAAGCCCATTCACTCCATTGCTCACCTGAATGGTCAGCCGAAACATTCCAGTTTCTCCATTGAGCTTTTTGACCTCCAACACAACACTGTGAGCCAATGTCATCTCGGATCGGTCATCGACCCGGTCGGGGTACTGAGTCAATGAGTTACTAGTTGAACTGCATAACTATAACCCAGTCTTGAAAACCATATTATATTTATAAATTATATAACCATACTTATAAATATATATAAAAAATAAGTTTACAAAATAAAAGTGCCTAAAACATTTTTACAAATTTAAAACATGAATAACCCAATTAATTATGAGCAAAATTAAAGAAGATGAGTTTCTTTTTTTTGGCTCGAAGAAAAAAGATGGGTTTACAAAATAACTTCCAAACACAATAAAATCATGACCAAGAATCCAAAGGTGGTGCATCAATGAAAGACTTTTTATCATCATCAAAATAATATGGATGACCAACAAAATCTTCAGCAAAGTTAAAAAAAAAAAAATGCACCAACCGGCTAGGTTTCACAAGCCTCGCCGGTTGGCCGGTTTTCTCCAAACTCGGTGGTCGAACTGGTTTTGACGCACAACCGATCCCATTAGTGACTAAGACCAGTTGCATGGCTGGTTCACCGGTTTTTTAGGTCAACCTAACCAGTCCGAACCGGTTCTGATAACTATGGTGTGGGCAATACTTACTCAACAAGCTCTATATATATGGCAATAAAATCCAATGGCTTTCGGCCAAAAATAAAAAGAAATTACAACAATCTTTTATTTATTTGCCAAAATGCAATGGTTTTAGCCCATTGTATACCAAAAATTCCAAATCTGACCTCTCTCCAAGGGATTTGCCGAGAAAGTTTCACGTGTACTTTTGTCCATGTTTTGCGTTATTCTTATCAAATCATTCACTTTTTGTTACTTATTCAGGTCAAGGTTGGAAAAGGCAATGGCATTTTCGTGGTTTTGGCCAAACCCAAGGGCATATTAACTCATTAAATACGAGACTTTCCCTCACAGTCTCTGAGTGGTAAAACGATTTCAAAACCCTCATCCCTCTTCGCTCCCAAACCCCTTCTTCTCTTCCATTCTGAAGCCGCTTCCCAGTCTCTGGCCTTCGAATGCGAACCCTACCCGCTTCCTCTTTCTTATCTATTTTATCTTATTCGATTTTAAGGTTTGATTTTTAGCTATATACCTAGTTTTTGATTCTAGGTTTTCGCAGTATTGCCTGCCATGGTGTCTAGCGCGAGAATGGATGGTAGCACACAGACACTTCCTGCTAACGTGCGCAAAACCATCCAATCTATCAAAGAAATTGTGGGTAGCCATTCTGATGCTGATATTTATGTGGCCCTCAGGGAAGCCAACATGGATCCTAATGAAACTACCCAGAAACTGCTCCACCAAGGTGGGCACGATGATTTTGGCTGAGTTTTCAAGGGGTTTTGCCTTTCATTAATATTTTAGGTCAATGAGTGTTTATGGTTTCCCTTAATTTTCTGGAGTGACCGGTGGTTTTTGGATTATCAAAGTAGTACTTTAGTGGATACTGAGGCTATCGTGTTTAAAAAAGTTCATATATGAGCCACATTTTTCAATTGAAGTTACCAACGCAGCAATCATTATCTTACAATTATGTAATGTTTTGGAGTTTGTTCTTTTGGTTTCTGGCATCCTTTTTTGTGTGGCGAAGTTTTTCTTTTACAAAAGCAATGCTCTTTGTTTGCCCATTTTTTGTAGAAATTTGATTGTTTATATTTATGTAACTTAGTTAGGGCCCTGAAGTTGTCTACGCATTATCCTATTTATAAGGAAAGATTGATCGTGTGCTTCCAATTCTTCCCCTGTAAAGAATTTATGAGGAAAGGGTAGAATCCCCCGTAACCTAGCATTTTTGTTTGATGTGATTGTATTTTGATTATGACTTGGAGTAATAATTGATTGAAAGAAATCAAAAGTTCAAAGTTTGTATTCTAAAGTACATTGTGGCTTAATTGTTCAGATCCATTCCATGAAGTGAAGAGAAGAAGAGACAGAAAGAAAGAGGTGTAACCTCTTCTACCTTTCTTTGCTTCTTATTATACGTCTGGATGCACAGTAGAGAGCATGGTTCTTGATGAATTATTTATTGAAAAGAATTTATTGCAGCCTCAAAGTGCTGGGTACAAGGGCACATCTGAACCACAAAGACGTACTGACAATGTTGGTCGCGGAGTGAAGTTTCATGCTTCTTCTGAACGTGCTGCCCAAAGAATAAACTATCCTCGAAATACTTTGCCTGGTAATCTTCAGATTTCACTTTTTGGAGGGTAATCACCATTATATCTGAATTCATAGAACATGCATGGAAATCTGAACGTCTCTTGTGGTCTAAAATCTAATGAATTTGTTGAATAATTTTGTGGTCTATCACTGAATTTCATTGCATATTTTGTCATTATATTATTCTGTAGCAAACTTTCATCTGTATAACTTCTTAAATAACTAAGGGATCATTCATTACGACATATCTGTGTGGTCATTAGCATCAGTGTTGTAGCTGATGATTGAATGCCTACTAACTGTTCAGGCGTCAGCAGAGAGTTTCGTGTTGTCAGAGACAACAGAGCAAATCAGATTTATAAAGAAGTGAAGCCTCCTTCGGTTCAGCATTCAACATCCACTAATGAGCAATTAACTTCATCTGAAAGAGGGTACATTCTATTTTTCATATGATCTAGATTATGTTGTTTAACTTTCGTGATTGCTCAAAATCCCCTGCCTTGGGGTATGACAATTTCATTTGGTTTAGGTTTTGATGTTCAGAGCTATGTCTCTGCTTGTGTTGTCACCTTAGTTGTGAGGAAAACTTTTACCAAAGAAAGTCTTTTGAAGAAGACTACAACAGCGTATTTCATGGGCTGTATTTCATTGTGGATTACTGTCTGGAACTACTTTTAATTAACTATTAGATCAGTAGATGTCTTGATCCCAATATTCCTTTATCCTTTTCTGATGTCTTTTACTACATTTGCCCATAGGATTTTACTTTATAAGGGAGTTATTTGTGCCTTAATTCTGTATTATATTTGTGGCAGTTCATCATCAGATTCCAGCAATCAAAAGTCATCTGTTGCTAGAAAATCATCTCAGGTTCCAAATGGTCCTTCTGAATCACATACCAGATACTCAGATGATGCTATTTCTAATGCCATTGACAGACAAGGTTCATCTGAGGAGAAACAAGGTGTGTCTCCAAATGCAGCACTGCAGTCACAACCAGTCAAGCCCAGGAATGTCCACCAAAATTCTGTTACAGTGGCATCAGCTAGTTCTGCTGTTGGAGTATATTCTTCTTCTACAGATCCAGTTCATGTACCTTCTCCTGATTCCAGATCATCAGGTGCTGTTGGAGCCATTGGGCGTGAAGTAGGCATTGTTGGTGTTCGGCGACATTCTTCTGGCAACTCATTGAAACAATCAGCTGTTCCTAGTAGTTCTTATGCTAATTCACTTGTGGGAAAAGATGGTACCTCTACAAATTCATTTCAATCATTTAATACTATGTCAAAGACTGAACAATTTAGTGAAACTAATGTAACTGAACCTTCATTCCCCGGCATGCCAGTTAGCAGATCATTCTTGAACAATCAGTATAACAATAGACAACATCAACAATCTGTGGGACATCAAAGAGGTATATTTCCGTTCTGAGAAGCCATATTATGGCGCACTTTCTTTTATGATTCTGATTTTATTTTATTTTTTTATTTTTTTGCCAATAGCAAAGATCTATTTCAAGAGATAGCTTCTTTAGAATGCTACTGAATTGTAAACTTCTGTTTGGAAGGGGGCTTGTGGTTTTATGAAGTGATTGTACACATCAATAATGAATAATTATGGATTATTAATAAAGGCTTGGAGTTTAATGATTTGTCATGTCCTCGCAATTTTATCTCATGATTAGGAATCTTTTATTTGTGCAGGTTTCACTATGATTTCTTGTCATTGACATAGAATAGAACTTTTATCAGCAGCCTTGGGAGATTACCATTTATTATGAGTATGATATATTTGGTGAAATTCTTTTCATTGTTATTTCATACTCCTGTAGTTGATCCTTTGGTTACTGTCCTACATCGCTCAAGATTTTTTACTGACATTTTTTATTTTAGTTTAGAACTCCACTGCTAACGCATTGTCTACTCTTAAATTAGAATAACCCGTGAACTGTTACTGATTTTAATTTGTTTGTACATTTATATTTGTTGCCTTTTATTCATTCTCTTCAATGAAGATGGCTTTTTTACATTTATTACTTGTGTGTGTATTCTTGCCATTTCCTTTTTATTGTTTGTTCTAAATGTTTAATTTAATATTAAACCGCAAGATATGTAACTGATTTGGATAGTTTTGAGTTTTGATGCAGTATCACAGCACAATAAGGAGTGGAAGCCTAAATTAAGCCAGAAACTAAATGTTAGCAGTCCTGGAGTGATTGGAGCACCTATTAAGCCTGTTTCACCTGCTGAAAAATCTGAAGATATAGAATCAGAAACAGCAAAGCTTCAAGATAAACTTTCACAAGTAAAGATATTTGAGAACCAAAATGTGATCATAGCCAAGCATATTCGTGTTCCAGAGACTGATCGATGTCAGTTGACTTTTGGGACCATTGGGACTGGAGTTGATTCTTCCATGCACCAACCTAATTGTCAACCAGTAGGAACTGCTGAAAAATCTAATGATGAGTCTGTAGCAAGGTTTGCACCTTATTCTTTGGGTAGCTTTTTAATTGATCTTATCATTCTGAAAGGTCGCAGTGCTGTAGATTTGGGATTGTGAAGTATGAGATTGAGGCTTCATGAAGTTTCTTATTGCGCCATATTCTGGTGGTTGAGAAGATTTCGGGATACGATGATATAAACATGTTGAATAAGAAAAGATACTAAATTGAATCTTGTGGGCGAATGAAGTTTTATCTTGAAAATTAATGGAAAAGCATGCACAAATGAATTTGTTTAAGCATTTTCTGTGGCTAGTTATGATGTGATTTAACTTGTGATCTCAGCTTGTCTGTACCGGCTCCAGAGTTGATCAATGATGTTTCTGGAAGCAAGCAGGTGGACATACAGGATGACCTCATTCAAAGTACTGGATCTGACTCACCAGCATCTGCTGCTGCTGCAGAGCCACAATTACCAGACAACAAGGAATCTTCAAGACCTCACAATCTTGACAATTATGTGGATGTTGGGCTGGTACAAGATAATAGAATATCGTATGCACCTTCAGAATCACAGCAACAGCAGGACTCACATGATATGCCAGGCTTCTCAGTGAGTGTTTTCTTTCTGTTTTGTCTGACAGATTGGTTGCTCGATGAAATTCCTTGTAATGTTGTATTTGAAGTTATTATCTATCTGCAACAAGGGGGCTGTGCATGACACATGACGCTTCTATGCACATTGGGAAAGATAAATTGTAAATATGGAAGAAAATTGAAAGCACTGAATATTGATTAAATTAGAAAATTCATCTATTTAGACAATTAGAATTAGGGTATATAACACTCAAATCAATCGACAGATTCATGTCATTTGGAAAATGGTGAAGGATCAGGAATGAATCTCATAAGCTACAAGTACTGATTAATATCAACTCTCATTGACTTTGTTGATAAAATAGAAGTTTATAATCTGCTATATATCATAAGTTTGTGCTATGTTGTCTTTATTGTAACTGCTGTCTGTCCTGTAACTAAACACTTTGTGGATAAAATATCTGCATTATCACGGGTAACAAATATCTGCATGTTGTTGTCTTTGCGTTGTCACAAATGATTTTTCGGAACAGGCATATGATCCACCGACTGGTTATGACATGCCCTATTTGAGACAGACAACAGAAGAAACTGTACGAGGGCAGGGTCTCCCATCTGCTCATGAGGTATGCTTAAATTATAATTGTAGGTTTGTTTTTTGTTTTGGAGAAGCTTAAATTCACTTTTAGAGATTCATTCCTTATACATGACATTTCCTAACCTATGTTTTGGATGATTGCAGGGTTATGGCTCTCATAATTCCAATAATATTTCTTCCTCCACAATTCCCATGGTGCAACAACAACCTCCGGTGGCGCAGATATATCCACAAGTTCATGTTTCACATTTCTCTAATCTTATGCCATTTCGTCAGTTTCTATCTCCAGTATATGTTCCACCAATGCCCATGCCTGGATATTCGAGCAATCCTCCTTATCCTCATCCATCAAATGGAAATAGTTACTTGTTGATGCCTGGAGGTGGTTCTCATCTTAATGCCAACAGCATTAAATACGGGGTTCAGCAATTCAAGCCTGTTCCTTCTGGCAGTCCTACTGGTTTTGGAAATTTTACAAATCCAACTGGATATGCCATGAACGCCCCTGGTATGGTTGGAGGTGCAACTGCTCTAGAAGATTCTTCTCGCATCAAATACAAAGATAATATTTACGTCCCAAATCCTCAGGTAATGCCCTTTTGTTTAATATCTTGACTCGCATGAAAAAGTTGTTGGGGTTGTCGGTAAAGAAAATGGTAAACAAGATTGTCAGCAACCCTGTCAGGTATCTGACTGTAGCATCCAATGACAATGATGAAGTCATGGACTTATGGTTCTTGATAAAATCTTGTGCTCTGAATCTGTTTGCTCGTTAGTTTTTCTATCCGTTCCTTGTCCATTTAAGGATCTTGGTAAATCATGAATTGTCAATCAAAGGAGATGGGTTCTTCCTACACTGATATTTGAATCTTGACCAGGTTAATATTATTTAGAATATGGCTATAGTGACGACTTATTATGCATACTGTTGTTTATTCATGACAAGTGCCCGAGTTAATTATGTAAACGATTAAGGTCCTGATGTTCAATTTGTAGAGATGTTAAGTGTTAACTAGAGTTTCTCCTTTGTGTTTTTGATAATCAAGCTTTGAATGAGTTGTAGCAAATGGAATGGGAAAACTGCTCATTGTATTCTGGGATTTATTCCTAGATTATCTTGTGTGACAAGTTTGATCCAAGACCTATTTCCATCTTGATTACTTATCTTTAGGACTAGAATTCAGTATTGTCTATTTTTCGTGTTTCACAGGCTGAGACATCAGAAATCTGGATACAGAACCCAAGGGAGCTTCCCAGCATGCAATCTCCTCAATACTACAACATGTCGGGGCAAACACCACACCACCCGGCTTACATGCCGTCTCATGCCAACCATGCCTCCTTCAATGCGGCCGCTGCACAATCCTCTCACATGCAGTACCCTGCCATGTACCATGCTTCTCCGCAGCCAGCTGCCATGGCTAGTCCTCATCACCATATAGGACCAGCTATAGGCAACAATGTTGGAGTCGGAGTGGCTGCAGCTGCACCGGGAGCTCAGGTCGGTGCATATCAGCAACAACCCCAAATGGGTCACCTCAATTGGACGACAAATTTCTGAAAGGAGAGAAACAAAACGAATGTCAATTCTAACCCTTTGTGTAAGGGGCGCGGAAGTAGATATAGAAAAAATGGCATGTTTTATTACTGAATTTCTTTTTCCCCCAATGCATCATGATGCATTCATTTTTTTTTTTTTTAAAAAATCTTATCCATCTGCGGTAGAAATGGAAATTGTCAAGTTTTGACTTGGGAAAGTAAGGTTTCAAATATTCTCAAGGGCTTATGCCTTCAGACGAAAAGGGGAAAAACAGAGAAATAAATTAACTGTGCCTTCTTAACTCCCTGAAATTCCCGTCGTAAAGAGCTTCACAAATTCGCATAAATCCTTGCGTGAAACAAAGATGTATTGATGTCATGGGTAGTTACTCGTGTTAACAGTAAATGCCAATTTTTATTTTATAATTACCCTTGAGAGATGGTTGGTGTTTAAAAGGTAGTACTTACTCTTTCTTGTCCTCTAAATATATGGTAAAGTTTTAAATTTCTATGAGGTTAAAAATATAGGTCAAAGTCAAAGTCTTGGTAGTTATTATTTTTTTTTAATATACCTCTCTTTATTACACAAAGGTGTTGGTAAACTGTTAATTTCTTTTTTTAAAATTGGCAAGCAAAGCTTGCCGGCAGGAATCGAACTGTAGACTAGAGCCATCAAAGCCTGGTGTCACATCACTACACCACCAAGATGATGGTTAAACTGTTAGTTTCTAGACACACTTAATTGTAGTTATTAATCTTTTACAAATTAAATGATATTAACTATCAATCCTTAAGAATCATACAAATAGTTAACTTTGTTTGCCTTATAATTCCACTAGTGGCTAAAATCAGATATTTGAGATCAAGAGGGTGATATTGGTGTTGTTCATTATAGAACATTAGTTAGGTGGTTTAAATGGAAAAAAGGCTATTAAAGTTATTTGTAATGGAAAAGTATATAGTAAAGTAAAAATGAAGTTTTATTGTCCTGCTATAAAATTAATAATGTTATGTGGTAGTGCAGGAATTTATAATGATTAGAGCATGAAGTAGAGGTAGCTTAAATAAGTGTATGTTTTTTGTTTACTCAAAGAGATGAGCATATTGAGATTAATGTTCAATCATATATTAAAAAAAAAGTAGGATTATGTTGTAATAAATATATACAAGAAAGAATTGAAGTTGTATTTCTGGGGAGAAAAACGGTAGATAATCATTTCAAATGATTCCAATATCTACAAAGAAAGTCAATTAGTATACAGTCCTTAAAAAAACAAGTAGAGGAGGATTAAATAAAACATTCAAATAAGTTACTAAGCAGGACAATTTATCCAAAATTTTAGTTATTTGCATATCACAATTACATTTTGCGATCCTTTTAACCTTCCCCACCTAGTGGAAGGGATGTGTCTATGAATTTTTATCGTCAGGATTCTGGAAAAGTTTAGATCCTACAGTTCACTGAGTTGGTAATACATCCTCACCTGAAAAGAAAGAAAGAAATAAAGCAAATAGTACGAGAGGCTTTATTAGAGGGGGAGAGTCGAGAGAGCAGCTTTATTGGGGCACTTGTGATTGTGAAGAAGCTTTGTTGTTCATTGGGATCGGTGTAGCTTTTTCTTTTTCTATAGTATATTTGATATTGTAATTAAATTAATATTAATATGGATCTGATCGCATTCATTCTTTTTTTGCTCAGAGATCACATTCATTCAAAGGCTTCTCTTTTTAAAGTTTTGGTACTGCTCAATCCTCTGCTCATATCACACGCCTCAGATCAAAACTTCCAGTCGCCATAACGTTTTGTACTTTCTTTCTTTCTTTCTTTAGCTTTATTATATGTGTGTGTTTTTGTTTTTTGCCAACATATGTTTGTATTTATAGCTATAAAGGACTCTAGTACCAGATTATATTTAAACGTTGTTAGGTTTAATTTCTTCATCCATTCAAGGTTGTAATCTTCAATCTGGAAATCGAAATCTTTTCCCTCAATCCAAATAAAATTACTATATGGTTATATTAGCGATTTATATCTTATAATTAGTGACATTTAAGTTCTCTTTAATCTATCTTTTTCTCAATGCACTTGCACTACAAGGGGATGTGTGTGTGCGCGCGCCAGCGTGCATTTTTTTTTTTTTTTCCCCAATACCTCTAACTCTTCTTGGAAACATAAAGAGATAATTCGTGTGAACTTGTTAGACGTTTGGCAAGTATTTGTATTTGTATTTTTTTTTTTTTTTTTTGCTTTTCCCCCCAAGATCTTGTTTATTTGAAAAAAAAAAAAAAGGATATAGTTACAAATACAAAATTTTACAAACAATTTCTTAACATTCGAAATTGTTTGATGACAAATCTATCCAGCATTTTATATTTACATAAATGATTTATCTGTCGTTGGATATGCCATCCAAAATAGGAGGTTTTTTATTACATAAGTTTTGAAAGACCAACGATGGTTATGAATATATATTTACGATAATTTCATAAGAACTAGCTAGAAGCAAAGCCACTGAGTTTGATATAATAGTGTAATGCTTTAATCGTTGGTTGGTTTATCTCTATCCATTTACTTTTGCTCCCTAATGATTAAAACCTAATACACACGGTTCATTTAACCATTAATTACGTTGTGATCGCTTTCTTCTTCCATTCTTGAGATAAAAGCCTATACAACCATTTGAAGACAGCAAAAAAAAAATCTTGACTTTTTAACTCCAAGTTTAATTATGACCCCATATTGAATCATTCATGCAACAAAAAATCATGTCTCCATGGGAATAATCAAGTACTATTGCATGATTTATTGAAATTCTAATTTCATAGGGAGACTATAAGTTTATAAAAAAGTTTAGTTTTACATCATTTAGTACTTATTTAGAGTAACAATAGAAACTGTTTTTTCAACATGATTTAAAATGTACGAGAAAAATAAATGGAATGAGTTTTTCTCGATTTGCGTAAACATACTTTTTAAACACTAACTCAAACATACTCTTAATTGATGTTGAGACTCAATATCTTACCTCTTTTTTTTTTTTTTTATTCGATGTGCATGTGGAATGCAATTAGAGTATTTAGAAACAATTTTTCATCATGATTTGAGATATGCAAAAGTATATTTGAGGAATCTTGTCTCAAGTTATATGAATGTGCTCCCGAATTGTGATTCCAAACACACAATTAATGAGAGAGAGAGAGAGAGATTGATTCAGTGATGATATGATCGCTTAACTATCTAGCTAATTGGATCTAAGTTTTTGAAGTAATCTCCCATACAAGTTTTAATTGATGAAGTGATTATCAAAATGGGTAAAAGCAATCATTGATTTTTGTGGAGGATGACCCCACAATTTGAAATGAAATTGAGCAGAAATTTCCAATGATGGAAGCATGGCCTGCCTAAATTTGGCTACTATACCCATCATCTTTTGGTGCTTGTAGCTATTATTGTTATAGAGGCTTGACTTTTTATACTTGAATTTATTCTCCATTAAAAAAATCTTTTAGAGAAATTAAAATTATTAATAGATAAAAAATAAATAAAAAGGATGTATTGTATCTCTGGGAATGGGCCGGAGTAAAAAGTTTCATAATAGATATAGTTATCATTTGAGAGACTACATTGTTGAGGTTGGACGACTTGGAAGATAATTTTTAATATTAAATGACTAAACAGAAACTTTTTTTTAATACATATATTGACAAGCCAAAGATTTGAGGTTTACAAAAAGTCTAAGATTAAACTACATTCACTGGTCATTCCACCATATTTAAGAGTTATTAAATCAACATATTCAATAGGTTGTGATGAAATAATTACAAAATCCTAATTTATCTCTTGAATCGATTGAGTTAAATAATCAACATATCTTAATGTTTCCCCTGTAAGTATGAATAATCTATAGATCCTCATGTGAAAGGATAAGGGATCTTACCTCCTGTATTTAATCTATCATAGGATTACCCTATCTACAATTAGGTAACAACAAATGAATAGCATCCAATGAATAAGTATGGAGCATAATCTTCTAGAAACCAAATTGTTTGCTTAGTACAAGGCCCATGTAGATAGCAAGGATTTCTATAGTAGTTGATGAAGTATGCCCTAACTTTTGTTGAAATCCACATATCCAGTTACCCTAGTGATCTCAAATCACTCTTCCATAAGTTGTACGTCCATTGTTCTTGTATGATCCATCCACATCTACTCGTACATAACTTGGATTCAGAGGACGCCATCGAGCTTCTGCTTTGTCTAGTATTTGCATAATTTGATGCTAAAAATGGTCAAGTGCCACTCCTTTCATTAAGTGGAATATACATCTTTGTGTAATCGCTCTTGGCTGATCCCTTGTGCCTTCAAATACTTTCGTATATCTATTTTTCCAGAGAAGCCAACACATAACACCAAATATGTGCCAAGGCCATCTAGCAATAAGCACTAAAGAGAAACTTTGTATTAACCATATGTGCACTTTTTTTTGGGTTTGTACTTTTTTAATCACACCACTAAAGCTGATGGTGCCCTCCTTTAATATATATTGGCACTGCAACTTAGATGGTATATTGTTTGATATTATTTGTACATATTAGTTTAATATATCATCTTTCATTGTACGTAAGAAAACATACATAAACTCTATTTTTTAGGGAAAATTGTTGAAAAATCCCCTATTACAAAATTTTTGGCCAAAAATACCTAAAGAACCAGGTCGACTTTAAGCGGGTTTATGTTATCTTTAGCTGTGTACAACATATCTTCAAGTATATATGTGCAAATTTCTTCGGCTTAATTGGCACAGTTGAAAATAAATTGCGTGCAGTAGGAGAAGAGTTGGCCTGCTAAAGGTAAATTGCACAAAGTCCTTAGACATATTTTAGGTAGCTTTGATAAATTTTGCAATGCAATTTCCCTCGTTTTTTTTTTCTTTTTTCAAAAGTATGATTTCATAATATTAAGTAGAAGATACAATTTGTATAATATGTGAAAATGGATGCAAGCTTTTGAAAAAGAGAGAAGAATGATATGATGATACGATGTGATATATAGGTACGTGGATGCCACTCAAAATTGTCATTTAGTACAAACAAGGTGGCCTCAAATCAAAGCATGATAATAAACACAGGCAACAAATCATGCAATCTCATCAATGTGTTTCTCCTAATTTAACCAATTAATCAATAATTTGCACCTATTTAATCTCATAATGAAAACCAAAGATATAGGAAATTCATGCGTTTAACTTGCTCAACTGGATCCTAGTAGTTGTACATAATGTTATTTTGTTCAATATCGATGATGTTAGGATTATTGGTTAAGATGTAATTATCTCATACCTTTTTAGGTATATTATGAGATGATTTTAAAACGGAAACATATTTGTAATTTTCCAGAAATCTTTGTTTCATAATGTTTACGTTGAAATAATGTCGATATGCCATGCTTAATGCTTCAATCAAAATCAAAGACTTGGTGTATTGTGGTGGCCGTCATATCACTTTATTGGCTTCTTCGAAACATCAGATTATGGACAGTTCAAGTGAGCTACAAAACAAAACCATTTAATAACAGTTTCCCATTATTATTGTTGTTGTTATTAGGTAATTGTAAACCTTTGATACTCTAACTTCATACATAGTTTCAATTGTTCCTCTTAATTTTATGAAGTATCTTTCGAATCCTTTAATCCTAATACCGTTAATATCAAATGATAAAAGTAAGGAATGCCATCATAATTCATGTTGACGAACAAATATAAAAAGCAAAACGTATTGTGATGTTTTTCTAAATATATATACATGCAGTGTTGTGCATGAACGTGTGTGTGTGTGTGTGTAGTGGAGAAGTGTCTAATCTTATTTATAGTGTGATGGGTGATATAAAGTTGGTGGAGTTCGGGTATTTGTACAATCGCAAGTCGCAAGGCTAAAGGAATATATTATTCTTACAAGGGATGATGATCGTAAAGGAAATGATGAACATGAGTTTTTCTCTTTTTCGTTTAAATAAAATCAATCACTTTAATTTTTTCTTGGTTCTTCTAAGCTAATCGTTACACATGTTAATATATCAAACTTATCCATTTGATTTGAGTATGAGGAATGAATATTGTGATAATATGTAACAGTTCTTTGGTGGGACGGTGATCGATAATGATATAATTTGAATGGAATCTTTCATTGCCAGCAAATTTTCTTATCACTTAGACGAATCTTAAGCCCTTTTTATTAAGTTGGACTACTTGTTCTATGATATATTGTTAAGAGTAATTTCGCCATGTTTCTAGTCTCAACGTTATATATTTATACTTAATTAAATATATATATATTATTTAAAGGTCCTATGTACACTCATCAGCTAAGAACAACTCTGTTTTCAAATGAAAAAGAAAAAAAAACTGTTATGCTACGAAAGCTGTAAAGATTGAGAGATAAACACAATGATGATTTCTACAAAATTATTTTACTCCTAAAAAAGAGAGCCTTCCAATATAAATTGGCCGCAAATTTGTACAAAATGATATGAATTGTCTAAATCAAATAATAACATACAGCCACCATGTCCGATTGTGGGCTTCCCTTATCAAAATGTATTACTCTAATTAATTAATTACTTAGCTACTAATCTCTAACGACTCTGAATGAATTATTTTTCATGGGCTAGGGTTTCTACTTAATTTTATTTGATCAATAATTATAATTAATGCACTAATGATGCACATGTATGCTAGATATAATGAAGAATCAATTAAGGTTCGTCGTGATAACGCACTTATTTTTATCATCAGTTCTATCTTAAATAGTAATCTCTCATCTTGTTTGACAAGAAAAAAATTATTATAAATCATTAACCAGACTATAAGTGCTTCATCCTCTTACAGATATATAGACGTAATAATTATTAATTGATATTCATTACATGAAGCCAATCCACTGAAGCCCAAGAGCCCTCGTGCGTCATCATAGCATGCCATGATTGTGAAAGAGAAGACACTTTTGGATGTGTTATATATCAGACACACACACACCTATAAATATATATGATAATGGAGTTATTAATTATGAAATATAAACTTGAGGGTGAAGGAAAGAGAGAAAGGAATAGGACAAGGCAATGGCTTTTTTCTGAAGGTCAGAACGTAGAAGGTCAACAAAATGGATCTCATTAGTAGGATTTAGTACTGTGATTGTTTGTTTGTGATTGATGTGCCTTGTTAGGGTTAACTAAATCGCTCATATTTTATATTATCATTAATTTATTATACCTTTTGCGTACGTGATTCCATCATCTCTTTTGTTCTTTTATGTAGTAATTAATAAAACTCCATTAACATCTCAGTGAACAATCATTGTGGAAATAAGCACAAACATGCACCCATTCTTTCTTTCTTTCGTTCTTTCAGTTATTTACAAATGTTTCAGTGATCATCTAAACATAATGGAGGAAAAAAAATAATCATCTTGTCCATGTGATTAAAATAAGTTACAACTTAGCCTCTGATTGTTAGCTTAATACAACTCAGTCTCTCAAGTTTACCCATTTAATTCGTTAGTCTCTACACTTTATAACTTTAATTTGTTACAATTGATAAGTTCATGAAGTAAAACTTGAAGAATTGTGTTGAATGAAATGATAAACTTCAATAATTGAGTTGTAATCGAGTTTTGATTTTATGGACTAAATGATTTTTATTTTTTTTAAGAAAATCTTGAGAGTAAAAGAAGACTACTTTACAGATTTACAAAGTACTTCTAATTATCCATTAATAAGGTTTTCTCATTAACATACAATAAGATTTAAATTCATGCCCTTTACTATCTGTTGTATACCTTACGCAAGTCGCCTTTTAGAAGTTAAAATGTACGTCACATTTTGTGAGAGTTTATGGGGTATTATTTATTGCTTTATTTAAAAAATGCTACTCTCATTTACATTAAAGAGATAATATGTTTTTTTTTTTTAAACAAAAGGCATGGTATTTATTAAGAATAAAGATAGAAACTGAAATGATTTTTCAATAATTTTATTGATATAACAAACTTATTTTAATTTTGATAAGATAATTAAAAATCACTCATATTAAATATTAGGTGAGGTATAGACTAGTGTATATATAATTTTAGTTAATTATTGAATCAAATTTTCATGTTCTCACTTGTATGTATTAAGAAGAGGGGGAGGGGCCTCATAAGATAGAGGTATGGTTGTGTGACACGTGGAATAAATGGTGATTGATGTGTTTTAATTTATAGGAACATGAATGGGAAAATTGAACTGTAATTGGACTTTCTATTCTTATTACATTATGCTTTGTGGTAAGCATAATGCTAAATGTTAGTCATTGAATCTTTCCTACCTTTTGAATTAACGCATGCCACGTCATAAAGTTTCTCAATTATGTATGCTTCCTCTGTTTTTTTCATTATTGTTTGTTTTCCAATGATGCCTCCTAATTGGGGAAAAATTCCCGAAAATCTCTTCATTGCAAAATTTATTATTTAAAGGTATTTAAGGGCCATAATCTTTGAGTAGGTACAACTTATCTTCAATGCATGCAACTCTACTTTAACTGTGTGTAACATATCTTGAGTTATATAAATATATTTTGTTTTGCATATAATTGTAGATATATAGATAGAGTTGCATTTCATGAATTTAAATTATATTGCACATTAGTCTTTAAACAAATTTCACTTTACAACGAAATATTTTTAAGCAATTTTTCTCTAATTAATTCATCTTAAATTTTGTGTGTGTATTATTTTGAGAAAGTATAGAGGTTTCAATTTCTCATATCTTTCTCATGCCAATGATTTAAAACTTTCCTCATTTTCCCATTTGTAGATATATTAAATAATATAAGGGAAAAACGATGTCTTGACAATATATTAATTGATTGTAATTTAGTAAATCTTGTTGCGGATTTAGCTTTGTAGTTTTAGTTTTGGCGATGTCTATGATTAAAAAAAGAGAGTAATTTAGTAAATTAAAGAGATTTGAGATGAGTGAGAGAATGTCAACGTTATCCTAATTAGTGACATTTGAAGTGATTCTAATGATAATAATACAGTGATTGGCATACAATTATAACGAGTTAACCAAAGTTAAATCAATTAGAGAGTTATTATATGAGCGGATAAGGTGAGGTCAAAAAAATAAAAACAGTTGGGTTGAGTAAAAATGATTAAATGTTCTTATGCAAAATATTAAAAAATTAAATTCTATAAATAATAATAAAAAATACATTTACAGAGTTTTAATCTGACTAAATTGGTTCGACCAAAAAAATTTAACTTAACTGGAATTCAAATTGATGGACAATACTAAATATTAGTTCACCAAAAAAAAAACTAAAAACTAAATGAGGCACCAAAACTAAAATATAATTTAGGCAAAATAATGATAGCTTTAATTCAAAGCACAATGTTTATTTATGGAGCCGTGTGTATTAGTTGAATGTATAAATTTAAGGGAAAATTTCAATCAGATTCCATTCCAAGAACTGGAAAAAAAAATCAAAAAATTCGTAGAGTAGATTTATCTATAAAAAAAGTATCTAGGGACCTCTGTAATATATATTCTAAATGTGAACTTATCTTATTAATATAGACATGCTTATCAATAGTCACTTAATGACGTGCCAATTTTGTCACATATACTTGTCAAAGAAAATTGTTTTAGTTAACATAGTGAGCTTATCAATAGCTTTTCTATGATTTATCAATATAGTAACATACATTTGTCAACGAAAACTTGTTTAGTTAATATAAATGAGCTTATTAATGACTGATCTATGACTTGCCAATATAGTCATATATATTTGTCAATGTAAGCTGCTTTAGTTAACATAAATGAGTTTGTCAATAACCACTTTATGACTTATTAATATAGTCACATAAATTTGTCAATAAGGTAAGAGTTCACATTTAGAATCTATATCACTAATGTCTCTAAAAATATATATACATTTTTTATATATATATTTCGGTCTTTGGGATCTGAGGGAGATTTTCCCAAAATTTAATGCTTCTAATTAAATATGTTATACTTGCTAGTAATATAAATTATTCAAGTAGTTTTCTACTCATAAAAAATTTGACAAACTTATAGATTTTTATCATATTTTAAAAATATATGAAATTTTTCTCAAAAAGAAGAAGAAGAAGCCTATATAATCTTAACAAAATTTAAGCAAAACAAAACATATGTAATTCACTCCTTGTTTTGTAAGAGAATGTTTATGTACATTTTGAAAATATAAGCAAGTTTATATAAACACATGAGTGAAAGTCAAAAGTGGTTTATCATGTCTTTTCATAAAAGAATACTTAAATTGTGAATACTAAGTTGTCCAAATAACAACACCCTGCTATGTTTGGATGAATTTATGTATGAGCTTTTTATTGACATGTTTGTATATGTTTGCGTCGTTAAATTATATATAATTAAAATAAAATAAAAATCTAATATCAATAAATAAATAAATAAAAAATCCGTGTAACGCATTCTGAACTTGTTCTTCTAATAAGAATTTTGTGCGTACAAGAAAAAGCTTATCCATGAGAGTTTGATTCCACATTTCCCTCCTCAACCAACTCCTTCTTTCATCGTAGAACGTCAAAGAAGTCTCCCTATTATAAGAAATAAATAACTAAATCTCAATAATAAAAAATGGGAAAAACACTTTTCATGTTATAGGAAAAGTGTATTCTTATGTTACATACGTACAACCCACATATATATGAATTAATTTATATATATATATATGTGTGTGTGTGTGTGTGTGGGTCCCACTATTTTATGTGTGTGTAAAAATCTTCTTCTTCTCATGCAATATGAGAAATGTAAACCCCATAAAAAATATAGTTAAAACTAGTTGGATTACTACATATTAATTTTTTAAATGAGGTTATAAAAGAATTTTTTTTAATGAAAGCTTGAAACAAGAGATTCATGTTTCTAAAATAGGACAGAGAACTCTTAATTAAAAAGAAATTCTCTGATAAAAGGAACATGCATGAGAGACTAATTGATGACAAATATGAAATGAAATGAAATGAATAACTAATATGTATTAATGGAATAATAAATTTCCAGGCTATAATGTTTATAGGTAACTCTCTAACACAAATACACAATGCTATATCCTTCTTTGTCCTAAATAATTATCTCCATATTTTTTTTTTATTATTATCCGGTATCCGGTTCAAACGTGTAGCTGCCTCTTCCAATATAATTACATCCATATAAAAGAAATGCTTTCTTATCAATAATATTCTTCATCTTCCCAGTTACCATTTCCTAATTTCACTATTCAGTACTTTTATTCCACCCAACTTCTCTATTACGTAGCTTCTCTTGTGCGATAAAAAAGTCAACAAATCGTGGTCTTTTGGTTTTGCTTGGTAAGGTTAATGATAATTGCTGCTGAGTGCTGACAACTAATTAACCAAAAATATATTGGTAATTTCTTGGCATGTACTAAACTAAATGTAATATAAAAGGAAAACATGAACGTACCATATCACTGTACTGTGTTGATGATATAAACATTTGGAACATTAAAGTAATGAATATATCAATAAACTTATGCAAGCAGAAGGGGAATCTTCCCTGCACTTACAGGATGAGGCCCCATGTGAATTAAGCATGGAAATTCAATTTTGAAAAAAAAAAGCAAAATTAATTAATAATGTAATCGAAAAGAAAAACAAAACATATGGACCCATACCAAAATAGGTTGTGCTGTTAAGATCAATATCTGCTTTGCATGGTCCTACGCACTAATAAATTTCCTTTCTTTTCTTATAAAAGAAAAAGTAAGGATCTAATGTCACTTCATAGTAGAGCAACAAATATAATTAAGAAGCTAAATCCAAGCCAAAATCTAATTAAATGTTCCCAATATCTATTAATGATATTAAAAATTTTACAATTACTATTTTTTTAGATGTTATAAAAACAAATTATTACTTATATATTTTTAATGTTATTATTCATGCTTTTAAATAAAAAGATTAATGAACATGAATTATAATTTTAAGAAAAAATTGCTCTTAAATATTAAACTATTATTAATACAAACAATGTGTATTTAATCATAGTACTCCATATTAAATGGGATAGTTAGAGAATCTAATCAGCATTAAAATTAAACAAAAAATTTTCCACATCATCATTAACAGCCTGGATGCCTCTAATACATCTCCCTCAATGCTTTATAAGAGCATCCAAAAGAGAGAACACTCTCAAAAACCTCTCTCCTCTCTGTCTCTCTCTCTCTCTCAACTCAATCATCCTTTGTTCTCTCTTCTATTCTCAGGCGTGGAATTTGGCTTTCGTTACAGTCTCTCTCTCTCTCTGTGTCACTCTCACTCTCTCTCAAAAAACCATCATCAATGTTCCATTTCTTCTTTTCCTTTCTTTCTCCTTCTTTCTTCTTAAAACCCTGCATTCTCTGAAATACCCACCCCAGACTCCTCTGTTTTATCAGAAGAGGTCAAATTCTTGTCCCTTCACATAATCATGCCTCCTTACTTCTCTTAAACTTCTCTTTCCCTATTTCTCTTCTCTATCTCGGACTTCTCTGACTCCACTTAAGCTTTTTCAGTACAACTGGAAGTCTGAAACAGACAACAAAAGTCCAAGTAATTGAGAACCCTCAAAATCCCGTTTTTCTCTGTTCTCTTTCATCCTCATACTGTGGCTCCTTTCAAAAGTAAAAATCGAACCAAATGGACAGGTGGGATAAATCACAACAAGATCATCGACACCAAGGGCATTACAGAGAGAACCCATCTTTCTCTTCTACTCTTCTCGACGCGATTTATCGATCTATCGATGAAGGAGAAACAGAGGAGAGAGAAAACCAGCTTGTGCTCTACAGAGAAGCAATGAAGAAGCAGAAACAGAGCAACTTCTTCGATAACTATCATGACGACGAAGCAAAAGCACCGAGCTTTCGTCGACCTCGAAAGTTAGAGAACTGGAGGGACTCAAGTATGTGTGAGAAAGTTGATGTTCGAAGAAATTCCATGCATTCTAGCTCAAGCTCCACAGATTCCAGTTCAAATGGTGGGTTTTCTTCTTCAGAGTCATCATCAGAGTTCTTCAATGGAGTCCAGAAGCTGAAGCCAATTCGAACCAGTGTTGCTCCTCCTCAAAAACCGAACTTTGATTCTCTAAACGCACAAAGGAACTATTCTACTCATACCCAGAAGCCAAAGCAGGAAAATGGCTTTGAGAAGAAGACAAAATCGAAAGCTCTGAGACGAATCCTATACGGAGACTTGAAGAAATCGAAGCAACCAATTTCACCAGGTGCTAGACTTGCCAGTTTTCTTAATTCCCTCTTCAATTCTGGTGGTGGAAACAACAACAATGCCAAAAAGAAAACAAAGGTTGTTTCATCAAACACTCTGACTCAACCTTCAACTTGTTCTTCAGCATCTTCGTTTTCAAGGTCTTGTTTAAGCAAAACCCCATCATCATCAAGATCAGCAGCGAAGGCTAATAGGTCTGTGAGATTCTGCCCAGTTAGTGTTATAGTTGGTGAAGATTGCAGGCCATGTGGGCATAAGAATCTTTACGAGGGAGAAAAGGGTTTTGAAAAATTCAGCTATATCAGCAAGAACAATAACAACAATGAGGAGCTAAGGTTCCATGTGATGCAGGAGAGTCGAAGAGTGGAGGAGTATGCCAGAGATTTGTTGAGGAATTATCAGAAGAAGAAGGAAGATATTAACAAGTTTGATGAAATGATGCATTATGAAGAAGATGTTGTTGATGATGACGCAGCAAGTTGTTCAAGTTCTGATCTTTTTGAATTGGAAAATCTTTCAGGAATTGGGAATATTGAGAGGTATAGAGAAGAATTGCCCGTGTATGAAACTACCCATTTCAATACCAATCGAGCCATAGCCAACAATGGCTTCATGCTGTAATTTCTACTGTTACAAAAAAAGTTACAGTTCGGGGGGGTTACATTATGGAAAATAAGATCTTTCTTTTGGTTTTGTTAGTCATATAATCTTGTTTTCTTCTAGTTTCTCTATTATATGTATGCCTCTTTTGTTGTTAATATTAGACAACAAGCTCTCAATGTCTTTTTCATCGTTATCATATTTTTTTTATTATTTTAAGATTGAGATGGCTTACAGAGTGAGCAAGGCAGGCCAATGATATTGTAGGGCATGCGAAAGCTCCCCTGCAATTACTTGAAAATTACAAGTTTAGTTCTGCTTATAACCTTATATTATTAGTATTCGTCCCTCTAATTTTTTATTTTTTTTAAAAAAAGAGTGAGAGGTATTTAAAGAGTGGATCAACAGATAAATAAGTGATGGATAGAGTAAGAATTTGGAAAATTCACAAGAGAAATGAATGAATATAGGAAAAAGCAAGAAAAGAAAGGGGGATGAAGAAGATGAAGTTGAAAGGGACGGCAGAATTTCTACATTCACTAATGGCAAGCCAAAGAAGGGCTTTTGCTTTCTCTCTCTCGAGTATGTGGGGCCTCTTTTTGCTTCAATAAAACCCTATCCTTTTTTTTTTAAAGGGGGAAAAAAAGCTATTCTTCATGCAACACATATGCTTGGGAGCAATAGTCAAAAAGTTCCCACATGTTAATTTATTAATATAGTTTTTATTTCATTTAAATTGATATTAAAAAAACGGATCCAATTATACACTGATATTTGGGTTAAGGTGTAAAAATACATATAAATTTTTTTTCCATGAGCAAAAATATACATATAATTTGTTGAGGAGCAAAAATATACATGTGGTTACCATTTTAGAGAAAAAGTCACATCTCACTGTTAAGTCACTGTTTACTGCCTTTAAGTTACTATTTACCTCATCTTTTTCTCTCTCATCACGGTGAACAGTGACTTAATAATGGAATGTGACTTTTGCATCAAAATAATAACCACATGTGTATTTTTGCTCCTAAGTAAAAAGCTCGTGTGTATTTTTGCACCACTCCTGATATTTTTATGTAAGATTACTAACGACTCTAAATAATAAACTAAATACTAAGAAGTTCTAATGACAATTAAGGTATTATCATTTCTTATATTAGAATATGGAATTACAAATTCTTTATTTGTTATTGGTACCTCTTTGTAATTAAGTTTTTTTTTTGGAACCTCATGGTGATTCCCTCGATTCTTATTATATTATTTTGTTCCTTATATATATATATATATATATATATATATATATATATATATTTGTCAGAATTATTTATAGACTATAATTACTCTTCATATGTTTTTTAGTTTAAAAAGACATACAGACCGAACAATGGAAACAACAAAAGGAAGTAACCATATGTTTAATCAAGTAAAAAATAAAAGGGCATAAATATAAGGTCCTATAAAGATGTGGACAAGTGTTCAAGATCAATTCTTGGATTCTCTAAAATCTTTGATGTTAAATTTGGTTGGCTTATTATGAAAGCCAAAAGAGTTTGTCTTTCAGTAATTTGATCAATTGATGTGATATTATTCCATGTTTGTAAACATTACATATACATACACGCACCTTTAAACTTAAATAATCTTAATCAATATCTTAAGTTCTTTTTATGATGCTCTTAATCAAAACTCTTTTTTTTTGTTTTTTTTTGTTGTTGGTTTCTACTTGTCCCTTTTTCCTTCAGTGCAAGCGATCTTGCCAAATTTCTTCTTTTTTTAACCTTTAAATGTTTCAAGTTCATCTTGAACATATGTTTTCCCTTTTTCATACATTTTTCCCTTTTACCGTCTTCTTTAAAATTGAAAAGTCTAAACCTAGGGAATGCAAGCGATCAAAATGATTTTTTATAATATTAAGAATCCAAGTCACTTTGTTTGATCCTAAAGACTATATATATATTTAGAACACATATAGGCTTTATTTTTCATGACAAAAGACTATGAACTACATAGTACCGAGCAGGAGAAAAAAAAAGGACAAAACCACCAACTTTATTGGGATTCTTACTTTTTTTTTTTGTAAAATTTTGAAAATGGAAAAATAATAAATGGAGCTTAATAATCTATATTTCCATAGTTTATAAAATTGAGCGTTAAAGGCTTTAAAAATTATTTCTTGTAAAAATTGTAAAAATAAGTTATATATTATTAGTGCTTTCTAAAATTACTACGTATACTTCTTTTGATTTGATATTATCCCTAAATAAAATTATTTGGAGAGTGCAGGCGATAGACTTTGACCCACATTTTGCATGAGTTTAAGGCGTGTAATACCCTAATTTTTATAATACATTTAAATATATATTTAGACAAATAATACCTATTAAAAATAGGTGAATATGAGGTCTCAAACACCTTGTATTGAATTTATTAGGACAATGTCTCCTAAGAATAAATAATTTACAAATAGGTCCCTAAAATATTTATGGGTTATAAAATACCCTGAGAAAATTATGATAAAATCCTAAGAGGCAACTAAATATTTATTAAAAATTGGAAAGTATGTTGTCTCTAATTTAGGTAATTTATGAGATTATTTTCCTTGGAAAATAATGAGGCAAAATTAAATATCATTTTGGGGAACATAAATTGCCCCATGGTTTTTAATATTTTGCATAATGCATAAATTATCAATTTCAGTAAAATAGTTGTGAGATAATAATTATTACTAATTAAGAAAATTGTCAACAATTAGTAAGTGATTAATTAGATAATTAATGGCTAATTGTTTAGACATAAGATAAAGAGAAAAAGGTGAAAATTACTTAAAATAAATATATATATATATATAAATAAAAACGAAAATTAGAATAAAAATAAAGAAAAATGAAATGAAAATTAAGAAATTAATATCTAGATATTTGCATTAAAATAATAATATAATTAAAACATGTGTTAATTAGATAATAATATAATAATCAGGAGAAGAAATGGACAGGAAAAACGAGAATGGATAGAAATAAAATCCTACATAGAAAACAATGAACTAGGTTGTTGGAGTCAGAGCATATTACGGACGAGTGAAATTTTATCCCGAGATAGCCGGTCTCCGAATTCATTTCTGTAACCGATAGAGCAATTTGGAGATCCGGATAGGAAGATATTTTGAAGAAATTAAGCAGATAATCAAAATAGGAGCTCTTAGAAAGTCAGACCGTTGTGGCAATACGGGCATAAGTAGGGAAAAACCAGAGCATATTATTGGTCAGTGGATTTTTATTCAGAAGCTAATACCGGCCAAAATTGTTTCTGGAATCGGACACGAAAATCGAGGATTTTTAGCTGATAACGGAATGTCCCTAACAGGATCAGAAATCCAGTTAAAATATGACATTTGAAAGAGGAAGTAAAAAACTTCAGCATTTCATTCTCGGAATTTTGAGATTTTACGGAATTACGCGAACCGGACACCGAACCGGGAATTTATCAGATAAAGCAAGAGATGAAGCAAGCATGACATCATTTTGATGACTCAAGATGATGTCAATAGAGAGAGGTGTAAGGCTAAGATGAAGCCACCTCAGAAAAGTGCGATCCGACGGTCAGAATTCGACCAGACAAAGTTCAACGAAATTACGAAAATGCCATCAAGTTCACCTATAAATACCCCTTCACATTTCACCATTCTTCACACCATTTCCTCTTGAGAAGGCCGAAAATTTGAGAGAGAACGAAGAAGGAGGAGTCCGGGGAATTTCGCAGCAAAGCTCTGAGTAAGTCTTCGGTCCCTAGTCTTTAGTTCGGTAGTTCTTTCAGTAGTTATAGTAAAAGTGTTAGGATAGTCTTAATTTTTCAAGATAATTTAGATATCATGTTTTTAGAATAAATATGATAATTATCTTAGAAAAATATTATAGAAAAGATTATAGCAAAAAATTTGGAAGTAAAAAGTCGAAACAGCGAAGCTTTGGCGAAATTCCGCCAAAAAGGCTAACTAGGGGCAAAATGGTAATTTGTACCTAAAATGCCTGTTATGGTCTTAGATATTCATACTGGTGATGTTATCCTTATAGGATACCCTGAATCACGAACCGCTGTTTCCGCTGTCACCCCTGTCGAGCCGCTGTCAAACGTACCGTGAATTTGACGGAAGTGTTAAAAGTCGTCAACGGAGGTACGGACGCGTATTGTAACCTTAACACTTATGCTGCTTATATACATATATGTGATAGACATGCTTAGATACTGAAACTCTGCTTAGGGTTGTCAGTTATACTTACAGCTTGATACGGATTATAGTCTTGATAATGCCGTTGGGTTTGCCTAGCGCTGAGGACACGATGGGCCGTCGTGGCACTGGATATGTGCAACCATTATGTGGGGCTTTACATACTGCTTTGTGCTTATGTTCTGCCAATATGTGATCATGCATCTGCTTTGTGCTTATGTAGTGATATACTGCTGTTATGTGAATATGTTCATGCTGTTATCAATATACTGTTATATTTGAGCATAAGGTTAACCGTTACCTGAGATCCAATTGGAAATTGGATCTCAGCTATAGCTTCAGGGTCAGGAGTACAACGGGGATGACAATAGAGGCAGGTGTCCGGTGTAGGAGGGCGGAAGACTTCTCGCAGTTGTTCTGGCAGAAGTCATCCTTTTGTTGTTGTCTACTTCACTTTTGAGCCACGCGGTTACTATACCGCTATTGTACCCCGCCAGACTTATGGCATTCTGAAATACAAATAACAGATACTCTTCCACTCAAATGGTCTACTCTGATGGTTTGAAATGATTTTAAATGAAAAGTTAATTTATTCCGCTTTTGAAAATTGGGATGTTACAAGGTGAGCCATACTGTATTTGTTTTTTTTTTTACCTGAAGCCATACTGTTTAATGTTTATAAGCAGTGCAACTTTGTAATTGTCAATTTTACTATATTATATGTGTATGTGTTGGTTAATAATCATTAATGTTATAGAGCATGAATATTCAGCAAAGAAAAGGGATTTTTTTTTTTTTTTAATGGGAAACACCGAGGAATCATATATAACAGTATACAGGCTCATTAGTCAGTAGTTAATTAAATATTTTTATGCTCCATAGTTTAATTAAAGTCAAAGTCATGAAACATTCAAAGCTGGCTTTAACTTAACATAAAAGAAAAAAAAAAAAGGCTATAAGCTTACTATGCCCCAAAAGTTTCGTAGGGCATTAGATGATGATAAAACTAAACATTAAGGAATAGTTTAGCAAATTTGCCATATAAGTTTTCCCTAAGGAGTAATGTTGTCTTAGAAATTTTTGTCTTAATGTTACTCCAGAAGTTTCAAAAAATAATAATGTTGCCCTATTCCGTTAAAAAGTTAACGGTCAATGTTAGTTTTTTAATAGAGTATGACAACATTACTATTTTTTAAAATTTCAGGAGAATATTACTCCTGGGCCTATACTTTTGGGGTAAATTTGATAGTTAGCTCTCTCTCTCTCTCTCTCTCTATATATATATATATATATATATGCTTAATTAAATAAATTGTTTAATTTGAAACGACATGTTTGTTACTGTTTTTATATGCATTATTATGGTTGGTGAAGTTGGGAAGGCTCGCTACAATAATGAGAATTTTTAGGTAGCTTTTAAACAATAATTAACCAATCAACTTTTTTATATTTAACAGTTAAATAATTATCTTCAATTATTACATCATTAGATTAAAAAAAATAGTTGTAACGCACTCACGGTGCTTATCCATATTCATAATCCCCCCAATTTTGGTTATAATAGCCACATTAATGACATTGGAGTTTCCTTTTTAATGGCTTATATACCTAAAACAATAGAGTTACGTTGATAATAAAAATTTAAAATTATTATTCAGAATTCCAATTTTCAATTTATTTATTGTATTATTGTCTTATTTTTTTTATATAAAATTATGTATTTTAATTTGTTATCTTGTTTATATTACTATTTTTTTAAAAAAAAAACAGATCAAATTTAACAGATATATCCAAACACACAAGCACATGTTGAAACCTAAATGGCTGGTGCTTTGAATGTTTGAGAAACAATAAAATTTAGAAGGTGTTTTCCACAACAAAACTTTTCTTACATACTTACTTTATAAATTGTAAAAGTTAATCTAAACATGCATTTTGAGGAGAGTTTATATCGCATTTGTTTTTTTTAGGACAAAAAGAGCATATCCCAAACTAATTCTGAGTTGCAATTGAGAGAAGCCATGCATCATATAATTGGAAACAATAATACCACTTGAATTTTAAAATCATGCTGATAACAATACTAATAAAATTAATAAAAATGATAAAATAATTGATAAATTATTTTATTAAGAAATCATTTATTTAAAATTTTAAAATTTAAGTGGTGTTTTCTAGGAATTTTTCTTAATAACAAATCAATGAGTAAATATTTCTTTTAAGTGGCCTACAAGCACAGAGGAAAAATGTTTACTTTATTGATGGATTTGACCCTAATTAATTAAACACACTATTCCCACGATATGTCTTTATTGGCTTTTGAAATCCTCTATTTATAAATTTGTTTTATGCATCGAACAAACATATTGTCCGTACATACTATTTATAAGAAGTGTGCTGTCAAACAGTGGAAGCATCCACGCTAGCTGTCAGCCACTTCATCATGCCGCAACCACGTAGGAAAACAACATTATTTCATTAAAAAAAACTTAATTATTAATATAAAATATTGAGCAAAAAGAAGGACTTGTATACGGTTATTTGGAAAAAGCGTGTGACCAGGTGTCAAGAGAGATACTTGGAAAGCTTTAAATAAGAAAAGGGCACATGTTATATATATCAAAGTTATTCAAGACGGGGCAACAATCAATATTAGAATGCCTTGTTGAGCAAAAACAAAAATATTTTTGAATGCCTGAAAGTCAGACAAATGACTTTAATGACTTTTTATAAGGATTGATTTACATTATGGATCATAGTTAAACCCCTATTTGTTTAACTTATTAGTAATAGACGTTCTAACTGAACTTATCAAATAAATTAAAAATCCCTAATTACTTGTTTTTCTACTGATGATATAGTTTTGTTGGTTGACAAGAGAAGTGATTAACTCTAAACTAGAGATATATATGGAAAAGGACTCTAGAGTTGAACGTTTTCATTTGAATATAAGCTAAACAAAATATGTGCTTTGCAACTCTAATAAGAGACAAGTTAGAAGTAGAGTGGAGAATAAATTGGGAGATCATGTTGTCAAGAAATGATAAAGTTTATATATTTGGGATCTATTATACAGCAAAATGGTAAAATTGATGAAGATGTTTATTATAGATCAATTCAAGTTAAATAGTATAAATAAAGAAATGCTACTAAGGTTATTTGTAATAAGGAAGTATCTAATAAGGTAAAAAAGAAATTTTTATAGCATTGTTATAAGAGTAACAACGTTAATTATATGGCACTGAATGATTGACCTTTTACAAGGTACTTCTAGGATTTTTTTATCACTTATATGACGCATCAAATAATATATTTATTATGTTTTTTTTTAATGTTTCCCTTAATTATTAAGCTCATCGGTTTCTTAAGAAATGAGTTTTTATGTTTATTTTTTATCATCTTTAACTTGGAACTCATACATCTATTATACTCACAACCTCTCACTTAAGAGATTTTTTTTATGTCATTGAGTAAAAAGCCCCAACCTTAAAAAATGAGCTTATTAAAGATATGGCTGAAAATTTTGTTAATTTTGAAACAAAGTTATTTGTGAACTTTAAGTCTCTGCTTAATATAAGTGAAAAGAATATAAGTGAGTTATAACAAGAATCAATGGATGAGATATTTGGAATTTTCTTTTCGAGGTACGTTAATTATGCAGCCATCTAGGTGTTTTTTTTTTTTTTTGATATAAATCTAGGTGTTAATTAGCTACGTCCTGATCATCAATAATGGTGGGCCGCTTTTGATAAGTTTGAGGGAAAATGCGAAGAACTTAATTAATTAGGGTTTGTTACATAACAGATATATATTGGGCTGTCAACTTTGTTTCGTGATGCAAATATGTTTCTTTAGGGAGCCACATTCTTTTCGAATCAACGATGGCGTGCGTGCTTTATTATATTCTACTTTTGTAATAAGGCCATGTAATGCAACCGCATCACCTTTCATATTATATTCATTTTAATTATATGTATTCAATTTGTGCATTGTGGGGTATCATATTTACTCATTTAGTACGCATGTATTCAATTCATGTCCTCTATTTCAATCATCAAATCACAACATTATTTTTTTCCTTCAAAACAGTGCTCGTCCAAAATATGTGGAGAGTTGTTAATATTTATACCTTGCTTTTCTCTTTTGTCACTACTCATACATTAAAATCGTGTTGAGTTGTTAAAATTGTGTTCTTAATATCTGTATGTATGTATGAGTGTGTATGTGTGTGTATTCAACGGTATTAATAATTAAGTGAGAATTTATATATGTCTTGATATTATTTAAGTATTATTCTAGTCCTATTTATATTTATAAGTTCATTTTAACTAAATCATATATATCAAAGAGAGGTAGTTAGCTTAATGATTATGAAGTAAATTTTTAACTTTGCCTTTATTTATAAATATGTATCTTTCAACTCTTTCTTCTTTCTCTATTTTCATTAATTCAATTAATATGAGTAAAATTGTTATAATCTCATTTATTACTTGAAAAAAAACTTATAAATAAGATCAAATTTTTTAGTCAAAAGAGACTTATAAATAAAACGAAAGTAGTACATACATTCCAAAGCCTTGAAGTTTTCATAGTAATTTTGGAAGTTACTTGCCACTCTAGCAAGGCATATTTTACAAAAAAGAAACATACATTATACTTAATTTCTTATTGTAAGCATCAATAGGGAATTAGTTACGTGGTTTTTTTTTTCAAGATTATCCCTACTGAAAATCTCATTATTAGTTGCAACTTTCTATGACTTTTAGGATGTGACCATGATATGAAATATGAGTAACTTTGGAAGTTTTTTAATTTTAGACAAAGTTAATAATTATTTAACCACACCTACTTAGTTTCGATGAGATTACTAGAGGTTCCTTATAAAAAGGATTTGAATCATATGCGATTATTTGAGTTTTGAATCATATTCATCAGGATTCACGAGGTATAACGGATTGTAATTATTTCTTTGAAATTTTTGCAGAAAATGTTGTTCCTTTGCTTTTTTGACATCTGTTCTTCGCGCGAGTCCCTTTGATCTGATCCAACACCTATCCGTTACCAAAGCCAGCATGTCATCAATGAAAGCATGAAAGAAAATAAAGCCAGAGCATAAGCTCCATTATATATATATATATATATATATATATATATATATATATATATATATTATCTTTCTTTCTTTTTTGGTGTGAGTATTAAGTTCTTGCTTCGTTGGTTCTTTGTCATGCTTTTAAATATAGGATCCCACCCACACGTGAAGGGGTGGTCCCAATGTCCCAGAACTAAGATGCATGCACACGTGTGCTATCTATCATCTTCTTCACCGATCCCCTCGAGATCCTGAGATGATCATCCATCATCTCTCTCTGCCAATATATCAATCATGAAATCATTCCTATTCCCATTTATTCATTCCCTCTCTTTGCTCCCTTATTAGTTGTACTAATTAGAGGACATTTTTACGTGGACGCCACCTTCATTCTCTTTCGTTCACGTTCACATTCATTACTCTTCCATATAATTTTAAATCTTTTCAGATTATAAGTCAAGTGACAACAAGAATATATAGAAACTTATTTTAAAAGGACTACTACTTCATAAGCTTTTAACTTTAAAAGATATTAAATTTGTTCTCATATGACTTTGATACTCTTCATTTAGTCAGATAATACTTGTTGTTCCATGACTTTGATACTATTTGAAAAAAGATGATTTTTATATTTGTCAAACTTTTTCTAATTTATCCTTATGGATGCTCCATTAACAATAATCAAGGATGAGAAAGAATAAAGAAATTAGGGAAGATAAGTAGGATATTTTTAAAAGTATATGCATATTAACAAAGTTAACCAACTTTTTTAATTTAATCAAATTAGGTAAATATATTTTATACTAAAGACTGACTAGATGGAGTAAAACATATTTTATAATTAAGAGTAATTACACGTTGATTCAACATGTAAAAGGCATTTTGTTTGGGTTATTGTTTGAAGAGGTGGGGTTTGGAGAATGGAATATTGGGGAGAGTTGGTAAAGGGAAATTGAATAAAGTAAAGTGGTAGGGTTTTAAAGTAGGAGGTAGTGTGGAGAAGGCAGCTTTAGTAAAAGAAAACAAAGCAAAATGGGATGTTGTGGATTTGGATGTGTACTGTGAGTATTGTGTGAATATAAATGTATGAAATGGAAAAAAGAGAAAGGTGATGAAGGGAATTTTGGTGATCCCAAGAAGATTGCTTGTCTTGAAACAGTTAAATAGTTTGAAGCAGCTTTAATTTTCTTTTTCTCTTTGGAAAGACAAAGACTTGTGGCTTACCCTCTACTCAGATTCCTTGCTTCGTAAAGTATCTTAATACCCTTCCCTCCCCATTTCTCCTTTAATTTCTATCTTTCTTTTGTTTTTTATTATCCCTCTCTTGATTTCATTACGCGTTAAGTTCGGTACTGAACACGCAATTTCAGTGCTTTCAAACTCAAAAATTGGTCTAAGTGTAAAGAGAAAAGGATGTCTCTTCATTTTCATTTCAAATTGGAATCAATGACAATGCCATAAATGTAAAGTATTTTCGTTCTTCCGTACTTGTATTTGTTTAATTAACTCCATGGGCAAAGAAATGTATACATACGTGACAATGATACTACTCCCTTCAATCGTAAGGTATGATCTAATTAGGGAGTTGATGTTTTTGCTAAATATAAGGCTTGTTTCATATTTTTATCTATTTTTTCTAAATTAATCTTATTAATATTTCCTCAACAATAATTACATAGGAGGGGGAGATAATTGAAAAAGATGACTAAGGTATTTTTTTTATAACATATTAATTAATTTAACTTTTTTAATCTAATCAAATTATTAATTAATTATGTTTACATTAAAGACCAGAGGAGTATAATTTAATCCAAAACCTTAAAGCCTCCCGTTCATGAGTTTTTACACGTATACCTTTTTAATTTTAACCATCTTTGTTAAACATGAAACGTTCCTATACTTCTTCTCACATGTCTTCCCAACATATTAAACTGTTTTTTTTTTTTAATAACTGATGAGCAAGAATTTAACTTATTTAGGAGCTAGCTTATGGACTCCAAGAGATGTTGCTGATTGTTATATTTTCTTAAAGTACACGCATGCTAATTATTGAGAAGTAGTGGTATAATACCCGAGAGTCCAGATACATGAGAAAACCTTGGAATTGCTGAAAGTTATACAGAAAAATCAAATCTCGCAGTCTTTATATTCTTGTGGTTCCAGTTCAATACAGCAATACACACACCCGAGAGTCCAGATAACTATATATAAATTATTTTTTTCATTGCGCTTTATTCCTCACCCATCCATAGAAGAAAAAAGAAGAACCTCCTTTATATACATAGTTTAATAATAATATAGATCTCAGGTAAGGAAAAAAAAATACTATAGATCGATTGATCTGTTCCTTTAACGTGAAGGGGCTTGCTGCCATATGTGAAAGTTGCATTCGTGTTCATTGGGGTTACTTTATGTTTTATATATTAAAGATGAAAGAGACTTTTGTTTGTGTGGAGAATTGTAGTAATAAGTGAAATGGTCACACGTATATGGCATCGCACGTCCTTCTTCTTTAGGTTACGTTATTTAAGGTTCCACATGGTGGACACGCCTAAAATTAGCCCTAGACTCTAATATATATAGAGGAGGGGTTCCCTTATAAAGCCATACCAGCCACCAACGTAGCTCCATCTATACCTCATCAAGGTTTCACATGGTGTGTCGTGTAATAATTGAATCTAAAAAGAAAAACAAGTTGTATATACACACTTTAAGTTGAAAATATTTACAATTTTTCATGTGTTTAAAAAAAAAGAGAGAGAGAACTTGTTGGAGCACATCCAATAATACATGAAGAGACTCTTAATCAGGAGTCAATCATTGTTTGATCTCTTATTTGATTTTAATTTTGTTAAAAGTAAAATACGATAAACAATATGTGTGTGTGTGTGTAGACCGTTGGTAGAACATTTTTTTGTTTGTTTGGAATTTTGGGTATGCTAATTGAGTAATTCGTTTGTATTTATTGTTATTCACATATATATGGATGTTATAGTTGTTTGTTCGGCATGAAAACGTCAATTGTCTTGTTCTTGAATTTTGGGATAGGAATTTCATATCATCGAGCAAAATATATAGACAAGTTTAAAATCGAATATTCATAGAAATTAAATGGGTTCTTACTATAAATATAATATAATAAATAGAACTAAGCGTGTCAGAGAAATTATTTATGCAAGGATAGTGACATGAAGGAGCTGTTACCAATATTTCCACCACTTGCTTGACTAAATATCCATTTGCATTGACAAATGAGATTTCCCGCCATTAACGAATCTCTAGAACTAGTAAGTTTCATGAAGATTGGCCTAACATTTATAAAGTTAGAATCAAGAGGACCTATTTCAACTTAAAGTCTTATAAAATCAGTAGGAGGTTAATGATATGCAGAGCAGTAGGTGTAGCTTCCACATGCATATATATAAATTCACATTCTCTCTCTCTCACACACACATATAGTTTCATGAAGAATTATTTTTTTCCCTTTTTTCAGTGAAAGTTGAGGAATAATTTTTTTTTGGGTATCAAACCGGCATGTATGCAAAAAGTTATTAGATTCAAGCTGAGTAAGGAAATTAATTCAAATATTATACCACTACTTAGGTTTATATATATTTATTTATATTCCCTTAGTATACTAGTTTGAAAATGAATCAATTTATCAATTAGTCATTGGTTGATATGGGAAACTACCAAATAACTTCATATCATAAAGAGGAAAACACAATTTTAAATATTAAGAAACACACTTGTTAGAAAAGAAAAAACCCTTTAATTTGTGATTAATAATTATCTCAAACAAGTGACTTAGATGCCTTTAATCAAATGAAAAAGAAAAAGGAAACGACTCTTGATTAGGCATCAATTATCATGCTCCGATGTATCCTGAAATTAAAGTTTTTCTCAAAATCATTTCACACACACACACACATATCATCTTTTTCTTATTCATTCGAGAGGTCGAAAATTAATTGATCCCTGAATGTTCTATATATCATGAATTCCAAGTTTCATAATCGCTCTTTGACTATTGAAAGGAATTAAATAATTTTCCACTAAAAGAACCTTGAATAATTTAATTTTCAACGTAATATCATTCCATAACAAATTGTGCCACAGATCAATCAATCACATCCACATCAATTAAGTATATATCAACAAAACCCACACAAGTATGTGTATGTGTATAATTATTGTAGTCGGTGCAACGTATGTGTATGCACGCATGCCCAAAAAAAAGAAGAAGCAAAGCTCACTCAAATATCTAATCATTATTATTACACGTCGTTGGTTTATTGGTACACCAAGCACTTGATGAAAACCAAGGGGCTATCGTCCACACCTATACTGTGCAGTGAAATACATTTATGGCATCCGACGTTCACTGGAAACTTTGAGAGGGACAAAATTGATATATATATATATATATATATATATATATAGTGCTGAGAAAATAGGTAAGGTAGGGTTATTAGTTATTATTAATATTAGAGACAGGCAAGCTACAGAGAGGGGTCTTTAGGTAAGTGTCTTTGTTGCGTAGATCAATGAGGAAGAGACATAAATATGAGATGATCTTATTCCGTGGTAATGCGCACGTAGCAGTAACGTTAGGAAGAGGTCAATTTTTCCCCCCCTTTCCCTAGCTACATTATTCATCCAGTTCTTTTATAAGCTCCAACAAACTATTTTACGTAAATTATTAAAGTTAGTTAAAATTAATTATTGATAGTAAAATCGTAAAATTTTTCTCAATAAAATTCATTAGCTAGAAAGTCATATTAGTTTCTAGTTAGGAAATTCTATATTTAGTCAAGAATAGGTGGGGGAAAAATTGGATGGTTAAGACAATATATTTTACAAACTTGTTTGAAATGACGTTAAATGCTTTAAAAGTATATTTTTAATTGTGATTTAAGATATATAAAGTAAATATATGATAAGAGTTTTGTCTAGACTAGTATAAACATACTTATCATAAATAGTTCCAAACAAGCATATTACAAAAAATAAAAAAAAAACAAAAATAAAAACAATGAATTAGCGACAAAATTCCATCCCAAAACTCATTATTATAATTTTGATTGTGTAAATTACAATGTATGTGAATCAACTTGATATTTGGGGTCAATAATATAGGTGGATGAAAGTATGAAAATGGATGATTGAAGGCGATAATATAGGGGCTGCAAATTTTCACTAGCTTGGTCTCCTACATTGTAGTGGTGACTATGCCCTTACCACAAAAGCATGGCTTTTTCATGGATCGTGTTAGATCGTGTGCTTTATTTTTCAGCCTGTCTGCTCTAATAAAACAACCATGTTTGTCTATAACAAGAATTAGTTGAAGTTAATAGAAATTAAATGGTCCTCACCGATCTTAAGTGCTCGATTAAAATCAGCTCGTTTGGAGAAAAAGGAACGTGTATAGATTTTTTTTTTTTGGCTATAGTTTTTGCTTTAATTTTGTCAAAAAGATTTTTCCAGTTTATCTTGAGCCACAAGTTACAATACATGTTTTGTTCTTTTTGACATATCACCTCTTGTTATTAATAGAAAACTCAGTTGGTTAATTTAGAGAGATGAAGGAAACCAAATAAATTATTTAATTATAACACATATGAAATATTTATCTAAATCATTATATTATATATTAATTTTTCACAACCCTTTTCCATTTTTACAACGTGCTTTTCAAAATTTTAAAAAATATCAGAACATTTTGATCTAATTTACGCATATACTCCAACATTTAATCCGGGATAGATTTTGGAAAGGAGAAAAAAATTTAGACATAAACAACTTTGTTGGTCTTTATAATTAAGTTTAGCAAAGATGTTTAAGAGACGGAGGGGGTAAATGACAAAAATGTTTATGATAGGATTAGGTTAAAAATCCCATGAACATTTCTATTGTTCAACAACTCTACTAGTAACTACTTACCTACATGGGATTTATATTGGATCACGACGGAAAAACTTGAATAAGCTTATTAGCTTGCAAGGTCATTTTACAATGGAAAAAACATAAACTAGATAAATTCGAACCAAAAACAATATATATATATATATATATATATATATATATATATAAAATACTATCACTTGAGTCTAGTTAAGACTTAAGACTGGACGTAGTATATATTTATGTTGTTAGATTTTTAATATACTCCCTCCAATCTCAAATATAGGACACATTTTAAAAAATAAATCTTTGATAGATAATATAAGTTATTTGCTGGGTCATACTAATGAAATTTTTTCAATTATTACTCCTATTACTATCTCTTCTCCTTTAATTTTGGTATATTAAGAAAATTAGTTAATTGTTAAAATTTAAAAATATGTGTTGGTTTTCATAAAATAATCCTTAAATCATTAATATTTAAATTACTCATTGATGCAAATTCCTTTAGTAAATATGAATAATTTAGGGGAAAAAGATGGATATGGAAAACAAAATAGATTGAAATCTTATATTTAGAATCAAATTAAATTCTCAACTAGTTCTTATATTAGTGACAGGAGGCAAAATTTGAAGTCTAATGCAGCGATTTTCTATACTAAATATGGATCAAATTAAAAAGCTTTTCATTTTAAGATTAAGTTAACGAGCCAACCACGTTTCTTTAAATTTTGTGAATGAGTTAGAAGTGACTTATATTTATGACACATCATTGGTTATATTTTGTCAAAAATCAATGGTTAGGGACTAGACTCCACGAAATAGCTCATTTAATTCAATGAAAACAACTAACGAGGTTATAAAATTTATTGAATTGAGCATGCTTGATTGAGAATTTAAAGCAAGAACACAAACGAACGTGCCTACGATGGAGAGTGACAAAACAACAACAATAAATTAACAACAATAATAGAAATGGCATGCTATAAGGACGTTGGAATAGTCCCAATATAAAATTTATTAACCGATATTCATTAAATGGAACTCATTTTCATGGCAGTGCCTTTTTTAATTTTTTGGCCAACATATAGAGGTCTTTTTCTTGTTCAAATTAACTTTGGTAAAAAATGTCTCTGTTGCGTGCTAATATCATCAAACTTTGATTAGTAATATTGGTCGGTGGTGTTGTATTAATGATTGCCTGATTCATAGAATATCGTCATGTTTTTAGCGTAAAAGAATTCACAACCATTCGTAAGAAAAAGTGAGGCGAAGATTATTTATATGGGTCATTGCATGAACTAAAATACTTATCAACTTGTTTTGTTAATAATATAAACATTACCAACAAACTGTGGATTGAAATAGTAAGCGGCCTTACTCTCAAAAGAAAAAGAATACAAATTTAAAATATGAAATACTCCCTCTGGTCCTTATTATAAGGCACCAACTATCAAGTGTTTTTTGTCCTTTTTATAAGGCACTTGTAGGTTTTCAAGGTGCAATTAATGTATTTTTCCATGTCTGTCCATATTTAATAAGGGTAGTGGGAGAGAGTAATATATTTGAGTTTAGGGTAATTAGTAGGGGTAATATTGGAAACCACTTGAATTTTATGACAATTTTAATGCTTTTAACTAACTTTATTGCTTTGTGAGAATTGGTAGTTGGTGCCTTATAAAAAGGACTAGAGGGAGTAGTAAGCAGCCTTACTTTCAAAAGAAAAAGAATACAAATTTAAAATATAGGAAGCACTTATCTAGGGAAGCGAAAACACTTTACCTGCAAAACTTTTAAAGGAAACCATTGATCAAATTAAAAATAAATAAATAATGTGCTCTAAGTTCTAGCTATGCCTCATATATGATAAAGAATAATAGCAATAATATAATTACATATACTCAATTAAAAACATACTGGTATTTAATTATTTATTATCATAATCATATAACAAGAATATGCATTCAACTAACATAAAATAATTACTTTTTCAAGTTTATGAATAACTTAAATTTATAAATTTAATACATATTTATAGAAATAATTTTTTTAGTAATTCATAAAAATAAAAATAAATTACTGTTTTGTACTTAAGTTTAAGAATATTTTAACCATCTTTTGATCTTACTATTTTTTTTAGATAAGTATCCTCCTATTAGAGGCATTATTTGAGGTACTATCAAACTCTGAGCATTTCCGCCAACATGAATTCAAATGTTAGTTTATCAAATTAGGAGAGACTAACCTCTTCAGTTAGACCCAACCCTTTCGGTATCTTACTATATACATATATTGATACACACATATTGCTAAGCATAGGTATCCTCCAATTGGATGCAATCATCTCAAGGTACTGTCGGGCAATAAATGTGAGCACTTTTCTCAGTCATAACTCAAACCTTAGTTAATCATGTTGTGAAAAAATAACCATTCCGCTAGACTCAACCCTGTTGGTTATCTTATTATATTTTAAAGGAAAAATTACATTTAGATTCCAAGCAAGAAAATACATGACAAAATAGTCACTTGAAATCTTAAAATTGCATTTAAATCCCATGGGACTTTTTTGCAATAAATTCTAATTTCATTGACAAGTCTAAGAGTGCCCACGATCAAGTCTATGAGCTTTCATTGATAAGTCCATAGGAATTCAAAAATTAGAATTTATTTTAAAAATGTTTCACAAGACTTAAATGTAATTTTAATATTTCAATGGACTATTTTGTTGTATTTTCTCTTACCTAGATCCTAAATGCAATTTTCCTTATTTTAAAGTAAGAAAATTGGGCGAGTTAGATATTTATTTATTTATTTGCTTAGCACAAATATCCTCCCATTAGAGACAATCTTGTTCGAGGCACCATCAGACACTAAATGTAAGCACTTCTTCCAATAGGGATTCAAACTGCAATTTGTTATATTGTGAGGGAATAGCAATTTTTTTCTTACAATAAAAATTTTAGAAAAGGAACTGAGTTTACTTACGATCCAAGGGCAGGGTGGAATATCCTTTTTTCTTAGGTGATACCAATATTAAGCAGGACGAGCCATCTATTACCTTCAGGCATTTTACCTAGGCACCCAGAAGTTAGGATGTCTCCCCCGACACTTTGACCAACTTTATAAATGAACACTCTTTCTTTGATGAGAGTGTCCGACCCCTTTACTAGTTGAATTAAAAAATGAGGGGGTAATAACAAAATTGTGCTACTAAGGTTTAAAATAAGTATTTTTTTGCTCGGAAGGTTTAAAATAAGTTAAGAAAATCCAAAGTCCAAAATGAGCCGGTTGAGGCCCATATTGACCTGGGCTCCCATATTTAGATTTATAAGCCCAATAATTCCCATATTGTCGCTCACCAAAGTCCGGTGTTGCTTTTTTCAAAGGCCACAAAGGCACAAAGACGTAAAGACCATATATGGGCATTGGCCAACTATACCACTTGGAAATCACCCCCTCGAATCCTCCGTCCTAATTATTGTCAAAATATCAGAATTCGATTTCGAGCAAAAAAAATAAAAGTATACATATCAGAATTCGATAGGAAATTATAAAGGACCATGGAAGTATATCTGAATATGGTTGGAACTAAGCAAAAGGATAGTGTTGTAAGGAAGGTGAGGCGAAGATGTGGCTTCAATGAGAAATGGATTGTTAACCCGGTGGGAAGAAGTGGCGGATTGGCTTTATGGTGGTCTGATATGATTACGGTTAACATTCTATTCTCGTCTGCTAATATTATCCATACTAGTGTTATGTCTCCTAATTTGTCTACGCCATCATATATCACTTTTATTTATGGCCCTGCTGTTGAAGATGAAAGAATGCTATGTTGGCAAGAAGTGAGGAGAATTAGCCACAACATCAAAACTTCATGGTTGTGCTGGGAGATTTTAATGATATCATGTCCCAAGATGAGAAGTGTGGGGGTCGGCCTAGAGCTTGGAGGAGGATTCTTAACTTTAAGTGCTTTGTGGCTGATTGGTGAGTTGGAAGACTTGGGCTACAATGGCCCCAGTTTTACATGGTGTAATAATCGAGAAAGCCCGAATACTATCTACGAACGTATTGACAGGGCTTTGGGCAATTTGCAGCTAAGAAAGCAATTTCCTACGCTTCAAGTTTTTAACATTGCCCCAGTTGGCTCCGATCATCACCTACTGTTTGTCCGGTGTCAATATGAGGACCACAAGAGAAGTCGGCCTTTTTGCTTTGAATCTGCCTAGGCCTCTCACAGACATTTTCTTGAAGTAATCAAAAGGAGTTGGTGGACCCTTTCTGGTCAAGAGCACATGGTGTTGGAGTCTTTCTTAAGTAATCTTAATAGCTGTAAGCATGATCTAATTACGTGGAGTAAGAAGGAGTTCCCCAATAATGCTAAACTTATTGATCTTCTGAAGAGCCAATTGGCTGAGTTGTCTTTATTGATCCAAACGCCTAACATTACCAGAAGGATTATGGAGGTTAAAGGCAAAATAGATAGATTACTGGAGTTAGAGGAACAGTTTTGGTGGCAGCGATCTCGTATTAATTGGTTAAAAGCTGGTGACAAAAACTCTCGCTTCTTTCACGTATCTACTATCAAAAGGAGGCAAAGGAACAGAATTTCCTGTATTAAGGATGATTCGGGCAGCTGGTTAATGGAAAAAGATGCAGTTTCCCATAATATTGCTAGCTTCTTTCAGGGCCTCTTTGCTTCTTCTGGCTTTCATTCGATGGATGTTGTCTTGAGCTATATTGACACCAAAATCTCTGAGGAAATGCATCAAAGTCTTATGTTACCAATTTCAAAGGAGGAGATCAAATCCGCAACTTTTAGTCTTGGAAGTTCAAAGGCACCGGGACCTTATGACTTTTCTGGTAAATTTTATCATTCTGCATAGTCTGAAATTGGTGATTCTGTGTGCTCCATGGTACATGAATTTTTTGCAGGTCATTCTGTTCTTGATGGGATTAACGCGACTAATATCACTCTTATCCCTAAGATTCATAAGCCGGAACATGTTTCACATTTTCGCCCTATTGGCCTATGTAATTTTTCTTATAAAATTATTTCAAAAATCATGGCCAATAGGATGCGACCTTTGTTTGATATATGTATCTTCCAGAATCAGGGTGCCTTTGTTCCTGGTCGTTGTATTCATGATAATATCATTATAGCGCATGAGGTTTACCATTATCTACGCCATAAGAAGTTTAGAGGTAAGTATGAATTCTCCCTTAAAATGGATATGAGTAAAGCATATGACAGGGTAGAATGGGACTTTCTTGAGAACGCCTTGCTTCGTTTTGGTTTTTGTGTTGATTAGGTGACTCTTATTATGAAGTGTGCACGTTCTGTTAGTTTAAATATCTGTTTATCTGGTGAAACCGTGAAATCATTCACCCCCTCCAGAGGCATTCGCCAGGGAGACCCCCTCTCGCCATATCTGTTTATTATTGTTGCTGAGGTACTTTCCATTATGATTAGTAAGAGCCAGAATAACAAGCAGATTAAAGGTATTAAATTGAGTAATAGGTGCCCAGTTCTTACTCATAGTTTTTTTGCTGATGATGCCCTGTTATATATGCATGCTAGTCACAGCAATTGCAGTTATTTGGCTAACATTTTGGAATTGTATTGCTCAGCCTCAGGTCAGGTCATTAACCTTGATAAATCTAGTATTTTCTTTTCCTCTAACACTCCTTTTGCAGTGAGACATATGGTGGGTGGCCTTTTGGGTATCCCTGCAACAGAGGACCCAGGAACATATCTTGGCATACCAAGCATTTGGGGGAAAACCAAGCACCAGGCCCTGGCTTATATTAGAGAGCGAGTATCTAGCAAAATTCAAGGATGGAAGCAATCACTACTTTCCTTTGCTGGTCGAGAAGTAATGATCAAAGCAATTATCCAAGCAATCCCTATTTATCCTATGAATTGTTTCAGGTTTCCTCTCAAGACATGTCAGGAGATCAATAGCTTTATCGCTAACTTATGGTAGGATGGCAATGCCATCGGAAGCAAGATTCATTGGAAAGCTTGGGAATCCATGACTAGGAGCAAAGGTACAGGTGGCATGGGATTTCGGGATCTTTCGATTATGAATGATGCTCTTATGGCTAAGACGGCATGGAGGCTTTTGCTAAGGCCAAATGATCTTTGGGCGAGAGTTCTTAAAAGTGTGTACTTTCTTAGACAAGACTTTGTTGATGCAAAGAAAGGCTACAATGCCTCCTGGTGTTGGTCTAGTATCTTTGAAGGAAGAAATTTTCTTATGAAAGATATCCAATGGGATGTTGGTGATGGTACTGCTATCAGAATTTGGGGGGATCCCTAAATCCCAGGTATAACTCTTTCGATGAGACCTACTGACACCGATGATCCGATCATTTCTGAGGGGAGAGTCTGTGATCTGATAGTCAATGGGCAGTGGGATCTTTCTCCTATCCGCCAATATTTGTCTCCTGATGCCAGTGATGCGATATATAAAATCTCTATTCCTAGCAATGGGCTGAAAGACAATTTGTTGTGGACTAGAGCCAAGAATGGAGTGTATACAGTGAAGCTGGGATACCATTGCCGAAAAGATTGGAATTCTGTTAAGGAAGATAGGGCGGAGTCTTCGATTGTAATCCATACCACATGCTGGAAATCAATTTGGAAGATCAAAGTGATCCCACGAGTTCAACATTTTATATGGCGCCTTTTGAATAGCTCAATTGCTACAAACTCCGCTTTGCATCATCGGAAGAGATCCCCTCACAACCTTTGCCTTGTGTGTGAAGATGCAGAAGAGACTATTGAGCATGTATTCTTCCATTGTCCCTGGACTCGATGTGTATGGTTTGGTTGTTCGCTAAGTGTTAGAGTTGATACCTCTTCGATTTTCAACTTCAATGCTTGGTGGATTCTACTAACAGAAATGCCTCAACTAAGTAAACATGATCTTTCCTTGATTTGTTGGCTTCTATGGTTTATTTGGAAAGCTAGGAATGAAATGACTTTTGACCATAGACAGCTAGACCCGGTTGCTGTTATTGAATTGACTAGGAAAAGTAATTTTGATTTTTTGGCTAACTATGCTGTAGGGGTTGGGGACCCTTTATTGTCGAGAGGTTGTGATAGTCCTGGCATTAAATGGTCCCCCCTACTCCAGATAGCCTCAAAATTAACTGTGATGGAGCATTATCATCTTATGAGAAAGATGCTGCTATTGGGGTAATTTGTCGGGACTATGCTGGATGTTTTAGATGGGGATTTGTGGATAAAGTTAAGTCCATTTCTGCCTTTATGACAGAAGCATTAGCTCTGAAACGGGCACTTCTTCTTGCTATGGACTTGGGTCATGATAAAGTAATCCTGGAAACTGATAGCCTCCCTCTTCTTACTTGTGTTGAGGCCAAGTCACCGGACTTGTATGACTTGAAATGTAGAAGTATTATCCAAGATATTATTTGTCTTCTGTCCTCTATGGTTGAGTTCTCCTTGTCATTTACCCCGAGAAGGGGCAACCGTGTTGTGGACCTACTAGCAGCTGATGCTTATAAATGGGTGTGCCATGTTGGGTGGGTCTCACAACCAACACCTGCTTTGTTATCTCTTCTAACTCTGGAGGCCTAGAAGACTAATGTTAACGGTGATAATCCTCTGTGTCCCAGCTCTTCTATGGATGGTGGCTAGTTTGTTCCTAGTCTTTTTGTTGTTTTCTGTTTTGCTTAGGCTTTGTTCCCGTTGTTGTTGTCTTGCTCTCTTTTTACTAGTTTGCTTATGTCATGTTTTGTTATTTTACTAGTTGTGTTGTTCTACTCATGGTGTTTGTTATTTAATCTTTCCCTGTAACCGTCTCTAATTTGGAGTTTATTAATAGAATCTTCTTTTGACCAAATATATATATATATATATATATATGGTTGGAACTTGGAAACACCGTGAAATTCATATTTTTGGCATTTGCTAGTTCACCGTGTTCCTAGTAGAGTTTGATTTGATTGAAGCTCTTGACCAGTGACGCAAGGCGCATTGCGAGGAAGATATGGTTTAAGTTCATGTGCGCCAACTCATCATCTTTGTCTCTGATCATTCACCAGAAGCACAAAACCTCAACTCTCATCAGTCACTTCCTGAATTCCAGTAAAACCATTGATCATCTACGACAAACCCAAGCATTCTTCCTTAAACTCCTCGCAACGCCCCATCACTACCAATACTTTGCGGGTCGTCTCCTCCTCGGAATCCTCCAATGTCCCGGTGATAATCTTCGTTATGCCTCCCAAGTGTTTGATCAACTACCCAGTTGCAAAAATGGCTTCCTCTGGACGTCACTCATTCGTAAATACTCACTTCATGGTCAGTTCCATCTTTCCATTTCTCTGTACTCTAGAATGCATCAAAATGGGGTCTTGCCATCCGGGTTCACTTTCTCTTCGGTGCTCAATGCTTGCTGCCGAATCCCGGTTATTTCTGAAGGAAAACAAGTGCATTCTAGAGTTTTGCAATCTGGTTTAAGTAAGAACAAGATTGTGCAAACTGCAATTCTTGATATGTATGCCAAATGTGGGTTGGTATCTGATGCACGAGCAGTGTTTGATGAAATAGGTGAGAGAGATGTTGTTGCCTGGACAGCTATGATTCGTGCGTATACGAAGGTGGGAATGATGGTTGATGCAATGTGGTTGTTTGAGAACATGAAGGAAAGAAATTCATTTACTTGGACTACTATGGTTGCTGGGTATGCAAATAATGGAGATATGAAAGCTGCGAAGGCATTGTATGATATGATGGAGGAGAAGGATATGATTACATGGGTTGCAATAATTGCTGGTTATGGGAAATGTGGTGATGTGAAGGAAGCAAGAAGGGTGGTTGATGAGATACCGGTGCTGGACGCCTCAAGTTTTGCAGCAATGGTGGTTTGTTATTCCCAAAATGGTTTTGCAAAGGAAGCTATTAGGATGTATAACCACATGAGAGAGAGAAAGATTCGAATCACTGATGTGGCTGTGGTGGGAGCTATATCAGCTTGTGCACAACTTAGAGATGTTCATTTTTCAAGGACATTGACTAACCAACTTGAGGATGATTCCTCTGGTAAGTAATACATACGCCTCTATTTAAACCTTTCAATTTGATATTGTTAATTAGAAAGCAATGCATGAATTCTTGTAAAGCCTCTCTAGTCAAGGATTTTTGTTTGTTCATCTTATACTAATGAATAGACAAGCAAACAACTAGTCAATATAATATTTATTTTCTTCTAGGGAAAATGTCTATTTAATTTATCCACATGTTAGTATACACAATCTTTATCTTTAGAAGGTGAGTCTCGCAGCAACAGAAAATGTTGCAACTATGTGATTAAAAGGTCACGGGTTCAAATCCTAGAAACAATCTCTTCGTTTGTCGGGGTAAAATTACGTAGATCTGACCCTTCCTAGACCACACCTAATGGAAGCCTTATATGCTGGGCTGTCCTTTTTAGCATACCCAAGATTTGAAATGTGCTATCATTCATTCATTTATTTATATATTTACTTGGTTTTGCACTAATAAATCTTTCTTTTAGTTTGTATATCTATCTGAATTTGTAAAAACTAAACACTTTCCTTTCCTCACATAAATGTTAAAATTACTTTAAAAAATACTTATTCTGCTCATTACTTTCATCTAAAAGATAGGACGCTTGCTATATCAAACGCATTGATCCACATGCACTCGAAGTGTGGAAACATAGACTTGGCCTGGAGGGAATTCAATAGAATGAGCAACAGAGATGTGATCACTTACAGTACATTAATTACAGCCCTAGCTGAGCATGGGAATTCACAAGATGCATTAGATGTTTTCTTAAAGATGCAAAAAGAAGGAATCAAACCAAATCAAATTACATTTGTTGGAGTCCTCAATGCATGTAGTTATGCTGGTCTTGTGGAACAAGGGTGTATGTATTTCAAGCAGATGACATATTCATTTGGAATTAAGCCTTTATCTGAACACTATTCTTGTATGGTTGATCTTCTTGGGAGAGCTGGGCAACTAGAAAGGGCATGCAATCTCATACGGGAGAATGCTAGTGATGATGCCACAGCTTGGAATTCTTTATTAGGGGCTTGCAGGGTTCATGGTAATGTTGAGTTGGCTGAGATTGCAGCCAGACGTCTCTTTGAAATTGACCCAAATGATTCTGGAAATTATGTGCTTTTGGCAAATACTTATGCATCAAAGGACAGATGGGATGATGTGGAAAAGGTTAAGAAGATGATGAGTGAAAATAGAATGAGAAAGCCTCCAGGTTGTAGTTGGGTTTAGAGAAATATGTCACTAGCCCCGCCATTTTGTAAGAATTTGAAATTTAAATTGTCTCAATCTTTTTTATAAGAGCCTACTTAGGATTATCTTAGCATTTAATGTATTTTTACCATTTTTTCCCTAATTAATTTTATTGTCTCTCCTCATCTTTTTCCCATATCATACTTTCTTTCATATTTTCTCTCCTTACCACTCCATTTTTCTCTCTTGCCCTTCTTAAATAAGGACATTTTTATTTCCTACATTTTTATTACTTCTAATCAATGTTAATGGTTTTCTTAAACTGCATAATTCGATTTTAATGGTTTTCACACTGCTCTCTCAATACCTTTTGAACTCTCAATACCTTTTGAACTACACCGTAGCCGGCTCAATAGAAAGATTCAAAAGGAACTTACAACAAGAAACCAAAATAAATCGAATATTTGCTCTGAATGGTTTGAAACTTAAAAAATAGATCACCTAGAATTGTATCAAAGTGGTAAATTTTTGAATGAATGGTAAAGTCTCGATTTGGGTAAGCTTATGGGAAAGTTATAAGAGAATGAGAACATAAAGAGAATTATCTAAAGTTGATATGAGAAAATAAGTTGAGAAGGCAATGAAAATATCTAAAATAAATATAAATTACTCTATTTTAAAGAGGATGGAGGAAGCAATTGTTTCACTATTTCTTTAAGAGCAGTCATTGTTTCATAAAATAAGCAGTATCTCGCTAATTCTATGAGAACAACCCAAATCATTAATAGAAAGATGAGCCAGAATCTATAACTCATCAGATTATTAAAGCCCCCTACCAATTTACTTGATGGAATATTCCATATTTTATTGATGAGATATTATGCCTATTTATAATAGTTTATAGAGAAAAAAACTCAATCAAAAATATAAATACGAAATCCAAAATATATCTAAATATGAAATTCATATGACTAATAATTTTAGATTTTATCAACTAAATCTATCTAGTGAGATATTCCACTTATCTCTTTATCTCTTGATTTCCTAAAGATGATAATAAAAATTGACTCAATTAAATAAACAATATCTAAAATTATACTCATGAATATTTATTCCTAAAATCTTTAACTTTCCACAACTTCTCTAAACTTCCATTATCTCCAATTCCGGTGCTCTATCAATGAACCAGTCTGGATTTCTTTCCTTTAACTTTATTATCCTTTCAGGTCAGATGCCGACTTTATAGATTGCAAGTACAAGTCATAACAAAAGAAAACCAAACAAAAATACAACAAATGCACAGGTGGCAAAAACCCTATGTGCTTCCCTTGGTATGCGCACAGGAGGCAATAATGCTGCTCTTCATAATAGGAGCCTTCAGAACTCAATGACCTCAGAAGCTTCTGATTTTGAATATCAACCTGTGGTCATCCCTCCCACCCACCTCGCTGACCAATGCATTAAAAGGTAGCATTGTAATTATGTCTTAAGGGGTGCCTTCTTCTCTCTGTCGGATATCCGAGCAGGAGCCGTAGAATGTGATTTGAATCGACCCCTTCCTCCCTCCTCTTTTTCCTGCACATTCAGTGGCTCATCATCAGAATTCAACTGTGTTCAGCTCGTAGCCAGGAAAGAAAATGGGATTTTATCATATGGGTTCTGCTGAATTTATTGGGAAAATCAGAGAAAAGTCCCTGTTCGAAAATTTTATTTGCTGAGAAAGACCACTTTTTATATATAAAATCCTAGAGTACCAATGTTTTCTATGTATAGAAACATATCAGATCCTTCTGGCTAGTAAAATTTCTAAGCAAAGACTTTTCACTGATTTTCCCAATTTAATTTCGCTGGAAGCATGACATTAAAATGCATGTCAATCACACTACAGAAAACAAGTTGAGGGCAGTTTTTCTGACCTTTTTCTTAACAATCTGAACCACATCCTCATCTTGAAGCTGCTGACTAAGGCCGCAATGTTGAGGATAGTGCCTTGCACTTGTACCCCATACTAAAACATACTTAACGTCCTTGACCAAACTTCTGTGAATGTGGTTGCAGAAATCCTCTACAGTGCAGCCACCTCTATCCTGCAATAATTTACCAGAGTAAAATCACCAAGGAGGGGATTGAAGAGCCAAATATTTTTTACATGTATGATAATAAGTTAAAAGATCAACATACTGCAGAAAGGACCACAGGATCAGCGAAATCAGGCTGCTGGCCTTGTGGCTTTGTGTAAACTCTAACCAGACCCATTTCCTCCCACATTCTTGAAAGTAGTCTATCAAAGTTCAGCTGTATATGAAAACAAGAAATTTAGCAACAATGGCAAATAAGAATTTTTTTAAAAAAAAGGATATGATATTGTGACAGAATGTGCAATCAAACAGACATAAAGAACTAAAACTATGCCGGGTCTTGTATTCTTCTGCTTCCAAAATATAAATCACAGCATAGTTCCCACCAATAATCAATTAGTAGTATGGTTTGCCCAGAAATTATGGAACCCACCTTCAAATTGCAACTAATGACAACAGAATTAGGCTGGCGAGCTAATCTGTCCACATCATCGATACCAATAACATCAATTTTGTTGTAGACATATATGCACTTCATATATTTACGGTTCCCTTCAATAACATCTATGAGGTCATCCACAGTGGCATCCTCACGGAAAAGGACCTGAAATAAATTTTGTCATCCCTCCATATGGGTTGGTTGTAAAGAAGAGAAAACATTGAATTACATTTTTACATGTAGTTTATGTAGTAATGGAAAATACAGAAATTATCAAGAGAACATTGTGCTATCAATATGATGTGAAGAACAAGAAATATCACAACTAGATAGGCAGGGTAACTGTTTAATCCTTATCCGTCAGAAATGCTAGTCTGATCTAATTTTCATAATTACAGCTTTCATCATATCATGTTGCTTAACTCCTACTTACAGAGACATGAATTAAAGACATAAAATATCAAGAGATTAAACTTAGATATACAGATGCACCAAATTAGTGAGTTATAGATAGATTAGAGAATTGATTGATTGCTAATTATTAGAGAAGCCTAGGTGCAGGTAGAGTGTGCAAGCAGAATAAATAAATGAATTGCAGAGGAAGAGAAACATTTTACACCCTTATATCACAAACACTAACTAATACAAAAAAAGACAAGTATTTCATCACCAAATGCCAAAAAAAGAAAGGGACATGTGCTTAGTTCATCAATCATTCAATCTATTCCAACGTTCGACAAATAAAGGCAAAGATAGAGAAAATGATGATTTGTACAATTAAACTAGTCAAGAATTTTACAGCAGTAGATGCAACTATCTAACTTCCCCACTATAGTTGAACAAACTATGAAATTGATAACAACGTATTTATAATTTCTGTTAAAAAACTACAACTCCATAATTCTAAGATCCTATATTAGCATGTCCTTTGAATTGAAATGCACAATGGCATTATACAAATACCTCTGCATTGTGAATTTTATATTCATGCAGAATCTGATAACACAACTTCTCATCAACATGGGTCAAAGGTAGAGTGCTGTTGAATGAAATGCCCCCAGTCTTTTTCTTTTTAAAATATATCTGCCAAGAAGACAAATCCAAAAGCAATGGCAGATGAGAAGTAGACAAAGTCCAACCAAGACCTTAAAATAAAAATAAACCATGCCTGAATCACTCCATAGCGTTGAGACAAAAACTCACCTGAGGTGGTCTCTTGTTTAGCCGTAAGCCAACAGCTTCCAGCTCCTTTGTCAATATTTGTCTATGACCCTCACTCTGGCAATTTATAGGGAAAAAATCACTTTATACCAAGACTAGAAAAGTCTTTCAATTCTCAGTTAACTAAATACCACAAATAATACATCCAGAATGTGGAGCAGTTCACCAAGCAATCTGTAAATAATAATTGAGATCCATGCCAAACTTCCAAGGTTTCTCAAGAAAAATGGTTGAGATAAATTGATGATCATACAAGACTTGCTCTTTGGTCTATATCACGAGGAAAAAGTCCAAAGTTATTCAACTTTTTTGTTAAAAAAAACTTCACTGCGGTTTTAAACCAATTTCAAACAAAAACTAAATCTCAAGAAATTCGAACCAGCAGTAGGAAGAAAAAGCAATCCTTGAAATCTAACTTCCCAGCCATAGAATCATCCACCAAATATTGTAGGGTTTCCAAAAGGAAAAATAGGAAACTATTAGAAGAGGAGTGCAAGAAGCCATTTGTCTTTATCACTTGATTTCTCTTAGTCTTTTCCTGATTAGTCCACTTTTTTTTTTTTTAAATCGGCTGAACCAATGAATGGATTGGGAGATTCTTTGTCCCTACTTCCATATAAATATACGTTCTTCTGCTACAATGAAATAAGTTCCAGAGTGTTTGTCTGAAATTCCACGTGACAAGTTCAATTCACGTATCTATCTGTTACTTATTACCAAGTGTAGGGGAATGAAAATTAAAGAAATAATGAGTAACCATTCTATAACAATAGAGTAACCAATGTGGTGTTTCAAGGGTTAACTTGATTCCCAGCCAGAATCAGAATGCTACTGCCTAGATTAAAGCAACAGTTGACATATTATTTTATCAAAATGTGGACGTAAGGAATGAAAAGGTACACTAGAAAAGAAGAAAAAAAATAACACTTACTTTAGAGGCATCAAGAACCATCAATACTATGTCAGACGATTTGGCAACAGCAATAACCTGAGAAAATAGAGAGAAAAAAAATTGCCATGTTAGTGAAGCCTAAGTCATTATAGTTTATACCCTGAGTAATTAGTGAAATGAACTAATAATCAACTTCAGTTAGCGGACATCAATGTTGAATTGAATATCAACTTGTTACGGCAACCGGTGCCCTAAAACTTAAAAATGGAAAGAAATATATCACAGCAACAAGCAATTATTATTTTACCTGCCTTCCACGTCCCTTGCCTTCAGAAGCACCTTCGATAATTCCAGGAAGATCAAGCAGCTGAATTTTAGTATCATTGTAGTGTATGATTCCAGGAATGCAGGTCAATGTTGTGAACTCATAGGATGCAGCTTCGGAATGAGTGCCCGTTAACATTGTCAAAAGAGTTGACTTCCCCACACTGTTAATGAAAAGGGAAAGGGATTGCAAAGGTGACGTTTTAATAATCATGTGTAAAATTTAGGTATACAACGAAGGCAGGCACCTAACCTAAGGGTGTGCATACATCACACATAGAAGCAAGGTAAAAGCAAACTATTGAAATATTGAGCATTAGTAGTATAATAATTTCCTAGGAGCTTATAGTTGTAAAAGCTCATCATCAATGTAGAATGAGTCTAAAGGGATATACGTGTCTGTCAGAGTACAGACCTTGGAAAACCTATGAGTGCAACTCGTCCATGGCCAAACTTTGTAACTTCAAATCCCTCGCCACCTCCACTGGAACCCTATTCCATGATTTGCCAAGATAGAAAACTTTACAAAAATGGGCACAGATAGAAAGTTGGCTATGGTGGACCAAAAATTGAGAAACTTTCAACAAATTACATCCATTACTCATAATAGAATAATAAAAGAAATTCATAAAAATTTCACCACATATCAAGTGAGAATACATATGTGAAATAATTACTAACATGTATTAGAGATGTGTGATTAGATACATGTGTCAGTCTGTTCTTACATTCTTTTTCCCTATATATAGCTCTCTAGATGAAATACAGAGCAATGCAAAAAAGAATAAAAATGAGCCAAAACATTTTTAACCTGCTCTGAAACGTTCCGGAAGACCACAATAAAATATTTGACACAATTCTTAATTGCAATAAATAAAATAAATAAAAGAGAGAATAATTCTGTCCCCTGTAAAGAAAATATTGATACTTTGGTTCCTTGAAACGTCAAACCTTGATGCAAAAATGAGCCAATATACATGAAATCATTTTAGCTTATGCAATCAGGTAGCTCAATCTTTGCAAAAAAAAAAATACTGTGAAGTGTCAATTATCACATTTAAAGTAAAAAAAAACAAGCAAACAAACAAACAAACAAGTTAGGAGGAAGAGTGGCTGTTCATTTCTAATTGAGAGAAGATAATCTCATCCAAACAGTCAAAAGTCACATGAAAAATGTCGAGGACACAAAGAAGTTTAAGCAAAAGAGAACTTAAAACAAACTATACACACAAAATCATGAACACAAAGTAAGCAAGCTTATCTACCTTTGGAGGCTCTAATAATTGTGTCCTTAATTTGGCTATCTTAGCCTTGAGTTGCCCAAGATGGTATTCTGCATGGTAAATAAATGTGAATTCATTTATTTATGGACCGGAAGTGCAACAAAAAAATGGAGATAAACTTAGATTCCTTGATGCCTCTTGCTTTATATTTAATTTATGAACCGATTGAAACAACATCAAAAATTGTATTATTCAACTGTAAAATTACTCCATACAGTGAAAGTCATATGGAGTATACACTAGGCAAAAGAGAAATAGCCCTACAGTGTGCTTTCGAGAGGCACAGACTCTCCTACCACAACTCAATATTTCCCATCCCCCTCTACAGCCAGCTCTCATGCAATATATCCTCTACCATTCTAACTGTCAACCAGAAACACCCCTCTCCCCACGTGTTATGCACCTATAACCCAGCATTGGGATTTAGGCCCATAAACATAAACACTTAAAATCATTTTAGTTATTCAAAAACCATAAATATGTTTCATAAGAGAAGTAGAGGAGCGCTTATAAAGATGAGTCGTCTTCATTAGTTAAGTGTTACCACTTATTCAAAGGTCTAATGAAGGATTTGCAGACCTCCCCTTAAAAATTCTTAACGAATCTATCCTGGAACATTTAATATGAAATCTGCCAAGATATTCTTGGTGCCCTATGCTTGACACAAAAATACACCTGTGCCTGCCGAGGCTTAGAGGTAACCTTTCAACTAGGCACTGCATGGAGAGTTCCCCATCCTGGCTTTCCAAAGATGCTTGGTTGCCTATGACATCTAATCCAATTAAAATTCCTGATGATAAAACCCTCCTAAGAGTGCTTCATAGTGCCCAATGGCGTCCAACTTAGACATGATTGGGAGTGTTGTGAAGGAGTGATTTTCATAGGTAGGGATAATCCTTGGGAGTGGCTTGATAAGATTGAAGTGAAGGTGCCGCCATGCTACCAGATTGCTCTAGCAAATTAAATAAAAGCTTGATATTTGTAATTGGAATAGCTATTCTAGCTAAGGGCACCCCCTCTCCCTTGGAAGTATCTTGGTATTATTGAAGTAATGTGCTTTCATGCTACACACAATTGATCTAGTAAGTCAGACAAGAACTAGACACTTAGTAAGTAGAATAGTTATTCTAGTTAACTCATTCTCCCCGTCTTTAGTAGCACGCTCCTGGAGTTATCCCCAAGAACAAGACTGAAAACTCCCCATCCTCTCCCATTTAGCTAGACTCATCATTTTGAACTACAAAACCCACATTCAAGAAGCATATCTTCCACATGCATCAACATCCACGATTCCAATCTCCATTAAATTCAACCCCCGATTTGGCCCACTAGTCCATACACTAGACATATAAAAATTTCCATCTCTCTGCAACCTTGACACCTTTTCCTGACTTCTCAAAAACCTTCAAATCACTTAAAGACTTCTCTTTCACTTGGGTTAGAAGGAACTTTCACTTTCACAGGGGAAAGTTAAAAAAAGTGACGATAAATTGTCTTGCTTGAAGGTTTGATAACATATTTCATCTTTCCTACGTTAGGCTACTCCAAGATAGTGATCTTTGTTTAAACCCCTCGTTTCTCGAACAAATAAGTATACCAAATTACTTTATGTATAATTATAACAATCATATATGGAAGTAATTAAAAGGAAAGATGTATATGCAAGGAATGCCGACTCAGTACCTGTGGCTTTATTTTTCTGGGTCCGAGACATCTCGGCCTCGATTTCTTTGATCTTCTCAATGATACCCATTATTCCAGTTACTAGCCGTCACCTTCAACATAAGAGAAGAATGAGAAAAATGTTTAATTTCGCTAGCAAGCAATGAAAATTGCTATATCGAAAACCTTTACACTCAGGCAGGATTACTTACACAATAACAAAGCTAGCGAGATGTCGCTCTAAAGCAATCTCAAATCCTTAACAGTTCAGTTCCTTTACTACTTTGTTCCAAAGATGGGAATTTAAACAATCAATTGTATTGATTGGAAGTCCAAATCAAAAAATAATAGTAAAGACAAAAGGAACCAAAAAAAAAAAAACAAAGAGATGGCGGTGAAGGGACGGCTCACCGGAACTAAGTCCCCAGCAATGCCAAAACAGAGAAATAGCCTCCGTCGATGAGGGAGGCCGACGAGAAAGGGTGGGAAGGATAGCAGGCGTAGGTCTTAGAACAGTGGAGATTCGGAGCTAATAAGGAGGGGCGTGAAATTTCTGAATAACAAGATGAAATTAATACTTGATAAACTATCCAAATAACTGGATATTTTTAATTTTTATTTGTTGAATTAAATAATTATTATTTTCAATATCAATATGACGATATCAATTTCTTGAAGAAAAGTAAAAAACAAACTCAATATATATAATATAATTTTTTAAAAAAATTATCATTTTGGTCCTATTTATAAATCTCTTTTAACTAAATCACACATATCAAGGAAAGATAGTTAGCTCAATGATTATGAGGTAAATTTTCAATTTTTCCCTCATTTATGAATGTGTATCTTTTAACTTTTTCTTCTTTCTCTATTTTTATTAACACAATTAATGTGGGTAAAATTGTCACAATCTCATTTATTATTTGAAAGAGAACTTATAAATATGACCAAAGTGGTATATTTTTTGAGTCAACGATTGAATTTAGATTGATATAAATAGTAGATTTTTTCATTACTTAAATGATTGGGCATTTACATCCTTTTTTTTAATTAAGGTAAAGGTGCAAAAATACCCATGAGCTTTGCCTTCAGGAGTATCCACCACCATGTGCTTTGTTTTTAGCAAAAGTATCTACGTGATTACATTTTATGAGCAAAAATACCTTTTCCGTTAGTTGACCATTAACTTAGTGAAATTACCTTTTTACCCTTAGTTTAAAATGATTTTAAAAAAAACAAAAATCCCCCACCCCCACCTCCCCTTGCCGGTGGGCCCCACCGCCGGCGACCACCTCGGGCGACCGGCCGCCGGGAATTTTTTTTTAAACTATTTTTAAAATAATTAAAACAAAAACATCCTACCTCCCCTTGCTAGTGGGCCCCACCGCCGGCAACCACCTAAAAGTAAAGAAAAGCTGTCTCATTTCTTATGTTGACACCAGGCCACCTGATAATAATGGACACGTGAAATTTTAATTTCAAATTTCTCTACAACTTCATTAATTTCCAATAGGGGACCAATCAAATAAAAAAGTTTAAAAACTTATTTTTGTTTTTGTTTTAATTATTTTAAAAACAAAAAATTTGCCCACGGCAGGTCGCCCGCAGCGGGCGGCCGCCAGCGGTGGGGCCATCCGACAAGGGGAGGTGGGGGTGGAGTATTTTTGTTTTTGTTTTAATTATTTTTAATTATTTTAAAAATAGTTAAAAAATAAAATAATTCGCCGGCGGCCGGTCGCCAGCAGTGGGGCCCACTGGCAAGGTGAGGTGGGGGGTGGGGTGTTTTTGTTTTTGTTTTAATTATTTAAAATATTGTTAAAAAACAAAATTCGCCAGCCGTCAGTTGTTGTAGGTAGTCGTCGGCGACTGGTTGCCGGCATGGGGGGCCAGTGGTAGGGCCCACCAGCAAGGGGAGGTGGGGGATTTTTGTTTTTAATTATTTTAAACTAAAGGCAAAAAGGTAATTTTACTAAGTTAACGGTCAGTTAACTGTCAACTAACGGAAAATGTATTTTTGCTCCTAAAATGTAACCACGTGAGTACTTTTACTAAAAAAGAAAAAAAGCACATGATATTAGACGCTCCTGAGTGCAAAGCTCATGGGCATTTTTGCATTTTTACCTTTTTTTTTTATATTAATTCCAGATATATGGTTTAGGGTTATCTTTTCTGTTATAGATGTCTCTTTTGAAAAATATAGCGAGACTATACACGTTAAATAAGCTCCATATTGGAGGATTTAAATCTTTCTGAATATCAAGTAATCTACTGTATTTCAGAACAGTCTATCCTTTTTTTTCCTTAATGCCTTGTGGGGACATTAGTCCTTAATGTAGCATGAGTATCTTTTTTATTTCTGCAACTACATAAATATAAAATACTAATTTCCAAGATTTTTTTTATTTTTTATTTTTTGGACCAAAAATTTGCAAGTGAGGTTAGTCTATTCATGAGATGAAAAAAATTAAATTATTAAAAATATCATGATTTTGATACGTATATTGTTAATTTTGTAATGAGATATATTTACCAATAAAGGAAGTTTGATAGTTTTCATTATTTCTGGCAGTTTGATACTAATGTTCCTTGATTTGCAACTTGATAACCTTAATTTGCAACTTAGATTCGTCTACTTCAAAAAAAAAAAGGAATAATTTAAGTTGTCAAAAATACTTCTAGTAGGTTTGAGAAAAGTGCATAGGTATATTCCCAACTGAATCCTTATAATTCTCTACAACATGTTTGAGCGCTACATTCAAACCATTGATAATAAACTAGAACGTACTGTACACAACAGAAACTGGATTGAAACAAAAATTCAACCCATACTCGACCCAATTTCTTCTTCCCTGAGTAAAACTACATTATTAGTTCAACCCTTCGGCCTTGTTTGATTCAAGCATTTCTCATAATTATTTATACCATGTTATATCACTTTCAACCTTCATGAATTGAAGACACTAAAAATTACTAGACAAATATGACATACATCCTTGTACTTGAGAGAAGATGAATAGCTTATATTCAAACACTAAAATACTCAGCGGATGCATAACATGGATCGAATATATAAACCTCAAATAACAGTATGATAACTTCGGAGTTAAGCATTTAGTCTAGAAGTAGAATCATGCAAAACAACCTTTGGAAAACAAGAACTAGAAGTCCAAAACTTTAGATTCTGCAAAGCATGGCAAACCAACATGAAAATAAATTAAATATCTTCTCTATTCTGAAAACTGAAAAATAGTAATCTAGACAGCTGGAATCTCTATGTTGGTGGGGACTGCGGGCGCTTGCAAGGGCCTAACAATGTAATCTTCTTCCTCCTTTGGTGGATGGATTGTGACCACATCCGGAATAGGCTTCGTTGGTCCTTGCTTGCCCTTGGGATCCCAATCAAGCATAATTTTCACCTTGATACCAAGAACACCCTGCAACAATTGTAGGTAGGATTTCAATTAAATGATGCAAAAACAATCTGATTTTACACAATTAGTTCCTGAAGCTACAAGAACTTGAAGATCTTTTAAGTTCTGGGCTAGAGCCAAAAGAAAGATATGCTGACCTGTCTCAAAAGCACGTGTCTCACAGCAGAGTCGATGTATTCTTTGACGGGCTGACCAGATGATATCATGTATCCGTCCTTGAATTTCATAGATTTGGCACGCTGGGCTCTGAGCTTGCCACTAACAATAACCTGGAGATATTTGACATTTACCAAATTGCCTCAGTAATTCATGTAATCTTATCAAATCCATGTGATCAGTCAATTAGAAGTTGGCTACAGCTACAGCTATAATAATGGAGAATAAGGTGGAAAAGTGAGGGCAGGACACATGGCAGAGGCCAATGTGATATGGCTTTACTGACCTCACAACCTTTGGCGCCACTCTCCATGACAAACCTAAGGACACCATAGCAAGCCCTGGAAAAATACAAAAGATTGTGTAATAACACGTAGACTCCTACTGGACATAGATATTACAAGCAAGACAGATAACAACAAACACTTCAAAAGATCAAAACAGTAAACTAATATTGACAATGGCCAATCCAAGCACCGTATCTCAATATGTTAAACTCAATTGTTCTAAACCCCAGAATGGAACTTTCTGTCAAAACAATGCAGGACTAGACCAGTACGATAAACTCAATACAATTCCATACCTTCTGACAGCAAGACCTCCAAGAAGCTTGTAACGCAGAGACTCTGCTTGTGCAATAGCACAGAGCCCTCTGTTGTTGACTTTCTCAGCATATAGCTCAACACTGTTCTCAGGGAACTTGAAACGCTTCTGAACAATGGAAGTCAGTTCCCTAATTCTTCTTCCCTTCTCACCTTCACCAATAAAAAGAAAGTGACACTACCATCAGTCAGATGACAACTCCATTTTAACAAAAAATCATGGCAATTGACTTACAACCATGCAGAAAACCCTTCTCCGGATTAGAAACCAGGTATTAGTCATTAAACACGCCAATTTACGTCAAATTTTAATCCGCACAAATGATAATCTTCAAAGTTCAGATTCAGATTTATCCTTCCTTATAATTCTACAGATAATTTACTCTGGTTGGAGGGGGGTGGAGAGGAGGAGAGGGAAAACTCTAATGACTTCAGTTTCTAAAAAAATGGACAGATGAGTTACAAAATTTTAGAAAAGAAGGAAAATTAATTAAAAATCGAACTCGTTAGGATGTTCCTTCACCCCTCCCCGCCATTTCCCTCCAACCATAGCTAGATTTAGTGCAAGAGATCCTAATCATACATCAGAAACCTTCAAAGATGCAGTTATTAACTTCATTACCTGTTACCCTAAAGACAACTAGTCAAAGATATGAAGTAATTCAACACGGCTATGCGAAAGCTAGGCCAAAAAAAATTATAAAAATCCGCCACCTTGAGAGTAATTAAACAAACACTAGTATACCAAGAACATTCTGTGTGCGAGTCGCCCTAATGATGATCTCAGTCCGCATGGGGGTGACCCTAACTTCAACACCAGAGTAACCATCCTCTGCAAGCTCCCTAGTCAAAACCTCATTCAGCTCCGCGAAAAAAACTCCATCGGCTACAAACTGAGGAGCACAAGCACGGCATCATAAACAGCTTTTGACAAAAACGGAAAAGAAAGAAAACGGAGAATTTTCTTCCCTTTCAAGAGGGAGAAAGGAGAATTTGGGACTCACCTTTCGCTTTTTGCTCATTTGGGTCGCCATGTTGATGAGCTTCTGTGAACTCTGACGAAAACTGAGCCTCCTCTCTGCGATTAGGTCTGTGAAACCCTAGAAAAGATAAAAGGCTCGGAGAAGGTTTTGATACGTGAGTTGAACCGATCGAACGGTTGATCTCGTTTAATAGAATTTTTTGATTTTTGATGGACTTTTTTGGGCCATCCTTGATGGACTTGATTAAAAAGGCCAACTTCGCATTGGGAATTATAATTTTGGATATGTGAATTGACATTTTAATATTTCTGAATTTTTGTATCAAAAAAATATTTCTGAGTTCCTTAGGCAGGAAAAGAAAAAAAAATATCAGAAAAAAATAAAAAATATTTCTGAATTCCGATTCACAATAAATACACACATACACACATATACATAAAGATGCACACACACATATATGTGTGTATGTATATAGTCACTTGACATAAGATTTTGTTAAGTCACCCTAAAATTACGTTGTTTTGGAAGCTAAAGGAATTAATGAAGGGTGTTTTAATAAAATTTATAGAATAAATACAAGAACAAAAATATGAAAACACCCTTCATTAATTCCCCGACCCCAAAAATGCATCGTTTTGGGAGTTAGGGGAATTAATGAAGGGTGTTTTGGTAAAATTTATATAATAAATACAAAATCAAAAATATCAAAACACCCTTCATTAATTCTCTTAACTCTCAAAACAACGTTAATTTTAGGGTGAGTTCACAAAATCTTATGTTAAGTGACACATAATAAACTATAAACTAATATATATATTTAGGGTTTATCATTTATCATGTCACTGAATATAAGATTTTGTCTAGTAAAGGCAAAACTACGTCGTTTTATCATTGACAAAAAAAATTACAAAATAAATTGAGAACAAATTCTTCCCTCCGCCTCCGAGTAAATCGAAGAAGTCGTAGAATAACTTCCAATGAACAAAAAAATCGGAACTAATAAAATGAAATCAACCTAAACTAATAAAATCAAATCAATAATCTAAACTAAAAACTAAACTAATAAAATCCATCTAAACTAATAAAAAAAAACTAATACTAAACTAATCAAATCAAATCAATCTAAATCGTAGAATAACTTCTCAGTGAACAAAAAAATCGGAATATAAACTACTGTCACAATTTTAGAATCGATAATTTATTAATAATATTTTTTGTAATAAATGAAAGAATTATAATTAATTAATTAAGAATTACTAATTAACTAAACTAATATTTATCAAATTATGTAATTATTAATTTAAGAAATAAACTGAAAAAAAAAATCTTCCCTCATCTCCCCGTGAATCCAAAAAGTCACAGAATAACTTCCTAACCAGAAAAATTAGAATATAAATTGCTGTCATAATTCCAAGATAGATAACTTATTAATAATACTTTTTGTAATCAATGAAAGAATTATAATTAATTAATAAAGAATTACTAATTAACTAAACTAATATTTTTCAAATTATGTAATTATTAATTTAAATTTATTATTAGTAAATTATATTTTAAATATTATTCATTTATTTAGTTTTCAATTAAATTAATAAATTACCGATCCAGGAATTGTAACAACAGTTTATATTCCGATTTTTTTGTTTATTGGAAAGTTATTTAACGACTTTTTGGGTTCACTGGGAGGTGGAGGGAAGAATTTGTTTTCAATTTATTTTATAATTTTTTTTTCAATGATAAAACGACGTAATTTTGTCTTCACTGGACAAAAACTTATATCCAGTGACATGACAAACGATAAACCCATATATTTATCTATCTATCTAATTAGAAACTTTTAAAAAACTAACATGTTATAATTAGAAAATTTAAAAAACCTATCATGTGAATTATTAACTTATCATATGAATATTGTCATGAAACTTGCTAAATTAAAAGTTTTTTCCCTAAATGATAAGCACTCGTGTTATTCTACATAGTTTAGGCTTCATTAATTAAAGGCAAAGGCTTTATCAAAAAATTAAAATTTTAAAGAAAATGAAAATTAGCAAAAAGTCCCTAATTTAAAAATCTTACTTATTAGAATGATCTGATAAATTTTGACACACAACTTTGCAAATTTCATACAATATTACAATTTATGTTCAACCTACCAATAAAATTTTTATTGGAGGATTTTCTCCCGATTTTTCCTTGAAAAAAATGCATCCACACATTAAATTTTAAATAAATGAATTAAGAAATGAATAAATAAAAGATTGAAAGAAATCATGAAGTTGAGGTAAAAAAATAAAAAAGAAATCATGAAGTTCATGCTACTCGCCTTTTCAAATTGCACTTTTTGTAATAACCACGTATTGATAGGGGTATTTATGGAGTTATCATGGGTTATCCATTCTCGCGGGAGCGGGAATGAAACGATTGGCGGAGAGACAGTAATGGCGAGTGCTTCATCGCTCCCTTCAGCTCTTTTGCTTCAAAATTCTTTTAATTTCCCTCCTCAAAGCTCAAGAAGACCAGTCGATTCCTCTCTCCTCCTATTCAGCAGCGAAAAATGTTCTATTACTGTGTGTTCTGCAAAGAAGAAAATCGGCTTTTTCGACCAAATTCTTGATTATATTGAAGGTAAATTTTTCTACCGACATTGCCATTTCGTTCAAGCTTCGGAAAAATTTTATCTTTTCTCTTCGATTCTTCCCAGTTTCGGCATCAAGCTTTGATTCTTTGTTTATTTTTAGGAGGCCCCAAATTAAGAAAATGGTATGGTGCCCCTGATCTTCTTCCTAAAGATGGACCTGCCGCAGAAGATGAGGATGAATATCTGGGTATATGACTTATTAATTCATCAATGGTTATATTTGTTTTTGTACCTTCAATTTTTGAGAAAATACACTTATGGTCCCCTCTAACACTTTCAAGTCGTGTATTTGTTCCTCTAATGAGAGGAGATATACAACCTGGTGGACTAACCTATAGGAATTTCTCCCTCTTGTTATTGATATAAGAAATATTTAAGGAGTTGATTTTAGTCCTAAATATAAGATATAGTTTTTATATTTGTCAGTCTTTTTCTATCATACACATATTGAGGCCCTCAACAATAATTTAGGAGGGGAAGGTGAATGACAAAATTGAGGAAGATGACTAAGCTTCTTTACAAAATACATGTCTTATTAATTAACTAATTTAATCAAATTAGATAAATATATTTTATATTAAAGATTAGAGTGAGTATTTAATTTTTGTCAAGTTTTTGTTCTCACACCGATGTTTGAAAGCAGAAGATGAAGTCAGGGATGCAGTACTTGTGACAGATGGAGATAGTGAGATGGGCCAGGTCTGATATGAATTTCCTTTTTCTTCTTAATCCACAAGCTTTTAAGCTAGTACATTATGTAGAAACTTGGTAGTTTTGATCTGGTTATATCCATGTTGAAGATTAGAGACTAAGAATTACAAGTGCAAAGCAAGCAACTAGTCTATCGATATAGGCTATCTACTTTCACAGCATAATTATTTTGCATGATTGATTGAATTGAGCTACTTGTATTAGTTCCTCAAGTAACTTATAATTCTTGGATCAACCTATTGGATTACTGAAAATGAGTTGTGAGCTTTGTTATATGCTTGAGCAGATGGTCATATTGTCAATGATTGTGAAGAAAACTCGAGTAAAGGCACTGGTGAAGGATAAGCGGGTTGCACTTGAATCCTTTGGAAGTTATGTTGAGGTAGATGGAATTAATTCAAGAAACCACTTATATATTGCATCATTGTGATTTGCTTATTCATTTGTTTCATTTTCTGGTTATTAATTATGTAATTACTTGTTTGTGAAGTCAATGGCCGGAGATACCAGTGACAGGCAATTCCTCAGGAAAGCTTTGAGGGGCGTTCGCACAATTATGTGCCCAAATGTATGTATATTTTATCTAATTTGGATTATATGAAACTAAAGTCCATTTGAATGTCACACACAATGAATAAGAGTGTATATGAAACCCTCTTCCTCGCTTTTTACCCACTCTTTTCTTTCTATCTCTTTAACTAATTTTATAACAGCAATTTTTGACTGAACTTCTCAACTAAAGCACCTTTTTTTTTTAATAAATAAATCACACTGTTGACCTCAATTATTTATTGGCTTGAATTGATTCCATTGAAGGCTTTTTTAAACAACTTGCTTCCCCTTCATTTTGCTTTACCTTTTTTCTCCTTTATTGTAGGTAATAAATAATGAGACTTGGCCTTGAAACATGTTTCTTCTGGAAGTTTCAAATTTTCTGTTAGTAATGATAGACTGCGACTGAAAACTATATTTCCCAGAGAATGCGTGTATGTTTCCATTTCATTCCGTTTCTCAGTAATGTGAGACTTGGCCTTAAAACACATTTCTCGGAGAATTTCTTTATGTTCTGATTATTTTCAGGAGGGTTTTCTTTCTAGTGTTGGGAACCTACAAGGAGTTAGACATATAATCCTCTTATCACAGGTACTTTTATTTTCTATCCAAATCTTCTACATACACAAAAGTGAATACATTTAGTGCATAGAGGGATTAAGACAATAATAACAAACAAGATTTGTTTGAGTTACACATAATCATACTTTTATGCCACCTCGTTTCTGAACACATAAATGCATCAATGTGGAGAATCTACAATGCATTCCTTTCTTGTACAAATTTACAAATATGTTCTTGGCTATTTTGTTTTAACAAAGCCGCAGTTGTCTGTTTATAGAGGTAGAAGTGGAATTCAATCTTTGATGAAAAACAATGCAAGGAAATTGGCTGAGCAAGATGAATCATTCTTGGTGAACTCAGGAATCCCTTACACCATAATTAGGACTGGCCTATTACAAGATACTCCCGGTGGGAGGCTAGGTTTTTCCTTTGAAGAGGTATACATATATATTGACATATTCTTTACAATGTACAGAGAAATGTCAAACAGAAAAATTTCTTCTAGTGACAATTAATCTCTCTTTTTTGGTGCCTTATGAAAAGATTAATTTATTCATTTTATTTATTATTGAAATACTTGTTGAAACACTCAAGAAACTGTTTTTTTAATATTTTATCATCTTAATCAAGGCTTGATTGACTTGGGATTCATGAGAATAGGGTTGTGCAGCTACTGGGAGTCTGAGCAAAGAAGATGCAGCATTTGTTTGTGTGGAAGCCTTGGAATGTGTGCCACAATCTGGATTCATACTTGAGGTTGTCAATGGAGAAAACAAGGTTTCGGATTGGAAAGAATTTTTGACTTCATTAATGGAAAAGGCAAATCAGCAACTTCAATGACCTCAGCAAACATTTGTATATCTAATTTTTCTCATGGATGTGATAGTCAAAGTCATGTGAGAAAGGGAAAATTTTTCCTCTTGCTTATTGTTGTTTGACAAGAATACCATGTTATAATGAAAACATTCTCTTCCTTGTTGGTTTTAGACCAATGAACTTGGAGATGTACAAAGTATGCTCATTCTGTTATTAGTGTAAATCTAATCTCAAATAAAAATCTAGATTTCATTTAGCCGCTTTAAATTCAATCAAGTATCTTTTCTTTCATTTTTATTTAATCAATTGTGAGAGAAAATTAAAGGGAAACCTGTTGGTTTTGGACTATTTAAAAGTGATTTTACGGTATTTAAAGTAAGTATGTGAAAAGAGTTTTATCTCAATTCTTAGAGAAGTATTTCAAATTTTTTTTTTTTTGAACCAACAAATCATTAATTAAGATAGTAAAGGACATCACCCCGTAAGAAAGAGAATCTAAGTTTGAATCTCAGGAAGCGCATTTTTTTTTTTGATACATCAGGAGGGATCGAATCCCTGAGGGGAAGGGGGAAGACTAGCTCCTAAGGCTGGCACAAGTGCCACTGCACTACGAGGCAGTTGGTCAGGAAGCGCACTTATTGGAAGAGGTGGAAACACTTTACTCTTAGAAAACCCTTGATCAATTTTTTTTTTTTTTTTAAAAAGATTTTTTGTTCTTCCCAAATGATCACTAAGCTTGTAAAGATCGTTACTACACCCAATCATATCCCAAAAGGCCCAAAAATAAGATAATGATTAGAAATAAAGAGGGATAATGAGTGGAAATAAAGAAAGATAACAAGTGAAATCATCAAGGCAGGCTCCATACTCCCTCCTGCCCTAACTTACTCATATTAAATGAGATTTTGAAGATGAAAAAAATATAATTCACCATGTTTCAACACTAATTACATAGATAAAATTGACAAAAAAGCATCAGATACTCTTCAAGTAATTTATATTGTGGACCAAGTCATTCTTTTATAAGCAACTCATATTATGAACAGAGTGATTATATATTATATTTCTTACTCAATTGACGGAAAATTAACAACTTTGTAACTCTTTTCTTAAAATAAATCACTTTTTTAATATATTATCCAGTGGGAAGTGAGTGTGGAAATATATGGACGTTACATCCCCAATCCTATCTCTATCAAGAAGATTTCAGTCATAACAAGTCTCAACGTTAAGCAAATATGGAGGAGCTTCACAATCTCATAGATACCTTTAATGAAACAAATCCCACCCAATGTTAAGCAAATATGCTTCACTTCTTTATATGAAAGCTCAGATTGAAACTGTTAGCTGATTCTGGTTCTCTTTTGGCTTACTTTTCCATCAGACTTCAGGGTCCCACTAGAATCCCCTTCAGAGGAAGCTTCTCGAGATTTGACACAACAAGAACTTGAAAGATCATCATAGAGATCAACCACTCTTTTGATGTTGTTATTCAACTCTCTGATCAACCCCACGTTTCTACTCAGGTTATGTGGCATCTTTGATGAGTGATTTTGATTAATCTCATTGATTAGCAATCTGTTTTGGTCCAATACGTCCTGTGCTTCAAGTAAGTTCTTCTGAAACGCCTCAATGATTCTGCTATCTACTTGCATTGTTGTATTGTTACTCAAATCCCCAAATATATCACCTTCCATTCCAATCACAATGTGTGGGTCCATCATCAAATGGTTCTGCAGAGAAAAGGTGAACAGAGATAAGAGATTTCTGGCTATAATTGCTGAGAGAATACCTGCCCACAAATACATTGTTTAAGAAATGTTCTTTGGCAGACATCATGCACATTACTTTTAAGGTCTATTTGGCATGAGGGAAACAGAGGGGAAGGGAGGGTAGAAAAAAAATTTATGAGTTGGATTTTAAAAAATTGAAGAAGTAGAGGTATAAAATTTTAATAAAGATAAGTTGCAAAATAAAAGAGTATGAAAAAATAATTAAAAACTTTCAACCCCACTCCAATTTTTTAAAATCCAAATCATAAAAATTTTCGATTCCATTCCAAATCCTTTATATCAAACCGCCCTTAAAGTAAGATCCACCTATAACTATCAACACTGAGTTGGTCCAGCAATGTAATATCCCATTAGATCCATCTGGTCTTGATCTCGAGTTCAAATCTCATAGGAGACACCTATTATGGGGGCGGCCACGAACTCCTAATTGGTAGAAAAGATCCACCTATAACTTGCCTGCCCATTATTGACTTGATTACTTATACCTATGTTTGCTGCCTCATCAGATTAACCACAACCTGATCATTTACTGTCATATATAACCTTGTGCCAATACCAGATCACACTTTAGAGTTTAGATCACAAGTAACAAAGGTGTGCAAAGGTTTTCTCAAGCCAGAGGGAGATTGGCCCTTTAGATCACACTCTTCTTGGTATATGATCATAAACGATCTGATTCTAAGATTCATTATATCAAAATAAAAGACACCAGACAGAACAACGTTTGAAGACTTAAAGCAGGATTCTTCTGCACAGAAAATAGTGTTTTAATTCTTAACCCGAAGCATCTATGTCAACTTGAGAAAGATAAAGAGGCATTTGGAGAGGTGTAAATCATGAAATTATGACGCGTATCAGGGGGGAAAACATCAATCCAGAAAGTTCTTGAGCAATAGAAAGAAAGAAATTTATGGAATCCACTAGGACTTTACCTGGTATAGATTGCCTTGAGAATGACAACACAAAGCATCCCAGTTGTCAGCGAAGTGGGGAAAAGAATAAATGAGAAAGCCAAGATTTCCGAGAAAGGTAGGGAAAATGAATCGAATATCCAAATTATCAAAGAAGCCCAGAAATCAGAATGAAAATGGGACTTTAGGGAAGGAAAGCCCCTCGCTTTTCGATTCTCTCTCTTACACGAAGGATGACAAATTTGGAATCCTGGTTTGCTTCACCTTCAGGATTTTGCACTGTTTTCATCTCAAAAACCAGCCAAATGTGGGGCTTGAAGGAGGATGAGAAAAACAAAATCTTGACCGTTGGATAGAAATTTGATCTCTCGGCCTAGATTTGGGCTGATCATTCTCTAATTCTGAGGCAAATTTCACGTTATATTATATATACCCCTTTCTATTATAAATTTTAAACGGAGTTAATTTGTTTTAAGAAATTTAAAAAACGAAAAAAATTGCTTAATCATATATATCATTAAATTATATATTAATATATAATTTAAGAAAAATATTTTATAGAAAAAATAAAGAATATAAATATTTTAAAGTACTAATTTAATTAACTTTCTTAATATCTCTAAAAAAACCAACTATAATTTATATTCAGGAGAGAATATTAAATATTACTCCTACCACGATCCAAAGCACAAAAAATCCTGACCCTAGATGAATCCCTAAGGTTTAATTATAACCAATATCAATATTAATAACAATTTTTTATCATAAAAAATTAAGGTTTAGGGTTCTGATCATCCTTCTTAATAAGCTCCTACAGTTGGGTAAAAAAAAAAGAAAAAAGAATAAGCTCCTACAATTAGGAGTAGAGGAGTACTTCACATCATGCTTAGTAGCTCACATTATGCTTAGTACTTTCCATCAAATGACACAATGCAAAGGAGCTGCACAAGCCAATGGATAACTTTTGGATTCAATAAAGAGTAAGGTTGTTAAAAACGAGAAATTACAGTAAAATTGGAAGAGAAATAAAAAATTGTAAAACGTAAAATCATAACATAGCAAAATTGTAAAATCTTAAAAGCGTTTGAAGAATTAGTAAAATCAATTTAATGAAAAAAAATCGTAAAAACATAAAATCACAGTAATAAAACGAGATTTTAACTATCATACACCTGAGACTCAAGACTGTTAAGAAAATAAAAAGGGATAAAAATGTCAAGACCATCTGCTAAATATACAATACATGAGAGCATAGGCGGAGCTACGTTAGTGATTGGGGGGGGCAATGCCCCCCTTGAATTTTGAAACTTTTTTTTAAAACAATAGGGAAAGAAAAAATTTTTGGAGAGTGATTGTCCATAAAAATAAAACATGCCCCCTCTTTATTTATCTATTTCCATGTTGTTATGCATCTAAAACAAGGAAAGAAAAAAAATAAATTTTGGAGTGTTCACTTTAGATGTAAAAACCATGTTTTGTATACTTATTTGGTTTTCATTTATTTTGTCTAGGAGAAGTAAACTTAAATTTTTATGTGTGTGTGTGTATTTATTGATTAGGAGTAATGAAGTTCCACTATTATTTGAGCTATGAGAGAGATTAAAGTTTAAGTTTCTTATATTTTTTTATTATTATTGTAAATTGGAAATTATGTCAATTATTATTATTGTCATTTGTCATGTTTTAGGATGGAAATGTATTATACAAAATCAAATGGTAGTGGTACTAAACGTTCTCAATTTGAATCTTCTTTTAAACAAAATTTGGAGGCAGCGACTTCAACCACCCATAGTACTCCTTTTAACAAAATTTCTGGGTCCGTGCACGAGAGAATGAGAGATAGAGAGAAAGTTCAATGGTTGAGGCGAAGAATAACTACAGGAGACATTCCGGGTCAGGTACCAGAGGATATTTAAAGTCACCAAGTTTATTCCTAGTCCAAGTCACATCAGCATAACAAACTCCACAGTAGTGTGATTTTTATGAAAACATCATATCGTTCCCAAGAGTTCTGAACAATCAACATGTCATATGATTAAAGAATCAACACTTGTCTCAAATCAAATGTGATATGAAAAAATAGTGAAAACAACATATACGTTCTATGGCAAAACAATCATTTGATGCTGTTTTTTCAGCTCTCTGATCAACCCCACGTTTCTGCTATGATCCTTCCATTCCAATTACAATGTCTGATTCAATCATCAATTGGTTCTGCAGTGAAAAAGTAAACAGAGATAAGAGATTCCTTGCTATAATTGCTGAGCGAATAGCTACTAAAATTTTGTGTTCAACAGGATTTTTTTTTTTTTTTTGGTTCCCACAACATTACCAAGCACCAACATGCAGGGATAGATCTAGAAAATTTATTAAGGGTAAGTACCAATAGCAGACTTTTTTTTTTAATGGAAAGTTTTAAAAGCTTTAAAAAAAACAAAAGAATATGAACAAGAAAAGAAAAAAATATCAAAAAAATATTTATGAAATCAAGTGAATACTTATGATGTAATAAGAGAGACAATTATTTTACAAACTTGTTATTTAGAAAAATAAGGCTAAGTGCCGTTAGAAATACGACTACATAAATTACAATGAAGGGTGGACACTCAATAAGTTCAAATACATATGTTTTAATAACAAAAGTATATTACAATAAAAATAATTAAAATGTCATCATTTAAGGCCTTTTTTTTAGAATTCCATAATAATTGTCTTATTATCAATATTATCGAATACATCTTTTTTAATATAAAACACTAAACAATCGTTCAATCATTCATCTCCTATCCGATTACGAAGTACAATCTTGACATATTAAGGGCGGACACTTAATTTAAGAATGAATAATTATTCAAACATGTAATAATTTTTTTAAAAAAACAAATCCCTAAATTTAAGGGTGGGCACTTACCCCCAACATACATTAATTTAGAAATTTTTGTTGGTAAACATCATCCACATCTATTTTTGGGACATCATCTTTTTGCCTCAATCTTATATCACTTGAATCAAACAAAGGACAGGACGGGTCTGCATAAGATTCATCAACGTGGTGACCCCAATATACTTTATCCAATCCTTATATTAAGATCTACTTTATATATATTAAGGACCAGAGAGGTAGTATGTATATCAAAATAAAAGGCACCAAACAGAACAACTTGTTGAAGACTTGAAGCAGGACTCTTTTGTCCCACACAACAGAAACTTTTTCTTTTGCTCATTCTATAGGTAGCTTCACAAGTAGAGGGAACTACAAAAGTCAGCCACTGCATGAGAATATGTTCTCCTTGAACAAACTGAGACAACTCACAAAAGTGAATATAACACCTAAAAGTCAGTTGTTCAAGTCTTAGAATTCAAAGCCTTTAATTTCAAAGTAATCCTCCAAATGTGGGACATGATATCAAACCACCAAAGTATGTACTCCCTCTACTCCTATGTATTGGTCACTTTTTAGAACAAATTGGTGGTTCTATATATTAGCCACTCTGCATAAAAAGAAGGAGCATTAACTAACTTTTTTCTAAAAATAATTTTTGCTTACAAGTTTTTTGAATTCGTACTTTTAAGTATGTGTAGAAATATATGTGGAAAGGTATATCATTTTATCACCATTTTCATGTTTACCTTTCTTTTCATGAAGTGCCATAAATTTGGGTTTTGAAAGATAATAACTGAAATTCTTGTGCTTGTCAGGAAAAACTTTCCACATTATTTCTGAAGGTAGGAATTCGATCTCTACATTTGGGCTTTGGGCCCATATTTATGACTTTGATTTGGGCTGTTTCCACTCTAAAGCTTGAATCCGCTATTTAATTCAACTTCATGCTCTATATTATCAAAAAACAAAAAAAAAACTCATGCTCTATAATTATCTTTGAAAGTACTCTTTGAGTCTAGAGGTATACCTTGATCCTAGCGAGTTTCTTTTACCAAAAATAAAAGTTCCATCAATCAAAACTTCTTTACTTTTCCAATTAAAAAAATTCTAAAACTTTGACTATACCGTTCTCTTTATAATTCATTTTGACTAATAATTTTTTGTCCTTATTATAAGTTTAATTATCCCAGCCCTGATGAGTTAACTAATATGTAAGAGTTAGTGAATTTGAATTTATAAATTCAACAAGAGTGAATACTCCCAAGGTTCTTAATTAAAAGTAGTGTTTCAGGTAAAAAAAAACTTAAAAATAGTGTTTGTCTTTTGATATGACTTGTACTTAAACGGTAGAATTTCCTTCTACTCGGATTAACACCTATTGCTCTCAAAATAGTTTTAATAGCCATTTACATAAATACCAAGGAAAAAATATCTGAAAAATGGAGCACTAATTTTTTGTCATTAGGGGAATAAATAATACCGTATTTATTCAAAATCAATATATATATTAATTTTCGTTGTAACACTTATAAATAATTATAGTACGCACAAAACGTACTTCTACTGATATATGAATATAGAAAATCATAAAAATTGAATTGAATTTTAGACATCTTTGTTTAAATTTTTTAGAGCAATTTTGTTTATTTTTCTTTTTTCGGGTGATGTGTTTAGCTTTATTCTCACAGTTTTGGAAGGATTTTGGGACAAAGGTGATGTCTTCAGCTATTGACTCGCATAAACAATGATGAATGCATGCAAGTAACTTTACAGATTATGGTTAAGTTCTAAATTTATAAAAAAAAAATTAACTTTTCAGTATGGGTAAATATCCTTCTTCAACATATAGACTTTGGGAAAATCTCCATCAGGGTCCAGGTTATGAAAATATTGTCAAAAAAGACCTTAAGAAAAGTCACATGTTAAAAAAGGCCCTAGGTCCTTTTTTGATATTATTTTTTTTTAAAAAATGTAGTTGTTAACGAGTACTGATATAGTTGTTGACGGGTATTGATTTAATTGTTAATGTGTAGTTGTTAACTGGATTGATTTAGTTGTTAATGAGGTACTGATATAATTGTTAATGAGACATTGATATAGTTGTTAACGTTTCCTGAAATAATACCAGAAAATGTTCTAGGGAATTTTTTGACATTTGATTTTTCTTTAAATCTTTTTTGACAATATTTTGTAACTTGGACCTTGAGGGGGATTTTCCCCTAAGCTTTTGTCAAGTTGACAAATAGTCTTGAATATAATTTAATTATAAATTTACACTATATGAATGGTAGGTGCTCGTAATTTGATTTTCTGGCAAAAAAATAAAAATAAAAATACTCGTAATTTATATAATTTGATTGATAATTATTTGTGTGCAGAAGGATGGGAATGTTTAAGGATTTCATTTGATATGCCTGCTCATTCCCAATGAATGCAAGCAATGCGGATGATGTGGGGCCCTTCAATAACATTAGCTCTCAAGCAACAGCTAACGAATCTTTAATTGCTCATGCTCAGAGCCAGGCAAATCATCAATTCTTACAACCAAGTTCAATAAACAGTCTACGGGAATAGTATCAGAATTATAAATATAACATGATAGAATATCGTAATATTGAGATTAATATATGCTTCTTCTTATTTTGATTTGTATAGGTTGATCAGGGCTTGCCAAGGAGGTCATCCCTTGCCTTCTTGGATCAACAACAAGCTGCTAGATAGCCAGTAATGTTTAATTCTTTAGGCCATCAACAAAAATTTAAGCCAATCCCAACAATGTTTAGCCATGCCTCATCTTCATTGTGTCTTGACCAACATCGATATCAGAAGAAGAAGCAAACCATTTTGAGGCAACGTTGGATTACATCAACTCGATTAAAACCTAATAGTATAGCATTAAATCCACAACAGCAACTCCAACTGGTGAAACAACAAATTCTTATAAGACAGCCTCACTAGGAATTACCTGAAGCACAAAAAACATTGATAGGGCAACCTCCATCACAATGGCCACAACAACAATTTTCGATACCACCGCCTAATTATCATCAGCAACAGCAGCTGAACCATATACAACCACTAGTTCAACTCCAACACCAGGATCAATAAATTCTTATACATAAGAGACAAGCACTAATTCAACATCTTTAAGTACAAGCGCTAGTTCAACCGCCTCAGCCACTACTACACGTACAGCCTTTAGAACAAAAAATTATATCTCAACCACCATAACAACAATCTTCGATACCAATAACTTTTTATCAGCAGCAATCTCTGAGTGCACATGACTAAATTTGGCCAAAGTCATTTAGTTTAACAAAACTGCAGCAAGCTAGATGATAGTAATTTTGCTGATTTATTTGTTTTTGAATTATTATGCAGAGAAAGATTTGGGTTTGACTGTTTCAGGATATTCAAATGGAAAGAAGCATCAGAAAACGCTGTAAGCAAAAGCTTGACTTGTATATTGGAGTACTTGAGTTGAACCTTTAATTTGCTTGTTTATTTTCTTTTGAATTTCTTTTCCTAATTTTGGACCGATTTAATTCAACGATGTCTGATGTTGTCATCAAGATTCCGGATATTCAAGCAATAATTGATTAAAATCAAACTAGGAAACGATATCGATAATTATTTTTCTTATTTATATATATATTTGGGAACTATTCTGCTGAATTCTATAAGATCCAACGAAAATTTTGGGTGTTGAAGGCGTTGGCAACAAGAAATTAAAAAAATAATACACAATGAAAAAACTTATGGCTTCATTAGTATATCTGTGTAATAAAGCATTATTATTTTTATATAGAATGGTAAGTGGATGAATTTTATTAATATGCAGGTCAATTCTAGCATTATATCTGATTATGAAGCGATCTTATACGTGTCCAAATTTTTATTCCAATGCACATAAAATGAGAAGGATATAGTACTCATTTAATGGACTGGCAAGAGCTTGACCAATATAATTCAGAACTGTCCCATCTATAAATTTTTGTTAATGCCTAGTGATGAATTATATATGGATACACGCATACACTTTTGGTCAAAGATTGATAAGCGACCTCACACCCGTAAGGAAGATTACACAAATTCTTATCCAAAGAAGCTTCTTTGTTGGAGAAACAAAAACCTCTTGCGTTCAGAGCCTCAAGAGTCAAGATGGAGTATACCCTTGATCAAAGAAGAAGAATATTTAAATGGAGTTCAGAAGTCGCTAACGCAAAGGTATTATATATAACGTCTGATGAATTTCTCAGTGCCTAGTTCACATGATTATTATCCTAGTAGCATTGAAATGATGCAGCTATGTTTGTTATATGAGAAACCCCAGTAAAAGCTAAGTGTGATATTTTGCAAAACTGTGTTTGAAACTTCGCCGAGTATATATGAGTCACTTTACCAACATAGAATTGATCTAATTGTATAAAGCCCTGCTTGATTTTTTTGAGTCTTGAGTTTGAGTTTTGGAAGGGTCACTTATGTTAAAAGAGGCCGCAACAGACCCAATCCAAATACCTATGATAATATAAAAAAAAGCTTCACCTTAATTCAATTGCCAAAAGAAACGTACCTTAATTCAATTGCCAAAAGAAACGTGCATTATCTCTTGATGGAACATTGTGCTGAGAGAGGGATACTTAGACGGTAAACATACCATATTCCAATATTAGTATATGTAGTACCCACTAAACCCAGCTGGTTTTGAAATAAATACACAAAGAGATAGAGACACTTTAATACCCCCATTTCCTAAGTCTATTATGAAGTTCAATTATGATCATAGATCTCTTATTAAGCTATCTTGCATGTATTTATTTAAGTGAAGACGTTAACGGATCAGAGTAAGTCACAACAGAGAGCATGCTTACCGTTTGGACAACTGAGTAACTGATTGCATATGCCAAGGCATATGCTGGTTAATTAAAATTCTCGAAGGAACAAAAGCGTGATACAAATAAATTCGTCGTGGTGTTCTTAGTTGACGTGTTAGGTAACATAATCTGAAAGGATCAAAAGTTAAATTTAATATTATTCCAAAATACAACTCCTTCCGAGTCTTTACGTGTGTTGCTTACCCTTTTCTCCTGCTCCCGATCCTCCTAATCCTGAAGTTAGGGTAAATTCTGAGATTCAATGCCTATTGAATCTCAAGTAATAGTTAACCTTATGCTCAAGTATAAACAGTATATGTATAACAGATATTCATTACAATTCAGCATATAACTATACATAGCACATAAGGTACATGTAATAGTTCATATCTCAACAATATCTCTACATAGCACACAATACGTGTAAGGTTCGCCTCTACATAGCACATAACCCATGTAAAGTCTATATAGTTTGCATATAAACTAGTGTCACAACGGCCCATCGTATCCTTAATGCTAGGAAAACATCCATACGACGTCGACATTACCAAGACTGTAACCCGTTTCAAATTAAAGTAAATATGAATGTATTTAAAATGGTGACCTAAGACGTAGTCTTAACCACAGTCCATGACTTAAGACCCAGTCTTGTCCATGACTATATGAATCATCTCATCACATATAAAGTATTACAAGATAACATAAGAGTTAGAGTTACAGTACGCGTCCGTACCTTAGACCTTGACGCTAGTGGTACGTTCACCTTTGGGTACTGGTTCCAAACTTTCTCGGGTATCCTATAATATCATCACCGCATTATTTTCCCTTACAATCAACATCCTAAGAGATGGCTTTGGAACTCATGACTCTATACCCTGGTAAATTTTATTCTATTTATATCATTTTTTATTTATTATTAATTAATACTAACACTTCCCATTAATTAATAATTCCCTTTAACATTATTCATTCGTGATTTATTATTTTCATCATTATTATTCAATTCAATTAAACTCCTATTAATTTCTTATCAATAATTTATTTTATTTTTAAAACAAACAAAGACACCCAACGCATATCATGCATGTGTGGTTTGTTTCTTTCCCTCCAAAAGATCTCCCTTATGCATTAACAACACTTTGAACCGGAAAACCAAATGGTCCAGCCGAGAGTGACATCAAAATAGGTTTCACAGTCCCCCTTTCAGCATTCTAAAAATATTATCTATATCTATGCTCACACAGGAACACGTTCACACATACATACACTTACTAGCTCCTTTTTCTTTTCTCAAGTAGTGTATTATCCATATATAATGAATAAAAACAATTTCTTTTTCCTTTCACAGACCCTAAACACGTCCTCCATATATATATATATATATATATATATATATATATATATAATATATATATATATATATAGAGGTAAAAATTACTCTTTCATGCAGCAAACCATATACCTATATATGTAACAAAATAGCTTCTCCCATATTTTCTTTCCTTTCCCACTACATAACCACACAACTCACGGTTTATTCTTTTTCTTCTGCTCATGACCACCACACACGCATACATTCACTCATGCAGAAAACACACCCTACAATTCTACATATATATAATCACGTATTCCCACTAAGTTGACAGCAAAACACTTCCACTTCCTTTATTCTTGACAGAAAAAGATACACACATACAAGAAACATAGGTCCAGTGGTTTCTTTTTCTTTTTACATGTTCAGAGTCACGTTTTCTTCTTCCTAGTTGCAGAAAGATATTCACATGAACAGTAAAATAAAGTGGTGCTCGTGAGAATCCATGACAGCACGATGACATGCCTTAACATTCAGCAAAGTTTTCTCCTATACATATATGTATTCAGCAACCACCTTCTTTCAAAACTCTCTTCTTTTTGGAAACCCGATGACAGCAAGTTTTTATACATATATAGTTCAATTTTAACATTCAGTTCCAGATGCATTTTCAATGCTAATCTCCTTAGTTTTCCTTTGGTTTAATATCTAAAACTACCGATAAGCCTACTGAAGACTTTGAGAAGATAGGTTCCATAACTTACCTTGGTTTCCAAGTTTAAGTCGATGGAAGTGGTTGGCTGCAACGTTCCTCTGTTTCAGCGACACAGAACAGAGAATGAGAAGCTTCGGTTTCTCTCTCACTCTCGGCCTTCACTTAGTCTAAGCCTCTCTCCCTCTTTCGGTTAACTCTCTCTTATCTAACTCAGTCTTCTTTTTCTGTCGCATGAAGTGTGTGACTCTGGGCTAAGAGAGACCATATATAAAGACTCAAGTTCAGACAAGGCTTAACGGTACAGAAGCTTGACCACCGGTTAAAAGTCACAGGGCTCGAGAGACATGGGTGTTCTCTGATCTTTCTGCGCTTTCGTGTTTGAGAGCAAAGTCAACCAAACCCTTTTGCGTGTACAGTGGGAGGCCGAAAGCAGAGATATGGAAGTATGGCGTGTTGCAGGCTTTATGCGACGGTGAGAATGGATATTTCGAAGGAGTGATCTATTTCCTCATTTTCATGGGTTACTGGACATAGGCTTGAAGCAATGGGCTTTTGTGTTTTCAAAGAATTAAGAATGCTTCTGCATTCCTTCCCTTCACGTCGAACTAAGGGCCGAAGGATGTATTCATTTACTGATGCTTCTTGCTTCAAACATGGCCCATTTTTGCTGATGGATAATTAAAGAATCCATTTGCTGTACGTGTCTGGCCCAATGATCCATCTTTTCCTTTTTTTTTTAAAAAGAAAAGAACAATTCCAATTGCAATTAGATTTAATTACAATTATTGTATAATTAAATTCTTAATTTCCTAAGCCATAAAATATTAATCCCGTAATATTTAGGCATAGAATTATCACTTACAAATATCCCTTACTAAATCTTTCCCTCAAATAAATTCAAGGAATGATAGGCCTCAACTTCCAATAATTACTTTAGGTTATAAATTATCCCTTCCAAATTTTCTTTGATTTTTATTTTTTTCCCGAAATAAATTAAGGGAAAATATAGGCCTTAATTCCCAATAATTATTCTCATAAATATTTTGGCCCAAATTTCATAATTTAATTTCCATATATTGATTATAACATTTATCCAAGCTAAATTTCCTATAATTTATTTTGGCCATAACAAATTATCTCCTAAAATGTTCTGGCCAATAATTATTCCCAATTGTCTTTAATTTATGAAAAATATGTGTTAAATTCCAAATTCTTAATCTTTAAAATTCCTTAAAGCCAAATTTTTCATAATTAATTCGTGATTCCCAAAATTTAAAATTTGGGATGTTACAGACGCACTCGTAATCGGGAAATGAGATTGAGTATTTGAAGAACTGTGCATTCATAAGGCAGTAGTTACGAGCAAACCATTCATATCTAATGCCTTTAAAATGTCAAGAGTAAAAGAATGTTGAGAGTAAAAGTTCGAAAAGAGAGCTCATCTCAATAGACAAGCCTATATTAGGTGAACTAGCCTCTTATAATTAAACTCCATTTTTTTTTTTTTTTGTGAGGCTCTTCGATATAGTACGAGACTCGTGATAGAAGACCAAGCTGATGTAAACTCTCGCTTGCTTGTCTCTTCGTCTCGTAGTTTCTGAGTCATCGTCATAAATATGCACATCAATTTGGGAGGTATGCTCTTGGTTGGTAGCAGCACAAGCATCCATTGCAAAATTCATCTTAAGAGACTCATATTACCTCTGGTCCCTGCCAGTTAGGGGATAGATCCAATCCAAAATATAATATCTCAATTCATTTCTTCACTTATATTTATCATTTTTTCCTAAGCTAATTTATTTAACTTATAACCTGAATTTATAATTTAATGGTACAAGTAAATATTTTAGAGAAATCAACTCATATTTGTTATCATTCACTAATTTCTTTATTTTTTTTTTTTAATTTACCCAAATGCCTTAAGTAGCCCTGACCGGAAGGAGTAATTCATATAATGACCCTCTCATTGTCATTGATTGTAGATATATATCTATGTATTTTGCTTTGCATGCAATTTGTCATTTTGATCTGCGACGTAATTTAAGTAGCCTTTCTGCATCAATCTGAAGGACTCTCTTGGTTTCTCATCTCTGATAGATTCCTTAATTATATTGGACATGCACACTAAGATTCTAGCTTGAACCAAAATATGAGCAACAGTCACAAGCCTGCACACAGAATTTGGTTAAGCATTTGCATTGAAGTTTCAATGCTACAAAGCAAGCCAATAGAGGGCAGGTTAGATAATTAATTAATGTTGCAGTGGGATGGATTCACCAAGTTCTTCAAAGTTCAAAAAGAAAAGAGACGAATTGGGAATATCGGGAAACCCACACCACTTGGGATATATCCGGCCGGAGCCTTTTTTGGACCCTGGCCTTTTCAACTAGTCCGAGCAACTAATTAACTAGTTTAGTCCGAGCTCGAGGGGTAAGAGTGCGTTGTTTAACAGGTTATCTCTTATCTCATCAAGTACACTTCTTAAAATATAAACTCGTGTTATCATCATCAGGAGTGAATAAGATTACTTATCATCTCAATCAATCATTTGTCAATGAAAACAAACTAATTAACCTACTTGAGCTATCTTGTATCAAAATTTAAATTTTGAACTGATAATTATATCAGAGTTTAAGATTTGTAAACAAATCTTTCTCTTACTAACTCGTTGCTGTTATCTTTTAAAAACAAAAACTGTAAATTCTGAGGACAAATGTGAAATAGGAGAACACAACATAAAGAGTATATTAATTAACTGGAAACCAATAAGAGAGAGAGTATAATAGATACATGTGACAAAGGGGCATGTGCTTGAAATGTAACGTATCAGACACAGACAGGGGTCCCTGAAGATGATACTGACTGCTACGGCCTTCTTGTTGCCACATGGCACTCTAAATTACTGTCTCCTCGTTCAGTGTATAGTTTTCCGTACCAATTATTAGCCCATGTATGTTTTCGTAATTTCAATTATATATTCAACTTTTTTATTTTTATTTCTATTTCTGTCCCCCAAGATCTATTCATGTAATCGCTACGATATTTTGTCTCTCTTCCTGTCCCCATTTCATTCATGCTTTGAAGGCGACTCCAACGTCATGTATGCAGAGGCGGACGGTCCGCCCCCCCCCCCCCCCCCCCCCCCAAAAAAAAAAAAAAACTACATATCCTATTCCAAACTTCAAGCTACTGTACTGCGGTGGTGGTGGGCTTCAAAATATGTGTTTAATATATATCATGTGGGCCAATACCGCACCAAGACCTACCAAAAATTGAATCAATCAATCTTAAAAAGAGACCACGTAACTTTAGCCAAAAGTGGAGAAAATAATTACTTTCAATGATTGGTGACCCCAGTTAGGAGTAAACAAAGACATTAATTTTCTGCATTCATACACCCTTTCCGCTAGAATTAACACCAGCTGGTTGATTCAATTTATTCTAGTAATTCAAGAATCATTAAAATTTAATATGAGGAATCAATTTATGATTCTTTTAATTTCTTTTTTCACAAATTTTATTAGGTATTGTGTGAGTCTTTTCACTAATTCCATTTTGTTTTCTCCACATATTTTGAATGTAAAAAAATTGGGTTTCAAATTTCTTAAATTATTATGTCTCTCTTGTACATAAAATAAGAGGCATATATACAACAATATAAAATTCAAAGAAAATTGTATTATTTATGTGCGGCTTATTTAATACTCATCAAATGGACGTGCCACTTGAGCTTGATCAATACCGAATTACTTCATCAATAAAATAATTATGTCTTGAGTTTTGAGCTCTCCTTTTAATATACTCTATTCCCTTCTCTTATAAATGTAAGAGCTAGCTAGTTATGGAATTTATTTTGATTATAAATTTAACACATGCATCAATTAATTTTATCTCCTAGATTTATAATTTTATTTTCAAACTATGCTTATTGATTGCATACATATTTCTATATATCACTGGGTAGTTCTAATATAGTGATCCGAGAAAGTACCGTATTTTAAGGAAACCAATACATAATTATTTATATTGTTAAAAAACACATTATTTATAAATAATTAATTTACTTAATTCTCTTAATTTCTATAAATTAATTATCTACCTCTTAAATTAAGGAAATTAAGGAGAGAGAGGAGCATTCAAATAGAGATCAAAGTATGATCAATCATCATTGCTGAAATGTCTCAATTCATGACGAAGCTTTTAGGTGAATCTGAGAAATTATGGCGTACTTTGACTCATTCCACGTACTGCCTTATTTGAATCTATCAATCAATCCAACAGTTAATTAGCTGATTACCGACCAAAATTGTTTATGTTTTTTTAACAGTTAATTATCTGATTTTTTTTTTTTTTTTGTGGTAGATTAAATTTAGCCAAAAAAATATTTTAAGAGTGAATTTAATATGTTTTATATTTTAATCTATTCTCGCAATTCTTAACACAGTTGATTATCATTCATTTTTAAATTCACATATACGCTTTGGTCTTCTAGCATTTGAAAATTTCAATACTTAACCACTTTCGAACTGACATTCAATTCAGACGAACAAAATTTAGGGTTTTATCGCAAGATCAACATGGAAGAGGTTAAAGAGGCTCTTAAATTATGTAAAATGGTAAAGTCATTCGACCTGGCGATATTCTTATTGAAATATGGAAGTGGTTAGCCAAGGAGGGTAAGTTATGGGTAACTAAGTTCTTCAATGAGATTTATTTATTTATTTGAGCAAACGTTCTTAAATAAGATTTTAAGACCCAACAAAATGCTTGACGAATGGGGGAAAACACTTTAATCCCATTTCCAAGAATAAAGGAGATATTTGGAATATGTGCAAGCTACATAGAGATAAAACTTAAAAGTCATACGATGAAATTGCATGATAAAGTGATTGAACACATCGACGTTGGAGACTTGCATTTTTTATAACCAATTTGGATTTATGTTAAGAAGTGTTATAAATATACTTATTATGCGGATGTTCATTAACTCATGATCTCTAAATATCATGGGATTCACACATAGTAATTTACTATTTACATAATGCCCCTTGAAGGTCTGTAAATAGAGACCTTATGTAAACATTTATTATATATTTGAATGAGAATCTATTTCATCCTTCTAGAATATTCTCTGACTTCTCTCTAGAATTCAAAATACGTTATTAGCACGATTGCTGAAGTTGCTTCCAGATTCTTTTGCTCTTCCCCCTTCTCGTCACAAATCGCCAAAGTTGTCCTCCTCCTTTCCGTCGGCAGCTCCCACCCCCTTCATCATCATCCCGTTTCTTTCCCTCCTATCAAGCTCTCGGAGGACACAAGGCCAGCCACCACCGCAAGTTCTTTTTCTCATCTGATCATCAGCCTCCCGTCGACAATTCGTCCGCCTCTACCTCCGTCGCTGCATCTGGTGGTACTGGGAAGCTGCACCAGTGCTCAATCTGTCACAAGGTTTTTCCGACCGGTTAGGCCCTCGGTGGACACAAGTGCTGCCACTATGACGGCGGTAACGCCAAGCAACAGCGGTACCGGTGGAATGACGGTGATCATTTCGTCTGAGGGGAATACTTCGTCCGAGGAAGAGTCTGAAGATCTTCTCGAGGCAATGAATCCTTCCCTCGTTGGATGAGACGGCCAGGTGACGGGAACCCATTATCCTCCTCTGCTCGGGTTGACTGTAGATGTGGAGGAGCAAATGATTCCTAGCAAAAAGACGAAAAAGAAAATGCAAGACCCAGCACCCTTTATGAGACCCCTCTTACGCCTAACGCCCTAACCCCACCTTTTCCTCCAATTACCCTTTTCTCTTTTTATATTATTTATTCATCATAATTCTATTTGTGGTCGGTCCCTCCAATTATCATCTTCTTTCCTTCCCTACTACAGTACCTCTCTATTTGCCTTTTCATCAACCTAATTATCCCTACCTAGCTATTGCCGTTTTTTTGCTCTTTCTTAATCATTTTCTACCCCTTAATTAATTTTTTTATTTTTTATTTTAAAAAGGGGCAAGAAGTAAAGTTATTGACAATTAGGGGTGGGAATAAGCCAGGTCCTTATCAGGCGGGTTACAGCTTGACCTATTTAGGGCCTAGTTAGGCCTAGCCTGTTTGTCAAAAAGGTCAGGCTAAGACCTATTTAAAAGCCTAAATATATAAATAGGTCAGGCCTATTTTATTAAGGCATAGCCTTTAGATCTTCAGGCCTGACCTATTTACATATTAAATAAATATAATTGAATTTATATCATATAAATAATATAATATTTATTATTTTTCATTCTTATATTCTAATTTCAAATTATATTTATATAGGTTTTGATAGGCTTAAAGTGTATAAAGCCTATTTCTGGCCTCCAAGGCCTATGATATGAGGCCTTTTTAAAGGCCTATATTGTAAGTAGGCCTTTAAAAAGGCTTCAGGCTCGACCAGGCTTTATGAAGGCTCAGGCCTGAGCCTAAAAAAAAAGCCTGAATTCAGGCTCAGGCCCAGGCTCAAGCCTTCCACTCCCATTACAGGCTCAGGCCTATTTAGCCAAAGCCTGGCCTAGCCTGGCCTATTTCCATGCCTATTGACAATCCAAGATGAGTAATATTATTATTGTTAATTTTTGGAAGTCTAGATTTAATTTTTCCTTTTAATTATTTTAATTTAAAATAATTTTATTATTGTTTCTAACTTTACTAACATTTACTTTTACACATTTACTTTTATGTCACTAACATTTAATTTTATTGTTACTAACATTTATTTATTTTTCATGGTGGTACACTAATATATATTAGTGGACTCCATTTATTTATTTTATTCTTAATTCTTTATTGTTTCATTTATTTTTCATGGCGGCAACACTAGTATATATTAATGGGCTCCATTTATTTATTATATTATTTACTGCTTTATTTATCTTTCATGGTTGCGACACTATATATTAGTGGGCTCTATTTATTTATTAAATTATTTACTGCTTTATTTATTTTTTATGGTTGCGACACTATATATTAGTGGGCTCTATTTATTTATTTTATTCTTAATTCTTTACTGCTTTATTTATTTTTCATGGTTGCGACACTATATATTAGTGAACTCTATTTATTTATTTTATTATTTACTGCTTTATTTATTTTTCATAGTTGCGACACTATATATTAGTGGGCTCCATTTATTTATTGAATTATTTACTGCTTTATTTATTTTTTATGGTGGTGACACTAGTATAGTGAACTCCATTTATTTATATTTAAATTCTTTACTGCTTTCTATATATTATATTTATATATCCCCTTCCCTTTTATTTTTATTTATTTATTTACTACTTTATATCCCCCACCCCTTTTATTATTTATGGCAATGACACTAATATATATATATATATATATATATATATATATATATATATATATATATATATATATTAGTGAGTTCCATCTATTTATTTTATTTTATATTTATCCTGACGAAAAATTGTTGGAGGCCATATGTATCATAAGATCAAAATGCCATAGAGATATGAGGCATAAGTTGGCCTGAGAGATATAAGACATAAATTGGCTTGAGACTATGAGGAGGTATAAATTGGCTTAAGACCATAAGAGGCAAGTTAGCCTAAAGCCAAGAGGCAAATTAGCCTGAATCCAAGAGACAAATTATGAAATAAGGCTTGATCCATTATTTTTGTATGTCATTAGTTGTATAAATGCCTCAAAATTGTATATTTGACATTAAATACTCTTTCAAATTATGAGACAAGGGATTGTATGACCATGATTATTATTATAAATAAATATATCCAATTTGCTATTGCAATAGCAATATTGTGATTAAGTCAAGAAATATTGTGAATTATTTTCTTGCCATGATCAAACAAATCAGTGATTTTTGGATTATGAATTTTATCCAACTTCATTCTTAGAAGTGAATGAAGTAATATTGTGAACGTGAATATACGTGTAATATCTACAATCTTGAGTATGATCATGGTTATAATTGTGGTGGTTTAAATTCTTACTTGAAGTGGAGAAAGATTAATGATAAGAACCACAAAAGGAAAATTGACATGATAAATAAGCTAAATTAATGATACTATTATTAAATCTTGCTCCCTATGATTTTATGATTTTTAAGGTTTTTAAGATCTTATATGATTTTTAAAATTTATCAGATATTTTGCACAAATGATTTACTATTTAATATAGTAAATACTATTTACCGTATCAGAGCAAAGTTTTTCTGAGTATGCTCTGTGGCTGTAGCTTAAACTAATCTGTCACATTAGAAAAGGATTATTCTTGCAGAACAGTAAATATTATTTACCGGAATAGTAAATGTTTTTACAGACACTATTTATGTGAATAATATATACTTTTTATATAGAACATGGACATTTGACTGCACAATATTTACTATTTTAAAATACGTTGATACTATTTATACTTTTTCTATTTATATGAGGAATGGACATGAGAGTCCTATAATTAATAATAGCATGTTTACACTAGAAATGATGGGTAAACAAGAGAGTGATATTAGATTATTATTGAGGCCCTGAAGGTCTATGTATCAAATATCGAATGATACAAAGAATTTTCAGTTATTGTCTTGAAGACAAATAACTATAGAGAATTATGTCACTCAAGACTAATAATTTTAAAGGCTAATAGTCGAGAAGACTAATTAGCATAGTATGCTCAACGAAAGGCCAATGTGTGGACTATATTTGGTAGTATAAATTTGAGACTCTAGAAGAGCAAAGAGAATATAAATTTGATTTAAGGCTCCTGAAGTTTTTTTTTTTTTTTTAATTTGAAGGAACAAAACTATGCATTGATTATGCATTTTATTCTACCAAGTATAAGTACAAAATGAAAATTGTTGAGTTTTAAAGATATCTACAGAAATGGATATCAATATATGCTATTGTAAACTTGAAGTTTACAAATAATAATGTAAGGGTTTGAAAATACAAATTAGAAGTTTGCTGATGCAAACCAAATGTTTACCAATGTAAACTGGAAATTTACTGCCAATGAGATATTAAAAAGACAATGAGCTGCAAAGAAAGTATGTTTATATGTAACTCACACTTGAAGAGGAGATTTGTTAGAAAGCAAGTGTGAGTTAGAATACAAGTGTGAGTTAACTTTTGAAAAGTTATATACTTCTCACACAAAGCTTAAAAGATCTCCTAAAATGGATGTCAAATTATGAGATGGTAAACCAGAAGTTTACTAATTGTTGGCATGACTTGTTTGATCATCCGAGTCATATATATAATAAGATTATGTATTGACATCTATCGAAGAACTAGAAGATTCTTCATGATGTGTTGCTTGTTCTCAAATAGAAATGATTATGAGAATATCATTGATCGTAATTAGTAATGGATCTCTAAAAATATATCAAATAGATTTATATGGGCCCATTGAGATAACATGTGAACCTTAAAATCGAAAGATGCATCTATTAAAAAGTTACATGTGAGATTATTAGCCTGCAACGTTTGCAGTGATATTTACAACCTAAAGTTTGCAATAATGTTTGAATATATTATGCGCGCAATTTCCAGATTATATGATCCAGAAATTATATATGAGGTTATGAGAACATTGTTTATATGTGTATATTTGCAACATTTATATAAGTCAACGAAATTCTCCCCATAAAATTGGTTTTTGGTCAGGAGCCAGATAAATTCCATCTTAAAAGTTTTAAATGTGCAATGATTATTAAATGCACATAGATGGATATACAAAGAAAGTTGAGATATATGTTGTGTAAGCACCTCCTTCTTGTTTGTATTTAAACGAAACAAAATGATGTTTCTAGATGATACTTATGGATTTAGGAGACTTACACTGCATGATTTGATGAGGGGAGAAAAATAAGCAAATTAGGTAAAGAGATTAACTGGAATGAATTATCATTGGCTCATATTGATCTTCATATAAAGAAATGTGCACTAAAAGTTCAAAAGATAATTCATTTGTAGAGTTTAGCTAATTGAATGCTAAAAGCATTTATTGACCTAACGAAAGTGACAAAGTTATATGTCCCAACTACAAATGCTCCTATATGAATTGTTATAAAGCACACTTGAAGTGTTGCAGATCCATTGGTTTTAAAGATAAAAATCCTCGAAAGAGAAAATGAACAATAAGAATATAGATGATCAAATCAAGGATAATTAAAAGTAATTAACTCCAGAAGAGCAATCTCCTGTAGAGTTATTATCTCCAGTAGAGATATTACCAGAAGATAATATTATGGTCCTAGAAGAGGCCTAGGTACCTGAAATAAGCAAAGATAATGAGATCTCAATAAATTATGAATGAAATCCGATGGGACCGGAAAATAAAGTCAATGTTGACAATATCCATGTTTATATGATAGCATATGCTGTAATGAATAATAATGAGGATCATGAGCCACAATATATTAGTGTGTGCTAAAAGCACATGTCCTTGAAGAATGTAAGACGCCATAAATATATATGTCCTAGAAGAACTCAAGATGCTGGGAGCATCAAATTCTCGAGAATAATCAATTAAATGAGTTCATATATAGCATGAAGTATTTATCATGCATGTGGTATTATTATCTGAATAAATATTTATGCACATGTATATTTATGAAAAGATTTAAATATATTTTATTATTATGATTTTACTTGAAAGATTTAGATCTTGCAGGTATACAATGAATAATCAAACTGGGCATTTCCGTAATTGTTCTATAAGCGAACAACATAATATTTGATGATAGAAAGGATGATATGTTCAGAAAGACATTGAAGCAATGTAGTCATCAGGGGGAGCAAGTCTGATATAATCAAGAGGGGGAGACAATACGCGCTATACTCTTTTTCCCTTATTTAGGTTTTGTCTCACTGAGTTTTCCTATAAAGATTTTTAATGAGAAAACATTAGAAAGTGTATCAATGAATGATGTACTCTTTTCTTTGGCTACGTTTTTATCCCACTCGGTTTTTCCTAGTTAAAGTTTTTAATGAGGCACATTCATAAATGGACATCCAAGGGGGAGTGTTATAAATATACTTATTATGTGGATGTCCATTGACTCATGATCTCCAAATATTATGGGATCCACACATAGTAATTTACTATTTGCATAATGCCCCTTGAAGGTCTATAAATAGAGACCTTATGTAAACATTTATTATATAGTTGAATGAGAATCTATTGCATCTCTTTAGAATTTTCTCTGACTTCTCTCTAGAATTCCTTCAGTTTCATAACAAGAAGATCTATAACAGAAGTAATTTATTCACTAATTAAGGCGATTAATGGAAAAATACCAGAGAGAAGGAATAGACTTACATTTTTTTATTGGCTTGGAAAAAGCTTACAAGTACTATAGAGAGCTTTGAAAAGGAAATATGTGTTGCATATATTAAAGCCATATAAAATATACATGAAGGGCTAATGACTAGTGTCAAAATGCTGGAGGTGAAACAAATGATTTTCTTTTGAAGATTAGCCTACATGAAGTATCAAATTGAGCCCTTAATTACTTGTTTAACTTAATTTTAAACGTTCTAACTGAGCATATGTAAGAAGTATTCCCTAAGTGCATGCTATTCATGGATGATATAGTTCTTACGAATGAGTCTATAGAAGATATTAACTCCAAACTTGTAATACCCGGATAATTATTTATCTGGAATATTATATTGACAAATAATACCTATTAGAAATAGGTGAATTTATGGTCTCAAAACTAGTGTAATAATTACTTTATTTCCTAAGGTAATTTCTCATGAAATTAGGAGGAATAAAGAGCTAAAAATCCCTAAGTGAATTTGTGGGTTATAAAATACTCTGAGAATATTATGATAAATCTTAAGAGGCAACTAAATATTTATTAAAAATTAGAAAGTATGTTGTCTCTAATTTAAGTAATTTATGAGATTATTTTCCTTAGGAAATAATGAGTCAAAATTAAATTATCATTTTGGGGAACATAAATTGCCCCATGATTTTTAATATTATGCATGATGCATAAATTATCAATGTCAGTAAAATAATTGTGAAAAAATAATTAATCCTAATTAAGAAAATTGTCAACAATTAGTAGATAAGTAAATCTCTATTTATTATATTAATTACAAGAACTTTCATAGTTAATTGAAAAAAAAATAATGAAAATCTAAAAAGGGGGAGGGAAAACCGAAATTTGTGTGTGTGAGATGTGTGGTGTGTGAGTTGTGAGATGTGGAGAGTTGTGAGCCAAGGAAAAAGAAGAAGATATTTTGGTGAAGAAACCAATAGGAAGAATGAGAACCGATAGAAAATAAATCTTATCTCAAAATATGTGAACTAAGTATCTAACATAAGAACTTATTATAAACAAGTATATTTTTATCCCGTACTGGGCTATCTCTGAAGTCATTTCCGTAACCGGCGGAATGATTATAAGATAAGACGAAAAAGATATTTTGTGAAAAATGGCAGATAGTATAAATGAGAACCAATAAAAATTAAATCATAACTCAAAAACCGTGAACTAAGTTTCTAACAACTGGACATATTATGAACCAGTGAATTTTTATCTAGAAGTTGATGTTTTCGGAAGTTATTTCCGTATCGAACGATGTTTGTCCGTAAATGTTCAGCAGGCAACGAAATGTCCTGAATTGGATCAAAAATTTAGTTAACCCAAGTATCTTGAAAGAGGAAGAAGAGATCTTCAGGGCTATGTTCCCGGAATTTTGAGATTTTCCAAGATTACGCGATTTGGACACCAAACAAGGAACTTTATCGGGTAAAACCATAAAGCAAGAGTTGATAACACATGATGACATCATCTTTGTTGACTTTGAGGGACATTTTTGTTTAGGTGTAAGGCCAGGATTGAGTCTTCCAAAATATCCTAGATCCAACAGTCAGAATCTGAGCTGAGAAAGTTTAAAGGAACTACCAAAATGCCATAACTTTTTCCTATAAATAACCATTCATTTCCTTTGAAATTTCACACCAAATTTCCAAGAGCAATTCGAAAATTATAGAGAAGGAAGAGCTTCGGAGAAGGAGGAGCAAGGTTCTAGGTAAGTTCTTCGGTCCTAAGTCTTAAGTTCTAGTTTCGTTCGGTAGTTATAGTAGAAATGCTAGTTTGATTTTTAGTCTTCCAATATGTTGTTGATATCATGTTTATGTTTAAATATGGTATTTATTTCGAAAATATGATGGAGAAAGAGATATGGCAAGATTTTGGAAGATTAGAGTCAAAGTAACGAAGTTCTGGCGAAATTTCGCTGATTAGAGAGGTCAGTGGTAAAATGATCATTTATGACTAAAATGACTGTTATGATGTTAGTTGTTGATTACATGCGATATTATCCTTATAGGATATCTGTGATTACATTCTGACCAACAGTCATGCCATATATCGTCAACGAAGGTACGTTCGCGTACTAGTAACACTAACTCTGATGGTTATTATATGCGTATATGTGCTATGTGTATGGTATGCTTATATGAGATAGTTGATAACTCTGTGATATGTTCATATACTATTGTTATGATTATTCTTGCTAGGTATTAGGATACACTTGCTGGGTGTGAAATGCTTGGTGTGAAACACTTGCTAGGTGTGAAACGTATACTAGGTGTGACATATCTGCCAAGGGGCTTATGTGCCAGAGATACATTTGTCTAAGTGCTCATGTACTGTTTATGTTGTGAATATTCGTAATCCATATATGGCATATATAAACATGAGGTTAACCGTTACCTGAGATCCGGTACGCGTTGGACCTCAGCTCTTAACATAGCTTCAGGGTCGGAAGGACCAAGAGCCGAAGAGAAGGGCAAGCAGCACGCCTTGAGACTCGGCTAAAGACTATCTTTTGTTGCCACGGCGTGGGAATCACCAGGGAGACACTTCTTCTGTTTATATAGTTATGTTTAGACGTTCAGAATAATGTACTGTTACTAAACTAGCCAGACTTATGGCATTTTGAATATATGTATTAGTTACTCTCTTACTTCGATGCTCTACTCTGATTAAAAAAAATATTTTACTGCTTTTGAAAAGTTGGGATATTACAAAACTCGAGTTATAAAGAAGGATTTTGAATCAAAAAGTTTTCATTTGATCGAATAGGTGTAAGACATAATATATGTATTACAATTTTGGTAATAAGCTTAAAGAGAAGTTCAATCAAACTGTTATGTAGATCAACAATGTTATGTCTAAATGTTGAGCTTTAAATGGACAACAAAAGCATAAAGTTAGGGTATTAGAGATGAGGATGTTGAAATGGATAAAATTCAAAATGAAAGCGTCGGCACGCACAACACCTATTGAATAGAAATTGATAAAAAAATTGAGATGTTTAGATATGTACAAATAAAGTCATTGGAGGCGCCAATGATGAGGGTAGATAAGATAATGCTTATTGTTGAATGTTGCTGTTGTTTTGTTTCATACCAACATTTTCAAATTCAGAGCTCAGAAGCAAATTATTCGAGGAATTAAACCTGAAAATAAATGACTTAACAAACTTTTAACCCTGTAACGAATGAATTGATATAATAGTATGTCCAATAGTATGCTGTTGCTTTTACCATTATTGAAAAACATATCTTGAAATTACAGCATGATTATTTGAGTGGTCAAGCTCAAAATGATTAAAAATCGAAAACACAATGCAAAAGTAAATAATTCAAGAGACTGGCCTCACATGTGGAATAATATATGTCTTATATACAGCCACACACAGCATACTCGAATCTCGATGAACTGGTTAAGCTATTTAAAATCTTCTTAGGACACAAGGCAATTGAGAGCGATATACAAGTTGATGGGGTTGGGTCATCCTACACTATTGGCCATTTCAAAACGTGACGATAATAATAAATAAACCCATTAATATATATAGAACCACTTCCTCTAGCTAGCTTCGTCTCGAGAGCCTCTGCAGCATTCAAATTAAATTTTGATGATTTGAATTTATTTATCTATCTCTTGTAAGTTTTAGACTTTCACATAACATAACGATAAAATTTGATTCAACGATAGAAAACAAAAGCAAGTGGGAGAAAAACTCAAAAGAAAAAAGAAAAAAGGATTGAAATTCAGTAATTCTCATTAGCATAAGTGTACTAGCTTGGTGCTTTCCCTTCAAACTTGACATATATCAATTTCTTAAGAGTGATAAATTAATTTAGAAATGGCAAGTTATTCATTGGTTAATAATCTCATACAATTAATCTGTAATTTAAATTATTTAATGGAATTTGTTAACGTGAAAGTAGTTGCGATTTTTCTCCATCCCAGGTTTCAGTTTCAGTTACTATCAAAGCCTGCCACCGCACAAATTAAACCAGGGGAATAATTAGTTAAGTTTCTAAACTTTATATTTTAGTTGAATTATTCGAATCAATATATTCGGGTCCGCAATATACTATTTGTAGTAATTTATTTTTGGATGTATACACCAAGTAATCGAGGTAGTGGTCTCTCTCTCTCTCTCTCTCTCTCTCTCTCTCTCTCTATATATATATATATATATATATATATATATATATATCATGCATTTTTTTCGTGCTATTTGTTATAATAAATTACTTGATTACTATAGATTATGGGGAATGGTGAATTGTAACCTCAGAAAGTGACCATTATCTCCATCACTTGGTGTATAAATCCAAAAATAAATTAGTATAAATAGTATATTGCGGACCCGAATAATATTGATTCGAAAAATTCAACTAAAATAGAAAGTTTAGAAACTTAACTAATTATTCCTCTGGTTTAATTTGAGCGGTGGCAAGCTTTGATCATGGCGTGTGTGTAAAATAGAAAGTTTAGAAATCATGATGTGTGTGTTTACTCCATTTGTTCTTAATATAAAATCAACTTTCGTAGTTTAAACTGAACTAAAAATTAGATATTATATCAACAAAGAGTTGGACTAGCGGTATAAAACCCCACTAGATCCCTTTGGTCTTGAGTTCAAGCCATAAAAGAGACATTTATGTTGGAAGAGGTAATCACAAATTTCGAACTGGGATACCAAATGATAAAAAAAATTTAGATCATATATTAAAAATCAAAGAGAGTATTATTCTGTGAAAAATTATAGTATATTATATATATATATATATATATATATATTAAACACTTTAAGATTATTACTTTTCGTTATGGAGTGTCTGTTTTTTATGATTAAGCTGCTAATTAAGCTTGAAAAAGAGCCAAAAAAAAAAAAGTTGTTGATTATGATACACACACCCCTCTAAAACGCATCACACGAAAAAGGTTAGTTGGAATAGGGCCTACGCTCGAAGGCACAGGGATATGATGCTGCTCACTAACAAGGCAATTAAGCTTGAAAAAGAGCAAAAAGAAAAGTCGTTGATTATTATTCACACGCACACACGTCTAAACGCATCACACGAAAAAGGTTAGTTGGAATACGGCCTACGCTCGAAAGGCACAGTGATGCTGCTCACTAATTAACAAGGAAATTAAACCAGCTTCAAATATAATGCAGAAACTGAAACAAAAAATTGAGAAGTGTGATAAATATTGCAATACGCATAACCTCTCAGTGTTACATATTCAGCAATTATGTAAGTTTAATCTTTGTTGTAACTCTTGGATAGAATTTAAAGACTTATAAATAGCAGCCTTGTATCAAATGATTGTAAGAAGGGTTAAAAAGCAGATTGGCCAGCGAAGTATTACATTAGGAGCACCAAGCAAATAAATGTTTTAAAAGGAGAAAAAATACCAATAAATAATTGAAAGAGAGCAAAAGTACCAATGAAGAATTTAAAACTTGTTAAAGTAGCACAATCCCCATTTTAATTTATTTGCTGAAGTTTTAAATTCTTTATTGGTACTTTTGCTCCCTTTCAATTATTTATTGGTATTTTTACTTCCTTCAAAACATTTATATGCCCGGTGCTCCTAATGTAATACTTCGTTGGCCAATTTACACTTTAACCCTTGTCAGAATCAAAGTGAAAAAGAATCACTCCCTCTTATATTTTCTTTATTTTTATAGGAAAAAGAAATTATAGTACGTGGTATTAATTAGTTAAGTAGAGTGACTTTTTTTTTTTTCATCTTTTGTCAATTAGTCGTGGGTCCATGTAGACTCTATAAAATCTGTTTAATAAATCGTGTAGTTAAGAATTTTATAAATAGTGCATTATAATTTTATATTCTATATCAAATTTTAATATTTATTGATTGATTCTTTTCTTCTTTTTTTTTTTTTGGTAATACACGAGACTATAGTCCAAACTCCAAAGAGCATCTAAAAAGATACGCTGATCAGCTAATTTGTAAAAAGATTTGCTTCTCTAAACACATGATGATAGCTGTAATGACCAATTATCTGCATCATGTGATTCTCCTTATCATATTGGAAGTATAACATGAATACACTGGTGATTTTAATATTAATTAAGAAGAATATACGCGATATTAGTTTGATGAAATAGCTGGTTTCTCTATTTAAATTAGTTTGTGAGCCTGTAATTACATGAAAATCGAGATAAATTAGATTTACTTATAAATAATGTGATTCTTTATAAATTTTATACTCAAATAACATGTGTAGATGGAGTGATGTTTTTATATTAACATAACATGCATACAATGTTATTTATTACCAAGAGCTGCTTAACCAATTTGAGTAGATAAACAAATATAGATAAATTACTTAATTACAATAAATATAACTGTGATGAGTACAAGTCCAAAGGGAGAGCTCAATCCCCAAAAACTAGCCTATAATAAGGAGGGAGAACCCAATGGATTTATAAACCTCACTTCAAGAGCTTGACTCTCCGATGTGAGACTCATTACCACTACTAGAAAATAGTGTTTTTGCGACGGAATATTTTTCATCGCAAAATTTTTTTGCAACTGAATTTTTTTTCCGTCGCAAAATTCCACTTTTTGCCACGGAATTCAAATTCTGTCGCAAAAAGGCAAAATTTTGCGATGGAAAAAAAATTCCGTCACAAAATTTCGCCTTTTTGCAATGGAAAAAAAATTCTGTCACAAAAATGTGATAGACAAATAATTAAAAAAAGAATTTTGCGAAGGGAAAAAAAAATTCGCCGTAAAATTTTGCGACGGAAAAAAAATCCGTAGCAAAATATCGCCTTTTTGCGACGGAAAAAAAATTCCGTCGCAAAATTCCGTCTTTTTGGCTGCCAACTTCGCCCTCCCCCTCCCATTTTTCATTTTCTTTCTTCAACCTCCCCTCCCCCGATTCTTTCTCTCATTCTTCATTCCTTCCTTTCGTTTTTCATTCCTTTCTTTATTTTCTTGTATCCTCTCCCTCCCTGATTATTTCTTTCATTCCATTACTTTATTTCGTTTTTCGTTGCTTTCTTCTTCTTCTTCTTCAATCACGTGGGAGCTCAGTATTACTTCTTCTTCTCCAAGTTAGTGGTTTATTTTCATTGCTTTCGTTTTTCATTCTTCTTCTTCATTTTCTGTTGCTTTCATTTTTCATTGCTTTACAATACAAGGATTCTTTGTTTTCGTCTGTTGCTTGACTTATAAATCCATGATTCTATGTCCTTTTTCCCTCATAATATTTTGATAATCCTCTCTTTCTATAATTGATAATTTATTTGAAAAAAAAGTAAATGAATACATATGATTAATTGATAATCCTCTTTTCCCAATACATATGATTAAATGAATACATAATCCTCTCTTCCTCATAATATTTTGATAATCCTTTCTTCCTATAATCCATGAATACATTTGAAAAAATTCTCTTTGTTTTCGTTTATTTTTGTTTTTTATATGATTAATTGATAATTTATTTTCCCTCAACTTTGACGTAATTTTAATAATTTTAATTTTTTTATGTTTATAAATATTTTTATGATATTTTTATTTTTTTTTTGAATTTTGCGACGGAATTAAAATTCCGTTGCAAATTGTGACGGAAATTCAATTTTCCGTCGCAATTGCGAGACCTTTTTTGCGACGGAAAATTGGAATTTTGTGACGGAATTTTTCCATTGCAAAAAACTATTTTTTTTGTAGTGTACATAGTCACCCCCTCAAGAGCCGACGTCCTCAGCGGCTCCACTCTACGACACTTCACTCGGCCTTCTGCCGATCAAAACCCTCCGTGGGTAGCTCTCTCCGAAACATCGACTCTCAATGAAAGCACCAATATGACGAGCACAAACCCAAAGGAAGAACCCAATTCCCAAAAACTAGCCTATGAGAAGGGAGAACCCAATGACCTTATAAACTTCATTCCAAGAGCTTGGCTCCCCTATGTAATGAGTCCCACATCGGGGAGCCAAGATTACATAGGGGAGCCAAGCTCTTGGATTGAGATTTATAAGTCTATTGGGTTCTCCCTCCTCATAGGCTAGCTTTTGGGGATTGAGCTCTCCCTTTGGGCTTGTGCTCGTCACAATAACCTAATCTTCCTAACATGTTCAACATTATGTTATATATCAGTTTATAATTTAAATAAATTAATTTAGGAAAAATGATAAATATTAGAGATAAAATGGATGGATGTCTTATATTTAAAACTTAACTCTTATAATTGGGACTGAAGAACTATATATTAATCTTATATACTCCCTCCATTCCTATTATAAGAAATAACCTCTCACATAGGGTTTGTTCTATATATAAATAATAAATTAGCTTTTTCTAAAAATTTACTGTCTTTTCTTTTTTCATTTTTACAGCAATTCAATTACATGTCTTTCTCATCTATTTTTCCTACCCATTCTCTCTCACACTCTTCATCTTATATACTCCCTTCAATTATATTTATAAGCAATATATGTTCTCTCACAAAGAGTTTTTTCTATGGGTTTAATGTTTCTGACTTTGAGACAGAAATATTTTTTTTGCCGCACTCACATAAAAGTAAATAGGGTTTTTTTTCTCTTCTTTTAATACTAGGCCCCACTCACTTATATGTGAGTACAGCAGAAAAGATATTTCTTGTTCAGAGGCAGAAACATTAAACCTTTTTTCTATATATAAATAATAAATTGGCTTTGTCTAAAAAATTAATTTCTTTTCTTTTTTCATTTTTACATCAATTCAATTACCTGTCTTTCTCATATATTTTCCTACACATTCTCTCTCACTCTCCATCTTCATGAATGAGGTAAACTTAATTTGAAAAAGAAGAACTCTTATATAATTATTTCTTTAAACTAATTTTAACCAATTATTGGTTTTGTGTGATTTGAGTCACTGTTGCTTATAAAAATAAGCTGAACAAGCATTATGTAGGATGTTAATTTTTTTTTAAAAAAAAAAATTAAAAGAGCATACACTAAGAAGCCAAAGTTATAAGTAGGTTTGAATCTGCCATCTTTTATTTAAAAAACAACCCTCATACCACTAATTAAAGAAGACTATAGGCGTAGGAATTTAAATTTTGAGACTGATTGACTGATCTTTCCCAACTCCGGGGGATCAAAATATTGATTGACTGATCTTTCCCAACCCCGGGGGATCAAAATATTGATTGATTGATCTTTCCCAACCCCAGGGATCAACACACACACACACTACTCCATTCAGTCTTAATTATAAGACATAGTTGACTTTTTTAGAGAGATTAAAGAAGCTAATTAAATTACTTTAGAGTGTTTTTATTTTTATTTTTTTGTTCAAACTAGTTAGTTTGACTAATAAACTAATATATAATCTAATAATATACAACATATGAAATGATTAAGTAACTTATTTAGTTTTTTTAAACTCTCTAAAAAAGTCAACTATCTCTTATAATTAATACTAAAGTATTGAAGAGAGAGAAGCATGACAGGAGGGGGGTGAAATTGCTCAGACTGCACGTGATGCTGCTGTAGTGAGAGGCAACCTACGTTCAATCTCGGATCATGACACATTTTCTCTCCTCCTCGTGGGGCATGAAACATTACCGTTTTCAGACTGTACGTCTTGCTCATTCTCCACACTTTCTGGAACACAAATTATTTTATTTATTCACCTTTTTCCCTTTCCTATTCACAAGTTACCCCACAAACAGGCATGTGGATGCAGAGTTTCGGTTTCATGGTCTTCAGCTAACTTTCAAGGAAGAGAAAGTTAGATTGAAGGGAAGACACACCCGTGGCTTCATTATTAATTTTTGGAAAGGCCGTTGGGTTTTGTTTTTATTGCGATTATAATTATAGTCTTCCATATTTATTTCACTGACAAATAATCATGCATGATTTTCATAGAATAGTACAAGCATGATTATACGTATCATTTATTTAATTCAAGTGTCATAGTACCTCCTAAGTCCTATCTGATCAAATTTAGTAGTGAATTTTGATTATAAGTATAAGAGCTTTTTAAATTTTATCTCTTATATTTATTTTTTTAAAAATTAATTTGTCTAGCTTATAAATTAATATATAATCTAATGATATATATGAGTATTTTAGAGATATTATTTAACATATGTTATAACTAAATAATTTATTTAGCATTTTAAATTTTCTCAAATTTGTAAAATAATTTTTATATTATGTCCACGAGGAGATAGTATAATGATAAAGATTAGAACTGAAGTGAATTATGTTCCGCAGAATATGCTCCAATTAGATTCCGCCACATGGGTTATTTTTCACCACACACATTTAACCCCAAATGCTGATATGAAAAATATATGACACGTGGAAAAATCTTATTAGAATTTGGACGTACTCGGACACCTAAGTTTTCTTCATATAATTACATTATTTTCAAGAATATATAATCAATTAAAAGCAGTGAGACAATGTAAATGGTCCCCCTCTTGTAGCATATGCAAATTACTACCAAATTAATTAAATTCTGGGTCCGTTAAAAGAACCCCATATCAATTGGCAATATTGAAGATTTGAGAGACTATGGTTTTCAAGCATTTAAAGTAATAGCTTTCATGTAATATACACATGTATGAAGGTAATAATTCATATCACATATATAAATACCATATAACGCACTGAGGAACAAGTGGTCACCAGCCCAAAAGCTCAGAGGTATAACCCTCTTCTTTTGTCTTCATCACCACTCAGCTCTCTCACCTTTTTCGAGTGTAGAGAGAGAGAGAGTGAAGAGAGAGAAATGGGAAGGAGTCCTTGCTGTGCAAAGGAAGGTATGAACAGAGGAGCATGGACAGCCATTGAAGACAAGATTCTCATTGATTACATTAAGATTCACGGCGAAGGAAAATGGAGACACCTTCCCAAAAGAGCAGGTTTCATACTCACACACAGATATTCATGTCTATATATAAGTGTGTGTGTGTGGGGATCAATTATTGAGTTCATTATTTATTTTGAATTATTCACTGATATACACATGAATGAGTTTTGTATATATGATATGCAGGTCTGAAGAGATGTGGGAAGAGTTGTAGGCTGAGATGGTTAAATTATCTAAGACCTGATATCAAAAGAGGAAATATTACTCGTGACGAAGAGGATCTCATTATCAGACTTCACAATCTTCTTGGAAACAGGTTCATCATCCATTTCTTTGATCTGTTCATGAATATATCATCAGTTCTTGTGTTTTGGATTCGATCATCGTAATTCCATCTTGTGTTTTTTCACTAAGCTTCTGTACTCATGTGAAATGATTAAGAATTATGCTACCGACAATAATAAGGGGAAATTAAATAAGAAGATGAGAGAAGGACGAAGACTAAACCATGACAATAATATGCCTCTCAAGTCAACAGAAAAGAAAGGCCAGAAATTGACGTTCGTTTGAGGAAAAAAACAAGACAAACCTAATCAACGCAACAATGTTATACTATCTATATAAAGTTTTAATAGTAGTTGAGCCTTTTCAAAAAATTAATTATTTTTGTTCTTACAATTTTGTTCCTCATGTGTATAATTCTAAAAGAAATAAATCTTTAGAAAATTTGCTGAAAAAATCTCTCATTGCAATATTTATTGGCCAGAGGTACCTAAGAGCCTAGGTATTTTAGTGGGTGCTATTGATCATCTCCACCAGATGTAACTGTTTTTCAACTTTGTGCGCAACATCATTTTAGCTATATGCAAATGTATTCCATTTTGAACATCATTAAAGATAAGTTGCACGCAGTGAAAGAACTGATGCACCTGCTGAATAGAGTTGCATTTAGATCCTCAAACAAATTCTAGATGCTTTTTTTTTTTTTCATTATAAAGGCAGAAATTAACGGCTTTGGTTGAAAGTAGGATCGAACTCACGAGCTCTCCCTTAAAAGGAGAGTTGTCATACCATTAAGTTACAAGCCCTTTAGTATTTCATATACCTTTAGTAAATTTTACAAAAGGAGATTTTTCATCATTTATAAAAACTTTAATCATATATAAAATGTAGGGTTCAAATACAATTATGGGGTATTTTAATGAGAGCAACTTCATCAATCAGCTAGCAGTAATATATTCATATGTGTGTGTGTGTGTGTGACTTATGTGCTTTATCATGTATAGGTGGTCTTTGATAGCTGGACGACTACCAGGACGAACAGACAATGAAATAAAGAATTATTGGAACACCAACATCGGAAAGAAGCTTCAAAATAATGGTAACTCAAAAACAAAGTCCTCTCCCACTTCAAGCGGCTCGCCCCCAAGCCGAGCCAGACAGGACAAGGACCCGGACCCAAAAGCCCCCCAAAAAACGGCCGGTTCATGCTTGGTACGAACAAAAGCAACAAGGTGCACCAAAGTGATAGTGAGCAGAGAAATCCAACCATTAAAGGCCGTACCATGTTTGACCATTTATGATGAGGGCGAGAAAGTTAGGCGTGATCATGATGAGAAAATAATGGAGGCACCATTACCCCCTTTTGTGGATTCTGAGGGAAATAACCTTAATAATAATGATGATGACGAAAATAATAATACAAACAACGAATTAGATTTCATGGCCGATTTCGAAATGGATGAGGGCTTCTTTTCGGATCTTCTGAATATGGATATATCCCAACCGGCATCTTGTTTTGAGAACAAGGTCGTAGTGAAGGAGGAAGACCACACTAATCGCAAAGTTACTACTAGTGAAGGTGGTGTTCATCAACATTTGTCTTCACCAGTAGTATCTAATGACGACACCTACTTGAATAATAATAACACTAATGTTTCTGAGGATTCCTTGCATGAAGCTGAGGATTTTCAGTCAATGTCAGCATTGATGGAGAATGAATTTGATTGGCTTTGAGCCTGAAACTTTGTAAAGCACATGTGTCGTCGTACTCTTGCCCCATGCAGAGAGTTGTACAATTTCGATCTTGTAGTATCGATACTAAAAAATAAGTTTTTTGTTGGAATATTGTGATGCAACAGATCATTTTCTGCCAATTTTGTTCTAAATATAGAAGTTGGATGAATGATTTATAAATATTAAGAAAATTAGTTGAGTTAGTTAATTTTTCATAAATTATATGTGTTGATTTTTTTAAAATACTCTATTTAATCACATTCCCTATTGATGAAAACCTCTTAGGGATGGCTTGGTGGAAATTCATAAATTTGAAAGGTAAAATAGATTGACATATTACACATAGGATTAAAACAAAGAACTCAGCTTAATCCTGTATTTGGAACCGAAGGAACACATCTTTCGTCTCCCTCGCAATGCATCCATTTAATCAATACACATCAATGTGATGATGATATAGGATATCCAACGTTTCCTCATGAAATTCCCTTCTTTTACAATTTTTACTGTTGATTCTAATTAATTTCCTATCTAGGCTTAGTTTATTTTTTAGTTCGTCTAATTTATCTTTCCCTGTAAAGTTTTACTGTTATTAATATCGTTTTTGTCTTTTGCCCAAAAGAGAAAAGGAATAGAAGGAATATTATGTCAAATGAGAAGGAGATAGTTAGATTGCTTCATAAACGGGCAGAATAGTCTACCTTGAATATTTGCATTATTGAGAAGGAATATTTGATTAATTTTTTTCAATAATACATAAATTAAAGGTACAAAAAATAGTGAAATAAGAAGTCTGAAAAATAGCAAGCGTACCTAAAAAAAACTATGGTTATGGGACATTAAGGGTGTGCATGGTAACGCTCTCGGAATGAGTTTTTTTTTCAATTTCTGTTCCAGGGAGCCAAAATAGATGAGAATTGCGTTTGGTAAATTTGGGTTTTTTTTTTTCTGTTCTCGGGCTGGACCGGTTTATTTTTTATGCTGGGGAACAAAAAAAAGAAGCTAAAAATTTCTGCTTTTCTGATTCTGGGCACAAAATCAAAATCATTTTTCCCCCTAACCCTATTCCCTATTCAACTTCTTCCTCCCACATTCCAGTCGCACAGCTTCCTTCTCTTCTTCATCTTCTTCCGTTCCGGTTCTCCCTTTCTGTGTTTGTGCTCACCGTCTTCTCCTCTCTTTGTTGGCTGTCTCATCTCTTCTCTCTCTCGGAGTCATCGAGTCACCGTCCTCTCCCCTCTCCATCGACGTCCTCTCCTCTCTCGAACTCTCGTCCTCAGCCCGTGGGGGCAGTAGCAGATCAACAACTCAGGTAAGTATTTGGTGTTTTTTGTTTTGGCTTCCTGTTTTTATTTGCATCACCTTGCTGGTTTGTTTTTCTTCTTGCTATTTGTTTCTGCTGTTCTTTGCTAGAGAGAGGTGAATGATTGAATCTATGCTTCTGCCCTCCCCTCTCTCACTCTGTTTTTCCATTACATAGTGATTAGCAATATTCATTCTCAGCTTCACCCACAGCTTACTTAGAATTAGTAAAGTTGATTGTGGAAAAAGGAAGACCGAGAGAATTGCATTTTTTCTAGTGATTTCGCACATTGATTTTTGGGTGTTCATTGTGCGATTAAAGTTGGGGCTTTGGTTGTTAGCTTCCTAGTCAAAATTCAGCGTAGTGTGTTTTCGGTGCTCAAATTCTCTTCCTCCTCTTCTTCCTTTTCTCCTTTCTCTTCCTTTTTTCTCTCTCTTTTCTCTGCTTTTCCAGCGTCCTCCGTTCAGTCCGACGAAGGAATGACAGCGTGGAGGATGTGGTGGAGTAAAGGAGGAAGAAGATGATGCCTCCTCTTTTGGCGCTCTCACTCTCCCTCTCTTTTTTTTTTCTCTCCGTCGTCTTCCCTTTTTTTTTCTTTGATCCCCAATTCTCCAGCCGCCAGCCTCTCTGTTTTTCTCCAACTCTCGGCCTCCTCCCTGTTCCGCCAAAAACCAGACCTAATTAATTGGTTCTTGGTCAAAACGCAAGTTTTGACCAGGGACCAATGTGCAAAGTTAAAAAGTTTCAGAGAGGGACTAAAGTGTGAAATTTTGAAACATGTTTGGGGTAAAACTGACATTTCCGAAAATACTGGGTCATTTTATGTAATTTTTCTCTGTCTTCAAAAATATTAATTTTGACCCAAAGGACATTTTTCCCAAATTCTTCCATTTAATTTTAAAATTCCTATAATGCAAGATTAAGCACAATAGCATCAAAAATCTAAGAAATCATTTGTATGAATAATTAACAAATATTGACCATTTTACCCCTAATTTCACTTAATTCAATACAAATGTCCTTAACTCAAATTAATGCTTAATCATGCAATAATGTCTCAAGAAAATACATTAAGAACCCCAATTTAATCATAAAATATCATGTAAAAATATGGTTCAATCAATGTTGATACAACATCAACAAGGTGTGGCTATTTTGTAAGCAAGTCTAGAACAACACACATACCTTAAACGATTTTATATTCTGTAAGCAAGATAGAGGACTGTGGGAGTAAGAAGAGTTTGGTAGACCCCAGAATTAGACAGACAAAGGTGTGCTAATTAATAAAGCTAAATAAGGACCAAGCCAGAAAGGGCATTAGGGGATTGGAGCCCATAAAACTTAAACTAGGATGCAATGACTGTGGCTTAAAAAGGCTGGATTCACCAGTTCCAGCAATCCTGGCAATACTGTTACAAACAAAATGTTTATGTCAGTGGTTTATTACAAAATGTTTGCTGATATGTTAAAAAAAAATATGGAAAGTTAATAAGAGAATATAGGAACAAAATGTTTGCTGATATGTTATTTTAGTCTAAATTTTCATAAATTATTATTCCATTTTAAAAGTTCATGTACCAATTTTGTAATTAAGTCTTGGTTTGGAAGGTAAAATGTAGTTTATTCAAAATTATATATCAATTGTTTCTGCTGGGTGTTGCAAAATTGATATATGGGTTGAGATGAACCAGTTTTTTCCCTTTGCTGTTGCTTCTCCTCTAAAACGTTTACATGATGACAGAACAGTAAGATTATTTCAACTATGAAGGTTTCCTGTAATGTCCTCAAAGTGAAAGTATGATTTTTGTCCTCTAAAATGTTTTTTTTTTATTTAATTCAATAAGATACTAGGCCAAGTAACCAAACCATATTTGCGACAACCATAAAAGGATGAAATCAACATGAACAAATCACAGACTGATTCACCAAAAAACATAAACTCATCACATCTTAATTAAAGAACTGATAACAAAAAGATAAAAAAAAATGGATATATTTCTTTAATTGCGGACAGGTTCTCCTAATTTAAGACAAATTCCATTATGCTTATAGACTTGTGTGCCTCTTATGTCTTTGACATGTTATCAGTAAGGAGAATGGCATCCGAAGGGTTCACAGCAAAATGGACTGATAAAAACACAACTATTTTAGTTACTTTGATGGCTGAGGAAATAAGAAAAGGAAATAGAACAACCTGTACTTTCAGCAAGAAAGCATGGAAGAGCATTAAAGATGAATTTACCAAACAAACAAGGCTTGATTACACACTTCATCAATTGAAAAATAAGATGAATAAACTTAGACGAGAATATTCAAGCTTCAAGAAATTACTAAGCATATCTGGTTTTGGTTGGAACTTTGTTTTGAAAACTGCTACAACCGAGGATGCATCTTTATGGGATGTCCATATTAAGGTAACTTTTAACATAGTGTTCCATATGATTTCTTATAACTTTGTTGGTTTTTTTAAACAACATTAGGTAAATCTTTTGTACAGGACAATCCTCAATGGGAGAAATTTCGGAAGAATGGTCTACCTTATTGGGAACAGTTAGTTGAGATATTTGAGGATGTCTATGCAAGTGGAGATGGTGGCGTGGGAAATGCTGAGGTACACCAAATTTCAGATGGAGATGGTGATATGCTTAATGAAGATTTATATAGACCAGAATTTGAGGTACCTGTTGGGACGACCAGCCCTGATTTATATAAAGAAGATGAGCATATGCTTAATGAAGATTTATTTGCATCTGATCCTGTTGAGACGCCTAATCCTGTATTGCATAGACAAGATAGGACCCCAAATGCAAAGCGTAGAAGTCGTAGTGGGAATAAAGATATTGCAATGGCATGTGAAGCCATTCAGGATCTAGTTAAGATTAGACAAAATCAATACCACCATAATTGTACTAATTCTGCTACTACAAAAATGAATGAGGATCCATACTCAATTGACGTTGCAATGGATGTATTGAATGACATGGTGGGATTGGAGAATGAAGCATACCGCAAAGCAGTTGATCGAATGGTTGAGAGCCCAGCATGGAGAGTAGCCTTTATAAAGGCTCTTCCTGAGAGGAGAGCTTCACTTATATAAATTTTTAAATTAATAAACTTGTTGCAACCTTTTAATTTTGTCTTTTGTTTAATGGCGTTGAAGACCATATTTTAATTTTCATTTTTCGTATGACTATGATGTGGATGTTTTTTTGTTAATGTGATTTACTTTTTCAAATATGCTAGCATGAAATTATTGATGATTATTTGTATTGGTGCAGTATTCTCATGGCTGGTGCTCCTCTGCGTCTGACTTGTGGGCAATATTTTGAATGTCATATTGACGACGAATCAATAGATGAAGATCTTGTTATGTCAAATTTGTTGAATATTATTATTAATACTTCAATATATACCAAAGAACCAATTAGAGATAGTAGTCTGACAGGTGCTGAATGGGTTGCAGAACTTAGATTTGGCCACTCAGATAGAATATATGAGGCATTTAGAATGGAAAGATTTGTGTTCAACAAACTTTGTACATTGATGACACAAAAAGGTTGGTTAGCAGATAGTAGATATGTTAGGGTTGATGAACAACTAGGAATTTTTTTGTTCTTGATTGGACATGGGATTCAAATAGGAATGTTTGTGAGAGATTTCTGCGCTCAGGGGAAACAATTAGCAAGTATTTCAGGAAAGTGTTGAAAGCGATGCTTCAATTAGCACATGAGATCATTAAACCACCTCCTTTAGATATGGTTCCAAAGGAAATTAGGGACAATCCTAAACATTTCCCATACTTCAAGGTAAGTTTTTCTTAAGCATTTTCGCATTTTTTAATTTTCAGATTTTTATTTACCTATTTTTCATTTTAATATTTCATTTGAAATTTTAGGATTGTATTGGCGCAATAGATGGCACTCACGTAAGTGCTACATTACCTGAGAATAAGCAAATACCATTTAGAGGCAGGAAACAAATTACAACCCAAAATGTCATGTGTGCATGTTCCTTTGACATGAAGTTTACTTTTGTATATGCCAGATGGGAAGGATCTGCAAATGATTGTCGCATTTTTACTACTGCGCTTGAAACTCCTAGGTTGGAATTCCCTCATCCCCCACCAGGTACGATGAATTTGCACAACAATGTGAATGACATTTTCCTTTAGGTTGGAACTTATTTTTTGATAAATTTTTGTCAATGTGTAGGCAAATTTTATGTTGTTGATTCTAGATATCCAACAAAGGATGGTTATTTAACACCATTTAAAGGAGAGCGTTACCATTTGAATGACTATAGAGGAAGGCGAAATCAACCCAGATCAACTAAGGAGTTGTTCAACCATAGGCACTCTTCTTTGAGAAATGTCATCGAACGGTCATTTGGAGCTTTAAAGAATAGGTTTCCAATTTTATGTAAAATGCCTCCATTTTCGTTTCGGAAACAAGCTCTCATTGTGATTGCATGTTGTGCAGTACATAATTTTATTAGGGAACATCAGGTAGCAGACAAAAATCTAGCACATTATGCAAATCCCAACATAGCAGCATCAAACCATATATCTGCAGCTATAGATGATGAAGGCCCCTCAGATCAAGTGACCGAAATAAATATTATTAAGAAAAATATTGCAAACCAATTAACTAGAGACAATCAGTTGCCCCCAATATGATGTTGACAGGTTAAGAGACATATTTGAAATACATTGGAGACTTGTCATATTTTTTTATTTAGTACAACATCAATTATTTTTTCTTTAAATTATTGTGATATCATGAAATTTTAGTTGAGTCATGTGACTTATGTATAATTATTTATTTATTTATTCATTTGTATAATTAATATTAAGGTACTAATATGATATTAAAAAATGAGAGAAAATGTAAAGAAATAGATTATTATTTTATTTAGTTGAGTCATGTGACTATAATTTAGTATTTGTTGGAAAAAAAATTACACAATAAAATATTATATTTTTTAGATATTTTTTAAAAATATTTTATACAGTTGATGAAATCTGTAAATAAAAAATAAAGAAATAGATTTGTAATGTATTAGGTAATTCTAATTTTCGGGATAAAAAAAATGAGTTAAGAAATGTAATTCTGATTCTCGGAATGAAAAACAAATTGTGTTAACAAACGTAATTCTGATTCTCGGAGTAAAAATTAAATGAGTTAACAAACGTAATTCTGATTCTCAGAACTCTTCCCAGACATAGAATTAGAAAAAACTGTTTCATCTCAAAAATAGTGTTGGGGAACAGAATGGTTACCATGCACACCCTAAAAGTAATGGCATATGATAATAAACAATTACAAGTATAATATATAGAATGGTTACCATGCACACCCTAAAAGTAATGGCATATGATAATAAACAATTACGAGTATAATATATAGGTTTATGGCCTGGACATTTGATAGAGGGAATATTTCCTATTATGTCAAGAATAATGCCATGTCATTGTTTGCTTTTCTTTCCCGTCTTGTTTCTAGTTGGCTGAGTAATTGAATTTTAATTTTATTGATATCATTTCATAGTGGAGGCGTGGAGCATTGAAAAAAGCAAAGAAAATGATGTTGAAAAGGGACTAATACCTAAGGTTATAATTGTTTTGACTATTCATTTGAAATTGAAGTAAGGTTTGAGTTTTTGCTCTTAATCATTTTCTTCTATCTCTTATTATTTTTAAATCATATCTGTCCCATTTAAATCAGAAAAGTTATCATGTTCATATGTTAAGAAATAAATAAAGGAAATTAAGTTTCTTATTTATGAGTTAATGCATCATTTACAAGTCAAACTTACTAAATTTGTAAGAAAAAAAATTAAGTTTCTTAAAACCTCTTGATATTAAATTTTCTTACATGGGATTTTTTTTATTAATTCACCAATATGGTGTGCTACTAGCAACTAATTAGTCTCGTTTGCAAAAATGTAGGCCTATAACGGTGGGAATCTCATTCCCTCCAAGTAATTATTGTAACTGTATACCTGCAGGGCCCGAACACAAGACTTTTAAAGCCAATTGCAATTTAAAGTAAGTATGCAATTAATGGATAATTATAGCACCTTCTACGATTTATCTCAATGCATGGAATCCGCATGCTTTACTCCAAAAAATATATATTTTTACAGCAAATCAATGTTTCACTTAAGAAAATCGTAATTGGCAAGGTTTTTGTCTTTTACGTACATAAAAAAATAATGCATAATTGCATATATGCATGGATGTTAAATGACATATTTAAAACAAAAAAAAAAAATCTAGTCCACATATAAAAATCATAAATTTTCACACCAAAAAAAAAAAAACTCATACATAAATAACTTATCTTAATTCTAAACATCCCTTCGATCAAATCAAAGGCGTGCATGTGAACATTTTTGTCAAAATGAAACAACTTTACAAGAAAGTCCATTACTAATTAAAAGTTGTCCTATCAAAACGTCAAAGTTAATATTCTAACTAGCTACCTAAACCCATATATACATCTTCCATTCATGCATATCTTTGAGACTTTGCCAAAAAGATTAGCTCCTGCTGTTTAGTTCAAGTTAGAATATCAGTTATATTACACACACACACACACAACTATTTAAATAAAAATGAATTAACAAAATGCAATAATTTTACAACGGTTATATAAGGTGATAATATAATTAATTGCCAGGTTTATTATACTTGACATATAAGGGAAAATGATAACTTCTCTGTTTGACTTTGTCTGTTAGGTGGCTGCTAATAAAGTAGCTAGATTGGAACATTGGTCACGTGCCAAGATGTTATGACTGTTGACTAAAGTGAGACGACCATTAGTCTGTCATGTCGATTAATTAATATAGTGTTAGTGTTTTTGTCATTGCGTGCGTGTTTCATTCGTTCTCATGAAGCGTTAAAAGTTGTACCATATTGCTATATTGATCATACAATAGAGATCCCCCTTGGATGGTAAGTTTAAATTTTTATCAATTATTACTTCACATAATATTTCTGATGTTTTTAGTTCCTTTTTATATGAGAGAAGATTAAATAATAATCCCCATAATTTATCTCATTTTTATTATTTTAGTCGCTACAGTTCAAAATTTGCAATTCATTCCCTACACTTTTTAATCTTTAATCCTTTAAAAATTTATAAGCACCGCATCTTGTATGTAAGCAATTTTAGTGCGTATGCGATATACTTTTTTTTTTTCCTGTAATTTAATAAAATCAAGTTTACACACACACACATATAATATTCTTTAATTTCATACTAAAAATTAATCAATAAAAAATTTATCTTAATTTTTTAAAAATATTTTTTCTCTATTTAAAGCAATATATAATTTGTTTATTTTTATTTTTATGATGTTTATAATTGAAAATGACATTTTTCTCATGGCGTTCAATAAAATAAATATGGAAAGGAAAGGAGACATAGTTTTAAATTTTAAGTTATAAAACATTTATTTATATTTCTCTGTCATCTATCAAAACATGAAACATATAATACTGCGTCCTGTATCTAAGATAAAATTAGATAACAAATTTGCGAGTATTAAAGAAGTTAGTTAGGCATTTTGTAATAAATGTGTGTCGATTTTTCTAAACTAATCTTTTTAATCTTGTGAATAAAAACATAAATATGTATAATCAATATGGATACTTAGAGAAAAAATTATAAATTTGGCAGGCAAAATATGGATTGAGGTCTTATATTTAAACCAAAGTAAACCCCTAGTTAAGCTCTTATCCTTAATTAGGACCCAAAATTATATACATATGTAAGGTTGTCAATCTTGTGAGTTTAAGCAAACTCATGACAATGACGTAAATTCATATTGTGAACTCGTAAGAGTTTACTTTTATTATTAAATAGGTATTTATAATGTATAATTAAATAATTAAAATAAAAAATAACATAAAATTGATTTAAATATATTTTAACAAAAGACACCCACAAAAGAAAAATATTTAAATTCAAATAATTGAAATTAAATACATCAACATTCATAATATATCATATTTGACAAAGGAATTTATATAAAATTTATATACGAAGCCATTGAGTATAATCAAATAGATAAAATTAACATGAGTTTAAAAGTGAGTTAACATAGTTTTGTATAGTTTTGTAAGTTAGAAGTGCAAAAACAGTAAACACAATGTGTAAACTCACAAATTTATTTGAGTTTATGATTAGCATGAGTTTACTAATGGCTCAACTTGATTTTGTAAGGTATAACATAAAAACGGTAAACTTGAAGAGTCAACTCGCAAGTTTAACAACAATGTACATATGTATGGATGCATGCATGTATGTATATCTATGCATGCAAGTACATATATGAAGCCTTCATATGCATGTTGCTATCTCGATGTAATGACTACTACATTTAGTCTTTAATATAAGAGCTAAGTGACTAATATGTGTAAATTAAAGAAGTTAGTTATGTTAGTTAATTATAATAAATATATGTTTGTTTTCATAAAATATTATATTTCATCATGACTACCTTTGGATAAAAACTCTTTAATGTGTACAGTCAATGAAGATACTTTGAAAAAAAAATTATAAATTTGTGGGACAAAATGAATTGTGATATTATATTTAAAATCAAATCCAATTTTCAACTAGCTCATATATTAAACATGGTAATTATTTGAATTCCTAAAGTAGATAACAGACTCTTAGACAATATAAGCTCCATAATTATTCTAAAATTAATTAATAAAATAGTATCCCTAAGCTTAAAATAATTTTAAATTATTAAATTTTGTTATATTTTCTTGTATCACATACAATTGATCAACCTCCTTTCCTGTATGCCATGCTCTTTCTATTTGTGTAATTAATTAATACTCCCTCCAGTCCCTTATATATATAGGTGACCTTTTGGAAGGAGTAATTAATAGTCCCATGTATATGTGAGTCACTTTATGGGTCATTAATTAACTTCTTTTTTTCTTTCAAATTTTTGGTAACACAGGATGGTACAGATTTATGCTTTAAATTTCATCTCACTGAGTTACCAAAAAAACTAAAAAAAATTATTCATCTTACTGAAGTTTGCTTTAAATTAAACTTCAAGATTACTTGTACCTCTCCCCAATTTCATTCATATACCTTCCAATCTGAGCACGCTTTGACAGTAATGTTCCTTTCTGTTTTCCTACATTAAATCATTTCTCGTAGTATCGGCTGATTAGGTTTCTGCCTCAAGCATGTACTTAAAATAATTCTACATATATTAAGAGTAATTTGAGCCAGCGCCTTAGTAGTGCAGTGGCATGAGAGCTTGATTCCTCTCCCCCATGTCCAGGTTTGAACCCTGCCCCCCTCCCCTACTATGTGTATATATATATAAAAAAAAGAGTAATTCGGACAAATTAATAATTTTCCTCAAATTAGGCCTCAAAACTCTTTAAAACTGTCACTACAATGGCCACCAGTGTAACATCCCAATTTTCAAAAGCGGAATAAATTAACTTTTCATTTAAAATCATTTCAAACCATCAGAGTAGACCATTTGAGCGGAAGAGTATCTGTTATTTGTATTTCAAAATGCCATAAGTCTGGCGGGGTACAATAGCGGTAAGAAAACCGAGTATCTCAAAAGGACTGTACAACAACAAAAGGATGGCTTCTGCTAGAACAACTGCGGGAAGTCTTCCGCCCTCCTACACCGGACACCTGCCTCTATTATCATCCCCGTTGTACTCCTGACCCTGAAGCTACAGCTGAGATCCAATTTCCAATTGGATCTCAGGTAACGGTTAACCTTATATTTACATATACGGTACAAAATCACAGCAAATGAAACACTTCCAAACATGTCACCAACTATGTCACTCCCAGTGAATGCAACTGTACCGCTCCCAGCGAAATATACCACTCCCAGTGAAAACAAATATATCACTCCCAGTGTAAACAGATGTACAGCTATCCTTTAATAACAACATGTACTCAAACAGCACACCACAACATGCACACAACACACATAGCACATATACACATACTGTAAATATCAGAGTTTTAGTGTTACAGTACGCGAACGTACATTAATTACCTCATACAAGCATACCATACATATACGCATACAGTAAACATCAGAGTTAACGTTACCAGTACGCGGACGTACCTTCGTTGACGATTTTTGACACTTCCGTCAAATTACGGCACGTTTGACAGCGGCTCAACGACGGTGACAGCGGAAACAGCGAAAACAACGGTTCGGTGTTCCGAGTATCCTATAAGGTTAATATCACTAATATGAGTATTTAGAACCAAAACGGGCATTTTAGGTACAAATTACTATTTTGCCCCTGATCCCCTAATCGGAGGAATTTCGCCAGCATTTCGCTATCTTGACTCTAATCTTCCAGAATTTCCACATATCTCTAACTCCAATATATTTCCCAAAATAAATATCATATCTATCCTAAAACATGATATCTAAAATATACTGGAAGATTAAAGATCTACTCTAAAACTCTAAGAACTACCGAAAGAACTTAAGACTAGAGACTAGGGACCGAAAGACTTACTCAGAGTTTCGCTACGAATTTTCCCCGGACTTCTCCTCCAGAGCTCCTCTCTCTAACTTCTCTCAAGGATTGTGTGAATTGGTGAAGAATGAAGAGGAATGATGGCCTATTTATAGAAAAGCCCAATGGCATTTTCGTAATTTCGTTGAACTTTGTCTGGTTGAATTCTGACCGTCAGATCGCACTTTCTTGAGGTGGCTTGATCTTGGCCTTACACCTCTCTTTGCTGATGTCATCTTGAGTCATCAAAGTGATGTCATGCTTGCATCATCTCTTCACTTTATCTGATAAATCCCTGATTCGGTGTCCTGTTCACGAAATTCCGTAACACCTTAAAATTCCGAGAACAACACTCTGAAGGTCTTTTCTTCCTCTTTAAGAATACTGGGTTCTTCTTCCCTTATACTCCCAGTAAGGACATTCCGTTATCTGCCGAAAATCCTCGGTATTCGTGACCGGTTTCAGAAATAACTTCGGTCGGTACTAACTTCTGGATAAAAATCCACTGACCAATAATATATTCTGGTTTTTCCTAACTTATTCCCAGAATCTCACAACGGAATTACTTTCTATCTGTGGTCATTTATCCTGTTCATTTTTCCTCTGATTATTATATTATTATCTAATTAACACATGTTTTAATTATATTATTATTATATTATAAGATCTTATCTCATATTTTATTTTATTATATTTATTTTTTTTTCTTTATTTTTTTTTACTACACACACACACATGCACAACACTTAGGCACACACACACTCACAACTCACACATACTCACAACTCACAAATATCTCCACCTTCTCTCTCTCTTTAAACAATTAGCCATTAATTATTTAATTAATCATTTACTAATTTTTGACAATTTTCTTAATTAGTAATAATTATTATTTCACAACTATTTTACTGACATTGGAAATTTATGTATCATGCATAATATTAAAAATCATGGGGTCCAATATGGTCCCCCAATACTTTTAGATTTTTCTCCTGTAATTTTTCTAAGGTAATAATTTAATAAATTACCTAAATTAGAGACAACATACTTTCCAATTTTTAATAAATATTTAGTTGCCTTTTAGGATTTTATCATAATTTTCTCAGGGTATTTTATAACCCACAAATTTACTTAGGAATTTTTAGCTCTTTATTTCTTCTAATTTCATGAGAAATTACCTTTAAGAAATAAGGTAATTATTTCCCTAGTTTTGAGACCACAAATTCACCTATTTTCAATAGGTATTTATTTGTAAATATAATATTCCAAATAAATAATTATCCGAGTATTACATTTGAATTTGACGGAAGTGTTAAAAGTCGTCAACGGAGGTACGGACGCGTATTGTAACCTTAACACTTATGCTGCTTATATACATATATGTGATAGACATGCTAGATACTGAAACTCTGTTTAGGGTTGTCAGTTATCTTACAGCTTACTACGGATTATAGTCATGATAATGCCGTTTGGGTTTGCCTAGCGCTGAGGACACGATAGGCCTTCGTGGCACTGGATATGTGCAACCATTATGTGGGGCTTTACATATTGGTTTGTGCTTATGTTCTGCCATTATTTGATCATACATCTGCTGTGTGCTTATGTAGTGATATTCTGTTGTATGAGATCATGTTAATGCTGTTATCAATATACTGTTTTATTTGAGCATAAGGTTAACCGTTACCTGAGATCCAATTGGTAATTGGATCTCAGCTGTAGCTTCAGGGTCGGGAGTACCGAGAGAGTGACGGTAGAGGCTGGTGGACGGTATGGAAGGGCTGAAGAAGTTTATCAGTTTATATTTGTAAATACTGTTAGAAACTATCTTCTTTTGGGATGACTGTATAATGAGATTACACTATGGTTATGTATTTTGAATTCAATTACTCTGCCTATGAAAAATGCTTTACTCTGATCACCGTGTTTTAAAAAAAAAAAATTTTCTCATCATTTTTACTGTTTTTAAAGTGGGATGTTACAACCAGTATTAATTAATGCTTCTTGTTGAAGATGCACTTGTGTCCTAAGTAGTCCAATACTATAGTTTGCTGAGTTGTGTTGAATATAGAATGGTCTAGTTATAGATCATTCTTACTTTTAGAGTGGCTTATGATCTCTCTTAATTATTAATGTTAGACAAACAGAAAATCAAGATCGAGCAGAAGAAGTGAAAAGATAATTTGGAGAATGACGAATTGCTTACACCCTCCCTTCCATTTTATAAAAAGTCTTTTGGAAGGTATTTTTTTCGTAATATTTATAAGACGTTATGATAACTTCAATGACTATTAAATATCTTTTTTAATATATGCCTATATCTAATAACGTTAGTGAGAGAGAGTATAACTGTAGAAATTAATATAATGTTGGAGTTTAGCATGATTAGTAAAGGCAATATTGAAAACCACTTATATTTTAGAATAAATTTAAGGGTTTTAATGTTTTTGCTTTTATTGCAGAAACATTTTTTTTGCCAAACTCACATAAAAATGAGTGGTCCCATTATAAAGAGAAGGAGGACAAAATATTAGAAGGAGGGATTCTCTCATTTTTATGCAAATGTGACAGAAAAAATATTTTTATAGTAAAAGCAAAAACATTAAACCCTAAATTTAATGTCTTTAATTATATATTGGTACTTGCAAATTAGTTGAAACATCTTATAAAATAGAGGTGAGGGATCGCTAAGTGTTGCAGGATACTGAGTGTTTGTTTATTTGTTTGTTTTTGTCAGGCACACATGTATCATTATATTGGGGGAGTCAATCACATTCAAGGCATTATCAAGTTTTAGATGTAGATGCCTGTTCAACAAGGCTTCAAACTTGGACTTGGATGCGGTTCGGTGCTTGAAACTGTGCCGTTTTGGCACAGTTTCAAGCACCAAGTTCCACTTTCTTTTTTTTTTTTCTTTAAAAAAAAAATCATTCTATACTCAGAAAAAAAAATCAGGATACTGAAACAATTTTTCATGATCTTAAAAATTATTTTAGAATCTTAAAAAATTATTTTAGGGTACTAACTGTTACTAAGAGGGTACTTCAAAATACTAAAAAAATAATTCATGATTTTAAAACAATTATTTTTTTATCTTAAAAAAATAGTTCAACTACTGACTGCAACTGAAATATATTTTTAGGATACTTTTTTAAGATTTTAAAATTATCAATTATTTTTTCACTATCAGTTGCTATCCTGAAGTATCTTTTTAGTACCCGTCATTACTTGAAATATTTTTTTAAGATCCTAAAATTATTTTTCCAATATTCTGAAGTATCATTTTAGTAAATGTTAGTACCCTAAAATAATTTTTTAAGATCATGAAAAATTGTTTCAGTATCCTGATTTTTTTTCTGAGTGCAGAATGATTTTTTTTTTTTTTTTTTAAAAAAGTGGGACTTGGTGCTTGAAACTGTGCCAAAACGGCACAGTTTCGAGCAGCGGACCGCATCCAAGTCCTTCGAACTTTGGTCTAACATATTATGAGGGATTATCCTCTTTTGCTAGATTTGCTAGAGTGGTTGTTTATTGCTTGATGCTATAACTCACATAATTATGGGCTACTAGACTTAAACTATTTTAGTTCAGCATATGGGGCTTTACATAACAGATTATTCCTACAGTGTAGGAACACGTACAATATATATCCTCGTACATATATCATATATGCCTCTAATTTAAGGAAATTAATCTGGGCAAGGTAATTCAAGTCATAACTGCCAAGCAACTCTTTATAACGAGATCACCAACTTTAGCATATATAGTTCTTTTAGATCTAACATGTTTGACGTAATTCAGGCTTTGTTTGATTTCCCTTTGTGCATCTGGTACACGAAATTTCAGTTGTTGCCTTCTGATACCTTTTCTTTCATTGTTATGTTGAATTTTTGTTCTCATTCTTAAAGTTGTGACAAATAGAGTTGATTTATATAAAATTCTAGTTATTTCGTTGTTTAATACTTTTATGGCTTGTCTCTGCACGAATGATATTATAAGACCAACTCGTTTCATGCAGAGAAACGATATCTTGCATGATACTACGTAATAATATAGAACATAATTCCCTTCTGATCCGGTGTGGATCACAAGTTGGGTTGGACTTGGCCCGGGGTGAAATCCCGGGGTCCTACGTACTACAGTGTGGATCAAAGTCCACGTAGTTCGAGAGTATACGGCAGGCTAATGATAGCCAGAGGGGGTGGTGTGTGTGCGCTGTGTGAATAGAAAAGCTAGGGTTTCAGAAGTGTGTACCTTATAAGGGGTTTACCCTATTTATAGGCGTACCTGGGCCCTATCTTAATCTGTTGGATTTATCCTTTATTTTAGGGATATCAAGATATGCGTTTTTGAATAATCTCCTTCTTTCATAGGCGGTTACCATAACGATAGATATTCTTGATAAAACCACTCCTATTTTCAAGGAAGCGGTTATGAGCATAACTGAAACCATTTTGACTAGGCTCTCTGGTTATTGGGCTGGGCCCATTTGTGAGATATCCGTAACATTTGCCCCTCAGCCCGGTTGTTCAGGGCTCCGAGCAGCCGGGATGTACTTGTCAGGTTACGTCCTGTGTTCTAGTTCATTTCGCTGTCCTAAGGTTTTTGACTTCTAGTTCTTTTTCCGAGGTCGGACATTTTTGGTCCCCGGGTTACCCCATCTGTCATCAATTTGCATTCCGATTTATTTGAGTGGGACACGGGTGCCCCCCCCATTCCGGTTTATTTTGATTCAAGGCCGAACTCCTTCCATGCCTTCTCGAACTTTCCTTCTTTATTCGTGGCGGGTAGTATTGATATTTCTATCTGGTCTTACTCCTTGTTTACAGGTACTTTGTCCAGTTTTTCGTAGATCGGGACTTGTTGCCCCCAAGTTTGAGATTGCATGGGGAGTTAGGTCGGATGACCGGGGTGTATTCATGTGGTCGGCCACGTGAGCATTTTAATCCGGGATCATTGTCCGCCTCATCTGTTGATCCAACGCTCGTCTTATCTCGAGGCCACGAGTGTCATCATTGCCTCCCACTGATTTGATGTTTACTAGCCGGCCTCTGAGTGGAACAACTACCCCACTATCTTGGTTTTCGTGTTTGTTTAACATCAACATTAAATGCGCACGCCTTTTAACGTCCACGTCACCATTCGTGTATGGGCCCTTTGGGCCTTTGGCGGTTGAGTTTCTTGACTCTCATCCGCCTGCTTGTTTTGCTTATAAAAGCCTTCGACTTTCCGCTTCTTGCATTTTGAAAACCGTCAAACCTTGAGTTTTCTTTCTTGAGAGAAACTTGCAACCAGTCACCCGTTCATCTTCCTCAGATTCCCATTTCTGGTCTTCGTGGCTCGCGCATTTCCTCTTCCCTTAACTTATCTCAAACCAGGTACTTTCCTTGTTTTCTTCTCTGGTTATTTGGCTGTGTTTTCTCCTTTCTTTCTCTGTCTCTTGGTCTTTCTTTTTTTTTTTTTTTCTGGGTAGGTTATTGTGAGTTCTTTCCAGTTTCTTCCCCTTTGGGTTCTGTCTTCTGCTTTGTTCTTGAACTTCTCTGAACTTCTGGTCTATTCAATCCTTTTTCTCCGTCTTTGGTTTACGATTTCCTGTTTAAATTCTATCTTCTCGAGATGAGCCATCAAGGTTCTCCTCCGCCTTTTAATCCAAATGCTTTTTCCCCGGAAGAGGCCGAGCTTATTCAGCGTATGCCTCCCCGGACAGCTTGGTGGCTGTACGGGAAACCTCTGACCGAAGAACAAAAGAGGGAAAACGTTCTCCGTAGTTATGGCGGAGAAGGTGGTAGTCAACCAGGACGGTCTGGTCGGGTTAGGGGAAAGGCTCGAGGTCGGTCTGAGTCTGTAGAGCCCGAAAGTCTAGGCCGGGGGATTGCTGCCACTAGGGTTTTTTCTTCAGAGCCGCCCTTAGGAAAGAGTAGGGGGAAAGTCCTCCTCTACCCGCTTCTTCCTTTCCTTCACGTGCGGAGCCCCTCATCTCCCTTACCCGACCTATCGGCCCGTGCGAGGAGTGTTCCTGGCTGATATTTGAGGCCACGATGGTTGGCCGGTCATGGGAAGCTGAGGAAATAGCTTCGCGATGCCGGCATATCCAACCGCGGGTTGTTAGAGCCGTTTCTACCCGTCCCGCTTTACTACCTTCAGGTATCATCTTCTTCGTTTCTAATTTATTTTTGTTTTGCCTTTTCTAGGTAGTATGTCAACTTCTCCTCGTCCTGTCGAGGATTCCGGATCTGTGGAGTCAGCGGCCGCCAGTATTCCACGTCATCTTACTGAAAAGTATGACTGGGTTGCGACCGGGGTGCTATCCAGGCTATCGAAAGCCACGACCAATTAGATCGCCGAGCTCCCATTAGGGGACCGGGATCATTGTTCTTTATCTCTTCCCGGCCCTTCTGAACCGGTGTGCGTTGCCCGGGAAGGGAATGAGCGTTCTTTTTTCTTCTTCTACCTAGACTTCGTCAAAAAACTCGGCCTTCATTTTCCATTTTCTAGGTTTCAAGTAGATCTCTTAAACATTCTTCAGCTGGCCCCTACTCAGCTTCATCCTAACTCCTGGGGCTTCATTATTGCATTTGAGCGGCTTTGTCGATTTTTAAATCGTACTCCCACCACCGGAACATTCTTTTATTTTTTTAACATCCAACGGGCTCGTCAACCCGGGGAGCCTGAAGAAAAGAGGGGTTGGGTTTCTTTCCAGGGGAAACCGGACAAGAAGCTTTTCCATGTGGCAACCGACACCTGGAAAGGCTTCAAGGTTTCTTTTTTCAAAATTAATGCTGAACCCGGTCATAAACCGTGGTTTCTTCAGGGTGTCGATTCCAGCTCGGTGGAGCTGCTGTTTCCTCTGTATTGGTCGAAAACTCACTATGACCAAGACCAAAACATATTTGCATCCTCCGATGATAGCCTAGAGCCAGCCGAGGTTGAAACTGTGATAGCTCTGGTTGACCATGTGGCTGAGAAGGATGTTATTGATTCCCGGATTTTTATCCGACAGTCGGTGGAGGAATTGTACCCACCAAGTATGATTTCTGTTAGATGTTCTTTGGATATATTTTTTTTTATATGTATGCCTCTTGTCCTTTCTGATGTTTGTTATGTTTTTTGTAGTGCCCGACATGGGGAAGGCTTCTTTCCAAGAACTGGCCGAGAAGCTCCGGGCTAAGGCCAAAAAGAAAGGGGAGTCCTCTTCCCAGAAGAAGGCTGTGGTTGCTCCTTCGCCTACCAGGACTACTACTGAGAAGAGGGCTGCGCCCTCTCCGGCCTCTACGGACCTCATTCCGCGCAAACGATCGAAGTCGGTGGCAGCGTCATCGATCTCGGTCGCAGAAGAGAGTCCGGCCTCTGTCCCGGACGCCGGTGCTGCCACAAGCGTCCCTCCTCCCCCACTTCCTGGCAAGTCTCGCCTTCACTCGCGGGGTGAGGTATGGACTGATGGGGTCTCGGAGGAGCTCAAATACGCGGTGAAGCCCCCCAGCAAGTATTTTAGTGGTGAGGCCTTTACCAACTCCGACCTCGATCACCTGCAGGTCCTGCAGGACCACCTAATGGAGATGGCCGGCGTGTTGGACGCTTATACTGCCGTTAAGCATAAGTACGCCAAGGCTGCAGCCGAGATTGCCAAAGCTCGGGTCTAAAAGAAAGAGGCCGAGATTAGGCAGAGGGAGGCTGAGGAGGCGCGCCTGAAAGCGGAAGAGGCGCAGATAAAGACGGTGGAGGAGCTATCAAAGGCCCTTGCTGAAAGGGATCATTTCTCCATCGAGCTTGACGCCAGTCATGCCTGGGAAGACACCCTCAATGCCTCACTGCACGCCCTGCAGGGTCAGTATGCGGGGGTGGTGAAGGACCTCCATCTCGCCCATTCCGACCTTGACGCTTCCAAGGCCGAGCTAGTGGCGTCTGCTGCCGAGGTGGATAAGCTGGAAGTCTTGGTCGTGGAGACGGCTGCTGAAGCTTTCAACCTATGCCTGGCCCAAGTCCGAGCTCTGAATCCTGACATTACGATGAATTTGGACGCTGTGGATTTCAAAGCTTCGGTAGAGGACGGGCAATTTGTACCAGCGCCGCTTTCTCCGGTCGAAGAGTCCGAGCATCTCGCGGAGAATGACCGTGGTCAATTAGCTGAGGAAGATGCTCTGACGACTGACGCCCCTGGCTCTCTTGTGCTCGGCCAAGCCCAATTTTGATGCCGTCCTTCTAGGACCTTTTTATTTTTTTCTTTTTTTTTTCTTGTTATGTAGTATTTTCACTTTCATTTTTGTTTTTCTGTAATCTGGGGCCTTTGCCCTCAAAATTAATACTATGACAAGTCGGTGTTCTCGGATTTTTCTAGCATCCTCAGCTCGTCCATCTTACATGTTTTTATTTTCATCCTTTAAACTAAACTCGTGTTTTTAATTCACCAGTTGATGAGTAAAAGGGGAACGTAATCTGTGCACGAAGCTCGGTTCTTTATTTTATGACTTGGCCAAAGTCAAGATATATTGCGCAGAATCTGCTGGATATTCAACCGACGTTTTAACAAACGGGCCACGCTTATTAATGGTCGGGCATTCTAAACAACAGACGATTCTCAAAAATCATCTAAGCACTTTATCTTGTAAAGTACCTTACCGAGATGGTAGACAACTGCCACATGTTCGGGCCCTAATATCCTTTTTGCATAGGAGCCTAAACATTTCGACCTGATCAGGATCTTTTATGGCAATCTCACACCACCCCAGGGGATAGTTCCGATGCATCGTAACGTTTACAAGACTTGTTGACAAATCTTATCATGACCGGGATCGTGAAACCCAAGTCTTTGTTTAACTATCTTGCCTTTGTCACGGCCTATCTTTGCATTGATTTCACAAGTAATAACTTGGTTGGCCCATGAATTGAACCACCTTTTTTATTGATTAAAATAATTGGGATTACACAATTTAAAATCAATGGAAAATACTGCCAAAAGCAAAACAATGCGTAATAAAAGACGGTTCTCGGTCACCACCGACATCCGTTGAAACTGAAAAGCGATTCTCAGTCACCACTGACATCTGCTGTGCGCTTATTCCGAGTGCATCCCGGTCTTTAGCTGTAGTAAGTCCTTAGTTTGTCCGCTTTCCACGTTCGTTTAATGGGCGTGCCATCTAACGTCTCAAGGACATAGGTCCCGGGCCCCATTTTGTCTGAAACACGGTAAGGACCCTCCCAGTTTGCTGCAAGTTTTCCGTCCCGGGCATTCTTATTTCCGATATCCGCTCTGCGTAATACCAAGTCACCTTTATCGAATGCTCGTGGTCTAACTTTGCGGTTATACTTAGCCGCCACCAGCTGCTTCGTTGCCAGATCTCGGCAGTGTGCCGTCGTTCTGACTTCATCGATGAGGTCTAGCTCGGCTGCTAACTGCTTGTTGTTAGCGTGTTCTCCCTCTTCCATGACTTTGACTTTCCTCCATGATGTTTGCCCAATTTCTACCGGGATCATGGCCTCGCATCCATATGTCATTTGGAAGGGTGTTTCCTGGGTCGAGGTTTGGACACTAGTTTGGTATCCCCAGAGTACCGGGTATAGTTCCTCGACCCAGTTACTTTCTGCATTGCTCATCCTTTTCTTGAGCTCGTCAACAATGATTTTGTTGGCTGCCTCGGCTTGCCCATTAGATTGTGGATGCTCTACCGAGGCGAAATTGTGTTTGATTTCGAGCTCGGACATCAACCTCTGGAAGCCTTGGTCAACGAATTGAGTACTGTTGTCAGTTACGATCTCGGCAGGAATCCTGAACCTTGCAACAATATTTCTTTCGAAGAACTTTTGTATTCGAGCGGCCGAGATGGTCGACAGTGATTCGGCCTCGATCCACTTAGTGAAATAATCCACCGCCACCACAAGCCATTTCAGTTGTCCTGCGGCCGGTTTGAACGGTCCAAGGAGGTCCATACCCCATTTAAAGAATGGCCAAGGAGCCGTGATGGTCTTCAACTCGGTCGGAGGTGGCCAGAGGATCCGAGCATGTTTTTGGCAGCTTTCGCACGTCCGTACATGCTCTCTGGAATCCGCGACCATTGTTGGCCAGTAATATCCAGCCCTAAGGGCCTTCCGGGCTAAAGCCTTTGCCCCCATGTGTTGTCCATTTATCCCTTTGTGTATCTCTGATAGCACGTACTCGGCCTCTGCCTGGTTTAAACATCTCATCATTGGGGATTGGAGGCCTTTTCGGTAGAGTTGGTCATCGACCACTGTGTACATTAACGCGGTCCGTGCTATCTGCCTTGCTTCCCCGGGATCGTCTGGGCTAACTCCCTTTTCTAGGTAATTTAAGATCGGCTTTCGCCAGTCTTCTGCTGCCGCGATGACCATGATACACGTGGGCTCCTTCAGACTTTGTTGTATTACAGTCCGATTATTTCTCGGGTTCCTGGTGCTTGCTAATTTGGAGAGGATATCTGCCCTCGCATTTTCTCCCCTGGGGATGTGGGTGACTACGACCTTATCGAAGTCGGCCATTGCCTCTCTGACTTTCCCCAGATACTTGATTAGCAAGGGTCCCTTAGCCGTGTATGAACCGTTGATTTGGGCCGCGACTAGTTGAGAGTCGGTGGAAAGATGAACCCGCCTGGCCCCATTATCTTTTGCCTGCGATAGCCCGGCCAATACAGCCTCATACTCGACCTGATTATTGGACGTTCTGAAGTGCAATTGCAGGGAGTGTTCCATGGCGACTCCTTCCGGGCTTTCGATTATGATCCCGGCTCCACTTCCTTTGGCGTTTGACGAGCCGTCTACAAATACTTTCCAAACGTCAAGGTTGGCTTTCGGGACTACCTCTGTTGGCACCAGTTCTGCAATGAAGTCGGCTAAAGCCTGGGATTTAATAGCATGTCGAGCTTCATATACTATGTCGAATTCGGACAGTTCGATAGCCCAACTAGTCATTCTTCCTGCCAAGTCAGGCTTGTGGAGTATTTGGCGTATCGGCTGACTGGTTCGCACAATTATTCTATGCCCCTGGAAGTATGGATGTAATCTCCTTGCGGCAGTGTGGAGCGCAAAGGCCACCTTTTCCAACCTTTGATATCTTAGCTCCGAACTCTGCAAAGCCCGGCTTGTAAAGTAAATCGGTTTCTGTTCCGTCGAATCTTCTTTCACCAGGGCGACACTTACTGCTTCTGGGGCCACGGATAGATATAATATCAAATCTTCCCCGGGCTCGGGTTTGGTCAGCACGGGTGGTGATGACAAGCATTTTTTGATCTTGTCAAACGCGGCTTCACACTCTGAGTTCCATTCTCCATGCTGTGCTTCCTTCTTCAATAACTTGAACAAAGGAAGAGCATTTTCTGCCGATTTCGGTAAGAACCTTGTCAGCGCGGCCAGTCTGCAAGTCAACTGTTGTACCTCTTTTTTGTTTTTTGGGGCAGCCATATTGAAGACGGCCTGACATTTGTCCGGATTGGCCTCAATCCCCCGGTTTGTCAACAGGAATCCGAGAAATTTACCCGCCGGTACCCCGAATGCACATTTAGCTGGGTTAAGTCGGATTCTGTGATCCCGGAGCTTATCAAATGTTTCTTGCAAATCTTGGATGTGGTCGGATCGCTTAACTGACTTTACGATCATATCGTCGATGTAAACTTCGACGTTCCTGCCGAGCTGTGCCTCAAACACTTGATTCATCATCCTCTGGTAAGTAGCTCCTGCGTTCTTCAGCCCGAAAGGCATGACATTATAGCAGTAATTAGCTTTTTTCGTGATAAAAGTTGTTTTCTCCTGGTCTTCGGGATGCATAGCTATTTGGTTATAGCCGGAATACGCATCCATGAATGAGAGCAGCTGGAATCCCGAAGAATTGTCCACCAGTTGGTCAATATTTGGCATGGGGTAAGCATCCTTGGGGCATGCTTTGTTGAGATCGGTGTAGTCGGTGCACACCCTCCATTTGCCATTGGGTTTTTTGACCATTACCACATTTGATAACCATGTGGTATACTGGATTTCCCTGATGAATCCCGCATCCAGCAGTTCTCTTACATGCTCGGTTAGGGCTTTCTGTCGGTCCGGTGCAATCTTTCTTTTCTTCTGCGAGACCGGCGTATATCGTGGATTTATGGTCAATTTGTGACAACAGAACGCCAGGTCGACTCCTGGTAACTCCGAAGGTTTCCATGCGAATACGTCCTTGTTTTTCCATAACAGCTTTTTGAGCTCGATTTTTTCTTGCTCGGCCAGCAAACTCCCGATCTTGGTTATTTGTCCGGGCTCCTCTCCTAGTTGGTAGCCTGTGAGCTCTCCATTAGGCTCTGTTTTCATCAACTTTGCTTCTTCTCTTACATCTAGCTCTACCACATTGACCGAGCTCGGCGCAATTGGCGCTGAATTTCGAGTTCCTTTCTGCTGCGAGCTGGATGTTCCGGGTTCATTGTTTTTAACTGTCGAGAAATAGCATTGCCGGGATTCCTTCTGATCACCTTTGACGGTGACGACTTCATTCTTTCGACTTACCATTTTCAGCTTCTGATGCTTAGTTGATATGAGCATGTCCCAACTATGAATAGTTGGTCTGCCTAAGATTATATTGTAGGACGAAAGGAAATCCGCTACAATAAACTTGACTCGCTCAGTCTTAAAGGCTTCTTTAGAGCCCAAGGTCATTTTTAGTTCTATAAACCCTTTGGGACTTGTATCCTGTCCGTTGAACCCGATTAAGGTTGTCCTGCACGGCTTTAGATTCTCTTGGTCGAGGTCCATGCGCTTAAAGGCGTCCCACAGGATGATATCCACTGCACTGCCAGGATCGATGAATATCTTCTTTACACGGCATTTTCCCAGGAGGCCGGTTATAACCAGTCCGTCTTGATGACCCGGGATTACGTCACTCAGATCTTCCTGAGTAAAGAACAACTTAGGAGGCTCTTCTGTTTGTGATGGTTCCGGCTTGAAGGTCGGTCGTCCCCTGATGGTTAAGACTTCCCGAAGGTATTTCTTCCGCTGATTGGCGGTATCGCCGCCACCTCCGTAACCTCCACTAATGACATTGCAGTCAAACTCTGCTTCCGGGAACTCGTCCTCATTGTCGTGCTTTCTCCGGGCTTCGTCCAGCTTTCTCCTCTGGGAGACCGAGCTTGTACTCCGATCCGTCTGCTTGCGCTTGGCTTTTTGCCCTTGTGTTTTGATAACGTACTGACGTAATTTTCCATCTCGGATAAACTTTTCAACCGCATCTCTAAGGTCCCAACACTCATCCGTTGTGTGCCCGGGTCCATTGTGGAATTCGCAAAATCGTGTGCGGTCCAACTTTCCCTTGTTATAAAGTGGTCGGGGTCGCTCCACCTTCCTCATCTCAGTCAAGGCTACCTCTCTCCATAGCTGTGAACGAGGGACATTTAGTGGAGTATATCTCTCATACTTCCCCTCATGCCTTTGTCCTCGTGTTTTCTGGTCCGAGTTCCGGGGTCGGTCTCTTGCTGCCCGGTCCTTCCCTTTCGGGGGTGGGCTTTTCTGTCTCTCTTTTCCCGACGCGTTGGCTATCTGCATCTGCTTGATGTCCAGATACTTTTTGGCTCGTCTATGGAATTCTTCCAGCGTCTTGATCTCGCCAGATATGACCGATCTCCCCATTCTGGATTCGCTATCTAAGCCCGAGATGAGCAAGTGTACGTGGACGCTTTCCGTTAATCCCTGGATTTGCAATGCGGCAGCCTTGAAACGATCCAAATACTTCTGAAGGGTTTCACCGGGTTGCTGCTTGATTCTGTCCAGCGTGTAGACTGACCTGGGTTGCTTTTTGCTTGTCGCGAAATTCAGCAGGAACTTCTCGCTCAGGTCGTTGAAGTCGGTAATGGACTTGGGAGATAGAGTCCGGAACCAAATTTGAGCGGCTCCTCGTAACGTTGAGGTGAACAGCCTAGAAATGATTGGCCCCTTGAATCCTCGGACCAGCATCTCAGTGTCGAAAGTGTTCAAGTGTGTCTGGGGATCCTAACTTCCGTCGTACTTAGGGAGGTCGGATGTATTAAATTTCCTTGGGTACTCAGCTTCCGTAATTTCATCTGAGAATGGGCTGTTGTTTTGTCCTCCGTCCCCATACCACATCTTGTACCTTCCGGAGTCTGGCGGAATTCCCTGATTGTTCGAGGTACGACTGTCTTTCCTATGTGCCCGGGCTTGATCCTCCTGACTCGCATCCCGGTGATTACTTTGCTGAGAATTTTTTGTTGAAACTATTCGGCCTTGCCCGGGATGGTCCTCCTGTAGGGGATCAATAGTTTGGTGATTGGTTTCTTCGTCCTCATTCTGCTGATCATCCCGGCGTTCCTCCTGAAGAAGGTCTTGTAAGTGTTTAAGGATTTGGTTCATCACCTCGGTCATATGGTCAATCTTCTGGTTCTGAAGATTGTCGCGTTCTTCCACATTCTCGATTCGTTTCAACATTGATTCAGCAATGTTATGTAGGAGCCGTATGTCCGGGCTGCCAGTCTGAAACTTTGAGGGACCAGCGTGGTTAGTATTTTCTAGCGTTTGGCCTGCTCGTCCATCCAGGTTCGAGTCCGGGGGCTCATCCATTTGTTCCTGATTAACGCCTTGAACGTCCTGCTGTTGGGTCTCGCTAAAATTTTATTCCTGACCTTGCTCGTGTGCATGCGGGTGGCTTTTGCTTCTGGTATTAGCCATCACGGGTCACGGGAATAGGACTTTACAGTCCCCATGGACGGCGCCAATGATCCGGTGTGGATCACAAGTTGGGTTGGACTTGGCCCGGAGTGAAATCCCGGGGTCCTACGTACCACAGTGTGGATCAAAGTCCACGTAGTTCGAGAGTATACGGCAGGCTAATGATAGCCAGAGGGGGTGGTGTGTGTGCGCTGTGTGAATAGAAAAGCTAGGGTTTCAGAAGTGTGTACCTTGTAAGGGGTTTACCCTATTTATAGGCGTACCTGGGCCCTATCTTAATCTGTTGGATTTATCCTTTATTTTAGGGATATCAAGATATGCGTTTTTGAATAATCTCCTTCTTTCATAGGCGGTTACCATAATGATAGATATTCTTGATAAAACCACTCCTATTTTCAAGGAAGCGGTTATGAGCATAACTAAAACCATTTTGACTAGGCTCTCTGGTTATTGGGCTGGGCCCATTTGTGAGATATCCGTAACACCTTCCTTCTTGTTTCTTCTTTCCCTCTTATATCATTGTGCTTGGACCTTCAACTCACAACGTACATAGCATAAAAATCTTCATCTGGGTATTGAAGGCAATAGACAAGTCTTTTTCAACTCAAGAGATTAAGTTGCATCCAGTCAAAATTTATATGTTTTTTTAAAAGTGTCATTATCTTTCTTTATTTTATTTACACTTATTTTGAGGCAATTTAAGACTCCCTTACCCTTTTGATTTTAAATATAAAACTCAATTAACTTTTGTGTGTAGAAAAGTTATCAAAATTAAATAAATTACTCAATTACATCATATATTTCGTATCATTAGATTATATATCAATTTAAAACCAATTTGACTTTGTATCAATAATTTAGAAAAAAGTAAAATACGTTAAAGTTATGAATTATTTTTCTCAAATTTTTTTTCCAAAAATTTAACTGAGTCTTATATTTAAATTCGGGAGAACAAAATAAAGATTAAGACCCATTCCACTTGAAGATAATATGTATGGCTAAGATTTAACGTTACGGGTTATTCTCCCCCCACCAAAAAACAAACCAAAAAAAAAAAAAAAAGAGGAAGAAGAAAGAAGGCCAAGGCCCAAGGCGGCAAACGCAGTCGGGCACGCTTCTTGGATCTTGTTTCATTGACCTGCCTTTTCCAATGTACGTATCTTGTTTTTTTGGCCGTACAAGGCCGGTCGGGAAATAAGGGTGGAGCATCCGATTGGTGTGGTTTTGATTCCTGAGCGGGTCCTTGATTTCATAAGACCATGGCTACTGATTCACCAGGTTCCGTTCGCAAAGGTGAGTCCCTACGGATGAATCGACAATTCGATTCTATTTTATGTGCGCGGTAAATTGTATTATGGATTGTTCAGACGGTTTTGGAATATGGGTTTTAATCTTGGTGCAGTGGTTGTCCTTCTGAGAGCCACCGGTGATGCTCCTATACTCAAGCAAGCGAAATTTAAGGTATTTATCGCTGGAGTTTGACTTCTGCTAATTTTAATTTTTCAGTTAAATTGCTAATTTTCCTGTTGTTCATGTAATTGAACCCTCAAAGTTTCCCCCTTTTCTAAAAATACAGTTTAATTTTTTTAATGACATCATATACTTTTGGAAAAGTGATATTGGAAAATTATATAGTGTCATATTTTACCTTTGATAGTAATTTTTTTTTTTTTTTTTGGTGGGTCTCCTCTGAATACATTAGGCATCATTCTGCATTATTTGGTAAGAAAGTTGGTGGAGTATTGTAGTTTTCAACATTTTTTTCCAAATCATAAAATTGATAGGGCCTTGCGTTGCCTGTCTGGATCAAGATATGTCTAGACCAAAGTAAGTAGTTTCTATTATGGACAGTCGTAGCAAGGTTTCCCCTTGAAAATATTGCGGTCAAATGATGACTGCATTTAATCTTTTAAGCGTAAAGGTGTTAACTGAATGACAATGTGGTTTGGTTTGGGGATCTCATACAACTGAATATTGATTCACTTGAGCTTTTGAGGCTGTCAGTGGCATTTTTGGGTGTGTATAAATGAAAGTTTTACAATTGGTGAAGTTTCAGTTATAAAGTTAAGGCTTTTCTTTTTCATTTGGTCCATGACCTTCCATCAAAATGCCTAAACCACCTAGGATTAACATATGCAGTATTGGACTAGGAATGTAAATAAAAAGTTTAAGGAACTGAGGCAGGAATCAACATTCCTAGTGCTCATGGGACCGACCAAGAAGGTATCCTAAGTGATGAGTTGCGTTTGTTCTGTTTCCTGAGCATATTAACTGCAGAGCTATTAATGGATGGAATAATGAAAAAATTTAGCAGTTTCAGATATATAACTGTATCTATATTTGCTTTTACTTGGACTTCTAATATGGATTGGAATACTCCAAATGTGAACTGGTAAATTACTGAATTCTGCTGTGAAGACCTAAATGGATAGGGACTTCTAATTAGGCTTTAGTTGTAGTCCATGATCTATCTTTAGTTATTAAATGTGAGGAGTTAGGGACTCTCCAATTCTCATCCTAATATCAGGAAAAAGGAATTGTTCTATCAATTTATAATTTCATGCCTATCTATATGGATTTGCAGCCTTTGATTTTAGATGGAATAAAACAGTTTCTCTTGAATGAAAAACACAGGGTTAAGGGTGGGTAGTTAGAGGTCTAGGCTTTAAACTTTCCTGATGTTATGAAAAACTAAAATGTTCAAGGTGTATGATTATGTTTTCAAAGTCTAGTCAACATTGAATTCGTTAGTGATTCAATTTTGGAAGACCTAAAATTGAATATCTGTGTGAGTGCTTGCGATTTTTGTTGTGAAGCATTTTTGGTATACTATGATAATGAAATCCTGAAGTATGAATTTTATACACTGCTGATATGGCAGATTGCTGGGACTGATAAATTTGCTAAAGTGATAGACTTTCTTCGCCGGCAACTCCACAGGGACACATTGGTAAACAATCACTGTACATATTACCTCATCATTTGACAAATACTCCACAAATGATGAATACTGAATTTTATTTCATGGCAGTGCAGTTTGTATATGTGAATAGTGCTTTCTCACCAAACCCAGATGAATCAGTTAATGACTTGTATAAAGTAAGATGCTTAATGACTCCTTTTATTTTTAATTTTCACTTTTATATCTTTATTGTGACTAATTATTCATATTTGTTGGAATTGTATTATTTCATTCAATGATAATAATCTGTTCATATTTGTTAGAACAGAATTGTTACTGAGACTGTAACTGGCTACATGTGTGTGCAGTAGAGTTCATAAGATTGTGATGATGACATATTAAGATTTTATCATCATTGCTTCATCCTTATAAAGTAGAGAAATAACATTGCTCTTAGTATGTTATGAATACTCATTGAGAATAATAAAACATGCTGACATGCTTTAACCTCTTGCATCATTCATTTTTATTTTTTCAAAAAATATGCCAGACATTTTCGTAGATTCAAGTTACATTTTGTTAAGAACTAGTGAGTTCTTTAACCAAACTTAGAAAAATATTAACTGATATCAAGCCAAGTGATGAAACTTAAGTTTTACTATTTCACTGAACAAATATTACACTATACCAGCTTACAAGATTAAACCCAACAACCCTGTCACACCTAGAAAGCAAAGAAATATAGCAACAAAATACAAAAATGATGAAAAGGCTATTGAACAGCACTGATACTACAAATGAAACAAGTGCAGAAATGGATTACAGACTCTGAACACAAGCAAATAAGATGAATAAAGGAACTGCTAAAGTATTTTAGTACTGAAACCACACACACCCCAAGCACAACAATACAGAGCTAAATCCACAAGAATAGAACAAGTTTGTCAACTTTTGAGAGTTTGGTTCTCTCCTCTAAGACCTAACTGAAAGTTTTTTCCTCCCCCTAACTCATCAGCATTTTTTCTTCTTTTTATATACTTAAGTCGACTACTTTTCTGTCTTATCTAGTCCTTAACCCTTGTGCTTTCTTTGGACCTCCGTCGTGTCTCCATTGTATTTTGGTTGTAGCAGGGTGTTGGAACCCTTTACATTTATGAATACCTAAATGATGGAGTTAGGAAGAAATTGGGTGACGTTGGGATCACATGCTATAATTCATGCTGTTTTTATTTATCTGATCATATAATGGGCAATTGTTCAGTGCTGTGATATTTTAGCTTTCAAGTGCTAGCTTTGTTGTTCAATATTATATTGCATCTTTTAAATTATGATTTCTCATGTTGTCTAGAATTTTGGGATCGATGGCAAATTGGTGGTCAACTACGCTTGTTCCATGGCATGGGGCTAATTCTCAAGAATGGCTGCTGATTTGTAAATGCAATGTTTGCTTCTGTTTTTGTATTTGGGAATCATAACACTTAAAAATGTTGGAATGCAAAGCTTTTAAGTTGTTCATTCTCTAGTCATTATGAATAGTGTCAATCAGTTATTCTGTTAGCAAACAGTTTGTCAATCGAGACTGTCCCATGTAGGAAGCAGAAATTAGACACCAATCATTCATTTCCTGTACAGAAACAGGGATATGAGCATATTATTTCCTTCCCTGTGAATATGATATACAATATTCTTTTTTAAAAATTAATTCGGCATTGATACAAATTCAAACACGGAACATTCTTCTCTTGGATGGCTCCACTTTAGCTAAGCCAAAGATCATTGGTCATGAACAAGAAATTTATATGATGCAGAGACTAATTCTGGCGGGCACCATGTAAGAGACGGCAGCGTCTTTTAGTGCGCCACGCATTTGGAAACAAAGGAGACCTAGAAGCTACTTTCATCATCTTGGTTTGTCCGCCCAATGTCAACCTCCAATGAAGAAACTGCATAAGTCTCACAATCACATCCACAACCAGGATTGGATCATTCCTCATAACCCAGATTCCTCCAGCAAAGCCCACCGCCTCCATCACCTCTGAGCAACCAAAGCCGAAAGAGCAGATAATTCTTCTAGCCCCTAGGTCCACTGACACGAGTCGCAAGTAAAACAACTATGTCTCCTCATGAACATATAAAAGGTTTTTGAGATGCAGCAAAAACCTTTACTCGTCGCCCCTCTACAATTCTATACTACAACTCTAACCATTCAAAACAATAACAGGTGCTTCATCCTCCTCTTCACACAGTTCCATTGACCCCTCTATTGTCGACCCACCAGCAATGCAACTATCCTTATTCTTTTCCATATCCTCCAAATAAACTAACATATCTTCCCCTTCGCTGCCTCCGGCCGGACACGTTGAACAACCCTCCAAGGACTCTCAGTAACTGCATTCGCCTCCATGTTCTCTCTACCTTCCAATCCTCCTTACTCACCTCCATATTCCCATCCAACACCTTTTATCCATGCCCATATCTCTCCTTGAAATGCCCGAATAACCCACAATTCAAGCACAAAGCATGCAAGCTTTCATATTCAACATGTTTCAGAATACCATCTATCAACAATATAATGTGGCACAAGCGGTTTGTTCAGGTCTAATTCCACACAAACTCGAGCAATCTTATTCTTACCCCTGCTCACCATATGAATATCCAGTGTGATAACCTTACCAATAGAAGCCAGGTAATTATACAACACCTTCTTATCAAATAATTCAGCCTCAATCTCAGGAAATCTCAACCAGGCCGCTATTTTATCAATCTTTTCTGTTTTGGGGTTAAAACCCGGCCTCCAGTGCATAACACTCGAATAGTTATCCGCAATTCCCCTAGATCCACCAGTTAAAGCTCTTTCATAATCCTCCCGGCCACTCCTGAAAGGAGACCACAAATCCTCGCCACTCCTCAGTCGCAGGATACAACTAAGAAGCCACTCTATAATCTTTGCCGCAGTGGGAGGCGGAGGGCACAGGAGAAGCTCCGGCCACCAATCGGTGGCGAAGCCATGCAAAACCGATGAAGAACCCTAGTAGAGCCGAAAGTGTAGCGTGTGTGTACTTCAGTCGAGCCTTTCCACACAATTATAATCTTATTTTCGAAGTGCAACTAGGCTGAAGTAATTAAAGATTGACCAGTCATTAAGAAAAGATATTATCAGTGTTATCAATTTAATAATGTCACCAGGCTGTGATTTTTTATGATAATTAATTTTTTTTTGAACTCGTGAATACACACACACAGTAAACACTAAACGATAAATTGCTTATAGACACGTAGTTAACAAATAAGTTTTCCCGACAGAACTCAGGCAGATAAATGCATGGTCCCCATGTGGCACATGCAAATTACGAACAAATTAATGTATTTGGAGTTCTTTCATATTTTTATTAATTAAATAAATTCCGGGCCATATCACCAAACAAAGACATTCAAGGACCATTAACAGTTGACTGTAGTATAGAAACATTTGAGGACTTTTAGAGTGTTCAAAAATGTAAACCGCCATCTGGCTTCCCAATGAGCATGTGTATAATTTGATATAACACACACACACAGAGATCGAGAAGCAAAGTAGTGATTGCGAAGCAAAAGCTAGCTAGCATATTAAAGATATATAGCATCTTTCCTTTGCCCTCATCACTGTTCCCTCTCCCCCGCTCTCTCTCTCTCTCCAGATCTTCAATTCACAGAATAGAAAGAGAAGATATCATGGGAAGGAGTCCTTGCTGTGCAAAGGAAGGTTTGAATAGAGGAGCATGGACTGCTGCTGAAGACAAGATTCTCACTAACTACATTAAGATTCATGGTGAAGGAAAATGGCGACACCTTCCCAAAAGAGCAGGTTAGGCATTACATATGTATGTATGTATGTATGTATGTATGTATGTGTAAATATATATTTGTGTTTGTGTGTGTGTGTGTGTGTGTGTTTGTGTGTGTTTACACAAGCCCTCATGCTTTCTATATTTATGTGCATAGGTGTGTGACTGTGAGTGAGTGTGTGTGTGTCAGTGATTTAATTTGAAAGCTTAAGGTGTGGTTTGTGAATTCATGTTTGAGGAGTTATTCTGGAGATTTGACAGAATCACTGAGTATATTTGAATGTGTTTTGTATATATATATATATGAATTGCAGGTCTGAAGAGATGTGGGAAGAGTTGTAGGCTGAGATGGTTAAATTATTTAAGATCTGATATCAAAAGAGGAAATATTACTCGTGACGAAGAGGATCTCATTATCAGACTTCACACTCTTCTTGGAAATAGGTAATTTGTTATCCCTCTACAAGCATATCAATTCCTTCAATCATCTTAATTAGCTTGGCACAATGGTCAAGTTTTTAATCCCCGAAACAGTGTCTCAACTTCAAGGGTAACACTGTATACATCTATGTATCTCTCCTTTAACGTTACCTACGTGCCCTTTTTTCTTTGTTTTTAAAATATGAATTGCCAGGTGAATGTGTCATAGGTAAATAAAGTGATATATATATATGTATGTATGTATGTATCTATGTATGTATGAGAGCATAATTCGTTAGCATATTTAACAACGAATTATGTGTTTTATATCAGTTTCTTCTGTTATCTTAATTTGCCTCAATACAATGATAAGGTTATTGCCATGTTACCGGTTTCAATCTCGGAAACAGTCTATAAGCTTATAAGGATAAGACTGCGTATATTTATTTCTCCCCAAATCCTATGGATGGGAGCCTTGTACACTGTAGTACCATTTTTTCTTTTCAAAATACGAAGTGCCAGGTGAATGTGTTAAAGCTAAATAAAGTGATATATACGAGAGCATAGTTAACAATGAATTATGTGTTTTATATATAGGTGGTCTTTGATAGCTGGGCGACTACCGGGACGTACAGACAATGAAATAAAGAACTATTGGAACACCGACATCGGAAAGAAGCTTCCAAATGGGGATAAAGAACTTGGCTCCTCCTCAAGTTTAGCCGGGAGAGACTCCGACCTCGATCCGGATCCCGAGCCTGGCTTAAAGCCCCCACAAAAAACGACGTCGTCTGGTCCATGCTTGATTCGAACCAAAGCAACAAGGTGCACCAAGGTGATACTGAGCCAAGAACTCCAACCATTAATAGCTGCATCACAATGTTCAACTCATAATAACAATGACATTCACATAAAAATAGAGGCTCCGTCACCTTTCGTGGATTCTGAGGGACTTACAAACAACAACGTTTTGGATTTCATGGTGGATAATTTTGAGATTGACGAGAATGTCTTTTCAGATCTTATGAATATGGAACTACCGTCTTTTTTTGAGAAAAAAGTTGTAGCAACGGAAGCAGCAGCAGCAGAAAACAGTGGTGGTGACCAACAAGGTTGTTATCATTTGTGTCCTCATCCCATTTCTAATAATGAAACCTGCTTCATTAATAATGTTTCCGATGATTCAATTTTGCGTAGCTCCGACGTTTTTCAATCAATGTCGGCTCTCATGGAGAACGAATTCGACTGGCTTTGATATATATTGTATTAGTCACTTTGAAATTATTAGCTCCTTATATGTGGGAATTGATCTCAAACAATATAGAATATTATTCTATTTCCTATTGTATTATTATTGATAACATTTTGTATATTTCTTTCTGATAGTTGCGATGTTTCTCTTTCAAGGATGATGTCCTAGCTTGCTTACTTTTTCTCGTCTTCTTTTTTGCGAATCCCATTTTTGCCGAGTACATAATTGAATTTCTCAATGTGAATGCTGCTTATCTGCATAAAGAAAATGATGTTATTAAAATGTAACTAATCTCTAATTTACTATGTTTTGATAATTTTAGATTCAAATTCTGAACAAATATATTAACAAATACTACCTCCAATCATAAATGTAAGATTTGATTTGCAGTACAAATATATTAAAATGTAACTGATTCAATTTTCACTACAAACTAGTACATCATATATTTTGAATTGGAGGAGTAAATAAGATTCTAAAAAGCTTTTGATTGATTAAGGGAAAAAAATTGTCTCCTCAAGTACAAATCCTAAATTTATGTTTTAAAAAAACTAACCAAATATTACTGTTATAAAAATTAATTACAATGATTAAGTATCGGGATAACTACCAATTTTGCTACGAAAGTTTTCCTCAGGAAGCACTGGTAACACATAAGTTTTTTTAGTTTCATTTTTGCTATGAAAGTTTGAAAAACGTAGCAAAAATGCTTTGTCGTCACGGAATTACCAAGTCGACTATTAAAATGACACATGGCATGCCATGCAAGAAGAGAAATTCAACACATAGGTTGTCGTCTCCCAAGCTGTGGTTGGTTAGGTCATTACATGAAGGGCAAGAAAGCTTCGTTCAGAGTCAAGGTGAAAATTTGATCTGCGAAACCATGGGTGAGTCTATGGCAAGTTCCATGCGTGGGAGCCAGCAGAGGGTGGCGTGGTTAAGACGAGGAGGTCAAGAGCTGTAATACAAGGGACAGGCAAGGATCTGTCACTGTGGAATCATGCAGTGGCTCCTTTGTGTATGTCATGGACTGAGCAAAACTAAGGATGAAGATTCTTTGGCTGATGATGATGCGGTGTTAATGGTTTATGATGTTTGAAAAAACAGTCGTTAAAACTAAAATTTTGATTGTGAAAATTGAGTTTCCACAACTATTTTTTGACAAAATGAGACAAAATAATTTTAATTTTTGATCTAACAAATTGAACAATAAATTATTTAAATAATTTTTCAATCAAAACCAAACAATATTATTTAATTTTTATTGTATTAAGAAATATGCAATATAAACATTTGCACATCTAAATGAGTTAGTTTTACTTATATGATGAATGAAAGTAAATCAAGGAATATTATAAACTTATAGTTATAAAGTTGACTTATAAATAATCATTTATTAATTATTAATTAGAAAATTTAATAAGGATTTTTAAAAAAAAAAAGAAACTAAATTATGGAAATAAATTTTTTTACTGTTTTTACCTATTGAATAAATCCACATTTCCAAAATGATAAATCAGAAGAAAAAATTTGGCCTCCTAAGAATTATACTTAGAGAAATAATAATTTTTATTTAATTGAAATAAAATTATTAAATTAAAAAAAAATTTGGTGTTGGGGTTTTTGTTTGTTTGTTTTTTTTTTTTTTGTCAAAATACATGTGTCTTTTTGTATATCTTAAAGTAAAAAAGTTAAATTTAACGATCAAAGACAAATTTAACAGTCAAATGATATTTTTACACCTAATTAATAATCATGTGTGTATTTTTACATCTAAAAAAATACTTGATGTTGGGTGCTACTCAGGATAAAATATATGTGCATGGATTAAAGTAAATTTATTTCCTCGGAGAAAGGATACAACTAAAATATATATCAAATGCACATCACATGTGCGCCTTTTTTTTGGGGCGTGTTCACGTGACACTCGGGGACCACAAATAATGTAACTTTATTTTTATGGGCCAGATCCAATTAAAACTGAATATTGACATACTCTATTTTTTGTGGCACGGTTGTCTATGTCGACAGCCTAATCATATAAAAGGCACGTGATGATTAGTGGCCATCGAAATTAAAAAAACGCTACAAGTAAAAGTTTGCTGATTACTTAATTACAAGCAGATCCTAACAAATCGTCAAGGTTAATATTCAAATTAAGCTACCTAAACTTCATCACATCTTCTATTCATTGCAGTAAAAAATAATAGTATCGTGGAATTCGTGAATTGACTTTCTGAATTTTGCTGTTATTATATTTTTATTTTATAGAATCGAGTTGAGTAGTTAGTGAACTTATACTAGTTGTTAATTCATAAACTTACAAATTTATATATAGAGTTTATTATTTTGACATTGTTAACTTTTAAAATTGTGTTAACTTACTCTTAAATTCATGTTAATTTTTTTGATTTAATCATACTTAATAACTTTATATATGAATTTCTTTGTCAAGTATAATAAATTATGATTATTGGTGTATTTAATTTCAATAATTTATATTTAAATTAATTTTTTATTATTTTTATATTTTAATTATTTAACTATACGTTATAAATACTTATTTAATTATAAAAGTAAACTCTTATGAGTTTACGGTTCCAACTCATAATACGAGTTTACATCATTGTTACAAACTTACTTAAATTTATTTTTATGCTTGGTTAAGTGAAAAGGAATGGAAAGACAAAAAAGCCCCTCGCACGATTTACGTCTGGCAAAAGCATAGCCAATAGAGGAGAAAGAAGTCAGTGATATCCGTTTGGATTAACTAGTATGTGTTTGGATCCGATATTGAATGTGCTTAACCTGTTGAATAGTGCTTTTCAAAAAATTTGAGATGTTTGAATTACTTTTTAGTCTATTTGGTTTATGGGAAAACATTTTCTCATGTTGTAGGAAAATAATTTTCTCATGTTACACACACATGAAATGAAATGGTAGGACCCATATATACATATATTAATTCATATATATATGTGTGTGTGTGTGGGTCCCACTATTTCATGTGTGTAGAAAACTTTTTTTCCTCATGTAACATGAAAAAACCAAAGCCCTTGGTTTATATACCAAAAACTACTTAAAATCTAAAGCAATGGTGGAGCTACTTATGTAGTCGTTGCTTTGGCTTATGACTATTAGAACATTCAATATTTTTTAATATTTTCTTACTAATCTTAATTTACCCTTGATTCTCTTCTCTTATAAGTGTCACTAACTCTTTTCTCACGAGCCAAATTGTACCGGGGCTTGTAATCCAATTAGTTATATAATATTATTTTGTGAAAAAGCTTTACATTTGTATGTTTTATAATTTATATGCATTTTTATCATTAAATACATTTAATTAAGTATTTTCAGGTTTTTCTAAATAATAATTTAATAATTTTTATTTTTTTACTCTTTCTCTTAAAATTATCACAATATATACGTAATATATACATATGTACTGTGTGTATTTGTTAATAAGATTCATATTCTTTTTAGTTATTTTCTATCTAAACTTACTTCTCAAAATAGTTTCAAAACATGTTTCTTTAAGAAAGCCACTTCTGATATCATTAATTATAACATAAATCACATTACACTATCTTCTTTTTACCTTATTTTACATTTGCAAAAATGATTTGAAAGAAAGTGACCTCTAAAGTTGTGAATCCAAACACACCATGTAGAATTGATTTTGAGCTAAACAATTAAGTGAATATGTGAGAAATTTTATTTTGTAAAATGTAAAACATGATTTAAAAAGGTGATTTTGGGGTACAAAACACGCACGAAACGGATGGTGGCTTTGTTCACATAGGTGAACAAACAAAATTTGTGGGACCAAATTGTTATTAAATTAGTCCTTAATTAAGAACGAATTGTCATTTTTCCTAAATAAAATAGCTTCTCAACATGTCTCTATCGACTTTGTTAGATGGTGGGAAAAGTAGAGGTTAGATGGGATCATCACGTGCCGATATTTTTTTGAGCCAGGATTATGTATAATGCTAATTAATTATTATTGTGAGATTTATTAGAATTATTCTGTCACTAGCTTATTAAACCGGTCAGATATCATATACATACATACATACATATATATATAATACCTATTTAGAAGTAAGAATTGCATAAAATTCCCGAATAAAAAAATTATCCATAGTGCTAGCTACTTGTAAATGTCAAAATTCAATCAACATGTAAAAGTTGATGTTTGATATGTAAATGAAACTGAGTAAATAATTATTATTTTTTTCATTTGAGACCTATTTGTAATTCGTCGTATTTTAAAAGTTTCATTTTTATTTAGATAATTTGATTAAGTAGCAAACAATTAAGAGTACAATGTGCTTCTTTTTTCTTTTCTTTTTTTTTTTGCGTGAAAATCATTAGTATCGCATGCATCTTTTACATATTATAAGGCACTTTTCAGAATGAATATGCGATAGATCATCCTTGGTTAAAATTTCAAACAATTTTTCCTTTTTTTCTGACATTACAATTTTCTTTTTAGCTTGTTGTGATGTAATTCATAGTTTTAAATATGAGTACATTTAGAAATTTATTTCATTTTCAAACAAAGTTGATAACTTATACGGTGCCTAATAATAAAGACCAATGAACTAAATACTCCTCAACATTTAATTGAAACAAAAAATGAAACGTCAGGTATATACCAGAAGCCACTAATACTGCATAAAACAAAAAAAATTAAAGTACGCACTGCTCAACTTCACACATTAAATCAGCAACTAATTAAATGCTATGAGCATTGTAGGTGGCCATGTATGTTAAGGACTTTAAAGCTCCTTTTCCCAGTAATTCATGGGCATTAAATTGAGAATATACGTACTATTCACACGAGGTACTTGAATAATACTCTACACATAGATTACAGGGTTAAGGTGTAAAAATACGTAGGTGCTTTACTTCGAGAAGTACCCAGCACCAAATGTTTTTTTTAGGTGCAAAAGTACATACGTGGTTACAACTTAGATGCAAAAGTACCGTTTGACAGTTAAGTTTGACTTTTTTACTTTTAAAGCTGTAAAAATACACATGTGTTTTGACAAAAAGAACGCACAACACTGAATTTTTTTAATTTAATAATTTTATTTCAATTAAAGGAAAATTATTATTTCCCTAGATATAGTTCCTAGAAGGCCAAATTTTTTCTTGTGATTTATCATTTTGGAAAGGAGAATTTATCCAATGGGTAAAAACAGTAAAAAAAATTATTTCCATAATTTAGTTTTTTTTAAAAAAAATCCATATTAAATTTTCTAATTAATAATTTATTGAAAAATTATTAAAAATTTATTTCCATAATTTTCTAATCCATATTTTTTAATGCAATAAAAATTAAATAATATTGTTTGGTTTTGATTGAAAAATTATTTAAATAATTTCTGGTTCAATAGATTAGATCAAAAAATTAAAATTATTTTTAATTAAATATAGTATTTATAATATCAAATTGTAAATGTATAAATACTCATTTATTAATTATTCATTAAAAAATTTTATAAGAATTTTAAAAAAATAAAATGAAATAAATAAAAACTTTGGCCTCCTAGGAACTATATCAAGAGAAATAATAATTTTTCTTTAATTGAAATAAAATTATTAAATTAAAAAAAATTGGTGTTAAATGCTTTTTTTGCCAAAACACATGTGTATTTTTGCACTTTTGAAAGTAAAAAAAGTTAAACTTAACGATTAAACGGTATTTTTGCACCTAATTTGTAACCACGTGTGTACTTTTACATTTAAAAAAAGCATTTGGTGCTGGGTACTCTTCAGGGTAAAGCAAATGTGTATTTTTGTATCTTACCCTAGATTATATTGCCTTCAAAAAGATTAAATAAATATTATACAAATAAAGATGGGATAGCAGTTTATGAAGTTGTACCTCTTTACCCTGCAAGGTGACGTTGATTTGAGGAAATGCGAAATGGATTAATAAGGCATTGATTGGGTTAAGACCCAAATTAGTGCAAAGAACCCTCTATTTCTAAAACAAGTTTCAAATAACCTTTTTTTTTCTTATCAAGAAATTAGTTAAAATCAATAGATAGGTAAGTAATATATATATATATATATATATATATATATATATATATATATATATATTCCAACTATGCCCTCCCCACCCACCGACTTAATTAATGCAATTCACACAGTCAAATATGCACTATTTGTAGTCCACAAGGGTTAAAAAAAAAAAAAAATCTGTGGGTTTTGGAGGTGGGGGGGCGTGGAGCAATAAATATAGAGACAAAACTGAAACATAGCTTATTTTTTAGGATAGATCTATTCTCAAATTTAAAACTTATATTTAGAGATAGAGAGAGTAATTATGAGATGGAAGTAATTAAATTAAATTAAATTATATATATATATATATATATATATATATATATATATATATAAAAGCTAACCTTTTAACTTTGAATCTAACTCATTCACAAGTTTTATTAAAGAATTCATAATATTTTACCAATTTTCATTTACCTAGTAAAAAAGTTTACATTATCAGCTTATTTACAAGATTTGTTTAGAGATTCTTACCAATTTGCATTTATCTAGTAAAAGAGTGGCGTGAAGAGGAGGGGAGGGGGGGGGTTCCACCCTTAACACTTTAGAAATATTTATTCCCGCCAAAATTTTCCTACTAGAGCTTTGGCGGCTGACCACCAGAAACTCCAGCTGCCAGCAGTGATCGGCTGCCAAAGATGGGGGTAATATTTTTTTTAAAAAAAATATTAAAGGGAAATTTGGTCATTTCCATGTAATTTCAAAAAAGACAAATTAAGCTTAACATTTTTCTTGGAATATGAATATTCGAAACACATTTTTTTTCTTTTAGGATTTCTGAAGTTTTTAATTAGAAATTTTCCCATGATTTTCACATTGTGTCATTAAAAAAAAAAGGTTCATGTAAATTTTAATTTATATTAAATAAATAACAAACCTTTAACAAGGGTGAAATAAAGATATAATTAATTACTCATTACTACATAAAGTACTTTTAACATCTATTTTTAGACTCTTTCTACGTCCCTTTTCAAGAGGATGCCTATGTGAATGATGTAGTAAAGTCTGAGAATAACGTCCATTAAAAAATGAACACTGTAAGTGCCTTACAACTTCTGTTTCACATGGATTCTCTGTTTCAACGTTCGTTCTTTCTTCAAAACAGTGACCTTTATCTTCCTTCATCCAAACATGGCTTTGCTTTTTGAAGATGTATCCGTGAGTGGCAGTGGCTAAATTTATCAAACTCTTGAAGGTGGAAGCTGAGGCTTGAGTTCCAAGGGCTAGAAAGTGGAGTTCTAGTTTTAGTTCATTAGCTTGCCTAAATATTTATGATTTCCTTGGTTTTAAGAGTTGTAATTTGTAGTTAAGACTATGATTTTTTTGTTTAATTTTTGTGAACCAATTTGTGATTTGAATTAGTTGATATTGAACATTGTGGTCATCAATATATGTGGTTACATATATGTTTCATTGTAATTATCTTGATTATCTATTATCTTGCACGATATTGTTTGGATATTGAGTTGATTTTTCATTAATTGGAATCAATTGCATTAATTAATTCATGATCGCACACAACTAAGAGGGCCTAATAGCATTTTCAGAGTAAGGGTTCCTCTCTTTTGGTGCTAGACTTTTCAGTTGATGAGGTTTGATATTTAAGAAAACTTAGTGATTTTATAATTGCATTCAAAGTGGTTTTTAATATGTATTAAAAAATGATTATTTTCAAGGTCTAGGAATAATTATTGATTAAGGCACTAGATTTATGAGGGACTTTTATTGCAATCGTTAGAGTTTTGTATTGAGTTTTGGTTAGAGGGATTAGGCTTTACCTGGTGTGGAAGCTAAGTGTCTAATTAATCTAATTCAAACTAGCTCAAAGGGTGTTTTGGACATTTTTTACTAATTAAGCTAGCAAATTGAACTATGATTTCCTTGGCAATCCAATTTCAAGAGATTCAATTCATCTATTTCCATTTTATTCCAAAAATATATGATTTAATGCATTTTAGTTTAATTGCAATGTAGTCAATAGATAAAGAGCTAAAAAATCTTCAACTTTTTTCATGCCAATCATTGCATTTAGTCGCTAGTTAGTTACTAAAAAGCTCCTCAAGAGACGATCCAAGATTACACCATATATTACAATTCTTAGTTATTTTTGAAGAAGTTATTAAAGCATAAGCCGACACACTTCTTCAACCAACAAGGTGAATAAATGAAAATGTTGAAATGAAGATCATTCGTATTTATCTCAGAGAAAAAATTTGGTGATAAATTGTTTGGGGCATCACCAACTTGCTAAAAAATGACAAAGAGCTCACTTAAGGCTATGGGAACTTGAAATTAAATCCCGATTAAATCTTGTTGAAAATCACTTATGCACCTACCTTCATTATTAGTTCTATCTCTTTCCACTTATTGAAATAATCTCCCCATACTTTTGTCTCCCAATTCATTAGGTATATCTTCCCACTTATTTGCCAATCCTTAAATTACCCTTCTTAATTTTAACGTCCTTCTTTTTAATTAATGAACTAATTATATATTAATCAAATTAGTCACTTAATAAGAGTTAAAAAGCAAATAAAATTTCCAAAATGTGTCAGAAAATGAGTCCTAATATGTGACAATATACATTTATTCATTCATACATAAAAAGACAAAAGCCCTACTTGTAGTAAAGTAGACTAGGCTTCTTTTGACTTCCCGAAAGAACTTTGATAGAAATGGTCACCTAAAAAATTTTTGTAATCATCAGTCTGACTTACTACGAATACCAATATGTACTAGTGAAGTGTCAAATGGATTAAAACTATGCAATCCAAAATAAAACAATTTATTAACATCCTCTTCATTAAATATCACATTATTACTATGTATCATAATTGAGTGTCACAATTCTTTTTGAACTCAATTCCCAAAATATATCTCCCATCAATCCAACCGAACCGTCTTGTTTCTTCCGACTAAATTCATGGGCTAAGTCACACCCATGTCACTAATTACTCAATAGCTCACTGGTCAAGTGATGATGACCGGCAAAAATCCTTAGAGCACCTACCCGAAACCATAGGTCTTTTCCCCACTTTAATCTAGTAGGGTGTCGTAAGCCCATCACTCTGGTGGGCAAATCCATCATTAAACCAATGGGACAATAGTAAGCCAACCATTGTGTACTAATGGAGGCCTCACCACGTGATGAAAATAACTTTTCCATTTCCTCCCAATTCTACCCTTTTCATAATTATCATAATAAATAAATACATATATTTCAACTCATAAAATTCCACAAGGCAATTTCTATCTAAAATATTTATAATCAGATCAGAAAATACTTATAGGCAGCATATCAATAACATAATAAGTGAAAAGTGATTACCTCTCGCCAAAGCTTAATTACTATCACACTACTCCTTAAAACAATAGCTCAACACACTCCATAATTCAATCTATCAAATCTATAATACTCGGATAATTATTATCTGGAATATTATGTTACACTAATAAAAATGCCCATTTATGAAGATTTTGGTCTCAACATATTGTATGATTAGTCTATTTTCAAAGGAAAACACTAAGGGAAAATTAGAGGAGATTTATTGTCAAAAATATGAAAGATGCACTTTAGGGCCATAAAACCATCCTAAAGAGAATTATGAAAAATTCTAGAAGGCATGAAATAATTATTAAAAATTAGAGAGAATATTGTCCTTAGTTTAGACAATTTAATAACTTATTTCCTTTGAAAATAAATAGAAGAAAAAGTAAAAAGTATTCTGGAACCAAAATTGACACTATGATTTTTGATATTTTGCATGGAGTTTAAATTATTAATGTCAATAAAATTTTTGAGAGAAAATGATTAATTTTAATTAAGAAAAATATCAATAATTAGTAAGGGATTAATTTGGTAATTTTTGGGAATTTTTATAAGGTTACAAAAATCTAGGAAATATGGAAAGAATAAGATAAATATAATTATTTATTAAGAGGGCCGAAATTTTGGCCAAGGAAAATAAAGGAAAAATGAAATGAGAAATTAAGAAAAATATTTGGGGTTTAGTACATAAAAATCCCTAATCCTAAAAGAATTGTTAAGCTCATGGTTGAGGTGCTAATTAAACTTGTAGAATCAAATTAAGTAAATTAAATAATTAACAAATGTTAAGATGTAATCTTGAAAAGTAAAGATCAAAGGCTTAGGATTATTCAAGTAATTCTAGAAGCCTAAATCCATGTGATTATTCATGGACCAATAGGGAAATTTTGTGAAAAATAAATGCAAGATAAATAGAATATTATGGTAAATGAAAAAATTAATAGTGTGTGTGTGTGTGTGGTGGCCGAAATTTTTGAGCAAGGGAAGGGATAAGGATGATGCAAAAATAATAATATCATAAGTTAAGATATTTGGTAGTTAAATAATATTATATTAGTGAAAAGTGAATAGGATAAATGATCACGGATAGAAATAAAATCATACCTAGAAAACCTTGAACTAAGTTTTTAGGGTCAGAGTATATTATAGACAAGTGAATTTTTATCTTGAAATAGGTTGTCTCCGAAGTCATTTATGTAACCGACGGAGTGATTTGGAGATCAGGATAGGAGGATATTTTGCAGAATTAAAGCAGATAGTCAAAATGAGAACCGATAGAAAATAATTCATAAACTAGAATCCAGGGATAAGTTGAGAAAAACCAGAATATATTATTCAGAGGATTTTTATCCAGAAGTTGGCGCCGACCGACGTTATTTCTGTAACCGGCAACAGTTACCGAGGATATTCGGCAGGAAACGGAATGTCCTTAATAAGAGTATAAGGTTAGGAAAATCCAGTATTCTCAAAGAGGAAGAAAATACTTTCAGAGTAGTGCTTTCGGAATTTTAAGATTTTACAAAATTTCGCAATCGGGACACCGAACCAAGGATTTGATCAGATAAAGCAAGGATGAAGTCACTAACATGATGTCATCATTTTTGTCTTCTTGTTGGGGGGGGGGGAGGTCGACCAAGAGGTGTAGGGCCAAGATCAATCCACCTCAAGAAAATGCGATCCAACGGTCAAAATCTGTCCAGACAAAGTTCAATAAAATTACAAAAATGCCATCCGTTTTCCCTATAAATAGCCCTCAAGTTTTTCATAATCCTCACACCAAATTCCTCTTGGGGAATCCGAAATTTGGGAGGGAAGGAAGAAGGAGGAGTCGTAGGAATTCATAGCGAAGCTCTGAGTAAGTTCCTCGGTCCTTAGTCTTTAGTTTCAGTAGTTCTTTCGATAGTTATAGTAGAATTGCTAGAGTAGTTTTTAATTTGTCAAGTTAGCTTAGATATCATGTGTTAAGAATAAATATGATATTTATCTCAGAAATATGTTAGAAAAGGAGTTATGGCAAGATTTTGAGAATTTAGAGTCAAAATAGCGAAGCTCTGGCCAAAATTCCACCAAGTAATCAAACTAGGGGCAAAATGGTAATTTGTACCTAAAATGCTTGTTATGATCTTAAATATTCATATCGGTGACATTATCCTTATAGGATATCCAAAATCACGAACCGCTATTTCTGCTGTCGTACCGCCGTCCTACCGCTGTCAAATGTACCATAAGTAGGCAAAAGTGTCAGATATCATCAACGGAGGTACGGACGCGTATTGTCACCTTAACACTTATGCGGCTCATATACATATATGTGATAGACATGTTTATATACTGAGGCTCTATTTAGGGTTGTCAGTTGTACATACAGCTTTATATAGGTTATAGTTTTGATAACGCCGTTGGGCTTTCCTAGCGCTGAGGACACGATGGGCCGTCGTGGCACTGGTTATGTGCAAACATGTTGTGGGACTTTACATACTGCTTTGTGCTTATGTAGTGATTTACTGCTGTTATGTGTTATGAATAGTTGTTGTCCATATACTATTTTATTTGAGCATAAGGTTAACCGTTACCTGAGATCCAAATGGAAATTGGATCTCAGCTGTAGCTTCAGGTTCAGGAAGATCAAGGTGTGAAGATAGGGGCAAGCAGTGGATGTAGGATGCAAGACGAAGTTTTTATGTTTCTAGTTATGTATTTGCCTTCTTTTGGATATTAGATGAATGTATTAAAACAATTACACTATGGTTATATATCTTTAAGGTTCAGTTACTCATTTGCTATAATGTTCGGCTCTGATCACTGGTTTTTTTTAAAAAAAAAATTCCGTTGTTTTCAAATGAGATGTTACAAAATCAATTCAATAACCATTAATAACTATTAAAACTCTACATATTACAAATTTTGATAATAATTTCCATTTCCTTAATAATAATAACAAAATTATGTATTATCCTTATTATTATTCTTAAATTAGTTTGAACTCTCTGAAACTATCCCAATAACCAACACCATACTTAACATTTTAAATCAAGCTTTAGTAAATACAAACACCATCAGAGCAATTCTTTAATTAGGAATTTAATAAGTACTAAATATTATAACTTATGGTATTTACCATGGCTTTCCCAAAATATAATATTTTAACATATATAGAATTTAAAAACCCTAATTTCACATAAACTATTATTTTTAAGTAGCAATTAAGATTAGTATTCAATAAATTAAATTGTCTAGTCTCAATATATTATTTATTCCATAAATAATAATATCATTCATTATCATACATTCATTTCATTTATTATTTATTTCTTCTCATAATAATAATAATATATTTATTTTATTTATTTATTTTTCTGGAACTAATTTAAGACTTCATAATCAAATAAATATCACCACATCTTAATTTCACTCTATTACACGTATTTTTATATGGCAGACTAAAAAAAAAAAAACTACATCCATTATAATCCAATTAATCAGTATTATTAAAGTTATTAACATTTTGTTACTTCCACATATATATTAGAAAATATATAAATTACTAATAAAATTTATTTATCCCATTATTGTTATTATTATTTCATTCATTATCATGATCTCACTATAATTAATTTAATACATATTATCACATATAAATATGCTTTACACATGTTTTCTTGATATACCTATGCATATATATATATATGCCTTATACGGTAAAACACTTATAACAGAATAAAAATGACGCAATGCTGGCAATATATATTAGCATATACACACACACTAAGCATACCCACGTAATATATATACAACTATGAAACAGATATGCCCATTCACGCAAGCTGGCCTTCAATCAATGTATAATAGCTATTCATTCCTCTCACTTCACCTCTCTCTCACACACACACGTACACACATCCTTCTCCCTCATGCAGTTCATTTTCCCATCTAAATTCATTTCTCCAGTTCGGCCAAACCAGTCAGCAAGTATAGGTTTTATGTTTATATATATCTATATTCAAACCCACACACATGCAGCAAAAGAAAAGCAAGGAACCCGATGACAGCAACGTGATTAGGCGATGATGACAGCAACAACTTTGATATTTTTCCTTCTTTCATTAAGTATATCAATTAAAAGAGGAAAGAACAATGCATACACAGACCCCCTGTTTCGGTCCATACAGAACAGAGCCATTCGAAAGCATGCAGAAACATACATAGACACAAGGCAAAAGAAAACCAACGATGATAGTAAACTTACAATAGCGCTGAATTCCTCCTCTGTTTCAGCAATGGTGGAACAGAGCTCCTCTCCCTCTCGAACTCTCTCTCGTTCTGCACTCTCTCTTTCACTCTTCTTCTCACTCTCCCTCAAACACTCTCGGCCTCAACTGAAACACTCAACTCTCTCTCTCTCTCTCTGCGTTTCTGTTCTGTTTGCTGTGAGGCGAAGGAAGATGCATTGGGACAAAAGGCAACGACACAATATATATATATAGGGAGGTCCGAGATGGTGAGAGAAAGACAGTCCAATGGTTAAACGGTGAGGGGCTCGAGAGGCATGGAAGGTTCTGATTGTTTTCGCTGCTTCCAGATCTCCATGAATGCTTGCGTGTTTGACTTGGATTAGCTACTTTTCTGGTTAATGCTTTCTGGTTTCTTGCGTGGCTTGGTTTCGGTATTTTGCATCAGCTGATGTATTTTACGTGAGGGGCTATATGGATTTGGATCAAGGAACAGCTTATTTGCGTTTTGGGCCGCAGAGACAAGGAAAGCACAAAAAAAAAAACACTGGCTCTCGGTTTGGGCTTGCTATGGGCTGAGAGAATTTAAAGATAAGATGGGCCAGAGGGAGAAAAATTCTGGTGTATATATATGTTTATATATATATTTATTTGAGATTAAATAAAATTATTAAACATCAATAAAAACAGTAGTTTTTCTTAATTTCCCTTTAGAAATTTTTTTTTCTCTTCAGTATACAATATTTTTTTTCCAAAATATTTTTGGCCTAACATAATCACACCCTTAAATTTATCATTCTTCCCAAATTAATTAAAGGAGGATAAGTCTTTATTTTAAATAATTTAAGTTTGAAATTTTGAAGACCAAAATAAAAGAAAATCATTGTTATTTAATTTTCTTATAATATTCAAATTTAAGTTTCCAAATTTTTTTAGGATATTACATTAATCATGTATATTGTAACTACCCCTTGATGGAAACCTGTATACAATCAATATGGGTATTTTATGGAAAAAATTATAAACTTTGAAAGCAAAGCAAATTAAGGTCTTATATATAAAAACAAAAACAAAAAAATTATCTCCTACAATCAAGACCGGAGATAGTAATTAGTTTTTCTTGGTATCTATCCCTAAATATAGTAGTGAATTCATAATTGGGAAAATGACAAAAAAAAAACTATTGAACTACAAAAACCCCAAGATATCTATTAAATTACCAAAAGAACAAATAGGTTAATTGATAGGAATTTAAGATTTTGAGGTTTGGGTGTTAACTTAAATACATGCAATAACAATTTAAAAATAGCAATTAGCAACTTGGGTATAAATATTGATACCTTAGGGAGCTTAAGTTCTCAATCTCTCTATCTAAGTTGCTAATTCTTATATTCAAGTTATCAACACTCATATTTCAAAATCTTATATTTCTATCAGATCACCTACTTATCATTTTATTATTTTAATAGCCATTTTGGAGTTTTGTAATTTAAATGATATTTTTCTGTCATTTTCCCTTCTAATGATGTTTCCCCCACCCTTAGTTTAAAGAATTTTTAACAATATCCCTTTTTAATTAGGGACAGATTTGGAAGGAACAAACAAAATTTTTAGACAAAAACAAAATCATTGGTCTCCATATTTCAAAGTGACTGCTTACTGTTTTAGGGAGTGAATAAGTGCGAGGCATATATTTAGCATAATTTTCCATACCTAACCATAGAATAATGATAACACACGAGCTCTAAGTCATAAAAGGAAATTCAAGACATGCATATATCCTCCTATGAAGTGGCGACAAGTGATCCAATAAAGAATGCTTACATCACTTCTCAATTATAACTTCCCTAATATTTCCATGATGCGGGAAATTAAGCTTTTATTGTGAGAAAAGTCCAAGAGTGGCCTCATCAAGTTCAAGGAATTCATTAACCCACTCCAGGTTCAATATATGATGACCTTCTTCATCATTGGACATGTCAAAGAACCCATTCACATTATCATCAAAATTGAATTCTTTCGATGTGTCTTCGTCATCAACTCGCACTCTATAATTCTCTTCAGGAATTGATTCCTCTAATACAACTCTTTGTTTCTGATCTTGTCTTGTTGAACTCCCACTTTTTTGCTGCTCATTCTGTCTTATCTTCTTGCACAAGTGAGAATTCCAGTAGTTCTTTATCTCATTGTCTGTTCTTCCCGGCAGCCTTCCCGCAATTAAAGACCATCTAATAAAGATTGGTACACAGTTTTATTTTTATATTTTAATAATACCTTACATACTCCCTCCTACACAATATAAAGCGCTTCTAAAAAAATAATTTAGTCTAAAATATAAGTCATCAAGATAATAAATACTCTTTTCTAATTTTGCCCACTCCACATTTTTCAATTATACTACAAAAAAATACTTAATTAGTGACGGAATCTAGTGACATAATTCCGTCACTAAATTGATTTAGAGACAAAGTTATGTGGCTCAATAATGAGTAACACCTATTTAGCGATCAAATCACCCAATTCTGTTGTTAATCCACACTGTCTTTTTTAGTCAATAAGGGTAAAAGTGGGGGGAAAACTTTAAATTTGTGACATATTTAATAAGTAAACTGTCAACTTCTTGTTTTTCATGAATTAATTAAAGTGTCATATATTATGAACTGCAAAGAGTACATCATTGGGTTTGAAGCAAGTGTACATATGCGTAATATAATTCTAATTAATTACCTATTTCCAAGCAGTTTATGAAGTCGAAGTATCAAATCCTCTTCTTGTTCTGATATGTTTCCTCTCTTGATGTTGGGCCTAAGATAGTTCAACCATCTAAGCCTACAACTCTTACCTCCACGATTAAGGCCTGCATCAACCAAAACCATCATCAAGTTTTCTCTTTTAATTTGATAACAATGGTCACAGGTGTCCTTATGCTTCTTAACTAACCACAATGAAGAAAAACATATTCTTTATTTCTAAGGAAGCTATATAAGAATGATACCAGATTTTGCAGCGATGGACTTCCACTTCTTGGCCCCATGAATTGCAATAACCTCAGCTAGTTTCCTATCTTCCTCTAGTGTCCAAGCTCCTTTGCTAATAGCTACTTTCTTCATAGCATCATTTGACTTCATCACTTTGCTCCTATTATCATCACTCCTACAAGCCATTGCCTTTTCCTTGAGCACTTTTTAATAGGAAATGAATGGGAGAGAGAGATTTGTAGTACTGATATGAGTGAGTGAAGTAGTAACAGCCAAGAGGATATAAAGTAAACTTGAGAGTGAGTGAAGTTCAATTCCTCGAACTTGCAGTTGTGTGTGTGTGTGTAAATCGTGCCTTGAAGAAGGTGGAGGGAACTGTCATGATCGAGCAAATATATCGAGTCCTACAAATTCTACTTTCTAGTTTTTTTATCATTAAATTTTTCCACCTTGAGAGTCATGTCGGCTAAAATATGTGACTGCTACCACAAGAAGCCATGGTATACAGTGGCGGCACCAGAAATTTTTTTAGCTCGGGTAAAAAATTTAACATATTGAACTACTCTTTTTGGTTCTTATTATAAGATAACAACTAACAAGTGTATTTAATTTTTTTCATAAGGTATTTGCTTGTTTATAAAAAGTATTAAATATTTGTTTCATGTATATCTATAATTAAAAAGGGTAGTGAGTGAGAGTAACAAATAATATAATATTAGAGTTTAGTGTAATTAGTATGGATAATATCGAAAATTACTTAAATTTTAAGACATATTTAATGACTTTAACTGTTTTATTAGCTTGTGAGAATTGTTAGTTGGTGCTTTATAATAAGAACTAAATGAAATATTTACTAAATAGCATTACATAACATTGAAAATAAAAATAAATAATAACCGATAATTATAAATCAAAACAAGATATAACATGATACTAATTTTTTTGGTAGTTTTCTCAAACAAGAATTTTACTTTCCTCTCATAGCCCAATAAATAATGAACCAAATATTATCTTTATAAAGAAAATGAAAAATTAGCTGGAGCCAAATTATTGGCCAAATAAAATATCATAATATATATATATATATATATATATATATATATATATATATATATATATATATATAAACAAATTTTATAAGGTCAACTCGGTTAGCCCCAGCTGGCGAATCCGCCACTGATGGGATATATATATATATATATATATATATATATATATATATATATATATAGGGAAAACATTTTCTCATATCACATACACATAAAATGGTGGGACTCACATATACATATATTAATTCAAGGCTTTAGTTTTCTTATGTTACATGAGAGAGAAAAAATTCCCACATATACATTAATGGCAGGACCCACATATACATATAATGTATATGTGGGTCCCGCCATTTCATGTGTATATGACATGAGAAAATGGTTTTCCTACAACATGAGAA